>OY754333.1:144493931-146893931 GCA_963573305.1 Pyrrhosoma nymphula
CATGGGTTGCAGTAACGCACATCCTTCACTTTAACGAAAAAACTTACTAAAGAGCCTTCATCTGCCCCCACTAATTTCCATCTTCAAGCTTGCATTTAACCAACAAAAATCACATTTACGGATCACAACTTAAGCAGGAAATTTAGTCCACTTTCTTAGTTTTGTAATAATGAAGCACCATAAACGCAGCATTTGTTTAAGAGCTCGAAAATGGGCATATGTTCCGATCTTAACATAATAATGTGAAATAAAATCAATAATAAACAAAAATGTTTCATATAAATCATCTTACAGAGTAATGAGCTTTATTTTGATGGGCAGGTTACAGATATATTTTCCGGTTTTTGAGATATTAGACTTCGCACTTGGGTTACATAATTTTGAAACGGGCAGTAGGCTACAGTAGGATTGGTTTACGAGTGGCTATGATTGTGAAGTAGGTCTATAAGAAGTCAAATCACTTTCATCCTTTACTATACGTATTGATTACGATTAGTTCTGGGGACAAATAACGTTTCTAGAGAATGCAATATTTTAGCTTGCGTGATTAAAAGATACCGTCGAGTTCGGAGTATTGCGGTCTGAGGTTTGGAGTTTGTTTGCAAGGGTCAAAATAAAAAACCTATGCTGCTTACAACATATGCCCCACTCTGCTCCTCACCTTTGCTCCTGATACACCCAGCAAGGATCACGAATGATAAAATCTTCGTGCTCCAAGAGCAGACATTCCCAAGATCGATCGCTGTCTATTCCCCAAATCCATCACGCACCCTGCAAGAACCTACGCTAAATAAAGTCACCTTTTACGTTGCGGATAGAAAGAGATGCTTACTTATTTGCTTAATTTGTCCCCAGACCCGTCCTAAGGATAAGTGTAGTTGAAGTAATGAATTCCTGAGCGTCTATGCACTACAAGGCTATATAAATATAATATGCCATTCTAGAAAAAATATAGCACGCTAAAGCAAAAGGTAGAATTAAAAATTTCTCACAGTGAGTATAGGAAAGCGTCTCCCATTCGAACGCTTGCATTTAAGAATGCTGGCTCATGGCTATAGATGTTGATACAATTGAGGGACTCCAGCACTCCGTGTTTCACCGAGCTTTCATTAGCAAGTAACAGAGCCACTGAGAGGTTTTATTACTGAACTGAATGCAGAAACGTCAACGTCAAATTTTAAAATTTAATATTACGTTTATTGATTAATATTCTCGAATTAAATGCGATGCCATTTCTACGTGATACATTTTCATTCAAATATTACAGTTATTATTACGTGGGTAGTATCTGAAGAGTTACGACGGGTGCTGTGTTAAAATATTTTTAATTTAATTCCAAAGAAAAATGTCTCAATTTTTCGAAAATACGGCTTGATACGAGGAAGATATATGAGAGTTGTATCTTAAGTGAAACACCCGTTTGGTGTCAGTGATAGGCAGGATTTGTGAATACTTGGGTGTAATGCTTTTCTTCTATTGCAGCGAAAATTGGTTTAATTAAAAGGACGATATTTACAGGCTCATACCACTTGCAATAGCAAGAAAACCCGACCAAAATGTATCACCTCCCTTAAAGTTACCTTTTTCGTTCCCTTGTCATCTCCGCATCCCTGATCTATCAAGAAGGAAATGCTACAAACTGGCTGAGTTACCTTTACCATCAGAAGGACATTTTCCAGATTATCGCGTGTAGTAATGGTTCACGAATTGATCCAGCTCTCAGTAAAGACGGTCGCCGTTGGAAACTCGACTTTGATGTTGCTACGGAGGGATTGAAGTCCAGAGCGGGGGTTGGCAAGTTTTTAAGACGGAAAAACAAAACTTCACAGTTCAATCAAAAAATCATTCGACGATCACAAGTTTTTTTTTCTAATTATAAATATGTAATAACGAGTTTAAATTATAGTTATTTCTTTAACAAATGTAGAAAATGTAACCATCAAGTGAATTAAACTCTTTAGAAAGTTATTTAACGAACGAAGCTAGGATTGTCTTTTTTAAATTTTATTGTCAGAGCCACGTGTACGCAGACAAGGAGTATCATTTGGAACGCGAGCCACAGTTCCCTGACCTCTACTTTTGTGAAAGTGTTAAGAGATAAAAGTACTGCGGAGTAGAACTTGAGGAGTGGAAATGACAATCCGATTTGCCCAATGGAACGGTCGGCGCATTGTATTCGATTGTACATAGTCAAAAGTAAACAAAGGCACTCGGCTGGTACCTGTTTCCCCGTAGTTGCCTCCAACACTTACTACGCATTTGTTACACTTTTAATACCATTTCTGTCCTAATACATTATTACTTAAAGAGACTAAGTCCGACTAATTTACGTAAAAACATCACCACTTAGACACACGCAATCCAGCACAGCACATAAATAACGCTTGTAATCTCTGGCATGCCACAATGTACACAGTGAAAACACACGACAAAACCTTGTTTAAATATTGTTCGTAATATTGTTGTAAAAACACGGTTGTTCCTTGTACATTGAAACTTAGTGAACCCAACTTTATTTAAAACTTGAAATTAAATGCTCCACTGGGATAATTTTCTTTAAATCGTCACAGCTAAAATCCATAACAAGACGTGCGATCGAAACTATCTTCCAATATAACGTTGCACAGCATTCTAGACCACTATTCACATTTGAAGTCCAAGAATAGTATGTTGTAAATTGTTTGTTGTTCACAAAATATATCACACTGCGATACCTCTTCAAATATCATTCGAATAAAACACTAAAACAAACTTATTCGGTCGACAATGGCCGCTTCGGCATGTACCAGCATGTAACATTAGGCGCCGAAGCCGAGCGTAGAAGGGAACAAATTGAAAACGATAAATATTTGGCGTTGTTTCTGTCAAGGAAGAATAATGGAAGAAAATTGCATAGAATTATGCACCTTTAATGGAAGAATACTTGTGATCGGCGTGGTTCTTTTAAAGGATAGAAGAGCGTGTGACAACCTATAGTCAACTAGTCTAGACTTAGTCAACTTTGCGTGAGGCTTTGAAAGTGGCTTGATTGAATAAATATGAAAGAAATTGGCCATGTGACGTGAACGCTTGAATGAATGAGTCTTTGGCAAGCCATAAAATCTAACAATAAGTGGTATAGGATTCATACTGGTGAGACGCCACTTATCTGAGTTACTAAGTATGTTTTGACAGTTAGATAAGTTGCTTTTCAAAGCTGCTTGAAATTTACGAGTTGGATCACTTTTCAACTTTACAAAATCACTACTATTTAAAACCTCATCACATATTTCGTTAACATAGTCGATCCTATTTAAAACCACAATGCTATTGCCTTTTTCAGCTTTAGCCACAATTAAGTCTGAATCTTTTACAGCAGATTTGATGCTCCTAAGTACACATTGCACCTGTGGAATCCCACGATGGCAGTCCGACATAAGTGAACGGGATATAATATCGGCAGCTAACAGCTTCCTCCCCTTATCCCTCCCTCTTTAAGGCACTGTCACAATCTGCAGCTAAGTTAATTCGGGAACTGCAGGGAAAGGGTATCTGGGGTACAAATTTAAACCCCTTATTCAAAAGGCCAATTTCAGTCCCGGTAAATGTATGGCCAGACAGGTTGCATATGTATGTGTCTCCTTTCTTCACACCACACAGATGATTTCTTCATGGCGAATAGGGTGACTAACTCTCCCGTATTTCCCGGGGTCTCCCGTATTTTACCCTATTTTTTCACGATCTCCCGGCTCCCGTATTTTCGGTCTCTTTGGGTGAATTTCTCCCGTATTTTTTCGTCAAGTAAAATCATTCAGTTTCAATCATTTAAATTTTGCGCACACGGTCGAAATTCATTTAAACGTTCGAGAGCAGACGCCATTGATTCTATATCGAGTATTTTATATCGATTATCTCGTTTAGAAATGACCAACCAACGAGTTTAAATCTCCTTGTCTGTGAAACCAATGAACGCGTACTTACTTTCTTTCGCTCTTTGTGTTGCTCAGCTGGTGGTGCTTTGGCGTGATTTGGTTTCAGTACTCTACATCACCTGTGAGCCGTATAGGGGCTAGAGTTTAAAATATAATAATTGGCACTGATGACGAAGCTAAAACGCCACCATGAAGAAAATCAAGTATATGTGTATACATCTTACGAAATGGGAGCAATATAGCTTTTGAAAACTTGGGAAAGTTGGTAGGCTATGTTATGAGCACACCAGATAGTAATTCTCATGCAGAGAGAATATTTTCTCTTATGAAAAACAAGTAGACAGATGTTAGGAATAGGAGCAGTACAATGCTGATCAAATTTCATGGAACTACAAGTTGCCATGAACTTCACGCATTCTTGCACGGAATTTTTAGAATTTGCAAAAAGTGATTGCAAACTATTGTCTGAAGCAAAATCTGTTGCAAAATATATTTAGGTCTTCTTGAAGTATAAAATAAAGTTCTTTTTAATTTTTTAGACAAATACTGCAATGTTTTTTCTTTTTTGTGAAATTTTTCCGTGTTTTAAATCTCCCTTATTTTTAGTTTAGAATATAGAAATCTCCCTTATTTTCTTAAAAAATAGTTGGTCACCCTAATGGCGAATTTCACCGTCTTTGGTGCGTAACTTCGCACCCGTGCGGGTGACTGCGTGCACCACATCATAAGTGCAATCGTAGGGATTGAAAAATGAAAAGGAATATAACCGGTAATGCTGGACGACAACTGCAGAGCTGTATGTTAAACTCTACCCGTGGTGCTACATGCCTCCCACGGTTCACCAGATTCTCATACACGGAGCCCAAATTCTTTAATTATTTTTACCTCTTGTTCATCGTGTCCTTCACCAACTAACAAATCACATCATTCCTCATTAGCTTTAGTAAGCGTTTTTCATAAATTTGTGTGATAAAATGTTCAGTGAATTATTGTGAATAAATGGTTATTTATTCTTTTTGTAACGAAAACGTGGTCGTTCGATTTCTTGATTGGTGCCTGTTCGCTCTATTCGACACCATTGAGGTTGGGGTTGATTCTGCGGGATCGCACCCACTGCCCTTTGATGAGTTCTTATCTCGCTCTACCGACTCGTGAGCTAGTTATTGGGGTGAGGATTGGCCCTGGTGGCGCCCATTTGGAAATTAAAAAATATTTCTAGGGTTCAGAATCCCTCTGGGAGCGACGAGGAGGAAATCGTCGGGGCTTATTGCTGCCAGGAAGCTGAGTGTGACGGGGGTTTAAGTGCCTAAATCCAGCCGTATATTTCGCTTAGCAGCCAAGTCCCCGTATTTTTTAAACCATTTACGGCATTATGAGGTCAACTGTGTTAACTAATATTTTTTAAGATGTGAATGTTATGTACAACCTACAACAAGTTATATACATATAAGATAGAGTAGTAATATGCACTTTAAGCCTTGAACTTTTTTTCAAAAGGGGTTAATATCATAAAGTTATCAAATGAAATGATTTCAAGAATTGGTCTAAATGTGGGCTACTGGGCCACTCATAATGTCAATGCTTAAAAAAGACAAAAATAACTCATAACGTTGAAATTATCCTAAAAAATATTAAAGGTAGTAAAGAGAAGGTAAAACATATGCTCTCAAACGATTCTCGAATTATTATTTGCAGAAGTCACATATAAAAGCCTCTTTTTCTGCCCCCCCTGCGCACTCTGTGTATGCTCACATTCGGCACATTACACACTGAACCCACATTACTCCTCTCGTGTCCTCAGTCCATCACAGAAGATTCAAGTTGTATCATTGCCATCAGGGCGATCTTCTGAAGATAGGTCCACGCTTTCGCAGATTTGCATCCTCGGTTGGTCTTATTCGAGACAGTAGGCACTGCATTGACGTCAGATGGATACATTTGTTTGGATGACCCAGCAACTCCACCTGACCGGAATTGGAAACCTTGAAGGCTAGACGATCCGAGGAAAATTCCTCACCAGGTGATGAAAGAGAGGATGGTGGTTGGATGGCTTGAGATTGGGAAGACGGCTGACTTGAGGAAGAAACTGAGTTACATGTCTTCGCAGCTTCTATTGCTGTTGCGATGAAATAAGCTTCAGTGAAAATATTTTTGTTTAGCAGCCAAATCCCCGTATTTTTTAAACCGCTTACGGCAATTTCTCCGGTTTGCACTTCGAGGTAGGCCTTCCCAAAAAGCTCCATGATGTCATAAGGTATTACAGGACCGCTAGAATGTCGCAGCCTCTGACGGATTTCCTCAGTGTAGTATGATTTTTATGGACCCATGACACTCTTTTCCAGTGGTTGTAGTTTGTGTGTAGAATTCGGGGGGGTAGACACACAATGGTCACGTGACTCTTCTTCGCCATTTCGATTACATCCAAACCTTGAAGGCTAGACGATCCGAGGAAAATTCCTCACCAGGTGATTAAAGAGAGGATGGTGGTTGGATGGCTTGAGATTGGGAAGATGGCTGACTTGAGGAAGAAACTGAGTTACATGTCTTCGCAGCTTCTATTGCTGTTGCGATGAAATAAGCTTCAGTGAAAATATTTTTGTTTAGCAGCCAAATCCCCGTATTTTTTAAACCGCTTACGGCAATTTCTCCGGTTTGCACTTCGAGGTAGGCCTTCCCAAAAAGCTCCATGATGTCATAAGGTATTACAGGACCGCTAGAATGTCGCAGCCTCTGACGGATTTCCTCAGTGTAGTATGATTTTTATGGACCCATGACACTCTTTTCCAGTGGTTGTAGTTTGTGTGTAGAATTCGGGGGGGTAGACACACAATGGTCACGTGACTCTTCTTCGCCATTTCGATTACATCCAAACCTTGAAGGCTAGACGATCCGAGGAAAATTCCTCACCAGGTGATTAAAGAGAGGATGGTGGTTGGATGGCTTGAGATTGGGAAGATGGCTGACTTGAGGAAGAAACTGAGTTACATGTCTTCGCAGCTTCTATTTCTGTTGCGATGAGAGTTGTGCACATGAGAGTAGTAGCCATCTACAATGAGCAGAAGTGGAGACTTTTCACTTGGTTTTACGTCTTGCTTAAAGTAATGCTTATGATAGACTTCCTCTAAAATGGTGAATAAGGCGTCCACATTCCCTTTAGTGAATCCCAAAACCATGGCGTAGGGAGTTCCACATGGCCTTCCGGAGTGACAGACGACTCTTGTGACGGCTCAGAAATAAATCCACCCAAGCCCTTCCTCCAGCTTCATTTTTTAAATGGAACAGGAATATTGTTCCTCATCGCAAGTTTGTTCACCATTTGATGCATATCCTTGATACATCCCGAAATACAACTGCTCCATAGTGACTAGGTAGGAAAAAAGTGCTTCCTCAAGATCATGTCCCAAGTATGGCTTTCGTCCAAGCTTCATGCGTGCTGCTTCGGTAGGTGTTAAATCACTCGTATTGCTGAGAGTTTGAAGAGTGGCGCGGGGCACATTGAACTCGTTGGAAGCCTACAGGGCTCCCATTTTCTTTTCCCTCACGGCAATATTTGCATTTTCCATGTCTTCAGAGTGTCACTTCTTCATGATATTTTTGTGAGAATACTTGGCTTCGTTCTTGGCATCCTAAGCAAAGGAAACAGACGGATGAGCACTTTTCAAAGATACTTCGTATTTCTTACTTGGCTGTGCAATGAACCGGATGCTTATTTAAGTAGTAGGTAATATTTACGTAGTAGTAGTCGGGCGTAGTCACTAATGGTGGAATGTTTGGCTCAGCTACGACTGCTGTTAAGCAAATAAGCGACTTTCCATGTCATATTGAATTACTCAGGGTAGAAGGTGGGGAAAAGATAGTAATTTGTATAACAGAGCTAAAGGTTCTATAAAATTGAAGTAGTTGATCTGTAGGTTACTACAAAGTTAATGCGAGATGGAGACACTTGAACTTGTATACGGCAACAAAGTATGCCACCAAAATAGACTATGTGCCCGTTGCTTAGCCAAGTAAGCAATACAAAGTAACTATCTCTCATTCGCTTGACTGGCAATTATCGCCGAATCTCAAACCACACCAGGAGCCTTCGAGGTTGCAAAGCATTCATTGAACTCGTTTGTGATGGCTACTCTCTTAAATTTAAGGGTGTTCACGCAAAAAAATAAAACAGCAAAGGGCGCGGCCCCTGGTTAACTTATGTAGCTAATATTTTGCGTTGAGAGTTTTCTAGTCATTTGGTATGGATTTAGACGTCAATACATCGAAATTAGTAGGTACGAATTTGTGCATCACCTGTAGAGTTATTCAACTTAATTTGAATTTGTAGTCAGTACCACAATTTTGGTAACTATGAATTTCCGTCAGCCAATCTAATTTAACTTCTGTTATGTATTTCATGGCTTTAAATGTTAAATTAGTGAAATATCCTCTGTCTACAATAATGCTGCATCACGTAATTCCAATTAGCATTTCGGAGATTCATTGATAAAGTCTTTGCTATCTGTATCCAAGTGTGTGGAATGATTTCAAAATAGTCTCAAAAGATAAACCTTCATGCGGGGTACAACTGTCTGACTTCTGGCAATTAATAATACGCAAGTTTTGATGAATTTTTACTATTTCAATATATTCTCTAGGTACTCTGATACAGAATGCCATAGTAAATACAATATACAGATAGTTAGTTATTCTTTCATAGCTACAATTACGTTAATTAATAAAAATTTCTGCTGCTATGGGGCCATTCAATTATTACGTAAGACGTTTTGGGGGAGAGGGGGGTGGCTGTGATCATCTTACACTGTGTTATCTTAGGGGGGAAGGGGGTCCGGAACCAATTCATATACGATTTTGGTCCGTCTTGAAACGTTGTATCGTTTCCTAATGAAATTTAGCAGTGGAATGGAGCATCCGATCGTTAATGGCGTATTTTCCGTAATCTCTCCGCTACACCAATGCTCCTATTCTGTCGCCTGACTGGCTAGCTACATTACTTCCTTGCTCATTGAATGTGGTACTCCAACTCTATATAATTATATGATATTCAGTGCTCAAAGCCGTACGATGGCTTTTATGGAAAGATGAAATTGGAGAAAGCGAGCATTTAAATAAGAGTAGATATATCTAACGTCTTACGTAAGACTGAGAGGGAATTAGGGGGTGTTGGGAAATTCTTACATTGTCTTACAAAGGAGAAGGGGAGGTCAAAAATGACACACATCGTCTTACGTAATACTTGAAAGGACCCAGAGAACCTACAAGACCACTAATATCGATTGAACTATCGGAAAACTATGACACTTAAAACGAAGTAGCTGAAAATGTTTTTGAGGAAAATAGTACAATTTTCTGAGTTAATATGTTAACTATATATAAATAATTTAAGCATTCCTTTTTCGTGTTTCTTAAAGATAAATTATCCTTAAAGCTAAAGAGAGAATAAGGATCACTGCAAACCGAAGAATAAGCGTATTCAAATTGCAGGACTCTTACACATTGTTGGCGTTGCTATGGTTGATCCTAGTTACCGAATAACTGAAGCAATTCAATGAGACAATAATTCAAAGAGAGTCATTCTACAACGTGGAAGTCGTTCTGGATTATTCTGACATCTGACGAAGAAGAATTTAAATTTTCGAATGGATTTTCTTTGTTGTAAGTAAATTAAGATTTATTTATGGAAAAAGGCATCAAAGCCACTGCACCGAATATAGGACTATTATTATGTGCACACTAGTCAAAACTCTTCACCAATGCAAAAGCATGATTTATTGCAGTGCAGATTATTTTAGCTTATTTTTTATCCATTTTAAATAAAAGATAAATGCTGATGGACAGTTATCTAGCATGAACCATCGAGGCGGGAGTATAAAAAAAAGGTTTCCAGATTTGCCTACATTAGTGCGAATTTGAGTCGTCGCAGAATGAAACATGTTCATTTCCACACAAAAAATTTTATTAAAGCATACGATGAAGTGTTGTCCACCATTTATCGATAATTCAAACCTTCAAATTAAAAAAAATAAGTTATTGCCCAAAGCGTAAAATAAATGTTTCTCGTTTCCCAGAGTTCCGACAAAAAAGAATCTTATTTTCATTCGAAGCGTTGAGGAATGTTTCGTAAATGATTGTTATTTTTCCATTATTTATCTGCTCGTGAAGTTTGAACGAAGATATTTATCCTGCTATCTTCTTTTGTTCTGGAAGAGGGATCTAAGAAGGAAGTCATAGAAAAAAGACTGAAAACGTACAACGTACTAAGCATCAGAGTTTGGTAGACTCTTGAGGATACACTATGTTAGGATGATCGTAATCATGTCTAAAGACGACGAGGAAAAAAGTAACGAGATTAAAAAATATCGAGAAGGGTAATGGAAACAAAGGAATCTTAAGAAAAAAAGAATGAAATAACTGAGGTTGAAATACGGACATGTTTATCAACTGAATTCCTACTTTTAAACAGAATATATTTATATTATGGTCGCATTAAGGTTTAATGGGACGAAGGCATATATTAAATAAGGGGAAATAAACATACAGGTCGTCAGGTAGTACGTGGAGGATAGCATTTAAAGGAATGGAAAGAATATAAATTCCGCAAGTAAATAAGGAGGAGTCCTCAGGAATTGGAGTGTGTGTGTTATTAATTCGTGGTGTGGGTGCCTCCGCAGGAGTTTAATAACAATAAAAAGAAAGAAATATACCAGTACACCATTGTCATTCCTGTTAGATATATTTTTGTGTTAGTGACCAATAGCTTCTGACGGCTCCTCTCCTCTGATTACACAGGCAGCTTCGGCAAAAAGAAGAAGGCTACACCGGCAGGGAGGAAGACAGGAGGAACACAAGGGGGTCAGGTAATAGAAGAGAGAGGGCCATAGGGGGGGCCGTCGGGGAATCCATATGGGGATTCCTAAGGGATACAGAAGCCGTGGGAAGTACTGGCCCACCCGAGGCGGTGATCCTGGAATCCTATCACACCTCGCAGTACGGGGTCCCCTTCTGTGAGGGGTGCCCTCTCCGAGCAACCCGAAAGAAACCACAGCATCTGACCCCCAAACATCCATTCAGCTCGACCACCTAGCGCCCCATTAGCCGGCCACCTTCCGCCTTATATATATATATATAATTGTACATATTTTGAGATATATATACCATGTACATTTTGTAAATATTTAGGGTACAGAAGCAGAGGAAAGTACCGTGGAAAGTTACCGAAGCGGTGATACTTGAGTCCTATCACACCTCGCAGTACTGGGTCCCCTCGCACCTCTCCCTGGGTGCAATCAGGGAGGAGGACCTAGGGGATGAACCAGAGGAGTAGAGAGGGGTGTTTACAGGATCACCGGGTGCCCTCTCCCAGCCACCCGAAGGAACCACAGCATCTGACCCCTAAACATCCATTCAGCTCGACCACCTGCGCCCCATTAGCCGGCCACCTTCCGCCTTATAAATAATTGTACATATTTTGAGATATATATACCATGTACATTTTGTAAATATTTAGGGTAAAGAGGCAGAGGAAAGTACCGTGGAAAGTTACCGAAGCGATGATCATTGAGTCCTATCACACCTCGCAGTACTGGGTCCCCTCGCACCTCTCCCTGGGTGCAATCAGGGAGAAGAACCTAAAGGAGTAGAGAGTGGTGTTTGCAGGATCACCGGGTGCCCTCTCCGAGCCACCCGAAGGAACCACAGCACCTAACCCCCAAACACCCCTTCAGCTCGACCATCTTGCATCCCATTAGCCGGCCACCATCCGCCTTATATATATTTGTTCATATTTTGAGATATATTTACCATGTACATTTTGTAAATATTTATAGAACAGAAGCAGAGGAAAGTATCGTGGAAAGTTCCCGAAGCGGTGATTCTGGAGTCCTATCACACCTCGCAGCACTGGGACCCCTCGCACCTTTCCCTGGGTGCAATCAGGGAGGAGGACCTAGGGGAGTAACCAGAGGAGTAGAGAGTGGTGTTTGCAGGATCACCGGGTGCCCTCTCCGAGCCACCCGAAGGAACCACAGCACCTAACCCCCAAACACCCCTTCAGCTCGACCATCTTGCATCCCATTAGCCGGCCACCATCCGCCTTATATATATTTGTTCATATTTTGAGATATATTTACCATGTACATTTTGTAAATATTTATAGAACAGAAGCAGAGGAAAGTATCGTGGAAAGTTCCCGAAGCGGTGATTCTGGAGTCCTATCACACCTCGCAGCACTGGGACCCCTCGCACCTTTCCCTGGGTGCAATCAGGGAGGAGGACCTAGGGGAGTAACCAGAGGAGTAGAGTGGGGTGTTAGCAGGATCACCGGGTGCCCTCTCCCAACCACCCGAAGGAACCACAGCACCTAACCCCCAAACACCCCTTCAGCTCGACCATCTTGCATCCCATTAGCCGGCCACCTTCCGCTTTATATATCTTCTTTTACTTTTTAATCCACTAGTGGAAAATTCTATTTTCGGACGCCCGCCACAATTTTAAGATGAACTTGCAGTGGGTTGTAAAGTTGGTAGACGAAATGGTTCTTCAAGCCAGGGTACAGAAGCAGAGGAAAGTACCGTGGAAAGTACCCGAAGCGATGATCGAGGAATCCTATCAAACCTTACAGTACTGGGTCCCCTTGCACTTTTCCCTGGGTGCCATAAGGGAGGAGGACCTAGAGGAGGAACCAGAGGAGGTGAGAGTGGTGTTTGCAAGATCACAGGGTGCCCTCTCCCAGCCACTTGTTTAGACTTCCGTGCAATTTTATCCAGTTAATTTTATGCCTGCCCTGAAGAGGCGAAAGCCTACACCCGGATCTATAAACGCGTTGTTATTTCTTTCTTTGTTATTTTTTGTTATCCTACGTTTTACCTATTCTGTTTCCTGTACCTTTTTGCAAATGTTACAATAAAACACTTTTTCACTTGACTATTAAGAATCACTTTGAATTGAAGGTGTTCCCTGGAAAGAGGACGAAACTCTTGTCGACCCAAGACACTGGACGCGGAGGAACACCGAAAGCCTCTGACTTACCACTTACGGGATAACGGACTTTCAAGCTGCCCTATATCGTAATCCAGCTGAGTAGGCTTATTCCTCTGGACTATTATCAGAGGCCAAAACATTCACTTTGCTTCTTTTACTTTTAAATCCACTAGTGGAAAATTCTATTTTCGGACGCCCGCCATAATTTTAAGATGAACTTGCAGTGGGTTGTAAAGTTGGTAGACGAAATGGTTCTTCAAGCCAGCTTGAATGATTTTTTTGAATGAATTGTTTCCGCCTCGCGTTCAATTTACAGGTAAACTCCTTAATACGTTCTACAATGACACTTTTACTCTCCTTGAATAGATCAGCTGACTATCCTTGATTAGCCACAATATAGCGCAACAATGTATCTCCGCTCTTTTGAGAGCATATCTGCATGGGACCGCCTCCTTTTAAAACGTCAAAAAGGCTACGTCTGGAAATAATCGAAGACGCTCCTACAAGATATTTTAATGCTCATAAATGTATTTAATTGAAATTTGTCAATGATGAAAAAACGTAACTATTTACGAATGCTTCTGTGATATCTGAGAGAGTATATCGAATGTATTATACCACCATATGATAATTTGGAAAGTTTTGCCTTAAAATAATAAAATAAAATAAACCTGTCTTTAAATATACGCATTTTATTCCGATATGGATGATGGCGTACTTGAAATAACTTTGCCAAAACATTTATACATATTTTGATAACGTAAAGAAATGATCCATTCAAGTATTACGTAAGACGTTTTTGGGGGAGAGGGGGGTTTGGATCATCTTACATTGTGTTATTTAGGTGGGAAAAGGGGTCCGGAACCAATTTATATAAGAATTTGGTCCGGTCCTACTGAAATTTAGCAGTATAATGTAGCATCCGCTCGTTAATGGCGTATTTTCCGTAATCTCTCCGCTACACCAATGCTCCTATTCTGTCGCCTGACTGGCTAGCTACATTACCTCCACGCTCATTGAATGTGGTACTCCAACTCTATATATTTATATGATATCCAGTGCTCCAAGCCGTACAATGGCTTTTATGGAAAGATGAAATTGGAGAAAGCGAGCATTTAACGAAGAGTAGATATATCTAACGTCTTACGTTAGACTGAGAGGGAATGAGGGGGTGTTGGGAAATTCTTACATTGTCTTACAAAGGAGAAGGGGAGGTCAAAAATGATATACATCATCTTACGTAATACTTGAAAGGACCCAGAGAACCTACAAGACCACTAATATCGATTGAACTATCGGAAAACTATGACTCTTAAAACGAAGTAGCTGAATATGTTTTTGAGAAAATTAGTATAATTTTCTGGGTTAATATGTATACTTTTTATATAATTAATGTAGTCCTTTTTCGTGTTTCTTGAAGATAATTGATCCTTAAAGCTTATGAGAGAATAAGGATCACTGCAAACCGAAGAATAAACGCATTTTAATCGTTGCGTTTCTATGTTTGATCCAGTTTCCGAATAACTGAAGCATTTGAAAGAGACGAGAACGTTCAAGTTGATCTTCTTACCAGGAATTTGTTAAAAATTCGAAAAATTCAAAACTTCAAATGGACTTTCTTTGTTAAAAGTAAAATAAGATTTATTTATGGATAAATGCACCAACGCCACTGCAACGAATATAGGACTAATATTAAGTGCACTCTATTCATATAGTAGAAACGCTTGAACAGATTGAAGACGTTTGCTTGTGTTTGCAATTGGAATTTGAAACATGGATTTCCTTGATTTCATTTGCAGTAAGAGAAATAAGTTTTATTTATGGAATAAAGGCATCAACGCCACTGCACCAAATATAGAACTCTTTTATTATGCTTACTCTAGTCAAAACTATTCTCAAATATAAATGCATGATCTGTTTTTTTGCACAGCTCAGGTTCTTTAACCTTGGATTTTTTACGTTTTAAATAAAAGAGAAAAGTTGAAGTACAGTTATCTAGGATGTACCATCAATGCGGGAGTAAAAAAAAATTTTTCCACCTCTCACTACATAAGTCCGAATTCGCATAATGTTTCATGCTTAGTCTACAAAAATATTAATCAAGCATAAAATGAAGTGTTGTTCACTATTTATCGATAATTAAAACCTTCAAATTTGAAAATAAGTTATTGCCCAAAGCGTAAAATAAATTTTTCTCGTTTCCCAGAGGTCCGACAAAAAAGAATCTTATTTTCATTCGAAGCGTTGAGGAATGTTTCGTAAATAATTGTTATTTTTCATTATTTTATCTGCTCGTGAAGTTAGAACGAAGATATTTCTCCTGCTATCTTATTTTTTTGGAAGAGGGATCCAAGAAGGAAGTCCTAGAAAAAAGACTAAAAACGTACAACGTAGGTACTAAGCATCAGAGTTTGGTAGACTCTTGTGGCTACACCTTGTTAGGATGATCGTAATCACGTCTTAAGAATTTAATGTAATTTATATTTTGTATTTTTTTCCCTTGTGTATGATCTTGTATGAATACCTATGCATGTTTTCATTTTCATGCAATTGTAATTTTGTCTATGCTTACATATGTACTCTCTTGTAATAATATCTACGCATGTTTCTATTGGCATGTAATGTGCATGTATGAAATTCAAATGATTGTCTATTTGCTGAACCAAAACCAAAAAGGTTAAATTGTAATCCTGATACATAGGACACTAGTCCTCGAACAATAAAATTCAATTCTATTCTAAGAAGGAGGAAAAAGGTAACGATATTAAAAAATATCGAGGGGGGTGATGGAAATAAAGGAATCTTAAGAAAAAAAGAATGAAATAACTGAGGTTGAAATACGGACATATTTATCAACTGAAATTCCTACTTTTAAACAGAATATATAGTTATATTTTTGTCGCATTAATGTTAAATGGGACGAAGGCATATATTAAATAAGGGGAGATATACATACAGGTCGTCAGGTAGTACTTGGAGGATAGCATTAAGAGGAATGGAAAGAATATAAATTACGCAAATAAATGAGGAGAAGATCTCAGGAATTGGAGTGTGTGTGTTATTAATTCGTGGTGTGGGTGCCTCCGAAGGAGTTTAATAACAATAAAAAGGAAGAAATATACCAGTACTCCATTGTCATTCCTGTTAGATATATGTATTGATTGTGCTAGTGACCAATCGCTTCTGACGGCTTCTCTCCTCTTGATTTCGCAGGCTGCTTCGGCCGCAAGAAGAAGGCTATACAGGCAGGGAGGAGGACAGGAGGATGGACAAGGGGGTCATGGAAGAGAAGGGAGAGGGGCCATAGGGGGGGGGGGCGTCGGGGGGTCCCTAGGGGGTACAGAAGCAGAGGAAATTACCGTGGAAAGTACCCGAAGCGGTGATCCTGGAATCATATCACCCCTCGCAGTACTGGGTCCCCTCGCACATCTCCCTGGGTGCCATATTGGAGGAGGACCTAGAGGAGGACGCAGAGGAGGAAGAGAGAGGGGTGTTTGCAGGATCACCTGGTGCCCTCTCCCAGCCACCACATAAGACCACACCTGACCACCAAACACCCAAACAGCAAGACCACCTGGCGCCCTATTAGCCGGCCTCCTTCTTCCATGCAGGTGAATATTGAGTTCTCAATTGTAATTTGGTACTAAGGAAGTTGTCCTCCTTAGATAAGGACTAATTTCCGTCATTATTCACGATAAAACTAACGAGCTCAACTGTTCAAACAACCCTAACCCTAAGGTTGCCCAGAAAATGGTCAATTCAAATTAAAAATTTAAGCTATTATAGCTCAAGGGAAATAGAATTTGAACTGCTCTCGTCATTCTAATATATCTCCTATATTCCAAGGTTTTTATTACTCCTTTTTTGTAACTTCCCAACATTTCTTGAGATTTATTCTTAAGAAAAGATTTTCTGTATAATAAGTAAGCTGAGGACATTGCCTAAAATGCCTTTTTTTCTTTTTCTCAGGAAAGCAATTTTTTGAAGTTATAAGTTCATTTAGGATCATTTATGGCGAAATTAAGGCAATTTGTTACTGCCAAAAAATGCCTATTTTACCCGTTGATGCCTTTTTCTGCTGATAACGCCTATTTAAGAGCCTAAAAAACAATATTCATATCAACGTTACCAAGCTTCTCTTTAGTGCGGAGCTATTTCAGTACCTGCTATTTCAGTTTCTTTTTTAATCTATCAAGGTTGAAATAATGTCATTAAACATGCATAAAGAAAAATCATCCAGAGCATAATTATACAAAGAGTAGAAAAGAACTATGGTAATTTTACGTGAGGCGTACATGCGATGGTTTCAATTGCCAAAGACTGGTTTTTGAAGGCACCACTCAGTATTGCTGAGTTTAAAGAGATAACGCCCGAAGTTGCTCTGCGTTGAAGGCCAGTATTGATATTATGGGGAATATGGCTAAATACTGCATTATACCTGCAGATAAAGTTATTAAAATACGTGAGGTATGTGACAGAAATGATGTGCGCCTCCGATACATCAGTTGGAACGCCTTTTTCACCCACTTAAAGGTACACTATTGTAACCGATTTCGCTCATCTTTTACACTATGTGTCAATTCTGTCCATAAGAAAATTAAGCCATCATGGCGCATGAGTAGGTTTTCTGTAGGCAACAGAATATCTAGATGAAGAAGAAGCAAACTGCATTCTCGAATCCAAAGCAGCAGAGTGGAATCTTGATGTCAACGAAGATCCTACTTTTATCAGATGTAATTTTGGTTAACTACCATAAATTTTGTCATCGCTTGAGGCAAGAGAACTACTCCTTGCAACGGCTACAGAGAAAATCTGAACTGTGGAGGGTGACCTTTTTGATATACCAAGTGATGTGGGAAAATCCATTGCTCAAGAATTTAAGACGTTATACGGAGAAACCCTGGATAGGAATACATTAATAAGGTTGAAGACATTTTATGAAGAAATTATATGGCTCTTATACTAAAGATGAGTCCATAAGAACTGTCATTGTTGCTGAGATATATTACCGAAAGTTTAATTTTTCTTATTAGGGAAATACATTTTAACAAAGCTAGAAATCCATTCTATTTGTAACGAAAAAAAATCAAGTTGTTACTCATTTAAATGCCAATTTGATCGCTTTGTGCCTTTTTATACTATAATGCCGATGTGAATGTTTTAAATTGCAAGAATCGCTTATCGTCCTGAATTTTTATTTCCGCGTCTACATAAGTCATTTTAATTTGTTAATTCTTCGCATTGTTGCCCGTTTTTCTTTCTCACCGGCGCAAAAGATCTCTCAAATGTATTTTTTTTTACTTCTAAATGAACAGTTAAATGAAGCTGAGGTGTAAGCGTAGGGCTCTTCAATTTCAGCATGGGCCTTATCCCATTCTTGTACCTACCCCACATTCGCACTACCCGGCACAACACGAATTTCAGTCACTAGTGCCTCATTTCCAAATAACAGTAAGCTACAACATATCCTCCTTCGCGATTTCGACTGAGAGACTGAAAAACGTCACCGTCTTATATTTTACCACTTGACGTATCGCGCGTCGTATCACTACAATGTGCACTCGAATGTCGCAGGGTCAAATATCGTGCCGCGCAACCTCCATCAAGTAGTTACAGTGTCGGGTGTTGTATCCCTCTGGTGTGCACACCGCCTAGTTGCCACTGAGAGTTCTGCCAGAACGACAAAGACATGCTATTTTGGTAAATTACTATCCACAATTCAATCACTGGAGGAAAGAGAACTACTCCTAGCGGCAGCTGTGGAAAAAATTCGAAAGGTGCAAAGTGTACTTATTAATATACCTACTGATATGGGAGAAGCCTTGATTTGAAAATTCAAGAAAGTTATGTAAAGGAACCCTGGTTGGGAAGGTGTCCATAAAAATGCAGGCATTTTATCAGGGACTTCGGATGCTCCATGACCAAAGATGACAGCAGAAGAGCTTGCATCATTTAAGTATTGCCCTTTCACCTCGCGTGAATTTGAAAGGTCATTTTCATGCTATATAAATATCGTGACTGACTCTCGGCATCAGTTCACAGGAGAACATTTAGAGAAATATGTTATTGTAAATTGTAATGTAACTTGAAATAAGTAAACCTTTTGAATTTTATGTTTCATCAGTTGATAAGCTAATTTTATTTGGAGTTTTATCCTCTTTCCTCTCCATCAGTGTTACCGAAAAGTAATCGTGTATTTCACCCCAAGCTTTTAAATTTCGGATGCTTCTTTGTGGCAATAAGCCACATTATATTTCTAGCCGGCCACGGTTTTGGTGGGGCAAAGTCTTCGCCTGCTAATCTTGGGATTACGGGTTCAAGTCCCGCCTGGGTGGGTATTTCACCACCCAAGGGGTAGATGTATACCAAGTTTTGTTTGTATGGTCCCTGTAAAACCTGATTACAGGCTTAGCCTTTTGGGATTCCAGGACCGACGGAATCGTCCGAAATGCCAAAAATATTTTAAGCGCCTATTTTAAGTGCCTAAGTATTTTGAAATTTTTAGTGCCTATTTAGGCTGCCTATTTCTTCATTTTTAGTGCCTAAATGTCCTCAGCTTAATAATAAAGTATTAAATAATTTTTACAGTGCCATGCTTTCTCGTGGACTCAAAAAACCTTTTTAATGAATATGTCCCATTTAAATGGTGATACATCTCTTATGCCCATGACTCTTTTATGCTGTCAAATGTAGTGATTTATATAATTCTTCCTGATTTTCACTGTTTGTAACAGGGTGTTGGGCAATTCTTGAAAAATCATAACTTTAGTATGTACTGTTTTAAATTTTGTTTCTGTAATAAGAAGGAGGAGATCACAGAGTCCTCAGGAATTGGAGTGTGTGTATTAATGATGTGTGGTGTGGGTGCCTCCGAAGGAGTTTAATAACAACAAAAAGGAAAAAAATAGATCAGTACTCCATTTTTATTCCTGTTAGATATATGTAAAAATTGTGTTAGTGACTAATCGCTTCTGACGGCTTCTCTCCTCTGATTTCGCAGGCTGCTTCCGCTGAAAGAAGAAGAAGGATCCACCGGCAGGAAGGAGGACAGGAGGAGGGACAAGGGGGTCAGGGCTAAGAAGGGAGAGGGGCCATAGGGGGATCCCTCGAGGGTACAGAAGCCGTGGGAAGTACCGCCACCCGAAGCGGTGATCCTGGAGTCCTATCACCCCTCACAGTACTGGGTCAGAGAGAAGGTGGAGTGCTGGCCCCGAAAATACCGAAAACAATCAGACGGCATATGCCACGATCCCACACATGTCAAGGACGACAGAAAATATATCGAGGATCCTTGCCCCGCAAGACTTTGTGTCGAGATACCGCTCCATCCAGAAAACCTGCGACGTACTACCCAAAGCAAAAGACAAGCTGCCACAAGATCTCAATGAAGGCGTCTACAAGATTCAATGCTTTTGCAGGAAATGCGACAAACACTAAGATCGCTTCGATGCAGGCCAAAGGAGCATTAAAGGGCCGTGGCCAATAAGCATATTCTGCTTTCGAGCAGTGGCTGATCACGCTTGGACCTCACCTGGCCACCAAATCCAATTTCGTTACACAAAGATCTTCGCCATGGAAAACCGCAACTTCCCACGACTGATTGGCAAAGCCATAGAAATCACAAAGAACGGGGAGAACTTCAACAGAGAAGACGGTCACATCCGTCTCAGCTGTCTACGGTGCAACGCGGTAAGGCGAATCACCATCAACAATCCAAACTTAGTCCAAGATCTAATGTCCAAAGGCAGCAGCCCTGTCCCAAAGGCTAACATGACCAGGCTGCACTCCGCTCCAAAAATCATCGCACACCACTTGCACCATCAAGACATCACCCTGCCTCCAACAGACTTACGACGCAACGTTCCTGTACCACAACGACTGACTATCACGCCGGGACTCCCGTTCATCTCAAAGTAGAAAAAGAGATGACCCCAGATCGCAGTCCCTCCAGTGTAACCACCCCCATACCCAAGCCAAGAGCCAAACCAGTGAATTATAGCCAAAGACAATAAAACACTATATTATAAAGGACACACCCCATGTTAATTGCTAATTTTCAGAGTCAATAACAGTTATTTATTATTTATTAATTTATTACCTATTGTTACCTTCAGTTGTTACTTATAATTACTTAACCACGGTTTATGGGGGTTTCCCATCGTGTGTGAGACAAATGCCAGTTCAAGCCTTCCCCGCACATTTATCTAGTTAATTTTATTCCTGCCCTGAAGAGGCGAATGCCTACACCATGATCCACACATGCGTTGTCATTTCTTTCTTTGTTATTTTTTGTTATCTTACGTTATACCTATTCTGTTTCCAGTACCTTGCTGCAAAAGTTAGAATAAAACACTTTTTCACTTGACTAGTAGGAATCACTTTGACCTGAAGGTGTTCTCTGGAACGAGGAAGAAACTGTTGTCGCCCCAAGACACTGGACGCGGAGGAACACTGAAAGCCTCTGACCTCAAAGTTGGCCCGTTTTACCACTGAAGCGATAACGGACTTTCAAGCTTCCCTATATCGTAATCCAGCTGAGTAGGCTTATTCCTCTGGACTATTATCAAACTTCCACTTGGCTTCTTTTACTTTTAAATCCACTAATGGGACATACTATTTTCGGACGCCCGCCATAATTTCCAGATGAACTTGCAGTGGGTTGTAACGTTGGTAGACGAAATGGTTCTTCAAACCAGCTTGAATGATTTTTTTGAATGAATCCGGCAGTTATCTTGTTGCATTGTTTCCGCCTCGCGTTCAATTTACAATTAAACTCCTTAATACGTTCGACAATGATACTTTGACTCTCCTTGGATAAATCAGCTGACAATCCATGATTAGCCACAATATAGCGCAACAATGTATCTCCGCTCTTTTGAGAGCATGGCTGCATGGGACCGCCTCCTTTCAAAACGTCAAAAAGGCTACGTCTGGCAATAATCGAAGACGCGCCTACAAGAAAATTATTTTGCTCATAAATGTATTTAATTGAAATTTGTCAATGATGATAAAATGTAACTATATAGGAATGCTTCTGTGATATCTGAGAGAGTATATCGAATGTCTTAAACCGCCATATAATAATTTGGAAGGTTTTGCCTTAAAGTAATGAAATTAAACAAATCTGTCTTCAAATATTCGCATTTTGTTCCGATATGGATGATGACGTACTTGAAATAACTTTGCCAAAAAAGTAAAACATATTTTGATAACGTAATGGAAATATGTTCCTATACTTACTGTTTTTTTTAATAGACCCGTCTAGTCCCCAAAACATCTACTGCTATTATTACAGTGCCATGTATTCTCGTGGACCTAAAAAGCGTTTTTAATGAATATGTACCATCAAAATGATGTTGCATCTCATAAGCTCATGCGTCTTTCATGCTGTCAATTGCAGTATTTTCATGGTTTATTATGGAGTAAAGAACAGTGTTGATCAATGTTCTAAAAATCGCTTAGTACCGTTTAAAATTTCTGTGAAATTACCTCACAATCACAATCCAAGACATCGTGAAAAGAGGGACGGCATCGAAACTCACAAGAATATCTGCTGTAGATAATTTCATTTCTTTATTGAATTCTTTACATGAGACGCGGTTAAACCAACAAATGTTTGAATATCTTTTGCCATATATTTTGCTAGTTTATAGGTTAGAGATCATACAAATCTCACAGTAGTTCGCGAAATTACGCCAGGCTTGTGAATATTTGGTAATCCTTAAAATCTCGGTGGTTTTGATGTTATTAGCAATTTCTTCTCTTTGTTCAGAATAGTAGAACTTGTGGTGAGATTTAGCTTTTTCTGTCTTCGCTGTTTTATATTTAATAATAATGTTGTATGTTGTTTCATCTAGCAATTGTGTAATCTAAGCATCATATTCTTCTCTTGTAACTACCACTTTAACATTCCCTTTATCTGCTGCTGGAATTATTATATCCTCGTTTTTAAGTAAAGAATACAAAGTTGGCCTTTCATATTTTGTTATTTTTCATTTCAGAGGCTATGATGTCTTGAGGACATGGACTTCTTCTTGTCTTATTTCTTTAGAAATACCGGCTGATATTTTCCTTAAAGTTGATACAACACAGCTTACAATTTCTTCATTCGGCATCTCCACGGGGGGTATTTGCAAAATGTATTCGTTTTTTCTAAGGACAGTGATGGCAGTGTTATCTAAGACGACGTTCGATAAATTAACAAAGTATTTTGCAATCTTGGTCTCTTCCTCTGGATGTTGTCTACCACGAAACGCTTTATATTTCTGTATGTGCGTCCCTCTATTTTATTGGAATGTCGAAACGCTTGAATGATGGGCATTTCTGTCTGATATGTCAAGAATCAAATACAACAAAAAAATCATTAAATGGTACATCTACATCTACATCTACATCTACATATTACCCCGCAAGCCGCCTCAATAGGCGTGTGGCGGGGGGTGTTAGGACACCAGCCGCTTAAAGATAAAAAGGAAACGCTCTAATGAAATTACGCCTAGCATTTATTGAAGTCCCTTATTGTTCGGGGGAAAAACGAATTCCCATACCTATCCGTTCGGCAAAATATCTCTCTTAATTTATCGTTTCTGTCGGACCTGGAAATATAGTGGGGTTCTAATATGATGTTCTCCGTGTCGCTCTGAAAGATATCTATTCTCAATTGTTCAAGCAATCTAAGCCTAGCGCGCAGCCTCCGAGTCTCTAGCGGCTCCCAGCCTAATTCGTTTAACATCTGGTACTTCTACTAATACGACAATACTAATATTCCTGCGCTGCATCTGTGACTCAACATGAAATGAATGTGCCTTAAATAGGTATAACAAGCTACTGATACATGGGAATATAATATACTTATTTGAAAAAATATCTTTTGGTTTCCTGCGATAAAATTACTTTTTTGAGCAACAGCTTTGCAATTGTATTCTGCCGGCTTTGTCAGGCTTTCTGAATCAACAACCAATATTAAATAAAAAACTTGGGCGGTTATTGTGAAAACGAATTAATTAATACTTGAATTTTGTAAAAGTCTTTTCCACCAACAAGGGATTTTTTAAGCATTATCTCTATTTATGTTTTAAGGTTTTATTTTTCTATTTCAGTGGCTCCCTGATGACCCGTGGATAGAAGTTGCTTTCTTTCTGTAGTATAAAATTTACCATATCGATGTCTATACCTCGAAATTCTTCTTAAAGTGTGTGCTCAGCCACGGCAGAGTGATACCAATCTTTCTTTCAAATAGCCAGTTCGTGTTCCTTAAGTCTGCCTGCATCCTATGGCCCTCTTTGTCTGGCCAACATTTTACTATCCGCAACTACTGACAATTTCGATTATGCCTTCGAACAACGTAGGAATTAAGGATATTTTGGTCCTCAAAGATGGTCGTAATTTTTGGATATATTGTTCAATATTTTAGTGATATTACTGGTCTTCATTATTTGACCTATTCGATCTGTTGTTCCCGCGATGTAAGGTAGCATAACATATGCCAGAGGTCCCTTTCCCTTTAGGTTTCTGGTTTCAAACACTTTCAATTAATTCATAGCTATATTCTGTATCCTACAGTGTCTCCCCTAATTGGTATACTTCTTTAGAGATGGAATCAGCATCCCAAACTCTGCGAGCAACATCAAATAGTGTCTTGAGAAAATTATGCCTTTTGCTGTGGGAAGCGGCTGGAACGTGCATTGAGATATCGGTAGGTATAAGTCTTTTTTCGATACACACTATTTAGTAGTTTTCCATATATTTTCCTCTCAATCAGAACATATAGGAATGGAAAGCTTCCGTCTTTATCAATAATATCTATCGTAAGATGGATGAATGGATGCTGACTGTCGACATGTATTAAGAACTTCTCGAGTATCTCCTATCCATTAGGCAATATTGTGAACTTATCGTAAAATATGTTAACAAAACTTTTGGTTGATTGGTAAAATTTCTTCATGTTTCGTTTTTAATGTCCTCCATGTAAAGGTTGTCGATGACGGGAAAGAGCCCATGGCTGCACCTTCCGCTTTGTCATATAAATCCGCATTCCACATCAAGCATAGATTTTTAAACAATATTTAGCCAATTTATAGTAGTCGCTCTGGAGATCTTGTTTTGTCAGATTCTTTAATACATTGATGGAGTCCAAGGCAGACACATTGTGAAAATTGAGACGACATTTAAACTAGCGAGAATATCTGCTGTAGATAATTTAATTTCTTCAATTCTTTACATGAGAAGCGGTTAAACCAACAAATCTTTGAATATCTTTTGCTAGATATTTTGCCAGTTTATAGGTTAGAGATCGTAAAGAACTTACAATAGTTCTCGAAGTTACGTCAGGCTTGTAAATTTTCGGTAATCCGTAAAATCTCGGTGGTTTTGATGTTGATGTTATTAGCAATTTCTTTTCCTTGTTTGGAGTAGTAGAGCTTTTTGTGAGATCAATCATGTAGCTTTTTCTGTCTTCGCTGTTTTATATTTATTAATAATATTTTACGTTGTTTCATCTAGCAGTTGTGTAATCTAAGCATCATATTTTTCTCTTGTAATTACCACTTTAACACTCCCTTAATCTGCAGCTTGAATTATTATATTCTCGTTTTTAAGTAAACAATACAAAAGTTGCCTTTCTTCTTTTGTTATATTTGATTTCGGAGGCTATTGTCACTAAAGTACATGAGCTACGTGTTGCCCGATGTCTTCAGAAATTCCGGCTGGTATTATCCTTAAAGTTGATATAGCATAGCTTATAGCTTTTATCTTGTGTATCTCCACGGGGGAAATAGCAAGAGTTTATTACTTGACTGAGGACAGAAAGGGCAGGCTCCTCTAAAACGACGTTATATAAATTAACGAAGTTTTTTGCAATCTTAGGTCTCTTCCCCTGGATATTGTCTACCGTGAGTATTGTTATATTTCTGCTAACGCATCTCTCTAGTGTTGTCGAATGTCGAATCACTTGAAAGAGGGGTATTTATGTCAAATATATCCATGTCGTCTGGTTTCATTAAGCGGCACAAATGAAGATGTAGCTCGTAGAGTTCTTTGGAACATCGATGAATGGAATATCGGGTGTTACACCCGATATTCCATTCATCAGAGGTATTCGTTCCTTTAAAACACTTAAAATACATCATTGCAGTATTATCTTGGCATATGTGGACTGAATATTACGATTCACTTGCACAAATGACGGCACCATTTCCATTTCTGGACAACGTTGTAAAAAGGTCATAAAAGATAAAAGTTTGTTCTTACGTCTTCGAAGATTTTCTAGTTTCCTAGTTTTGTTGAAGTTCTCTTGATCATAAAGATTAATGTACCTTTTTCGTAGATTTTCGTAGTTCATATGAATTTGAATAAATATCTTTTGGCTTAATGTGGCTTCGTCAGGCTTTCTGGATCAACAATCACATAAAAAAACAAACTGGGGTACATTTATTGTAACAGAATGAATTCTACTTGAATTTGAGCAAGTTCTATTCGACGTATACCCACTATCACCCCCGGGGTGATACCAATCTTTCTTACGAATAGCCCGTTTGTGTTCCTTCAGTCTGCTTCCTATAGTACTAATTGTCTGGCAAAATATATGATTTTCCGCAACTACAGAAATTTTCGCATATGCCTTCGAAAACTGTGGGAGATAATGGATCTTTTACTCTTTAAAGATGATCGTAAACTTTGGAGGTAGAGTTAAATCTTGTAACGATGTTGTGCTTCATCATTTTACATAAGCGATCAGTTGTTCCCGCGATGTAAGGTAGATTAACATTACTAAAGGTTTAGATGTCTCTTTCTCTTTAGGTTTCTGGTTTAAAACACTTTTAATTAGTTCATAGCTATATTCGTTATCCTTCGGTGTCTCCCTTAAATGCGAGGAAACTTCTTCAGAGATGGAATCAGCATCCGAAACTCTGCGAGCAACATCGAATAGGGTCTTGAGAATATGATGCCTTTTGCTGTGGGTGGTGGTTGGGACGTGCATTGAGATATCGATCAGCATGGGTCTTTTTTCGATAAACATTATGTCCAAGTTTTCTATACATTTTCCTCTCAATCAGAAAATATAGCAATGAAAAGATTCCGTCTTTATCAATAGTGTTTGAATTTTCCAGTTTCTCTTGGCTGCTATGGCAAACAACAATCTCAAAGAGGTTGTGTCAACCACCGGACTAAAAATATTTTTATAATCTATATTTTTCTTGTCTTGAGAGCGCATCCTCTTGCCACAAATCTGGCTTTAAATTTTCAATTATCTTTGACTTTAAAAACCCATCGGCTTGTGAGGATCTCTTTTCCTCGTGCTTCATCTTCATCTACATATGTCCAAGTTTTATTCTTCATCAGTGAGTCTACTTCATCTTTTGTGGATTTCATCCATTCCTGTTTCTCTTCACAACTTACAGCCTCATCGTAG
Organism: Pyrrhosoma nymphula; assembly: GCA_963573305.1. Taxonomy (NCBI): domain Eukaryota; kingdom Metazoa; phylum Arthropoda; class Insecta; order Odonata; family Coenagrionidae; genus Pyrrhosoma; species Pyrrhosoma nymphula. The sequence continues at coordinate 144,521,229 of OY754333.1, forward strand.
GTCAATAGTGCTTCATCTTGACTAGTATCAAAATCCATGATGTCATTTTTACATTTTCCAGGTATTCCTTTCTCTCTAATTGATCTTCTGTTCTCCTCAATTCCTTCTTCTCTTCTGTTGTCTTGGTTTGGACGAATTTCTTGGTCTTGATTTTCTTGTTCTTGGTTTTCATGTATTTCATCATTTTCTTGGCCTTGATTATCTTGGTCTCGGTTTTCATGTTCTTCATTTTCTTGGTCTTGGTTTTCATTTTCTTCTAAAAATTCTATATTGATTTTTCTTATAGTTTGTGTGCAGAGAGAGGAAAGTTGTTTGTCAAAATTACATCTCTACTAACAAAAACTTTTCTTTCATTTTCGTTCCACAATCCTTATCCATTTGGAGCATAACCTACATGAATAGCTTCTTCACTCCTATACTGTCCAATTTCTTCAGGGGTTTTACTACTTTTGAAAATAATTTCTGGCTAAATATTTGTAAATTTCTCAAGTCAGGTTTCTTTTTATACCAGTTTTCAGCAGGGGTGTGAGGCATTCCTTTGGTTGGACTTCTGTTTGTCAGATAGGCTGCTGTATGTACTGCTGCACGCCACATATATTTTTCACATTTATCATCAAAAATAAGTGCTCTGGCTTTATTCATTAATGTTAGATTTAAACGTTCACTTTTACCATTCAATTGGGGGGTATGCGGAATGGTGAAGTCCAATTTAATCCCTTTTTATTTACACCATGTAATGAGTAGCTCACTTTTAAATTCACCACCATTGTCACACCTTATCTTACTGGCTTTTAGATTGAAATGGGCTTCTCCTTCATTTATAAATCTTTTAATGCATTGAAAAACTTCTGAAGCAGTTGTTGTTTCAAGGAGATATACCTTGCAAAAATGTGTATAATCATCCAGCAGTGTGATGAAGTAGTTCCTGTTGTCATAGGTTGGAGGATCAATTGCCTCACACAGGTCTGGGTGTATAATTTCCAGAGGACGACTATCTCTCTCTCTCACTGTTATAAAAGACAGTCTCACTTGTTTGGATCTTGCACACATACTGCAATCAACGGTCTTCAATTCATCAGCCTTGAATGGTATTCCATTGCACAGCTCGGGAATCTTCATCAGCTGACTGTGAATGAGGTGGGCTAATTTCCTGTGCCATTCTTCTATTCCTGTTGCCTTCTGTTCAGAAATTAAAGCATTCTTGCCAGATTTCTTCATGTTTACAACATAAATCCCATTGTCCGTTTTATTTCCTTCTATAATAACCCTGTCCTTTGGTATTTCTAATTTGGCGTCTAGGATATGTATACTTTTTCATCGTCAAAATACTGTTCTGTTACTTTTTGTTATACAGTTTACTGACATGAGATTTCGTGTCAAATCAGGCACAAAATATACTTCATTTATCGTACAGTTCTCCAGTTCGACTGATCCTAAACCTTTTATTGGCATAAAATGTCATTTCTTTGCTATCTTTACACTATCTGTGTATTCTTTCATGTCTGATATAACATCTTTTTCTTTGATCATCATTTTATTACGACCACTATCTACCACCATCTCAAAGTCATTGCTTAGCTCCGGTTTATTTATTGATGCACTGTGATTGGCAAAGAAAGAAATCTTAATAGAGATAGGTTGGAGGATCAATTGCCTCTCACAGGTCTGAGTGTATAGTTTCCAGGGGACGACTAGCTCTGTCTCTCACTGTTATAAAAGACAGTCTCACTTGTTTGGATCTTGCACAAATACTGCAATCAACGGTCTTCAATTTATCAGCCTTGAATGATACTCCATTGCACAGCTCGGGAATCTTCATCAGCTGACTGTGACTGAGGTGGGCTAATTTCCTGTGCCATTCTTCTATTCCTGTTGCCTTCCGTTCAGAAATTAAAGCATTCTTGCCAGATTTCTTCATGTTTACAACATAAATCCCATTGTCCGTTTTATTTCCTTCTATAATAACCCTGTCCTTTGGTATTTCTAATTTGGCGTTCAGGATGTATACTTTTTCATCGTCAAAATACACTGTTCGGTTACTTTTTGTTATACAGGTTACTGACATGAGATTTCGTGTCAAATCAGGCACAAAATATACTTCATTTATTGTACAGTTGTGCAGTTCGACTGATCCTAAACCTTTAATTGACTTAAAATGTCATTTCTTTGCTATCTTTACACTGTCTGTATATTCTTTCATGTCTGATATGACATCTTTTTCTTTGATCATCATTTTATTACAACCACGATATCTACCACCATCTCAAAGTCATTGCTTAGCTCCGGTTTATTTATTGATTCACTGTGATTGGCAAAGAAAGAAATCTTACTTGTTTTTGATGGTTTCTCATTGCTGTATATAGTAGTTATTTTTCATCGGTCTGTTCTGTTTTTTATTTCTCTCTTCATGATATCCTTTGAAGAAACAGTCTTCCGATTTATTATTTAGTTTCTTGCAGGACATACAACCTTTACTTTTGAGGAAACATTCTTGTTCGCCATGGTTAGTTTTCTTACAAATTACGCAGGATTTCTTCTTACATTGTGTCTTAACATGTCCTCTTTGCCCGCATACGAAGCATTTAGGAGTCCCACGGGCTCCTAAAATGTTTGAACTTTTCGGGCAAAATTGTCATAATTTTGGAAATGAGCATTGGTTCAGAAATTTCCTCATTAAAAACTTTAAACTTAAAAACCAAATTTTGAAGTTGTCTAATATTGGTATGAATGTCTTTACTCTTATCGTATTTATAAATGTAAAATTCTTGTAACATTAAGCACATCTCTCGGTCGGTGTTTTTCTTATAGATGCGTAGAAGCGTATCATACATATCTTTTGCGGTATCACACGTCAAAAGGGTTCACTGTCTTGTCCAACGTTCTTAATATTGCATGCTAAACTGGAAGCGTCCTTCGTGATCCACTTCGCTACCTTCTGTTCAACGACTCCGCATGATGCGCGTAGACACGTTCCATCCACGACATCCATCAGCTGTTTTGCTCGAAATAATATTATAACTTCAAAGTGCCACATTGGAAATGTATTGTTGTCTTTTAGTTTCTGGACACAGGCGATGTCTTCACTCTCGATCTTAATTGCCGACGCCATAATGTACCATTCTCTCACGAGTATTTCATTTTAATTTCTTCATTCACAGTTTTTAGTTCTCTCGTGGCTCTGGGCACGTTACCATTTAGATTCTTGGTTATTTCTAGTTATTAATTGCCTTATTCTTAATTAATTAACTGGTTTCATCGTAAGAGAGAATAAATATGATATAATGTTCAATGCGTAAACAACGGAACAATAACGTTTTTATTTATATTATACAACCAAAGTAACATATGTAACCAAGTAAGTGTTTACATTTCAACCTTACAATTACAAACGTAAGCCTGACACAGTTTAGCAAACTATCCACATTGAAGACGATCTGCTTCTAAAGAAGTAATTAAAACTTCGAAAAATTTAAATTTTCGAATGGATTTTCTTTGTTGTAAGTAAAATAAGATTTATTTATGGAAAAAGGCATCAAAGCCACTGCACCGAATATAGGACTATTATTATGTGCACTCTAGTCAAAACTCTTCTCCAATGTAAAAGCATGATTTGGTTTTTTGCAGAGTGAAGGTTCTTTTAGATTGTTTTTTATCCGTTTTAAATAAAAGATAAATGCTGATGGACAGTTATCTAGCATGTACATACCATCGCGGCGGGAGTATAAAAAAAAGGTTTCCAGATTTCACTGCATTAGTGCGAATTTGAGTCGTCGCAGAATGAAACATGTTCATTCCACACAAAAAATTTTATTAAAGCATAGAATGAAGTGTTGTCCACTATTTATCGATAATTTAAACCTTCAAAATTAAAAATGAGTTGTTGCCCAAAGCGTAAAATAATATTTTTTCGTTTCCCAGAGGTCCGACAAAAAAGAATATTATTTTCATTCGAAGCGTTGCGGAATGTTTCGTAAATAATTCTTCTTTTTCCATTATTTATCTGATCGTGAAGTTTGAACGAAGATATTTATCCTGCTATCTTCTTTTGTTCTGGAAGAGGGATCTAAGAAGGAAGTCATAGAAAAAAGACTGAAAACGTACAACGTACTAAGCATCAGAGTTTGGTAGACTCTTGAGGATACACTATGTTAGGATGATCGTAATCATGTCTAAAGACGACGAGGAAAAAAGTAACGAGATTAAAAAATATCGAGAAGGGTAATGGAAACAAAGGAATCTTAAGAAAAAAAGAATGAAATAACTGAGGTTGAAATACGGACATATTTATCAACTGAAATTCCTACTTTTAAACAGAATATATAGTTATATTTTTGTCGCATTATGGTTTAATGGGACGAAGGAGTATATTAAATAAGGGGAGATATGAATACAGGTCGTCAGGTAGTACTTGGAGGATAGCATTTAGAGGAATGGAAAGAATATTAATTCCGCAAATAAATGAGGAGAAGATCTCAGAGTCCTCAGGAATTGGAGTGTGTGTATTAATAATTTGTGGTGTGGGTGCCTCCGAAGGAGTTTAATAACAATAAAAAGGAAGAAATAGATCAGTACTCCATTGTCATTCCTGTTAGATATATGTATCGTGTTAGTGACCAAACGCTTCTGACGGCATCTCTCCTCTGATTTCGCAGGCTGCTTCGGCCGAAAAAAAAGGAACCACCAAGCCCAGCATCACCGGCTGGGAGGAGGACACGAGAATTGACGCGGGGGTCACGGGTAAAAAGGGAGAGGGTCCCTAGGGGGGGCCGTCAGGGGGTCCCTAGGGGGATCCCTCGGGGGTACAGAAGCAGAGGAAAGTACCGGCCCCCCGAGGCGGTGATCATGGAATCCTATCACTCCACGCAGTACTGGGTCCCCTCGCACCTCTCCCTGGGTGCCATAAGGGAAGAGGAGGAAGAGAGAGGAGTGTTTCAAGGATCACCTGGTGCCCTCTCCCAGCCACCACATAACACCACACCTGAATACCAAACACCCAAACAGCAAGACCACCTGGCGCCCTATTAGCCGGCCTCCTTTTTCATTTTTATTGGTCTAGTTGCTGTAAAAATGTAGGTATGCGAAACTAAAGAACGCTAGGAATGCATTATGAATTGTTGTATATAATTTATATTCCTGTGAATAATTGTGAATATTTCTATGTATATAATTGTTCATATGTGTATGTATATTATTGTACATAAGATTGTTGTTAATATTTAGATGTTTAAACATATTGTAAATTTTGTACATAAAATTATTTCATTCACATAATAACAATTCTTTATTGGTCTGTTGGTCCAGCAAGAGACATAGAACATGGACAAATTGAAACAAGGAAATAGCATGGGTGCCCATAAAATATTATGTTACGGGGGGGCCAAGACACAGGTTTAAGAAAGTTTAGTAAATTTGAGGTCTCAGGAGTACACTTTTGGAACATCTTCGGAAAATGACCATTTTCTAAATTTTTTACTAAAATATGAATGTAATCCAGCAAAAACAATACATAAATTAAAATTTTCCTTCCTTTTTTTATTATTCCTGGGGGGCTATGCGGGGAGCCGTGCCCATCCCCCCCTGCCCCTATGAATGGGTGCCCATAGGAAATAGGTACCTATATGCCCTATGCAAAACACAAATAAAACCCTTACAAAAAGTCAAATTACAAATTATCACCCATAAATTCATCCATACTGCAGTAGCAGCAGCATACTGCAGTGTAAAAGCAGTTTCTTAAGTTCAAATTTAAAAATCTTCTTCATATGCAGTTAGACAGTGGATTTATGTTTTAGATTCATTGGCATTTCGTTGAAAATTAGGGAGGCTGAGTGATGCAGACCCTTCTTAGAGTTAGCACAAGATTGCCACCTCAAATGTGCATCTTCTCTTCCACGAGTGAAATGATCATGCACTGAGGACTTAGGAAGATACACACCAGGCAGAAAATATACATATATCCATGGTAGTGTCATTATTTTAAATTTAAGAAACTTCCTGGAGTTCTGAAGGATACGGCTGCCATGGCTTTCAAATACCTTTTTTGCATGGAGAGCGCCTTCGCGGCAGCATTAGCGTTACCACAATATATCACACCATAGGACAAATAGGCATGGATAGATGGCAGAGTAAACTAGCATTAAAATATCAACAGAAGTGGCAGGAGCAAGTTTACAAATCATGAAAATTCCAGTTGAAATTTTTATGTTCAAATTCTCTATGTGAAATTGCCAGTCAAGATTATCATTCAATGTTAACCCCAAAATCTTAGTGGAGCTAGACTGCAGGATTGATAGGTTGGTATCAGTTCTGAGTTTAGGGCTGGTGGTTGGAGGGGAGATTTTGTTATGGTAATCTAGAAAACACGTTTTGTGCTTATTCTATTGTAAATTATTGTTCTTAAACCAGTTCCTAACTCATATTTGCAACAGTCAATAATTTAAATAATTTTATGTCCAATCATTGCATTAGCACAAATAATGTGGTACTCAGTCGCGCACACAGGCCCGAAGTTATATACCATGGAGGGTGAAATTCGCCTTGGAAAAATCAAATGACTTGAGAGGGATTCAAACCCGGATCTCCCAATTGCCGGTCAGGTGTGTTAGCCAGTTACCCCACCAAGCCATATTAATTCAAGGCAAAGTTCAACACAACGCTACAATGGTTACAGGGCCAGAAACACAACATGACCCATCCTATGTTTGGAGATTTCATTGGCGAATTCAATGAACGTGAGTTCATGGCCAAAAATTTAATCTTTTTCAACCTTCAGGAATACTCTTCCTCAACTGAAGCTACTAAGAAAATGGATGACTATCGTAGTGTTGTGGACTTGTTTAAAAATATCCCTGATGTGTGTCTAAACAAAATTCGGATCCGTCGCATTGGGAGGGTTAAAAATGGTTGTACTAGACCCATGACTGTGATTGTGAACTCACGTGCTAATGCTTTTTCTATACTTAGAAGCTGTAAATTATTAAAGTTGTTCTTAACTTGGTGAGTGATGTGAGCAAATTGCAAAAGTCGTTTGGTTGTCAAAAGGTGATTGAAAACTCTGCAATATTTCAGAAAGTTTATGTAACAAATGATAAAACTTATTTTAGGAGGCAATTCTTTGCTTCGTAGAAGAAAAAAACCTCCAGGATGGAAACCTGGCTAATTAGTCTATTTTGAAAATGATGGCTGCCAGAGGACAAAATGAGATGAAGCCAGATGATCAACTTTCAGTGCTTACGATGTAATTGTTTTGGTCGAAACTTGGTTGGTCAATGACTTCCAATAGACCAAGCTTCCAATCAACTGATTGGAAGCTTGGTCTAACAGGGTATGTGATATTTCAATATGATATGATTTTTCGTCTGTGATCTGAAAACTTCAAAGCACTGAAGTGGAAACTGTGGATAGGAGATCTCACAGTTGAAATCTCTTATCATGGAACTAAAAGAAGAAATTTAATAAAACATCTTCAGGGGAAACCATGGAGACCATGGAAAAGTTTATACGTGAAGTAAAAGAATGAGAATGACAGTGATCAAATGTCATAATGATTGGTGTTGGAGAAAACAACGGATCTAGTGACATGGACAAGTTAAAGGTATCTGAAATATTATCTGTGGTGGTTCCAGAGGTAAACACTACTGAATTCATATCTACAGACTTGGAGAAAAACTTGGACAAAAGCCTTGCCGATTAAAGTTGTTCTTAACTTGGAGAGTGATGTTAGTAAATTGCAAAAGTTTTTAGTTGTCAAAAGGTGATTGTAAAATCTGCAATATTTCAGAAAGTGTCCGTAACAAATGGCTTAACTTATTTGGAGAGGCAATTATTTGCTTCATAGAAGAAGAAACTGAACTAGGGTATTCAGGCGGGTGAGACAAACTTATCTATCAAGTCAGACTTTACTCCACTGGTCCCTGTGGCAGCATGGTAATGTCCTCACCTGCTATTCCGAGGGTCGCAGGTTCAAGTCCTGCCTGAGTCAGTTTTTGGGTGCCCAGGGCATGGGTGTTTCTGTCAAGTTCTGGTGGTTCAGCCCCAAAGAAACCTGGAGACAAGCAAATGGCTTATAAGGATCACAGGGGCATATGGACCACCAGAATTCTTCCAAAATAAAAACGTATGTCCAGTGTGTTCCTACAATTGTTTCAAGCACAAAAAGACCATTGAATCCTGAAGGTAGAGTATCATTAGAACTATCATAATAGTAGGAGGCTGTGGACAAAACTGAACCAAATTTGAGTGATTATTACCTACTGGGTTAACCCTTCAAGCCCATAGAAGATTTAAATGATTCCCACCTCGTAGGTTGGAGGAAATTTTAGTGGAATTGCTGGTTTTCCGCTGATTTAAAAGGAATTCCCATGGCATAGTCACTACAAAGTCTACAAAGAGTTAAATCTTTACCATGTTCATTTATTGACTGAAACTTGGCTAACATCTATGTTCTCTTTCACTGATAAAGAGTGAAAGTGAGTTGGGACAAGTTCATTCAAATGTGGATAGGCTTGATAGAAATGTTCATACCTCAACCAAAACTCAACGAGGGGGAGTTCTCACAGCAATGAGTATTTAACAGCCATCAAAAGTTTTAAAAGAAGCAAACAAAACTGTTGAACATATCTTTGTTATGATACAAAGTGGACCAATAAAATGGGTTTTTGGCAGTGTTTATATCCATTCCAGACATGGACATATATAATAGTTATTGTGAACAAATGGAGCTAATTGCAATGCAACATCTAGTTTCTAGACTAGTTTTTGTGGGTGACTATAATTTACCAAAATTTGTTAATATTAGAGACAGTTTATCAGTTGACACAAACAAATCAATTCAAAATTTAATTAATGCAATGAACTTTATAGGACTGGAACAAATCAACGCTGTTAAAAATTGACATGAGAAAATTTTAGATTTAATTCTCATTAATAAAACAGGATTTTTGATCAGGGTTGCAGACATGAGTTTAGTTCCTCAGGGTTTGCACCACCCACCAAAAACATTTGTTACAACAAAGTGCTATAAGAGTGTTGCAAATTTGTACCAAGATTTTGATGTAGTATTTTAATTTGATAAGGGTAACTTTAAGGGAATAAAGGATTATTATTAATTTATTCTATCATTATATTAATTAAATATCTGTATTCCTTTGATTGGTCAATCCTAAGAGCTTTCGATATTCAGCAGTCAACTGACAATTTTTATGATGTGTTGCATGAGACACCAACCTAATGAAGGAATTTATACCTGAATTGAAGTTGAAGGTACATATACAATTATCCCATTAGGTATGATCAAATTCTGAATAAGTTTGTGATGCAAAAGAAATGGGCTCATATATTATAATAAACTTATAAGTAATAGGCATGAAGATTAAATAGAATTTGAGAAATTGACAACACTTTGTCAAGTGAAAGCAAGCATTTAAGAAAATGAATTTATACCAATAGTTCAAAGTTATATCCAGCATATTTAAAAATATTTCTGGAATTTCACCAGATCTCATAGAGAAAGTTACTCAATTCCAAAAATGATGTCGATAGGAGACAAATCAAATAATGACTATCTTGGAATAGCAAATTTATTTGCTGAACTTTTTAAAAGTGTATACAATCCAAGTTCCTTTACAAAACCATTAAATTTTAATTTTAGTTGTGATATATCTATACATTTTATTCAGGAAACAGCAAGATATATTAATAACAAATTACAATCCCTTGATTTAAATAAATCAGTTGTGTCAGATGGTATACCAACTATACTTTTAACAATATGTACTTCTAACTTAAATAATCCACTGATGATTCTAGTTAATCAATCACAATCCTCAAGAGTGTCTCCTAAGAATTGGAAGGTAAGCTGGATTGTTCCCATATATAAAGGCAGTGATAAGTCGTTGATTGGCAATTATAGGGAAATAAAAATTCAATGACATATACCTGAAATCCTAGAAGGGATAGTATTAGATTTCCTTTTGGTTGCCGCAAGAAAATTTTCAAACTCCTGAACAAAATTAGTCCAGTCAGCATGGGCATGCACACTTTCAAAATTCACACTTGAGGGTAATTTTATGTACTCAGCCATTTCTCACAGAAGATCTGCGGCGTGGTGTCACGTTACTTATATTTACGCGATTCCTTAGTCGATAACTGATGCTATTTTATACTCCACATGACTGCACAATGTTTTGTTTTATCAATCGTTGGTCCTTCAGGAGGTTAATATAAACGATAAAGCTATGTTCCCGGATACTCGTAATACTTTATTCTGACAGGCACAATTACAATATAGTCACCATTACCAGCTATACTTCCGGGGGCCAACCGGAAATATTAATCCTTCAGTGGTACCAACTCACACTGACTGTGCAGGGGAACCACCCAAAGGGTACACTACAACAAGATTTGATAGCACTCTTAATTAAAAATGTTAGGTATGTCCCTTTGCCAACATGGCTGTGTTAAAGTCAGGTCAACCTCTTGGAACTTAATTGTTTATCAAAATTTTTTTTGCAATGCCATCGAAAACAGATCACTAGTAGACTCAATACGTGTGGACTTTGGAAAAGCATGTGATTCAGTGAATATAAATTTATGGACGGCTAAGCGTGTATGGTTTAATTATAAATATTTACAATGGGTGTCAAATTAACTTAGGGATAGGAGATCAAGGGTTCGAACAAAGTATATGCTATATCCAGAATTCACAGCTACATCAGGAGTCCCACACAGATCTCATCTAGGGCCCCTATTTTTCATTTTATTCACTATCCCTAGAACGACGAACTGGGTCCAATGGACTTGGTAACTAGACTTAAGAGTTCATTATTCTGGCTTTAATGCACATAATTCATTGAAAATTCATGACTTTTCCTGTCTATGTGTCTCCCATAACATATCCAGAAATCACAATCATGGGTTTTATTTTTTTCTTCTCACAAAAAGTTATGTAGTATACTAACTGTTGGACCCAGTCATGAATTTTATGATCCAATGGGTATCAAATTACAGAACCCATGCTCTCTTTTTATTCACCATGTGGTTTTCATGTAATAAAATATTAATGGGCAATGAAAAATTCATTTATGACTTTTTGCATTAATTTGTGTTCATTGGTTACTTTTCGGAGCGATTTCACTGATATGCTTTTACAAAGTCGCATTTAGGACGTTGCGGGCAGGAATGCATATTTACCTTTCTATATTAGATGCACGTTTTGCTTGCGTAGTCTGATCTTTGATGGTTACATTGTGTATGTTCCCTTCATTTGGTTGTATATCGGCCTCACCTTTAGAGAGATCGTCTCACACTCATTTGTCCCAGTTGTAGCTCATCAGTGAGAGTGGTCGTAATACTTAGCTATATCTTTCATACATGGTTGTACCCTCAAGTGAATCAAGAACATTGGAGAACCAAGATATCATCTTTACACTTTGCTGTGCTTGCTGCTTTCAATGGTGAGTAAAAACGTTTAGGGATTATATACAAGCCATAGTTTCTTCACAATTATTGGATGCTTCAATATTACCCTCTCTTATTACATATTATGATGGCCAACTCCACTGACTCCAGTGAAGACGTAGAAAGTGGACTTTATGAGTCAGAGCCATGATGGTGAGCCAAACAACACCATGAGGGATTTTTTGTCATCTTCCTCTGAGGTAGACGAAAGTGGGAAGGAACTTGGGAATTTTTATGGCGCGATTACAATGATTTCTCAAAATAAAAAAGAGGAGTGGTCAGCTGATCCCAGAGTGAATAATAAGGGTAGGATTTCGCGACAGAACTCCGGTCCATGTCAATATGCCATTTAATATGCAATAATGTTGAGTCTGTTTCTTCTGTGCTATTGCACTTCTTACGTCCAAGTATTCTTGAAATTATTTGTAAAAATAGACAAATATTGAAGGTCATGAAATTTATCGTGCTTCTTGGGAAAAAATTATTGACATTGAACTGAGAAAGTTTCTTGTGTTGCTGATATTGATCGGTGCATACAAATCAAAAATGAAAAAGATTCACATCTTTGGAGTTAATGAGACGGCTGTCCAGTTTTTAACAGCATTATGGCAAGGGATGGATTTAATATGGCATTGCATGTTCTCCGTTTTCATAATGTGACAGAAAAAAGATGAATAGAGTAAATGATAAGTTGCAGCCTCTCTGGAAAATTTTCGATACTTCGAATGAAAGCATAAAAGATGCATTTGTACCAGTGTCGTGTATGACTGTTGACGAACAACTAATGACGTGCTGCGGATGCTGTCCATTTAGGCAATTTATCCCATCATAACCCGGGATGTATGGCATTAAAATTAAGGTAATAAATATTAATACTACTCCTTACACTTGGAAGATGCAAGTATACACAGGAAAAGATCCAAATAAAGGGCGAGAAATAAATCAAAGGGAGAGGGTAGTATTATATGTTTAAGGGTCTTGAAAAGTCAGGAAGAAATATCACATATGATAAATTTTCCACAAGTTTATCCTTAGGTCGCCACCTGATATCCTATTTGAACAATCATATGAACTATGAAGAAAAATAAAGCAGAGCATCCATGTGATTTCACAGCGTTGAAAGGAAGAGAAACAAACACTACTTTGTTTGGATTTTTTGAAAGATTCAATTATTCTATCATGCTGTCTAAAGAAAGGAAAAAAACGTGCACTTGCGGGTGACTCTGTAAAGATAACTTCCGTGGCTAGTCCCAGTATCATCAAAATTAGAAAAAAACGTTATTTTACGCTGTACAATGCATGATCAACCAAATATTGAAGAAGCTTCTGAAAATAAAAAACCTGATGTAGTAATTTATGATAACAGTACCATATTGACAAAATGGTGCGCAGCAACAGTTGCAAAATAATGACTCCAGGTGGCCTTTATCAATATTTTATAATAAGATTGATATCAGTGCTATCAATGCTTACATTATATGGAAGCATTTTACTGATAAAAATCGTTCAAAAAATACAAAAAAGTGTCATTTTCTCATCTGTCTTGGAAAAGAAGTAGCAGGAATTTCTCAAAGCAATTTTCAAACAAACCTCCAAAATTCTCAGCTGGAAAGGATGACATAGAGGAAAAGAAGTTGTGTAGTATCAACAGATGACGATTAAAAAATACCAAGAAGGGTAAATGCCACATGTGAGATTATAAAAAGGACAGAAAGACAATTGCAACTTGCTCAAGATGAACCAAAGACTTATGCCAAGAGCAATCGAAAATTGTATGCAATCATTTTCTGTTATCACTAAATATTTTAGAATAAAATGGTTAACATTATCTGCATTTTAATGTATTTAAACACAAGCATGATTAATTGTGCCAAAAGCTCTGACTCAGTCTAAATAAATTAATGTTTGATATTAAACTTACTGTGAAATTGGAGATAAAATAAAATATACTTTATTTTTATTGCTTTAAAATATCCTGTGGTGCATCAAGGACTTCCAACTCAACAAAATAATAATCTTTATGATTTGTTCATTTCATTTTTTCATTTGTTCATTTTTCAGACTGTGAAATATCTATATTATTTGCTGATGACTTAAAAATATAGAAAGCTGTTTCAAATGGGAGAGACATTTATTCTATTGAATAGAAACTTGCCATGGCTAAATGATTAGTGTTTAAGTAATGGCTTGCCTATCAATTAGGGTAAACAAATTCTATCACTTTCACTGAACTTAACAATTCATTGCAATTTAATTATACTATTGATAATACCATTGTACCAAGACTGAAACTTGTGAAGGACTTGATTTAATCTTTGATGAGTTTTTCAACATTTGCACCATATTACAATTTTATCACCGATAAAGGTATGAAAATTCTGGGTTACCTACTTAATGAGAAACTCTCAAGGATTCAATAGTCTTGTGGCTATTAACACATTCAATGCTGACCTGTTGACATGACATTTATTCCCACGCTGGAGGGTTTTTTCTTTTATCTATATAAAACGAAAACACATCCAGCAAAGAACGAAACTCATCCATGTGTGCCTAGAGCAAGCCTAAGACGCTAGAGGAAGTTGCAAGTGTCACCGCCAACACTTTAAAACTAGGGAAAACCGAGAAAAGTAACGGGACCGATGCCTTGAATTCAAGGCATCTGCGCCTCTGGCTTGCACAATATGCCTTGAATTCAAGACATCTGCATTGAATGGGTTAAGTAGGTATTTATTCTCCATTATAATATGCTCCTGTTATATGAAATCCATACTACAAATCACATATAGCATCTTTGGGACGAGTTCAACATAAGTTTTTAAGGTCTGTAGCATGCATGACAAACCAAAATTGCAGAGATATAAATTACAGTGATCTTCAAAACTCATTCAATATTAGTGCAATTAATTACTACATATTACTGCAAATCTCCTTCCGACCAGATAATTTTAGTACAAACTTTGAGGTAAGTACTCTGGGGGAATTTTGTTGTCGTACCCTAGTAGCAGAGGACGTTGTCACAACGTTGCATCAACGTGCACAAGGTTACATGACAACCTGCATGTTGCCATAACGTTGCATCAACGTCCAAGCACAACGTTATCAGTCGACGTTGAATCAACCTGCATGCAACGTTGACGTCAGCTATGATTTAAATTATACTTTATCTGTAATTATACCACAGGGGTTGGCAAACTGTGGCACTTTGAATTCGAGCATGTGAACATTGTCTTCACAACGTTGTTGTAACAACGTTGCATATATATATATATATATATATATAATCTTTGGAAGTTTTCGCCAATTGGCCACAAATACAAATTCAAACTTACAGGAGGTAGGAGAAAGAGAAAAAGATAAAGAATTCATTCTTACGGGAACGTTTCGAACCAGTTGGTCCTTCGTCAGCTCTAGAAGCACTTCTAGAGCTGACGAAGGACCAACTGGTTCGAAACGTTCCCGTAAGAATGAATTCTTTATCTTTTTCTCTTTCTCCTACCTCCTGTAAGTTTGAATTTATATATATATATATTTTTTTTTCATTTTGAATAATGTATTCTACTAGTTAGTTGTCTGCTTGTGAACGTGAACAAACATGTGGGAATTGGATAAATTCTTGTTTATTCTCAGTAATATTGCATTTACATTCATACTACGTGACAATATAGGTTGCTATTAATTAATGCCTATTAACTGTCATCGTGATTGGATGGTATTTCCTCTAACTATAATCATGTAATCGCAATTTAAAAATTAGTTCTCGAAGTCACATTAATCCACGGGAGTGGCCATATATATACCACTTTCATGACGCGAGATGTATAATTTCGGGGTCAAGGATGTGCGCTTAGATCCGTAGGACTTACCATAATTAGATAGATACAAAGCAGTGAGGTAGATAATAGGTAGGATAACACAATGTACATTCTTATGTCATCGTGTGATAATAACATGCATAGTATTAAAGACGTGGATTCCTTTTTCTTATTTTGAGAGGGCAAGGAAGAGCCAGTGGAGAGGGCAAGGGAGTTTAAAGGGAGAAAGGTTTACCTGAGTAACTAAGAAAGAACTGTCTGTTGACAAATTATCAACATTAATGTTAATTATGGGATAATTTCATTGATGGCTAAAGCTAGGGAAATTTTTTAACGCTGCCTTAAAAATGTTTCACTGATAACGTTGCATCGATGTTGCACTGATAACGTTGCAGCAACGTGGTTTTTCGGGAAATTTGGATGTTGAGGCAACGTGCATGCAACGTTACAACAACCAACGTCAACGTTGTGTGCACTTGTACCTTTTCCCATTGTAACGTTGCCACAACGTTGTGGTACTAGGGTACCTATTGTTTTTGTATTATTTTTATATTACTTTTATTTTGTACCTACCTTAATATATTGCATTTTGTATTTGTTTTACTTTGCATTGTACACTGTGTATTTTATCTTAAATTATTTTTTTTTTAATTAGTGTAAGTATTTATCTTTCTTTTACATATATTCCTATGTATTAGTGTAAATGGGAGATTCACCAAAATGAATATATAAAATAAAGTAATATATGTTCCAGAATTTGTAAAAAAATAATACCCTAAGAAAAATGAAAATGCTTTTTAATGAAAAAATTGCACCCTGCCAAAAATTAAATGACACTCCAACAGTTGACTAAAGCCAATCAATAATTTACTCGTATTCAAAAACATTACATTTTTTTCCATTTTTAAATTTCAATTTCCTCCTGCGAATCAACTGAAATCATAGGTTAGCAAAAATAAAATTGTATCATGAGAGGATAAATTAGAAACAGCAAGTATGTAACTGGAAATTCTAAGTTTGACTGCTACAGGCATAATTTGGTCTTATTTTGTAATTTTAGGTCATGCAAGTTGGATGGGGTACGAGTTCCAATTTAGACAGACCACATTACTTACTTAGATTACACGCATCGACATATGCCTACTAAAGAGATGTATGCCTTTTCTATCTAAGGGGGACTCTTGATCTTCACGCTGGAGAGGGGCACCCAATATTCCCCTATGAAGGGTGAAGGAGATACAACATGTAATATGGCTGTACATGGCCTATAGCTGCACACATGAATTTAAGAGATTCATTTATATATTGGCATCATATTATAATAACCATATTCTACCTGATCCTGAATAATATAATGTTTAATCATGAATTCCTGAAATGCAGTCCCTCAATTAATGCAGCCCTTTCAATTGCCACCCCTTCTCTGGTGTGGTCACATGGTCTTCAATATCCTCTTCCTAATCCTGCATCCATCTCTTCATTGGCCTTCTCCTCTTTCCTCCTCCCTTCTCTCATGCATAGCAGCTTTACTGGCATCCTTTCCTCACCCATCCGCTCACCCATGTGACTTAACCAAGCCAGCCATCGGGACTAAACAAAACTCGCCATTTCCTCACTTCTTTGAATGCTTTTTATTTCACTATTAGTTCTTATTCTCCACATTTCACCATCTCACACTGGGCCATAAATTCTTCTTAAAACTTTCCGTTCAAATACAAGAAAGCATTCTTATGGGCAGCTGACATATTCCACGCCTCCGATCCATAGTCCACGTCACAACTGGTCTCATGAGGGTCTTAAAAAGTGTGACTTTTATATCTCTAGGTACAAGGGTTGATTTCAAGAGTTTTATGCTGGCAACATAAGGTCTTTTTGCCGGCCATTATTCTCAGGTTAATTTCCTTTGTTACTGAGTTCTCAGGGTTTAGATCAGTACCGAGGTAGCTGAAACACTTTACATTTAAAAATGTTGTATTCCCAAAGGATATAATATGTTTGGTACATCTTCTACGCTCCAATGCTGACTAATATCATGCGTTTCATTTATCTTTTATTAATTCCAAGCCCCATTATTTGGCTCTTCTCTTGCCAGGTCTGAATCATTTCCTTGAGGGAATCCTTCTTCCTTGCCACTAATGCAATATCATCAGAATAAACCTGAGAAGACTCATAAACTTTATCCCCTCCATAACTCAGTTCCTTCAAAACTTCAAGTCCAGTCCAGTCCAGGGTATTAGTTAGCCTTTTTTATCACTGTAATGAGCGCAAGCCCTCTGCAGCAGCCGTGGGATGAATCCAAAAACTTATAGTTAAAGCGAGAGGGAGGAAGTTAATTTGGGAGAATGACAAGGGGGTGTTGGAGCTGGAATGGCGACTGGTTGAGGGGTAATGGACAACACAATTGTTGTAATAAAACTAATTAATACTATTTTAAATTTAATTGACGGATCTGAAAGTGAATCTTTTAGTATAAAATATAATGTTTGGCCTATATAATTGTATCTTGCCTTTAAGTATCGGTTTACTATTATTGTTTTGTTATTTAATAATTTTTATTATTAGTTATTAGATTAATATAATTAACTTAGGCATGAGGGAATAAATAAGTTAGTTAAAATAGTTGGAGTTAGGTACTGGTGAGTTGGGATGTGGAAGTTAGATAGATGGTAGAAGGATCAGATTTTAAAAATTTTCTTTCTGCATTTCTTTTTGTTATTTTTATGTTAAAGTAGAGCCAGGGTGAATATAAGAAAGAAAACCCTTGTGCTCAGGAAGACACCCTTTGTCTACCCGTAAACGCCCCTCGCTCTTGCGGGGCACTAAATAGGAAGATAGCCAGTGATTTGTTACAATACCATCGATGAGTGCAGGGAATTGAAATCCCTTGAAGTTCTTTCGCATCGCTCCAAAGAGACCCTTAATCAACCCCTTATCTTCCCCTGCACACCGCCCCATCACTCCCTCTCACCAAGAGATCATTTTTACGTTCAGCAGCGCACTTTTTCGACTTTAAAAATAAGTCTCACTCTTGATTGGGCGACTGAAAGCATACCTCATCCCACATGCCCGGCCCGAAGCACATGTAATCGGTCTTGCATAAACTACGTTAACAACTTAGGGAGGGAGGGGGTCGCCTACAAACCTACGGTGGGGAACGAGGGGGAGGTGGGGGAGGGGGGGGTTTCACTCAAAGTAATGTAGCTGTTACAATGAGCCTGTTTACATTTCTTACACTCTTGGAGGGATAAGGGAACATGGTTTATTGGGTATATAAGGAGGATGGAGAAGTTTCAGTGGGCAGGAAATAAGAGAAATGAGGAAGTGCTTGACATGATGGTGGGTGAGGAGAGGAAACTTGTGGATGAGATTAAGGAGAAGCAGGGATGCTGGCTGGAGGAAGTAATGAGGGGCGAAGTGCAGTTGCTTAAGACTGAGATAGAGGGGAGACTGAGAAGGGGAAGAAGGAGAATGGGATTTATGCACGAGATGAAGAAGGCTAGGACATACTCCGAGATAAAGGAAGAAATATTATTGCAAAATAAGGCACTGCACATGTAAAAATGTAGAGGATTTTTATACACTTCCATTTAAACCTACCTTACCCGGTAAATTACTAAATAAAATAATTAATATTAAAAACTGAAAAATTGAAAACCTGCAACGTTCAAATACATAATGGTTTACTTAATCATTATATATTGAAAATTAACACTCAATGTATGCTGACCTGATCCAGTCCATAATATCCCTTAGGGGTCGTGCATAAACTATGCCACCAACTTAAGGGGGGGGGGAGGAGGTCGCCTAAAAATCTACAGCGGGGAACGAGGGGGAGGTGGGGTGGTTTCACTCAAAGTAACGTAGCTGTTACAATGCGCCAGTTATGTCTCTCACTCGTGAACAATACGGGGCCGCTCAGAGGGGGTGGAGGCCTACTTTTAAGGGGCCCTCTAAAAGAAAACAAAAAAATAAACTACAAAAGATTCCACTCGTGCAACCATTCAGGTGAGTGATAAAATACACCACAGCCATACTAGGAAAGTCTACTGCATACCCAAACTTGACGTCATGCTCCTAACCATCCTGGCACCAGCGTTTACCACTGTTCAGAATCCAAATTTGTGCAACACGGATTTAATGACCAGTGGAAAAATATATATAATACGAGGTTAAGAGACATGAATAAAATGTTAACCACATTCAATAACTATTTAAAATGGAAATAACTGCTCAACGTTCTTAAAGATGGAAAATCTGCAACTGAAGAAGCTTTGTTGTAGTGTACCGCAAAAGCAGAGGTGAAAAGGAGTAGAATTTTAACAGTTGTCATAGATAGAGCGTTATTTCTAGCAGAAAGAAATCTTCCTTTTAGAGGTAAAAATTATACAGTAGAAAAGAATGATTGTGGACATTTCTTGTCTACGTTGAAATTGATACCACGATACAATCCAGACATTAGGGATCATCTAAAAACAGTTTCAAGGGCTAACAACTCCAGAAAAAGAATGGAAGCACACTATCTATCGTGGAGGACTCAAAATGAATTTTGAAAACGTGTGATAATGAAATGTAAGGTTATATTTGAAAAGAAATTAAAGAATCCCTTTAATACCTCATTATAATTGATGAATCTCCTTATCATAAGGAACAACTAGTCCTCATAATAAGATATATCCTTCAAAGAAATTGCTCATGGGATGTTTTTGAAAGGTTCGTTGAGCTTTCTGACTTTGACCAGGAGGCAATAGCTGAGCATATGAAATTTTTTTCCAAAACTGTGGACTGGCCTTCAGCTATACAGAGGACAAGTGTGCGATATTGCTTCAAATATGCCAGGGAAGCTTAAGGGAGGAAAGACTATATTCTAAATGAACACCCCCAAGAATCCCCCCCCACTGTGGTGCACAATTTTTGAATCTGTGTGGGATTCAGGCTTCGGAGGCTAACCATGAGGAGGAATAAAATCATGTTTTGGAAACGTCCAGAAGCTTAACAAACTGTTTGCATTAAGTCTAAGTAGGTGGAAGATTTTGCAGTCTGCAGTGAATATTTCTCTTCACTCAATATCGAGTACAATCAAGGTAGTTGAGCTCTACGGCCTCTATAGATTAACCAGATAAGATATTTCTCCAATGGCCGTAAAATATATGCACCACTCGTCAAAAATCAAACACTTACTGTGTTGGTTTGCGGGAATGGGGACTCTGCAACAGGGACCAACCACAGCCTCTCCACCACAATACCCTCCTGTGGTGGTTTACGGGAAAGTTATTTCCCCGCCAGGGACCACCACAGACACACACACACACAACCCAATTGGAATCCTTTGTAGACTAATGAGACCCAGCTAAGGATTCCTGGGTTATAACCTGGGATCCTTCGCAGAGCTGTAGTGACTCTACTAAGGCTGCCAAGTTATTAACCCAACCGCACACGAAATCACACAAAACACTCACTCACACACACAATAGGGCCCCAAATTTCTGGGAGAACAGCTCAAAAAGATCGTGGTCAAATAGAACAAAAACAACAAACAGGGAACGAGGGTGAAATTCGGCCATTGGCTGAACATCAAGGGCGAAATCACATCTATTAGCCATTGGCTCCCTTTCTCCCACCCCTCCTCGCCTCCCCCTCTCTCCACTTCACCCCCATTCCCACTACCCACCAATGACCTTGTAGCCTATACCAATTTACCCCCCCCCCCACCCTTTTGTCCCTTCCCTATTTATTCTAGGATTGTCCTCCTCTTCATTCACTTTCAACGTCATGTTGCAAGTGTTTTTCCCTTCAGCTCGCTGAAGAGGACCACTTCGTGGTCGAAATACGCGTATCCGAAGTTCACCCTCATTCCCTGTTTGTTGTTTTTGTTCTATTTGACCACACTCTTTTTGAGCTGTTCATCCAGAAATCTGGGGCCCTATTGTGTGTGTGAGTAAGTGTTTTGTGTGATTGCGTGAGTGGTTGTGTCTTGGCAGCCTTAGTAGAGTCACTACAGCTCTGCGAAGGATCCCAGGTTATAACCCAGGAATCCTAGGCTAGGTCTCATTAGCCTACAAAGGATTCCAATTGGGTTGTGTGTGTGTGTGTGTGTGTATCTGTGGTGGTCCCTGGCGAGGAGGAAATAACTTTCCCGTAAACCACCACAGGAGGGTATTCTGGTGGAGAGGCTGTGGTTGGTCCCTGTTGCGGAGTCCCCATTCCCACAAACCAACACAGTAAGTGTTTGATTTTTGGCGAGTGGTGCATATATTTTACAGCCATTGGAGAAATATCTTATCTGGTTAATCGAGTACAAGATGGGAGTGCTTGAGTTGATGCTGTCTGACCCCTTGTGAGAAGAAACTCTTGAGATTTTGGATGCCGTGCATAGCTTAGATGACGAAATTACACTTCCTCCTGAGTTTCAGGCTGATGTTGATTCACTTATGCACTGGTTGAAGTGCTTTGAGTTCATTTAATTAATGACAATTTGGTTCAAGATTCTGCAGACATTCGATGAAAAAAATTAAAATTTTCAAAGTCCAAAACTTTCTCTCAAGGAAGCTGAAACTGTAATGAAAAGTTATCTCAGAGACATTGAAACTATTAGATGTTATTAGATGCTCTAATACATTGATTCTCAGCCTTCCTGATGCTGCGACCCTTTAATACACTCAGGTAAAAATATCTGCTCTGTAACTAATCTGGGACCCTCCTGTAACTGGTCTGGACCGAGTGGTCAGTAACTGGTAAGAAATTGAAACACTGTTCAAGACCAGTCTGGTCTGGAACTGGTCTGGACAACAGGTGGTCGCTGCTCTGGAATTAAGCTGGACTTGGAGGGTATATCTTTTATCCGGTTTAGTCTGGCTTATAATGCCCTTGCTGCCAAGTATGGATGTATACAGAATATCTAAAAGGCCTTTTGGTCTGTGACAGTTATCTTTTATTATTATTATTATTGTATATATATATCGGTTTACGGCGTTCTAGGTCTTCCGATTCCCAATTTCCATGCCTCACGATCATTCCAGAGTTCTTCATCTAATCCTCTTTCTCTCATTTCTTTCTCTATCCCTTGTATCCAACTTTTCCTCGGTCTGCCTCTCCTCCGTCTTCCTTCCGGGTTCCACAGCAGCATTTGTTTCGGGAGTCTTTCATTTCCCATTCGTTTTACGTATCCATGACAACTCAATGGCTGCGTTATTATTTAATCTATTATCGTATCATTAACATTCATTATTTCTGTTATTCTTTCATTCCTTACTCTTTCTTTTTATGATTTACCGGCTGCTCTTCGCCAGAAGTCCATTTCAGTCGTCAGTAAAAGTTTTTCTGATTTCTCCGTTAGTGGCCATACTTCACAGCTGTAGGTTACTATGCTCTTTACTATGGTATTATAAATTCTCCTTTTGCTTTCATTGGATATTGTATTGTCCCACAATAAGCTATTTAATAGTTTTATTGCTTTTTTGCTTCTATTGCATCTATCCCTAATTGCTAACTCCATTGTTTTACTTTCTGCAATTTGCATCCCCAGACATTTATACTCTTTACAGTGTCCTATTTGTTGCCCACCTTCTAAAATAAGATTCCGTTGCATTCCTCCCATACACATATATTTTTTTTGGTCAATACTGATATCAGGACCCCAATTTTGGTATTCTTCTATTATTTTTCTGGTCATGTATTCTAAATCTTCATAATCTTGTGATAGAATAACTTGGTCGTCTGCATAGCTTAAGGTGTATATGGTACTTTCTTTCAAAGGTATTCCCATGGAGTTGCATTTCCTTTTCTAACCCTTTAGCACTTGGTCTAAATATATTTTAAAAAGTGTGGGGTAAATACAGCAGCCCTGTCTTAGACCTTTATTTATTGTGAATCCCTGAGAGAAGTCGTTTCCCATTTTGATCTTGGCTACACTATTTTTGTACAAATTTTTTATGGCTATTATTAAGTATGAGCTTATGTTAGATCTTTCCAAGGTTTCCCTCAGTTTCATTTGTGGCACGATATCATATGCTTTTTTAAGCATATGATACGGTCATATAAGAGGTGAAGTTCCTTGTTGTATGCCCATGTTTTCTCAATCAGTCGTGTTAAACAAAACAGATGGTCTACAGTAGATCTTCCTTCTCTATACCCCGCTTGTTCTTCGGATTCCTTATCTGCATACTCTTTCTCAATTCTATTTTTTTTTAAACTATTTTGCCATATTATCTGCTAATTGTACTAGTCACAGATATTCCGCGATAGTTATCACACTCGTTCTTATTGCCTTTTTTGTATAACGGTGAGATATGGGAAATTCTCCAATCTTCTGGGACCTCTTCTCCGTTTAGGTATTTAATAAAGAGTTCTGTTGATTTATTGTACAGTAACTCTGATCCATATTTTAACAGTTCTCCCGGTATTTCTCCAGGGCCAGCAGCTCTTCCATTTCTTAGGGATTTACAAGCCTGTTTAACTTCACTGCATTGCATTACTATAGGTGATGTAACATTTCCTATGGTTAGCAGATGGATTTCATTTTTATATTCTTCTCTATCCTCTGTCAATAATTTTTAAAAGTATATTTCCCATTTCTCTTTACTAATACATAGATGTAATTAAATCTTTCTTTTTATCCTGCCTCAATGATCTTAAAAACTTCCAGCTTTCTGTATTTCTGGTTCCTCCTATGTAGGTATTTAGGAGGTTGCATTTTTTTCCCAGTAAGCGTTCTTTTTCTGGGTTAATTTTCGTCGCACTTTCACTTGTGCTTCTTTGTATGCAGCCTTGTCATTGTCTGATTTCGTGATCAGATATCTGTTACATTTAAACCTTTTTTCTTCTATTTATTTTTCTATTTCATGATCCCACCAATATGGCTTTCTTTTCTTCTTTTCATAGTAGTCTAATGACTCATACGCAGCTTCATGTATGCATTGAGATAAATTCCTATAAAGATCCTCTGTATTCGATAATGTTTTTCGGCAAAGTAGTTCTTCATCCAGCTGTCTAAAGCTTTGTTGTTCTAGGCTGTCCAAGTTGTATCTTCTTTGCCTTATTTTTACGTCAGGGTTATCTTGGCTTTCTCTAATCCTTGCTCTTCCAGGAAACATCACCTTAGTATTTAATAGGTCGTGGCCACTACCACATGTAGCACCTCGGTATATTCTGACATCTTGTACTCATAACTTTGTATTTTGCTTTATGATGAGGTAGTCAATAATTGATTTGAGATTATTATATTATTATATAATTATTATTATATTATTATTGATTGTTACAGTTGTAACACTCCCCTCCGAGTCCCCGGTAAGCATCAGGTTTCATTGCCGTCATAATGGCTGGAGACTGGAGAGGGGTGGGCAGTAATCGTTGCCACGTCCGACGCCTATCAGATGAGTGGCTACGCTGCGGTCAGGTTATGCATCCGCAGTAGATGGTGTGACCCCAGGATGACGACCTTCTGCTTGTGTGCAATTAGTGATTCCACCTGTGCCACACAGGATGGAATACACTTGATTTTATTTAGCAGCGAGCCCTTAACTCCACCAAGCACTCCTATTATGAGGACCACTAGTTTCACAGAGTGTCCAGGGTACATCTGTCCAAGTTCGAAAAGCACGTCTTGATATTTCGTCCGTTTTTCCACCTCCTTCGCATCCATGTTAGTTTCAGCCGGAGCCAAAAACTCGATCACGAACATGGAGCGTGTGAGGTTGGCGAGGAGAAGGATATCAGGCTTGGTCGCCTCCAACTGCCTGGTGGTGGAGAATTCCACCAGATTGTGCATTTATCGTTCTCCTCGACGGGCTCAATATCTCCAGGGGCATAGGGTAGCACAGGTGTTTCGTCGATGCCATAATGGTGTCGAAGATGAAAGTATAACACCCGCAGAGCCGAGTTGTGCCGAGCTAAATACGCTGACTTGGCGCAATAACTACCGGTGAAAGTGACTCAAATCTCCGGCTGGGCTCGGAAAGCCCTACATCTCGTGTTCGCAACCTCCGCCTTATATGTAATGTGGCATTACACAAGTGTGTTTATGACATCATCCTGGCATGCGAGGACCAAAACCCTCAGTCTCGGACTTCAGCCTTGGGGAGTGTAGGAAGGCAAACGTCAACTCCTTTGATAACCCATGCTTTTCGATGTTTCGATTGAAACATGCATGCATGGGCTTATTGGTATGCGCCTTGAGCAAGGCCTTCTGCTCAGCTTTTTTATTTCAAGCTTGAGGACGTCTGCCTTCAATGACAGATGGTCATGTCATTTTCGCTTCCGTCGAATGTCTGGCCGAAGTCGAGACCGGTTTCGTCCACTTCCATCTTTGCCACCTGGAGGAGAAACGCCTCTGTTCCCGCACTCTCGTGCTCTCTCACGAGATTGAGCAGGGAGTCTCTGCTTTTCAACACTCGGCATGCTGTACCCAACTCTGTTGTGGAGATACTCGAGGCTCAATAGCCCTCTAGCACCTACATTGCGAGGGAGATACAATCTGGCAACGGAAGATTTCGGATGAAGACTTATATAGATTGTCATCATCTTCCTCGTTCCCCTATGGAGGTTCTGCAACATGTTGACGTTCCACATCATGCATCCAAAGGTATACAGCAGTGTAGGAACCGCGAACATGTTCGTGGCAAGAACCTTGTTCTTGCCTGACAGCTCAGAACTCCAGATGTTCCTGAGAGTCTGTCCGTATTTGGAGGTGAACCTTTCCTTCACTGCTGCAGCCTCCTGCATTCGGCGCTGGAGGACGCCGAGGTATTCACAGCTATCATCGTCCTCGAGGTGACAAATGACGCTTCCGTCAACAAGTTGCACATTTTCCTTGATCTCCGATAATCTCCCTCTCGCCAGGTGGAAGGATGCACACTTGTCCAATCCGAACTCCATCCCTATAGCCCCACTGTATTCCAGTATGATGTCCAGGGCAGTGCGAAGGTCTTTCGTATTAAAAGCATAAAGCTTCAGGTAATCAATATAAAACAAATGGGTGACCTTATGCTTCCTGTCACCTGGAACATCGCACATGTATCCTCTACCTCGTCGCAGCCTAAGGGACAGGGTAGGAGGGAAATACAGAACAGTAAGGGGCTCAAGCTGTCGCCTTGAAAAACGCCACGGTGGTATATTACCAACTCTGTGGAAACTAACCGCTTGCCTGAGGTCAGAACAAAGCGCGTTTTCCTGAGTGGTAACAGGCGTTGGATGCAGGACACTACCTCTGGGTGGACTTTCATCAACTTCAGCATGGCGATCAAAAGCTCATGTGAAGTGGTGTCAAAAGCCTTCTTGTAGTCCACCCAGGTCATTGATAGGTTTCGCTTATACCGGATGGCATCCTGGCATATGCACCTATCAATGAGCAGGTTGTCCTTGCATCCCGCGATTTCCCGCTTTGAGCCCCTCTGCTCGTACACCTCCTCCCACACAGGCTGGACTTGGTGTAGGATAAGGTCGCTCAAGATAGAGGTCAACGCCTTATATACAGCGTTGAGGCAGGTTATAGGGTGGTAGTTCTTTGGATTGGACAAGTCTCCCTTCTTAGGTTGGTATTAGAACCGTGCGTCCCTCAGTCAGCCAAGGTGGAATTGGTTTTCCACCATTTAGGAAGGACGTGAAGATTCTGGCGAGGTGTTGGTGGGTGGAAGTAAATTTCTTCCACCAGAAGTTATTCACAGCATCCTTTCCTGGAGCCGAGAAATTCTTCTTGCCAGAGAAGGCCTTCTTCACTCGCTTTGTCGCTTTCTGTGACTGAAAGAGGTCCATCCACCTCTTGTAGGTGGCGGTCACAGAACTCTTTAAAGAGGCCTAGGGCCGGAGTTTCTCCATTGAATGGCTTCAACGTTTCGTAGATTTCCTTCCAGAAACGTTCAACAGCTTGGACGGGTGGCGGAGATTCAACAACAGGCGGAGGTGGCCGAAAGAGACGGAACGGGTGAAGGAGAAAGGTAGAGTTCTCCCTCACGGCCTTGCTCCTCTTGAGGAGTTTCTTCCGGGCTGTGGTGAGCGCGCGTACTCTATCGACCGCGTGCTGCTTAATGGTAAGCAGCACGCTTTTATTCAGTGTGTGATGGTTGTACCTGAGGCTGCGCGCTCAGCGCCGAACTGTAGGAGCGAAAGCTCGCCCAGATGCAATGTATTCCATCACACACTGAATTCTCGACGACTGTCGTCTCGCCTGCGTGATCTTGCCCTCCAACTGTTCCAGCCTTTTTTCTGCTTTTTCCCCCCAAGAGGCGTTCTTGTAGGAGTGAGCCATGATTTTGGCAGCAGCGTAGACCACGCAATTTACCGTCCAAAGGTCCGACGTCTCTGTAAGGATTTCGTCGATGAGGCCATTCAACCGGGAAAGGTGGTTATCCCGCAGAGAGAATTTTCGGTGGATATCTCTGTCTTTTTTGTCCTTCATCATAGGATACTGCGCTTAATAACCACGATCGTGGTTCAGCGACGGCCTGACCAGCTCCCTCCCCATTTGGCAGAGACTGTGACATGAGTGCCGTTCTCGCCTCAGGCGGTGGAGAGGCTGCCTGTGTCGGGGAGGGTGGTCTGCCCGGTGGTGTGTTCCTCTGAACTGGTGGTTGGTGGAAAGTTTCCTTTTTTCGCAGGTGGTAGGCATAATCGCGCAGATTCTGCTGCGATAGGTGGTCGTGTTCTGGATGCATTCAATACCACAAAGAGTGCATCCTTGCCATATATCCCCTGCGTTAGGGCTCGCTGGCAGCATGGCATGCGAGGAGGTCGCCCCTTAGGGCTTCCGTCCACTGCATCAGGGCTCCCGTAACGGTGTTATTGTTATTGCCACTCCCAACTCTACTAGGGCCCCCATCCGAGAGGGGCCGGTTGTGGGTGGCTTTCCTGATTATCTTTTTGGAACCAGTTAGCCCCACACGCAGACGTCCACCATTAGCCGGCAAGAACCGTTACCAGGTACGCCACGTGGAGGCTGGTGGTCCGATTTCGTACCCGGTCCGGCTTTCGTACGAACATGATTATTATTATTATGACAAGAAAAATATTAATTAATTAGTTTTAATAATTTTTAAATCACATCGATCGTGTCTCTTTGCCACTTCACCATTCGTCACTCTAGCTCCAACGCCCCTCGTCACTATCCCCCACCCTAACTTTCCTCCCTCTAGTAATTACGCTAGTGTCAAGATTTAACCCACGGCTGTAGAGAGCTCGCCCGTAGCAGCGGAATAAGGATCACTATTACCCTGGAACGGATGTCGTAATTAAACGGCTGGTAGGCCTTCCAGAGTGCTTCCGTTGAACTAACATATTGAACAAATGACCCCCGAGTCGCTTGCTTATTAAAGAGCCCCTTTTCCACTAAGTTCGGGAATAACATTCACATAACTTCTCCTAAGACTGCACTGGATGACTAGTTAACACCGTGATATTCTTAGAAGGATTCAACACTGACTCTTCGCTAGAGAGTATCAGACCTTTCTGACTCGCATCTTTTGAGTTTTGACAATTCGCAAAGACTACTACGCTTTCTCTTGTCCCATAAAGTGGAGACAACGAATCACTAAAAAAGATCATCGAAGACATTAGAACTCGCAAGATGCGAGCCAACATCAGTAGTTTGACTGTGTTCTTTTGCATACTCACGGTTCTTAAGACGCAGTTCGTGAAAAATACCTTCCGAAGCTAAAACAAATCTTCTACAGTAAGTATCAAATTAATCGATTGTGGCGATGCTTTGTGGAAATTGAAGATAGAATTCATTGTTACAAAAACACGTTACGAAATTCCACTAATTATTTTATTGCTGTCGACCGGTTTCGACGACTAAAGCGTCATTTACAAGACAAAACAGGTTTGTCTTGTTGTTTGTCAAGACTATTTTGTCTTGTAAATGACGCTTTAGTCGTCGAACCCGGTCGACAGCAACAAAATAATTAGTGGAATTTTGTACCATGTTTTTGTAACAATGAATTCTACAGTAAGTATTCGCGTCCGAATTACGTTGCGAATCCATAACGCTCAAATTGTGAATCCATGACGTTCCGCTGCGGTTTCCTGGCTTTTTTTACACTTGCCAAAATCCGACGACCGCAAAACCAGGGGATAGAAAATAGGGTAGAAATACTTCTCTTCTCTACCCGAGGTCTGCTGTGGAAATGAATACAGGTAATCTGGTTGGATCTTTACAACGTTAACGATCCCAACGCTGGGCCCCAAATGTGATGTCAGCTCCCGTTAGCTCAGCAGATCGGTCGAAGATCGAATACCAGAGGAGAAATCGATGGGCGCCAGTGAGGGTGTTAGAAATTATGGTATGAATAAGGAGGCTATGGGAAAGAAAAGTTATTTGTACATAAATTTATCGGGATTCCTCATAACTATTTCAGAATAATTGCTCTCTGAGAAATGCGCTCTTTCTGAATAATTGCACTGGGTGTCATCACCAAGAATCACAGGGTGGTGAAAAGGGGAACTGGGTGAAGTTGGCTGGCCCTTCTTTGAAACTCACAGAACCGTATGGTTTCGTTGTTTTGTGAGACATTTTATACTGTTTTACCACTTACAATGTCGGAGATAGTTTAGCATTTTTGCCTCTTGAGCATTCGAACTTCTTCGAAATAATTCGATTAACTTTCATTTTTGTTGTCTTTCTACGTAGCATCTGCTGCATTAATATCATCGTCCTTCTCGTGATACAAACTTGTTTATACTTCCAATAAAAGAGAAAGTTATTTCATTTTAACGCATCACCTCATTGTGTTCCACGTATGGCTTTATCCTCGCGGACTGTGGCGCTAAGCGCACGCTTTGGACTGCTTATTGACATAATATGTCTAGCAGTCCTGAGCACCTTGTTCCTATAGAGCCACCAAAACATCAACAGGGGAGAGTTTCACTGGTTAAAGCACTCGGCGCGAAATCGAGGGATCCGAGTTCGAATCCGGGCCAATGCAAATGGCTTTTCCTCTGTGGAATATCGCACTAATTTGCACGCGCGGGTGGCTACGTAAAAGGTATATGCCGTGGCTAGTCCCGGTATCCTCAAAAATTGGTCAAACGGGAATGGGTGATAGCCCAGTAAATTAAGGAGGAAAAAGAGGCCAACCTGTAAATATTTAGTTACAATTTTTATTTTCTGGCTGAGAGTGGTATTTGTAACCTCATTAAAAATGAGACCAAGTTTGCATGAAAAGATTGTGCTAGGGGGGTAAAAATGGCCCCAAAAGACCCGAAAAATTGGTTTTCCGCGAATGTCTCCCAAAATATGGCAGTTGGAGATTTTTTGTTCGGTTAATAATTAAAGATCAGTTAATTTTCTACAAAACTGGTCCTTATGATTTTTTTCGCAACATTAATATTTTTTGCAAAAAATCGTGTTGAAAACTCCAAAATTTTGAGAAACGTACCGAAGGTCCCGAGTTCAAATCCTAGTGGGGGAGCTTTTTTTTAGAAATTCTTTTGGGAACAATTCTTGACAATTTCTTTCAGAATATATTCTGATCTTATCAAAAAGTTTTTCCCGACATATATGTAATATTTTTTATGTATTATATATATCAGAATATCGCCATAGACGTTTACACTTCTCCCGTGTGGTCTTAAGCACACCCAACTTTTTTTTCTAAAATTGACCTTGAATATTTATCAAAATAATGAAAGAAAACCAACGCATTTACATCTCCAAGCGTGGCCGCATGTACTGTAGCAGACGACACGAGCGCCGCATAGAGCACACATGCGACGAACGACGGAAGAAACGAAAGTAATGAAATTATAGCGATACATTTAGAGACTCGGGGTTTTCCCCACGTATCAATGAGATGACTTTATACACATTGATGGAAAGGTGAGAATTCCACCTTTACAGTAGTCAAGGTGTCAAAACGTCAGAAATAAAGAGCCGGGAGAAAGAAGCCACGAAAAAAAAGTGCACTTTTTCCTTTAGCACGCGTTTTCCAAATTTATTGGAAAATGGCCGATTTTGTGAAAAAAATAATTGCACAGCCGAAAAGTAGACGTTCTCAGCTTTCAAATGATATGTCATAGAGAACAATCCGATCATGTATAAATTTTTATTTGGTGGTTGTTTACAAAATTTCCCCGCGCTCCAAAAACAGCAAAAAATTGGGGTTCAACAAACAAAGTTTTAATCAAAATGGAAGAAAATTAGATCATACAAATTTCACAGATGACAAAGGACCTTCTGAGGACCCATAATCAAGAACATTTGGAGCAAATTAGTGCAATACAAAAAAAATAGGAACAAATTCCTGGCGAGGTCAAAATTGCGCGGGAGCAGAAAGTTTGACCCGTTTTTCCAATATGGCCAAAGAGTCAAAACGTGACTCAAGTCACAAGACATGATAGCGGTATATTTTTTCTTTCACATGAACTTTGATTCATGAGAAAATATGCATTTTTAACAAAGTTATTGAATAATTTGTCCGCCCGCTCATGTGTAAATGCACGGAACATGCTCTCCGATACGCAGCGCAGGAGGTCAATATTCTGGGTGCGCTTGGGCCCGTTTATCTCGAAAACGGTCAAATTTTCGAGAAAAATCATAAGGACCATTTTTGTAGAAAATTAACTGATCTTTAATTATTATCTGAACAAAAAATCTCCAACTGCCATATTTTGGGAGACATTCGCGGAAAAACGATTTTTCGGGTCTTTTGGGGCCATTTTCACCCCCCTAGCACAATCTTTTCATGCAAACTTTGTCTCATTTTTAATGAGGTACCAAATACCACTTTCAGCCAGAAAATAAAAATGGTAACTAATAATCTCAAGGTTGGTTCCTTCATTTACTGGACTATGAAGAACGATTTCGAAGACGAAGAACAGGAAGAAAGAAGAAAAGAATGCAGGAGAAAAATTACGAATACTCAGCTCGCAATAGTCAAATATTCTGGCCAAACGTGAGTAACGAACCAACAAGATGCATTGTTTGCCATCTCCTTTCATTTGCTTCTACGACCCCTGGTGAACTCCACGAAAAAACTGATGAAAGGAAACGCGATGCCGCGTCTGTTTTGGAGACTGTGAGGGAGAGCAGGGAAGGAGGATGAAGGTTTCGAATGTTGAAGTGATCGAGTGTGCCGAGTGCAGGGGCGGACGGGTTTTTAGAAATAGAACAGCAATTCGGACGATGTAAATGAACGAACATTTGAGAGACTTAAAGGCGAAGGGTGATATCTTGATTATAGCTATAAAAATAAGTACCACCATTGCCTGAACTGCACGTGGACGGTATTAGCGATGTGAACTTGTTGCTAGAGAGCAAAAAATATTTCAACCAATTATTATAAACCTACCTTGTTCACGATTCACCAAATTTGAAAATTAAATGAATGTGTGATTGGTCGTTGAATCGCAATCCTAAGATTGGTTTACTGAAGCCCTCAATCTTTCCCTACCTAATTCTAGTTCTCAAATTAATGTATGAAGCATATAAAATGTTTATGAATAAAACAAAAACGAGAAAGAATTTCTTGAACTCTATAATAAATAACAAAAATCTGCCATTTTTTAACGTAATAGATTACTTATTAGAACTCGCTTATCGGATGGTAGGAACTTCCCAGTTTATTGAAATGAAAAAGATATTCTAAAATTGTTGGCTGTTTTTTTCGGGAGGTGACCGAAAACTTAAGCCACTTGCAAAACCAACACAAGTGCCTGCATTTGAAGTTCTCTCCACAAAGTACACTATTAGGTATAATATTAACAGTTCCAGGTGTGGAGCGATCCAGGTTAATTGTAGTCCTTTAGGGCCATGGTACTCATGAAAAGATTAACTACCCCAATTGTTTCTTTTCTCATGATTGGTTCAGCACTTTGCTACTTAATAAATAACTCAGATTTATTTCAGTATCTATTGAAGTGTTGAGTATTACAAAAATGCGCACACCCTTTGTGGAGAATTGTTACAGATATGACGAAAGAATAACTTACTATATTCAACACGAAAACGTTTATTTCCGATCTAAGTTTTGACAGCTCATCGGTCATTATCAAAGGTAAGGCTCAGCAGTAATTATCAACCTTGATAATTACTACTGGGCAGTCGAAACTTAGGTCGGAAACAAACGTTTTTAGTGTGGAATATACGCAGTGATTTTTTTGTTATGTCCCCACACCATTGGGGATCGGAATTCCGATGAAAATCTCTGCCACTTCCGGGATTCGAACCTGGATCCTTCTGAATGGGTATCCACTACAATAACTATCAATATAAGCAGATCCCCCTTTGAAGTTGTTCTAATTAGGTCAGCGACTAGATTTGATAAGGCCAAGCATGTCCCCTGAAGCGAAAGTACCTCCCAAGGGGATTTCCAAGGCAGCACTGTCGATTTTCTGAGACGCCTCATCGCCTTTCCTCTTGATTTTCGTCTGGATATTATTGTCAAGGGTGTCCTGATCAAATGCAACGGACAAGCCAAAAAATGCTCCCGTTACTTATTACTTTGAGTCAATATGCCGAATAATTATGCCTACTGCACTGCAGTTTGCTTGCTCTGTGAACATAAATTTTCAAAAGCCAAATTGGTTTGCAGTTAGCAAGTTGTTAACATCAAGGAAGTCAATTAATCTTTTGCAGAACACATACTCAAATATGTATCCAAGATGACGCATAATCGATATCGGTCGATGATTTTCCACTTCGTTTCTCACACCTTTGTTCCTGCAGGTAAGGCGTCATTTATTATAGGCGTCTTGTAGGCTTTAAAAAATTATATTAGTTAAGTCGTAAGGCGTCGTCGAATGGAGGTGGATGTGTGGACGGTGTCTTCTCAGCCGTGTGCCGAACGATGGAGTGAGGGGGTGGGGTTTGGTGGGTGGGGGGGCGTGAGGGGGCAAGCAGGTGGATTCGAGCAAATTCGGGTCTTTCCGGCGGCGCTGCGGCGGGAAGAGTCTCGTTGCGGGCGACACCTTGTGAGGGAGTCCCAAACTACATCCGAAGTAGCAGCACTCCTTTAAATGGGGATTAGAGGGGTTAATTTTTTTCTCCACTCTTTTAAAAACCTCCACTTTCCTCTTTTTCGGAAAGCCAAGGAAAACTCAAGATGTGCCGAATGACCGTTGGCGTCGAGATTTGAAATTTATGTGATGCATAATTGCACTGAGGGTCGCGTCATTCAACTAGTGACCAATTAGAGAGATAGAGAGAGAAAATGGTTCGACAGAGCGCCCAGTGGTTCACATCAGGTACCTAGTTTGAGCGAGACATCTCCGCAGTCACAATTGAGACAATATTAAAATTTTATTTTTAAATATAAGCTACCATAAGGGGCATGAAGTAATTATTGTAATATTAACTACGCAAGAGCTTTGTTTTTAGTGACTGAAATTCTCTGTAATTAACTAAATATATATGTACCTATAAGGTGTTCATCTACATCTACAAAGTACCCTGCAAGCCACCTCAAGGATGTGTAGCAGGGGGTGAGTAGTCACCAACATGCATTACACTATACCCTAAATTTAGTGTAACTATGACTAATTATGCATTAGTATAAATTGCTTATGCTTGTCACGAGGCGACGCCTCAAACCATGCACTATTCTACATACATGCTACCAATGGCAGAGGGACAGTTAGTATTTCTGTATATTGCAATTACATTAACGGACAGTGATTCAAGAGTTATGCCAAAAGCATGCAAGTCGTGCTGTAAGCAAAAGGTAGCAGATAAGGATACAAGTATTAAAGAGAACTACTACTACTAACAATAAGAGCTACACCAACTATCGACAAACATAGTTAAATGTCTCATTGGCATCTGTCATGGTCTCTTATCGTTCGCGGGAAAAATGAGATTTTAAATCTGTGCGTTCTGCAGTCTAGTGCCCTAATTTTATCCTCATGATCTGATCTACAGTAGTATGTCGAATTTCGTAAAATATTGTTAACGTCGTCATAAATAAATAATCGTCGCCCAATAAAGTCAACGTCCTGCGAATGGATTAACAATAATTATGTCCATAATTGTGGCTTAAGATTCCCACTGCTCAAACCAATGTGTACTGAGGGAGAAATTTATCTGGAGATGGACTAGAAGTAAAATTTTTAATGTGCTGAAAATTAGGCAGGGTGAAGTGAAGGCAACCAAGTGATGTCAAATAGCGGACAGTCAGCAGAGAGTATATGGAAATTTTGAAGGGCACAACGGAATGGAGCTTGTAGAGTTAGCACAGAATGTATAGGTATAAGACATATAGTGTACTATCCTAATACATTTAGCTTTTAGGCGCTCAATGCAGGCGTGACTGGAAAGATTAGCGTTTGCTTGTGCCGAAAATTTATTATTTTATTCCCTCAGTTACTTCTTCGCGTTAATGATGTCCAATTTAGAATCACTTTGCGGCCTTGCCGTCGATTACAAGGCCAACCAACACGTGCCTCAAATTATTTGATGTTTGCCCGAGGTCGCAGTTTCTCAGTATCAAATCAAAGACTTAATGCAGCGAGGAGAGGGTTGTAAAGTTATCAGTTAACTTTACAGCCTTGAAGGTAAGTACGCAGAGGAGGCATTTTGGCCTTTCGAGGCTGTACATTTATCGAAATTTTTATGAAATTGAATCGTTAAACAATTACACATCTCGAATGGAAAAAAAATGTGACAGACAGAGCAAAAAATTCACATCGTTCACAGGCGTCAGGTTGAGGAAATCAACAAATCTGGAGAGTAAATGAATCATCATTATTGTATCGGATAATTGTTTTATAAAGGCTAAAACTCACGTTAAATATTTTGCGGTTTATATTTTGAGTGGAAAAGTGCTATTCCGTTTAATGTCTTGCAAAAAAACATGCCTCAAAAAGTGGTAATTACAGCAAGGAAATACGACCTTAAAAAGAAGCAAGTAGGTAATGTGATTTCCTAAAATACGAGGATATTGCTTATAACGCAGATTCCTAGAGTTTGAAAATAGGGTACTACCGAAATATAACTTAGTCTCTTCGGTTCCGTCACTTCCCAATGCACTGAGAAAGCATGAATTATATTTTAGCAGGGACAGTTTTAACTTGGATAGTATTTTTGCTAAAGCAATCACGGTATATTTATAACAAGTGAAATACGAGAACCTAACTTATCAACTATTAATATCAACAATTTAAATCAACTCAAATAAAGTAGATCCCTAGATTTCTAAAGTAGGAGACTATAGAAATATAACTTAGTTTCTGCGGTTCTAATTTATAAGACAATATTCATCAGTCCGTTAACTTCCTAACGCAATGAGTAAATTATATTTTAGCAGGGACAGTTTTAAACTGGAGAATATTTTTGCTAAATCAATAACGATATATTCATAACAAGTGAAATACGAGAGCCTAAATTATCAATCACAAGAAATATTGAACTACCGATTGTAAATCTACGAAAGTGACGCGAAAGTTTAAATAATATTCCCAATGGTTTACTTCTTGCACGATACCAATATTTTGCTCGCGACCAATATTTTAAATGCTATTAGGAGATAGGTATAAGATGACTGAGCAAGGTGATGCAATTCGTATGACACGTTTATAATAACTTGAAATACGACCTTGACGTGGTGGAAGGGCTTGTGCGTTCCAATGACCCCTAGAGCTGGACTGGCAGGAGCAAGTACATTGCTCCTGGTAGGGCCACCCATGCCAGATAGGTCGAAGGGTAGGAGCCAGACGAAAGGTAGTTCCGTGATGGTGTCACGTTAAAAATACCGTTGAGTCGCGTGGGATACCTCTCAACTATCACTTCCCAGAACATGAAAGTCATTCAAAGAGATCTGATTCCTGGCAACTACGGGACGCCGCCCACTAGGGCGGGTGTCGTGCCCGGCAGCGGAGGAGGCAAGGCCTCCGCGGTCGTCATCACACGAAATCCTTGCACAGAATCAGAATCATCATCAGAAGAGACAAGGGAAAGGAGGGAGAAAAAGAAGAAAAAGAGGAAGAGGAGGAGGAAAACAGTGGTAAAAATAGGAACTTGGAACGTAAGGACCATGATGAGGGCCGGGAAGCTTGAAAATATTAAGCAGGAAATGGAAAAAGGAAAAATAGATGCTTTGGGATTGTGCGAGGTTAGATAGAAGGATAGCGGGGACTATTGGAGTGATAACTACAGGGTGATCTATAGTGGGGGAGATGAGAGTCAACGGGGGGTAGGCATGGTACTGAACACAAAATTGGGACTGAGGGTGGTAAACATTGAACAGGTGAACGACAGGATACTAGTGGTAGAAATAAAAGCACGCCCGACGAATTTCGTACTGATCCAGGTATACATGCCTACGAGCAACCATAGGGAGGAAGACGTGGAAGAGGTGTACGAGCAAGTAGAAGAAATAATTAGAGAAGTGCCGGGAAAGAAAAACCTGATAGTGATGGGTGACTGGAATGCAGTGGTGGGAGAAGGGAGGGACGGATTAGAAGTAGGAGGGTTTGGGCTAGGAAAAAGAAATGATCGCGGGGAAAAGGCAGTTGAATTTTGTAGAAGAAATAAATTAGTAGTGACAAACACTTGGTTTAAACATCACCCCAGGCGTAGGTACACATGGAAAAAGCCGGGTGACACTGGGAGATACCAAATTGATTATATAATGGTGAGGCAGAGATTTAGGAACAGTGTAAAAAACTCTCGTAGCTATCCAGGGGCGGATGCGGACTCGGATCATAACTTGGTGATGATGAAGTGTGAAGTTAGATTCAAAAGGCTTTGTAAAGGTAGGAAGATAAAGAGGTGGAACCTTGAAGCATTGAAAGGGTTGAAAAGGAGGGAATACCAAGAGCTAGTAGAAAAGAACATAGGTGAAGAGAAGCGGATGGGAACCATAGAGAAGAGATGGGAGGTTATAAAAACAGGCATCGCAAGAGCGGCAGAGAAAACAATAGGAACGGTGGAAAAGAAGAGGGTTAAGAAGCAGTGGGTTACAGAAGAAATGATAAAGAAAATGGAGGAGCGAAGGATATGGAAAAACGTGAACACCGACGTAGGGAAGAGGAAGTACAAGGAATTGAATAATAAACTCAGGCGAGTGACCAATCGGGCAAAAGAAAACTGGTGGAAGGGACAATGTGAGCAAATGGAAAAGATGCAGGAGGAGGGGGAAGTGGGCGCTTTGTACGCCAAGGTGAAAATGTTATCGGGTGGTAAGAGAGGTCAAGCGATACCAAAGGTTAAGGACAAAACAGGAAAGATATTAATCGAACAGGAAGATATCCAAGAAAGGTGGAGAGAATACGTAGAGGAGCTATATGACAGCGAGAATAGACCCCTTAGCCTAGATCTAGAGGACGAAGGAACAATAGAGAAAGATAACCTCGGACCAGAGTTACTTGAGAGTGAAATAGAGAGGGCACTAAGAGAGATGAAGGGTAGAAAAGCCGTGGGAACCGATAACCTACCTTCGGAGCTACTGAAGAATCTAGGTAGTAGGGGGAGAAAATCGTTTTTCGAACTTATTCGCAGGATCTACGAGGAAGGAGTATGGCCAGAGGATTTCGTGAAAACAGTATTAATACCTATCCCGAAGAAGAAGAAAGCGTCAGAATGCGAGGAGTATAGAACAATCAGTTTAATTTCGCACGCAGCAAAAGTGTTGCTTAGAATACTAAATAGAAGGTTGGAGAGCAGAGCAAAGTGCTATTTAGGCGATGACCAATTTGGGTTTAGGAAGGGGAGGGGAACCAGAGATGCGATTGCGGTAATGAGGACACTTATAGATAGAAACATAGAGCATAATCAGGATGTTTTCGCTTGTTTTGTAGATTTCGAAAAGGCGTTTGACAGAGTAAACTGGGAGAAACTAATGCAGATACTGGGGAAAATAGGAATAGATTGGCGTGATAGGAGACTCATCCGAAACTTATATATGGGGCAGAGGGCTCATGTAAGGGTAGCGGACGGTGAATCAGGGTGGGCAGTTATAGGTCGCGGGGTGCGGCAAGGGTGCCCGTTGTCGCCTTTACTTTTTAACATCTATGCTGAGGAAATGGTAAGAGAGGCATGGGATGAGCTAGACGTGGGAATGAAAGTAGGAGGCCAGTGGATAAAGTCGGTTAGATTCGCAGACGACCAGGCGTTGGTGAGTCGGTCATCGAAAGGACTGCAAACTTTAGTAGATGCACTAGAAAAGCAGTGTGAGAAATACGGAATGAAGATAAATAATAAGAAAACAAAAGTAATGAGATTCTGTAGGACAAAGAAAGCGAAGCTGGTGATAAGAGTAGGAAGTCACAAACTGGAGCAAGTAGAACAATTTAATTACTTGGGTAGTACGCTAGAAGAAAGAGGACATAGTAGCAAAGACATTAGGAGGAGAATAGCGCTAGCGAAGGAAGCGTTCAATAATAGAAGGGAGCTGATGACGGGGACCTTAAGTAAGGATGTAAAAAAGAGGCTAGTAAAGAGCTTGATATGGAGTTTGGCGTTGTATGGGGCGGAAACGTGGACCTTGAGAAAGGAAGATGAAAATAGGCTGAAGGCTTTTGAGATGTGGGTGTGGAGGAGGATGGAGAAGGTGCGTTGGATGGAAAGGAAGACAAATGAGGAAGTGCTTGGCATGGTGGGCGAGGAGAGGAAACTTATAGATGACATTAGGGGAAGGCAGAGTAGGTGGCTGGAAGGGGTAATGAGGAACGATGGTTTGCTGAAGGTCGTGATAGAGGGAAGGATGTTGGGTAAGCGGGGAAGGGGAAGGAAGAGAATCGGTTTTATGGACGGGATGAAGAAAGGTAGGACTTATGCTGAGATGAAGAAAGAAATACAAGAGGTAGAAGGGCACAGCACGTGTAAGAGTTCGTTGGATATTCTCTGACTTTCATCACAACCTACCTCTAACCGGTAGATTACTTTAATGAATGAATGATAATAAATTTGATGAAGCCATCTTAACGCAAGCTATATTAACAACAAAAATTACCTGCCATATTCCACTGAGGCGTCCTTCACACCTGAGTTTTGTTTTAGTACTCTAAGGGAACAAGTTGTTTCCTTAACCTCGCCGACGGTGGTGCTATGCGCACGCTTTGGATTGCTTGTGTAACATCATATGTCCGGCAGTCCTGAACAACTTGTTTCCTTAAAGCCCTGAAAGAATCCACAGGGGGGAAGGACTGGAGAAGGTAGCTTAACTGGCTCAAGCACTCAACTCTATAATGGCGCCGTTCTAATCCCGGTCAAGGCGAATGATTTCTCTTCTGTGGAATTTCTAACATGTGTGCTCTTCCCGGTGACTTTGTAAAGGCAACACGGAGGCTAACCCTGGTATCCTCAAAATTACCTCCTATAATTATTTAGGCATCTTAGTAAGTGATCACTATTAATAGAAAAGGACTCAGAATACAGGCCGGATGTCTTGTGCTATCGTGGGTTCCTAAAAGCACCAAATCAAGTAGAATGGTCAAATAACAAAAATGATGCTGGACATAGTAGTGCTCTAGAGGGTTTAATCTTGTTCGGAACGCGTCACGACGTCTTATGCAGAACCCACACTCCAGAAAACACTCGAAAGTAAGGTTTAAGAATCTGGACGAGATATGTAAATAGTCAAAGTGGAATGCCAATTAATCTCTTATCATCAGTGACAATAATGTGCTCATAGTTAAAAGCACGAGAGAGGCTTGATAGGAGCTTATTCGAAAGAGTTAAAGTAGGCGCGGAGTCAGTTAGACTTCTTAATTCTTGTCAACCTTTCAGCAAAGATGGCAGCACTTGTCGGGTGTCAAGACTACAAGCACAAAATCAGAACATCACAGAAATGGAAGATACAGAACCTGATACAAGAATCGATGGAACAATTCCATTATTTCGTTAATATTTTGGATGAAGTTAGGCACGGTTCTTGAGTAACTATGAGATGAAAGACCGATATTCCAGCGGAAAGACGCGATATGTCTATCACAGATACCGAAGATAAAGACGACGAGAAAGACACCTCTGATGAATTTGACATGAATTGGAGTATAGTATGATTCAAAAACCTTGAATTTGAGAGAAGAGGACGATTGGGCTACATGAGGCGTTTGAAGTAGTGTAACTGTGAAAATAAGATAAAGCGGAAAAGGAAAAACGACAAAGAGTTGGGGATAAAAAAAGGCAGTCATTCGAGGAAAATTGAATAATGCCCCAAAGGAGAATGGAGTTGGTGGCATGAAGTAATGGGACATTGACAGCAAATACTGACGCAGACGAAAGATTTCTAGAAAAATGGCGAACAAAAAAGAAAGGATGTGACGATCAAAAAGTAATATTGGCACTACAAAAATTGAATGTGCTTCCTATCAGTGCAATACCTATACAAAAGCTGTAGCTTTCTTTCTTTTATCCGTAAATTTTCGCATGAACGTTTTTACCTGAATTTATTTTGAAAGCTTTTATGCAATCATTATTCGAGTCTACGGCAGTATTTTCATGCCTGGTTGTGGTGTAGAAAGGACGCCAAGGAAAATTCTGGAAAAGCTTGAGAAATGGGATACTGCACTTCAAAAATCGCAATGTAAAATTGGATGATACGCCTTAAATCTAACTTAGGGTGGCCATATATCAATGATATGTAGGCATTGACACATCTATACAATTACGGACATTAACGTACATAATAATAATATATTTTAAAGTAAAACAATGTTTACTGGCATTGAATAATTGTAAACAAATTCTTACGAGATTCCCACGAGGAAAGTTATGACTCAGGGACGGGTTCCATAAAATACAACTGTAAGATATTATTCGGGCGGTTCGTTGAATTCATTTTCGGAGATACAGGTTTTAAAGTGACACAAGTGGACGCAGAAACTCACTAGAGAGTCCTGCAGACACATCATTAGTTTTTATTTATTCCTAGACAATAGCCTGCTTCAATAATGGCGAACGAATTTTATGGAAGTACCTGGTCGTGTAGCAGCAATTTTCATCGGGTATTTCTCATTATTGTTGCTATAAATTCCGACGAAATGAGGCAAAAGAGAGTCAGATGAGTCACCAAAGTTTAAGGTGATCAAGGAGCTAGGCTATTAAATCGCCCACCCAGGCAGGGCGAAATTCCGAGCGAAATCTGGTCCCCCCCCTCGTAACGGGTTTCTTGGAGAGGAGAATCAAGTGAAGCCGTGGACCGCAACCAAAGGTGACCGTAATGCAAGGGTCGCCTCCTTAATGACCGCTGATGACATTCAGGGCCGGTGGACTGCGGTTGGGGACCCATCCCATGCCCAGACGATCATTCCAAAGTGAGACCGTTATTCACGGAGGGCGCTTCATTCCTTTCTGGAACAGTTTTCACCCTCCTCTCCAATCCTCGCATCAAAAAACTCCTCCCAATCCACCCTCACCCCTTTCCACGTCCCACGGAGTCATAAAAAGTTACCGACGGCCTCGCCATTTGCTGATTGTCCCCAAATGAATCCTCCTCACATGGGGGTATGGCCACCCATGGCATGGCGCCCAACTTAGTGCGGTTACACGGACACCTTGATAGGGCTTAAGGACATTCGGTGGATTCACTCAACTCAAGAGAAATTGATGAAACTTGCTGGAAACGTTACTTTTCTTAAATGACTTCAGGCTTTACCGGTGAACAGCGTAGATGAAACTTTCTCGGTATATTAACCGGGTAAGAGTTTGTTCCATGCCGACGTTTTGACAGGTGACTCCGGTGTCGTCCTCACGGTAATAAGTCATCTCAAGTTCCTCTGGGGTGATGAGTCAACTCACCCCCCCTGAGGACGACAGCGGAGTCAGCTGCCGAAACATCGGCATGAAACCAACTCTTACCCGTTTAGTATCCCGAGAAAGTTTAATCTACTACTTTCGTTGTCTAAAAGCTTTATGATTTTTTTCAAAATTATCAGCCGCAGATTTCAGCCTTAGATCTTTCATCAACGATTTCTTAAGATATTCAATCGAGAAGTGAGCATGAAATTACACTGGTTCTTATGGAAACGCAAGGCTTTATTCATCAGAAAGAACCTTATATAATTGTTCAATGTATAATAATTTTCTAAAAATCGTATAACATATTTCTATTCCGAGCGCTTGAAGGAATCCCTCGCGCGCGTTGCGAACAATGTGAAGTTGGCACCACATGAGTAAGGTGTACTTGAACGTGGATGCATAACTTTCAGGAAGCAGAAGAAAAGGCATAAGGACCCGTGCGCAATTTCATGCCCAATTCTCGATCAAATATCTTAAGAAACCTGCGGCAAATAATTCTGAAATTTTGCAGGTAGCTTTAGAACAATATTATTATTATTAATACATTCAAGAAGTTTCACTGAATCCTCTTATGTTGAGTGAAACCACCGATACTCCTTAACCTGTACTGGAGAAGCGGCACTGGAAGATAACTATCAAATTTTGCGATGCTTCAGTTTAAAGTGCTTCAACGGCTAATGGTTCGTTCAAATAATGATAAAAGCGAAACGGTCGCTTTTTCAACCCTCCCTTTCTCAACGTATGACAACGATACCTCCTTTTCCTCTCAATCTTAATTAAGATTTTACATTTTTGGAAGTATTCGTATGTGTAAGCTAGATCTTAAAAGGATTCGTAATATTCCTAATATCCTAATGTTCGAAGTGCAAAATATAATATTAACAAAACTATATTATATTCGCTTCCTACCAGTACCGTCTATACCATTACTCCAGCTTTCCGTTCAATTTAAACTAGCGTATGTACGTTTTTACCTTAAAACGCTTCGTCGCTTGAA
Organism: Pyrrhosoma nymphula; assembly: GCA_963573305.1. Taxonomy (NCBI): domain Eukaryota; kingdom Metazoa; phylum Arthropoda; class Insecta; order Odonata; family Coenagrionidae; genus Pyrrhosoma; species Pyrrhosoma nymphula. Next base: position 144,565,156 of record OY754333.1, read on the forward strand.
AGCCTTAAGATGGTTTGAGCTAGATAGATCCCTAGTCATAATGGAGACCATATTCAAACTTTATTCTTTAATTTCAACGTCTGTGAGAAGTACGAAATAAATATTATAATATTAATGGCGCAAATATACAGTCATATATGCCCAAAAATCTCAGTAATTAAATAAATACAATTACATAAGTCCCTAACTTGACTCATTTTTTCCCGCCGAACGGCTGAAAACCCTTCTAAACAGCAGGTTTTTTTGCGATTCTATAAATGTTACTGTGGTGAGTAATACATTATTTTTTATAAATTTTTGGGAAAATATGCAAGCTACACACCGTTAGTTTTTTGACGAAATCTAGGTGTTATAAATTCCTATTTCCTTCAATACTCTCCCTCTGGAGCGCTCAGCCATAATCTATCCCATGTAAAACAGCTTATATTTACAGGCAAATTGCTCGGATAGTAGTCCGGCAAGGGGTTGATATTTTTATATCATTGGAAAGATGAGAGTTGTTTCTTTAAAATGAGGTCAAATTCATCGGATTCTAGGTGAAGTGATTTTTCGCTCAAACTACCTTAATTTAGCCATAATTCAAGTGTACAAAATTATTATAATATGCTATATATTAAACTCGGTACGGACAAATGGGTGTATATGGATTGCGGCGGTGCGACAAGTTTAATTGTAACATATATCCGATATCGGGTAATGCGCCATTTGAAAAATAAAAGTTAGAAAAATGATTAAATGGCCATCTTTAACGCTATGACGCAACCAAGCATAAAGAAGATGGCCACCAACAGCGGCTGTAAGATCATTTGTCGCCACCGGCTAATAAATTAATTTGGCTCAAGGTAAGGCGCGTGATGAGTTCCATTGTTGGTTCATTAGAAAGCGTTCTAGTTATACCACCGTATTAAACAACGAGAAATATTGAATTCATTAAAAAAACGAAAAATAATGAGATATTTTGATGAAGAGAATTGTTTTCCAGGTTTCCATCCGCGTTTATCCATTTTTGATGGACAATATTTCGCCAGCGTTCCAGCTGGCCTTCTCAGGTCCGTTGGATTCTGGACAATCCAACGGACCTGAGGAAGCTAGTTGGAACGCTGGCGAAATATTGTCCATCAAAAATGAATAAACGCGGATGGAAACCCGGAAAACCATTCTCTTCATCAAAAAAACTCCGCGGAACCCTTCACGAAAAAATGAGAGATTTTATTTGTGATTTATTAAAATCGTCGTGAATTTTACAGAATATATCTCTGTAATCTCTAAAAATTACAAAGTTAGTATCTTCATAAAGAGGTTACAAGGTGAAATAGCATGAAAAACTGAATCTAAGGAGCCCAGAATGTCACCCACAGAACGCTCCAGTAAACTTGGGGAGCGACGGAAACCCATACAGACAGCCAAGTCACCGCACTCCTCCTACAAGCGTGCTGATCGGCTCAACACGCGAAGCATACTTCCCCGATTCACGTAAAGACGTTTCACGCACTACATACTTACGAGAAGTGTCGTAGGCAATGTTTGTTCGTTTTTGTATTTCGAACGCATTTCGCCTTTCTTTCGTCTGGGTCGATGCGAAATGAAACGAGAATCCATCGGTGGAACAAAAAGAAGAAGAAGCAGGAATATCCCACACTCTTTCTCGTCACTGTAGCGACTCCCAGAGAGATTGGGGTCCTTCGCCAGCTAAATTGGTTTATTTAGGGTCCCGCCACCCCGACAATCATCATCATCCGAAAGGCGTAGGGGAGGGGGTGTCTCCTGCCTGCCTCCCCCTCCCCTCCTACCTCCCCCCCTCATACCTCCCCCACCCTAGCGACCGGATGTGCGATTCCAACCGCAGAGCACACGCATTACGGCGTTGTTTTTTTTACTGCTTTTTCTTTTTTTTCGTCCGTCCCGTGTCGTTGGCGGTCGGCACGGGTTTCCACACACGGGCGGAATCCTCGCTTTGAAGGATTTCTTTTTCCTCTCCCGCGGGTCCACTTAAGAGGAAGAAGGACGGACAGGGAGGAAGCTGGAGGGAGGGGAAGTTATTAGCGAAGAATCTCAACACCCGGCCACGCATCGACACTCGAATGGAAACTCATTTTGAAATCTTTCGAGCGTTTGAAATAAATCCGAGATGAAAGTCCGAGTATGAAGCGTGGCGTATTGAAGTTTTATGAAGCGAGACAGCAGTGATTCCCAACCGGTGTGCCGCGGCACTTTAAGGTGACGGGAAAACAGCTAGGGGTGCCGCGTGATTATTGCGGGAAAACGAAAAAAGCGGGAAAAAATAGGCATGACCAAGGTCCGTAAAGGACAGACGATCGGACCTGGACGAATCATTCTTTACGGACCTTGGGTATGACCAGCGTATGGTTTGATTACTCTCACGCCTGACAGATGGCGACAGTAGTCGAAGAACTTCTTCCAACCTGACTCCAGTAGCATACAATACCTAGAGTATACCATATTATATGTTGTTTAGTGAGTTTATCTTCTTCTTAAGTCATCAACCCAAAGGTTGGTTGGCGGAAGTTCTCCATTCGCTACGGTCTTGTGCCATTCTTTTCAACTGCACATAAGTAGATCAGCCTAACTCCTTCACTGGTTGTCCCATTAACTCCAACCTAGGCCTGCCCAGGCAGTGGGTTCCTTCCACATTGCCTTCTAAGATGGTGGCCAGCAATGCTTCGTGCCTTAGTTGGTGTCCGATCCAGATATTTCTTCTCTTTTTCAGTAATTTCAGCAAACACGGAGTCTCCCCCACACGTCTGAAAACCTCCTTGTTACTGATTTTGTCCACCCAGGGAATCTTTAATATCCTCCTGAAACAACACATCTGGAATGCTTCCACCCTCCTCTCTTCTGCCTTGTCCAGCGGCCAGATCTCACTGCCATATAAAAATAAGCTCCACACATAATTTTGAAGAAGGCGTTTTCTCAGCTCTAAGCAGATGTTTCTGGATGTTAGGAGTTTTACCTCCGGATAAAAAGCATTCTTTGCCTGGTGAAGTCTTCTTACTAAGTCTCTTTTGCTCCTTCCATCGGCTGTAAATCACATTTTACCTTACTTAAATAAATAAAATAAAATCGAGGAAGTTTTTATTTAAATGTGAAATTAAACATTTCCTGATGCATATTCCACATTAATTAATTAATATTTTTAAAATTTAAAAAATCCAACAAGGGCACCCTAACATTGTAAACTCGGCGTGAAGGGTGCCGCAAAACTTAAAAAGGGTTGGGAATCCCTGCGATACAGAATCAAATTAAAGGAACGAAGTTTTAGAGAGGAAATTTAACGAGAAAAGATGGCAAAACGGGGAGCGTTGCAGGTGCACAGAGACGCAATTTTGACAGAGAATTGGGCAATGACTAAAAAAAATAGCAACAGAAAACAGAAAAATTAACAGTAATTTAACTTTCAGTATCTACACATTTATTTTCGTCCTTTGAGAGAAAAAGCTAGGCAGTAGTCATCGCTGGCGAAACACACGTCCGTAGAGAATGTAAGAGGAGCTAATGCTAAGCCGGGTGTCATGTACTTTCAAAGTAATAATACGGTCATGAAAAGAGACTAATAATCTAAAGGCAAACAGTAGGATGACTAAAAGAGAAGTAATATTTAAATATTATAATTTACACAAGTGCGCGTTGCCGCGTCAAATGCTCATTTGTGCCATTTCGCAATGAATAATTGGGTGACAAGCAGATAGTTGAAAAGGGCAAAAGCTGGGCCCATCTCCCCGTGACTATGGCTCATCAAGCACGACCCTTTGCTCCCTTTGCTACACTGCACGCAGCGGGCGAGAGCATGTAGTGAGAGTAATCCCCCATTAAATTTCGGTTGGTGGAACTGATAATCAAGTATTACTGGTAATAGAGTATTTGCGTAAGTGAGGTATTTTGTTGAAATTTATTTTAGCGAGTAGTGTTTGGTTTCGAAATGCCACGTACGAAATACCAAGGTATAATTCCAACTAATTAATAATAATAAATAGCTTTTAATTTGCATTGTTTTAGCATCGAAATTGCCTAGGTCTAAACGCCCAACCATTGGTTCTTCGTAGTGTGACGTCACCTCCCATATTAGCAGAAGCGAAATAGCCTAGCTGTGCGTTGAGAGTGAAATAGTATTTGCCTTTTCGAAGTTATTTCGATATTTTCTAATTAATAGCTAAAGTTTCGTCCGCACGCTAAGACTACACAGTCACACAATCTCCAAATCAACAAATGGTCCACTATGGGAGATGACGTCAGAGCCTACAAAACATGGTGGACCAGTGTTTCGGCGCAATAATAATTTATTAGATTTTATTAGCTAATAAAAAATTAACGAAAAGCCTCTCGAGCGTCAGAATGAAAAAATAGTGTCTGAAGTATCGATAGATTTTTTAGATGTCACTTTCCAAAAGTGTGCAAATACTCTATTGGGAAATGTGGGTTAGGATCCAGGTCTACTGCCTTTTTGTCGTATAATCGCCACAAATCGTTGCTACACTTAAGTTAGCATCAAATCTTAAGTTAAAACCAAGGAAAGAAAGGCCTTGTCTACCTATGAATACTGGTTGGATAAAATAAATAAACATAATATCGCACGGGGAAATCGTGGAGTAAGATAAGCACCCTGAAAATGACGAAAGTAACAAGGCGGTTTGGTAACTGGGACACTTCGAAATGCATTTCGATAGCAAAATAAGTATAAGAACAAATGTGACTGAAGAATGTCGTCAGATTGCGCACCTACATAGAGTGAGATAGAGGAAAAGATATACGATCCTAAATCCTTCATTGAGATATACTTACGCGAAGACACGTGGTGCACGGAGCATTTTATTTCACGGTCTAGAATCGTTATGCCCTGCTGAATCGTGTGTACCGAGGAAGATCAAGAATTGAAGAACAAAAAAATTAACTTAAAGTATCAGCTTAACAGTAGTTTAACTTTAAGTATCTATACATTTATTTTCGTCCTTCGAGAGAAAATTGTGAAGAAAATCAAAGTGAAGACTCATTCAGAAATGTTACAGTTAGGAGATGGGAGAGTGCAGAGCTGCAGCAAACCAAACATAGGATTGATTCCCGCTGATTATGGTAAACATCGTCTGAACAACGAAGATGGTTTGACCAAGCAAGGAAAAACTTCATTCATTCAAGTATTCTACCAGCTAATTGGTAGGTTCTTGGACAGTCCCCATTTTGTATCCCAACCTAATAGAAATTGTCTCGCTTTCCCTCCTAAGGATGGCCCGTTATTAGATCTCTCTTCAATTCTTCATATCTTCTACCTCTTCTTATTTCGTCCAGAATTCCTACCCTCTTCATTCCTCTTCCACCCTTCCCCAGTGTTCTCCCCTCTATCACTCTCTTCAGCATGCCCTCTCCTCTCAAAACCTCCTCCATCCATCTCCTCTGCCTTCTCCGAACCTCTGCCACAAGCTTCCTCTCCGACCATATCCAATACCTCCTCGTTCGTCTTTCTCTCCATCCAGCTAACCTTCTCCAAACCCAAATCTCAAACGCCTCAAGTCTACGCACATCCTCCCTTCGCAATGACCAAGTTTCCGACCCATATAGCGCCACGCTCCATATTAAAGTTTTCACCAGCCTCTTCTTTACGTCTCTTCTCAGATCCCCCCTCATCAATTCCCTTCTCTTCGAAAATGCTTCTTTAGCGAGCGCAATTCTGCATCTGATGTCCTTACCACTAAACCCATTCGCCTCCAAAATACTACCCAGATACGTAAACTGCTGGGAGGCCATAAATATACATTAATTAATAAATCTTCCATACGGATATGTAAATGGGAACACACATTTTTTGACCTATTTCACCGCATAAAACCATTTTGAAGACACCAGAATATTCTTAAAAAGTTGACCTGCAAAACAGATATTCATAAATAAAGTTTTCTTTTTGAGATTTTCCGCGCCCTTGACTCTATTTTAGACTTACTATCTGATAAATGTTGCCTCTAGTTTAGGAGAAATCTAACCCTTTAAAGTGGTGTGTGGACTACTACTATCTCAAGAAAGGCGTTTTCAATCCGCCGGGTCTTCATCTCTCGGGCTGCACATTTGAATAGAAAAAAATCCTGTTGTCAGAGTTCGGCACTGAATGGTAGAATAGTGGGGCAAGCGAATACATTTCAAGCTGTTATTAATTAAATAAAGTTGTATCAGGGCAGATTTGGTGGAACTCATTCATAGTAATGAAACTTCTTAGCAGTTTTCCACTTTTTTGTTATTAAATATTATTACGTACTTGACAATGATGTAATACATTGAAACTAGTCGCACAAACCTATATTTAATAAAAAAAGTGGAAAAATGCTAAGAAATTTCCTTACCGTTACTAATTATTTCGGAAAGGAAAAATCGCAATATTCGCTAAAAATGGACTATTTTCGATGGATCAGTGATCGACAACGGAGATAGATATTAAAACCATCTTACGTGCGCGTGATAAAAAGATTCTTCAATTTTGAATTCAGTCAATAAAATTAGTTTCATAGAAATTTTTGTAATCGAAATACCCGAAGAGGAGGTCATACGCATTCCACGGTGGACTGACTTGCAGTCAGAGGCGTTTTACCGCCAGGGCCCTGCAGACCGCCTCCACTGCATTGGATTGCCTCCACTTCACCATCTCCAAAGCTCGTTTGCAAAATCCTTTCGCATTTTGGCGAACTTTCATAACTGCACTGTCGATAATTACCTACCTACTTTCAAGTATTGGATTAAGAGTTCCAATTATATAACTAAACGAATAAAAGTTAATTCCAGACATTATTTTAATACCCGAGACCTAATAAGTTTAAAGGCTTCACGCGTTGTATGCATGCTAATCTCTTATATCACTTTACCATTCCGATCTTTAAGTGGCTCCTTCGAAATTATTTACGATGGCAAAAAATGTTTCTTACATATACCCTACGTTTCACCTTGAGTTCCTTGCGGGGTAGAGCGGTAGCCCATTTTTTAAGGGTTGGAAGATCGTTGGGTACCAAAAAAAGGTGAACCTTCTCCTTTTCGCTGTTGTAGCCTGAGTAACAACTTGGAGCGATACAAAGATGCCCTGGCCTTCTCAGTTCAAATACAAAACTATCCGAAAGAAATTTGTCACTTCTAAAGAGTTTAAGCTTTTAAGTTCCCTTCAGTCTCTCCAACTCTCCACGTGCTTTCACCGTTGTTATTTACAGGATATACGGGCGATTAGTTGTGCTGCCATCTATACGTACAGTTTCCTTGCGGCGACAGTAGCGGCTACAACACGGCCGGGAAGTGTAATAATCTAAATCCTTTATAATCTAAGTCCAAGGTACCTTAAAATGTCATTTTTCCCACGTACAATAAGGAATCATAATAGTTGCGATGAGTCAATCGTGTGAAACTCCCACCCTCAATAGGTAGAGTAGAATTTTCACTTTTGCTTAATAACACAACTTCATTACTAACACTTCACACCGGTCGATTTGTCCGGCATTATTTTATTTTGTTCTCTGCATGAAGTAGCATCTCGTAGCATTCATAAATTAACAGTATCAGTAATATTAACCACAAGATGTGTGTATAGCATTGTTCTGCATGTTTGTATGTTCATTTACGTATCACTCTCCCAGTTTCCGGTTGGACTGCGCACTGTTCTCCTGACTGCTTTTTGGCCTATGCCTAGCGGCCGGGGGAGCGTGCGAGGTTCTGACTTGTGCTGGGACTAGTGCTGCATGCCTGGTGTGGAATCACCCCGTGCCAAACACACCCTATAGTGGTGGCCTTCACGGTACTTCGTAGATATAGATGTACCTACCCACTTCCCTTTACGCTACAGAGGGCGCCACGCCACCGAGAGTGAGCAGTCAAGCTCCTTCGCTCCGTTCGCTCGCCTTTCGACCCCGAGACACGTCGCGTCTGGAGGGACGACATGAACCGCCACCACCTCTTGGAAAATGAGCGAGTAATTTCCATTCCCTCTGATTATTTTCAAACTGATGTGCCTAATAACGCCACCCTGCCACACTGATTTCATTTAATGCCTGACAGATGGGAGAATAATTAGAATAGAGTGATAGAAGAGGTGGATAAAAATGTAATAACATTGCCGATGTTTATCAACGCTTCAGTTCATAGCTGTGCAATATAAACTGATGAACTCGATATTCTCAAGCTTAACTAGGTAAACATCCATCCAGCCCACTGTGGTCATGATAATGTCGCCTTCGCGATGAAACAGCTTGACCACAAATCAATCTTTTTTGAAAATCACAAAGTTATTTTACTGATTCAGTCAATAAAAAATGAAATGAATCCTCCTGTACGTAGGCTACGGGAGTCATCGAAAGTATAAATATAAATATAAACTTAAGCGTTAGCATGCGAATATTCATATTATGAGTCTCGATTGGACAAGTGAACATGAAGTACAACAAGGAAGACATGTAAAATGCACCTGCCTTTGTACCATTTGTTGTGCAATCGGACTATACAAATGCATCAATAGCGGAGGGCATTGCCAAATAATGAATGAAGCATGATGTGGAAACCTCAGCATAGTTTTTATTTGAAGAGGAAAATCTGACATGCCCATATTTAAATAGAATTTTTTCGCGTTCTTAATAAGTGCATAAAGGCTTCAATTGATGCATTTTATATTGAGAATCGATTTCTACTTCAGCCGCGGAATGTTATAATGTATGCAGCTAGTTTATTTATAAATTAAAATTATATAACAAAATAGGCTATCATAATTAGAAATAAAGGGAAACTACAGGTAATAATTTGCGAATAATTCCAACTGATCGTCATTCCTTCCAAAGGAAAGAAAGCATGAGCCATGAAATTGAATTTGAACGCTCGTGAGTGTGAATTTTAACGGAGACAAAATGACGAATCTCCTTTGAACAGGAGAAATTGAATCAGCAGCTATTAACTCGCAACTTGCACATTTTTACCCGCGTCAATTCGCTGCGTAACAAACATTTTGACAAGAACAGGTTTAAAAGGAAAAGGCACGCCAACAGGTATTTTTCATATTAAATCATCTTTCTGGAAATGATCCTCACCCTTGATTCCGTACGGGACCAAGGATTGATGATTTTTGTGTCCAAGTTGTCGAGCAATCTAACCCTTTTACGCTATAAAAGGCACCTCCGAGCATCTGCATTTACGCATCTTTTATTGTTCGACTTTGACCTCGAGATGAATTGACGTACAGGACATAGAGGGGACTCTCCTCTCAACAGAAGAACGTGGACCAGTTCCTTTCACTTTCGAACTTGTAAATTAATTCCCGAAGGGCAAGGAGGCTCTCCACTCTCCACTGGATTTACAGCTGCGCGGCTCCGATGACTTATGATTAAGCAAACACAAGATGTCCCTCGGTGATACCAGCAATTTCTAATTCCTTTACAAGGTAGTTGGAACGATTTATTTCTTTGTAAAGATTATTTGTAAAACTTTGCATACCTGCGCGTTCTCATTAGTGATATCTATATTTAAAGTGAAAAATTGCATAATACCAAATTGGTTTTGTGGCAATCCAATGATATGTTAACACGTAACCTGATGGCACATGACATATTATATTTCGTAATAAATCGATTACGTATTCACAGATTTTCTTCTAAACGCGAAGTTATAAATTTCTTATTATTATAATTGTTACTAAAAATGTGAAGTGTCACGCCGGGACCAATTTTCGAAAACAACAAATATCAATGTAATTTCGTCTAAATTTCGAATACCAAGCCGAAAACTTTAATCAAAACTTTCTTTACCCCTCCTTTAACCGCGCCGGTCTTAGGAACGTCGTTAGTCGCGGTGGGACTCACAGACCCATTTTAAATTTTCAGCGGCATCTGTCATTTTTTTGAGGAGTAAATGAAAATATTACATCACTTATTAATCTTTAAGAAATGTTCCTTATGATAATATTTCTCAACATATGTTATTTGGAAACAAGAAAAATTCCTAAGTAGAATTCACATTCGCGTGAAAAAAATGTTCTACCATAGCTAGTCGCGCTGGGTCTGGCAGGCCCAAGTCTGGGGCAGCCACGAAAAGAATCATCCACTACAATTTATTCTCTCAACTGAAGTCGTCGAAAGTTGTGCAGGGAACGAAAAGCAGTGCGGACAGAGATGTCCTTGAGGTATAAGAGTCTTAACCGTTCAGGAATTATTTAACTGAGAAATGCGAATGTCTCCCTGACCCATGCGTGACCAACCGAGGGTTAATTAAGAGAAAAATTTAAAACATAATTATAATAATAATAATTTTATTCCTCATATAAATACATTGAATTAATAGTAGTTCATTTAATCGAGGAATATAGGTACCCCTTAGGAAACAAAGCTTCCTGCTTTGAAGTTACCGACTCTTTCACAGGTAAACATGGATGATCATACAAACTAATATAACATAAGTAGATCAAAAACACTCTACGTGCCATTTAAGTACACTGAATACATAATATGGTGACATTGCTGTATTTAAATATTCACATGTACATGTACTTCAGAGTTTTTTTGCAATATTTTGTAATAGTAATAAATACAATAGAAAAATTTATGTAAACCTTGTACATATAATACATATAAAATTACACAATCTTTTTAATTAGGTTTTCTACCTCTTTCTGACTGAACAACCAGGCCCTAACGCTTTTACAGAATTTAGCGTAATTTTTTAATAACGCAATGTTTTGAGGGAGTGCACAAAACATTTTGGGACTTAGATACAGGTAAGAGAGGCAAAACAGTTCAAAATTTGGTTTGGGTATTACAACACCATAATTTACTCTCAGATTGTACATTTGAGGTTTTCCCTTTTCACCACTACCGTTGAAGATTATTCTTAACACCTTGTAAACAAACAGATGTCTCAGAGGTAGAATGTTAAACTTTTTAAATAAAGGAAAATATTCTTGTATCATTTCCATTACTGCCCGTATGATGAGTTCCAACGCTTAAACATATGCACTCATGCGAAATGTGGCCCAAGAATGTTTGTCGGGTTTGCTTAAAAAAATATTTAAAGATGCACTCAATGATCCAGGATTACCGCTCCAGCCTCGCGATTGCCAACAGAGCACCTTAATGAGTCTGAATGGCCTCGCCTCTCTCCAGGAGCAAGTATTCAGCAGATTCACTGGAGCGCTCTGCACCGCTGTTCCAAGTGAACCCTCGCTCGCTAGTGTGTTCACGCGCGGACACTTCGGTGGAAGTCCCATTCAAACGATTCACATGAATCCGCAAAATCTCCGCTTCGGCGCGCCTCGTTCTTCTTTTTTTCCAACTCGCACGAACACCACCTCAACCCTTCCCTTCCATCCCCTCCCGGTCCAACCGACGTCCTCCGAATACATGATCCCACCTTGATTTCCACCTCTTCGTTTCCATCTCAAGCATCACACCACGGCATGATTTTATCCCACCTGATTCCTTACATGAAAACATTCCTACTTCCCAGTAGATGATTCTTCTTCATGACCTCTTTTTAAAAATGCAATATTTTTTCTTCTTTCAGCGGATATAAGTCTATAAATTTGAAAAATATTAATTCCCTACGTCGACGTTTCGCATTTTCATACATGCTTCTTCAGGGCTCAGAGAGAGTTCCTTCTGAATTGTTTAGTAATACCTTCGTTGCTAACGCGCAAAATACCGTTGCCATCAACAAAGGTATTATGGTATTACTAAACAATATAGAAGGACCTTTCTCTGAGCCCTGAAGAAGCATGTAATAATATACGAAACGTCGACATAGAGAATATATAATATATAAAATATTTTTCAAATTTATAGACTTATATCTGCTGAAAGAAGAAAAAACATTGCATTATGAAAACATTCCTTTTGTAATGCAGCAATATAATAGCTTACCTCCCCGTACATCCAATTCATAAAAATCGACAAACTATAAATATAAGCAAGGAAAAAGATCGAATTTTCGCCAAAAGTTTCGATGGAAATTAATTAAATCTGGACTTGAAGCACAACGGCTGAACCCTGTCGGAAAATTCCCTAGAAAATAATTAAACCACCGTTTTCCACATAAAATATACCTCTAGGGAATAATTTACCCATATTGCATTATCCCTGGGAAATGCTTTTGAAAGTGGGTTGCAGTGGCTTAGAATATATTGATTTTACACCAAATGTTGTTGGCTGTGAGTGGTGAAACTTTAAGCATTATTAAAGATGTCATAAGAGAGCTTAAAGAAATGGGGCATCATTGCTAACGTGACCTAACCTCTTGTCTCTCAAACCGCGACAACGAAATCCCAATCGTTGCGGAGCATAGTCAGGTGAAGAGTGGAGACGTGAAATACAAAGGATGAGATTAAGATTAGCCATTTGAGGAAGGGAGATAGTTGCAACGTTGTGCCCTGCAACATGCCATATTGGCACGTGCCTAGGAGAGGTACGAGGAAACGAGCCAATGACGTTCCTAACGTACTGCCTCTGACGACTCCCCGTAATAATAAAGACGGTTGGCGTTGTTTTAATATCGGCGGTTATAAAGTCATGTTTTTCTCTTTCCTCCTTCTTGGACCAGTGGTTCCAACGGAATCCGCACGCCTCCACCTTACGTGACATTTGGGGCGAGCATCTGAAGGAATTATGGGCCTTATCTCAGGTTCTGATCGGCGACGCCCAGTCACTCACTATCCAGAAGGCGTTCCGTTGCCAGGTCCTCCTACAAAAGAAACCGCCCACTACTCGTTGGTATCTCACGATGCCTTCGGGGTCCCCCGACTATTAATGGGAGAGCCGGCCCTAGCGGACGGGTTGGCGCGTGTCCGACGCACGGCCTGCATTAATGATGAGGTCCTCGGGAGTCCGGGGGGGTCGTTGAATCGCATTTCGCGGGCCGCTGGGCCCAAGGATCGCGATCCGACGCTCACTTGTTTCACGGGCTCGTGCCGGAAAACCTCTTTCTCCCCCTCCTCGAGTGCTATTCACTCACAGGTTTCCGCATCGGTGGACCCATTTCCATCCGTGGGCCCCCTTCTAAGCACCTAAGCATCCGCGCAGTACTAGGTATACACGTTAGACATTGGGGCACGGGATATTCCGACATTGATCGCATCGCGCCATATGCAGCAGCAGGATTTACGGTTCGTCACGAGCGACTGTTGGCGAGATTCACAGATAGATGGTGCTGATGATGCCACTTTCGACAGCTGCAGCGGGGGGTCATTTTCATGGCCACTCGCGAGCCGAAAACTGCCTGTCGGGACGGTCATTGGTTGTGCTCTTGAGGGCCTAGTCAGCCCTCAGCTGGGGGTCGCATGTGTTAACGGCAGTCGCAGTACGCGTGACTCAGTTCAAACCAGGAGGGATTTCAACAGCCGAAATTCCCCGAGTAATGGTAGTCGTTTCAGAGGGCCCGTAAATTTTAAGATTATCTGGTATATAAACCTTTTAACCAAGTCCATGTAGTACCTCTGCAGTATTCTAGGCGAGAATGGCTTTGATAGCAAGGACTAGAACCAGAATTGCAATAGCTAGGGTAGTATTCACGGAAACGATTGAATTAATGTGGTGGACTTCAAGTAAAGGCCAGGCATGTAGCCAGGGGCTTGAGGGGCTTCAGCCCCCCCCTGAACTATCAAACCGTAGTGTTAGTTTAGTTTTGCCATGGATATATTGGATGAAAAATACAAGGGTTCGAGATGAGAAAAAGGTAAGAACAAAGTAGTTTTTTTTAGAAGTAGCAATAAATAAACTGTAATAATAACGAATAAAATTGTACCAAGAGAGGACCCCCCAGGCTTCAGATTAAGCCCCTCCCCCCTCCCAAACCAAAATCCTGTCTTCATCACAGGTAAAGGCATAAAGAAAAAATTAGCAGAAACTTTGATGTGAATAACTGCACTCCTTGGCTCAGAAATTTGGCCATTACAGAAAAGGTCTGTATTGCCTGGAATGTATTGAGATGTGGGAATGACGAAGAATTGGGAGGATGAAAGAGCGTACGTAGAACAAAAATGAGTAACAGTGGGTGTTAGGGGAAGAAATAACACAATTGGCGGAGATTTGGTGGAGGTACAAAAAGTAGTAGTAGTCGTATTGTATATTATACGGTGCGTCTACAGCTTGACCATTTTCCAACTCTTCACATGTAATTAACACGAGGAATGCCAATTCAAATCCGCGTAAAAAGGGTTAGAGTTTTTTAATCAGGTATAAAAGAGAATGGATGGTTTATATTGAGTAAAAAGTATGCTGAAGAGAGCAATGTAAAGAAAGATATTGGGTAAGAAAGGTAGAAGAAGGAAGCATATAGAAATTATTGGGCAAAGAAGACAGCTGCGAGGATCTTAAAAAAGACTTGATCCAATAAAAGATTAATAGTTTCCACGAAATTTTAGACATACTACTGAAAGGAATAAAATTGAGGTAGAACTTATCCGAAAAACTTACAAATCAACAGGTAAAACACTTCATGATAATGGCATTGAATTAACTTTGTAATCAAATTAACGGTGCAAATACTCGATTGAGCATTATAATGCGTTTTATCGTACTTTAAATGACCCTCGCTGAAGTTATTGACAAACCTCACTTTGCTACGCTTAAAGTTTGACATCTAACTACAGCAACCATGCAGGCGACGCTGGATTCGTCCAAGACGTTGGAGACGTTCTCCCATGCCTGTATTACTGCAGTTTGCCACCATCTTGACTGCCACCATAGAACTGGAGGAGACTAGTGACAGGAAAACTGCTTTACGACTTTAGAAATGTGTAGAATAATTAAATCAGTCATAATTTCAAAAGGACAGAATGAGAAACGAGGAAGTTGGTGTACAAAAGGGCTGACGAAGAAAGGACTCTATGGAACAACACACGTGAAAGAATAAGAACACGGTGAATTGGGCACAATCTGAGATACAAAGATTTATTAGACAAGTGATGGTAAGAAAAAAGATAGGAAAGCCTCTTGATGAACAAGGCATAAACAATTTCGATAAAAAAAGAGGGATTTAGGAAAGAAGAACTGCAGAGGGACTAAAAAAAGGGTCATTAAGAAGGTCATAAGTTGGTTGGCTACAGTAAACCAATCACAGATTAGCAAAACTAATAACTGATAATAATTAATGATGATCTTTCACTGATGCGTTCAGTTTGAAATGATAATGTTCTGCTGGCCAATTATGTAGATGTCATGGACGTCATAAGAGTCCGGGTTTCATGACGACTATGACGTTCCAGCGATCATGTAGGCTCCCGTCATAAAAGACTGACGCCACGCCGCGAATGGGAACAATAATAAGCTATGGTATGGTTAAGCCCTTCGTAAACGAGAAAAACCGTTGGAAATCACCCATACGTTTCGTGCAATACATTGGCTAGCTCGTAATGGGACAATATTCTAAGGATATATGGAGACATTTGGTTGACAAAGGTATTTCATGTGGTGTTGTGCATTAATTCTGTGTTTGTGAAAGGTATTTTTGTATTTAAGAAATTTTACTTAACGCATGTCACTACGACCTTTCCATGCCCTCAGGACGTTTGCGTAAGGGGTGAGGGAAGTAATCAGTAACGGACTTTGAAAACAAATAGTATATTTACTTGGGAATTCACCGCCGGACTTTGCTGTCCGTCTGGTGATACAGAACTCGCCTCCTTCCCCAAACGTCACGGGTCGACTTCTATGTGACATTGAAAACACATTTTGAATTTAAACTTCCGTACATCTGTATTCGGGGGCATTATCAAGAGAACGTTGCGAGACGGTCGTCTGGGTAGTCATGGGATACTCAGTGATGCGATCACACTTCCATAGTTAAAGCACCGTCTTTCGTATTGTATAAATCAATACGTGTATAATTAACTTCCTGATGTAATTCTAATTTGAGTTAAAACTCTCAAGCACCTCAAATCCCTCGGGAATTTAGACGCAGCTGCTCAAGCCGAAATTCCTTCAAACTGTGGTGTTCTCCGGATCACTACAAGTGGTAACTACGGACAATATCACCTAACAACAAACGCCGTAAACGAGTGTGTTTCAAGAAAGGTGCATATTTGTTTCAAGCATGAAAACGAAGTTAAGCTTTGTGTTGGCTAGTTCTTCATATGAATTGTGTTTATATAAGAATACATATAAAGGAATATAGCACATTATCTTCAATTAGTTTAATTTCGGAGGATAAGGATTTTGTAGATGATTACTGTAGATATTATGATTACATATCGTTCGTAGATAAAATGATCATTTAGAATCTCTCCACACTTTATTCATTGGGACAGAAACGATATACACTATATGGTTTTAGGCTTTACTTTGTAGAAAGTATTAGTATCCATTCTAAATTATACACTTTGTATTTTTTCTACAGTTTTAATTAGCGGCACAACGCGTTTCGCCGATCTACGGCATCATCAGGTACATCTTTTAAGATTTTTTGTTTATTGACTGTTGTTAAGTTGTCGTAGTTACGGGGTTGGTTTGAGTGAGGGAGGTGGCGGTTATTCCTTATGCTTAGAAGTGTGGGCGCGGACAGTTTTCCTTGAATGGTTGATTTTTCTTGAGGCTAGTTTCTCGGAAAGGAGTGGGGAGGACTGCGGGAACAGTTGCTCATTACAAAGGGTCGTGTTAGCGTCTGCCAAGTGCCTTCTTATCTCGATTTGATCGAGAGCATACATTTTTTATCCTTTGCAGTGGATGTGTAAAATTTCGGGAGCAAAATTGCTTATTTGGTTGCATTCAAAGAGACGTTTAGCAAAGAGGGAGCTGGAATCCTTATTTTTGTGACCCCTAACGTGTTCCTTGGCAAGTATCATTAAGTTTTTACCTGTCTGACCAACATTTGAAGTTTTACAACTATTGCAATTAAGTTTATAAATGCCTGATTTGAGAAATTTTTCTTTTCTTGTCTTTGCCATTAACTAGGAGTTTGGAAAAAAGTCAAATATTTATATCTCAATATCGCTTCAATCCATAAGTTTTCCTCCACGCAATAGGCTTTCCGCATGATAATGACGACGGATACACAATCCATGCGGAATTTCGCCATCGGTCACGGTTCAGAAGACGTGAGAATTCTCGGAAACGTATTAGCACCGGTAGCCCGTATAGGCACCCTGTCATCACCTCGGGACGGGAGCGGGCGGCGGCCGGGATTATCGCCTCCTCCGACACCTCGCGTGCCAACTACCACTCCAAAGGAAGAGACGACACCTCCTTACGAATCACACGAAACCTGTGGAGGAAAGGAATTGGGTTCGCCTTCACTTTCCTTCGGACCTATTTGAGGGAAACGCCTTTCTTGAAATTGGAAATACGACGGGAGAGGAGTGGACAAACGAGGGTGAGAACTATTCGTCGCACCGGAAGTCGCGTCCAGTTGCGTGAGGCGTTGAACAAGGGGGGCGGGGGCAAGTCCAATCTTTTTTCTTGCCTCTTTTTTTTCTTCCCTTCGTCGGGCGGGCGCGAAAAACTCTCTCCGTGAGTGACGATGTTTTTGCGGTCCCTCCAAGACGTCATTCCGCAGCATCAGAGGCAGCGAAGGATCCTTCGTCAGCGGACGGTCATTTCCTCCCCTTGCGAACGCCCGACTCATTTCAGAGCGTCGTTAACCTCTCGTCAATGAGTGAGAACAAACTTGAGGGCCGTGGATATGGGTCCCTCCCTCCCTAGGGTCGCCTTAATGAGGGATTACACCGACAGATGGGGGGAGGGGGGTCGAGCGCCGAAAATCGCGTGCCCCGGGAAGACTTTTTGGGAATTGGGTGCGAATTTTTTGGGACGGGACACGTACTTATTTTCAAAGGGTGGGTTCTCCTCGTTTTGAGATCCACCCCCACCTTCCCTAATGACCCGGGCTTCGGCACCTTTGTTTTTGTCGGTTTTTGCACAAGCCGTCGCCGCCGCCGACGGGGCCAACAGCTAGTTAGTCGTGGGCTGTCTCCCGGGCTGTCTGGGTCGGTGCCTTGAAGGACCCACGCAAGACGGCAGAAGTGAAGGAGGCGGGCAGGCGGCAAGGACCACTCCTGAGTTCCCCGACTGACTGACTGGGTGGGATATGTCGGGTTGAGTTAAAGAGAGGAAAGGGTTAGTTGGTTTATGTCTTTGAAAAAGGGCCGACTTTGAGCCGATTTCGCCGATGGACTTGTCATTCTAGCTTGTTTGCGTGGCACGGCGGCAATTGTGTTCTGAAGAGGCGGGAACCTAACCTACCCTTTTTCCGGTCGCTTAGAAACCGTGGTGGGTCCTCTTCTGGCTACTGAAGAACTGACGCTAACAAGAAATACGCACAAAGTTGAAGACGAAAAAAAAGAAGATATACGGCCTCAGAAACTTTTTGACGGTGAGTCCATTCAGGACGTCGGTAATATTTTCATAAAAAGTTCAATAAAATTTAGAAATGCGTTTCAAATTGAGATCCAGATAAAAAGATGGCACTGTTTAACTATAAATATGTAATAAATAAATCAATTAAACTTGTTATTTTTTCTTGCTCGTATGTTTATCACGATTTGATGCCTCAAGTCAACAGATGTAAGCCCATATGGATGCGTCATACTATTTGATGATGACCCAAATCCTTGATACAAGTTGTTACCAATAGTACCTAAAATGGTGAAGTAAAAATAAGTTTTAATCACGCAACTCCACTTTCTCGTAAATTACACTCACCAGAAAATATCACTTCAAGTGTTCACTCTATATTTCATCTAAAACCTGAATATATCGTTGAACGTCAAAATCTGCGTCATTTCATACAAAAATAATGTCAAATCACAAAGTATCAGTTTTTCTTTCTTTAATTAAATCTAAAGATGAGATAGAAATCAATGAAAAAGGGTATGTAGTTTTATATCCAGCCCACCACTCCATATCCCTCAAAAGTCTGACTGGTCGATGATGAACCCCTGGGTCCGGGAGCTGAAGTCATGCTTCAAAGCAGAAATCAGCATCAGGGGTAAGCATTAGTTTTGCATTTAATGGGTGAAGATCAGAGCAATTATTTACTTTGCTAAATTGCTGCACATCTACTACAAAATACCGACAAATGCATCATTGAACGATATGAAGTGATTTTAACTGATAGAACTAATGCGGACATCCTAAGACATTTGCTTCTTTTTCGCTTATCCTTCTTGTTCTTACTTTCTCCTAAGTCTCATCCATTTGTTACTTCCCTCGCTATACCCCCGCCTTCCTTTGCTCGCGCTGCATCACCTTCAGAGAGAGTCCGAAGTACTCAGTACTTCAAATGGAGAGAAAAAATGATAACCTGTGGACGGGGCATAAATTACCTTCATTATTTTGAGGGTCAAACAAAAATATGTTAGCCTTTTTATAAAAGTCATTCCTCTTTAAAACGCATTGTAGTTTACACTTAAAAGGTAGCTATATACTACTATAATATAGTAATGTATACCATATACTACATGTTACCCTCCATGAGGAGAGCATTGGTAATGAGTAAGCTGAGGACATTTAGGCACTTAAAATGAAGAAATAGGCAGCCTAAATAGGCACTAAAAATTTCAAAATAGGCACTTAAAATAGGCGCTTAAAATATTTTTTAATCGAAGATATGAAAAAAATTAAAGAAACCGATAAATCGACGAAAGTTCAATTGTTAACTTTGGCCCCAAAGAGTTGGTCGATACCAGTAACGGCGGTCACTAATCTAGAAGCACCTCTATTGGAATAACGGATTCAATAAGATGAAATTTGAAGGATCTAAGAAATGAATACATGGCATCACTCACAAGTTAAAAAACTCGAAGTCACTCAATACAGAACGGCCACACGGCCACGACTTAACCCAAGGCTCTAGCATATTCTCCTTACCCAAGTCTAAAAAAACCATACGAGCTTCGGCTTGGAAACTTTAGGCTTGGGAACCTAGTATAAATGAAAAACTTAAACTTTGTGGTTCCACAATGATAATTTTATTTGCACGACCCGGGTTTCGACGTACTATAACGTCATTTTCAGGTGGCTTTACCTTTGGCTTTGGAACCAGACAGATACCCACGCAAGGATTTGGAACCTTGTCGAAGAAACCAAATTGTAGGCTTGGGATCTTCAACCAAGAAATCCACCCGTGGCTGGTATTGCACGGCAATTGGGCGCGACCCCTACGGCGATGGGGTTACTGGTTCAAATGCCTGAACTGGTAGTGACAATGTCACCATGGACCAACGCAATATACTAAAAATTTCTACATAAAACAAACAGGACGATAAACAACAAAATGCATTTGGCGCCACCATAGCAACGTTCTCAACGTTGTTCATATTTTTAGGGCCGTATGTGCTCGCGATGAAAAACCAAGTCTACTTTTTTAAGAAGTTTGAAACATGTTCTTTCAAATGAAAATGATTCAAAAGAGTATCTAGAAGGCCTTTCTTTTGTAATTGCGGGCAGAAAATAAGCTATTTTTGTCGTTTTAACAAATGTTATCCTCAACGTTGTCCCTATTTTTAGGGCCTTATATGCCCGCGATGAAAAACCAGATCTACTTTTTAGAGGGTTGAAATCATTCTCTTGATAATGAAAATGATCCAAAAGAAATTCCAGAGGGTCTTTTCTTGTAAAAGCGGGGAGAAAATACCCTATTTTTGGCGTTTTTACAAAGTGTCACATTTTGACTCGATTTTTAAATTAATGGAAATCACTAGGAAGAAGAAATATTATATTCATAACCCATGTATTTATATGTTGTCATGCTCAAAGTTACACGTTGATTATACCTTTACTTCCTGAAATATAAAAAGCCAAAATTTTAATTTTTTTCGATCCCCAATTTTTCGGGCCAGTTTCACCCTGAAGTTCCTAGGAGCTCGCTTTTACAGTTATTTTTATTATGTTGTTTAATAAAGCTCAAAACTTTGTACAATATAGCCAATGTCTGTTTCTCTTATCAAAATATCTCCTGAGATATTATGCCTCAAAGTTACCGAAATCTCATAATCATACCTACTGAAGAAGGCTGCGGTACGGGGTCAAACAAATTACCATATATCAGCAAGTATACCATCGGCGAACGTAAAACTTTACAAATGTTTATAGGGAATATGATTGAATGTCCACACAGAATTTCATTGAAATGAGTGATGGTCGAGCGGGGACTACCAGACCACTTGGCATGCATGGAATGACCCAATAGTGTACCTTTAAGTGGGTGAAAAAGACGTTATGTATCGGAGGCGCACATTATTCCTGTCACATACCTCACGTATTTCAATAATTTTATCTGCAGAGTACAATGCAGTATTTAGCTATGTTCCCCATAATATCAATACTGGCTGTGAAGGCAGATCAACTTCAGGCATACTGTCTGAAGTTGATCTGCCTTTACACTCAGCAATACTGAGTGGTACCTTCAAAAAAATGGTTTTGGCAATTGAAACCATCGCATGTACGCATCACGTAAAATTACCATAGTTGTTTTTCTACTCCTTATATAATAATACTTGGGATGATTTTTCTTTATGCATGTTTAATGACATTATTTCAACCTTGATAGATTAAAAACGAAACTGAAATAACTGACTAGGTCTACACTAAAGAGAAGCTTGGTGACGTTGAGAATAATATTGCTTTTTTAGGCCCTTAAATAGGCGATATCAGCAGAAAAAGGCATAAACAGGTAAAATAGGCATTTTTAGGCAGTAACAAACCGCTTTAATTTCGCCATAAACGATCCTAAATGAACTTATAACTTCATAAAATTGGTTTCCTGAGTAAAAGAAAAAATAGGCATTTTAGGCAATTTCCTCAGCTTAGATGAGTCGAAGGTAAAGTGAGCTGTCTTAATGCAATTAAATCAATTAAAATATTCTTTCGCCA
The DNA here is from genome assembly GCA_963573305.1 of Pyrrhosoma nymphula. NCBI lineage: Eukaryota > Metazoa > Arthropoda > Insecta > Odonata > Coenagrionidae > Pyrrhosoma > Pyrrhosoma nymphula. The sequence goes on from OY754333.1 coordinate 144,586,965, forward strand.
TAATTTGTATAAATAGCCCGGTAAACTCAGGAGTAGGCACAACAAATCATTAAGGCTTCCTATACTAATTGTGTCATTAATCTCTCCCAAGTATTACAGTGCAAAGAGGAACGTCGAAGCCCAGGGGCCGTATCCAGAAACCGCGCTGAACTTATAGCAGAATCTACACCAAATTGATTGCGGACGTCAAATATAAACATAAATTCATTGATAGCAGAAGTATTGCAAGAACGGGTTGGTATGAGCACAATCCATCAAACATGAGTTGTGTTTTAACGCCCAAATAGCTACGTGACATTCATTATGAGATGAATATCACAAGATATGATGTGAGGACGAAAAAGTATACCTACTGTACGATTCCATTGATAGTAGTAACATACCTTTAAAAATGTTCTCATAAAATCTTTAATAATATTAATAATATATAATACGTTTTAACGTAAAACAAAATGGTTTCCAAGGGCATGGAGCTACCTATACATAACTTAACATTAATTGAAGGTGAGCCGAAGGGGCTCGAAAACGGTTTTGATGACAAGTATTTTACGCAACATAAGGATTTATGAGGCACAAGGAGGGTGATTGCAACATTATTAATGCTCTTTTACATATAAAGAAATGGATTTTAAGACATGATGCAGCCCATACATAAATTAACAGCAAAAATATGGCAATGCTGATGAGGCTCCAATACGATTTTGTTGACATAATTACTTTATCGTGAAATATTGTTTTACGAGGTTCAAATATAGTGATTGAAACACGCATGCTCTGTTTTTATTTAAAAAGAAATGGTTATCATTAGTATATGGTATTCAATACATCAATTATAAATGCGATATGTACAGCAGACAAAATCCGGCGGCCAAGTTTGTTGTAGCAAGTAGCATGTTCTGGGGTTCGCTACTTCTTGCAGCACGCGCTTGGGTCATGCTGTAGCACGCCTTCGCCGCTATAGCAGCCGTGGATGACGTATGCAGCGCGCTTATGACGTATACAGCGGAGATAATGCTATAGCGAGGTTTCTGGATATGGCCCTATATCGCCATAAATAATATGTATTTGCAAAAGTCAAGAGACTTCTAAATTGTTGGTTGTTCTACTCTGTATCATTCATAAAGATTGCAAGGATCTAATAGCACAAGTTCCATCATAATAATCGGCAGAATTATTTTTATCTGTGTTGTGACATTTTTCATACACCCCCACCCCTTTTTTTTGTCAAATTCCCCTCTTTGGACAGTTTCCCCTCTGCGGACTGTTTACCCTCCGGACTTAGCCGAAGGACTTAGCGACTCCTGCCAACGACTTCAGCCACGCCTTTAGCCGCGCCTTTAGCCGCGCCTTTAGCCGCGCCTTTGCCTCACCAGGTCCTGCATCGTTTATATAGCCCCTAAAGTGAGGAAGGATTCCAAAAATGCGGTCATTCTGACCAAGGCACAAAGGCTGTGATCCTGTATTCTGCGGCCGAAGCCAGAAAACAGTTCCTGGCGCTCCAATTAAAAACTGCCACCCTATCTATCACCCATCCCATTATTTTCTCCCCTCCAAGGCTACCAATCACCTATATCCTGAGCTTACCCATTCCACCTCGTCCTTGTCGACAAACCCCATTCTCACCTGACTCATCCTCGAGCTCGCCCTCTATTGCAGTCGAGACGGCGACCGAGTAACACCGTTGTGTGATCCTGCTGACTTTCAGTAATTTTTGTAGTTAAGAGAGAAGCTCAACCTCTCGTACTTGTATATTTTAATTATTTTCCGAGTGAAAACTCTCATTACGGTCGTCTGGCACTCGACCTGTGGGTAAATTGCTTGTAACTTGATTGGTTGGTTTTTCTCGCCGATAACACCCGTAAAAACAAACTCTTTTCAAGCTCGGATGAGACCAATGAGGAAATTGAAAGAAACACAAGTACCTATTATCAATCAATAACTGAACTGTCAATATATTTCACACAAATATATTGACAGTACAGTTATTCATTGATAATACTTGTGTTTCGTTCAATTTCCTCATTGGTCTCATCCGAGCTTGAATAGAGTTTTTTTTACGGGTGCTATCGGCGAGAAAAACTATTCCCTTCTCCCGATAGCCCTTCAGTGTATGAAAAGATAATTATTTAGGATTTACTTGATTTTCAAGTACCGTTTGCTCACACTTAGCCTTCTTCATGTTCATTAACCTAAACCTATCCCTCAAGTACCTATGCCAAACATCACATTTGCAATAGTGTTTCAAAGAGCATAAATAAGCATAAAATTATAAAAATAAGGATAAATCGATCAAATTTTATGAAGATCTTGAACGAAAAAGTGAAGAGGAAATGTTATTTCACCCAAATCAGGTCTCATCTAGAATGTGTGTCGATTAAGTCGCAAGCATGGGAGACTCATTGCAAAACGTTTAGTATTTATCTAAGCAAAATACTAAGAAAAGTCGCACGTTTTGTTTCAAACTGTTTCGAACTACGAAAAGAAAATGTTAAACTGTTACTGGATGGTCTGAGAGGGGAAGTAATGGAGACTAGTATTGATTTCGAACAAAAAGCTACATCAGAAATTCACCTGCTGGTTACGTGTACACTCTGCATAGTTTGAAAATCACAGAAAAACATGCGATTTTAAAAACACTGACAAAGTATAATAGAAAGCACAAGTTCTACAGAAAACATAAATTCAAATGTACCTGCAAACAAATCCTTGTAGATTGGCAATAAAGTGTTGTTGGTTGAATACGTGACATGTGTACCCCAGGAACGAAGATTTTCGTGATCATTTCGCTAATGCATCACGAAATGATCTAATGAAAAAAAATAGACGTAATGAAATAGGAAAATAAAAGTCGTAGAATAAAGGTCATAAAATGGAAAAATAATAGTCATAAACGTCCCGTCTCTGTTTATAACAAAAAAACTGTGTACAACACCAGAGAATATTATTTTATAAGGCATGCAAAACCTAATACATATATCATTGTACAAAAGATCATTTGTGTATTTAGGATGACTTTTGCAAAAAGAGGAAATTTTTTGGATTATCTTAAAAAAAATTTTTCACTTTTTTCTTATGTTGCTGGGTAAAAGTGCCTTGTTATATATATGTGCGTGTGTGTGTATATTATATATATTTTTGTATATATAAGTATAGAGTAAGTATATAATAATATAATTATATACTTACTCTATGATAAAATATGCCAAGAGGGTGGCCGATAAAAATATAGAAACAAAACAAAGGACACTTACAAATTAAAAATTCATGAATGCATGGATTCCTACTCTTCTCCTAGAGAGGGGTGAAGCTACTCTCCACCGAAATAACGGAAGTTTTAATTTGTAAGTGTCCTTTGTTTTGTTTCTATATTTTTATCGGCCACCCTCTTGGCATATTATATATTTATCACCCGAGTGGTTCTCCAAGAAGTTATATATATATATTTACATAAATATACTATCGTATTGTAAAAATACTACTGGAGAAATAAATTTCATTTCATTTCACCTGAAGACGCCGACTGCAACGCCAGCGAAACTGTTGTCCGAAAAAATGGAATTTCGCGGTAAAGAACCCGAAAGACCTTATCTTTCCAAATAAATACGCCGCGGAAGGATTAACAAGGACTTGAGGTGTATCGTTCCAAGAATTCATGGCAACCTAAGCAAGATTGGGAGAGGACGGGTGCATGAAATCCTAACATGTGGGAGGGGAGAGTTAAAATGTTGACAAAATCGTCTTACACAACACTTGAATGGCCACTTTAGGAGATGATATCCACGGAAAATCCCTTAAGAATTGGAAATGATGTTTTCCTAACGTCTTTCCTCGAATTTCAATTTCACTTACTTATTAATCACCTCACGTGTTTAAAAGTGGCCGGCAGATGGCCGGCAATGTATTTCTTAAAACTATACCATCGTTTTGAAGGAATATGTCTAGTATTAAAAATTATCTATCAATTTAAAGGAAACCTTATTTGTTAGGCTGTTTTCATGGTGGCACTAAATAAATCTCTAAATCATGTTAATTTTGGGTCAACGTTATTTCTCGTAAAACGGCGAAGGGACTGGTTTCTGTTGTACTTCATATCCTCTCCGGAGACCGTGGAGGTGGCGCTGAAGGTTCTCCCCTCGCATGCTCGGGGGAGGAGACGCCAATTAACTCCCCCGACAGGATTACTCCTGGAGAAGAGGGGGGCAGCTTGGAGAGGGCGGGAAGGAAACAGGTGGAGGAGAGGGTGCGTGTACGAAGTAGAAGGAGGCCTTCATTCTCCGGCAACCTCCTTGTGGACGACAGTTTGTCCATGAGGGGGAGGGGAGCGGGTTAAGAGACACACAACACAAAGGAGACACGCAGACACAAAATTCCACCCGTTACCGTCAAACTCCTTCAAGGCGAGCGCAGGGGTGAAGTTGAAGGGTCATTCTTTCGAGAATAGGGATTTCCTTGTTACCTCTGCTGCGCTATGCGTTATCCATTCCTTGCGTATTACACTTTTAAGACGCTGACGGGTTGCGGAGAGTTCAAAAGAAAATAAAAATCAAAGACAAATAAAAATCCGAGACAGCAGAAATAATAAATATAGTTAAAAAAAACTAAAAAACACGCTTTAATGATAACTCAAACTAAAAAGTGAAAAATAATTCTAAATATAGAAATAAAAAAAATAAATGAAAAATATTAATATTATCGTGAAAAAAGCGTGGGGTGCTCCGTTGCTTAATTAATTTGATGTGCCTTTTGTAATTGTTTACCCAAATTACTGAATGGAAAATGAGGGAAAAGATTATGCTTCGAGCCATACTTTTAGTACCATTTTTCAACTAATCGTACCGATTGAATATTTTCAAGAATTGGTAAATCGAGCACCCCACGCTTTTTTCACGATAATATTAATATTTTTCATTTATTTTTTTATTTCTATATTAAGAATTATTTTTCACGTTTTAGTTTGAGTTATAATTAAAGTGTGTTTTTTAGTTTTTTTAACTATATTTATTTTTCACTTTTTAGTTTGAGTTATCATTAAAGAGTGTTGTTTAGTTTCGGAGTGAAATCGTTAAGAATTATTTCGGAGTTGAGTGTTAAGGAGTCGGTTACAAACGAACAGGCAAACAAATTTAGCAAATACGAAAAGCGAATACGACGATAAAAAATTCTTCTCCCGTCTAAGCTTGCTACAATTAAAATTAAATTATAACTTACTGACGCTTACTCTATCCCTCTAATTCTCACGCAAAGGATCTGTTCAATTGAAGAAAATTACTAATCCTGGCGATCCTGATTAAAATATTGAGAAAATCTTATCAAATTATTGTATTATCATCGGTCTTTGATGAGTCTACAAAGTTTAAAGGAAATCTGATCCTTCAAAGTGGGCCAAAATCGAGCCCAAAGGAATCGGTTACAAACAAACATACAGGTGAAGCTAATAAAAGCGTGTTAAAATAAATATTGTTAAAAAAACTAAAAAAAACACACTTTAATGCTAACTCAAACTAAAAAGTGAAAAATAATTCTTAATATAGAAATAAAAAAAATAAATGAAAAATATTAATATTATCGTGAAAAAAGCGTGGGGTTGCTTAGTTAATTTGATATGCATTTTGTAATTGTTTACCCAAATTACTGAATGGAAAATGCGGGAAAAGATTATGCTTCGAGCCATATTTTTAGTACCATTTTTCAACTAATCGTACCGATTGAATATTTTCAAGAATTGATATATCGAGCACCCCACGCTTTTTTCACGATAATATTAATATTTTTCATTTATTTTTTTATTTCTATATTAAGAATTATTTTTCACGTTTTAGTTTGAGTTATAATTAAAGTGTGTTTTTTAGTTTTTTTAACTATATTTATTTTTCACTTTTTAGTTTGAGTTATCATTAAAGAGTGTTGTTTAGTTTCGGAGTGAAATCGTTAAGAATTATTTCGGAGTTGAGTGTTAAGGAGTCGGTTACAAACGAACAGGCAAACAAATTTAGCAAATACGAAAAGCGAATACGACGATAAAAAATTCTTCTCCCGTCTAAGCTTGCTACAATTAAAATTAAATTATAACTTACTGACGCTTACTCTATCCCTCTAATTCTCACGCAAAGGATCTGTTCAATTGAAGAAAATTACTAATCCTGGCGATCCTGATTAAAATATTGAGAAAATCTTATCAAATTATTGTATTATCATCGGTCTTTGATGAGTCTACAAAGTTTAAAGGAAATCTGATCCTTCAAAGTGGGCCAAAATCGAGCCCAAAGGAATCGGTTACAAACAAACATACAGGTGAAGCTAATAAAAGCGTGTTAAAATAAATATTGTTAAAAAAACTAAAAAAAACACACTTTAATTATAACTCAAACTAAAACGTGAAAAATAATTCTTAATATAGAAATAAAAAAATAAATGAAAAATATTAATATTATCGTGAAAAAAGCGTGGGGTTGCTTAGTTAATTTGATATGCATTTTGTAATTGTTTACCCAAATTACTGAATGGAAAATGCGGGAAAAGATTATGCTTCGAGCCATATTTTTAGTACCATTTTTCAACTAATCGTACCGATTGAATATTTTCAAGAATTGATATATCGAGCACCCCACGCTTTTTTCACGATAATATTAATATTTTTCATTTATTTTTTTATTTCTATATTAAGAATTATTTTTCACGTTTTAGTTTGAGTTATAATTAAAGTGTGTTTTTTAGTTTTTTTAACTATATTTATTTTTCACTTTTTAGTTTGAGTTATCATTAAAGAGTGTTGTTTAGTTTCGGAGTGAAATCGTTAAGAATTATTTCGGAGTTGAGTGTTAAGGAGTCGGTTACAAACGAACAGGCAAACAAATTTAGCAAATACGAAAAGCGAATACGACGATAAAAAATTCTTCTCCCGTCTAAGCTTGCTACAATTAAAATTAAATTATAACTTACTGACGCTTACTCTATCCCTCTAATTCTCACGCAAAGGATCTGTTCAATTGAAGAAAATTACTAATCCTGGCGATCCTGATTAAAATATTGAGAAAATCTTATCAAATTATTGTATTATCATCGGTCTTTGATGAGTCTACAAAGTTTAAAGGAAATCTGATCCTTCAAAGTGGGCCAAAATCGAGCCCAAAGGAATCGGTTACAAACAAACATACAGGTGAAGCTAATAAAAGCGTGTTAAAATAAATATTGTTAAAAAAACTAAAAAAAACACACTTTAATGCTAACTCAAACTAAAAAGTGAAAAATAATTCTTAATATAGAAATAAAAAAAATAAATGAAAAATATTAATATTATCGTGAAAAAAGCGTGGGGTTGCTTAGTTAATTTGATATGCATTTTGTAATTGTTTACCCAAATTACTGAATGGAAAATGCGGGAAAAGATTATGCTTCGAGCCATATTTTTAGTACCATTTTTCTACTAATCGTACCGATTGAATATTTTCAAGAATTGATATATCGAGCACCCCACGCTTTTTTCACGATAATATTAATATTTTTCATTTATTTTTTTATTTCTATATTAAGAATTATTTTTCACGTTTTAGTTTGAGTTATAATTAAAGTGTGTTTTTTAGTTTTTTTAACTATATTTATTTTTCACTTTTTAGTTTGAGTTATCATTAAAGAGTGTTGTTTAGTTTCGGAGTGAAATCGTTAAGAATTATTTCGGAGTTGAGTGTTAAGGAGTCGGTTACAAACGAACAGGCAAACAAATTTAGCAAATACGAAAAGAGAATAAGACGATAAAAAATTCTTCTCCCGTCTAAGCTTGCTGCAATTAAAATTAAATTATAACTTACTGACGCTTACTCTATCCCTCTAATTCTCACGCAAAGGATCTGTTCAATTGAAGAAAATTACTAATCCTGGCGATCCTGATTAAAATATTGAGAAAATCTTATCAAATTATTGTATTGTCATTGGTCTTTGATGAGCCTACAAGGTTTAAAGGAAATCTGATCGTTCAAAGTGGGTCAAAATCGAGTCCAAAGGAGTCTGTTACAAACAAACAAACATACAGGTGAAGCTAATAAAAGCGTGTTAAAAAAAGAGACGTGTGGGACATAAAGGAAAGTACATAAAGGTAAATTATCTAAGATTTTCCCCGGTGAATCGTGCGTATAAATATTTCACGGGAATTCCACCATGTAATAGGCATCACATCTGCCAACGTTTCGAATAACGATTTGTTCGTCATCTTCAGAACTTCCGAAAGCCGCATGAGTGAAAACATATAAGAAAGTCTTTTTTGTTTGATATAAATAACGGCCAATTTTGACTAATGCGGCTTTCAGAAGACCTTTTGATGACAAACAAGTTGTCCGTGGAAACTTTGGCAGATGATGCCTATAACCTGGTGGCATACCCGTGAGAAATTTATACATTAAGATAGTATTCCCAAAATAGTATACCCACAAAATTGATAGAAGGTGACTAAAGTTTAAAAAACATGTACCAGTATTGTAACAATGCCAAATATAGGTCACTAAAAACACTGATTTTCGAGATGCTTGCCAATAGTAGAAACTGTTTTATATGGAATTTGGAACCGTTGCGCACCCCAGAGGGACATTATTTTAAAAATGAGGAAATTTTTACTCTCATATCACGCCAGAGATGTAACTTTGTTCATTTTTTATGTTTTCTTATACGCAATAAAGTATAAATATATTACTCTCCGTTTTTTTAATAAAATTGGAAATAAACCTTCGTGGGGGAAGTCGTTTTAGCGTAGGTACGGTGTGAACATACAAGAAAACTCAAATCCTAATAGATTACTTAATTACAGAGAGGTTAGTCATAAGAGCTACACTTTTGTGTAAATAATATTACTTTACCTACTTTACGCAACTCGAATGCTTAAATTTTAAAATAAAATTCGAATATGGTCTCTATAATGACTTGAGGATAGTTTCATCTCTCTATCTACCCTGTCTGGTTCTTGGGCTCCTTCCAAATCGGCTCCCTCGGAAACTGTGAGCCGCAGTTGGAACAAATGTACATGCCGGAGATATGGCGGGGCAAACGTAATTTGAACAGCGCCCAACTTTAGACGCTGCTATGCGGTAGGAATCTATTCTCTAAACAAACGAATCTACCAAGCAGCAGGCATACGCGATTGAATTCATTTCAGAGAATGAAATACAAGGGAAACTTCGAAGTCATGATTCAAAACCACAGATAAGCTCACAATTCATTTATTTAAGCACTAGCGAATTATTCTCTTTGTTATTTCCAACAACCTTTGAGGTCAATACATGTAGCACAGTCTCTTTAACCAACCATATCCGTAATAGTCCATTGTACCTCGCTTGTTGTACCCACCTTGCAAAGCAAATATACTCTAAGTAGCAATTCAGTAGCAAGAACCACACAAGTGGGAGAAAATGTTGGGTTTAAAATTCCGCGGACATTTACAGTCAGAACCTTTAAAACAGTGTTCAAAACGAAGTTGGGGGGTTCATCATATCCCTTCGAAAAAAAAACAAGGAATTTGGAGGAAAAAGGGCGTGGTAATATAGATATTTTAAATAGAGTTGCGTGAGAAAACGATGAAATTATTAAGAAGAAGGAATTGATGACGGGAATCTTCAAGGAGAATGCATATAAAAGGCTGAAGTAGAATCAAACATCAAGTGAAGCATAAATTTGATTGTTTCAGGCGTAACTTCGTGGAAGTGATAGATAACTTCGTGGAAGTGATAGATATTCATTTTGAATAAAAAACTTTGTACTTCTCCACACTTTATTTAAAAACTGCGAGCGGTTTCACCTTAATTAAGCATCTTCTGGCAAAGATCGTGTTCTGGCACATTCTGAAGCCCAGTGAAAGTTTAAAAATGGTGGGGGTTGGTTTGGAATGTGGGAGAGAGGAGCAGGGCGGTTGGGGCATGGCAGAGTGAGAAGGGTGGTGGTGGAAAATTGCGAGAGCAAAGAAAGGAAAGTGAATCGGGGGAAGACAGTTGGAGGAGCAGAAGGTCACCATGTTACACTATTTTCTATGTTATAACACTAGAACAACCGAAGGAGCCATTTTGGCTCCTTTTAGATTTTCAAGAGCTGTATTTTATGTTCTTTATGCCTTGATAATCACAATTTTTTCTGACTTTTAATTATTTTTTATGACAATGTCATTGGAAAAATATTTGTGGCTCATTGCGAGTACTTCGTCAGAAAAAAGGTAATTTACCTCGAACAGCCACGGGAGCCAAATTGGCTCAATTGAGGACCGTGAATGCCATTGAGTTTTTAAAGCATTGAGTTTGCTACAAACATCAAATAACTATGTATTTATTTGCTTCTTTACATTGTATGAAGGGGATGTTTAAGTTAACTTCGATAATGTACTCCTTTTTTCCATTTACAATATCAAAACACATATGTGGCGCTCATTGCACGACAATGTCTTTGAAATGACGTCAAGAAGCTGAAGAAACCGAGTTACCCCAAGTATGTTATGATTGCATTTATTTTGTATCCATTCAGAGTTTCAGAACTCAATAGCTCAAATAATTGGGTAATTGCTCTAGTCACTTTACGCTCGCAAATACATTGTCCAAATAGGATTTTCATCACTCAGTCTTCTATTTTTCGCCATGAAATCTAGATCGGTTCGGAAGAGGTACGAGCTTCTTTTATTGGCAATGTCTTGGAAGCAACGCTTACAACCTGAAGACATTATTAAGATTCTAAGCAAAATTTCTGAAGATCAATCAGAAATTGAAGATGATTCACCTAACAGTGACGGTGATTCAGACTATGAGGATTATAACCAGGAGAAAAGCATTTCAACTGACACCGAGACTTCACGTGGCAAACCGCCTGCAAAAAGAAGCTCCCGCTAAGAGTGAGTACAGATACCTGCAGTCACTTCATTAACCTTTTAATTTTTTCCTGTATTTTTATCTATCAAAATAGAATACTTTTATAGGAAATAAATCTCCGAAAGTGCCAAAAGTCTGCTGCTCTACCCGTAGCCGTGCCAGAAATCGGAGTCACCGGAGCATTACCCGTGGTCTCCCTACTAAATCCATTGAATACAGCTCAGAAGAGGAGCACAATGGCAAGAATGAGAATAATGATCCGCTAATTGCACCAGATGGTTCGGAGTGGCACTCAGGCTCCTGGAAGGCGTGCACAGCACAATTTTCTCAGAGAGTCACCAGGACCGAATGCACGTATGCAAAATGAAACGTGAGTGAAGACCGAGTTTCTCGTGCTTGGCGACTTTTCGTCGATACTCGTACATTTCAGCATATTAAGAAATGTACTGAGGTAGAGGCTCGAAGGGAATTAGATAATCCTGAGTGGTCAGTTATGGTAGCAGAACTGGAAGCTTATATATCTATTTTGTATGTTCGAGGTGTAAGTGGAGCCAGAGGTCGTCCTTTAGACTCTTTATGGTCAGATAGTTGGGGTCTACCTTTCTACAGGAAAACTATGCCCCGTCACAGATTTCGCGAAATTGAAAAATTTCTCTGGTTTGATGAAAAAACAACACGTTCACTCAGACTTAAGACTGATAAGTTTGCCCTATTTTCGACCGTGTGGAATCAGTTTATATCGCATTACCGTGCCTGCTACAACTCAGGTGCTAATATAACGGCAGATGAACAGTTATTTCCCAGTTAATGCAGGTGTCCATTTACCAAATACATGTCTTCTAAACCATATAATATGGTCAAAAGTTCTGGTTTGGCTGTTGATGTTGAGTCCAAATATATTTCGAATGGTTAGTACTCAATTAAAACTGCAGTAGTTGTACTGTCCACTTAAATTTTAAAGTAAAATATTACACTACACCCATACTTAGGGAGGGATGAATTTCGGCCAGGTTTTGTTGTAATGCGATTGATGGAACCATACTTCCACATTGGGGTCAACGTCACAACTGATAACTTTTTCAGTTTCTCCTCTTGAGTTCCCAGCACTCATCCGTAAATGTGGCTACCAATGAGAAAAGGACCCTAGAAACGGTCACATGTTACTACAGCACTAAGTATGGGGTGGATATTGTCGATCAAATGGCCAGAGAATACTCAGTACGAGCATGCACACGCCGATGGCCTATTCACACATTCTACAATTTGCTTGACTTAGCAGCAATAAATTCTTGGGTAATTTTTAAGTCAGTCAAAGGAAGTACGATAACTCGGCGTACATATCTACAACAAATTACAGAAGAACTGGGAACGGATAATGTCAACTCTCGTAGTATTAACTTGTCATTCCCATGTAACGAGAATGCTATAGAAAAGGTAGAAGGCAAGAAATGTATTGCCAAAAAGCTACAGAATACCCCTCTGTGACACCTCCCCGTCACCGTCCCTCCAGAATCTCTCTCCACCAATAGTATCGCGCGAATCATTGTCTCAGTTCCTTATCGTAAGGTTCGCTGACCTCGCAAGAACGTTCGCTAACCGAGTGTAATCGGCAGTCACCTTCTATTTTTTCGAGCTTCATCTGGATTGATCCTGAACGTGTTATCTTTCTTCAGGCTGAATTCTCTTGACTTTTCTGGAGTCATCAGGAAAGATATAAAAGAAATGTCCTCATGAGGGACTCGGTTTATCTCTCATTAGCCCAGAAGATCGTGTACTTACCGTGTTCGTAGTTAGATAAAAGACGTGGAAATATTTCAGTTCGTGTTAATTTTTCTTTCATTTGTAGTGTCAAGTGTGCGCTGATACAGTGACAAGTGAAAACTTCATCACAGAAACAATTTTAACGGTAGCTTTTCTCTGTGCGTCTCGTGAAACATGGCTTCGAGTTTGAAACGTGGTGAAAATTTGCCAGATGAATTTTGTTGCATATGCGGCGAACATAGTGTTATTAAAAATAGCATGAGGAGCATTACAGACTATGTAAGATAACTTTTTCTGGCGTATTTTGCCATGAATCTCGGAGACCAGGACAAATCGTGGGCTCCTCAAAACGTTTTTGTACAGTGTCTCAACGATCTACGCCTATGGCTCAAAGGAAAGAAGAATATTTTACGATTTGGCATTCCTATGACACGGAGGGAGCCGAACAACCACTCTGATGATTGTTAGTTTTGTTCCGGCCATGTACGTGGGTATAACAGCAATGACCAAAAGCTAGTCTCTTATCCTGATAACATTCCATTGGCCACACTACATGGACCATTCATGGACCTAATGTGCCAGTGCCTTTGCCTCCAACTGAATTTCCAGTCTTCTCTTCCGAGTCTTCAGGCTCGGAACATCCAGCAGTTCAAGGGTCCGATACCAAATATAAGCCCTCTGAAGGCGATTCACTTCAGCCCTTCTCTCAGGTTGAACTTCGTGATCTGACTAGATATCTGGGCCTTTCGAAAGAGGCAGTTGAATTGTTGGGATCCAGAAAAAACTTATTGGCCAAAAAAACTTCTTTTTATTGGTACAGGAACCGAGGAAAGGAATTTGTTAAGTACTTTGAGGAAGAGGAGTACCTAGTCTATTGTTCTGATGTTCCCGGATTGATAAGCAAATTTAATATCACCTACGATAAAGATGAATGGAGGCTGCTTATAGATTCATCGAAAGGAGTCTTAAAGTTGTTCTTCTTCATCATGGAAGCCAGTATGCATCTGTAACAGTTGGACATTCGGGGCATTTAAAAGAACGCTATAATAACCTGGCTCTCGTCCTCAAAAAAATAAAAGATGCCGACAACGGTTGGACAATTTGCGGTGATTTCAAAGTTATCTCTAGATGGAGATTGTTTCAAACACCTGTGCAAAATGTTTCCAGGTCCATGCGAAGCCAAGATGAAAGAGGGAATCTTTGTTGGTCCAGATATCCGCAAGCTTATGAAGGATAAATAATTTGAGACTAGCACGAAAACAAAGTAAAAAGAATCTTGGGTTGCCTTCAAAGATGTCGTCGGTAAATTTCTGAGTAATTACAAGTATCCTGACTATAAAGCAATTGATATGAATATGCTGGACAAATTTCAAGCATTGGGTTGCTCAATGAGTGTCAAATATATTGCATCATATCACAAATCGATTATTTTACACAAATTTAAATGGATAAAAACCACTTTTGCCAGATAGTACATGTAAAATTGTTCGAGAGAATTCCTTTTCAATAGGGTTTTAGCAAAAATATCAATATCGATTTACAAAAAATCCTGGCGTAATAGAAAAAAATGGAGGTGATTTTCGAAATCAGCACACCAAATAACATAAATCTAAGCAAAAACGTACCTTATAATTTTCAAAAAATTCAATTTCGCAGGCCTGTGTAACCGAATGCAGGAGTATCTAGTGCGACCGTTAGGGTCCTGCGTTGGGGCGATGTTTACCGACCGAAGCGAATATAGCTAAAGCTTAGCCGGTGGGGAAACAGTAATAATTATTACGCGTGAAAATAAATTCTAGCATTTAAGTTTACGCGTGAAAATAATTATATGAGCGTATAATGATGTAGTGTAGGCCCTAAACTTTTATTTAATTGCAAGTTATCTAATCACTATGGATGGTTAACATTGTCAATCAGTGTCAAAGCGTGAGTATAGACTTGGAAGAAATATTCACGGGCTTCCCACTGTGTCTGGAGTTCTTCGTGTGTATACATATTATCTAGCTCGCGGTCTACAGCCAACATGCGGTCGTGCAATTGTGTCATAAATCGGCTCAAAATCCAGAATTTTTCCCGTTTTTTTACGCATTACTTGGGGGAGTGGAATGAGGTTAACTTCATCTGGGAAGTTGCTAGCAGCATTCTCAATCTAGCGACTTGGTTGCTACGTATAGCAACTATTATATATCTTTGACGGCGAAATATAAATTTTAGCGCCTAGGGATGTCTAATTTATGATCGGCTCACGATCGGCCAAGGTCTGATGGTGACTCTATTTGACGATGCTTACGACAAGGTGAGATGTAACTAATGAGAGGTGGAGGCTAATAAAACCGATCAAGAACCAAAGAAAAGTCGAAAGAGCGGTAGTAAAAAAAAGAGACCTGCAGATCACCACTTGAATGCCGAAGATTGTCACGCTGCCTGGGTGACGGAGTGGAACTAAGAAAAATGATGTAATTTTCCGTATTTTATGACGCATTCTCACTTAACTGAGATTGCAAAATTTCCCCCCCCTAGTGTGTTCCAATGTGCAATAAGTTCAACACGTTGAATTGAAATTCCCCAGTACAGGGAGATATACATTCCCCAGACAGGGCTGTGCATAGAACACGTCAAACGAAACGTGGCTGCTGATAACAAACGCAATAACGCACGCGTCACTTAGTGGCTGAAGGGAAATCCATCAGGGTGTTATTTGGTAATTCCACTTCCGAATTAGCTCTTTCGGAAGAGCACCAACTCAAATGAATGATCCGATAGTGATACTCCGCTCTCGAAGTACTCACGGATTGCGTGCTGCCACTACCCATGGCGGCGTCACGGCTGGTTTAAAAAGACAATCATGGAACTCGTGAAAGTATAAAATCTATTAAGTTACAGAGGTTGCATGGCAGCACTTAGACAAAAATACAAAGTACTTTTCAAAAGCAATAACAGAAAACTCACCTCTCGAATTTCGCGGGATTACTGCAAATTCGGAAACGACAGAAGCGCCAAATCGGCTAGCATTCAGATTTTCTATCGATAGATTTGCATCGATTTGCATATCGAAGAGGCAAAGAATCGAGATATCTATCGACCTTGATATTTTACATATAAGGAGCGATCCGTGACGTCATGTTCCTTGATGTGAAATTACAAAATAACCCCCCAGGTCACCACGCCCCGACGAGAATATTTGCGGAGGCGGCGTGCGACTAAAATACCTACCCAAAGTCGGGCGTGTTGTACAACCGTGCCACTTACCTTGCCCCCCACCTCTTTATGTCTACCACTCTCTCCTTCCATCCTAACTGCCCCGTTGTCCTTCCACCTTGCGCCCAACGACAGCAGCTCTCGCAGGGGAACGGAAAGGGAGAGTTGAAGACACAATCGGTGCCCCTCGTAACTTCCTGTAAGAGGTTCCGGAAAACCTCTTCCCGCCCTCTAAACACCACCGTGGAGCGCGACATCCACAGGCAGTCCCACGAGAAACGTGCAGCGGCCATTTCGCATCTGCATAATCCCCTGACACGTGCCACCTCAATGGCTAGTGGCAGGGAGTGCTAGGTCATCTCTCATGAAAATGATAGAGATAAGAAAAGGGATACTAGGGAACAGGAGCTCTACGGCCTCTTAAAGTAACAAGGTATAAAATTCTCCAATGGCCGTAATAATTTGGCACCACTCGTCAAAAATACGCCACAATTGCTGTGTTGGTTTGCGGGAAAAAAGTGGGGAAATCCACGCCAGTGACCAACCACAACCTCTCGACCGGAAAAACCCCTGTGGTGGTTTACGGGAATGTTACTTCCTCGCCAAAGACAACCACAGACACACACAATCAACCCGAATAGGGATACTTCGCTGGGCTTATGAGACCCTGCTAAGGATGCCTGGGTTATGAAGACACACACATTCAACCAAAGAGGGATTCTTTGCTGGGCTAATGAGACCCAACTAAGGATGCCTGGGTTATGAACACAAACACACTCACAAGCACTCAAGAACTCACTCACTCACACCATCAACGGGTCCAACTTCTGGGAGAATCTAGCTCAAAAGAGCGTTTTCAAGAAACGGCACAAAAACAAGAAAAGATGAGGGTGTGCTTTGTTACAGGTTGAGGTTGGTCACTGGCGTGGATTTCCCCCCATTTTTTCCCCCGCAAACCAACACAGCAATTGTGGCGTATTTTTGACAAGTGGTGCCAATTTATTACGGCCATTGGAGAATTTTATACCTTGTTAAGAAAAGGGTAGAAGAGGAAAACATGAAACTATGAAATAAAATGCTGAAGTAAATGTCAATTATGCCTAAATACACGGAATTGTACGCTCATTAAAATATTTCCCCTCTACCAATAAGGCTTCCAAATATGTGATTACGTATCCGTCGTATTGTTTACTTTGGAACTCATGAGAATAAAACCACGCCGATTTGGACCGACATTTATGGGGCTATTTATGCAGCTCATAAACTTATTGAACGTTCTTCCAACAATTACTGATTGGTTGCCATTATTGAATTATGAGACTAATAAGGAGAAGTTTTCACAGTGAACATTGTTCTGCCCTGCATGTGTCTAGAAGAAGCCACAGATTAGAGTTATCCAACATTGGACTAAATATTTCTTTCTCTACCTACAATTTCATATTTTTGTTCATGAAATTCCGAAACTTCAAGTTTTTATCTCATATCAACCGTAATAGTTGACAACAAACTCATCTACTTGAAAGGATTTCTTAATATTTTTCTTGATTTTAATCAACACATCCCCTCGCATCACTCCATTCACGATGCCGTTTTCCTAATTTTAAAAGTGAATGAAAAAGTACGCAGTGACCAGTTCCCAGTAAGTTTAAGATTATATTCTCCTAATTTTAATCTGTAAGCATGTAGTTCCACAGCTTCAACGTGACTCATCGTGAACGAACACATTTCCAGATCAAGGCACGTAGAGAAATTTGAGCCTTAAGTCAGGGTCTAGGACAGGGTCATTCATCAGCACCGCATTTTAAAACAACGACTTTGGAAGAAATTAAAAACGGCATAAGTACTTCAGGACGAAGGTCTGAAAACAGTAGGTAGTCGCCAAAAACAAAAGCGAGGATGCCTGATAACATTAAGAGAGTATTATAGAAAGTGCAGCAAGCACACTTTATAGGTTAATGATGATTATTTTATGGTATTCATTGCACACCTACGCTAACGCGTATCTAATGCATAGAATCGGTCGAGTGCACTGAGGCACCATATGTCGCAAAAATGGATTATAATTATTTGGAGTCGGGATGTTTTCCGAGCATATGTTAGACATCGGGGATATTGTGCCGGATTACAGTTTCATAACTTTGAGGGAGAAAATTAGTTATTTTGTGTCCCACGCGCGTCAATTTTTAATCGACACACCCAAGGGTCCTCTTTCATTTTTCCTTTGTGGAACCGTGAAATCTGAAACGGGCCGGGCGGGGGATCAAGTATAAGGGGTCCAAACTGCGGCCAGAGGCCAAACCGCCAATCGAGTTGCAGAGGCAGTCACTCATGCGTGCCACTATGGATAATCGATTTTCTCTTCCCTCCGAACCACGGAATACTATACGAACACATCTTTAATTATGGTTTTCAGACTTACAAGCTCAATGCGCGACCAGCCCTTGGTCCTTGTTAATGTTTGACCCACCATTGCTTTACTCGTGAAACGACAAATTGAACTCTCTTGACCAATTATAATAAGACCGTCCACGACAGCGGCAGTGACGATGACGGGCTTCAAATATCACCTTCGTTCGTCAGGGCAAAGATCACCAAAGCCCAACTTACCACCAATTTATATCGATTGACGTTTCGCTGGCGTCTAATTATGCTTTCTGTCATCAACAATTTTAACGCTAGAAATACGCGCGAAATTCATCAGAAACCACTTTTTTTTACGTTTTTTATTGTTGAAATTCAAAAATGTTTTGATTGGTGCATCCGATTTCGTTACTTTTTCAATGTTTACTTCTAAAGTCTGTCATTGGATTCCTTCGTGGGCTGGGAGAAGACACAAATCCTGCCAGCCTAAAGTTCATGGCCCAGTCAGTCTCAGTAATCGAAATATGAGCGGTATTTACACGTGAAAACTTATCCCAAACGCTGGTTAGAAGTTAAATCATGACTGTATGAACATGTCGTGGAGGAAGGCGAGAAGTCACGACCATAGGCGCGGCATCCAGAGATGATGGTTTAACTGCTCTGATGACTTTTCGTAGTCCCCATGTCATTGTCGGCTAGTTTGAAGAAACCGCCGATTGACGCTTTACACTAGGAGTTGGACAAAGGCCAAGGACTAAGCCAGACATCAGCAACCTATGTCACGCATGCCACCAGGTGGCATGCGAAATGCTTGTGTGTGGCATACCAAGAAAACGACAGTTAAATTTTCGATATTTTACACCCTTATTATTTATGAAACATTCTCTATTTTCTTTGAAAAGGTCAACATTTAGAGTGGCACGCGCCTAAAATAATTAAATTTGTGACAGTCGTAAAATTTAGTACGCGTACACGCATCTGATGACAACCGATAGACAATATGCTTAAACGTTTTCACACGATAATGGGTACTTGTGGAGCAAAAATTTGATTAATATGACAACTTTAATTTGCTCCCACAGGAAAATATTTTATTATTTTTCCGGATAGTTACGTTAACTCTGCTGAAAAGAATCGATTCAAAATTAACTTCTGATTAATTTCAATGATTTCAATACGATGCATTTGAGGTAGGCAGTAGTTTGGCTAATGTCACGATCATTCATTCAAATAACTCCGATGAGGAATCGTCATCTTAGGAATTGCACGGCTACACTATTTACCAGCAAAATGGCGAGCAAGGACAACAGCCTGCCTCTATGGAAGCACCGGTTACCACGCAGTCAACGAAGTTAAGCATGGTAAAGCTCGGCTCAAATTCGAATATGGGCGACCTTCATATTCGTCCGAGTATTGTTTCCCCTGTCTACACGTGGCAGACAATAATTGCGAAATGAAGTTAGCATTCAAAGCACATTAAACTACAGTATCAGTACAAAAACAGGCTGTGGCAAAAACAGCAACTTTAAATTGCACGTAAAAACTAATAACTCTTCATAAAACCTCGAGTACTTATCGGAAAGCCCTAAATTAAGCAATATAAGGAGAAAAATTAAATTAAGCAATATAAGGAGAAAAATTAAATTAAGCAATATAAGGAGAAAAATTAAATTAAGCAATATAAGGAGAAAAATTAAATTAAGCAATATAAGGAGAAAAATTAAATTAAGCAATATAAGGAGAAAAATTAAATTAAGCAATATAAGGAGAAAAATTAAATTAAGCAATATAAGGAGAAAAATTAAATTAAGCAATATAAGGAGAAAAATCATTCGCCTTGACCGGGATTCGAACCCAGTCATGGCGAATGATTTTTCTCCTGTGGTATATCGCACTTATATGCACTTGCGGGTGACTCCGTTAAGTTTACTACCGTGGCTAGTCCCGGTTTCCTCAAAATAAGCAATATATGTATTTGAAAATGTCTGATGATGATTATCCCTGAATTTCTTTCGTTGGTTCATTCATTTCTAGGGAGGATATTATTAAAATAAACTTTAACCTTTACTTTCAAACTCTGTGAATAGTAGAATCTACCAATTTTTCCAAAAGAAATGAGACAAGTACTATGTACCATAAGATAGATGAATTGGTTTTGTAAAACGTGGAGTCAGAAGGAAAGTATATCCATCAAGGATATGGCGAGGAAACGGTTCAAAGTATTCACCGGCATTATTACTTATTAAATGAGAGAACTTAAATTATTGGACGTCCTATCGCACTCAAACAGAAAGAACCCCAAAAGTGATTTAAAATCTGGAAAACGACTGAAACATTTCTTCTGGGATTTGAGCTCAGAGCGCTCGTTGCAACTTATAAGATGGAGAAAACACTTTATCTTGTGTCTATACATAATTTCATTCTGAATACATTATAGAGTGAATTCATCGCACCGCTCAAAGTTTTATGACCTAGAATTATACGGAAAGGTGTGATGCAGGGGTTTCTGAGAAAAGACGAGGTAAGAAAATGTATTTTTTTCATACTAAATCTTGCCACTTTCAAAAAAGAGGGTAAAAGTTTTGATGAAAAACGAAAGTGATCACATTTTTGAATCCCCCTCAATAGGATTCATTCTCGGGAAATTTGGAATTTTTTGTCATTACATCATCCTCAAAAATGGATAATTATCACAATGAGACGCCTAAAATTCGGCCTGTCATTAAAACAATTTCCAAGTTATAATCTTCTTTCGTATAACCTCAATAAAAAAAACTAAGTGAAATTTCCTGATTGCTCGAAAAATCTTACCTCCAATTACGTGCATTAGGGTGAGATTTACCAACTGGAATCGTAACCGCAGGCAATTATTTTAAAATCCGCGGAAGTATAGCGTTAAAATAAAAAAAATGGAAGAGATTGATAAATTAAATTATTAATGCATTTACGACTTATGATTAACCTTCAGAGGAACCTCTAAACCTATGTGCCCTTGAATTAAGCCATTCAAAATTTCCGATTACAATTTGGCAATTACAATAAGCGTAGCAGTTGGATTAATTAGGGGGGATTATAATAATTTGATTTCAGTTCGCTAAATCTGCTATGATAACTACGTTCCGGCGTCTTTTTCAAGGCTGCACAATAACATCCAAGAAACTCCTACTTATTTATGACACGGGGAAATTGTTCAAAGGAAGCAGTTGCGGGAAACTATTGAATGTAAATTAATGTTAACTAGTTACACCTCACCGATTCATACTCTGCTCTTTTTAATGAACAACTAAGCTGGTTTCTGAAATTTTGTTATTCCTTTGTAGTCGTGACATTAAGGGAGATAGAACAGTAACTGATTTGTTGGCCGATATTTATTATACTTACAATACACACGTTCTGAGCCCGGTGGGAGACGCGGGGAATACGGGAAGGAATCGCGGGTTTTGCGAAGGCGCAGACCGGCGCGCCTGGCGCCGCGGCGTGGGACAGATCAGCGAGAGGACTAAACGTCTGAGGAGAGCAGATAAGGTCAGTCAGATTTTTGGATGATCAAGCGTTACTTAGACAGTCAGCCAAAGGGGTTGCATTTTATGATGAGTGCGTTGAGTCACAACGTGCAAGGTATAGGGTGAAGGTAAGAAGACGAAGGTAATGAGATTTTTCAGAAGTCAAAAGGTGCGATTGAATATGAGGGTGGGAGGGTGTAAAATAGGGCAGCTGTAACAGCTTGCGTACCGAAGTGGCATTTTGAATAAAAATTGTTTCGAAGGTATAGAATAATTGCTCTTTCCGAGTGTTTTAAAACAAGAGGAAAAGGACGAAGGGGTGTTCTAAAAATAAATGTAAACAAAATATTGATTAGAAATGAAGCATGACGCTGTAAGGGTTGGAAACCTGATCAATGCGGAGAGAGGATTTGGGTAGACTGGAGGAATTTGACATGTGGGTTTGGAGAAGAAAGGAGAGGGTGAGGTGGGCAGTGAGGAAGACGAACGAGGATATGCTAGGACATGAAAGGAAGTTGGTGGCGGAGATTCGGAGAAGGCAGACAAGACGGATGGAGGACGCGTTGATAGGTGAGGATATGTTAAAGAGTGTCATAGAGAGAGAGATGAGGAGTTTGCAACGCGCAGATCTCATCAGAAATTTAGCTGTGATTAGCTTTACTTTCTCAAGTATTTATAAAAAATCATCAATTAGTTACCGCAGTAATTTTTACATAATCGCAAAAAATCTTCGGTTGTGAAGTCGTTTTCAGTGTACGACGTGAAAAAATGAGTCGAGTTAACACCTTCTACATCTGTATTAAGTTAATTACTGACGGCCGTATTCATAGATTTCGAGGGTTATATGCGGTTTATCTTAGTCCGGTCTAACGGTACTAAAAGTTGGTATTGATAGCTTCGGTCGAAGTAGGTAGCCTCGGGGACTAACGTAGCCCGAGACTTGCCTACCGCGCGAGGTTGGAACGCTTGACAACACCGCTATTCGTCAAGTAGCAGGGTATTTCCAGGAATTTCTGAAATGGTTTTTGGGGTCTCCTGAGAAGTTGTGCGTTATCTGCGAACCCTTTACCATTCATTACTTGATTCTGAGACTTCCTTGCTCACTGAAATCGACCCGGAATCCTGCTTCCTGCGCTTTGGATATCTTCCATTTCATTTTTTGTAATTATTTATGGCTTACACGTGTTGCATTTAATTTTCCTATTTTTCTTTAAGTTCATTATCCTTATTGAATATATAACATAATCACTCTGTTTTTTTTTTCGTGCAATTCGCGTATTTAATTTAGGTACACATATAATAATTAATTCACTAAAATAACTTATCCCTCAAAACGCACAACTAACGGAAATGAACGTTAAAAACTATGTAAAATATAAACAAAAGGAGGTTACAAAGTATGAAAGGTATGAAATATTATCGATATTATCGTGACTGAACAAAACTCACCACACGAAATATAAACAAATGAACACAACTGAGGGCAGTGAAAACAAATTTAATCGATGCAAGCTATAATACCTTGTAAACAGCTGTAGTTACTAAATAATAAAGTTGACTAATTAACCCGTTTTCCGATAAAATGAAATTAATGAAAAACAAAATTAATTAACTTGGTACCCTGAGAACGAAACTACTATATTACTACCTATTCAACTTTTTACGTCTGTATAAACCTAAATTTTAAGCCAACAATATTCCTAACGATAGACTAACAAAAATATTACCTCTTAAATTAGCTCTAACTTGGAGATTACTCGCGATTAATCACTTAACACCTTCGATGATGACCACAAAAACTGAAGAAAAAATGGCGACGCGCGGAGTTTAAACTCAACGTTAAACCATTATTCCATAGGTTTAACTTCCTCCGGACTAAAGCTGCCGGGGCTAAGGTCGATCAGCGCTAAAACGACGCTATGAATATGAGTTCAACGACATCGCCGGCCTAACTTACTTAAACCTGCCGTAGGCGTAGTTTAACGTAACTATGAATACAGCCGTGAGAGTTTAGGACATTTAAAACAAAGTTTTTGTGTCATTAGTTTTGCAATATTTATTTTATGCCTCTTGTGGTTGCTTTAATTTAAAAGTAAAATTTTAATATGGTCTCAATTATGACGGGAATAATATATCTCAAACTAACTTAAGAGAGACCTGATTGCAAGTATGTAATGTGCTGTATTACGTGGTTGTATAAGTAAGAAACGTAAAAGTATAACGTTGACCCAGAAATGAGGAACTGACCCAAATCCCACCAATGAACTGGTTAAATAATTATGGCAATTTAATTAAAGCAAAATTCAGAGAATGCATAAAGCTACGAGATGTAAAATCATGGGGAAATACATTTTTCTCATTAGGTTGATTCTGCATACCAGAAAGAGCCTCGGGCATTTCTCTTTCATCGATTTCAGAAATAAAGAAACACACTCGTTGATCAGGGCGAAAATAAAGAAACAATGCAACATGGCAACTCAAAGAGCTATGCAAACGGTTAAGAGCAAGAAGACAATTAACTCAATGAAATATTACGACTAAACTTCGAATTTTTATTCACTCTCTCGTCAATAAACACGAGGTTGCAGGTATTTAATTTGTAATAAAAAACAAAGCTTTTTAACGAACCAAGGTACACTAAAGATCCGCTTTATCGGCTTAAAGTGACTTTTCCCCCGTATGAAGGTACTAACGTATTTAATTAGGTGTACTCGTGTTTTTTTTCTCGTCGTAAATCACTGCTGGTTTTTATTTTAATTTGATCGGGAGGCATCTACATTCCCAAATCCCTCTCGGTGCACCGCAAGAGTTTCAACCCAATGGGTATCGTCCTCGTCAATGCACTCTGCTTCAGAGATCCATTGACTTCATGGAAATCGTAAGCGAAAACAGCGGGAGCCTGCGCCGAAATTTAAGTCTTCGGAAAATCGTCATTTTTATTTTCTGGAATTGGGGAATCGTTTGACGGAGGCTAACGTATAGAGCGCACATGACGCAAGGGCGAGAAAAAATGACGAACGCAATCTCGTCTCAATCTTCATTAAAAGTTAATGGCTTTATTTTACGTTCCTTTGCGGCTGTGGGAGCAAAAACCACGCCTTATTGGAACACGTAGCGAAAGAACAACCGAGGAGTGATGTTAAGTCGAAATTATTACTTAAAGAGGAAGAGGACCCTATATTCCCTCCCCCCAAGGGCCTTTTTCGCCGGCGCGCGGGCCGCAAGGCAGGCGGCCGGACCGACTCCCGGGCACGAGGGCTTCTCGAACTGCGATACGGAGCGCGCGTGTGTGTGTTTATGCTTCTCGTATTTTTTCGGCCGTAATCAGATAATCGTTTGTCCGCCATATGGTCAACCAGGCAACGAAGTTAACGACTCGAACCGTTGGAAATTTCGGGGATAAAAAGGGGGGAGGGTGCGGGGGAGGGGGGTGGGTGGAAGCGAACGGGTAGAGAGGGGGGAAGAGTACGAAATGGAGAGTAGACGAGGGGGGAGGGGGGAAGGGTGACGGGGGAAGAGGAAAGGAAAGGGGAATCGGCAGAAATACCAACTTTTCAGGGATCTTGTACCCTGGGAGATGCGCATGCGATTTTATTCTTGTGAAAAAGAGGGTCGCAACAAAAGACTTAGGGTGCTTTCCGTTTGCCTTTTCGTGCGCCAATCACTTCGCAACACAACAGCGCACTTGCCTTCCATTCGTTAATGACCCTGCGCACTAGGAAGACAGATTGGGAGCGGAGTTGATGTGCGCTAAACAACAAAAGAACGTCTATGATCTCGTCCGCGAAGGTTACTTTCGTGTTCATTTTCCGTTAAGGTGTCAAACATGGATATTATAAAGTTTTTAGTTACTCTGCGGTAAAAAGCTTACGTTTTTATGTATTAATTTTGAACGAATTCGATAACTATACACAAAGCTGTTCTGCACCCATGAAAAGCTACCTAGCGGCAGGTTAATAAACATTTCGCCAGCGCACTTCGTTCCATTCAACGTCGTTCATGTGTGCGCTGATGTGTTTTCTGACGTGCACTTACTTCAACACTTTTAAATAGAAAGCTCCCTTCATGGAGTAAGAACTTATTCATACGTTGGCTCCCTTTAAAAGAGAACATTTCAACTGCTGACAGAATCAATACAAACTTTGTAAATTTCACAATGAATTTTATTTAATACGACCGGAAAATTTACCTGAAGATGTCGCCTATGCGATGAAACTCGTCGTACTAAATGAAAATCATTGTGAAGTTTACAAAGTTTGTATTGATTCTGTCAATATAGATTTCCACAAAGTTACGCCTGAGAGTATCGAGTTCATTTCGACTGCTGTTTGTCTTTTGTTTGTGAGGCGGGTGGCGCTTCCGGAGGTGATACACCAGGGACTGCCGGAGTAAAAAAAAAGATGAATCCGCGTTTAAATTGTTGCCGCTAAAACAGAACTACTCCCGCCCTTAGCATTTATTCTCTGTTGAAAAGTAGAAGTTGTAGATGATTCGAAGAATGCATAACTAAGTTGTTACTTTTCACAGTGAAAGAGACGACTGCAGGGCAATTTATACTGTACCTGTTTATTTTACTGGCATTAGATTCAGGACTTTGCTCTCACTAACTAAAGTGAGTTTTTTCTTTATTTTATACGAACTTAATATCATGAGAAAATACTGTGCTGAAAGGCAGTTATTCGAACATGCTTCTCAAATGTTCATAATGCAATTTTTCTGAATATTTAAAGTATTATTGACTTTCAGCATTCAACGTTAAGAGTAAATAGTAGCACAAGCAATGCGAAAATGAAGGCTTTCGTTGATGTCAATACACTAATGGGGAATTTATTCAACATGTTACACAAAAATACCTAATTTAACTTTAAATTTTAAGTCATGATGAAAACTCTTTAAACGTATCAAATTTGGAAAAAAGATGCTTAATTTGGCCATTTTCAAGAATCTCTTAGTACATAAGTACCAACGCATGGCCAGAGTGATTCCCTAAACTCACGACGGATAATAGCATTAGAGAGCAGAATATATATCCATGTTCTATCCTAAAAGGCTCTGTAAAACAACATATAGTGACTCCTTTAGTTTATTTATTTAATGCTTCCTTCCCCTCAGGGACTTTCCCCAACCAATTAAAAACGGCAAAAGTTGTTCCTATTTTCAAGGGTGGCAATAGATTAGATATGAATGATTAAAGGCCGATCTCATTTCTTTCAATTTTCTCAAAAGTCTTCGAAGGTGTAATGTCCCTTAGAATTACTTCCTTTTTGGAGAGATTCCAAATTATTAGCAGCTCACAATTTGGTTTTCTTAAAGATAAAAGTACAGAACATGCCATATTCAGATTTATTGATAAAATACTCCAAGCCCTGGACAATAAGGCTAATATCCTAGGGATCTTCTATAATTTAAGGAAGGCCTTCGAGTGTGTCGATCATGGCATATTGCTCAACAAATTAAATAATTATGGTACCTCTGGAAAGGCAAATCATTGGATTGAATCTTACCTAACAGGCCGTACCCAACTGGTTAACCTTAAAGTCTCCTCAGACAAGCTTATAGTTTCAAAAGGAGTCCCTCAAGGGTCAACCTTAGGTCCCTTACTTTTCCTTCTATATATCAATGACCTTCCTTCACATATCAATTTTGGTGACATTGTAATGTATGCAGATGACACCAATCATCTCCTTAAGTACAATTACCAATCATTTACAGGTACTCAGTGTGCAATTGATGCAATGGTTAGGTGGTGTGAAAACAACAAAGTACTATTGAATGACAAAAAATCTTCATTTATGCAATTTCATCCTTATCAAAAAATAATACTATCTAGTCCATTGCTTAAATTAAATGGTAAAGTACTATCAGGATCAAAGTCCTCAAAATTTTTAGGAGTGTTGGTGGATGATTCCCTGCAATGGGATCAACATATAGATTCCATGTGTTCCAGACTATCATCTGGGTGCTACCTCCTGCGACGGCTTGTACCAATCTCCAATCTGGAGACTGCATTATCAGTATATTATGCATTTATCTACAGTAGGCTTAAGTATAGTATTGTTGCTTGGGGTCATTCACGTCATACCCAGAGACTTTTCCGATTACAAAAATGGGCAGTAAGAATATTGGCAGGTGTTGATAAAAAATTTAGTTGCAGAAATCTTTTTAAGGAGCTAAATCTCCTTACCCTTCCAAGTATTTATATGTACTCTTCAGTCATATATGTAAAGGAACAACATACCTCTATCAATCTACTAGAGAACAAGGATATCCACAACCATAATACAAGGCATAACAAAGACTTTAGAGTCATCTCACATAACCTCTCAATGTATGCCAAGAGTCCAGTGTATACTGGTGTGCAATTTTATAATTCCTTGCCTATAGAAATAAAGGCAACTAAAACAGTACAACAATTTAAAAAATTGGTTAAATGTTTCTTAATCGATGGAGCCTACTACTCGGTGAATGAATATTTAAATAGACAGTGTTTTGTATCATGTGCGCATATTGTAAAATAATAATGTAACATTTTTGTGTTTTTTTCTTATGTTGTTTGTTAGTGCAAATTGAAAATTGACAAAGTGTGATTCAACTCCTTAATCCTCATGCAATTTTATCTGTCTTATACTTGTACCTGAAGTGTAATCAGACTTTTGTAATTTTGACATGTCCTATACTTGTAAAAAACTAGTCCTGGGACCAATAAAAATATTATTATTATATTATTATTATTATATGAGCTATACATCATACACTGAAGTAATAAGACTGTGGTAATACTCACGCTTAATTTTTGGACTGATTTCCCCTAAAATCGAAATATTCTGCTTCGATGGCGAAATAGCGAAAATCCAAATTAATTTTCTCCTGTGGCCACAGGAGATGGGCCTTTATTTAATCATTAATTGATGAAAAAATAAAAAAAAGAGGTTGGTTGGCTCTTTGGGAAGACGACCAACTGTTGAAGTAATTTTCGCCAAGGTGGGTATAGGTGGGCAGGTGATTAAGGGAAGAAGGATTTCATGGGGAATGGAAGAAGGGATGAGAGAAACTAGACGTGCGTCGGTATAAGCATGCTCTTAGTGAAAGGCGTCAAAGGGTCCACAGTTTAATTGCCCAACCGACGGACAGAGTACTGCTCTAGAAATACAATCCACAATGAACCAAAAAAGGGAACGAGATTCCACTGAACAATCTCCGCCATTGCTGGGTTTTGAATCCAGGGATGGGATTACGGTTCCTTCCTTCGCGTTCTCTATATCGTAATTAAAAAAGCAAACAGTTCTTGAAGGAGAATGCTCACGGACACTGTTCTGAGAACGCACTACATCAATTAAAACTAGGGATTTGAAGTACGTGAAAAAGTTAAAAAATTACCATCAAGTTTTCGCTCGCGTGAGCGAAATTGAAAAGTAACGATAAAGTGAGCACGCGCGTTGTGGAGATTCATGATAGCACCCCAGGCCCTCGGGATGAGAAGCCAATTCTTAAACCAACCCGCAAACCCGGTCCCCAACAGAACAGGATTAGTGTCGCAATTCGAGGAAAACATTTACTTTTACATACGATTCACGTATAGAGGCTTTAACACTACAAAATATTCGAATCATGCCTTAAGTATTTTCACTGTTCTTCCTCCAATTGACAGCTCCTTCTCTTTCAAGCTGCACTCGACTTGTGCCTTTTGTTAGTACTTAAATCCACGAGGCAGAAATTAATTCTTGAGAGTAAATTATTCTTACATAGGCCTATAGGAATGGTAATTTTTAGCAGATACCCCTTGGGTAAATCGTAGAATACATACCTCACGCCCTTAGAATAATCGAAGGTTTTCTCAGCCATACAACACGGTGGCAACCTTTCGGATGGAAATTTCCCTAAAAGAATTTCCTAGAGCACAGGGAAAAGAAAGGGAAAAGTTGAAAATTCCTTAAAAAAATTTCTTTTCTAAGGAAATTCCCTAAAACTCAAGGGAATTTTTTTCCTAAATCTCTTTTCCTTAGAAATGAAAGACTTCGGTCAGTAATTTCCTTAAAACAACTGCTAATTTAGGGAAAACCTTCAGGCATAGGAAAAATTGCACCACTAATTGCATAGAGTGCATAGAGCGACTGGCTATGGAGGAAAAATATATCTTCATAAAAACAAAAACATAATTCTGCATAGTTTCATTCATACAACAATAGAGTTATCACAATTCATTATAATAGCACTGACGAAATATTTCTCAATAAAAACATTTGTGCAACCATTAGAATAAGTCAGCACTCACAGTCACTATATTTGTTGTAAAATTAATATACTCTAAGCCACTGCAACCCACTTTCAAAAGCATTTCCCATGGAAAATGCAATGTAGGGAAATAAATCCCTAGAGGTATATTTTATAGGGAAAACGGGGGTTCAATTTTCTATGGAATTTTCCGACAGGGTTGCGTTGACAGGAGCGAGTTGTGAATGGAATATTCCGGTTTCCAGCGTTTTCTCATCACAAAGCCACAGCGCTCTTTAAATACAACCAGGGTTGGAAACCTTGTTCAAGATGTATTTTTTTTTGTTACTTAAAGAGCAGATATTTAGGATACATATAGTTTTACGCAGCGGTATACACTACACCCACACAAATCCTCGGGCACGTGTTATAGCCTTGTTAAGAATGCAAAAGTCGGGAGCAGATTTTTTTGAGACATTTGTATGGAAGCCGTTCATCTTTAATTTAATCATTCCCTCCATAGGGAAAAATACTTTCAGATTTTTGAAAGTCAAAATAATAATTACATTCAAAGCAGTCTAATTCAGAACATTAGTATTCTGAGTGAGGGATTCATTTCAAAAAGTTGTTTCATATTTAGGGATGTCGGTATTGGGAACAAGGCCATCTTCAGTTTCGAAGTTATAAGCACCCCAACGACGCCACGATCATGCAAATTGTAAGGCAATAGTTTTAAATTAATGAGAAGAACATTTCATTACGGAATAAAATAATTACTATCAGAATTATTTCGCTTAGAATAATTGCATTACCTCGGAAATTTATTTCGGTGATTCTTGGGTAAGTTAAACTTGGGTAAACTATGGCATTAATAAATCCGAGCTTTATTCATCAGCATCCATTAAATAACATTCAGCATCAATATAAATTTATTATTAGGGTTTATTCGAATTGAAAGTGAGGGTAAAACACTTCACTTATATGGCTAAAAGTTTTCCATTGTAGCTTGGGCACGTGGCCACCTGGACCTGCGTGATGTTGCTCCGTTGGTTTTTTATTGGGAGTAGTTTTGCTTTGAGAGCGTTCATTGCTATGGACGGAATAAATTGCGCCCGGGGAGCGTATGGGGAAGGCAATAGAAATGATTGAGGGACGACCGTCCGTGTTATTTGGCCGAAATTGAGACCATCTGGTGGTCCTGGGCATTCATCGCATCGGGGGTGGGACGACGCCATTTCACGGTGAGTTAGAGGAGATGAGAAGCACTCTTCCCTTCCTACCTCTCCAGACCATCAGCCTCGGATCTTGAGCACCTTGCACAACTATGTAGTCCACGCTATTGAAATCCATAACTATTTTCACCAATTTCTGCCGCCTTATAAACTTAGTGCATGTCTCAAAAATTAATGCTCCTTTACTCCAATATCAGTGATCTCTGCAACTCCTGCTTTGTTATTTGATGAAACTTTGTATTTTCAATGTGCTCCTGAGTTGGTAAACTTATAATTTTTGGCAACAACATTTTCAAATAATCCTCGAATTTTGACATTAGAATTGAGTCCCAGGGTGGTAAGCGACCGGCAAAACGACTACTACGCTCATAAGAAGAGCAGATGGAGGAGTTGAAGACACCGCCATCCACCTAGAGTAAATAGCATATTTAGTGCGCAAGGAGACACTAGCCGAATCTCGTTAGATTATTGCCATTCTCCCAAAACCAATAAAATTAGTGATTTTTTAAAATAACGAACCACCTAAAAAGAGTTGACTATAGTAAGCACACTTTGTAAACGCATCTGTGTCTAAGCTACCAATACGACATAGATATGGTACTCCGTTCTGCTTCAGCTACGTCTCGGGTTCACCACGAGCCTTCGGGACCCTGCGCAGAAAGATTCATTGCGCGAAATAAACAAAATACAAAGGAAAGAAGAACACAACTCTGTGTTTTCCACTGGTCTTTCCAATTTTCCACTGATCTTCTTCATACGAAAATACAAAGGAAAGGCGCAAACTGTGTAAAACAAAACTCTTACGAGGGAACAGAGAGTTTAACACAGTCTACGGAAGGACAAGGTTGGGAGCCGCTAGAGACGCGGAGGCTGCACGCCACGCCAGCATAAGTTTAATTGAAAAGTTTAGATCACACGTGATACATGGTGACACGGAGATTTTAACTCCGCTCCATATCTCTAGAGCTGAGCAAAGCGTAGAAATATGTGATGCTATTCCGAAGTGATAATTACAAAAAATGTCGCCATTCCACACACCATTTGTGACCAAAGGAAAAGCAAAGCAGAATAATACATTTCGTTCGCAAGAAAATGCATTATTGTCCTTTCTCTTACTTATAATTCCTTTTCCATATTCCCTCCAATTTTCATGGATGGTGTCCTAAGCTCCCCTGCCATACGTCCCTGAGACGCCTCGCAGGGTGATGGGCAGATATAATATCATAGATATTCCTTATTTAGAGTATATATAAATACCTAATAGATATACATGTTTTTAGAAGTACATATATGCATCGGAAGTCTAAGCCAGCGTTTCCCAATATGTGGTACGGTTACCCCGTGAGGTAAGTTTGGCAGTTAAGGAGTTATCGAAAAACAGTTCCGCCAGTAAGTTTGAAATAGAAACAATTATACAAACTAAGAATGTTTTTCTTATTGAAGGAGTTAAATTTTGAGGACTGGGTGTTTAAGGGGTAGGCAAATCAAATGAGTTTGAGAACCGCTGGTTTAAGCGATACTCTTACCTTGTTAATCGACGATTTGGTGTATTTTTCTTCCCCTTATCATTTACTAATGTTCCCATAGTGAGCACATACGCATATGTAACAAAGCGCTCTGAAAATATTTAGTGTGCCTGAAATTGATTGGAAATGCTAGCCAAAAATAGGGGATTGTAATGTACTTATTACAGTCCAGCATTGGGTTTTCTCTAGGAATATCCATTTGCCACCAGCTGCGCAATTATTTTTGTCTTACTCCAATTGCTATATAAAATAATAACGCGATGAAAAATCACTTCTTCTCATGCATAAATGTCGGAATCACACGAGGAAGACCTGAAATAACCCTCCTAGCTACTGAAAATAAAAACAACATTATATCTAAAACTTCGACTCGTACGTCTCGATACGATAATAGATACATGGCCCTACTTAATGGAGTTTCTTCAGAAGCAACACGAACCTCAACTTCAGAATGGTACTGGAATCTGTATACATGCGTCATCAAATTCGGGATAAATGCCTACTCTCCACGCAATGTCAATTAATGACCATAATTAGAAATGAAACCTATGTTTAAATTCCCATTCGTCACCTTGTTACAGGCATGAAAGGAATCAATTTTCTGTCGAAAATTCAACTGCGAACTCTAATGTCTACTGGAAACCACTTCTGGTATATCAAGAAATAAGTGAAAAATGAAAATACCAATTATGATTAAATTACGTCAGACGTAGATTGAGCTTTGGTGTAAACGATTTCATTTTCTCGTAGCAGAGCTTCGTAATTTAACAAATTGTGGAGTACGTGATTCAAAATTTTCTTTTGAACATAGGGTTATTAGCGAATAAGTATCTATTTTCTCTCTGATATATATTTAATGTGTAATGTTAGGCCAAATTAAGAGCCATTTTTTGACAGTTTTTATTCTGGTTTTGGTTCGACGCAAAACGTCGCTCTCATGCCAATAGTAGACCCTGAGGCATTGGCTAAAAATCAGCTTGCGTGATAAAATTCTTCATTGGCACGCAGAGAAAAATTAAAGGTTGGGGCAGGGCGAAACTCAGTTTCCAACATATTCCCTCTTTGCAAAAAATTAAAACGATTTGATGATGATGTACTCATGTGACGATAATCAGCATACATAAAAACATGGCCATCACATGTTGGTTGAACATTTCCTATATCATCTACTTCGAGGTTTCCTAAGTTATTACGCATACCAGCATATGGAAGATGTTTACTCACTCTTTGTGTGACGACCCCGTCAAAGTATTAATATCAACTTGGTCGACATGGAAAAGTATATATGCCAATGATATCACTTACCTTTTGATGCAGGAAAACTCTGATAATCTCGGAGAAGGAAACTGATGATCCTCCGTCAATGATAATTGACGACATCTGGTGAGCGTCACACGAGCCTTTCGACTTCAAAAGTTCTTCCTCCCTCCAAATGTAATTTCTATTTCCCTCACCACTGCCTCCTTTGGAAGCTGCCTTTCCGGCCATACACAGCATTGCAGATCTGAAAATCTGGTCTCAACTGGCTTAGACTGAAACGAGAAGAGGAAATAATGTCTCATTTTGCTGCTGAGTAGAGATGTGACAAGGAAATGCCAACCGTTGCCAATTTGTGATGTGAATGAAAAAGTAGGTACAAATAAATAAGTTACCCTTTAACCGCCAGAATATGCGGCAACTTCCACGGGCCGTTATGTCGGTCGAAAGTTTTAAACGAATTAATAATAATTTGTTGATTTCAATTAACTTCGACAAGCAATTTAAAAGCATTATTTACGCCGTATAATATCTAACAAATTTTTCAAGTTATACAAAATATTAGAATAAAAATGGCTAGTTTTACAAATTATGTAACTTGAAAATTAAAACTACACAAAAATTGGTCTACGCGGTCTTTCCACATCCACCTGACACTCTGACAGAGAAACGTAAGAGGGACAGAAATATGATTGCTGTTACTAATGCGCTTATAAAAAGTAGATGGTTTGTTAAGTGAAATTTAACATTGTACATTCTAAGAGCCCATGATGCAAATGCGGTCAGCTTTGTTGAAAAGATCCCTTAACACATCAGTTAGTTTTGCTGGCTCTAACCAGTCAGGTAGCCAGTGGATTACAGTCAAATTAATTGTCTTTAGATGAATGGCGCCATGATTACTGAACGGAGATTAAAGATGATTGAATGAAATTGGTGAGATTTTTGCCTTTGTATACGTGCCTTTGCGTCAAAGCCACATAATTATAGCAAACGAATAGAACTGTAGCGTGTGAGTCTGGGAAACCTTTTCCAAATAGTAAACGTGACTTCATCGGCAGGCTGGTAAACGTCGAAAGTTGACGGCTCCCTTAATGTTTTTAGTATTCCTTTTGCGTATAAAAGGCTCGTTCACAACAACTTAACTTGGCGCAACTTGACTTATTCTCTCGTCGAAGGCGAACCAGTGCGGGAAATTTATAACCAATGACAACCCACAACTGCCAAATTCGATCTTAGTAGCCATTGATGAGGCCTATCGATAGCGTGAGTTTCGAGTGTTGTGGTAAGCTCCCCCGAAACAGCTCAGTGGACATGTGAAGTATTAATTGTAAATAGCGAGTTGAACTATGGAAGTATTAAAATGGAAGGTTTGTTGAACATGTGAGGTTTATTTTGCACTGACTCGATCAACTTATACGCTTTCGCATCCATTTTCGCTTAAACGTATACGACTTCACAACAAAATCACGTTTTCAATATGGCTGCTCGAGGAGATATCGAGAGTAGCAATCGATTGCTGCCCGGATATCGATAGTAGAGCATGCCTCGCTATTGGCTGGAATTAAGAGAAAGTTGAGCTGAGCTCAACTCCAGGCTACGCCAAGTCGAGTTACGCTGCTTTAAGTCGTTGTGAACTAGTAGACGCTATTCTCAAGGTCTCATCTCTGGCGTTGCGCCGAGTCAAGCCAAGTTACGCCACGTTAATTTGTTGTGAACGAGCCTTAATCAACAGGAACACCCCTAACGTGCTTCTTCCCCGTGATCGACCCCTCCACCGAGTGGAGCGACGCAATCAAGGCACGACCGTGCCATAGACCTACTTATGTGCCACAGTGGCGCTTCAACGGTCACCAAGCATCAGGCAGGCAAATTTCACGGGTGCGCATCTTCATCCGTCTTTTCAGCTGATGCTGGTTGACTATGGCTGGATATGGAGGTGCTCACGCGATTTTAGGGTTTAGGTCGTTTTCTTTTTTTGTCATTTGTATGTAAGTCGTGGCCTTTGTACTGAGTGTGGAACAGAGAGGAGCTACTACAACGGAGGGGAGGGAAGAATATTAACATTTCCTTACCTACGTGAAAAGTTTTGCAAGATTTCTTCATTAACGTATACGTAATTCCGATATTCATATACCTTTTCACAACTCGGAAATTGAAATCTAGCTTTCGGCCATTTTAAAAATCAAAGAAGGAATTAAATTTAATTTTAAAAGAATATTTGTAATGCGGGATGTCGTTCTCTCCATAAAAAAACAATGAAGTGCACCAATCAAATATTTTGGCCGTGAAAAAATGAAGAAGACGACCGTTTCGCCGTTCTCCTAGTTTTTCGCGTGTGTTTCTTCACTCTTTCGACCGTAGAAGCTAAACGTTTACATTTGAGAACTTTTCAATGAATGTATTTTGTAGTCAAATAAACAAGGAGTAAAACGATATATTACACGACTCTATGGAGCTCCGGCGGAATTTCTTACAAATGCTTAAATTTCAGCGTTCTGCCTTTTCTGCACCGGTAGTAGTTTGCAAATTTCGGGCGAGGGTGCTTGAAGGGAGGGTTTTCGCAGTAGTCCCAGAGATGGTCGATTGTGGGGTTTCCTAGCGTGCCTATGGTTTCGGCGAAAGATTTTGCTTAGACATGGAGGTGAGAGGTTAATGGAGAGATTTTTAATTGTTGTCGGATGTACGTATTTCGGACGAACCAGAGGGCGTTTGAGATTTGACGGAAGATTTATAGTAATCATAATTTATCGCCCCTTGCCATGATCAGGAATTACATAATTGTATAGCAAAAATGGTTTCCAGGAGCGTTAGATGATCCCTTAAGAATTTGCTTGTTGTCGGGGGCACCTTCAGGACAAAGAAGCAATACATACAACAAAATAATCCCTACAGATGTAACACTATGAAATTTAATAGAGCAAAATTATTTTTAAATACGAGATTTCCGAAAGAGGTTGTAACGATTTTCTAAAGTGTTGGCACTGATTTTTTTGAAGTCAACAACTAGAAATTAACCAGCTTAAGATATATTTAATATGATTTGTAGATTTAATTGGTTGTGGCAAACAATTGACAAAAATTGGCACAAACTAGAAAGAAAACAGCTTAGAAATTATTACAAGAATTTTATTTATAAACACAAGGATTCCCAAAAGGTAGTTACAACGATTTCTAAATATTTTCATTTACTAAATTGTTTGAAGTCAACAGGCAAACCTTAGGAAATATTTTACATGATTTTTTGATTTAATTGTTTGAGGGAAACAATTCAAAAGTTTGGGCCCCATATAGACAAAACATTCCTTATACAATGTTAGGTTTGGCTTTGGCATAACATATAACAGGTTGGACTGTAAGTCGTAGGCGTGAGGTTTGTCCAATAACTTTCGACTATTTTGTTTTGTTCCATTTCTAGTTATTTGATGGTTGGCTTGCTGGTGGTGCTCCATGCAAGGTAGCCGTAGGTAAGTATTAGGCGGATCATTGATTTGTAGAGGATGGTTTTTGTGGTCAAGGGAAGAGGAATATTCCGGGGGAGGGGAGAGGGTAAACTGAGCAACACTGGAGTGGCTCTGAACGTTTCCACTTTCGACAGCGAATTCAATTTGTCTTCGATTGGCGAGTTTGACTATTTTGCTTTTTGAAAGTTTCTTTATTTCTGAGGGTGTATATATTATTTTGCTTACCTCTCTTCATTAATCTATTTTGAAGGTTTTAATTTTACATACATAAAATTTGTAGAGTTTCACATGGGGCAGGTAGTTTTGTATAGGTTTATTACACGTTTCATGTACCTATCAAAATGATCACGGTTAGGAAATTGGAAATGAGTTATAGCACTTGTTTCCATTTAGAAATCCCAGTGTCTGTCGGATGAACACGCTGAGGTTCTCATCTGCCTGTCTTCAAATAGCGATATATTCCTTTAATGGATTTATAAAAGGTAACTATTTGAAATATTCTGTTGTTTTTCTAATAAATTCTTTCTCTCTTCTCATTGCCAAAGCCTTTGAACAGCACGATCCAATTGAGTCCTGTCAATTAATTGGTTGATGTAAGAACGAATAAGTTCATGAAATGAAGAAGTTCATAATTGGTTGATGTCAATTAACTGAGAAATGACCATAATTTGTGACCCATTTCGATGTCAATTAATTGGCCTTTGTCAATTAATTGAATGATTTCAATTAATTTTAATTTCTTCAATTTCCGACAGTTGAATCGACCACATTTCCAATTATTCTTATAATTGATCGATATCGATTTTTTTCGATAATCGCACAGGACTATATGTACACGCGGGTGTGGCGACTCGTGGGGTACAACTATCGTGCACACACGTACGCAGATGATCGTGTATTGAGTTCGGTGCGATTGTATTCATTATAGCTCCGGTAGAGACTACAAGACTAATTTATGGTATTTACATTGAGAAAGGATAACGCTCACAAAGAGACGCTATCGGTGTCCAACCAGCTAATACTGAGTGGACAGCAGGAACGAATTTTAAGCATTGGCTACATTTGGCAAGGGCTAAATGCCGGCTTTCTCATCCAAGAACTTTTTTTCCAAGAACTAGTTTTAGGCCTTAAAAGTCGTCTATATAATGACTATCCGGTGTTGCTTTACTGGCATATTTGAAAACTGGCCATTATGTAGTTTAAACATCAGCTAAGTGAGAATGGAAGCATATGTTGAACAATTCTAAGAGTTGAAAATGCTGCCAAATCATGTTCGGCGACGGAGAACACTACGGGACAGATGCACTCCATAGGACATGCATAGATAATTGGAATCCAAATGGCGGCTAAAGACTATCTGAACAAACCCTGGGCGAACTACTCTCGGATATTGTTGATAATATTCACAAACTACGGGACTACAGAGGAAATCCATTATCTTCGATTTTTTCACTTCTGCTTGAACTGCATTTATTAGTGCGGAGTTAATTTTAATTTTCACCCCGTTCCTTCTTCTTTCTCATGCGACGTTCCCACTTGTATACCATGGTGCGTACAAGCGTAACAACCGACATGATTTCCCACTGCTTGGGAGTTGCAGTCGGAACTCTATGCTGTCCTCTCCTGGAATTGCAAAGGACAAGTGAAAAACTAGCTGTTCCTTTCAAACGAAATTAGAATTTCCGCATCCATTACACCCATTGTAAAAATCAAAATGGTTTCAAAGGTAAATGAAACTCCTCTCTGTTTATAAGACAGAATGAGAGTGTTCCCACTTTCATTCCTTTGTCTTTTTCAACAAAAGGCTTCAGCTGTCCTGTTCATCTCCGCGACGCCAGCGCTTAAAACATTAAGTTGGCAGCTTAAGGTAGTTTGAGCTAGATAGCTCCCGAGTCAGATTTGGAGATCATTTTCGAATTTTATTTTTTAATTTCAGCGTCTATAAGAAGCATTAAGCAATTATTGTCACAATAATGGCGCAAAAATATACTCACATATGACAAAATATTCTAAGTAATTAAATAAATATAATCATTAAGTCTCTAACTTGACACATTTTTTCACGCCGTGCGGTTAAAACACCTTCCAAACAGGTTTTTTTTACGAATCTGTAAAACTTACTGCAGTGAGTGATTGATTAACTGTTATCAACAGATGAGAATGCACACTAAGTATAATACACCGTTAGTTTTTTAACGAAATCTAGGTGTTATAAATTCCTGTTTTTTTTCAATATTCTCCCTCAGGAGCGCACAGCCATTATCTATCCCGTGTAAAATAGCTTGTATTTTCAGGCGAATTGCTTGAAAAGTGGGGTTAATATATTGATATCATTGAAAATATGGGTGTTTAATCCTTAAAATGAAGTCAAATTCATCAAATTCTAGGTGAAGTGATATTTCGCTCCAACTACCTTAAGGAATCACGAGTTAACGCGCGAGCTGACGTGCATTCCCACAGCGATTTCGACTCACGCGCGGACGTAGTACGACGGTAGTGGAAAGGGGGCATTACTAGGGCGGGGGTGAGCGCAAGGGTGGGGGGAAAGGAGGAGGGTTGGGGAGGGGGTGGTGGTGGTGTAGAGAGGTGTTGTTGTCGTTACGGAGGGGAAACAAAGAAGGCACAAGACTTCCGGCCCATTCTCCCGTCTCCCGCCTATCCGTAGGCACACGTTGCTGCCCCCACGCCAGAGGGGGGTGGGGGCACGCGCTGCGGGGGCTGCTGCCCCCACCTCCTCCACACCTTTGGTTGCAAGGGACGGTGGGGGTTGTTAGGAGGAGGGGAGCGACCAAGGGGTTGGTCGCTCCCCTCCGTTGGGGTGGGGGGGGGGGGCGCGCGCCATATGTCTTGTGAGGAGTTGCTTCTCCACCGCTGCCGCCTCCAATCTTCCCCCCCGCCCCCCCTTTAGCCCCCGCACGGGATATCTCCCTCCCGCGCCATCTGATGCCGAAGCCACCGTACACGATATAGAGTGGCCGCAGTGTTTGAGGTGGGTTGGGGGTGGCAGAATGGTCGTTAGGCGGGTGCTGCTGACTTTCTCAAAGGTTACGGTGGCAAGAGGGAGCTTTACGAAGAGGCGCATGCTTCGGAATTGCTGCTCCTTTTCTCCCAAGGCCGGGGATAAATTCCTCACCGTGAGACCCAAGACGTTATAAAAATATCAAAAAATTTCATCGACTCTGCAATTGCTACAAAGTACACCTACAATTATTGCTTGTGATACCTTGAAACTGTGAAATTCAAAGTGAAAACATCAGTCGCCTGTGCTCGGACTTCATGGAGGCTTTTCACTCTGGATTCTAATCCCAATTCAGGTGAATGATTTTTTTTCACTTTGAGTTTCACACAATTTCATCTGACTGGTAACATCGTTGATGCTCGCCCAGCTCCGTAGTTCTTTGAATTCGTGATACTTAACTCTGAAAACAATGAAAATTCGTGAGGCGGCCGTAATTTTTTGTTAGAAGCCCGTTCGGGTCCTCATAGATCGTTGGCTTCTATTCCACCTTGAAAAGTATCTGATTCACGGGTACGGTTGCTGAGATAAAGATTGAGACCTGAGGTTTGGCGTTGTGGTACAGATTTTGAGCATTGAGAAAAGCCTTTACTACTTCTTGCGCAAAGTCATGAAACCATTCGGGAACCACAAATGGAAACTTGCT
Source organism: Pyrrhosoma nymphula (assembly GCA_963573305.1). Lineage (NCBI taxonomy): Eukaryota > Metazoa > Arthropoda > Insecta > Odonata > Coenagrionidae > Pyrrhosoma > Pyrrhosoma nymphula. Next base: position 144,627,966 of record OY754333.1, read on the forward strand.
CTCTTCGCACATTATACGGTCGTGGACAGTTCTGAGGAAAAAATTTCGTCAGTGACCTTCGAAAGCGTATCTACTCAAGAGCCAGCTCTCTTGATGAACTGGGAGTCATTCGATACTGCGCGTATAACTGGATTGGGTGCAGAAAGTGGAGCCTGAGCCGCAATAGCGTAAGTTTTAGGTAAGAATATGGAAAACATGGAATCAACTACTTGTAAAAGATACCAAATTTAACTTTGCAGTGGTAGGCTTCACTTCCTTGAAGGTCTGAACGTTCGTATTCATAATTAAATAAATTACTTGGTACTTATCGAAGATCTTGTAATTACTAATGACACTCCTCTCTGTTTGTTGTTGCAATGAAAATATTGTAGAAAAGTACTAATTGCAATGATTTAATTTAATATGAATACCAGATTTATATTCATAGCATATACAGTTGGTACGTTTCTACGACAAGGAGTTCTCCATGCATTAATGCCGGAGACCATTGGTTGCTTGGCTGGTTGTTATTTGGGGACAGGCGACCGTCAGCTGAGGTCACTTTCGCCATTGGGGACAGGTGGATCGGTTGGTTAGGTACCTAGTTTGACCGAGCTATTTCCCATACTCAAAATGGAGACCATATTCCAATTTAATTTTTTAACTTCAGCGTCTGTAAGAAGCATGAAACAAACACTGTAATATTTCTTCTATGGCAAAAAGATATAGTTATATATGACAAAAATTCTTAGTAATTAAATAAATATGTCCTCATAAGTCTCTACATTGACTCATTTTTTCACGCCGTACGGTGAACAAACCTTCACCACTGAAGGTTTTTTGTGATTCTGTAAAAAATACTGCGGTGAGTAATAGATTAACTTGTATAAATAGTTGTTAAAATATACTAACTACACACAGTTTCTTTTTGGACGAAATCTAGGTGCTAGAAAGTCCTAATTTGATTAATATTCTCCCTCTGGAGCGCACAGCCATAATCTATCCTAGATGTAAAACAGCTTACATTTTCAGGCAGATTGCTCGAAAAGTAGTTCGGCAAGGGGTTGATATTTAGATACATTTGGAAAGACGAGTTTTTTCTTAAAAACGAGGTCAAATTCATCAAATTCTAGGGTAAGTTCCTTGAGGGGAGGATTATTTGAGTGAAGGAGGAAGGGTGGAGAGAAACCCGGCGCTCGCATTAGCCTGCTCCATGAAATAGAATACGATAAGAATATTCATGGCCTGCTCTTAACGAAAGGCGCCAAGGGGACGACGGTTTAACGTCCCATCCGACGGACGGAGTGCTACACCCGAAATGAAGCCACACGGCGGCTCCATCGGAATTACACAGAAAAATCTTCGCCCCTGGCAGGATTAGAACCCGGGCTCTCAGGATTGGAAGCCAATACCCTGGCCACCTCACCACTCCGAATCTCCCCATTCAATTGGTCACAGGGTGTTGAGAAGACGTAATAGTTATTATAATGGAGTATATTCGATACACTCGGGGCACTGTAACAAGTTTCCAGGTTGAGTAAGGAAGGGTCACGCCTTTCTCAACCATTCACCAGTAACAGTAATTTATGGGTTAATTTTGCTAAAACTGTCCGAGAGACACGGTACCGACACTATCCGACACCATGGCATCACGAAAAGCTCATTTCTTGAGAATAGCAATGCATATTTTACAACATTAATGCTAACAGTACCGATGAAGGACAGAGAAACTGATACAATATCACTGCTCTCTCTCTCCCCCCATGGATTTAAATAATTTGAGCTCGTCCAGGAGAGGCCGCTTTGAACTGAAAGAAAAATTTAACTTCACTTAAAGGAAAACAAGCATTCTCAAAACGTGTGTACATACAATATGACTTCAGGAGAAAGCTTATCATAGCTTTCCAAGTGAGGTGAATCCATTAGTAATAACCAAGTCTCTCGACTTTATTTTAATAGTAAAATTTTGAGGTGCTTAAAAACTTGGGTTTTTTAGCACCCATAATCTGTGAATCAATACCTCATTTCATAAAATTTCAATCTCAAATTACAAGGTTGACTATTAATCTACTCTATCTAATTAATTAAAATGTCGTTACTAGAGGTAAGTTCTCTGCATTTAAACACTCTTTAGCCGATGACTAACATGATTACACAAAACAAGGGCACAGACCCCATAAAAGCTTTTTAAATCTCTCGCGTAAGCAAAGACGCTAAATCTGATAAAAAGCTCAAATATTTTATTCATCATCGAGTGCTGAAAATTAATTTCTCCAAGAATATTTCAGTACAATTGAATGGTTACAATTAATTCACTCCGAAAGTATTGTAATTATGATCTCTAAACTTTAACATCTAATTATCAATCACAAGCTTTATCGATTCGTTAAGAATTTCCCAGCTTCGTCTACTGAGATAGCAGCTGTATAAGATATTCTTCTCAGTTGGATTAAAATGTTGATGGGTCTCCGAATTCCACGGAAGGAACTTACGGGTCTAAAACTAAGGAATAAATGAGGAAAAACTCCAATTTCGTAGATAATCCTTCAGTAGGCTTCCGACAGGAAGATATACATTTTTTTCGTTCGCAATTTCAAAGTTCTACAAGGCTTGCCATGACAGACACTTAAACGAGAATTCCCTGCTGCGGAGACACGTGAACGTCTGAAATTCAAAAAGGAAAGTCATTCACCTGCGTTGAGATTCGAACACGCTCATCGAAGTCGGGAGATCTGGTATGCGATGATTTCCACAGTTTTCTTACATGCGGCAAAACAAATTTTAAATGTGAAAATATGTTGATAATCTGTCAAAAACTGCAAATTTATTACTTCAGGGAGGGATTCCTGTTTTATATGCTCTGATATCCTTTGCATTGGTCTCCGACAGAACGAAAATCATGACGGTGATTCCTAGAAATGTCTTGAAGAGTTTTATGAGGAATGAGTATTAAAAAAGGCCTCGAAAGTAAAAGAAAGGAGATAAGAAGGAACAGGACGCATCTAAGAAGTGGGCTTTGAAGAAGGAAGATGAGAGTATGCTGGATGCAAAGGAAAACGAAGATTTCGTGGGCAAAGCTTGAGTGCGGAGGGCAGAGAAGGATTTAGAGGACAGATTCTGAGAGGAAGCTTCTAGGGGTACCTAGAGGGAGAATGAATGAATTCAGAACCAGTTTGGATGGTTATTAAGTAACCTTTCGGATCCGGATCGACAAATGAATTCGATTTCTAAACAGTAGGATTTCTAAAATTCGAGCGCACACGGTTCGGAAATTCCGCTCGACTGTGACGTCACCTAGAAACAATCGGTATGAAAGGATTAATAATGGCTCCGTTTATTTTTCTTCCGCACCTTACAACCCAAACTACCAACAGAGCAAAATGTAAGAGAAAGTCAACTACACACAGTTCATTTAAAAAAGCGATTGTGATTCCGTTGCATAAAAACGATGGTAAGACGAAGGTACGGGTTTACAGACCAATTTCGCTGCTTTCAATTTTTTCCAAGATATTAGAGAATCTTGTTAAAATTAAGTTCTTAAAATTCCTGAATATGTTAAGCTATGCAGACAACATCATTTCCACTTTAAGTCTACTAATCGTACAGAAGATTTGCTTGCTTTACACTTAAGTCAAGTATATTACTTGCTAGTACTTACCTAAAAAATGTTTATAACACGAGAGACAAACATTTTATAAGTTATACTAACCCTTATACTTCATTGTATAAAAGATCATTTGTGTATTTAGCGCCCAAAATGTATAACTTGTTGCCATATGATATTATACATGTAAATAGCGGTCACGTATTTCTTAAAAGGACAACAAAGTGGTCGTTGCAAAAAGAGGAAGTAGATTCATACTAGTGTTGAATTAATATCTGTTCATGTTTATCTTGTAAAAAAGTTATTTTTTAAAAATTCTTGTGTCTTATGTTGCAAGGTATGAGTTCTTTTTTTATTTGTCTAAAACTTTATTTGTACTTCAACAGGTATGACTATATAAGCTTGAGTTCACATGCGCCAGAGATGAAAACGGTGTCATCATAGGTGTCAGCGAAGGTACCCTTTGTTTAAATCTAATAGAGCTCCATTATATTATGTTAACTATATCCATAAAATATTTTTGTGCTAAGTAATACATCTGGAGCAACACATTTCATCTTCATTTCAAGCGGGGTCAAAGGTATTTGGGCTCTTAGTGAGCTTGGTAAGGAAAGAATCGCTGCCCGTCAACTCCTCCGTGGAATGTCTCACCAACCGTACCAGCCTCGAGCACATATATTGAATCCTCAAAAATGGAGACGCGCCACCGGTGACGTAATTGCTCGTCACTTGGGTCGGCGGTTAGCGGACAGGGGGGCGGGGGGTGGGAGGGGAAATTGGCTTCAAATGGGAGGGGTGGGCCCGAAAAACCAGGGGGAAGGAGAGTGTTGGTTTCACGAGAGGGGTGGACGGCGGCGCGTGGCGATGTGCAGCAGGGGGGTGGCGATGGGCAGGGGGGCGGCGATGTGCAAGGGGGTGGCGATGGGCAGGGGGTGTTTGCACGCGTATGTAACCACTGGAGCTTCAAATCGCCCCGTGGCACCGTTCCGCCGCGTTGGTGCTGCCTCCTCGTGGTAAGGGGTAGGGATAAGGAAGGTGGGTGCCATCGGATAGGGTGACGGGGGCATTGTTTGCTCCACTCTCCCCTTATATTCTCATCTAATGACCTCATATCCACTGCCCCGACTCGACGATGTGAATTAGGGTTGAATGGAATGACGGAGGCGTATCCCGTATCGCTCTATGGACTGTAGGTAATAATAATGTTAGCGATACATCGTCACTCACGATACGGGACGTGCGGAGTGCAAGGAGCAGCTCTTGACAAGTAGTCTGGGGAAAGAGTGCTCACTCTAACGGGTGGGCTCAGGGTGCGGTTCGGTTTACCCCGGAGGACGATTTAAGGGTCTCTTCTGAGTACCTCGTCAGGGTCACGGTGTGGTTGCTCGTGTGGATTATTCGGGCGGTTTTCCCTGTCCTCACTAATCATACTTTGACAGCCAGGCTCTCCATTTAACGAGGAGCACACTGCAGAAGCAAAACTACTCAAGTTTAGACGTCTTTCGGCAACCCCTCACGGTTATTCGAGGCCAGAATGTGAAGATTCGTAACCATTTAACATAACTGGTCCATATGAATTTCATTAAATCTTATGTATAAACAAGATCCATTCCCGAAACAGGAATAAACTCTGCTACGTTTGATTGACAGGGACGAAAAAATGAGGACGGCATCTTCCCACGAGGTAAAACGACAACATGGGCGTCATCTCAGAAAAATTACTCCGCCTCCGCACTCAAATAAGGAGAAAAACCTAAGTAGACTTTACCAAAAAGATTGCATGGCATAAGATTTCGCTCTTTCTTGGCAACTTTGAAATATAAATTGTTCTCGGTTTTCCATCCGAGTAAGGATTTTGTCTGCTGCCAACGTTTCGATGGAATAATCCTCCATCGTCTTCAGAGAGATGACAGAATAAGATAATAATGCCAGATTGTTCTGAAGACTATGGAGTATTTCATCGAAACGTTGGCAGCAGCCAAAATCCTTACTCGGATGGAAAACCGAGAACAGTTTATATAGATTGTATGATGCTTACCAGTGTTCACAGGTAATGCCGGGAATTCCGTCCGACCTGCATATAATAAGCGGGAGCCCCTTCAGCATCGCTGTATTTGTGAGGGTAGCGTTTTAAAAACCGTTGGAATTTGCCCCCTTCTCTTCGTAAAACAAGCTCAACCCGGCATCGCCGGGAACAGCATACATGTTTATTCGTGAGTAACCGCTGACGAGTCAGATTCTCAGTTTCGGAATGCACATTCATTACTCTGTGCTCATGCTTCTTTATACGATGAGTAAATTTAATCGCATTTTATTCAGCATCGCCAATTAAGGCTAAACAGTCGCGATTTTTCCCCCACTCAGTGAATAGAAGAGCAGAGATATTCTAAGATGGAATCCGTGCAAATCGCCATTTCATGTTAACAAACGTGATAAGACCGCTGCAACGCCCGAACATCTCCCCCGCGCGGCATTTTTTTTTTAAACCCGCTCTCGTGTCCGACCCGTGTTTGCACAAAAGCGTCAGCTGCCTCCCGCGTGCCGCCGCCAGCAGCACGGAACATTTATACGTCCCCCCTCCACCGCTCCCACCCCACACCCTCTCCCTCTCTCTCCCCCTCCACCCCATCCACCCTAAAAAAATAATAATGAAAAAAAAGAAGCAAGAGAGACAAGTGCTTTTCGCTTTCCTCGTTATTCTCCTCCGTCAACTCAAGAGTTCGAGGGGTGAAGGGGGGAGTGGTCTTTATAAGAGTCCCCCAGGGAGGATGGTGGGACTTAATCCTCCGTGGACACGCGACCCCCTCCCTCCCCCCCCCCGGGGAGGATTTCGGAGCCATTCGGACCTCCGGGGAGAGGACGGGCGGACGCATGTGGTCGGAGGAGAAATCTTCGCCCGGTTGCCGACAGGCAGACAGACAGAGAGAGAGATTTGTGTGCGGGATTTCGTGACGCCCTAAGGATTGGCCCTTTCCTCTTATACAACATCCCGTCCGCCTTTTGGGGGGCGTAAAATTAAAGGGCGCTGAGGATAAGGAGACGCATCTGGATGATCAAACTCGCACGAGATGGCGTAATTATTGTTAATCCGAGAAAATATGAAAGTTTGTAATTTGGTGATAAAATTGTATACATTTTTGTCACATAGTTAATTTCATATGCTAGGTTGAGTGAGGAAGGGGTTTTAGTGGGTTCATAAAAAGTCCACTCACGGAAAATTCAAAGGTTTTTCTCTCTAATTTATGGATTATTCACTGTAAAAAGAAAACATTTTATAAGTCCACGTGATTACTTGTTGTGTTGAGCGTGGTTTCAACGTTTTAGCGTAACTTACAATCCAACATTTCTCAAGTTCACAAGTCTTCACAATAATGTGGTGGGGGCGTGTGAAGGCAAATTATGCCATCAACGTAGCTGACGTAATAAGAGCGGAGAGGGAGTTTAAAACAATTAGACCACTTTGCAGCTCTACTACCCTACCTTCACCAATATATTCACTTTACTTCCAAGGTTACTATGGAAGGAATTTACTTCCTGGGCCTGACCATCCCTCTAAAAGACGTTACACACCGGTTCTCAATCTCCCACAAAGACTCTTACTCAGCCTTTCAACCACCGCTATAGCCATAAAGTTGCTACTTTTCACTCTTCTACGCAGGTTAGTTGACATTCCCATAGACGGCACAGTCTTCTCTCATGAACTAGGAATAATCAAAAAATATTGTCCATCACAGCGGTTATAAAACTGCTCTTAACTACTTGAAAAGAAATTACGACAAAGTGCTCCTTATACACCGATGAGTCTGGAATAATTCCGCTTAACAGACTATCCAGGTGGCTTAAATTACCATTCATGGGAAATATGGGCAACGGCCTGCCATGATGGAAACACCGGTTCTCGATCAGTCACTGAAGTTAAGCATCGTTGGGCTGGGATCGAGGCACGTTAAACTAAAATACTGCTAATGGGAAATATCACTTGTAAAACAAGACTGATGTCTTGGGAATCTTTTAATACCTATATCTTTCTGTAACTCATTTACATGAGCCAACTAATTTTTTATTCCAAAGACATATTAAACGTATTGAATAGCGTGATGTTTATTTTTTTACGTTGTAATGAATGCTGCGGTGTTTACGTTGAAAAAACCGAGAGGAGCACTGCAGTGACTTGTGAAGAGCGCAAGTTGAGCACAGCAAACAGTGACTGTAAATATTTCTTCGCAAAGCATTAAATTGAGACTGGCCACAAAAGTAAATTTAGACCTATTATTTTAAATGAACTGGACAAAGGTGAGAAACTATATTTTTGGAACGATTAGAAATGCTCTCAAAGCTGAGTAAACCCCCCTAGTAAAACCCTCCTTAGTGATGAAACCAACCGTAACGTCATCTATATTGTCCTTGCCTTTACCTCCTAATTCACAGCCATCTTTAGAACTCCACTACCTTATCTCTTCCCATAATCAGTTCCTCTTATCACCCTTCCCACTCCCCCACACTGTATAAATAAATATAACGTGAAAGACTGTTTTGGCTTGGTAGAATGTTGCCTTCAAAAGGATGATTTAGCGTTAAAACCGTGGGAGACACGGTATATAATGGTGTGGAAATACTACGGGTTTCCATTTCATATCCAGCCACCGTATAGCGTACCGGTATCACAAAAACAGTAGTCAGTTCGAATTATGACTCGGGCATGTATGGTGCGTGTGTCTAAAGGTTGTGGTCTGATTCTAGACGGTGGATAATAAGCTTAGAATTTGGAGCAGCAAAAAGCCACATGTAATTCCACTACTTGCTATTAAAGTCGTTGTTCAGCGATGCTTTCAATTTGCCTATAGTTAATAAATTTTCAAGCTCAACAAAAACTTAATACCTCACATCATGGCATCAAATATTTAAATATCTTCCCTCGAAAAAACATCCTTAATCACATAGCTACGGTGATACTACTAATGCCTGTACTGCCCGTATTTCTCCTCCCATCCCTGAGTTTCCTCCGACAGTGACCTTCAAGGAGGCTTTAAACTTCATTTTTAGTCCCCATTCGCCCCCAGTCCCTTCCGCTAGATTTTTTAGTTTTTTTACAAACTTGTTTTATTAAAAATATATTTTTATATCCTTTATACTCAAAAGTCTAGGTTTTACTAGAGCTATACGAATAATTTCCTCGCACATAAGCCTTCCTTAATAATTTTCTCTTAGTCCCTTAGAACTCAAGTTTTTTTTCTCTCCTCTGGTATAAAGCTTCTTTTGATTACGCATATTCAAATTGAAATACGACTCCTTGAAACATTAAGATCGGTGGCGCTCAGTGTGAAGGCTCACCTTGAATTAATTTATAAAAGTTGCTCCTTTGAAGTTTTTATTTTCATATCCCCCCTCTCCCTCATTACGCAATGGTTTGCTCTTGAAAAATAAGTTTCTCCTTCATCTCTTGTCTGTTTAATGAGATAATTAGGCGGAAAGTTGAAGAGGAAGATATTAAATAGCCGCGGAACAAAAAAAAAACAGTTTTTTCATTCCACGAGTCGGGTTAGAGGAAGTCTCAAAGTGATCCATTGAAAGCAATTCGTCACAAATTCCATTTGCTCTCGTTTACCCATTTGTCACTCGAACGAAAGCCGAGACGAATTCAAACGGCTCTGAGCGCGTGTGTGTGTGCATTAGTTTTCCTTTCAGACAAATGAAAGAGCTCCGTGCTTCCCCGCCATGCGGCCAATCATTAAGGGGGCGCTCATTCGACTTAGTTTACTCCCCATGCAGCTTAGTAGTAATCCCTTTTGGCCGTCAGGTGTCGATGGCTGGGACACCGCCACCCCCCCCACCTCGCCACTCCAACCGTCACGCCCTCTCTCTATCTCACCACCCTTCTCCTCCCTCGTGAATTTTAGGTCGTTTGAGCGAGATATCAATTCACCGTGAATTTGATGAATTTGACGTAATTTTAAAGAAAAACTCATCTGTTCAATAAAATCGAAATATCTACCCCTTGCCGAACTACTTTTCGAGCAATCGGCCTAAAAATATAAGCTGTATTACATGGGATATATTATATGGCTGTGCGCTCCAGAGAGAGAATCATATATATTATTTCTCAAGGGATTTATTTTTGCCGGTACGCCATAACTTCCTTAATACTTCATCAATTTTCATAAATGAGGCATCATTTTAAAGCTTTTTTTAACCGCTACACCGGAAAAATATACAAATTACTCACATTTTAGTTGCTTTTCGGAAAATTACCATTGAAAAAAACGGTTTTTTGAAATACCGCCCTCGACCTACCGATCCTCTATCGAGAATATCGAGATATATCGAAATTAAACCGATTTCGATTTCATGCATCTATTATCTCATTCCGCATTTTATTTCGACTTAAAATATTGATTTAAGGTATTCGATCTGCTGATCTAGGTATTTATAAAATGAACTAAATTAATCAAAACTTGAATTTATATTTACTTCCCCAAACCGCTCGCAGTCATTTGTTTTTACTTAGTCCATGACGACCAACTTACTTCGTCTCTGCTCTCTACGATAAACAAACCAGGCGATAAAATCAGATTATTCACTTTAAAGAAATCTACACAAGTTCCACTCAAAAGTAAGTACCGTATGGATTCTGACGCACTAACTACACGGTGCTAACTATACGGTGTGCACTGTGGGATTCGAGGAGGATACAGTGCGAATGCTTTGCACGGGTCGACTAGTATTATACAAATAAGGAACTTCTAGCACTTACATTTCGTCAAAGAACTAAAGATGTGTAGTTCGTGCGTTGTCTCAACTATTTATAAAAATTAATATATTGCTCACCGCAGTAATTTTTACAGAATCGCAAAAAAGAGCTTCTATTGTGAAGGCGTTTCCAGCTGCTGCTGTTTTTTAAGTCTTTTTAGCCGTACGGCGGGAAAATATGAGTCAAGTTAGAGACTTTTGTGGTTATGTTTATTTAATTACTGAGAATTTTTGTCATATACATATAAGTATATTTTTGCACCATTTATATTACAATTTACTTCATAATTCTTGCAGACGCTGAAGTTCAAAAATATAAAATTCTGATATGGCGTCTATTATGACAATGGGAAATATCTTGCTCAAACTACTTTAACTGTTCCTGTTCGGCCAATGCCAACTTCAAAGCTTTCCGAATAAGACTACTTTTACACATGCAGCGAAGTTACACCCAAGTACTAATTAGTACTTCCTGCGTGCCGTAACTACTTTTTAAGTTACGTAAAGCAATACCTAACTTGATCACTCTTGCAAGGAGACAAGCAACCCAAAAGGTCCCACCACCCACTGGCGTCCACTTATGCCTCGAGCATATGTCCAGACATATAACTCCAAGGAGTAAAACAGCAAAGTGCATTTCGAAGAACAAACTTTACACATCTGGGATGAACCATGGCCCAATGAACCATGTTTTCCGGAGAACCTCCTATTTTAATAGAACTACTTCGGATTGAAAAGAAAACTTTGTGAGTTCCACATAAATAGATCTTTATTACGACCTGGGTTTCTTCGCTGAACGTTGTAATGAGGTCCCTCATTATGATGTTGCTCAGCGACGATACGTAGGTCGTAATAAAAATCTACTTATTCGGAACTCACAAAGTTTTTCTTTTCAATCATGAAGCTGTTCCATAAAGTTGCGCCTGATACCATTTACTTCACCAAGAACTACTTCGGTTTCGTGAAATGCTTAACAATACGTAATTTGGCGTAGAATAACTAGCAATTCAAGTAAACTTTAAAATGTACATTGATTATAATTTGAAACCACATGGAGGGGAGCACCTCAAGCGAAGACATCGAAACACAGTAGGTATTAACTGTAACAAGGAAAAAAATACTTAGTAATATATCAACGTTTTATTTCTGGTAACCTGGACAGTTTTGACATTGTTATCAAGGATAATGACGCGATTTTACTTTTGATTATGATGCAAATGATCGAAACCGGTCAGGTTACAAGAAATAAAATAGTAAAGGATACTATCAAATATTTTATACCCTTATTATGAGCAAATTTCACAAATTTCCATCCCCTTCAATTGATTCTAACAGTGGGCATTTACTATTTCTGCATTTTTCACTTATATTTTAAAAAAGTGCTTTTTAATGAGCAACCATGTCATTTCAATGAACATTTTCTCTCCTCTGCTCTAAAGCTTCTTTTGACTACACCTATTCAAATTGAATTACGACTCCTTGAAACATTTAGATCGGTAGTGCTCAGTGTGAAGGCTCACCTTGGATTAAATTATAAGAGTTGATCCTTCGATGTTTTTATTTTCATATCCCCCCTCTCCCTCATTACGCAATGGTTTACTCTTATAAAGTAAGTTTCTCCTTCATCTCTTGTTTGTTTAATGAGATGATTAGGCGGAAATTTGAAGAGGGTGATATTAAAATAGCCGCGGAACAAAAAAAAACAAGTTTTTTTCATTCCACGAGTCGGGTTAGAGGAAGTCTCAAGTGATCCACTGAAAGCAATTCGTCACAAATTCCATTTGCTCTCGTTTACCCATTAAGTCAAAGTTTAGTCCTGGTGACCCATGCACATTCTTGACAGTGATTCATTTTTTTAATTCTTAGCACCGCAGCATTGCGAATCTTCCATTTTAATTCATAAACTTCGGCTACTTATGACTTTGTTTGCTGAAATAGGCAATGTTGCTTTTAATTAAGTCCCATATTTTATGTGTACATTTTGGTATATTTCGTATTCTGTTAGTTATTTCGTAGCAAAAATGAAAACATTAACAAATGTTTCTCCTCAGACATTAAATGCGGTATTCAATGCGGTGATACTGGAAAGCACCAATTACAATCACATAAAGAGTCTACTTAAACTTGGCAAAAACAACGGCCTCCCGTATCCTGCCGTGAGCATCTTCGGTGGTCTTCGGGAGCTCGAGTCGCGGTAAAAAGCCAGAAGGCGGTGCTGCACTCTTGGTTTACGATCGCCAATGACCCACAGGGGATGCACATTCTCGCGGCGATGGGTCATTGCCGCCCGGGCACACAAATGTATTCGCTCTAGCTCCCGAAAGTCCCGGGTTTGACTCCGACATATGCTGTGCCCTAATCACCCACTGCTTCGCCCAATCACTCCCCTACTCCACTACCGAGGGGGGTGGGGTGGGGTTAAGGGAGTGGGGGAGAGAAGGGGAGGGGTCCAAAAATTGTGAGCCGGGCGAGTTGAAAAAAATAGCAGGAGGCGGAGTGCTTTTTGCTGTTGATAGGTGTACCCTTGTTAATGTGGGATGGGGGTGGATGTTCCCTTTTGCGGTCTCGGGGAGTATTCGTATCATATTGCCCATCTGGCGTAGTCTGCTGTCTCAGAAATGATGCATTCTGGGGCAGGGAGTCCGCTCGTTGCTGAATTAAACCGTGATATTTGATGTGGAGTGCCCTAACTGTGACGGGCACTTTCTAAATAGTGCGAAGGCACTACTTCAGTTGAATGGGCGGGTAAGAAACTAACACTGTGAGCAAACAAAAAATTTGTTTACCTTAAAGTGCACACGCCGAACATTTAGAGCAAACATCTCTAAAAACAATAACTACTTATTGGGTCTCACACGGCATGGAACAAAATAAAACCTGCGCATAGGGACGCTAATAATTACTAAGCACGGCTTGTAAACAGTGATATGATAGATTATTATCATGCTCAAAATTTTAACTTTAGATTGGAAATTTTCCGGGTTATGCCTGTTAGCGTTAATTTACATCTTGTCAAATATATAATCATATAAAGCGTAATTTTCCTTCCAAGCAGGGCTAACAGAATGTATGATGAGCTTAGATGTTACATCGAGTTTCACACTGTTACGATGAAATGAAGTCAGTGATTTCATAAATGGGTACATATATCTGAGAATTCTTTCATCGAAAACAATGAAAATAAATATTGCTAAATTTTTACATCAGAAGAGATTCCACTACCACGCGCAAATACATTATCTTTTCTCACCCACCGAGCTACGGAAAAAAGCAATTAAACTATTTCATACAATTTATATTAAATCAAGGATTAATTAAGTATCCGTATGTTAAGGATGTTGCACGGCCTGAAGAATGTAAATTTCATTTTTGATTTCAAGTTTAAACGATTAAATAAAATATTTTAATCAGGATCAATACATTTTGGTCAAACAAGTTAAATAAATGTGCCAAAGGTGGTTTTCAGCAAAGTTTGATTTTGGCGTTTTTAGCAATGAACAATTTAAGCTTTTTAAAAGACAAAATGAATGTTAGTACATGAAGGATGCACGCAATATAACCAGTTTATATTAAACCTTTTTAAATTACATTTATAACTAATAGATTCTGTTTTTAATTCAGAAAAGGAATAACATACTCAATACATATCTATCTAACTCGAGGAGCAATTTCTTAGCGGACAATGACGTTTCACTGTTTTTACTTCCAAATTCAGATGTGCTAATTAAAATAAAATTCACGTCATACATATGCAAATATTTTATGAATTTACACTGCAAAAATGTGTTGAAACTAAAGCAGCTGCGTAAAAAGATTAATGCAACTAGTTGTAAAAAAATATTTCCTGGGAGGAATGGAAATACTTATGTAATAAGTTTTGAAATAATATTCACTAGAAATATTACTCAAATGATACTCAATCACGTGCATGGATGCAAGATTAACTCCAAGTAATAGAAATTCGCCAGGAGAAAACTTGAATAGAAAAAGACAAATAGGATTCATTCTTGAACCTTATTACCGTTGTTCCGATGGTCACTCATCCAACGACTGTATGTAATACATAATTTAATTGACATCTCTCGCTGAAGTAATTGCCCAATACATTTGAATGGCAATTGATGATCTGGGTTCAAATTACAGTATAATCTAAGTTTATTTCTGGATGAAATACCATACCTGGATGCTAAAAATGTAGAGAAATATCCCTTGGGAAAAAAGTTTAGGTTGCGAATGGAACCATGGGAACCCACTACAAAGAGCGTCTCATTAAAAGGACTGTAATTTGGAGTGAAGTGAAAATTTGAGACTCTCGTAGCGAATTAAGAAAAAGCAAAAGGATGGAAAATGTAAGGATAAACTTAACTCTGATCAAGAAATGAATAGCAAGGTGAAGGAATACTCTGAATGAATACGGTTTTTCTTCATTTTTTTCTGCTGATGTCATCCAATTTCATATTCTTATCTTCCTCATCCGCGGATACCAAACGTTCTTCCCTCTATCGTCAATTTTAGCATGTCGTCATCTTTCATCACGTCTTCCATCAGCTTAACTTCATAATCCTAATCTCCACCACTAATTCTTTTCCGCCCCTACCATAACTATCCCATTCTGTTTCGTATCCTACTGCCACACAAGTCGCCGTCTCCGTTTTTCGCCACACCTGTCTCTCGAAGGCCTCCCACCAACTCATATCCTCTTTCAACTTGGACCCCCGTTTCGGACTCCAATAGTGCTACGCTCTACATAAAACTGAGCTATGTAAGATATAAAGGAAGTTGAAGACTTTGAAGGTGTCACAGGTTGTAGAGAGTTATTTGTTTTGTTTGTGTCGTTAGAGTTCATAAAATTGAGTCAGAAACTATCAAAGATAAATAAAAGGTGAGTGAGCTTATTTTAATGTCTTTATTGAGATTCCTCCGTAATTCCCATCTTTTCGTAAATGCTTCTTTACCTAATCCAATTCTGCTTCAATAACCTTGACAGGTTTCCCACAAATACTTATTTTTGTCCATGGTGAGAAAACCACCTTTGTTATTTCCACAACACTTTATTACGCTGGCACGACGCGCGTTTCACCACACTGTGGCATACTCATGTGCATTTAGCGGTAGGTTGGGTGGAAATACATAGCCAGGGCTTGTGTTGAGGACAGGAGAGGGGGTGGGTGGGGATGGGGGAGGGGAGAGGATTTCCGTTAAGTTTAAAAATGAGTACCAAAGAGGCTATATAGAGGTTTCTCGGAAGACTGCTAGGCGACTCCGATGGCTGGGGGGAAGGAGAGGGGTGGAGTGTTTAGAGGGGATTTTTAGGGGTGTAAGGGGGAGGTGCAAGGGGGTGGAGAGTGTGAGAAGAAGTGCATGGTGTAGGAGGATTTGGGGACCAAGCGCTTTAAAAACCGCCGAGGCCACCTTCTTAAAGAGCAAAGGTCTAATTACCTCTAAAAGAAAATATATAAAACACACACATTTTGAAAAAATCACCGTAATTACAGTGTCCGACTAAAACTTTACACAAACAAGTAAAAACTAATTCTTCTCCCTAACCAACAAAATTATCTAGAGTTTATGGCCTAGTGGTAATATAAACTACTGTTAACTAAATAAAGTAAAATTGGAGCATGCCACAGTATGGTGAAACGCGCGTCGTGCCAGCGTAATAAAGTTTTGTGGAAATAACAAAGGTGTTTTTCTTAACATGGACATCCATAACTTCCACGAGGTCAGGCCTGATATAATCAGTTTTACTTATTTTTGATCATCTACTAAAACAAAGTGCTTTAAATAACTTGGATGGCTCTTTTGAGAAAACGTAGCTGATGGTTTGTGATCGAAATAATATTTTACCCAAAAGATATCAACTAAAATAGGTTCTGCCTTCTAGAATTATTATCAAAACCAAATATTAGTAAGTACACAACACTACTTTTATCACACCCAACTACAGTACTACTACTATATTTTCTAGTGTATACTATATTTTTACTAGTAATTATATTTTCCTAGAGTATATTCTTGATCTGAGCCACATGTCGGGAACAGTAAGCCATTTCAATTATTTACTCAGATTGTAATGTTTTCTCAGGACTGATGTGGAGGAACTTTTACCAAAAGAAGATGCTTTTCAATTTTCCACAGAAACATGTTTAATGCGACTGATTTAGATGCTTTACGTGGTTGTATAGCAAACAGTTCAGGCTACATCAAGGTATATGTATACATTTAGAAGGAGGGTTGGTGAGAGGGGAACGAACGATGAACGAAAGGATAGAATATATCAAGCAAATGAGGGATAATAATTTTAGGAATGATGAAAAACGTAAAGCGATAAAACAACTGGAAAGAGACTCCAGTGGATAACTGAAGCAAACTAATTTTCGGATTGATGACTACCGATGATGGGTCCTTACATGGCTGGATTGTTAGGAGCATCAGTGTAATCAAAGGTAGGAATATTTATGTTTTTCTCTGAAGTATTCCGGAACCATTATGTATGTAAAATCCCTGGAATCTATCATTTAAGCTTACTTTAATATTATTGGCCACAAGAATAAGTTCACTAAAACCACAATGCATCGAGGAAATTATAAATTTGCCCCCTTTGTCTCATTCAATATATTTTATCATAATCAGTGCACAAAAGTAACTGAATCATCTACATATATAATTTTCCTCGAAAAAACTGCTAAAATGTAAAAAAAAACACTACAATTTATAAACCTTCTGTAATGTTATCATAAGCACTCAACCAATATAAAATCTAAATCCAATAATATTGTGTACATAATGTATAATAAGATATTAACTACGATAATTCGTTAAAATTTTAACTCATAACATTGTAAATGATAGCATCAAAAGCCATTTAGACAAAATATATATCAAAACCTAAACAAGCCCAAAAAACTAATAAAACACAAAAATATATAATCTAATTCCCATATTCGATGACATTTAGGAAAAAACCACTCGAACCGATATATTCTCAAGGTGCATTATAGCCTTAAATATTATTTTAAAGTGTACTCAGGTTGAAATACAGGTCTCTGCTGGAATCAGCATTCAGATAAATATCCATGAGGTGTACTGTTATAATTGCTTTTTGATGAGGGCAAATGTTTCTTCAAGGTTTAAAAAAAATCATATTTACCCGAAATGAGAATAGACAAGAAGAAACACTGAATCCTGGTCCTCCAGGTCAATGAGCGAACTCAGACACGGTTGACGAAATCTATTTGTATAACAAAACCTTTGAAATAATCCATATATTTTAAATGATAGTCACCATGAAAATTATTGACAGAATCAAAACAAACTTTGTAAATTTTACAATGGATTTTGTTCAATACGACCGGTTTCATCCCGAAGACCTGAAGACGTCGCTTATGCGAAGAAACCGGTCGTATTGAATAAAATCCATTTAAAATTTACAAAGTTTGTTTTTATTCTGTCAATATGGAATTTTACAAAGTAACGCCTGATAATATCGAGTTCATGAAAATTATTGATAAAAACCACAAATTGAGTACTCAGGTCCCCGAATGCTTTTGACTACATATGACTGTTAAAAATAACTCGAGGGATGATACTTCGGCTAAATATTCCAATTTGGGATTAATTAGGCTAGTATATTTTTGGCTACATATCTGGCTGAATAATTGTGAGACGCTCCGGTTTTTGTCGAGCCAACACCCAAGATAGGTCGAGAGACTTTACCGCTTGTATGTGCCCGGCGCCGCAGCTCAGTTAACCAGGCGGACGGGTTTTCGCATCTTGGGTTTGAGACAGCCAGCTGTGGGTTTCAACCTTGCCGATGGCGGTTCGAACTGAAGAGACGAGGGATCAACGTGAAGGGCTATCAAAAGAACGAGTCAAACAGGCTCAAATCAGGAAGGGATCTCAAACAGAAAGGGATTGGCACGATAGGGACTTGTGGAGGATTCAAGCTATCAGGGCTGATAACTCCAACATGGTCATAAAAGAAGTATACTTGGCACCTACTGGCAGATCATTTAGCAAGGGATGGTTACTAAGATGAGAAACGATTTTAGCCGATTAAGCCAGTACAAAGGAGATTGCTCAAATAGACTACTAATAATAACCTTCATTTTTGCAATTGATTACAAACTGAATTTTTATTGCTGCAAGTGGAAACCAAGGGTACCTCATGAAGATTGAGTTGTAACTTTCCACTGGTAACGTAGATTAATTGCATCCTACGTTTCGATGTACTTCATCATCATCAGGTCTGAGGATGATGTAGTTCATCGAAACCAAGGTCGCAATAACATTGGAAAGTTGCAACTTAATCTTCAATATGTTGAAATTCCACCACACCAAGCCTGATACTTTTCATTTTTTGTAGTCAATGGTGCTTGGAAATAATATACATTATATTTTGAGTCACCAAATATCTTGGGCATGGTTTGTTATGACAATAAGAACATGCGGAAAAGTGCTAGATTGAATAAAATTGATTTTACAGAAAGTTCTATCAAATGAAAGTAGCGATGCATAAAAAACGTACGGATATTTTTTTGAGAAAGTATTTGAAAGGTTATCAAAAGGAAATATAGTTTTGGAGGACCCATCAGTGAACATAATATAATCGGCGACATTCAATTCACAGCGAAATAATTGCTTTTCCGCATCTTGATATGACTGAAAATAATTATTTTTGTCGACCAAGCATACTGCCTATTTAAGAAAATCCTCCGCTACAATTTCCAGCAGTAAAGTTGCTGTTAGCGATCAGCTTTAAAAAAAACTCCCACTCAACTGGTGAAATAGGCTTCAAACCGTTACAAAACTTGCGTGCCGCAGCCACGCAAGTTTAAAATCTTCAGGGGTTATTGACAACAGCCCGCTGAACATTGCAATATTGCTTTGTTTTAGTAAAATATTCCACCGATTTCGTTTCTTCAAGATCATTGCATAGAGAAAATCTCTGCATGTAAATAATTACTAAGTAAGTACCGTACAAGTGCAAAGCAGAGAATATCTGAGAGAAGTCAGACCGAAGAACTAGATTAATTGCTGGGAACATCAATAGTGAAAACAGTCGGCAAAAAGGGTCATTAAAACGATTGCATGAAAGTGTCAAAAATGCCGTCACTTGGTTGAGAGAAAAATATATAATTCGCTTTCTAGGCATTTTTTTTTATTACTAAATGATTTATACAAGGAAATTCGATTAATCATTGTCGTTGAAAGTTACACCGTTAATTTATACATAATACATACATGGATTATAGCCTTTTTCCTGTTATCATTCACAGTCAGGGCAACAAATAAGGTGAAGAGAATTTCTTACTCTCGAAACAATCTGTGGAAAATAAATTTTAAAGTACCTATGCCGGGTCTACACGAGCGCCTTAAAGTCCACTTTAAGTGAGAAGTTACCTTAAGGTGGTAATGTAGGTGTTCGCATCCCTCTTTAAAGAGCTTTCAACTAAAGGAGACCAAGGTCCCCAACTTAAGGTTAGCGTAGTCAATTGTTCCCATGAAATATGTCCTTAAGCGCAATGTCGTCTACTTTTCTATTTACTGTTTACTCGTTATAAAATGTAAATAAAGATTTTTCAACGATGCTGTTCCATCTATAACAAGAATATTATGTAAACTGCGACTCTCTGTAACTGTACAATCGTAGAAAACAATTTATCCAATTGCGGAGATAGGTCATGTTCGAAAATAAGTTCTATATTGCCGAAACCTTTCGTGGATAAAGAATCTCTTCCAAATTAACAATATTTTTTTAACAATGTTCTTGTTCTTAACAATTTTCTTAATACTGGTGGTATTAAGAACAAGAATGTCTACATATCTGTTGCTCTAAGAACACAAATATTAAAAAAACTAGTATCCCACGATTTTGTAGTATATATTGCGCAAGTATGCCTCATAAGTAATCGTGTTGGTAGATCGCTGCTACCACTGTTATCCAATATTCGTTTGTCACAGCCAAATTTGGCTATTGACATAATATTCCATCGTTAATTTACTTATTAACTTGGCAATAACCACCTTACACTGACATGGATAAATTCTAGATAGTCTAACATTGCATTTCTGGCCAATCTTTGTCTGCTTTTGGTAATTATTAGAAATGTAATTCACAATTTCCGTGAAGGCAATGTATTGCGTAGCATATGCCAGTTCACATGTTAAGATACATTTTGCATCGATTAGTCTGCACAGACGCGTACCTTAAACCTCCCTGCCTTATGATAACATCCGACGAATTCCTAACGGAGCATGTGTTCTGAAGGATGGAGAATCAACAGCGTTATGTTTCTGATGTTATATTTCGGAATAAATTTCTAATTAATAAATTACCAGCACCTAATTAATAAATTTCCTAGAAATTTATTAATTAGGTGCTGGTAGATGAGCCAAGAAAACAAACATTCTCCCCCTCATATTCTTTCAACCGAGATTTCGATGATAATATATACTTGAACTTCGGATGATGAAGAATACCTGCATTTATACATTTCCTTAGATGTGCAGAGCTACAAATAAGTAGATACCATTAGGAGCTTAAAATACCATTCTCCTAGATCAGCAATTCAAAAAGTTTCCAAAGAGGCACTTTAGATTTCAAGAAAGAAGAGCTGAAGAGAAATAGCACAGCAAAAGATTACAGCAAAAACCTTTTTATGAGATGTTATAATTTTGTCCAGTAAAATTTTCCAAAACTGGTGAAATATCCAAGAGAGAGAACTTGGGCTATGAACATTAGAATGAGTATCTTATTTTCGGTTGTATCTTATACTAATCAATAAAGAGCAGTTGACGTAGGGATCTTGTGGGTAAAGAAAATAGTAAGTTTTTAAAAATCGATAAAGTTACTAAGCTTTTCTTGTGTGATACGGTAATCTTTAAAAACTGAAGTTGATACCAGCTTCCTAAGACTTTAAACAACACTATCAAAGCCCAGAAATTGTGATAGACTTCTCATGATCTTAACTCCATTAACAAGTTAAAATTCACAGATTGCTAATCAAAACAAATTAATAGCAAATTGTTCAGCGATAACAAAGAAAACTGTTGAAGGCCTGAGAGATGAGATTTCAAGATTCAATCCCTGAATGCAGCTCTCTATATGGATTACGGAGAGGGAATGGAATCTGAAGGATGTTGGTGATTTATTTACATATTTAGAATTAAAACAAAAAATTCTACAGCTTATCTTTTACTCGCCCGTGAGGAGTTGCTAGTCTCCCATCGGGCGCCTCCCCAGGTGGCGGATAGGGGAACGCTCACCAGATATGGGGGGTACTGGGGAAATAAAATACCCAGGGCGGACCAAAACTAGCACTGCTGCCTTGTAGGCAGGCGTTGGATCGCCAAAGGCTAGAGGAAGGAAAACCTCGATTAAAAACCCTGGTCCTCCAGGTTGAGGGTTGAGCGTTGGGCTGACAACCCGCCTCGTAAAAAAACAAATGTTACGTATCACCACAAATGTGCCTCGGATCATGGACAGGATTTACGGATTATGAAACGGCCCGAAAGGATATTGAGATTTGGTACCTGGAATGTTAGAACATTGGGAGCACCCGGAACAAGCGATTCACTAGCGGAAGAGCTGAACAAATATAAAATGGATGTGGTGGCACTGCAAGAAACAAGATGGCCACTGTCAGGGAAGATAAACAAGAAAAACTATCACATATACTACAGTGGGTGCAAGAAGAACCGGTTTCATAGAGGGGTAGGGTTCGCTGTAAACAAACAAATATCTGATTCTGTAATATTGTTTGAAGCTGAGGACGAACGTATGTGCAATATTAGGTTACGGGGAAAATTCAAAAACATATCTGTAGTAACATTTTATGCACCAACAGAGGATGCTGAGGAAGAGGAGAAGGAACAGTTTTTTGAAACGTTAGAACAAAAAATGAATAAGCTTCCAAAATATGACCTCAAAATTGTGTTAGGAGATGCTAATGCCAAAATAGGACGGGAGATTGTATGGAGGGAAGTAGCGGGGAAAGAAAGCCTCCACGATAAAACTAATGACAATGGAGAAAGACTATGCAGCTTTGCTGCAGCAAATAATCTAAAGGTGATGAGCACATATTTCCCAAGAAAAGACATACACAAAGAAACATGGATATCCCCAAACGGCAGAACCAGAAACCAAATCGACCACATTCTGGTAGACAACAGGAACAAAAGTAGCATAACCAGCATTAGAAGTATAAGGGAAGCGGAATGCGGATCAGATCATCACCTAGTCCTAGTCAAATTGAAACAGAGAATAACATTGGTAAAGAAAAGGGAAGAAAATAAGACAGAAAAGATAGCATTGGAAAAGATAACAGATGAGCTAATATCAAAAGAATTTAAAATTAAGCTAGAAAACAGATTTCAGTTGTTGAGCAGTATGACAGAAAATGAGGAAGAAAATAACGATCTAAACGAAAACTGGAACACTTTTAAAGAAACGCTGTTAAAAATAGCAACTGAAGTCTGTGGAAAAACAAAAAAATCCAAGAAGAACCCTTGGTTTGATGAGGACTGTGAGAAGGCTCTGCAGGACAGGAGAAACAAGAAAAGGAAATGGCTAAACAACAAATCTAACGATGATAAAGCAGAATATAACGAGACTAATAAAGCAACCACAAGACTTCTGAGAAAAAAGAAACGGGAATACATTGACAGCCTATTAGAGAAAGCAGAAGACAATAGAAGAGGAAATAATGCTAGAGAATTTTACCAATGTATAAAGCATTTCAGAAAAGGTTACACCCCAAGCACATATGGAATAAAGGATAAAAAAGGCCAGACACTGACTCAAAAGAATCAGGTAATGGACAGGTGGAAAGAATATTTCCACAACCTGCTGAATTGCGAGCAACCCACACACATTGAAATATACGACAAGTACGTGAATGTAGAACCTAATGTCGAGGAACCCTCTAAAGAAGAAGTAGAAAACACAATTAAGACCTTAAAGAATAATAAATCACTGGGAGAAGATGGAATACCGTCTGAACTATTAAAAAAAGGTGGAAGAATAGTACATGAAGAACTGCATAAGTTAATCTCCAAAATATGGACAGAAGAAAGGATGCCAAAAGAATGGCAGGAAGCCATTATAATACCCATTCACAAAAAAGGAGATAAAGAACAATGTGAAAATTATAGAGGTATATCATTGCTTAGCAACGCATATAAAGTGTTTTCGAAAATAATTCAAGGTCGAATAGAAAAATACACTGACTCCATAAAAGAAGACCACCAAGCTGGATTCGTTAAAGGCCGTTCCACTACAGATCAGATTTTTATTTTAAAGGAAGCCATCAGTAAATATTGGGAATATAATAAAGACTTCTATGGACTTTTCATAGATTTCTCAAAAGCGTATGACATCCTTATTAGACAACGAATATGGCAAAAGATGGAAAAGTTTGGCATTCCCATAAAACTGATTAATTTAGCTAAGCTGACAGTTGAAAGCTCTAAATGTAAAGTGAGAATAGATGGAGAACTATCTGAAGCATTCGAGGTCGTCACGGGGGTAAGGCAAGGTGATGGTCTGTCTCCTCTGCTGTTCAATATAGCACTAGAAGATGCCCTGAAAAATGTAAGAAGAACCAACCAGGGAATTAAAATAGGAACTAGAATAAATATCCTAGCATATGCAGATGATGTTATTCTCCTCGCAGAAGACAAGGAGGAACTGGAAGAACTAACAAAAATTCTACTCCAGGAGACAGAACTAGTGGGTCTGAAAATAAATGACGAAAAGACAAAATACATGCACTTTACTAGAACAGAACATCAGCTAATGACTACAATAAATATAGATGGGCATAAATTCGAAGAAGTGGAACAATTCAAATACTTGGGAACAATAATATCAAACAAAAATATTGAAGAACCGGAAATTACGAACAGAATTAATTTAGCTAACAAAAGCATGTATGCCAGTAATAAAATATTAAATTCAAAGGTAATATCACAAAAAACCAAAATCAAAATATATCACACAATAATTCGTCCAGTACTTCTTTATGGGGCAGAAACATGGATCATGAACAGGAAAGAAGAAAGGAAGCTGATTATATTCGAGAATAAAGTCCTGAGGAAAATCTTTGGCCCCACAAAGGAAAACGAAATATGGAGAATCAAGCGGAACAAGGAAATAAGAGATCCCTACAAAGAGCATGATATAACTGCATGTGTCAGGGCCAGAAGAATGAGATGGCTTGGGCACGTTATGAGAGCAGAGCAGGGCTCAATACTTAAGGATGTTACCAGTGGGAGACCAGAGGGAAGACGACCACCGGGAAGACCAAGAAAAAGGTGGTGGGATGGAGCAAACATGGACATAAACCGGATAGGGGGAGCAGTGGAAGAAGCTAGAGACCGAGAAAGATGTAGGGCACGCATTGGTGAGGCCTAATCCCAGCTTGGGCATAGATGGCCATGGGAGTATGAGTAGAGTAGAGTAGTATCTTTTACTCGAAACCTCGGTTATTTAACAGCTAATCCGGATGCAATTCAATCCAATACTTGTGGCTTTCTGATCAAAATAAATTCGAAGTTACTGTTGAACTATCCGCGATAATAACTTCAGTAGAGGTGAGATGACTTACTTTATAATTAGGCCAAATTCAATGAATTTTATGACTAGTGATGTCAACTATCCTAACCCTCGGAAAGTCAATATCGGGTCTAATGACTCTGACAGTGCTATAATTTCAATTTCTTTGCGCATAAACCGTAACCCACACGGTTGAAATTCCATCAATTCTTCTGGTAGAACTTACGAAGTCTTTCGTAAAAAAGATAAGACGACTTTCGCAGGTACATTAACATTTTTTAAATTGGAAAAAACCTTATCAGTAGTATTTTAACAGGCGTTACGCAATCTACCTCTTTCGATACAAGTTATTAATCCTTATTTTTGATTTGTCCTTTCTTTGTTTGGCATTTTTTAATACAATAAAGGCATAAATATCTTTAAACTGTGTGGCTTCTGTACTGAACATAAAACTTATTCCATACGAGAATTATCTGTGGGTCAATCAAATACGATTGGATCTTGGCGTTTCGCGATATCCAAATGTTTCGAGGGTTACTCTATCAGCAGCTAAAGACTACCCGCATGTTGTTGCCGCACCGAAGGCGCAACCCTTCAGGCTACACTGGGGAACAGTGATGCTCACCTCTACCAGTCGTTTTGAGAGCGAAAAACAATGATGGGGAAAAAACATGGGGCCGTATGGTGTGTTGTTTATGCGGAAGCGAAACTTAAAACAATGAACAAACAAAAAACTGAAAAATAACAAAGAGCAATAGATACAAATATGTATACATATTTTTTTAATCGCATAGCATTGCTATGGAGTTCTGTATACTTTTTGGTTGGTTATAATTTTTTTGTTCTTATATATATTTTTTGGTTGAATAAATATTCATTTTTTTCTCCATTTTTGTTTTTCAAGTCAATTTTTTTTCGTGCCAATGCGTATTTTATTTTTTTCCTTTTTTGTGATTAGCATAAATAATGAGAGCAAGTTAGCGTTGCCCTCCTTATTTTTTCAGGAGGCCCGCTCGCAAGAGAGGAATACATTGTGAGAAGTCGAGTACAACAAGGATTGCCTTCGATCGCTTTAGTTTTAAAGATGGAGAGTGGATTGAGAGGAGCGCTCCAACCGCGACTCTAGACGACGACTCGAGAAACTCACAAGAGCTTTCTCTCTCGCCGACCCCCCTCCTCCTCTCTCTTGAGATGCAGCTTCGCCGTGCATCAACCCCCTCCCCCTTCTCCATCCTCCTCCTCCCCCTCTTACTCCCACCCACGCCTTCCCCTCCCCCGTCACGTGGCCGGCACGCGACTCCGATTAGCTGCAATGACTCACGGAGCCACGCCCACCTCACGCCCCCTCTCGCAGTGCACCCAGGGGGAGAGGGGTGGTGCTTCCCCTCTCCTCCCCCCTCCCCGCCGCTCTCGGTGCATGCCAAAGGGGGAAGGGAGAGTCTCCCCCAACTATCCCCCCCTCTCTCTCCGCGCGTGCATATCCAGAGAGCACCACTATATGTACTTCCTCGGCACTCATGCCTCCCGACTACTTTCTATCCCGTCCTAGAGCATAGTCTAACAGCATCCGATAGAAAAGACCCGTTTGCAACAGCATAGACGAGCCCCTGCACCCCGCGCTTCACATCATGCGCTTAGGACTGCGCGCTGTGTAGTCATAGACACGGTAAAGGCCTTGTAAACTGCATGTTGCTGTCGTGCCCCCCCTCCTCCTCTTCCCTCCCTTCTCCCCCTCCGGCACTCCCCCCCTCAATCCCTTCCCATGAGGCAGAGCGTGGAGAAAAAGAGCGCTAACGCCAGAGGAGGGTTCCCCGCACGGCCGACGAGTGGCGGGTCGATCGCATAGTTTCTCTTCCCGCTCACTATGCTGAGCGATTCCCAATGTCGCCTCTCCCTCTATCACTATTGTATCATAGTCGCATCGTCGGGAGTGGAGGGGGCTAGGTGGATGGGTGGAGCTAGGCTAGATGTATGTGAGCGTGTGGGAATTCTAGGAAAACGCGTTCCCTCCTTTTCCCGTGCTTTCTCCCCGATCGATGCACGGAACTACTAGTACGGGAGACACCTCCTAAAGAGCTCCCCCCCTCTGCTGCCGCCTCCTCGACTCCTGGTCACGGCGACCCAAGAAGGGGAGTGCACGCGGAGCACAGCGATGCAAGCGACCCACGAGTGCAGCACACGTCATTCATTGGTGCATAGGAGACGAAAGATGGGGGAATTTCGCATAAGTACGCAGCCAAAATCATGATCCATGCACACTTTGCCGGGAATCCATGTGTTCAACAGGGAGGGTTTTCTAGCTGCTTTGCCTGGCTGTTTATGCTTTAATGTTTAGAAACAAACAAAAATAAAATTGATTTTAACCATGCCTTCCGATTTTTCCATCATTCGAACCAATGAAATTTCTGCCCCGTGCTAAAAATACAGTAAACTCATGCAATGCACACGGAACCACTGATAATTAGATTTCATCTTGTATGTTGGAGAGTTGAAGGATTTTAAAAGACAATGATATTTTCTCGAAGCATTTCTCTGAGATGCACAATAAGTTAATAGAAGGTAATTGTTATGAATACTGAATGCAGTGGGCATTGGTCACTAGAGGGGGGCTGTGTTTGAACCGCTCGAGATGATTTCGATCACGTGACTAAGGAGTGACATGGCACAATATCGAACGGTTCGAGACTTCGGTGTGTTTGAAACATTCGGATGGATGCAACGACCGTCTTGATATGTTGATTATTGTGACTCAAATCGAGGTATTCGACTCCATAAACGAATTCCCGGTAATAAAATACCGATCGAAAAGACTGCGTGAGATTTTTGCAAGTGTTTCAAACAAACCAAAGTCTCGAACACTTCGTGATTGAACCACGTGACTGCTTGGTTACGCGATCGAAAGGGGCCAATCAAGTATTAGTACGTGAGACGTTTTTGGGGGGGGGGGGGGGGGGGGGGTGAGGGGGGTTGAGCTTTTCTTACGTTGTCTTACGTAGGAGGGGGTCCGAGACAATTTTACACAAGATTAAAATAACTTCCGAGATCGTATTTTTATCAACTTGTTAAATTATCGTCAGACGGAAAATCTTACTTTGTAAGATTACCGCTGCGGTATTACGCCTGAACTTTTGCTAAAGTATAGAAAAAGGTATAATCAATTCCTTACGTTCATTTGTTTGGCGACATCGCATTTGTGAAAATCTAGTGTTTTGCGAGTCCCGTCTACAGTGAATCGCGAAATATCGAAAATCGCTATCGATATCGGACTGAAAATTCGTACTTTTCGTTTCTCAAAATGGCTAATGATTTAAAAAAAAAAAAACGCGGGCGGTAAGGTCAACTTTTGCACATTTGGATATAGAATCGCCTACGTGACTGGTTCCAAAAATGTATGACAACTTACGTAAGATTGGGAGGAGAGAGGGTGGTTCATGAAATCTTACGTTGTCTTACATGGGGGAGGAGTGGGTTCAAAAAGTTGGCAAAATCACCTTACGTGATACTTGAATGGCTCCAAATAACCTTGAGGCTTTCAAACAAGCCCATAGGGAAGTACAGTCGATAAAAGTAGGATGGATGGAGCTAGATGTGGGTGATGAAAGATTGTTGATTGAATGTTCCATTGGTGGAAGATACATGAAAGAAGTTATGATTCATTGGGGTTGCCATGCCGACAAAATGGATGAGAGTCTAATTAAGAAACATATATATAATAGAGGAGCGAATGGTTCTTCGGGCAGGGGTAGACCGAGAAAATCAAGGGTGATTTTGGTGGACAGAACAGGAATATTATGAGTCGTACTAAAGCGTATAGGAAGCAATGGATGAATGTATTGAAAGCGAAAGAGGCATGCATGGAGGAAATCATGAAAGGAGATCCAGTTTCCTAGGCCTAACAGCAATAACTAAGCTCTTTGACTGCACCCTTCACCAAAAGGAAACTATGTGATGAGTGTGCATGCTTGCTAGTCAATCATGCTGCAAAGTTTTCAAATTTTTGGATCATAAAACATTTAAATTGAGTAATAATGTGTCAATTTAAAATATTTTGCTGATAAAAAGTAGTCATTCCATCTACTGGTATTCTTCCAGTTCATTATTACATATTAGACTTTGCCTCAAAAAACATATCAACTGTATACAAAATAAAGTCCTAATGGAAATCACAGGCTTCTTGTATTCGGCCCCAAATCACGGTGCCTGACTTCACTTCCGGTTCTCATGGGATTAAGTATAGAGCAAGCAGTAATAGACGTCAAACTGAATTCAATTAGGCTAATGTTCTTTACGAATAGCAAGAAAGTGATAAAATGGTACCCGTATTCTCTGGGTGTAACTGTTAAAGTAAATTTCAGTTAACAACGTTGTTCTGTGAGTTGCATAAGTTTTCCCTGCCATGTGATATATTCAAAAGTAATTTCTTATCAATCGAAGAAACTGTATACTTTATCACAGAAATAATTTTGATTACACAAAAGGCAGTAAATTGAGCACAGATAATTGTTGGGGCAAGGTGGGAATGGATTGATAGCGAGCGTCGGAAGGATGGAACCTCAAGATGGAAGAAAGGGAATGAAAAGGAATGCAAAGACTGAGCACTGCAGAGCGCAAGATGACGCTTGTTTGGGATATTCTGATGTGTAGGGAGGGAACAACTTCGCCGCTGAACGTGGCGCTAGGATAGGCACTGAGACAAACTATAATATCTTGTGAACTTTTTTTGTAGATTTTTGCAGCTCATTTTTTATGGTATTCAGGCTTTTGGTTCTATGATTAATATCATGGTAATAATTAAATTACTAAATAATTAATCGCAGAACCAAAAGCCTGAATACTATAATATCTTGTGGGCAAATGCTTATCTCTAAGGCTTGCTTATCTTTAAGGTTCGTTAACAACCTATTTCCAGAGCGCAAGACTTCAATTTTTATAATGCAATACAATTAAAAGTATTCTGCTTTCAACAAATAGGAATAACTCATTTCTTGATCATACATGCAGAACTATTCTAAAGGCCGTTTTACACGGTACATTTATTTGTACAAACTCTTCCGTGAACTCTTGCATGAGGCAAAATTTATCGTGTAAAGCGGCAAATTGTATGAACGCTTGTGCGAATGTCTCGATGACTGCACGGGAAATAGAACCTGTTCTAACATTTTTGAGACAAACGTACAATCCCACGTACATTCGTTTGTATAAAATCTTTCATCGTGCAAAACGGCCTTAATAGAAGATTTTTACCACTTTGACTTTTATCACAATATTCGTCTTGGTGCCATACGAAACGAAGATTTATTTCTTCGTTTAAAAGAGAAAAATAATATTGGCTTATTTTCCAAAATTTTCTCTTTTAATCACCGCTATATAAAGTGTGCATTAATGAATTCCAATAAAGTATGTATTTACTTTAACTACAAATAGCTAATCAAATTTATGACTACAGGTTAAAGTTTCCGGCATGACTTTGTGGAACTGAGTCAAATGAAATAATTCCTCACTTTTTACATTCCACACTTTCTTACATTCTTTCCGACCATGGATTCGACACCTGTAATGCAATCATCGATGTCACCATGATAACAGTGTGGAATGTACAAAGTGAGAATTTTTTTCTATTTTATGACCCTAAGAGTAGGCCGCATGGTTACCAGACCAAATAAATAGGTGTTAAATAAATTAATAAAAAACACAAAATTGAACCGGCAAACCGTATTCGACCGTTAATACCTCTCATAGGATTATAATGTTCCCATACGAGTATAATGTGTGATAAACACAACGCTTTTTAAGAATGCCTCGACCACCAACCGTTACGCTACCACCGCATGAGGAATTATTAACCAGATAAACAATGAAGGATGTTTACAAACAACGGTCTCGCGGTCAAAGTGTAGGTCAAAAAGGTATATCAAACTGGCGGTTTTTACAAAATATTTTACTTAAAATAGTACGGAGACATGATGTAGAGGCTTAATGTGAGCAGAGATAAATTCATCAATAAAAAAGGTACAGTGACCTTTATTTTTTCTCAATGAGTTCAAAATATACTGACTAACATGTTTTGGATAAATATTAAGTTCTTTGAATAGTTATTGAACACTTTAATAATAGTACATTGGTTAATTCATGGAGGTTTGGACATGTCTTTTTTAAATAACTCAACATCCATTTTCCGCCGACGTTTCGCCTTTTTATTAATGAGGCTTCTTCAGGGCTACAGTGCAATGCAAC
Organism: Pyrrhosoma nymphula; assembly: GCA_963573305.1. NCBI lineage: Eukaryota > Metazoa > Arthropoda > Insecta > Odonata > Coenagrionidae > Pyrrhosoma > Pyrrhosoma nymphula. The sequence continues at coordinate 144,659,087 of OY754333.1, forward strand.
AAGGAATACAGTTGGTAATAATTATAATACTACAAAACTAAAAATGTTTTCAATCATAAATTTAGTACCTCAAAAGGATTAACTTTCTTACTGCGACAATGGTAACAAAAGAACAAACACTTCCTCTTAGTAACAAAATCAACATTTAAAAAACAAAACCAAAATAGAAAACCAAGCTAAAATTTTGTTTAACAAATTTTATAAGTGATAATAAAAATATTAAAAATAAATAGTATTTAGCATGAAATTCACAATTACAGATATCGTAACTTCAAATTTCGAATGTATATTACATATTCCACGAATATAAAAAACATTCGTTTTGAAATTCTGAAGAACACTAGATAATACATAGAAGAAAAAACCTTAGTAATAGGAGATCAAATTATGATAGGTTTTGCTTAAATTCTGTATATCCGATCTATGGTTACAAACTGAAGGAGTTTTTACGATGTGGACCATTTCTTTGAATAGCCTCTTCTGAAGGTTCGATTCCAAATCTATAGGTATAGCTTCCCAAACTTTAATACAATTATTTTTTAAACAACTTCGGTACGTATTAGTCGTACTCCAACTCGTGCGCTTGAATTCTTGTGACACTGAAATCGGGAGATGGAGCGATCAGCTTTACGAGTAGATAGCATTGCAGTCCAATTTTTATAATTTTCTGGGAATTTAAAAGTCGGGTTCTCTCATGCAATCGAGGTTTTAACCCTCATTTCTTGAACATTGTATTTTTAGGTCAAGTAACCGAATACTGTAACATTGGTTGAATTCCACTGCGGATGAAGAAGCTCCACATGCCGTTTCCGTCAAAGATCGAATTTTCATACATTTCCAAACTCAGTGTGAAGTAATGCCGTGTAAGCATAAAACACCTCATAGCATCAATATACAGCAATAAATTTACTCTGTGGGTTCAAGGTTTCGTTAGAATCATAAATAGTAAAATTGGGAAAAGTAAATACAAGTATGGGTTACGACTAATTGTTTGCCAATGACATCCTGATCACTCTTCATTGATTTGAGAACCAAGCAAGGTTCTGCTGGAAAGTCAGGAGCAAGAAGTGAAGCATATGCTAAGCTAATATTTCAATGGCAGATGTTATATTTTATGTGAAATTCTCGGAGAAAATGACAACCACCGTGAGTGCTGGGCGATTATTCATAGAATTTAATAAAGGAAGGTGTGTAAGATACTGGTGAATGGAACTAGTCTCCACGCAACCAGTGATTTCATTTTTAAATCCGTGATTTTGGAAGCAAAAAATCAGTGCATAGCGACGAAAAAACTGTCATCGCCTATTGATTGTCGAACTACACATCCAAACCTTGCTAATTACCTGATCAATATGCATTCAGAAACTGACCTACTTGATTTAAAAGACCGGTCAGGTTATTCCTGAGAGTAACGCTCAGGGAATCTTGCTATTCTTAAGTCACTGGTTTGTAGCCAACCGAATTCAAGACTATTTTACAGTCGCAGAGAGGAATGTATTCAGAGATCGCCACGTTCAACGTGTCGACTGGCGCATCGTGACCAATCCTCTTCATATCGCCTTCCAGCCCCTTCATGCCACGGCATCCCAACTCATGGCAACTCAAGACTGAAAACGAGAATCGCAACGACCTGTCAATTTATTCCCACAACCGAGCCTAAGAGACTACACGTCGAAATGTTTCTACACCCACACCTTTCTCCAACAACCCGCTGACACGGGGCACGCCTATAGTATGGTTTTAAGGGCAATTCCCATCATGAGGGCGTGGAGGGGTAAAAAGATAATCTTGGAGACAAAGATCATGAAATGTTTTCTGATGAATTAGAAATTAGATCAGTTAGAGCTGTGGTCATGATAGGAGCTTGGAAAAATAAATTTTATATCTCACTGTGCAACACTGCATCTTACATGTTTAGTTCCTTAGTTGGTGGCTTGGCCGGCTTTGAGAAGGCGATCAACAACTATAGAAATCGGCTTCATTAAGATAGGTGGGTCTCCAAGGTGGAGAGAAACCCGGCGACGGCTTCATCCTGCTCTTAACTGAAGGTGGTCCATCCGACGGACGGAGCACTAGATCTTCAAATGGTCCGCACACAACAACTAAGTAGGAACTGGGACTCCACATGAAAAATCCCCTGGAATACTAGCACAGGTTGTCCTAAGGATAAGCCAGCGCCCTAGCCGTGGCAAACCAATCCCCATAGTCAACCTCACTTGTTTTACCCGAGTATGTGGCGTGGGGTTAGGATTATGTCCCTCGCGTCATCCTGACGTTCGTCCATCACGAACTTATCCGGTAAATGAAATCTGGCATTAATAATATGTTTCTCCGGTGGTTCCTTTCCACTCCCTGGATTAGATATGTAACACTTTGTGTTTCTTCAACGGATTTTCAAACCGGGCGGTTTTTTTGTTTTTCATTTTTTCATTTCACGACTTCAATTTTTCTAAGCTGTGTCCTGCAGGCTCACGGTCCATACTCTGGATGAGGCGTAACTGAAGCGAAGTAACATGTATATCCGCTACCTTATAGTTTGAAGACCCTCAACTCTCTCGTGAATCCAATGCAATTCGGCGCCCATGCCTCAAATATCTTTTCCCCAAAGAGATTGTGTTTGCATTTTTTTAATTTTAATTTTCAGTCTGGACGGTTTTGTCAATGGACGGTCGGTGTTTGCCAATGAATGGAAATACACGGACGAAAAGAGAAACTAGTAGGAACATAAATTATACACTAAAATGTGAGGAACTTTTTCATGAAATCCGAATGAATATGGCAACTAAACTTGCCAAAGAAGAATTGAATCATTACGGAGTAACATTCGTAAAGGAAGAAGATGGATTTGAAATACCCCGATACTCAATAGATTGTTTAGAAACGTGCTGAGTGGAAGGGCAAGGCCCGCGAGGGAGACCAACAATACTTGGGAAAAACGAAGGGAATATGAGAAAGAGGATGTCTCCAGAAAAACGAATAAACAAGGTTTTCACTTGAGCGCACGACCTCTTTCGCAGCCCGGCGCCGGGAATACTTGGGGCGCCGTTACTCCTCGTCAACCTACTTAGTCAATCAAGCATGAAGAACATGCTATTTAAATTCTCCGAGTGCATATATCCGTGAGAAAGGCTATTTAGTGAGTGAATCGGGAGTTTTCAACGATGGATCCTCTTTCTCCTTACAATTTCAGCCAACCAAATCCGGACCAACGCACGGGAGAGAATCGTGCATGGGGAAGGAGAGAGCCAGCCAGCAATAAGACGGTGACACGAGATGAGCAAACGAAGATATAACGACCACATTCAAGAAGGATGAGACTCTTCCGCTGATGGGCACCCATGCACGAGGGGGGGGATCTTATCTTCACGTTTCACATAGCCGTAAATAATAATAATAAATACGTAAATAAATAATAATAATAACGCAGGAAATACCCATCCGAGGTTAGACCTAAATTTATTTCATTTGGACGCTTGTGTTGTATACAAACAACTAATGCTCATTGATGTACACATACAAGAAGATATAGTTTAATACGTGAGAAATGCGTATCCGAACCCGTCTGAGAGTATCTAAGAAATTTAAAATCGAGAAATTGTTGTCACAATTCAATCATTGGGGGATCATCGAAGAATTCTTCTGCGAAGGAGAACCACCCTGGAATTTGTAGACATACATTAAAGGGTAATACTTGGATACTGCACTTTTAGGCATCAAGATTTTAATGCCTATCATTAGAAATTAGTAGGTACCAGATGAAACCTATTGACCTTGCTTCATGCCATATCATTGAATTTTCAAAAAAGTAGTAAGTAAATGGTTTTTTCTAATAGCGTCCGTAAATATTTGGTTAGGGGTGTTCAACTACCTTTCGCACCTCTGCAATCGGCATCATAGTGCTCGACATGTAAAGTAACCACAATATACAATCGAATTCATAGACAGGAAAAACGACATCATCACTGCTTCCGGCCCGAAAGGGCCAAATTTGACAACATTCGGTGTGCGTTGAATTAAACAGAGGCTGAGATTATTAATGCATCGTTCGTTATATAGTAGATCTAAATAATATATCTAGAATAATATTTCGTTGTGTCATCTGCAAATATTGGTTTTAATGCGGGGTGTTTCATTCCACATTTATCTGGTGTATCATCGACTTTAACAACGTTGGTTTAGTGAACTGCATCAGATGCGGATCTTTGTGGAATTACATTCCCTACACCACATTGTTCGCTCGTCCATTGACATGAAACCCGCAGATGATATATTCATACGATTTTAAATGAAGACTCATTGAAATTATTTTTGGATCCAAAAGGTCTTAAAAATTGGAGAGGCCGAACGAAATTTATTTCCTCGCAGTGATTTTTCATTGTCCTGAAGATAATGCGATTTAAAGTTGAACCGCACGAGTCCTAAATCCGCTAACAGGCGCACGCACTGCTTCTCTTGTTTTGAACCACCTGTGGGCGGCGTTGAAGAAGCCAAGGATTCACATAAAGTTGCAGGTGATTTTTAAAAACCACCTCGCGAAAGGCGGCAAAAACTTGGTCCAAAGCACTTACCTTGAGGGACTCCCGGTGTCGACAAGCATCGATTCAAACACCCTCTCGGCTGTGACATGCTTGCCACACTGCTCTTTTCATCATAATCCATCCTGTTCGTCTTCAAGTCGCCTTCCCTTTCTTCCTTCCTTAGCGGCAAACACCTGCCCGCCGGACATTAATCCCCTCCCACCTGGATTTCAGTCCCGAGTCAAGCCTCCCGAAATGAAATTCGACTTAAAAGGACCATGGTAAGGCGATGACTGCGCGCCAAGCATTATGCACGCGGCGGCGCACCGTTCTCCTTGTACTGATCCCGAAGCATAGAAATACACAAACGCTTGTTCACGGGCATGAATCCTTGCTTCCTTCGCTGAACTCGAATTTCGGCGCGGTCAGATTATAGAGGGGAAAGTGGCGGGAAGGGTGGTTCGCGGCGGGCAGAAGAGGGGGGGGAATTAAGCCGGGGATTGTGTCGTTGGGGAGGAACAGGGGGGGGGAGAGCCTTAGCATACAAATTGTCGGCGCAAGGAAGAGTGGGGGAGCCACCGGAAAGCCACCTAATGTGATTTTAAGCAACATTTGATATTTTTCGATGCTCTTTTCAAAATAGCCCGACCCCGACGAAACCAAAAGTGTGCTCTTTAGATTTTCGACTTTCGCCTTCTCGGTTGGATGTATTTTTAGTGAATGCGGACAGAGGTTGATGCCTCTTCATTCCTGAGTGATTTGAGGTTTGAGATTTTTTGATCGAATGATCGTTAAGTGCACATTTTGTACTCGAGGATTAACATGACATGGTTTCAAAACGAATTGAATTTAATACAAGCATAAGAGCTTTAGGCGAATTAGTTTGAAATAATTTTATTACGAATATGATATTAAAAACTAAGTAATGAATTTTGAATACGTTTATATTGATCCTTTTAATGATTTGTGTTAATTTGTTACTTCATTAATCCCAGATAAACGAAAATTTATGCAAATTAAAGAATTCTGAAGGGTATTGTTAAAAAAATCTTACATGTTATGAAAAAATCTTCAGTTAAAACTTATGACAATTTATGGAAGGCACATTATAATTATTGAGAGTTCTACCTTTTTTTCTTCAAAGCCTTATGATTGGTATCTACTTATCGTACTTAAAAATGGGCATATAGAGGATGTATATAATTTATATATCATTCAGGCACATCCTAATTCACAAAACTCTCAGAAAAGTAGAAGCTGATTACATTATCATACCCATAATTATAAATAGCGTAGATTCATTCAAAAGACTTCGTGCTCTTTATCATTAAATTAATATTTTTTTAGAATAATCTATACTAAAGTTGAGTCAAATCTCCAATTCTTTGATGAACGAGTTCTTTCAAAAATGAGATGAGCAACGCATGAAAAAAGGGATTCTCACAAGAATATGTATCATTTACGTTAACGCTAAAGTAAAATTAAATTCCATAAAAGCCATGAATATACTGAAAAATTAAATCAGTAATAGTTAAAATGTCCCTTTACTCTTTCAGTTTCTAAGCAATGCAGCAATCATATGGGCACAGTCTTGGAAATGGAAAAGCTAAGAAGTTAATTGAACGCATATAGCATCATTGCAATGATAATATTTTTTACGGACTTATACCTATTCTGATTTTCATATCTCCGGGTAGTGCGGGGATTGGGTTAGTATGATGGTGTTGGAGTACGAACTTGCTTCCACCCCACACGGCCCGGGTTTCAGCGATTGTGGAAATGTTTCACCGGAATCCCGTGAATCCCAAATGGGCGCTAAGCGGAGAGCATTACATGCGCAGTGGAAGTGGACTCTTCCGTCCATCGAATAAGAAGTTAAACTGGCGCCTCTCACTAAGATCAGGCTACATCCGAGGCCGGGTTTCACTCAACACTTCTCCAATTCTTCAAGTAATCCTTCCCTCACCACCCTAACCACCAGCCCGTCGTGACACAAATGACCTCAACAGTCGGTCGCCTCCCCAAGCAACCAACCGAACTTAAGTGACGCAAAGGTATGGAAACTTGGATTTCAAGAGCGAGCGTTTTGGTATCTCCCCGGTTGAGAGTTGGGTTGAAGCTCTATGCGGTCGTTCAAGAATTACATTAGACGATTTGGGGGAGGGTATGGGTAAGTTCTTGCATTGTCTTACGTAAAGGTTGTAGAGGTGAGAGATCATACCACGAGAGTTTTTGTCACACGTATGATCGTATTTATATCACTTTTGAAATTATCTCCTGGCCAAAAACCTCAGATGTTAGCAGTGCAAACAGTGCGCGGTTTCCCTCAGTTGTCCTCTATTTTTTCGTAGTGAGCTCCAATGGCATCCAACAAGAACAGAATATATTTCATTTCGTGAAATATATGACAATAAACAATTTATAATAGTTTACAGCTTACTTATTATCTATCACCAGTACCAAATTCTATCAAGAGCATCAGTCTGCACACTCCTGGCCACCGAATTGTTTCAAAACTTTTGTTCTATCGCTGCATATCTGTAATAGAAACATTTAATACTTTCACTCAGTATTTCCTAGGGTAGTCGAAATTACGAAAAAACATTGTACCGAAAGCCAAATTTCCTACACGCATACTTCCACAAATATAAGGCAATTTACCTTAGGAAGGAAGGGAAAAATGTTAAAGTTCCAAAAACATGTCGGTTTCAAAATATTGTCAACTGCAACACACCGATGGCGCCCTAAAGCCGTTTCCTTAGGAATCCCCTGGAACCTCACTGATTGCGGAACCTATGGTAAGTAATAGTTTTTTATAAATAGTTGAGAAAACATGCAATTTATACACCGTTAGTTTTTTAACGTAGTCTATGTGCTATAAATTCCAATTTCCTTCAATATTCTCCCTCTGGAGCGCACAGCGTCTATCCCATGTAAAACAGCTTATATTTTCAGGCAAATTGCTCGAAAAGTAGTTCGGCAAGGGGTTAATATTTTGATATCATTGAAATGATGAGTGTTTTCTTTAAAACGAGGCCAAATTCATCAAATTCTAGGCGACGTGATTTTTCGTTCAAACTACCTTAAATGTCTAAATGATAAGCATTTGAGCGGAAATTTCCCACCAATTACATTTCTAGAATATCAATCATTGAAAGATAAAGCAGTGACTTCAATTGAATTTTTATCCTGGTAGAAAGGTAGAATTTGTTTTCACGTGGTTCTTATTGAAAGTCACGGGTTTAACTTAATCGTTTTCCCAGGAAAGAAATGAAAAAGAATTTAAAATGGAAGAGCAAAATGTAGTCATTGAATTGATTCATACCCTCGGATGAACTCCTTGCTATGGACTATCTAGATATAGTACAGAGTACACGTATGTATACCCTTTTCCATAAATTACAAACTATTATGACCCTTGCCGAACTGAAAATAGATAGCGATTTCATTGGGAAGAAAACATTCTCGATTTGAGGCAGAGTCGTAAGTAATTCCCGCAAGCAAAGAATTCATCCAACGTAGTTGACGATGAGTGACTTCCGAGGCAAAGGGCGAGTCACTCGCTGCGAGTGATTGACCCCAAGGTAACTTTGATCGTCGGAAGCAGAGGTAGCCTCGCGCTCAGCTTTTAGGCGTGGGAAATTCGTTAATTCCTGGCCAGTTCCTTCCACCTGCCCTTCATTTCCTTCCCTTTGCCAACCAAGAAATTCCATGTGAGTCACTTCAGTCCTTTCCGCATTGGGCAATAGAAGCAATGGTACGATTTCCAAATCGGAGAAGAAACTGCAAACACCATAGCCAAAATGTTATTATCACAAAGCTCAGATAACAACCGAACAGGGGCTTCCTTTAGGGAATGAAAAGGTGATCACTATAAATTGTAAGATATCAACATGTAATATTACATAGATAGTGATAAGCATTAGGAAGAAACGAAAAAATAATCCACTGCCTCCAGAGCAAAAGCTGAACGCACATTTCTGTTTCATGCGATACGAGAAACCCTTGGGTAAAGTTCTGAAAAGGTAAATATCTATTTAGGAAAAATTCCGAGGCTTCAAAAAGATAGCGCATACAGTGGAAGTATTTGACCGAGTGGGGAAATGCATGAAATGAACCGCAAAGATAAACTAAGAAAAGAAATTAACGTAAAGAAAACAAAAATAATGGACTGTGAAATAAATCAAGAAGTCACCGTTGGGAATTGTGACACAAAAACTCGAGCAAGAGGAAGAATTTCAGTATCTGGGAGTAATGTGTTAACCTGCGATGGAAGAAGCAAGAAATGTCCATTGTGAGCAGAATAGGTTAATCAAAAGGAGGCATTCTACGAGAATAGCCTACTAGCAGCCAGCAACATACGCAGTTGGTAATGAGGAAGCACTTCTTTTAAAAAAATTCGCATTCAGCGTGCTATTATAACATGGGGAGTGAAGAAATGGCGATAAAAGCGGCCGTGCGAAAGATATTGGAATCAATGGATACGTGAAGATATCGAAGAATGATGGAGTTCAAATGGACGGAGATAACCACCAATGAATAATTCATGTAAGGAGTTGGAGAAATAAGGAAACACTATAAAATAGAGAACCGCGATACATTACATTAAATTCTGAGACAAGCGTGTCCTGGAAAATATATACGTGAGGACCAACGAGTTGGAAGAATCACGAAGAGAGAAACCGAGGATGGAATGCATGAAGGGAATCATGAAGAATGTAAAAATGAGAAATTCTGATGGAAATAAACGGTGGATCAGGGCATTGTGAGATGATTTCTCCCTTAAATGTAAATTATAAATAATGATATATATTGCAGTGAAATTAAAGAACTTATATTTTTAACGGTACCACAATACAAAGAGAGAAATTTCTCGGGTTTTCATTGCCAATGCCACAGAAATTGAAAAAAACTCTGTGATCGGAAGACTACAGAGAACAGTAAATGAATTTTCTAAAAGAATTGATATAATTTATCATTCCTACTCAGAAGTAAATAGAATTCGAGAAGATGGTTGGTAGTAAAAAACTATTTTTTCTGACTGTCTTAATTATTTAAGTAGAAATGCAGTGTACATGTCCTTCCGACAAGATTATTTTAGTGCAAACATTGAGGTAAATACCATGAATGTTATCCTAAAGTAATAAGAATGCTAATTTTATTATATTTTTTTTGTATTATTCTTATATTGCTTTTATTTTGTATCCAAATATATTAAATTTTGTATTCCTTTTATTTTGCATTGTTCACTGAATTCTTTTGTTTATTTTTTCTCTTCTTTTTTCTATTGTGTGTTTTATCATAATTATATATACATTCCCGTACATTTCCGTAAACTGTTCCTCCCTTCCACAGTACTTTCAACGGAAGCATTCGATATTTTTTCCTCACCGTGCCACGCCGGGTGCAGTTGATCGCGAGAAAAGAGCAGCGATGGTCCCTCGCCACACGCTCCCGGAGCGGAAGAATGCAAGGGTGCAACTTGATTTCTCGAGGGGGCAGCGGTTCCCTTGCACCCTTCGCCCCAGTTTCCCTCCCTCAACAATTCCCTCCCCCTTCCCACAATGCCATGCGCCCCCCCTCCTCTTCTCACCTGCAACTCACACCCACGCCTCGTTGCCACGGCCCCCCCACCCCTTCCCACAATGCCATGCGCCCTCCGCTCGTCTTGAAAGGGGCGGCGATGGAATGCCCCCGATAGCCCCCGGAGGAGGGGCGCGCCGACACCGGAAGAAAACGCGGGTCCTTCCCCCGCGAGACAAGGAGGGCAAGAAGGCACGCGTAAGCAGCACAAATGCCCCTTTCTTCCCCCACGGAAAGAGAGCGGGAGAAAGACACTTGCCCGCTCGCTCGAATCGCGGGCCCTGGGAATTCCCACGAGAAATATCTAGACTGCCCAAGTCTGGAAGGAAAAAAATAACTTCTCTTTTTTCCCTCTCGTTTCTCACCATTCCGGCGGTTTTACAAATTAATATTTAAAAAAAACTAAAGGAGGGGAAATTTATGAAAGAATATTCATCCATCGCATGCATAAGTTTATAAGTGTAGTAGTCATTATATTTGGCGATGATTTACAAAAGCATGGTTAGGAAGTAATTACAAGAAATTTTATTTGATTTTCAAGAGCCTTTTCCACTTACAAAAGAAATTATTCGACTCACTTAAATACAGAATAATATTTTGTGATGCTTATTTGAAATATGACTTAAAAGCCGCAGCATTCATTTTGAATTAATGAGAAAAGCATGGTCTTCGGAACGGCTATTCACGAATTGTATCTATGAGAATACTTTACTCCAATTTATACTGAGGGAAATACACAGCTTTGCCCAATTTTTTTACGCACTAGAGGCTGCGACTTGAAGACGGTACTACTGCATTACCAAGCGATGCAAAGTTCTAATATTTACATGTTAACATTCCTTCTGTTTATAATCTCCTTGAACACAGAGATAAATGGAACATAACAAAAGGTATATGTATAGATTCATACATGAAAACTCAATGCTTATCGCCTTCATGAAGAAATATCACCCAAGCTGACGTACGTGAGAAAAAGAGGTGCAGATCGTGCCCTGAATCGTGATAATTCGGCATTACAGTTTACTAGGTTTAGTCTCGCGGGGCAGACGAGCTACAAGATCACGGAAAACCGGTAGCGTTTTCTAAACATTCGTCTCAAAGGATTAATTCACTTTCATGCAATATTTCAAAAAACAAAGAATAAATTGCACATTATAAGTACAAGAGTACTTAAATAAAACTGCAGTAGCAGTACTGTCCACTTATATTGAATATAAAATATTATTATTTACATTAAATATAAGTGGACAGTACAACTACTGCAGTTTAATTTACGTGCTAAAACGCTGTTCCACCACGTCACGCCAGATACTGCCGAATTTACTCCAACAGAGCCCCAGATAAAATTCGCCCTTTTAATATTCACTTGATAAATGTGTTTATGTAATTATTTTAATGAAATTCGAGAACATCTTTACTAACATCTCTCTGATTTCCTTCGCGTAGTTTATTATGGTATCGTATACGCAGTATCCGTAAAACAAATGGCCCCGAGACCATGTTTCTTTTAAATCTGAAACATCACTGTACATTTTTAAGGCCCCATTAATATAGTTCATACCTAGATGAATGTCGAGATGGCACATAATTTTAAATAAAATTAAAATTGGCACAAGAAGGTGTTATCCATCCACGGCCTTCTTGCCTAGGAGCATACAACAACCATTGGGAAAAAACGGTAAGTTGCTTCGGTGGATAAGCAGAAAAACGTAAGGTTTGACTGGAGAAATACAAGATAAAAATATTTGAAATATTTGTCATAGGAAAAGGATGCCGATGCAAACTGCTGCGACAAGTCCTTGCTTAAAACTTAGGATTATTCTATCAACAGCGCCTCAAAGTATAAAGGATTGTTATTACTAAAAAACATGAACCTGATGCTGTCCTCAGTAAACAGAATTTCGATTGGATCGTAAACATTTGTTGGTTTATTTGAAAAAGTATTTTCCTCTTCTAGGTATACACTCCGAATTTCATCTGCTCGTCTTGCTTCACAAAATATTACTATAGATGCATCTGAAGAACTAAACATTTTGCTATTTTCTACATTGAGGATAGTTTTGAAACAAGCCAACTGGTATCTCTCAAACTTCCCCTTCGGTCAACCCATCGAACCATGGTTTAGCATAATTCCTACTGTTATCATTACTCATTGGAAAATATAAAAAATCCATTTAACATTAAAATCTTATTTCATATTAAAAATTTACGAAGATAATTATTTTCCAGCAATGTTTTTATCCCCGTGGCACTCCAATGAGTAGCTACGCTAGACTGATACGCGTTTCTAGCCGACCAAAATCTGGCTAATGCATTTCTAATTTAGAATAAATGACGTTTATAAATGGGTGGGATGGGAGGGATTTCCGCCCGATCTAATTTTTCTTCCCCCGGGGGTCAACTTCCCTCAAGGAGTCCCACTCAAGTGCTTGCGAGTCCGGACGAGTGTGGACGAGGTGGGAGGGGGAGTCAGTCTTGTCTTCTGCCTGCCGGAAAAGGGTCGCGTGGGCGGCGTAGGGTCGTCTTGGAGGGGCCCTTTCGTCGGAAGGAACCCCCCCCCCCGTCGGGTGGAGACGTCCGTCATTCCCGCTCCTTCGAGGCTTCTCCCCCCCCCCTTCACACTTCCGCACCTGTCCAGACCCCCCAACCTTCCCGCACCACGAATTCAAAACTTCCCCCTTCCCATCTTCTGCTTCCGTCCTGCCCCGAGGGCGCGATTCACCCCCCCTTTCTTATATGAGGCCCCCAGGGGGCCAACTACATACGCCCCCACCCACCCCACCCACCCCACCCCCACAGGTGGCGGAAGGGAAAAGCCCCCCGAATACTGCCGCTCGCGCCAAGCTGTTTGACGGGCCGCCCCTCCGCCTTCTTTTGTTTCTCGTTGAGGAGGAGAGGTGATTGTTCGACCCGTAAGGGCGCTGCTGTCTGGTTGGCTGCGGTGAAGGCGCGTGGCTGAGTGTGTTGTGCAATTGGCCACGAAAACACAACACACTCCACTTCGACCGCACGCCAGTTTGAGAGACAGTTTGCCAGGGTTTGCCCGTCCGTGGTTGCGGTTCCCCTTTTGGGTTGGCTGGGGGGGGGGAGACGAGTAGATAGCGGATCAGCCGGAGAATCGGACACGGCTCAGGGAACAGGATGGCTTGCGGAATTTTTTGAAAAGGGCCACCCCCGAATTGTCGTGGAAAATGATTTGAGGTCACCCCATCCCGTCTAGGTAAACTTTCCACAATCTGAAAATTTCCATTAAAAAGCAGAAAAATAAAAACTTAAAAATATTATCTACACAATAAAAAATACAATTTTGAATCTATAACTGTTTTAAGTCACGGTAGTTTAGTCCTAGTCCATCAAACATGCATTTTTGGAATATAATTCCGGCTGTGTTAATATTTCACGAACCGTGGAATTTAAAAAAAAACTAGTTCAACTACAGTCTGCATTTCCCACTCTAGAGACACATGAGTGTGTGAAATTCGTAGAGAAAAAAATAAAAAACGTGAACTGGAATTCGCAACCAATGCCCCCAATTTCACACAGACTACTCTGCTGGCACTGATTATGCTCCCCTGGCATCCAATTCTGCGGTGAATGTCGCGGAGATGAAATTGGGGGATCTGCATTCGAATCCGGGCCCAGGCGAGAGATTTTTTCATTAAGGATTTCACGCATTCGTGCGTCTTCATAGCGGATAAAGCCATTGGTGTCTGCCAAAAGTCAAAACAAGAGATACATTTAAGAGGAAACTATATAGCACAGAATCCTGGCCTGATGAATTTATTACTATAACACTATCAAATGGTAAGTTTTTAACCTGCCCAATTCATTGACTCCAAATAAATACCTCCCACGGCAGTGAGACTGTGCCTGCCACCTCAAGAGTGAATTTTGGATAAGACTTAGCTTTGAGTTGCATGATGCTGAGTGGACGTCGAGTTACTCCTAGAAATAGATTCATTGAACGATGCAATATAGCCTTAGTAGCTGAAGCACATTCATCCCAAGTCTACTAAATTCACAACTTCAAGGGTGACTTCATACCAGGATATAATTCGTTTCAACTTTATAAGAAAACGTATAATAGTTTCAAATAGAGGATGTGAGATCACGTGTCGGTGATAAATTGTGACAGTCAGCATTAGAAACAGAAGCGCTTAGCATTTCATGGCCCTTGGTTGGGGCGAAAAAAAAATATTGACGAAGGGCCTTCCGAATTATTTCATAATTGATTACAAAATAATTTAAAAGCACGAGGCTAAACAAGTGATTGAGGCTAAAATGTACTTAAAAATAAAATAAAAACACACATGCATGTATAGAATTAATCTGCTTGCTAACTGCGCTTTAATGATGGTCTCCCAGTATTGGTAGAGAAGAAAAAAGATCGAAGTAGAATGATAAAATGCCTACCAAAGATGTAAGATTAAAATTATGACAACCAAAGAAATAGCTTGTGGAAGAAATCGAGAAGGCTGAGTCATGAGAATAAGACAGTCAAACTTGGAATGAGTAGAAAAGTTTTCATCCAAGGAGGTGGAAAAAGAGATGATGGGAAAGACAAGAAACACAGTGCGCAGAATATCTCAGGCAATATCAATAGAAAGCTCACCTAACAGCTAGCAGCACAAGGTTTTATGTACATGTGTCAATAAAATATGTGCATGAATTTTCATTTATCACATATCAATTGCCTTCCCTTCAACTACAACCTTGATGAGGTGGATGGGATAGCGCGTTACAATGACCCCTAGAGCTGGACTGGCAGGAGAAATTACTATTGCTCCTAGCAGGGCCAACCATGCCAGATAGGTCGAAGAGTAGGAGCCAGACGAAAGGTAGTTCCTTGATGGAGTCACGTTAAAAATAACGTTTGGAAGTGGGTGTGGGAGTTCCTCCCAATTATCAATTACCCAGAATATGAAATTCGTTCATAGAGATTTGAATCCTGGCAATTACGGGACACCGCCCATTAGGGCGGGAGTCGTGCCCGACAGCGGAGGAGGCAAAGCCTCCTCGGTCGTCATCTGGCAAAATCCTAGCACAAAAACATCAACAGAGGATACAATGACTATGAATGAGAAGAGGTGTAGTAGAAGAGGAGGAAAACAGTGGTATAAATAGGAACGTGGAACGTAAAGGCATTGATGAGGGCTGGGAAGCTAGAGAATATTAAACAGGAAATTGAGAAAGGGAACATAGACACTTTGGAGCTTTGTGAGGTGAGAAGGAGGTATAGCGGGGACTATCGGAGTGATAGTTACAGGGTAATCTACAGTGGGGGAGATGAGAGTCAACGTGGGGTAGCTATTATATTGAATGCAATATTGGGGATTAGGGTAGAAAACATTGAACAGGTGAGAGACAGGATACGAAAGGTACGAAAAAAGAAAAGCACGCCAGACGAATACCGTATCAAAGAAGAAATAAGATCCGGCTTAACTTGGTGGAATTCCATTCTATATTAAAGAAAACGTGGAGATGAAGAAAGAAGTACACACTTTCCTGAATTACACTAAATTCTTTATATGCCGAATTAGACTGATTGAGAGTGAGGGTTTTCAATGAATAAAAGAAAGAAAAATTTTCGCGCCCTATTTAACAATTGGAAATTACACAACTAGCCTTAGATAAAGAGAATCATGAAAATAATGAAAATGCAAGATTAATATGAAGATGTTTCAACCTTGTTAATTCAAGAACTTCCGCGAAGGTCTTTTAGGTATTATTTTTGGAAGTAAATTAATGAATTCATTTTCCTATTTTAAAAATTAACATATTCATGATATATTTCAAAATGCCAAGTAAATAGAAGAGCCTTTACGATATATAAACGTTCCTCGCGTGGGTAAACAGCGCTAGCAGGCTCATTTGAATCTCACAAGGAACACAATCCGTGAAAAAAAATTTATTTGGTCATTTGTGATGTCCGAAACTTTCCTGAGTTCAGTGGGTAAAGGAAAGCTGAGTATTTTTTAGGGTGCAGGTCGTTTGCGTCCCTAAGGGTGGACGCCTGAGTATAAGATAAGAGGAGTGAGCAGGAAGCGGGCCTTTCCCTTCTTGTAATGGCTTTCCTCATCGCATCCAAAGCGTAGGACGACGCTGTTCAATATTCAAAGCAGGCTTATGCAAAAACTAAAAGCGGGCGTATTTGTTTGACGAAGATGAAAAAAGCTCTACTCCAACGAATTCCCACATTATTCACCTTTTTTATAGGCTTCCATTTATTTATTCTACCGGAAATCCTATACACTGGCTCCAATGCGGCTAAGGAAATAAATTATGAGTATTTTCTAGATTCGTTGAAGAAATAACAAAATCATCAATTATAAAGGCCGTTTTACACGGGGCACGAAATTGCACAACTTCAAACTGCATTTTTTTCTCAATCGGGCGTGCAATCAATTTCGAATTAGGGCTATTTCGCCATCTCGCGTTCATGCCTTCGCGCATGCGTTCTTGCAATTCACGGCTTTAAAGGCCGTTTTACACGGGGCACGTCATTGCGCAGGTTAGCACTGCATTCATTTCTCAATCTTGCGTGCAATAATTATTGCGCAGACGAATGCGTTACCGCTTTACACGGTGTTCGTAAGCAGGCATTCATTCACGAAATTTCGTCGTCTGTTGAGTGCGCGAGTCACTTGTTAGGACAAAGAAGAAACGAAATTCTGTGCGCATCGTTGTTGACTTGTTGTCACACGTCCTTGTGTAACCAGCTCATACTTATTCCGCAAAGGACGACAAGCAACAACAACTACACACAATGCAATCCACCAATACAACAAAAACTTATCGTCACTCAGCTTCTTCCGGTCCCTACTACTGCGACATCTATCGGAGAAAAATTTGTTGAAATTGCGAGAATGCGAGCTCGGAATTAGAACAGGGGCTATTTTGCCATCTCGCGTTCATGCATTTGCGCATGCGTTCTAGCATTTCACCGCTTTACACGACGCAATTTGAAATGCACGTTCGAACATACATCAGATTGTGCAATTACGTGCCCCATGTACAACGGGCTTAAGAGACAGGGTTTTGGTTAACTAATGCTAATTGCACGAAGTTTAGTAATGCTGGCTCAGAAAAAATACTTTTCACCACTTTATCATAGGTGAAAATGTAAATATTTGTGCATTTTCATGGTTAATGTTTTGGTTTCTTAAAACGGTTTGCCTAAAATTAAACGGAAAAAATAAGACATGCATGTATGTACAATCAGTGCTGAGTGCATGCAAGATGATTGTATGGCTTGGGAGGAGTCCGTCTGGGGGTGACAACAGAAGCTACCGAGACGGTTGTCACCAGCCCAATCGGCGCCACCAGGAAGGTCTTTTTTGCGAAGGTCGGACGGTGGGTCAGCGCAATTAACATGATCATCCACACCCTCGAATAATATCTGGAAAGGGTCGGAGGCTCTGGATAAGAGGGTGGATTCTTTTAGCGCCACCATTAGGGTGTTGCTTATTTTTTATTTTTTCTCGAATTTTTTATTTCTACCTCTTAAAATACGCTATGGGGTGCAGAATGGATATCCTAAAAATTTCAGCCCGATTGTTTAACATTTAGAGGTCGCTCAAAGAGCATAAATGAAATCATTCAATTCTCCTGATTTGAGGAAATAACATGAATATAAGGGGTAACGCACAATTTTACAGCCCTAATGGGCCGAAATTCGCTCCATTTTTACGTCCGCTCAACAGTTTTCAAGGAATAAAATACTTTTCCGCGTGCTACAGCCGCGCGTCACACCCCTAACGGCGAGCTGGTTGCTCGCGGGCCGCATTCGCGGTCAGCTGATAGGTCCTGCGCCCCTCATTGCCTTACGCCCCCCTCGCGCCTTCCCTAACGAGAATCGGCGGAGGGAGGGAGGAGTTACTTACAAACTTGCTCTGTTTTACATTATTGTAAATTCAGGAAACTGTTTTGTTGCGATTAACCATAATAGATGGAATCATGAAGAATGATGTTCATAGACAACTATGTGCACGTCTTCGTACACATAGTTGTCTATGAACCCACTCGAACAGCGATCTCCTATTTTAATCTTTCCAGCACTGAATCATTTGTGACCTCCATAGATAGAGAGATTCCCCAAGCCCTTTTTCTTGCCTACTAGATCATTCCGAAATACTAGTTGCACCCATGAGCTTTTGCGTACCTGCGTACTTAAAAAGAAGACGAACACAATTACTGACCTGGCTTCTGTGGCCAAAAAAATTTGTCTGTATATTTTTTTCATTCGCAGCCATATGGTGATAAACCTTTTACGACTTAAACGAATGAAAAATATTTTACGGGGATAAATTTGATGATTTCAGGCGTCATTACGGAGAAATTACAGATACTAATGGTGGTAACTAAACTTGGTGCAAATTTACGGTGCTTGTTGCCGGTAGATTGTTAAAATACGGTTTGTTTTTAGAGTTGTAAAAATTAATTGAAATAACGAGACAACAGGCCATTTGACATCGTCTCAATATTTATTAGATCTAATAGCAATTTCAGCAATTAAAGGAAAAAGCTATGTCGAGGGCCATTGCGCTAGTGTGCGGACAATTTGAAGTGAACGAATTGCGGGTGAGTATTAAGTTGGTTCCACCGTAAAATGACTTAAATGTCATTTTATTCATATTCTGTCTACTTGTAGAAAAAGCTGTCCTCTATCTGATATGAATTACAAAATAATACCTTTGTACGCTATTTTATTCCATAATTGAACTTGAAATTACATTGTGTTCAATGGGGGATGAGAGAAACACGAGGAAAAATAGTATTTTTCCATAATATACAAATGCCATTTTCGTGTAAAACTGTCTCTAAGAAGGAAATAATCCAGAGAAATAGAATAAAAGTAAAATACTAAATCTTACCACTTTACTTTTCTAGTTATTGAAGAATTAATGCCGTAATTGAAGTCAAAATGCGGCAATTCGTAGGAAATGGCGCTGCAGTCGGCTCCTATGACTGGAAAAAAGTGCTCATTTAAAATACATTCGTGGAATAATCTGCATATTTTGTACCTTACTTTTGGGTTTCTATAGGTAACGCATTGCATGAGTGAAAGCAGGATTTTTTTGACAAAATATCAAAAATGTGGAATTTAGTATTTGTTTTGACTCACACAGTCGCGGAGGAACCTCCTTAAAGTTTAGCGCAGAATCACTTGGACGCTTGGTGTGAGGATCTAGCAGAAACAGAATCTAAGGCAGCCGTTGCCTATCGATGGGAACATGAAGGAGCAGAGATCCGGGAAAAATTTCTCCTGGAAAACAGACCGCCGTATTTTAATGCTTACCAGCAACTGTTTTAGCATCACATTTTGATATTATCATTTTCTTAAAAAAAACATTTTTTTCATAAACACCGATTAAAATATTTCTTCCGCTGCCTCTGGATATACCGGTTCACGGGGTGAGTTCACTGCAAAGTAAACTGTATTTTTAGGCGGTGTTGGTTTGTATGTGATGATTTCGCAGCATATATTTTATCCAATGTTTTTCTCTGATTCATAGCAGGATAAAAAAACGGACAATCTCATACTTATACACATGACAATAATTAACTACGGTCGTCCGTATCGATTCACGAAAAACCTGAGAAGATGAACGAAGTTGTTAAGAGCAAAGTATAATTATATTTGTGCACAGCACTCGAGCCTGAAACCGGATAATACTCTTGGTTTTTAAAACGTTTTTTATATTGTCGCTTTCTCGTCTGTAAGTCTATTCGGTGCAAATTTTGCGATCAATTTTAAACTAACTTCCCGATAAGCTAGAGACTTTAAACTTTTAACATAGCTCAAAACTGAATGACAATGCAATAATATGTAATAATATATTATATGTATGTTACATATATTAAATATTACAATATAACATATATTACAAATTATGCATAAATTATATATACATATACATTTTGATTCGTTTTAAAAACGTGTTTTTTTTCAATAATTATTTATTATTACCATGATACTTTTATCTATTCTAAACCGCGGCATGAATGCGGCAACAACAATGGAACTTCAAACTCAAATTCAGAAATCCCAATATTCTGTCATGAGCATTGTCTTGCACGCGAGGGAACTAATTCACCTAATGAAGAAGGAAAATATATATTTCGAAAATTTCTCATCTGAAAGTTTGGAAGAAACGACAAATTTGAATGCGAAGAGGAATAACTGGCGGCGCCTTTTTGGAAGATTTTAAAACCACTCGAGTATATTGATTCTAATATTTGTTTGGAAATCTCTCTCAAGTTTGTTTGCGATGTCTCCCCTCGCTCGGGAGATCCGGGTTCCGGTGACCGACACCACGCGTGCCCGCTTGGAGTCGCCATCATCGAAAGCAATGAGAGGCGGAAGAAGGAGTTGTTGCTTCGGAGAACTGCTCGTTGTCAGCGACAGGTCGGATGAACGTGCACAAATTTTCTTCGCGGAAAATTCTAGTGCTACGGCTAGAGAATATTCCATCCTTCTATGGGGGTTGCAAGGAACGGTATAATGTACGGTACTGTGAGGTAAAATTTTGGATTACGCTGCGGGAAGGTATCACGACACTTCATATTTTGCTGGGAGCAATTCTTAAGTTACGATTACAACTGTGCGCTTACCAAACACCCAACCTGCACTGAACATGTGCAGTCTAATTAGGGCACATCGTGTTCCAAACTCATCTGCTACTGCCACTTGCGCTGAACGAATTGAAACATCCCCGCCTCGCGTCTCATCTCCGCTTGGGTACGCTAGCAGGCATGTAAATATGACGGCCAAAAAAATCACACTACTGGATTCAGCAACATTCCTATTTATAATATAATTATTTGAGCCTTCAACAAAACCCTGAATGGATGTTATCCAACGCATTGAAGAATGGAAGGTTGGAGACAGATGAGTTTTCGCAACATTTGGCATTTTACCATCATTAAAATAAGTTGCCTCGAAGTTGGAAGCATATTAGCACAGATCGTTTCAGTGATACCGCGAAAGTGCGATATGATATTTCCGTCAGTTACGATGAGATTGCAAATCATCCATTATTAGAGGTAATCCACCAATTTTGTGCTCAGTAAAAAATCATTCTTCTGGGCTGGGATTCGAACCCAAATTCTCCGATTCCGTACCGAATACTTTTATCTACCCAGGTACCTAGGCGTGCTCTTCTACTGAGAATTTTGTAGAGGTTTTGTCGGAGCCATATAATTGGTCAAGGTACAGCGTAAATAATTCAACGAAGTACCCATGGTCGTGCGCATGGCGGAAGAGAAAATGATTAGGGTAAACACTGATTCGTCTCACATCGGAGTAAGGCGCTATTGCCAGGAGATATGTTACTCATGGTCCACTTCATCGATAGCAACATTATTCAATCGATTTTCATATTTACTATTCTCAATTTGATCAAGATTTAAATCAAGATTTGATGTGACAAAATATATCTCCAATGCCTGTTCCATAATTAGCTATTGTAACAATAGTGTCTACTTTAATTATTATTTGGATAATTAAAGTATCTTTCCATGGTCTATTAATCTGACTTACCTATTAATGGTCTATACATGGTCTATTAATCTGAACTACCTTAATCATTCACTCCACTGCATTTGAAACGCACGAGTGTTTACCCCAAGCAAACTTAAAGCATAAAAACTTCAACGGGAAGTTTCCTGTTTTCAATTGTGATTTGCTCAGATGGCACTTAAATTACCTCTACCTCCTCTTTTATAACCACAGGAATCTACACCCCCAGCGGTTTTCCATCAGATTCGCGAACGTTCACCTCTCGCTATATTATAAAAAAAAAATCCCGCTCTTCCATCAATTCCTAATCTCCTAATCTTCCCCTTTCCACTCTATCCAACCCAACATCCTCCATATTGACCTACGGCATTACTTCAGATTATATACAATATTTCTTGATACAATACCTGTCCTCATTCTAATTGAGTGAACATGAATAAACTTGACAGTGGCAGACTTCACTTCGTTGAAGTTTTGAAGTTGAAGTAGATTTTATGATTAATTAAAATACTTAGTACTTTTCTACAAATTTCTATATGTACGACGTGTTTCACCAACTTACGGCATCTTCAGGTACAGAAAGTTTCTGTACTTGGCGATGATACTTCCAGTTGTTTCTTGTTGATACTTTCTGTACCTGAAGATGCCGTGAATCGGTGAAACGCGTCGTCCATATAGAAATTTGTAGAAAAGTACTAAGTATTTTAATTGATCATGATTACTAACTGAGTAAGAATGATTAATTAAGCCGCATCATAAACTTTTCCTCGGGTTAACAATCCAACTTAAAAGAATAGGAAGAGATAAACGGATCCTTTTACTGAAAATCGTTTTATTCTCCACATTCCTGAAGTATGACAAAATTTTCGCATCCTCACTCGCGATTGCCTTTGTTCTCTGTCCTTCAGATACCATTCCCCACATTCTACACGTCCTCAATACCATCTTCCCTCTCAGCTTTCCTCCCTTGCAACAACATTTCCATTCTAAAGAAAGTGTTCCTAGTGTTTCTTCAACGGCATCCTGCCGGGTATTATCCCCACCTCAAGCCTTCAACCCTTTTCATTCGCAAATCAGCAAACAACCCCCTTCCTATAGCACTACATTGGTCATTATTAGCGCTATTAAACCTCTCAAGGCTTCTACACTCCATTTCTACTAATCTGTCCTTCCTTCACTTGTCTCTTTCCTAGCACTCCTAACTCTCCTGAACGGGTAAATTATTCGTAATTTTACTACTTATAAAACATTTATAATTTACACATGCCTCCGTAATTATTCCAGATTATCATCTATGTTTGTCGAATTGGTTGAGAGCAGTGTTGCTGGTAGGAGTAGGATGCTGTAGTCAACCAAGGCAACATTCACGTGAGATAATCTGGAGAATGCAGTGGCTTACCATTGCGCCGCGAAAACTTAAGAGCATTATGATTCATGAATTACACCAGCCTGATTACATTTTCAAAAATTCTTTTTTATTCAAAATAATTCTCAGTTTTTCCAACGCCTCCGTTTGAAACTCAGTTTTTCCACTTCCCACTTCAGAACGTTTCCAATTTCTTTTCATCACATTCCCAACGATTTTTCATTCTCCTCTTCGAAAGCCTAATATTCTACCCTGAATTATGGCCTTCTATAGCTCATCAACCCTGGTCACTTGATTCAACCCACTCCTCCCCACCTACCCTCAATTTCTCCTAATAACTTCCTTCTTTAACTCTCTTCCCCTCTCTACTCATAAGATGCCTTTCCTCAAAGTCTCCGCAAACGTTTTACCGTTCAACGCCTTCATCGTTCAATATTCAGCCTTTTTCTATGCGACACCGGATCTTATTGTAGCTGCTCATTCACCATTGAAGGTCTACATCCTGCTTCCCGTGAGCCCATTGCATATTCAATCGGGCAGCCGTAGACGTTATTCGTGAAGGGGGGGCCGGCGATGACTCGGCTGGATCCCGGGGGGCGGTGGAACCGATTCCGTCAAAGCGAAGAGGTGCTGTGGGGTGCCTTCCGTTATACGTCGGACACCTCGACGGCTTCATCTGCCCGATTGCGGATCCGTGAAATTTCTCGTTAGGGCCCTGATTTCCGGTTCCATTCCAGAGACAGCTATGCCTTGTCTAATAGGCCTAGCGGAGATTTGTACGATGGGAAAAGGATTGGACCTCCCGTTCAGTGCCAAAAGGTTATTTAAAAAAATAGTTGCATTTCCAGGTGTGCATAACCCATCCTCGAGTAATGTACATTTCACCCACTAAGTTGCAAAGATGAAAGAATTTTGGATAGTAGACAAAATATCTCATGTAATTATAAAATAGAATGTTTGTTTTGTTCATTCTTTATGCCCGCCAATACCATTCATCCGATTGCGATGAAACTGGTGAGATGTTGTTTGCGTGTCCATGAAGGTTTCGGAATTATAAAAATGGCAAATTTTGGGGTAGATTTTACCCCAATATTGTTAACAAATACTCCCATAAGAAAAGCATTGACTTCGGTGCAGGTGTTTCTTTATTTGTTTTTTTAAATTACTTGAACTCAACACATTGGATGGAAGTTTGTATTATACAACGCACAACAAAATGCAGTTTTTTATTCTTTCATACGATTTTCTAATACGCTTAGTTTTTGTCTCATTATTGCGTTTTAATCTCGAAAATCATCAATTTTCTTCCTTTTCAACTATACTTAATTTCCTCGGCAACTCGGCGTAAATATCTATTTAATAGCGATTTCATGAATGGCTATTCACTCCTGCAGCATTTACAGGCAAGTTTCAGTGACTAATTTGATAGTTAAATCTAGGGAACGTGAGCTCTACGGCCTCTTAAAGTCACAAGTTATAAAATGTTCCAATGGCCGTAATAAATTGGCACCACTCGTCAATATTACACCACAATTGCTGTGTTGGTTTGCGGGAAAAAGAGGCAATTCCACGCCAGTGACCAACCACAACCTCTCGACCAGAAAAACCCCTGTGGTGGTTTAGGGGAATGTTACTTCCTCGCCAGTGACAACCACAGACACACACTCTCAACCCAAATATTGATCCTTCGCTAGGGCTAATGGGACCCAACAAAGGATTCCTGGGTTATGAACACAAACACACTCAAAAGCACTCAAGACATTACCCACTCAGACGGGCCCAACTTCTGGGAGAATCTAGCTCAAAAGATCGTAGTCAAGAAACGGCACAAAAACAAGAAAAGACGAGGGTGTGCGTCGTTGATACGCGTATTTCGGCCACAACGTGGCCCTCTTCAGCGAAGGTTGTAACATTCCCGTAAACCACCACAGGGTTTTTCTGGTCGAGAGGTTGTGGTTGGTCACTGGCGTGGAATTACTCAATTTCCCGCAAACTAAAACAGCAATTGTGGTGTAATTTTGACGAGTGGTATCAATTTATTACGCCCATTGTAGATTTTTATAACCTGTTAATTTTATAGTTGTAGTCAAACGACTACAATTCCTCGTTTGCCTTGCTTTCTCAATGAACACGAACAAGGTAAAAGATCAATCGCTTCAAGTGTGTGGATTTAATCTGGAAAATCCATGCTCATCACAATATGCTCAGGAGTGGGACAACCGAAAAATGTATTTGTTTTTTAAAAGGGCACGAAGACCAAAAATAATGTAAATCCCAAAGCACTTGAATACATGTTTTCAACTTAAATTTAATACACAATAAATCATTGTCTTTCATTTATTTTGTACATGTAAATGTGTCAGCTTTGATATATATGCCTACTTAGAAAGAAAAAGAGGCATTGGAACGCCTGCCGGGGAAACTTAGGTGAGTTGTTGTGCACGCGCCTTCGAAGGTTTCTGAATTATTAAATCAATTGTACAATAGGTGGAGCGCGAATAGTTTCAACAAATGAGAGCTGTCACGCGAGCTTCTCAAACAAGCGAGGAACAACAAGCAAGCCACGAAGTAGATTGTTTACGAGTTGCCCAATCACGTGCATCAGAATCGTATCAGTGAGACATAACTTGTGTTAAAAGTAACGTAATTTATTTGTACGTAGAATAAGATTTGGTGCAATGGTCTCTTTGTTTGCTTTTGGATTTCCAATGCCTATCATAAGATCACTTAAATAACAAGGTTTTGAATTCTTGCATTCGATTTTTCGTATATGCTTCGCTTTTCCCTAAAATTAGATTTTTCACGTCGAAAATCTAAAATTTTTGTACTTTTTCAACATTAGGATATTTTATTTACTTATAAACCGCAGCATAGGCACGGAATAGAAACTCATGCCATTACTTGTGCGATAAGAATTCGTGTGTAGGTACGAGGAATTCATTGAAATAGGATTTAAATTTGTTTGGGGACCGATTTTGAACCCTGAAAAGATTTGTGGGCCAAGTATGGAAATTGAATAAGGACATCAATATAGAGTACTTAATTTTGCGAATAGACAAAAAAATAATTTTCTATCATGTATTTTGTACATGTCTGCTTTGTATATGTGCGCCTACTTAGAAAAAGTGGCATTGCAACGCATTCCGGGCACAGCTAGTTCGTAATATTTTGCAATGCAATCTATTCCAAATATCTTTCGGAACATGGAAAATATTCGGAATTTAAAGAGAGGAAAGCAAATTTTAAGAAGAGGACATATTGAGCCTTTCTTTGAATTAAAGCTGTGGAAAGAATTAAAGAAAAACAGGGAAAGTAAGCTTATCACGCATTTTGTGAAAGAAAAAGGAATGCTATAGAAGTGCTACGTAGAGAGATTTTTGAAAGCATTTGCAGCAAAACTGATAGACGAGTAGAATAGCAAAAGTATATAAATGCTAGTATGCTTAAGACCACACGGGAGAATTGTAAACTTCCATGGCGATATTCTGATAAATATAATATATAAAAAAACTCCAACTATAATCGAATCGATCCTGGGACCTTCAGAACGTGGGACGACGACTTTGACCACTACGCCTTCTTACCCTGTTACAGAGAGAGTGTTCTCTTGAGTTTACATTCGGCATGCTAAGCATGGCGTGAGGAAAAGAGCGTGACGCCCAGAATTCGATTTACCACCTGCAGAATTTTATGTGCGTGGCGCGCCTGTAGAAGTTTACACTTCAAAAATCTGGGGATTAAAGGAACATAATAGTAATGCTGTGTTAGCATTCAGTTAAAAACTGTGAACAAGAGGAGTCTAGGGGATCGTCATTTCGTTTCCCATCCGTCGGGCGAAATAGTTTGCTAGAGTGCTCACTACAGAGCACTCGAGCGAACCCACACAGCACATTTCCGTTTTAAAACGTTTTCTTTTAGTCTCAAAACTGTAAAAAAAACCGTTGTACGACAGTTTTGAGACTAAAAAAACCTTTTAAAACGGAATTGTGCCGTGTGGGAAGACTTTAGTACCTACCAAGATTAGATGTCTGTCACCGGTAACATTCGAACACGGGCAGGGGCATCACCGAGGAATTAACGTCTCTAGCCACCCGGCTAACCCAATCCCGTTGCCTATAGTAGTCACGGATATCAAGGTAGTTCCAATGTATAAAGTGTTAAATATCATTCTATTCATATAATGGCCACTCATAATATTCGATTCCTCAGCTTAATATGAGCAGGAAAATCCTACCTTTCTTATTCGATATTTTTTCGCAAATTGCTTTGAAGTAACATGGTAATAGTGGAGATTAGTTTGAGTGATGATTGCATTGCATTCGAGAGTGAATGAAACTTGAAGAAAAATAGTTAATTTTTTAAATATCTAATAAAAACGTCATTTGCGCCTAATTCTGCTTAAAAGAAGAAAATTATTTACGGGAATTGAACGGCTATGAAATTCAGGCACCCGCTCATCATGGCTTTTGTTTTTATTAGCAAATCACTGCAATAGCGATAGTCAAAACGTGTTAATTAAAAAGAATTAACACCACAGTTGGCTCCTACAACTGGAAAATGTATCATTTAAATATTATATTCGTAAAATGCTCTTCATAAATTGTATCATAATTTTATTTTTGGGAAAACAAAAAAAATGAGAAACTTAGTCTTTTTTTACTCACAAATTAGCGGTGAAACCTCCACTAATAACGCGCTCGCTCTTGCTTTTACATATTCTTTATTTAGTGGATCTTGAACACGAAATACTATCCTTAATTCAGACGTGTTCCTATAAATCGCCGTTTTTTTATTAGAGATTGAGCCGTGAGAACTTTGACTGCGACCAGTTAGTGACAATGGAAGTTCACGCTAAGGAAATAAATGGGAAAATCGTGCTTGGAAGACTCATGGTTACTCCGCTGGCATTGAAAATGATTTACAACTATTTTTTCCCAAAAGTAATGAGTATGCCTACTTGTGGAAGGTTATTCGGGATTTCCACCTGGTCAGGTTCTCCACCACGGCCGACGTTTCGATGAACGAGTCGACCATCGTCATCAGGGCAATTATCGTCGTCGAATCGTCATGCCCTGATGACGATGGACGACTCGTTCATCGAAACGTCGGCCGTGGTGGAGAACCTGACCCGGTGGAAATCCCGAATAACCTTCCACGATACAATACGTCGGGAAGGCCTGCGATCATTCTTCAGTATACCTACTTATTCCACCGAGAAGTATGTACCTCCGCCAGTGAGGAACGAAGGTCGTCTTAGGTCGCCGACCTTCCCCGCATTTCCCTTTCCATCAAGGATGCGGGCATTTTGCCGCACCATCACACTCGTTCCCTTTTTGCCGAATTCAAGGGAGCAAAGAGAACAAGAAGAGGGAGTGAAACCTTGCCAGCGGACACCTGCTCAAACATTACGTACTCTCTTCATTGCCAAAATAATCCCGAGACGCTTCATATACATATTTTTTTACTCCAAAGCTATATAGCGGGCTTTCTTTGAGTTAGTCATCCGGAGAGCACGTACAAACACGCGT
Source organism: Pyrrhosoma nymphula (assembly GCA_963573305.1). Taxonomy (NCBI): domain Eukaryota; kingdom Metazoa; phylum Arthropoda; class Insecta; order Odonata; family Coenagrionidae; genus Pyrrhosoma; species Pyrrhosoma nymphula. The sequence continues at coordinate 144,687,602 of OY754333.1, forward strand.
CTTCGTATAAACACGTCCCATCACTCCGTCTCTCTCTCCACCAAAAACTCGCTCCTTTGGCACGCGACTTCTCATCTCTTGTTTTAGGCCGTCGTCGTGGAAATGCGCGCAGTTCGCTTGTTTACCCAGTTTTCCCTCCCTCTCCTCCCCTCTCCTTAAGGCCCTCAGTCCGTCCACCCCCCCCCCCCCACTGGAGACGAGAGCTCCACCATTTCCCAAAAAGGATTCATCTCCAAAAACGGGAGGCGTTCACTAGGTGAGGGGAATTCAGCACTCGGAGCCAGTTGGGACGTTGAAGCTTTGAATAGGAAAGAACGGTCAACGTTTGATCTCGACATATGCCGACAACCGAGGCTTCTGATTGGTTTTGCCATTTTTAAGTTACCGATACGAATGACGCTGAGAATGACATGCCAAATACTCGTTGCAAGTTCAGTCACGCCTAATAGTGTTCATAAAATTATATAAATTTTAATTCTGTTAATTTTTATTTTTTTTAAGAAAAGAGAATTTAAAAAAAATTAACTGGCAAAACACTGCATTAAGTTTTGAAAGAAATCAAAACACATTCAATGTTGTGGATTTTTTTATCTTTGACACTGGAACTGGACTTCATTTACTACTGTTTTTGTAGACGATCAGGCACTTCTCGCACCTTGTTGACGGGTAGGATCTGGGTGCTGCTGCGAGTATTGGTGCTCAGAAAGGTTATACTTTTGTCAAGCACAAAAAAAAGTTCTAGTATTGCATTTCCGCAGCTTAGTAGTTCGGCAAATATCGGTTTAAGGCGAGTTTAGTACATGACCTGGCACTTCATGACCTTCTAGTGGACCAGGATCAGAAAGGGAACCTCGGAAGGGTACCCGACACCTTTCACTAAAGACAGGTAAGCCGGAAATAAAGAATGCCTCTCTTGCTCTTCTAGTTACCGAAAAGCACGAATTCCAGGAAAACTTCAGTTTTTCCAGGTTTTTCCATGATATTTTCGTTGTCCCACCTAGGAGCGCTTGGGACTTGTGATATGTTCATCTTCAAGGGGTCTTGAATATAATAAGAACTATGACGATGCAATTTTCCATAGATAAAAATTTTTAATCGACCCGGTTTTCGATGCACTGCATCATCATCAGCGTCCTGAATACATCTAAAAAGGTCCGGCTTTGTTATTAATTATTTCCGGGTTCGGGTCAAATTTTGTTTAATTTTCCTGGGCTAGTTTCGATAAGATGTACAGAATTCCGCCCCAAAAAAATGGCTGCAAAGGATATCCAGAGCTGACTGGATTCCGGGGAAGAATGACGATAGCGCTAGAATTTAATGCCTTTGGGTCTCTTATGTGTTTATCGTACAGTGATTTTAATTTAATATTATTGATAAACATCATTTCTGAAGAAACGTGCAATTTCAAACCACGTGCGCAATTAATTAATAGGTGTTGTTTTGTCTTTTCATAGTTGGTGATATAATTGTCTGCCTTTATTTCTCTCACGCGTGAATCATGCAGTGAATGAATTTTACTACACACCATTTGTGGAGAAAAGTAAATTTAGAACCGCGTGCTTAATTATGAGATGTCGTCTCTGTGGTGAGTGTAATATATCCATTCAAAATTGATTTGGTTATGATTCTCCGTGGAAATACACCACTGTGAAGCTATAGCTGAAGTTATAACGAATCATTGATTGATCACGAGTGTATGTGCTTCATGCTTACTCTTAACTATCGAATTAATTTTGAATTCTTCAGTCATTAAACTATATCTCTATTTTGTTGCGATGTAGGTTGAAGGCTGTCTTGACGATTAGTTAAAAACTGGGTGTCAATTTCGTTAGTGACAATGGGGTTTTTATACTTGAGATGATTTCGGTTTCCTTAATGATTTACCTTCTCATAGTTTCGTGACCAGCTGGTTTTTGAGACGTACCTCGTCATTCGATCACTTTTTATATTGCCTTTCGGTTTATGAAAGTTTATCATCTTCCATCCCAGTTTATTATCTTAACGGGTTGCGTATAACTTTAGAGGCCGTGTATAGGACAAAAGAACATTGCTTCAGCGCTAAGAATGATTGACAGCATTTGTTTGTGAATATTCTATCATAATTCTGTTCGATTAAAATAGGTACTTGATAATAAAGCTAATAGGTATCCATGCAGTGACAATATAAGGTTGGTCACCGTCTGTTCTCTGTGAGAAGTCACTTCAAAGTCGAGGAAAACTCGACGTTTTACTCCTATTGCAGAGAAATATTCTATACCTATGATCGATTTTGATACCTAATTGACCAGTAAGCTAATATTTCTGGAGTGAAATGACATTTTAAAATGCGTCAGTTCTCAACGAGAAGTCACTATATGAGCGGGGAAAAAATCACGACGTTCCACTCATATTGCAGACGACGTTGTCTTCTGCCGTTTGAGGTGTCTGCTGGGCTCGTATTATACAGGCCGACTACCGCATTTTGGACGGCAAACTTGATATGAAAATGATGTAGTATTATAGGCAATGTAATCACAGACGAGTGATCATAGTCAAATTCGCTTAAATATAGTTAATTAATTTTTATCTCGTGAAAACATGTTTATTCCCCATATCTTCCATGTAAAAATCGGCCAATCATGACCGCGTGCGCAAGGTTGACCGTACTTTCCTATCCAGAGCTTTATGGGACGTTAAAGCTCTGTATTGGAAAGTACGGTCAACGTTTGATCTCGACATATGCCGACAATCAAGGCTTCTGATTGGATCCCTACATTTTTGGCCTAAGCGAATCTTTTGTTGGCGTCAGTTGCCTGTTAGAAAGCATTGGAGTGGTGTTTTTCCTGAAGCAGCGGAGCATTTTTTTGTTATTTCGTTATCAATATACCTCAGTGTTGCGCAGTTGGTTGTTCAACGCAGGCGAAGAAAGGGACGAAGTTACATCTTATCCCTTCGCGAGCAGGGAATGAAATAAGAAGAAAAAAATGACTGCTAAGGATATCCAGAGCTGACTGAATTCCAGGGAAGGATGCCCGTCTTTGTGAGGTAAGTTCCGAATTGTTTACGATGTTACTGTGAACTAAAGCGCTAGAATTTCATGCCCTTGTTTATCTTATGCGTTTTTCATACAGTGATATGAATTTTTTGATAAACAGAATTTCTTCATAAACGTGCAATTGCAAACCACGTTCGCAATTAATAGGTATTGTTTTGATTTTTGCATAGTTGGTGATATAATTGTGCCTTTATTTCTCTCACGCGTGAATCATACAGTGAATGAATTTTACCACACACCATTTGTGGATAAAAGTGAATTTACAAACCGCGTGCTTATTATGAGGTGTCGTCTATGCGGTGAGTGTAATCAATCCATTTAAAATTGATTTGGTTAAGATTCTCCGTAAAAATACGCCGTTGTGAAGCTATAGCTGATGTTATAACGAATGATTGAATGATTTCGAGTGTTGGCATTTCATGCTTACAATGCTGTACATTAATCTAAAATGCTTCTGTCATCAAACTATCTCCTTTTTGTTGCGATTTGGCCGTGGTGAAGATAGCAGGGAAGCTATTAGTTGAAGCATAAATTCTAATTTAAAACGTTTGGTGGCGGCCTCCGTGAATTATTTGTTTTGTTGGTTAATTTATTGCTGAACATATTTACCTACTAAATACCAATTTCTCTTGGACACGGATAAAAACCGACAAATCTCAAAGCTAAGTGCGAAACTGGGGACTTATTGCGGTACAACAACTCTAAAGGATTTACATCGTTCAAAAGTCATCTCTGACGTTAGACGAGGTTATAAGTATCTACGTGTAAATGTGGTTGTTCTTACAGATTTGATTCGGACCCTGTGCGAAAATTTGCATCCTTATTACACACGAATCCCTACATAATCGGTTCTTTAGTGCGAACCAGGAGTTGATCATTTCTAGACCATTTTTATTGTCTTACACCTTGACACCTTTCCTCGTGAGCCGTAGTTCTGTAACGCCAACTAATCTTATTAAGATCACAACGAGAAACGATTGACTATGAACGCATGTTACGACGCAGGTTGTATCCAATTAACAACCATCTGTGCTGTAAGATGCGTACGTTAACGGCAAATTTCTTGCTAAATTTTTGACCAAGATTCGTAGTTTATCAGTCGCGTGACTTCTATCCCCAAGTTATCAACGGAATTTCGTGGAAAACAGTTGCGCAGGAGGAATATGATGTGTGTAATGCCATTTTTTCCTATTAATGACCAAATCACGAGCAATATGGTAGCTTTAAATTTGTTTTAGTAATTTTGTTAAAGTTTGCCGATGCTTTCCATCGTCAACATCACTAACTGTCATTATTACATCTTCAGAAGCACTTCACCCCTGACCAATACGATCAGAATAGGGCAGACAGTTTTTGGAGATTGAAAGCAGAATTGAAAGCGACCTATTTTGAAGAAACCGGGACAAGCCACATCCGATCCACCTCCTTGTGTTTCATGTATGGCTTCATCCTCGCGGACTGTGGCGCTTAGTGCACGACTTGGACTGCTAATGACATCATATGTCTAGCAGTCCTGACCACCATGCTCCTATAAAGCCACACAATAATCCTCATGGGAGAAGGACGCCTTGGTAGCTTAGCTGGTTACAACACTCGGCGCGAAATCGAGGGATCCGGGTTCGATTCCCAGTCAAGGTGAATAGTTTTTCTCCTGTGGAATATCGCACTTATATATACATAGTTATGAAGAAAAATATATGCAGCTTGAAAATAAGAGATATTTAAAGATTAATTACAATGGATACTTACATAGTAATATGGTTTTAATTCAAGAATTGCGATGGTCAAGTTTTTATTAATGGAGAGAATGAAACCGATATGAAATTCCTGGTAATATTATTCATAAAACATGAATAGAAAATACTCTATAAGAGTTTACGGAGAACATAAAAGAGCTTTTAATTGGATCAGTAGGAGAATGGTAAATACAAAAATCTGAGTCTACTCAAAAACCTACCCACAGTTTAAATGAAGATAATGGTAATGGGGAATATTAGTGAGGCTGTTAACTATTGAATAATCAAAGAGAGTTTTAAATGGTGACTGAGAAATAAAATTTAGTTTTCAAGGCACAATTAATTGTGCACTATATGCATGTTATACAAGGGAGTCTGAAGCAATTATTGACGGGAAAAATAAGTAGACATCGTTCCGAAATATGAAAGTATTGTAATAGTATTTCTTCATTACTTTTATACCTCAGGAATGTAACCTATCATGAGCATTAAAAGTCTCCGCTTTTCGTAAAGTATGTCTTTTATTTGTACGACAAGCTTCGACGTGTTTCACAACATTATTAGATACAAAATACCCAATGATTGGTAGTAATTATTGATCATATTATACAAGTATGTCGAATCGAGTGGCCCACATAGCACCTATGTTTCCGAAGGGCTCAACCTGCATTTTCTTTATAAAAGCTACAAATATTTACCTCAATGCAGTCGAAATAAATACTAAAACTCAATTACCAAATGGACTGTATTATATTTATCGAACGCGATCTTGCTGCTGCTATAATTTCCTTAATTAGATACATAAAATGAATGCCATATATGTAAGGAGTCATTTAAATGTCGCTCAGATTTTCGGATTTCTCGTAGGAAAATATGAACCATAATGGAAGTAGGGATATGAGAACTCCAGGGGAATCGCTTGAAGTTGACCCCTGGCTCTTCTAACATGAAGTAGAGCTGCTATATATCCTATTGAAAGTTAATCTATCTCTAAATAACTTCTAAGCAGTAAGCGGCAGCAAACCAAAGAAGGGCAAAACACGAGTCTTATGGCCTGAATTACTTATCGAAGTTCTTTTCTGTTTGCTCTTAGTGAAAGCTTTAAGAAGTTTTCAAAATGTATAAGGTAATACAGAAAAGAGAGAGTTAGCCTAGTTGAATAATGTAGGTCGGTATTCCCACAAAAATATTTCTAGTGAGTTTTTTACTCTAAATAATTTAAAAAATGTAATTTAGTAGTTAGAATGCTTACAACTTGTTAGTGAGACCCGGCAGTGTAAAAGAAAAAAATCCTGATTTGGCTCGTCTTGCGACCGAGAATCCAATAATTGCAGGTTGAATTGGAAGAAAGACTGAGTTGACCTAACATTGCAAAATTTGACATAGTATAAAAATAAAATATTTCCGTTCTTGAAAGAGAAAACAAACATACAATTCACGCGCCCGTTCCCCAAAAGAGTTAATATATATTTTTATTATTGTGAATCACATCCAATTTAAATTAATAAAATGAAATTGTGATGTAACTGCTTCTATTTAACAAGAAGAACCTCTAATTTCCTCGCGTATCAGCTTCATAATTTTCCAACAGAGTAAGGTAGAAAGAACTTCACTTTTCTAGCATAGAGTCTTCCCTTTTACTCCTCTACGGTAGCTCGAGTTCATTATCATTGAGCTCATTATTATTGAAGATAAAATCAATTTAATTTGGTATCGTTGTAAAATTAAAGAAGTTATCTTTCTATTTATACAAAAATATCAGCCATCAGTAATTATTGCGCTACTTTTTGAGGTATTTGCCAAAACATATACGCCGTTTTCCATGATAAATGGTACGGATGTGCGTTTCAAAAGGACACTTGTTAAAAAGAAAGAGGCAGGCCTGATGCACAGATCGCGTCATAAATTTAACGGTGTGTAGTTTGTGTGCTTTCTCAATTACTGGAAATACATTTATTATTGCTGGAATAGTTTTATAAAAATAGTAAATATTCCCTTGGTTGTGAAAGCGTTCTCTGCGCTAGGCATGAAAAGGTCACGTTAAAACCTTAGTTATTCATACTCTGTTGGTTATAAAGAAGTTCAACCATCAAAAGTAAAGTTTTTGTGACTTTGATATTAGGCAATATATTTATTTTGTGCTTACAACTGCTTAAAATTGTTGGCAAGTATGGTCTCTTTTGTGTCTAGAGAAACATGTAGTTAAAACGTCCTAAATCTATACACCCGAGAGATAGATTTGGAATCAATAGTCAGCAACTGCTATCCCTAGGATGGCACAAAAATATGAAAAGGTGACCACAATAAGGCGGTTCCTTATTCCAATTTCCTTCCTCTCCTCCGACGCCCTTGGCGTCGTCAATTCCTCCCGCAAACGACCTTCCTCCGCCACCTACTCCTGAGCCCCCGCAGACGGAGGAGTCATACAAGGCTGTGCTTTTTGGTATTTTTAAACCGTCTATCCCGAGTGGCCGAGCGTGCCTTGCGCCCCCTCCAATCCAGGGGGGGCAGGGGGGGGGGTCCGGCAAGTGAGCGGCGGCCACCCCAAGTCTTCGGCCGCGCCGAGATGTCGACAAAACACACACGAAACGCGGCGTTGCTCGTCAAACATTCCCCCTTCCAAGATGACGCAATGCACCGTGCTCGCAATGTTTTCGGCTGTTTTCCGCGGAATCCTGTTCCCCCTCGCCCCCTCCCCCTCCCTCCACCCAGCCACCCCCTGTGCCCCACGTCCCCCAACGTCCTTCACCTTCCTGCATTAATCTTGAGGTGGCTGGAGCGGTAATCGTGGGTGCACATTTCAGTAATTTTTTTAGTAAGACAAAAACATTTCATGGAGCATAGTTCTCATAAAAGCATCGGTTTAGGCGTTGAAACTCACCTTAGGATTAATGGAAGAGGTATAAGAATTATATTTTAATTTTTTTCCTTAATTAAATCATGTTATGACTGCTTTTCATCACGGTATTCAAAATTTAGACGTAGTTACATTGAAATGCGATTTCTTTTTTTAACACTGGAATCGGCTTGACACCTAGATATTTGTTAGCAACCATTATAAAATTAAGAAATGTATTATTTAGAGTTTGGAGGAAAATTTGTACCTATTTCCCAAATTATTAAATGGCTGATAGATAGTACCTGCATTTAGCACGACACATTGATTCTTCATTGATTGATTAATTGATTGATTGCTCGTGTACGTACGTGACTTCTCTAGCAGAACATTCAACGGGATCCATCATCTTTCTCTTATTAATATTATTTAGCGGTATTTCTGTACCCAGATTGTAATTATCTTACGAATTAGTTGTTTTTTGTAAATTTTTTTTATTTTTCTGCTTCTGAAATGTCTATAGAATATGTAATTTGAATTTTTCTCGAAATTAAACCTCAAATTTCATACCACGTGTAAACTATTTTTATCTGCGAAAATGTTAAATGCTCAACATTCTCTTGTGCAAAATTGGTGAAACGTATTTGCAGTTTCTCGTGTAAAGCTGAGTCCCTCTCTTAATGAACCTTTAAAGCACACAAAAGGTTTGTACCAACTTTGAAGATCGTGTTGTTATTAGAAAGTACGATGAATGTTCGTGAATTTCGTGTTCGTATATTTTTTTAATGAAAGACATTTGGAAAAATAATTACTTTATTTCTATTTTATTTAGACCAATACATCCAAATAGAAGTAATGAACAATGCAAATTCCATAAAAACATATTATTGTGGAACTTGCAGTGTTTGATTTACCCTCATCATAAAGGAATTCCACACAATAAGGGCAGAGACTGCCACCTTTAAATTGAAGTAGACAAAGATAGGTCAAACACCTATCGTAAATGATTGAACCCTAGGACTTTGCAAGGGTTTCCTCGATAATTTCACGAAAAAAAAACATTTTCATAGTATTTATAGGCAGCGATAAAGATTGCACGTTTAGAAGGGTCAAAACTCACCAGCCTCTATTTAGAATGCAGAATTTCGTTACCTATTTGCATTAAATGCGTTAAGTATCAACGTATTTTTCCACTTTAGTTAGATCACACTCAGAGCTATAATTTCAAAAAAAATAATAGGAAAAAAGCAAATTAAAACTTTAGTCCATGCGCATCAATAACATATATATTTCAAGGTAAAGTTGTGGATCAGTAGAACAGAAACTATACGGAAGTATGAATGGATCAGGTCAACATCTGCAGATATTGGAATTGAAAAGACGAAAACATTTAAAGAATCTTGAATGAAGAGCGCAGAAGATATATGATAATGCTAAGTCATCACTCACTTCTGGATCTCAAGATCTGTGCACACGTCTACCCTGAAATTTATAAACTGACACTTGTGCACATACGGACCGAGCAATCTGAGCTCAAGAATCCCAAGTCGGTCTTTTCGCATGAGATGACGCGAAGATGGGAGAAGACCTTGTTGTCGAGGAACCGAAATCAAAATTCTTGGCATCTGACCGACATGTAGGACCTCCGCAGTCGTGCGAGTACTTGAATGCTGGGTAAATTAATAATACGAGGATAATGGAGAGGAAGTCCGTTTGCGCATCACCTCAGCTGAAGTGAGTAGGCAGGTATGCGTCATCTGTTGATTAAGTCAGATTATTGTTGTCCTGGGCTTCATTAGGGTTGGCATTATATGGAGTGAACGGCTTTTAGCTGGATATCGTCAATGACCTGATTTAAAATCCCCCATCTTTGCTATTAGTAGCTGATGAGAATTTTTTAAGGATAACTAAGTAACTATTATGTTTATAGATAAACGAATACATTCAGATCATGGCCTGCGTCTAGCGTGCACTCATTTCAAGAGTAAACGATAAGCTATCATGTAATTCAGCAAATGAAAAATGTTAAATTTTCCAAAATAGTACATATTTGAGATGAAAATGAAGTATGAACCTTAAAAATATTTAGTAAAAAATCCAAATATGTACACCATATTTAAGGATTAAACATGGTTTCATTTGCGAGAGAAGCGTGACTGCGGTGGTTATCTGTGGTGTACTTCTAGTGGAGAGGGGTACGTCATCCACTCACAATGTGAAAGATCACTCAGGAGCGTGCAGAGATAAATTTTCAACGCCCCACAGATTCGATTAACGAAGACCACTCGCGGACTATCAAATCATCAAGAGTCATCTCTCACGGGCGTTGGTTCGACAAAGCTATTCAGTCAGCGACACTTAATCTCTTCATCAGCTCATATTCTTTACTTCTACATTTACTATTGTATGCATCGTGTCAAGCCTCTTCTATAGCAAACTCAGTTCAATGACACCCTCTTTACACGGTACAATTACTCTTCTGAAAAAATATTAACCGATATATCATGAATGCAAGCATGAGCTCCTTGAGGTATAACTCCAAGACTTGGACCACTACTTAGATGAGGCTTTCACTCGGTGAAATTTATTTTTCTGAATAGATGCTACTTTCGGATTGAATGGTCATATGTTCATTTTTTTGGAGAAGAACATCAAAAGAGCCGACGAACACGTATTGCGGTCTCAATCAGAAATTGAATCACTTGTGGTCACGATTGCTAGTATATGCGTGAAAGTGTCAGCATTTCCATTCATTTCACTAATGACATCTTCCAAAAGTTTTAGCCCCGTAAGGAGGTAGAAAAAAATCACGAGTGTACCCCATCTACTAGTTCATTTTTCCTAACTTGAAAGTTTAGTGATTAAGACTGGAATTACCAGACGTTTTTGCTGGAATAGCAGCCCATCGCTGCACTTTTAGTGCAATTGCGACCTTCTCTAGGATAATTATGAATCATATCAATTTTAAAGGCAAAAGAAAATTTTTGTCCATACTGATTACCTATTATACAATTATATTATATGTAATGACCATGCATTCAACGGGAAATCGTTATTTTAAAGATGTCATTTTTAATTTGTGTTAACTTGAAAATGACGGTTTCCCGTTGAATTCACATCGGTTGAATGAAAATTAAGTTTAGATAGGCCCTACATATAAAAAAGTGCTTCTTATGTTGTTGAAATGCAAACATTTTAAAAAGATGAGCCTATAAAGATGAGAAAATTTTCTTTTATTTATCAAAGGAACATTGATGCAACCTTCATTGGACAATTTGAGTGTAGACTTCTGTATGAAAAGGAAGAAGTGGCTAAGGCAATATTAAGCGTTTGAAAGCAATTGAATCTATGCTATGGCATGGCCAGGGGAAACATGGCTATGAAATTTTTAAGAAAACTAGTGAAAAAAAAATTGACCAGTTGCAAGAGTTTTTAGCTCGTTGCAATGTAGCAGGAATAAGAAACCTCTGGATGGTGGGTAAATGCTCCGTACATCAGGGATACTAGGCACTGGAGACGCCGCGGCGAGCCGTTGCCAATTCAGGAAGCGAGAAATAATTTTCATCAACCCGCCTGGGGTCAATTTCGCAGATATTTATGCAGAAAGCACTTTAAATGTATCGAACAAGGCATATGGCTCGAAATATCTATTATTTGGCCCCGATCACTGAGACATGACATCTCTATTTGCGGAGGAACATCTAAAAAATCTACAAAATAATCTGCAAGCTACCTCAAGGGTGTGTGGCAGGGGGTGAGTAGTCATTAACATACATTAAAATATGTACCCTAAAGTTAGTGCAACTACGACTATTGATACATTAGCATAAGTTGCTAATGATTGTCAGGAGGCGAAGCATGCACTACACTATAGATATACTAACAATGTTAAAGATATGCTACCATATTTTGGAACTACATAATCGGACAGAGATTCAAGAGTTATGCTGAGTTATGCACGGCGTACTGTAAGTACTTGGAAGGAGATAATGGTGTAATTATTAGGGAGTACTGCTACTACTAAGAGCTACACTAGCTATCGAAATACCTAGTTAAAAGTCACATTGGCAGCAGTTATGGTCTCTTATCGTTCGCTGGAAAATAGCATTTTAAATCTGTCCGTTCTGCAGTCTAGTTCCCTAATTTTATTCTCATTATCTGATCTACCGTAGTATGTCGGATTTCGTAAAATATTATCAAAGTCGTCAGAGAATAAATCGGTTTGGAACTTTCATAATAGATTAAGTCTAACTTTTAATCATCGCGTCGGTCTGAAAGCGATTCCCATCCCAAGTTGCTGCAAAAGGTCAGTAACACTAACGAGATTATTATAAGGGCCTTTAACGTATCTTGCTAATCCATCTCACTTTGACAGATTTTGATACCCAGTGGGGAATCACTTGCCCAAAAGATGTTCAAAGAACGTTCAGTGAAGATTATTTAAACGTTCAAAGATCATTCAAGAAGGACATTCAATGAACGTTCAATTGGCACTCACAGATAGTGCAAAAAACATTCATTGGAATACTTCATAGAATGTTCAAAGAATGTTGAACGTAGATGAATTGCGGTTGAACTGTTTTTGAATTAATAACATATGAACCATGAAGGAATGTTTAAAAAAATAGTTCTCGTGAAATGATTCTCGATTCATATTGTATTACCTCTCCACTGACTTCCCTGCTCTCTCAAATAAAAAAAGATAATTTGCAATTAATCACTATGAATGTGCAATTACGCCTACGTAATATTAGTACGTTATAACATCCTATCTTGTATCTTCCTAACGTCCTTGTATTGCATTGCGAATACCCATGTCGCATTATTAGGTACCCTATGACTCTACGCGCATTTTCTAGCATTCGATAATGATGTATCAACGTAAAGAAAGTCATATGTACTTAGTCATTTCCGTGGATAATTGTAACTTCGAGAACTATAATTATTAAATGGCAATTCCTTGATAGTTTGAGGAAATGCCATTACATCTCGATGACAGTTATTTGGCATTAATTAATTGAAACCTATAATGTCACATAGTACGAATATAAGTGCAATATTACTGTGAATAAATAAGATTTTGAACTGTACGCATATATAAACGATCTATGAACGTTCAGTGAACGATCTATGAACAGTATCAAATGAATAGTTCACACTTGAACATTCAATGGACGTTCTATGGTCGTATGCTCAGGATAATTATTCAGTGATGGACTACTTTTGAATTAGTTCATGAATGTCTTCTGCATGGTCTCTCCCCACTGGATCGAAATGTATCTGGCGTAAATATCCATCTTTATGGCGCCCCCGTCACCATGTATTTAAATTTTGAAAAATTATGTGCTTTTTCAATTTTGACATAAAGTGGGCAGCATCATATCGATTGCATTTCGTATTTGATAATGCTGTTTTACCACACCTCGCCGTACACGGTTGACCTTATGAATGTGGAACTTGAGTTACCATGGAATAGGTACCACCCTTCACCATACGCCCTTCTGAAAAATTGAAGGAGATCAGGAACTGCTAATAAACTGTATGAAAAAATAAGAGGAAATTATAGCAGCCGGTCGTAATGAATCTACGCTGAATGAAAGTACGGAAAGCCGCATTAAAGCAATAGGTGTACAAAAATACTGCAGCTGAAATGTTCAAGGTGGAAGGAACAGAGATGTAACGCAGGGTATATCGTCCTCCGTATTAGCTTGAAATTCGTGCTAACATAAACTTTCTAGTAAATAATGAACCACGAGTGAATACATAGCCCCCCCTCCCCCTCTTCCAGTCCCTCCATAGCCCGTGATGAGTTCCACCCAATCCGACCTTCGAAGGCCACTTCCCACGAGATGTCAGGGCCAAGGCCGGGCAGGGGGAGCTTGCCCTCCGCGGTCCGGCGCAAAATGACTGGCTAGTCCGAGAATCCCACGAACCGCATTGATTCGCTCCCGATCGCCGCCTTCAAACTAACCCTCTCCCCCCCTCCCGTCGTTCCAACCGGGCAAGAAAGCGCTTTCTGGCAAATACTATTTGCACTCACTCAATTCTACAGAGAGAAACTCCATGGCTGAGTTGACACCGACCGCCAGACGATTTGTTTACTTCCCCCACCCCCCTACACCCTCCTCCCTACACCCCCCGCGACGATAACCTCCTGCTTCCCTACCCAACAAAAGTCGTCTTCCCCCCTTCTCGGATAGCCATAGATAACTTGGTGGCATTCACCAGTGGAGAATTTGAGGGCAGTGAGAGCAAAGCAAGCCTTGGTGTGCGGGCGGAAGTATTAAGGACTCCTACGGGGATCTATGTATGGATCATTGGCCACATCGTCCAACCTATCTTGAATGTTTCCACGCTCGTTCACAACAACTTATCTTGGCATAACTTAACTTATTCTCTCTTCGAAGGCAAACCAAGACCCGAATTTTCTAGCCAATCACAGCGCACCACTGCCAAATTCGATCTTACAATCGATTGATGAGGCCTATCAGTAGCGTGGGTTTCGAGAGTTGTAGTCAGCGTCCCCGAAACAGCTCAGTTGTGGTGAAGTACAAACTGTAAATAGTGAGTTGAACTATGGAAGTATTAAAATGTAAGATTTGTTGGACATGTGAGGGTTATTTCGCACTGACTCGATCATACGCATCCATTTTCGCTTAAAAACGTATCCACATGCGACTTAACAACCAAATCACGTTTTCAATATGGCTGTTGGAGGAGATATCGAGAGTAGCAATCGATTGCTGCCCGACTATCGATAGTAGAACATGCCATACATTGACTGGAATTGAGAAAGTTGAGCTGGGCTCAACTCCAGGCTATGCCAAGTCGAGTTACGCCACGTCGTTGTGAACTAATAGACGATTTTCTCAAGTTCTCATATATAGCTTTGCGCCGAGTCAAGCCAAGTTACACCGAGTTAAGTTGTTGTGAACGAGACTTTCCTCTCCTGGACGTAATGCTCTTCACAACTGAGTGACCCAAAGTTCTGCTATCCCTATGCACCGGCCTATAAACTAGATACCAATCATCCAATTTGTTTCTTTGTTATTCGGTGAGACGACCAACAAGTAAGGTCATTTCTACCATTGAGGATCGGCGGATAGGACGGCGAGGGAAGGACTGTAGGTATTGCGGAATGTATTAAGGGTGGAAAGAAACCCGGCGTCAGTGACAGTCCGCTGCAAACATGAGGTAGCTTGGGGTCCAACCTTCAAGGCCCATCCGACGGACAGAGTGCAGTACATGTAGGTGATATCTACAGTGCACCAAAGTAGGGATCGGAATTACACTGAATAATCTCCCTCATTGCCTAGATTCGAGCACATGTCATCAAATATTAAAATAAATAGACTTTCTTTATTCCATATAATTCTTTAATGTCACACCCCCTTTAATGGTAGGGGTATACCATTAAAGAATTGTGTGGAATATACAAAGTCTATTTATTTGAATATGAATTCGAAGTTCCACAAAGTACACTCGCAAACCATAGAAGATATACATTCGATCAAGATGGGAAGCCAGTAATCTATTCACCGAAACTAAATTATCACAAATACAGCTGATGCAAAAAAATTGGATATTTCAAAAAGAGTTTTTCTCAACAGCTATTACTTTCTCGTCTTATTTTATTACGCGGTCTTGACATCGTGGATGATGGCACTATTCGCGCAATTCAACTGCTTTGTGTCAATGTGTGCCCGATGGTCGTGAATATCTACATATACGAAGTACCGTGCAAGCCACCACTAGGGTCTGTGCAGCACTCGTCCCAGCACTCGTCCCAGCACAAGTCAGAACCTTGCACGCTCCCCCTGGCGCTTGGCGCAGGCCAAAGCAGTCAGGAGAACAGTGCGCAGTCCAACGGAAACTGGGAGAGTGATACGTAAATGAACATACAAACATGCAGAACAATGGAATACACACATCTAGTGGCTAATATTACTGATATTGTTAATTTATGAATGCTACGAGATGCTACTTCATGCAGAGAACAAAATAAAATATTGCCGGACAAAACGACCGGTGTGAAGTGTTATAGTAATGATGTTGTGTTATTAAGCACAAGTGAAGATTCTACTCTACCTATTGAGGGTGGGAGTTTCATATGATTGATCTTAAAAATATTCATTAATTTCATCAAACCATGCCCTACACCCTTTTAATCCACCTCAATCTTCAATCCTCCCCCATCTCATGGCATGGCATAAGGGAGGGAAACACTGGTTTTTGGAGGACCCTTGGACCTTTGGACTACCCCGTGTCTCGGTCGACGCAAAACAAAAAGGATATTCTTCGTGAAACGAAATCTTGAACGTCTTTGAAGAGAGTAATAATGTAAGGAACAGGAGTTTAAAGTAAGTAGATGCCCTTGAAGGACGAGATAAGTGGAGGAAACGAGAGCGAGGGAAAGGAAGGTGGGAAGACGAAGAGGAGTGTTTTATGAATAGGAAGAGGGGATGGGCAGGAAGGCAGAGGGAGGGGGAAGGAATCTGAGTGACGTCATCGTCTCCCGCGGGAATTTTCTTCAGTCCCGGTCCCGGGAATTTTTTTACGATATCTCATTCTCAAAATCCCGAGAAAAGTTGGTCTGGAAAATTCAGGAAAATTGCTTCCAGAACCCTATAATAATTAAGCTACTATCTTTGTCTGTAGGGTAATTCGGAGGTTAAAAATTCAACCTCTCTTGGCAACGTCTCGGAATTTCATCTTTCCGTCTTCAGAGCTAATCAAGACGTAATGCGGTCATAAATCAAGCGTCAAAAAATATAGATAAATACCATCATCTGTTATTGCCTAAGAGTGATTATTATACAATAACAATGTCAATAAGTAAATGTTTAATACAACCTTCATTGAATGTGGACGTACTAAATATTTACGTACTGACATAGATGTTTTATACTTAATGTACGTGGGAAAATGACATTTTGAATCTATCGGTTCTGCAGTCAATTTCCTTTATCTTATTCCTGTGATCGTTTCTACCTTAGAACGTTGGCTCTAGCAGTATATGTTGAACCTCCGGCAAAAAACTGTCTGCTCCAAACTTGCGCAAAAGATTTAACCTGTATTTCTCCCTTCGATCAGCTCTATCTCATTAAAAGCCCACAAACATCCACAGGTGGGATGGACGCCTAGGTAACCCAACGGCGAAAGCACTCGAAGGAAAATCGAGGGACCCGGGTTTGAATTCCGGTCATGGCGGATGATATTCCCACAGTGGAATTATCGCACCACTGTGCAATTGCGGGTAACTCCGTTCACGTAATACCGAAGCTGGTTTGCGGTGCCCTCAAAATTTGTCTTACCAGCAGGTATGCTCAAGTCAATCAGACACGGAAGCAAAAATGAAGCGAGCGAGCAGGAATGCGTATGTACTAGCCATTCACGCTGATGAAGCAACCTCAGTTCTTCATTGTCATTAGTCATAATTTTACTTGCTGCCTGTCGACGATGTGCGTCCATTTGGGGTTTCCAAAATGAGTGGCTGTGATTCAATGGAATGTGGCTCACCGTCCCTATTTGCATCACAAGAGGAATGCAGGGTTAACTTGATTAAATGCTAATGAAGGAGCTACGGCCAAATATTTATTTTTATGAAAAGAGCGCACTTGGTCTGGTGAGTTTGAATGCCGATGCATCCTCAAATTACCGTGACTCAACCAACACATTTTATTTTATCCAATCATTTTACTCTTTGTCACTCGAGGCTCCCGTTGCTTGACCCGCCTCCTCCTTAACACTCTCTATCTCTCTCCCTCCACTCATACGCATCTCTTTTATTTTATTCCTTTCCGTTCCCCGGTCCATCAATTTGCTTTTCTCGGAAATATTCACACTGACTCCTTTGCTGAAGACATTAACTACATGTGCAGGAAAATATCAGAGATGGGGTCTAAAAATTAACTGGAAGAAAACACAGCATCTAACCTGCAGGAATGAAGATGTAGAAGTTGACGGGAATAAGATCAAAAAATTCTCCGATTTCAAGTATTTAGGATCAGTAGTACAAAAATATGGATCCTCGAAAATAGAAATAGAGAATCGTATACGCCGGAGTAGAAGGGCAATTGGAATATTGAACGCCTTACTATGGAGCAGCAATATCATTAAAAGAACAAAAACAAATAAATATTAAGCAATTTTAGAAAGTATAATGCTCTATGGAGCCGAAACATGGACTACGACCGACAGAGAAGGAAGTAATGTACGAGCCACAGAAATGGACTTCTGGCGGAGATCGGCCAGGAAATCAAAAGTAGAAAGAGTAAGAAACGAGGAGATAAGAGTAATCATGGAGGTGAAGAAGGATGCAGTGGAGATTTAGGAAGAAAGAATATTGCAATGGTTTGGACACGTCCAAAGAATGGGAGATGAGAGAATACCGAAATCTGCCCTAAAATGGCAGGATACCGGAAGACAGAAGGCATGGATACCGGAAGACAGAAGGAAAAGAGGAAGGCCCAAGAAGTGGGATGGGCCCATGGTGGGATGGAGTGAGGAAGGGAATGGATAGGAGGGGGTTATGGATACATGGGAGATGCATTTGACAGGGACTGGTGGAGAGTGGGAAATTGGTGATGAACTTGTTATTAAGGAATTTTGCTCATGAAAGATGGACGTGTGGGGTTTGGTGATGGAAACTGCTGCAGAGTTGAAAAATCCCAAATAAAAAAAACTCCTTTGGAACACCTTTCATTCGATTTTCCCAACTGCGGTTTCACACAAAGTGTGTGATATTCCACAGAGGAAAAATCATTCGCCTTGACCGGGATGAATGATTTTTTTCAAGTGAATGACTTTTTCCTCTGTGGAATATCCCACTTATGCGCACTTGCGGGTGACTCCGAAATGGTAAATACCGTGGCTAGTCCCAGTATCCTCATAATTGCTGTTTCGCTTGTCCACTTATTTAAAAAATCATTTGTTTCCTCTTTTGCATAGAAACTTAATCTCCTTTCAAGGATAATAATGTTTAACAATCAAAATTCCGTATTTACGAGGTGAGGATCAGATAGAAAATTAGACAATAATCAGTTAACTATCTAATAATTATTAATCAGATAGAAAATTAGATAGCAATCCGTTAACTAACTAATAATTATTAATCAGATAAAATATTAGATAGTAATCAGTTAATTAATTAATAATTATTAATAAATTAGGGTGACATATGGATTTTTCTATGTGGCACTGATTATAAAAAGGAGGAAAATAATTAATGCCCAATGAAAGGAAAGACGAAAGTAAAGTTGATGGAAAATCAATTCCAGGAAAAAGCAATGATTTTATGTGCATTCTCAGTAAAAGTATTCTTTGCGAGGTAAATTTCTAAATAGGAAGTGACTGAACAACGTCAAAGTATATAAATATCATCAGCTTATTCGGCGGTAACAGAAGAATTATAGTATACATGATGTAGTACATGATTTCAGAAAATCCATGCTCCTGGTAATCAATCGTCAAATGTGCATGATGATATCGGTAAAATCGACAAGAGCATATTACTAGTATTTTGGCACTTACTGTGCAAACGAAGATAAATTAAGGTCACAAAGATTTATACGATAAGAATTTAACTGCATTCGAATCCTGGAGCATTTGGAATATACAGAGCAGTGTAAAAATATCAGAGACAGTGAGCACAATTAAAATTACGAACATAAGTAAAACATAAATTCATCCATCAATAATAGACCATGTTCCTGATGAATAGAGTACCTTGGTCCACCAAAATTGATTTTAAGGTGAGTTAATTTCAGAGACTTTATCCTTGTAACATGGACACAGACTATAAGTAGATCTTTTTAATAGCAACGAAATAAAACGATACGGGTGGAATGATCCTACTTCGTACCAAGCGCATTGGTCGGCTTTAAAATATTACTCCGGACTGATGCGTTAGTTACTGCGTGTAATGACCGAAGAGATGGTGTAGTATTGGCAGGAAATCATCTAAGAGCAATGGTATGTATATAAATAAATGGTTGTCGGTGGTCTGCTGTCACTCTTCGGTTTTCTTTGCAACTGATTGATGAGTCCTTTATTGCACGAAATTTGAATCTAAAGTATTTAAGAGCAGGATTGTTCTAACAGAAAAGGAAGGCACTCCAATATCTATCACCAAACTATCGCTATACCTTTCAATGTTTTCTCTCCGAGTCATGATTCATTTAGAAAAACAACGCCAAGAAATGCTTAGTTAATATCAAATTTACGGCCACCATAAATTTTCTACTGAAGATAGTCAACGATTCAACCAACCTCAGAAAAAACGTATAATCATCCCATCGTTCAAATCATTCGATTACAGTCGGCAAACGACTCACATATGCATTTCTATCATTTCTCTCCATATCTTATGTATTCGTCACGTGAGGGAGGCAGGGCAGGACGGTGGTGACGTAAAAGGAGGGATGAGGGCAGGAGCGATAAAAAGGACGACCCTTCGCTCACTCACGGTGACTCCCCCAATTGCACCGCAGTGAGTCGATAAAGGGAAGTGGTCGTGGTGCTGACACTGCAGAGACGAGGGACGACGAGCATTACGGGTAGACGTCCATCAAATCGTGCTTGCGAGAGGAGAGTGGGGTCGAACCCGGACTTCGAATCGGGAAGGATCCCCCTGCGTCACCACTATCAATCCACGAAAAGGGCCACCAATACTCACTCCTGCAGACTCGATAAAAGAGTGAGGTGATGCGCATGGATTCCGGGATTGACCGGGCTCTCAAGCCATTGGACTCCGTTGGATTTTCAAAGTCCTTTCCCGCCTCCCGAATTGCGGCGTTTTCTACCCGATGAAATAATGATTAGATATTCCCTTCACTCTTATTTTTTCCATGATTATTTCATTCGTCTGATGTTTCTACTAATAAAAAATATGAAGGGCATATTGCCTGGAGAGTAGAAAGTAGCAAATCTCGGAAATAGATCGAATACAACGGAGAGCAGCAAGATTTGTAAAAAGTTGTTGCGATAAACTTAGCAGTGTTACCAAATTTTTGAAGTAATTAGGGTGGGAATCTCTAACTGATTGAACGGATAAATACAGTTTAAATCTTTTGTGAAAGTTCAAAGCAGACTAGTTTTGCCGGACGATCAACATATTTTGCTAGAGCCAACGTTTTACGGTAGAAACGATCACAAGAATAAGATTAAGGAAACAGACAGCAGAACCGATAAATTTAAAATATAATTTTTCCCACGTACAATAAGGGATCATAATAGTGGCGATAGATCAATCACATGAAACTCCCACCCTCACTAGGTAGGGTAGACTTTGGATTTGTGTTGAATAGCATATAATCATTACTAACACTTCACACAGCTTAAAATTCCGTTTTATTTTGTTCTCTGCATGAAGTTGTTTCTCGTAACGTTCATAAATTAATAGTATTAGTAATATTAGCCACAAGATGTCTCTTTAGCAGTGTACTGCACGTTTGCTTGTTCCTTTACCGGAGTTCACTCTCCCGGTTTCTGGTTTGACTGTGCACTATTTTCCTGACTGCTTTTTGGTCCGCGCTTTGAGGTCCGCGCTTTCGTAGATGTAGATGAAGTTTCTTCCCCTGAAGGCGACAGGGTTCGGAGACTCTTTCACTCCAATTTTTTGTGGCACATTGGAGATAGTGACGTCTACATCAAGGAAGGCTACCTGGGATGAGAGGCTATATGAGTTATAAGAGACTGAATAGAATTCTTTAAGGGAGGAAATAAAGGAATTTAAGGAGACGACGTCATGGGGTCAGAAAACGAAAATGTTGTCGGTGTATCGAAGCCAGCGCAGGCATTCCCTTGATCCCATCACCAAACATACCACCTCCCACACCCAAACCTTTGGCAGTTGCTTTAAAATTGTTATTACGGAAGTCCTCCCCGAACCCGGCATTAATATCGAGGTAGGAACTTGTGAGATGATGCATTTGTGGGTAACGAAGACATTCCAAAAGCCCTGGCTAAACCTAGCGTCGCTGAAAAATTAGCCCAATAGCCCCACCTCCCTCTCACCACCTCTACCCATTCACAATCTCCCCACCCTATCTACTTTTTCCTCCTCACGGGGACAGAATATAAGCTTCAAGATTCTTCGGCAGGGTGACAATATACAGTTGAAACAATAATTAATATACAATATACAGTAGGCGACCGCCGGCTATTGTAGTAAACGGAAAGAACCGTGGCGTGGGGATCGCTGTCCATGGGGGCTTTCCATTGAAGGTGTTGAAGTTGGCGCACATCGGAACACATCAGCGCACTTAAGCGCACGCGAACGACGTTGAATGGAACGATGTGCGCTGGCGAAATGTTTATTAACCTACCGGTAGTTGGCATTCTGTAGATAAACAACAGTCACGGCAGAGTGTTTTGTTTAAAGTTGTTGAATTCGTTCGAAATAAGTATTTGAAAACGTAAGAATTTCATCACAAATAAATTTTTTTAAAACATCACAATAAGCATGTTTTACGCCTTTACTGAAAATTAACCAACTTGGCCAAATCACGGATGTAATTATCGATGTTATTTTGTTGTTTATCGCACATCAACTTTTCTCCCGATCTGATTTGAAGTGCGCAGTGCCTAGTGCGCAGGGTCTGAATCACGAATGAACGGCAAGTGCACTGTTGTTGTGTTGCGAAGTGATTAGCGCACTAGAGCGAATGGAAGGCACCCTATGGTCGGAAACCAAAACAACACTAACACAGGAGAAAATATCAATGACGGGGATGCTTGAAAGGGCTGCATTGATAGATATCGCGATATAAGGGATTGAGAAGGCAAGGGGGTGGGGAGGAGGAGGGAGAGAGCTCTCGCGGGAAATACACGCGCCTCGCCCGCGAAGGCGATTCGAACACCGGCGGCGGTCTGGCAACGCGCGCAGAAATACTCACACGCCTTTTCAATCTATTCCGCACTCGTTCACCCCGAGGGAAACTCAAAAGAGTAAAGAGAGGCGATTGAAAAAACGAGGACGGGAGAGACGTGCGCTAAGTGAATATGGCACTCAGTCATCCCCCGATTGAGAAATGGCGAAGAAGAAAACATTGAAGGAGGAAGGAGTTAAGGCTTATAGAGTGGGAAAGAGAATGGAGTTGAGAAGTTTTCGCACGGCTCATGACTGTCGGGAAAGTGCGTGATTGATACTCGGTCGTCGTACATGCCTCCTACTCCTGTGCCTTCTCTCCCGTTTTTATGTCTCCCCTCGCCGCACTCCCAGGTTCGCCTCCCATCTCTTTCGCGGTCGAATGCGACCGCAGAGAGTGTGCGGTTGGTGTATGGACGGAGGCAGTGCGCCGTGGAACGTCTCTTTCGCTCGATCGGAGAAAACAAATTGGTCCCAGGGCGTCCTTTTGCTTGAGCACGATCGCCGTGTTTGTGGGCTCCCCGTTTTGCAGCCGTTCTCCATGAGCGAAACGGAGGAGGAATACGCGGGTTCTTTATTAAATATTTACGATGGCGAGGCACGCATCGTGAGAGGGAAGACGGGGAAGCACACGTCACGTAGTACAAGATCAGGAGGATCCGTGTACACGGCGGAGTGCGTTTCTGTTCCTATCGCGAGCTGCGTGGTGCCACTGAACTGCCGACCGATCCAGGAGGTCTGCCCCGAGGGTTGACGAGCACTGCCTCTCGCTGTAACTTGTAGCACGTTTATCCACCCACACCACAACCTTGCGAGGCACCTCTGCACCGTGTGGGGCAGGGGAAGAGTTTCCACCACAATATTCCATGGCATGAGAGTAATATGAAGTAAAATGCATTTTTAAAGCATGTTAATGTAATTACACGCAGAAATGTTTCAGAATTCCGAAACAAGCGGTCTTGTGAGCTGGTTATCTTATCGAAAAAATGCCCAAATATGAATTAGATTTTACTAACGGGACCAACTATTGATCAACCAATCTATACCATCTGATCAACAACTAAAGCAATACGCAATGGATCGCGAAAAATATCACTTCAAACCTGTTTTAAGTCTGTCTAATACCCAAAGATGATGTCAATGATCCAATCTATGGCAGTGTGTCTAATGCGCAAATTTTGTTGGCATTGTCAGGATAAAGGTGAGCTTCGAACTAACATTAATTGGAAATTTTGTATCTATAAGATACAGTCAATATAAATTATTCCGGATTAAATTTTAACCTACTAAATTAACTAAATAGTAACTCCCGTCAAAGTTGTTGTAATAGGCGTATCTAATGAACTAATCGAATGAACGTAAATACCTACTCTTAGTGAATCTTCTGATCTCCGCTGTACACGTTTTGTCTCGGAAATGTAAGGCCTACCGTTTCGATCGTACGATCCTACGATCGATACGTCGATTATAGGCAAGGTACTCGAACATATCTTCGTTAGCAATATCATGACGTTCCTGGACAGTCGTAACGTCCTCCATGGCTCTCAGCACGGCTTCCGGAAAGGTAGATCATGCGAAACACAACTCGCGCTCTTTCTTCATGACGTTCTCAAATCTGGTGAATCGAAAAGTCAAGTTGACGCATTTTTTCTAGATTTTAAGAAAGCTTTCGACACGGTACCTCATAACATACTTTTATACAAATTACAGTCATGCGGCCTAAACGAAACAGTAGTAAACTGGATACGCGACTTTCTGAGTGATCGTAAGCAAAAAGTAGTTCTTGTCGGAATTACCACTGATGTAGTTAAAGTGACATCAGGTGTCCCGCAAGGAAGCGTGATCGGCCCCCTTTTGTTCATTATGTACATAAATGATCTATGCTCTCGAATTAGCAGTAAAATACGTTTATTTGCCGACGATGCTGTCATCTATCGTGAAATTAGTGATCACTCTGACTTTGAAACTCTGTCACCGGATTTAAACAACGTTCATGTGTGGAGCCAAGAGTGGGAACTCGAATTTAATCTAAGCAAATACACGGCTGTACATTTCTTGCGACAGATGAAGTGAAGTGTCTAGGAGTTACGATAACTTCGGACCTATCGTGGAGAGCACATAAAAGAAATATTTGTGGCAGAGCTCTGAAGAAGCTAGGATTCGTCGAGCGTATGTGGGAAGATTTTCGGATGAAAAAGTATAAGAGAGGTGCTATTTCTCACTTGTCCGGCCACACCTTGAATATGCAGCGAGCATATGGGATCCGGTGCAGAAAGACTTAGGCTCATATTGTCAGTCGCTCCTTCTAGGCGACCTTCGCCTTCTAACCCTCCCGAAGAAGGGATTTCATATTGAGAGACGAGAGAAGGCCACCTTCGCCTCCTATAGGAGACGAAGGTGGCCTTCCAATAGAAGGAGACCCTGGGCTATGCTTCTGTGACGAGAAGGCTTCCTTCAACATGGCGGACGAGGTAGAACACGACCTTGAACACGAAGACCACCTCGATGATTTCATTTAATATATTTTCGAAAATCCTTACGACTACATGCCTTTAATCTGCCATTTTATTTTCAATTATATCACTATATTTAATAATTAAGCTAACCAGCAAATCCTTCTCGGTGTTCTTCATGCGCTCCATCGTGAACTGACGTCATTTTACTCAGCAAATACTTTTTCTTTCTTATTTTTCTTCGTTACGATTCGCTTTTGTCCGTGCGAGTGAACGGATCAGTCCGTGAACGTAAACAAAAGCTCCTTCTAAGAGAAGGTGAAGGAGACCTACAGAGAAGGACGGTCTCTCGAACTGACTGACGTCCTTTAAGGCGAAGGTCACCTAGGTGAAGGAGCCGATAGAAGGAGCGACTGACAATACGAGCCTTAGTCCGGGAACTTAATAAAATACAAAGGAAAGCTGCGCGAATCGTCAAAAACTGCTACGGGCGTACAGACAGCGTTACACAGATGTTAAACGAATTAGGCTGGGAGCCGCTAGAGACTCGGAGGCTGCGCGCTGGGCTTAGATTGCTTGAACAATTGAGAATAGATATCTTTCAAAGCGACACGGAGAACATCATATTAGAACCCCACTATATTTCCAGGTCCGACAGAAACGATAAATTAAGAGAGATATTTTGCCGAACGGATAGGTATGGAAATTCGTTTTTCCCCCGAAAAATAAGGGACTATAATAAATGCTAGGCGTAAAGAGCGTTTCCTTTTTATATATAAACGGCTGGTGTCCTAACACCCCCGCCACACGCCTATTGAGGCTGCTTGCGGGGTAGTATGTAGATGTAGATGTAGATCCTAAAACCCTTACTGATCTACCTATCCATCTACCAGCAGAATGCTTAAAAAGTCGCTCAGAGCCTACCAAATGGAATAGAAAAATCAACGAACAGAATGTAAGTGGTTGTAATAAGTGGAATTTTATTAGTAGGCGCAAGCGCTTCTTAATGCATATTAATTTTCATATCGGGGTGTTTTAGTTACTAAGGTAGGCAGAAGTCCAAGTTCGGCCGAAAAAAAATTAATTTTTATGGCAGTAAGTATTTTATTTGCTAGGATGTATCTAATAATGAATTTTGAATCATGATGGAACGTATACGTTGGAAAGTGAGGCATTTGGAGGCTCTTGGTGAATGGTATCACTTCCTTTGGGTATGATAGTGCTAATGCATGTGGGTATTGCAGGTAGGTTTTCAGAAAATAAGGGAACCAAATGTTTCCAAATTGACGAATTTTGACCAAGGTATTTATAGGTAATCACTTTATAATTCAAATGTATTGTTGATTTCATCCGAATAGAATTTAAAAAGAAAACTGCTCATATAGATAGATCACACGATCAATATAACTGAGCTACAATAAAGCTTCAGGAGAACGAAGACGTAGATATTAATGCGTGCAGTTCAAATGTGTCCATAAATTGTTTTGTTTCAGACATTAGGGTGGAAAAACCTAAAGGAAGGCTGTCATGAAGTTTATAAATGCGGCTATCCATTTATTATTAGTAACATTTTGCATTAAATAAGGAATAATATTGTGAAGTAGCAACGATAAATCATACAATGTATCGTCAATATCTGGTGAAGAGATTTTTCATCAAAATAACTTTGGTCAAAACACATTCATCTTTCAGTAGAAATATTATTAGACGTAAATGAAACTAAAGTTAGGTTATATGTGTGTCATTTTAAAATCTTCGAAGCTGACACTAAATGAAAATGTTATTTATTTATTCAACACTTCTTTATTTTCGACCATGATTTTAACACTCATTGTCATTAATTACTAAGGACGATGATTGCCGATACCACGATCGGAACTAGAAAAGTGGAATATACAAAGTACACATTCATTAAGTGACTCGTTCTAGTTCCGTATGGTTACGCCATAAACATCGGCAGTTACATGAAACCAAAACTTTTTTAAATAATTATACCGTATTTCTCAAGTTTTCCCCTCAAGAGTTCACGATAAAGTTGATGAACTTGCTCCAAAGGCTTACTAAGTCTGAGGATGATAGTACGACATACCAAACCTGGAAGAGCTTATAAGATACATTAACGTTATTGGTGGACTCCATATAATTTATTATTTCTTTGTAAAGAATTGACAAAGATGTGAGCGTTAAGTACATCCCTTTGGAAAGAGGAACCTTTTAAATATTTATCTTTCTTTTATTCACGAAAAAAATCGTTCGTGACAGTATATCTATAGTAATTAGCTAGTACATATTTAATTGCACAAACATTTTCGTATCACGCAGGATCAAAAATTGAACCCATGGAAACAGAGTCCGTATTTTCCTCAAAATTAAGA
Source organism: Pyrrhosoma nymphula (assembly GCA_963573305.1). Taxonomy (NCBI): domain Eukaryota; kingdom Metazoa; phylum Arthropoda; class Insecta; order Odonata; family Coenagrionidae; genus Pyrrhosoma; species Pyrrhosoma nymphula. Next base: position 144,714,905 of record OY754333.1, read on the forward strand.
GCGAGGGTCCGCATCTCCACAATAGCCCGGTTAGTGAAAAAATCTCTGCTCTAACCTAGCATTCGTTTTAATTCTTCGTTTCAGAGATGACACTGATTTTTAGCGCATCAATAAACCCATTACCTCTCACCTCAGAAATAACAATTTTCAGAACTGCGGAAGACATTAAAATGTTTCCCAAATCAATAATGTGCGGCCCATACGTTTCCCGCGTTTAATGCGTTTCTTAGATTCGATCTTGCCTCTCCTCTCATTCGCCGCGGCAATTAAACGGCGTCAACGCGACGCAGTAATTGAGTCTCCCTTCCGCCTCAGAGCTCCTTCATGGCCGGCCCCACGTCATGCTCGATTTTGAACGCGGAAGAATCAAAGCGCGAATATCGCTTCCTTGGCGTGGAGGAAGTGAACGGATCGGTAAAATTGGTAACTCTAGAGGTAGGACTACCAACTGGTGGACGCTATTTGGAACGCTTCGCATTGCCGGGGTGCGAGGGACGATAAAAAGACGGAAGGGAGAAGAGCGCAACACTTCATTCCTCAAGCGAAGGACTTGAGCAGTAAAAGCGCTGGCGTTTGGAATTTCATCGCTCTGCGATCGCCGGGCGGAAGAAATATAATCGCTACCTCTTCAAAGCAGAAAATATGCTCTCAGGTGCCGTGGCATTACTTCAAGACCCTGGTCTTCAAATGGGTCATACCTACTTGGCCATTCCCTAGTTTTTTTAACGATATTCCTGATTAAATTCATCTAACTCAGGACTATTTCTGAGGGAAATCAAAAGTAAAAAAAATTAATAAAGGAAAAGATATAAGAAATGTTCAGCAGGTTATGCAAGAAACCCCAAGCTCCAATTGTTGGACGATGCTTACACCCCCGTAGTCTACTACGAATTTCACTTAATGACTTACAATGAAAGAGAGAACAATCAGTTTCTGATAGGTTTTTAGGAGAAATTCTCTGATTGTAACCCACCATCCCAGAAATTGTTAAGAGAACCACACACCGACTAAGAAGACCCCTCGACATAGAAAAAAGAAAAAAAAAACCATAAAGATATAAAAAAATAAAGCAGCAGGAATTAGGTGATTTCCGGCGTAACTTTTTGGAATTAGCTTTACATTTTGAATAAAAGGTAAAGCTTTGTTGTTTTCACATCAATTTAATAGAGTGCGGCCATGTTTTCAACTTTACGTCATCTTCAGGATGACGTAAATGTCACAGGAGTGTAAGTCACCTGAAGATGACGTAAAGTCCAAACCATGGCCATACTCTATTAAATTTATGTGGAAACGACAAAGTTTTACCTTTTTATTCAAAATATAAAGCAGCAGGAGACAATGGGGTAATTACAGAACTATGAAAATATGCTAACTATAGGACAGTAATTGAACTGGCACGGATTTTGCATAATGTATTGAAAGAGAAGAAGCTCCAGAAATGATGGGGATTAGCGTTGATACACCCTCTCCAAAAAAAAGGTAAGCCAGATGCTGGGAGTAACAGGGGAATATATTTAATCCAGTTACATTAATTAGAGTAATCTACCGTTTAAAGGTAGGAATTATTGAAAGCAAAAGACAATCCTCCAGATTTTTACACGTGCAGGTTTCTATTTACCTCTAGTATTTCTTTCTTCATCTAAGCGTACGTCTTACCTTTCTTCATGCCGTCCATAAAACCTATTCTCTTTATTCCTCTTCCCCAATTGCCCAACATCCTTCCCTCTATCACGGCCTTCAGCAAACCATCACCCCTCATTACCGCCTCCAGCCACCTACCCTGCCTTCCCCTAATCTCATCCACAAGTTTCCTTTCCTCACCAGCTAGGTCAAGTACTTCTTCATTTGTCTACTTTTCTGTCCATCGCACCTTCTCCATCCTCCTCCACACCCACGTCTTGAACGCCTTCAGATTATTTTCATATGCCTTTCTCAGAATCTACGTTTCTTTCCCATACAACGCTACACTCCATATCAAGCTCTTCACCAGCCTCTTCTTTATATCCTTACTTCATACTATAAAGGTCGCCGTCATCAGCTCCCTTCTATCACTGAACGCCTTCCTCACCAGCACTATTCCCCTCCTAATGTCTTTACTATTATGCCCATTTTCTACTAGCGTACTGCCAGAGTAAATAAATCGCTCTACTTACTCCAGTTTGCATCCTGTAACTCCAATGACCAGCTTTCCTTTGCACAGATAATCTAATTAATTTGGTTTTCTTATGATTTATTGTCATTCCGTATTTTCCGCAATAATATTTTCATTCATCAATAAAGCTTGTAATCCTTTCGATGATCGAATAACCAACGCCTAGTCGTCTGCGAATCTAAACAAGCTTTACCAGCTGGCCTCCTACTTTGATCCCTATATCTAGCTCTTCCTATACCTCTCTAAACATATCCTCAGAATAATTGTAAAAAAGCAAATACGACAACGGACATCCTTGCCTTACCCCACGACCTATACCTGCTCACCCTGATTTACCGTTAGCCACCCTCACCTGCGCCATGTGGGCCATATATATAAGTTTCGGATGAGCCTCCTATCTCGCCAATCTATTCATATTTTCCTGAGTATTTGCATTAGTTTTTCCTATTATACACTGTCGGATGCCTCTTTGAAACCCACAAAGCAAGAAATTAACATTTTGATTATACTACTGTATGTTTCTATCTATTAGTGTCCTCATCTCCACAATCGCATCCTGAGTTGACCTTGCCTTTTTGAACCTAACTTAGTCAAAAGAGCATTGTTAGTCAGAGCGTAAAAACAACTACAACCACAAATTGATGTATAACAAGTAGGTTTTAGAAAAGGCAAAGCATTTACGAAGTAGATTCTACATCTAATACTGCTCATCGCATATTAAAAGAAGAGGAGCGAGAAATACGTGCGCCCTTTTTACACTTTAAGAAAACCTACGGTTTAGTAGATAGAGGAACACTGATCCAAAGTCACCTAGGAATGAGTTTAGATAGGAAAACTCGAGAGCTGGTCAAACAGATGGTGAACAATACGATACGCCAGGTTACATTCAATGGAAGACTATGTAAATATTTCGAGTTGAAGACTGGAGTTAGACAAGGAGATGGGCTCTCGCCTTTGCTCTTTAACTATGTCCTTGACAAGGTGATAAGAGAATGGTGTCGAGAATTGCAAAGAATAGGCGGTATTTGAATGGGCTATAGTATTAAGAGAATACAAATAGGCTACCTGCCTTTTGCAGACGACATTATAATGACATCAGTGTTAGCAGGAGAACTAGGTAAACAGATAACTCAATTCCAGATATAGGCGAGTAAATCAGGTTTACATATATCCTATGAGAACGCACTGCGTATGACAAACATTGAAAGAGCGCCTACATGCGTATGTGTAGAAGGGGAAAATCCATAATTGGAGAGATTTTCAAATACCTTGAAGAGTGGATCACGAATGGTTTTTCGATTTGTTATTAAAAGAGACACTGTGATCACGGATCAATAAGATGACTCTGGCATACAAATTCACCATGAATATATACAAAAACAACAAAATCTATTAATCAATTCAGGAACTATTCTCGGTTTTTCCACTGGTTAATCAGGCTTTAAGTCAATAAGATGAATCTGGCATATAAACTCACCATGAATATATACAAAAACAACAAAATCTATTAATCAATTCAGGAACTATTCTCAGTTTTCCCACTGGTTAATCAGGCTCCATCAAGGCAAAGTTTTCATGTCCGTTTCGGACATCGTCATCAGGGCTGTTGAACTTCAAAGATGAAAAGCACCCGATCTTTCTCTAGCCATCAATGCGAAATATAAACACTGCCAAACTGTGAGACGTTCTGAAGCCTTGTATGCAACCGATCTTACCTCGGTATAATTATCGTTACTTATTAACCTCAAAGAAGAAGAAAAGATTCACAGTTTCTAAAAACAACTTTTTTTGCGGGAAATTTATGCTAAGTAAAACACTGAAATTTCCTTTAAAAATAAGGGAACGCATGCTTTTAACGATATGAGACTTGAATGCTAACCTGATTGCAGGCTTCGGGCTTCAAGCCACAAAATTTTCAGTTCGAATTCGGAGAAAGCGTTACGCCAAAGAAAATGTAATGGGTTCGACAGCCAAGAAAATCTCCAGATTGGAAAAAGCCACTGACTGATTGATCCCTGAAAAAAGCAGAATGAGTGAGGATTCCCGAAATACGGAACTGAAGGGTTTTGCATGTTTTGATGTCGATAGGTAGACATCATATCCATGGCATTTCGGGGGTGATCGGTTAAAAACGCGATACGCTCGTGAAAAATATCCAATTTGGTACATCCGGCAAGAAATTTAGATCGGTGGGAAAGCGTGTGATCCCGAATTTCATCAAAGGGGACGTTGACATTTATTTCCTTTCTGGGAAATGTTCCTTTTTTCAAGCGTACGTCACAAGACGAGGGAAGGAGAACGTCGAGGAGGAAAACCGCAGCATGTAGAGAGGAAGTGCTTGAGTTTCTTTTTGCCGCTCGTTCTAAGGCGAAGAGGTTCAGGGGGTGGGCAGGATGATAAAGAAGGGGGTTCGGCCAATTACGAAAGGCAGCCCATCAATTAGCGCCCGGGCCGTCGCCTCGGGCTGCCGTAGCGCTACCGACACCCTCGCCACCATTGGCCATCCCAAGCAATGTTGTAAAAGGAGAACGGCGGCTCTTTTTTTTCAGAAGGCGATATCAAAATGGACGGTTTCGCATAACCTCTCTTTCCCTCTCTATTTCTCCGCTGTCTATGAGGCCATAAGTTCTCTTCCCGTTACACTCCGGCCAATAATCTCCGACACCTCTTCGTCAAACTCCCCCCGAACGGTAAAGGCCGGCGACCCAGGGACCCGAGATTCAAAGCCCCTGGGGACTTCGCCGGATCGTCAGAGAATGGGGAAACCTCTTGGCAGAAAACCAGCGACTTTGGAGGATAAAGCACAGAAGTATTTGTAAACATTGCATGCATATAAATTTTGTAATGGTTTTTATTTGCACGAGAATAGAAGGTGATAGTTTACACCGTTTACACCATTGATTAGGAGATTATCAATGGCATATTACAGTAAGTAATAGAAAATTATGTTTCTTGATTGAATTGTGATCAGCTTTGACCGATTCATATTTCATTATTTTCTTTCAACAATTACCAGAACGGATAGATAATTGTAAATTTGACATTTTGAGAAAGAAGGAAGAGCCTGACAAAGCACGAAATGAAATATGGAGAGTTTCTCCCGGTAGTATGGGATTAAAATCAAGGGAAAGAAAACTAAGGTGATGATATCTACGAAATAAGAGCACCCTCAGTCACTAAAAATGAAAAATAACAGTAATAAAGCGGCAGTAACTAAAAATATGAAGTGGTCGGCAGGAGGATATTGGAGAATGCACAAACTTAGGAAGGAGAATCACCCGCGATGGCGAAAGTAAGGACATGAGAAGTGACAAGTAGGATCCAGCATGACAGAAAGACATTCAATTTGAAGAAAAATCTATTCGCCAGCAACATATGTCTACAGAAAAAAATTCATACAAGCTTATGTATCGATCCATGCGCTGTATGTTTACAAAACTTGGGCTACAGGGATATAAAAATGTATGAATCATTGGTGACGTGCTGTCACACGAGAATTGTGAAGATTTCTTTAAGGGACTGAGTAAAAAATGAGAACGAATCATGAAGATTGAATGAGAGAAGGGACTTGTAACGATAAATCTTACATTATCTTAATACGGAGACGTATTAACCTAGTAGGGCACGTCCTATGCCAACACCACATCAGGAAGATCCTAGCCGAAGGTATTCTAGAACAAAGAAGTTGGCCAAGAATACCAAGGCTTACCTTGCTTACCAAAAATAATGTACGACACATGGAGTTCACATGGAGATTATCTCATCAAGAAGTAAAAATGGAGGAACGAATGAATTTATTGAGCTAATTATTCTCAGAGTTGACAACCAGACGGACTATAGTTAGCGCTGAGATAATATTTATACTTGCCGTGTGGCAGTTAAAAATAATATAAATATGCATAGGTATCACCTTTATCGCCAAACTAATATATTGCTATATTTTCTATTCCATGGAGACATTTAAATCTCTCGAGGGTAATTCGAGGTCAAAACATAAAGCAAAATGAGCTATCAACTACCAAAAATCATCAAAATAGTGCCTTTTTAAGGCCATTTAGCTACGCTTTAGAATTAGTCAGCTTTAGTATTAAGGCTGACGTTTTTATAATGAAATACAAATCTTATTCCTCTATAATAAGCCTGCTTGCAGCGAAAATTATAATCTAAGGCAGAGGAAAATTTTATAATGTAAAAGAAAAAGAATATCAATACTTACTCTCAATGAGTTCACCTTAATTCAAATTATATTCTTACAACTATTCTCATTGGTATTTTCAGCAGATTGTAAATTAGGTTCTAAACAACAAAATAACAGTATCGGCCAAAATCACTATGTACGCCACTAAAACGATAATTCATGAAGCGGTATTGGAGTTTTACGCAAACATGAGCTTTTCTTCCACGATTTAAACGGGAAGTTAGGATTTCAAGCTGAATTATTTTTCTTTTATTTACCGAATAGCCATCAACATTTTAATAAATATAATATCTTTTTCGGAATAAAAACTAGGAATCGCTCATTAGAGATTTTCTGTCATTCACTGTTTAGTGAAGGCATTATGTAACAGACCTGAGGATATACACATTCAGCAAATAGTGGCATTTAGAAACAAAGAAGAAAACGACAGAAACGAAATTGTAATCAATGAGGGAAAATGTTTTGCAAGGAATTCCAGTTAAATATGCATAAGCAAACCCTCTGCCAAATGAGATCAGTTCTTGAAGAATTCTGGGAACTGACCAAGAACAAGTATTCCATTAAGCAAGCCATGTAATGACCCTGACATGACCATGGAAAATCATTCAATTTTAGTCCAAATACTACTTTTATAAGCTTCTCATTCATTCACCCTCGTCTAACGATGATTTCTCATGTGCATAATTTTACGGGAAATCAATTGTTCTATGACCCTCTAAGATGAGGTTACGATCGTAAAGACAATGTGATAGAGGTGATACTTCCAGGATGATTGGGCCAGCGGGAAACACGAAGACAGCGATACACTCGCCCTTACCTGAAGCAATTACGCGACTGAAAATCAACCCGAAACCAAAAGAACAATGAGCCGCCGATGATAAAAGGGCGCCATGCTAAAGGAACACCACCATGCTCAATAACACTAAAAGGGAGTCATCTCTTTCAAAGGGATGAGTGTGTGTGATTAAGTGCCTCTGCATAATGATCCCAGCGCCGCCGTAAGGTGAGCAGCTATAATTGTCGGAAAAGAGCCGGCAACCACCACCGCCACCGTCCTTTAAGGCGCGCATTCGTCCCTTCTTTTGTTCGATCCCAGCGCCTCCTTTTCCGCATTCTACTTTGCGATCTTTATGAGCGCGCACTTGCGGACGACGAAGGCGGAGAGGTAAACCGACGGGCCAATCGCCATCTGGGCGCAATTTCGGCGTGGGAACTACTCCGAAGTGATTCCCTCCCGATTTGCGTCGCATGCCTTCGAATCCTGCGAGATATCGAACCAGACCGCAACCGCTAATGGGAATGGCCGCGTAAAATGCCATAGGAAGAGCGTTAACTCAATTTGTCATCGTTAGAACAGGATGGATGTTTGGTGCGATTATTCTCTAGGTCAGCGGTTTCCCACCTCTTTCCACTCAGTTGCCCGTTTGTAAGAAAAGTATCCCAAGAATCAGAAAAATGTTCATTTTTTTATATTCGCACAGCTTTTTCAACCTTAAAACCGCCATTATTCACGTTTATTCGCGTATCCTAATGTATGCGTGCCTTAGGCAGAAAACCACTGCTTTAGGTAATTACGTTGGCATCCTCTGAAGCCGGTTCCAATATTCCATCGTAGTTGGCAAGACTGAATTAAGACCCTTAAGATCCAAGCAGTGCCTTATTTCTAAAAATCGTACATAAGTCGTCGCAGGTCTGTCATGGAATACAATGCCAAGTATTTGTAGCTTCCTGTATGCCGATTTGTAGCCCGCGGTCAAGCTCGTAATTTGTGAAAGATTTATTTACCTGTTCATTAAAATTGATAAAATGACGCAGGCTGATTGGAGGTCAACTGCCAAGAAGGTAACTCACAATGGAATAAGATTTAGAAGCATCCGTGATGTAAAAACAGAAACAAACGTTTATTACCGCAAATATGAACAGAAATTAGATCAATTATATCCGCCCCCTAGCGGATAATGACACTGCCGAGCGACTCAAAGACCGCCAGTCAAATTCCCACTTGGTCTTCGATGCGTTTAAGACTAAGGATTAGGGCCTTAGGGATTTTAAGATATAACCTTAGCAGTACGAAAAATTATCCAAATACATAGTAATACCTACTCCGTTGAACGGTTTGGCTTGGTCAACCTCTGTGGGATATAACCTCGACAGAAACGCTTAGAGAAGTCATAGTCATGGTACTGACAATGAGTCAAAAAACTCTACTCATTTACAGTAACCGAATCTAGAAACGGAAGATATTGTTGAAAAAACTATTTTGCGTGAAAGACAAGATAAAAATCATGTTTAAGCTAACTCTTAACTTTCTATTCCTATTCTCCGCTTATATATTGTATAGAAAATAACTAAAACATCGTCAACTCACTGATTTCCCATGAGGATAGTCGTTTTCTGTATGAAAATTGACGTTTAGGGCATTAATCCTTAATTTATCTGCTTTCGACCACAAAATGAATAGGTAGTGAATACCATGATGCTACTCTCGCTCCCACATGGCCCCCTCAACCTCGTTATATATCTAATCGAGAATCTTACTGCCCAAGTATTTTCAACAAGGCAACAATGACTAGAAAATGTATTTAACTTTTAAACAACCACTGTCGGACACTTTCATTTAGTATCAAATCTATGTTGTACAACCTCATAACATAAATGTTTTTTTATATTATATTCATTTATGTTGCAACATAAATGGGACACATCAGCGGTTGCCTAACATTTCGCCTCAAGCCCTGGACATAAAATAATGTTCGACCAAACACGGGTCTTGGCCAAGACGCAAGAATATCATCCGCGCATAATATGTGAGGCCATAGAAATAGCCAAAAGACCAAAACATTTTAATAGGGAGGACGGATATATCCTTAGTAGGGTTTGGAAAGGGTTCTTGGTGCCAGCAAAACCCAACGGCTAACGTCTTCCGAAAAATATTCAAATCGGCCCAACAATGGTGCAGCGGACATCGATGCTACATAAGAGCGAACTACAGCCGGTATATAAACGCTCATTCTCCTGATGACGCTTCCAGTAAGAGAAGCGAAACGTTGAGATTTTCATAATGAACAAAACGCAGAATTGCCAGAAAGCATCCTCCTACATATTCTCTTAACAGTTTCAACATCAATACCGAGGAGCTTTACATCAGTCAAAATTAGATAAGAATGACAAACACAATTCTCAGATTTGTCTTATGCAATGTCATTCTTTACGAGGGTGAGGTGAAAAGTTCTCGGCCTGGCAATGAAAGACTGTAATTTTTATGTCAAAAATGCATTTATTTTTCTACGTTGTCCCCCTTCATGTCAACTCACCTTGTTCAACATTTTTCAAATGAGTAGATTCCGTGACGGAAGTGCGATTCTGGTAGGTCTGCAAAATAACCATCTGCGGCTGCCATAGCATCTTCATTGGACTCAAAACATTTTCCAATCACAATTATTTTAAATGTGGGAATAGGTGGAAGTCAGAGGGTGCCAAATCTGGTGAATTGGATGAACTTTCCAATAATTTGTACTTCAAATCCCTCAGTTTTACCATTGCCAAAGCAACTTTGTCGGAAAGGCATTGTCCTGTTGAAAGATGATTTTCTCTTTTTGCAACCCAGGCCTCTTCTCACGTATTTTCTCATCCAGTTGGTCCAGAAGACTTGCGTAGAGTTCGCCATTTATTGTTTTACCATTTGCAAGGTAATCAATAAGAAGAATCCCTTTTGTATCCCAGAAAACACTGGCCATCACCTTTCCGGCAGATAAAATCGACTTCGCCTTCTTTGGGGCAGGTCCGCCGGCTTCCACCCACTGCTTCGATGGCTATTTAGTTTCTGGCGTGTAGTGGTGGACCTATGTTTCATTGGCAGTAACAAACGAGAGCACAAAATCAGTTCGATTCTTTGAAAACGGTACAAACATTGCTGAGAAATTTGTTTACGCACTTGCTTTCGGTCAGCATTTAACAAATGCGGCACTCAACATGCAGGAAGCTTTTTCATATTTAATTCTTCATGAAAAATGTACCGTTTTCTTTCCTCTGATAAGCCTATGGCTTCAGCTATTTTATACACCTTTAATCGCTGATCTTTTAATATCATATTGTGCACTTTTTCGATGTTTTCATTTGTGGTTACAGTTTTGGGACGTCCTTCACATGGTTCATCTTCAAGAGAAGTTCGGCAACGTTTAAATTCTGCCACCCATTTCTTAACTGTCAAAAATGGAAGAGCAAACTCCTTATAAACCTTCACCAACTTTTTATGAATATCCGTTAGCGATAAACCGTCCAAAACGAATAGTTTCATGACAGTACGATACTCCAGTTTATCCATTTGAACGAAACAAACAACGCGTCTACTTCGAAAAGTCGTGTCAACAATACTATGTGGCAGCTCAAGTTGAAATTTGAATTACATTGTTGGGAAACGTGTACAAACACAACAAAACCAAAATTTCATTGGTACTAACGCCATATCTGTGTAAGGCCGAGAACTTTTCACCTCACCCTCGTATATCTTGTCTCGAATACTTTTCCCCATCATCCTCTTTCCGTACAAATTTCTCCTGCAATCATTTGTTTTCAATGAATTTGATGAATGAACATGACTGATATAAAAAAATGGCAATTTTTTATAAAAAGGCGCTTTCTTTCATTTAAGCTATCACTATCCCACCACTGGCATTGGGATGACATTAATTTGAAAAGTTAAAACAAAAATTTCCTTTTTAGATTAATTATTTTGAAGGGGTGAAGTGAAGTATTTCATTACAAACATTATTTTTCATGTCATTTTTTGGGAATGCGTAAACCATGTTTCCACTGATTTTTTTCCTTGAAGCGTGCACTGCAGAACTAATTGCCTATAATCTTCCATCTCAAAATTATTCCCGAGTTTTCGAGCATGTAATTAATTCCCTTTTGCCATAGATTTTTTTGGAAAGTGATCGTGTGAAAGCAATCAATGAAATTTACACCATTGTAGCAGGAAATAATATATATGTAAAATGTACATTTTAGTCAACGTCCTGCACGCTGTGTAAATATTTAAAATACATGCTTTGTTCATCAAAATGGCAAAAAATATAATTCTTACTTTTTAACTAGTGATCATCATTGAATATCGTGGGGATTATATTTTTCCACTTCCACAGAATTTTCCTTGGTAAGCACGACGCCGAAACCCTTGGTCATCAAAGGTCAAGAGCTGGTCCCGGTTGTTTTTTCAAAAAGCGTCAATGCTAGAAAGGTTCTTGATACTTAGATTCATTATGCGAAGCCATGCGTCAGATGAATCTCTTAAGAACAGGCGAGTTTTGTTGACTTGGTTTCTTGTAACCGCCGAGATGACGGAACCATCTAATTCTACTCCTCATTATACGCCAAGTGTCAAAAGAGCGCAAGGTGTCAATGGCCGAAAATATCGCTTCTTCATTATGGATGGCTCATATGCGCCGGGGTGGGATTCGATACACGTTATTTCAGAAACAAGTGATCCGTAAGATAATATTGAGGCTGAGCTTAGTGATAAAATTTACTTTTAGTTTTCAATTTATTAATACCTTCTTTCTACGGTAATAAATTATACTTTTTATGGTTTATCTTACCAGCGGGTGTATTTTATGGCTACGGGCTGGTTAATCAAAACACCAACTCACCATTAAAGCTACTGGGTGAGAAATCGGTATCTGAAATGGAACGGATTCACAGACAGGGATGGTACTCAAAGATTTCCGACCCATTTCAAACCTCCCTTTATGAATGGATGCAATGTATGCACCTACTTCAATACCACAGAAAAATAATTAAATTTTAAAACTGATGATATCAGGCCTGATATCGTGGAAATGGTAGATATCCATCACTTTTTCGATGCTCGAGGCACGCAGTTTAGTATGTAGATGTAGATATTAAGATAGAAGTCTCTATTTTAGAATTATATAAAGCCTTTGACATCTTAACTTTTTCCAAAGTTTACGAATCCTATTCCACAGCATGACAATTTTACTAACATATTTCTAACAGCTCTATCCCTGTATCTGCTTTGATTTTTATTTCACTAAACTGTTGGCTATAATTTATTAATAAAATTCTCGTCTCTAGCGAGCAGTTCAATTCATCATTTTTTTGCTTCAACTCATCTGTGGCCTCAAATTGATTGATAATGGAGCACGATCCACAGCCAATTTGTGACTAAATTCATGAATTATCAATTCACAAACTAACCTATTCTTGAGCCTAAAAATACTTAAGGCGCTTGAAGAGACCTTTTGGTAACTCAATATGCTGCCTAAGAGACGCAGCAGGCGCCAAAGTGTCTCAGAAGATCACAAGCCCCTCCAAGAATTGGACTCAGGTGGACGGATTCTCGCCCAAAATGTGAGGACGGACTTTCACGAGCCTTCACATTAAGACACTCGATCCGACTCCAAAGAAAAGGACCGAAGTCGTCCCTTGGAAGAAAGTCGCGAATTGACAGGTTGCGAGAGTTAACCGGATACTTTCCGGAGCGACGTCTCGGCCACCTCGGGAGTTGAGTTGGTGGGACGCCTCAGAGAGGGAGGAGACGTCCCTTCGGTCGGGTACCTCAAGGCATCCTTGAAGGCGGCATGGACCACCTAACGCAAAGGAAGGAACAGTCCCTCTGTCTACCTTCACTGCCCTCACCGAAGCGTTACAAACTGACACAAACTTATTACAAGTTGGCACAAGTATAAAGTCACAAATTACAAGTTGACACAATCCCTAGGCATGAATAGTCATTAAGCTCTTCCATAGTCTATTTGCTAATCAAATCCTACCTCGATTATATGATGCATAATTTTTCTTAGTATCGCAGGAATGATAGTGAAAACAGTTATTTAACATTATTCTTTACCCTATTTGTAACTATGGCGTTATTTCTCGGGGGATGTTTTCAATTCTTCCCTTGAAAATGACGCTGAAGAGCCGATGCCAGGCATAAGCAGACAAACACTATGTGCGCACCAAAGAGGATGAAATTCGCCTAATAAAATCATTTGACTTGACGAAATGAATAAATTAACGGGGTTCATGAATTTTCAAGTTGGAGATACAGGCAGTGGATTAGATAACGTAGCAGTATTCGAGAATTGGAAAAACGCAGCCAGTGAAGATGGTTTTCAGGGCTATGAGGTATGTGAAATTGGTGAATCTATAGAGCACACCCACGACTGACATGACCTTAGATTTTACTATATTGAGGTGCGGGACGAAAGACAGTTTGGGGTAGAAAGTAATACCAATGTGAGGAGGCAATTGGAACCATTTCATTAAATATAGTGTAGTTTTTAGGAGTTACGGTATGTTTTAAAGAAAAAGGTATGTATTTTGATTTGAAAGTATTAATTCTAAGTTGCCACTGCAGGCACCAAGCCTCAAGGGAATTGGGTGAAGATTGGAGTGACTGGGAATCGGCAGCATTCTCACCTTTTTTATATATTATGCAGTCGTCTGATTAGAGCAGAATTCCACATGAGTTGGAAAGCGCGCAGCTGGTTACGTCATCGATGAAAATGGAAGAGAAAAGAGGTCCGGGAACGCTTCCTTGGGGGACACCAGAAAGGATCGGTAGATTTTCTGATGAGGCTCCTGTCAAGAACAACACGCTGAGTGCGGTCGGTGAGAAATTTGGAAAGGATAGATAGGAAAGCACCGTGAATGTTGTACCGATTAGCCAATTTGTGGATTAAGAGGGTGTGATTTACGGAGTCAAAAGCTTTCACAAAGTCGATGTAGCAAACATCAAGTTGAGAAGAGGCTTCGAAGGCAGCGGTGATAAGTAAATATTTTCCGCGTAATCATTCCCAGCGACCTTTTATGGTAGCTTCCTTCCACATATACAAAAAAAAGTTATACAAGCAATACTGTGACACGTTACTTCCCTGACGGCGATAAAAATTCTCAATCCACCCGGACAAATAAGGGCATAAAGTGTTTTAGGATTAGCATAGCATTTTCTTCCACAAAAGAAGAACACCCACTTAGTTCGAACGAGGGTGGTGCTTCAAGAGGGACGTGTATTAAACAGAGAAAAAGGATAGGCGAGGGAGGCAGAGGAAAATAACATTACCTATTTAAAATAGGTGCTGAACGTACAATGGAGAAAAATTTAATCGGATGTGGCTCAGTGATTTGTGAAATCAATATTCAGAGAAGGCTGTAAGGCACACTGTATACTGAACTTGAGTTATTAGAACATATCTGCCATTTAATATTTAATTTTGGTGACCTTATGCTCTTGCAGGTGTCAACTTGAATTGCACATGTATTACGCAAACACTCGGCCCTGAAATTTTGTTTTTCTTCTCGTAGAGTAGACTCACTTTATAATTAGTTGAATACATTGAGAATTTAGGTCAAATCTTGATACTTCAATGCAACAAAACTAATTTCATCAATAAAGCATAATTGTCCGACAATTTATTGTGAAAAGACGAGTTGCACAAAAACGTTTTTAGGCCACTGTACTCTAAAAGATCAATGCACATTACGCAGAGCAGAGGTGTAACCTGGGATCATAGTATTTATTTAAATATATAACTAGATGGAAGAGCTGTATAAATACATTTGTTATATACTTTAAACACTCTAATAACTTGGAATAATATTACGTGCATGGAGGTCATATGATATCTATTGAATTGCGGCAACTATCGTCGCTCATTCCATTTACATAACGCATGGCTGTTCTCCTGTGATATCTTCCTAAACTCATCCTTGAACCATGCATTTTTAACCACGACACGTAATCGTGTGAATCATGATCCTGAACAAGTGTTTGCTATCAAGAGCTCTTCCCACTGAGGACTGATAGAAGTTGCCGAAGCCCAAACCACAGACCACGCCTGATTCAGAAGAGGCCTTCAGTGGCGTCGCTTGTATATTCTCCCTAACTCTCCTCAACATATCCTGGTACATTCCAGCCAACCTAAGTACGCATCATAAAATCGTGCAGTACTCGCCTGCCTCTCTACTGCTGACCCATCTCCTCTGGTTAACGTGCACCCAGCCCCTAGTGCAGCGTCATGCGACTGGGACTCGAAATAAGAGAATTTCACTGGAAATGTTTTCTCAGAAGAAAGGAAAGCTGCTAGCAGTAAAATAATTTCATGAAATCAAAACGGAGGGTCCAAAGAGTACTCGGGTTCAGCATCTTCAGATGAATTCTACTAGAGCAGCGTTTTCCAAAGTTTTTCTTGCATTGTTTTCCCCTGAGTTAACCACTTTCTTAAGTTGAGCCCCTAATTTTGAAAAATGTTTATTATTCACATTCTTACCACTATTTCGAATTTACACTAGCATTTATTAAAGTTTATCCGCGGATCCCTAAACCACCAAGCAAGTACCACTTTTAGGTTACGCGTATTACAGGTTAAGAACCGCTGCATCATGGGAAAATTCAAATAAAGATTATCAGATAAACACATTAAATTTATTCTCTCCCAGCGAATGATGACAGCAAATGGATGTTGGTTATTCCGATTTCCGGGAATTCCACCGCGTGGTTCCATCTGAGGGACAATATTTCGTCGGCTATCCTCTAGGTTTCCTCAGGTCCTGCATGCAGGATAGTCAGTGAAGTATTGTCCCTGAAAATGGAACCACGCGGCCGAAATCGGAATACCCGTCGACCATCCAAGCCCCGAGGAAACCTACGCCGGGATGACAGCAAATTTTTCACAGGTTAAAAATGGGGTCTGGATTTTCCCTACCAAATCCCTATGGAAAACCCACGAAACATTATAAAGATCATTTTACCGGAAAATATTTCATAGAGAACGGAACGGCGAAATAATTAATAGAATGGTACGAAACCATTATGGATTCAGGGTCAAAACTTACAGATGAATTCAACGGGTGGAAACAGAAATTTAAAAAAAAAATCGCAGGCGAAATATTTATGACAAGCCATGACACACTCCTCCCTCGCTCCCTGGACTACGTCGACGAATCATTCTGCTCTTTTTTCACAACGTGACAAACTCAAGGGGCGGGATGACACCGATGGTGGTGGTCGGAAGAGCGTTCGGTCGCGTGGGTTATTTGGAGAAATGTTTTCTCGGCAGTGGGGGCCGTGCCCTGTCCACTTTCCGGCCACCCTCCGAGAGGAAGAGCCGCGTGCTCACGCCAAGGAGGTTCGGCCGTGCGTGTGTCGGTCGGGTGGCAACGTGGTGGGGGGTGGGAAGCGTACTCCGGGGAGGGGGGGGGTTGATGCCGCAGAGCGAGGGCAGGGGGGGTAGTCGGGCGCACGAGCCACCCTCTTTCCCCTCCAGGCGATGCCGATGATTATACGCCTTATGGCGCGACTCACCTTACGCCGCTGCTTACAGGGACGAGGAGGGGAAAGCAGAAGAAGCAGACCATCCTCTTTCCCTCCCCAAGCATACCACACGACAAAGGGCTTGAATTACTGAATTATAACATTTTAAGTAACTCAATGAAATGAAAGTAATCATCGATTGATACCACCAAATGATATCGATTCCTGCAAACATGAAAGTAGATTCAAAAATAAAAAGGAATCGATATAGTACGTCCAATTCATTTTAAATTTACAAAACGTGTTAAGGCTTTTTTATTTAGCCAACTTCATGTACAATGTTCGACTTCCAGTTGGAGGTGGGTATTTATATATAATTTACCATAGAAATGGGGGTTAGGATTTTCCGGTATAGAGCCGGAATGGAGGGGGGGGGGAATTTAAAATAAAATTGACATACTATATCGATTACTTTTCATTTTTGAATCTACTTTCATGTTTGCAGGAATTGATATCATTTGGTGGTATCAATCGATGATTACTTTCATTTCATTGAGTTACTTAAAATGCTATAGTTCAGTAATTCAAGCCCTTTGTCGTGTGGTAAGCGTGGGGAGGGAAAGGGGATGGTCTGCTTCTTCGATTACTTTTCATTTTCGATAACGCAGTTTCACCACATCTCGCCTGACACTGTTAATTTCATGAAAGTAGAATTATAATAAGTTAAAAAAAATGATCATGTTCACGGAGTGATGTTGAGCAGATGTTAATATTTTTCATTTGAGTTGAGCACTTCATGGTGGGTTACGTTGTCAAGATATAACTGGTAGTAACAGGCGTCACTTGGTGTCACTTATTCATTATGAAAATGAAAAGCTTTTAACTTTGTGGTTCCACAATGATCTTTTTAATAAAAAACCGGTTCGTGCTAATACAAAGCTCATTGTGAAACCACCAAATTAAAAGGTTTTTATTTTCATTGTCAAGATGTTTCTATAGTAAAATAAGTTGATTTCTATAAATTTGTTCATTAATTGCTCTAATCTATTTACCCTGTGCAAGTCAACCATTTGTTTTTCAGTATATCATACTACTTTATGTATTTCGTGTAAGGACATATTTTTTTATTTTTTGTGCGTAAATTTGCCAAATTTTGCGATTGTATTTATTAAATGCAACTGCCAAACTCTTCCTTCATAATCAATGAATATAAGGGGAACGCCTTAAGAAGAATGTTTTCCTCTGGGGTTCCTAATTTCACTCCGTTTACTTATATAAATCTTGAGTGTAATCAATGGAGTGAAATAAATGCCATTATTATATTAATATTAATACTGTCATCACTTGATGTTACACTTTTCTGGATGACTTTTTTAATCTTCGTTCCGATCGTTTCTAGGTCATGAATCGAGATAAACGTCCCAGCTAACTAACAAACGTCACAGGATTGTTAGTACTATGCTATCTTGTGAATATCTACCCGTGAATGTTTTACCATATCCACCTGAATTTCCGGAATCCTATACGCTAGCAAACACCTTTTTTTTCAATTTGAATCCGAAAACTTGATCCATCAATCTAATTGAATGAATGATCCATGGGTGGTCGTTTTGAATCAGGTTATGATGGCTGACGTTTTTTCTCCTATTACTTTTTTTAAGGGTACCGATATTTCCTCTCCAAGTCTTTCCAGTATACATTATCTCCTACAGAACGTCTATCCTACCCCTAAGTAGAATAATCCTCGTCGATGACCTCACCCTATGGAATGGTTTGAGGGCCTGAGTGAGAATGGCACAAGAACCTTGACAAATACGAACAACTAGTTACATAGCGTTCCCTGATTGCGTCATTACTTACAATTAGCGTTCCCTACTTGCGTCATAATTCGCAGACTTACGGCAACGAGGTCTGTAATGAATTATTGTAAGCAGTACATATTAATGCTGTGAAGTGATAGATAGGGGAAACAGAAAGTTTAGACGGTCTATTCTTTGAACTCGCTCTTAACATTCTCAATTAACATTCTCAAATTGTTATTTTCCACACACCATGTCCTCACCAAAGACGGTGAAATTCGGCCATTTTAACCTGACCGAGATTCGAACCCGGACCTCCCAATTGCCGGTCAGGTGTGTTAACCAGTTACACCACCAAGTCATCTTAACTCAAGGCGAATTTCAGCGGGGATTTCTTACGAACAAGATATTCACGTCCTCAGCCTACATTGTAGCACAGGAGACGTGGTCGTGCATGAAATGACGCAGACGTGGAGAATAAACACAACATTGTCGCATTACAACGACTTACTTGACAATTTTCCAATCTTTGACATTGGCGCATTGCTTCGCACACGTGCGCGTGACTGCGTACCATATCATTTGTGCAATCGCAATGATTATAAAATTGTCAAGTTATTCGTTCTAAAGCGAAAATGTTGTGTTTATTCTCCGCGATTGTGGCATATCATGCACAACAACGTCTCCTGTGCTACAATGTAGACTTGGAACGTGAACAACTTGTTCGTTTCACATTCGATGAAAACATCAAATCATTGACCGCTTGTTATTTCCCAAAAGAACGATTTGGTTTTTCCGTAAACATCGCTAATGATCACTGAGAATTAGGCATCTTTGATGAAAATATAACAGTAATGGGCATTTATAACAAGAGGATCATTTACACACACGTTAATTAATTGGAAAGAATAATGACTTTTATCAAAAACATCGTTCTCTATTATAATTTTATATGGTGCAGGTAAACGAGCAGACAGCATACGATCAGCAGTTTTTCCAGCAAAGGTTATCACGTATTTTCTCAATCATCCGCGAGTAAATTATTACTAATGGACACAGTAAGAGGTGCATTTTCTGCACCCCCATCCTGTGTTGTAAGCGTTCTCCTAATAAAGAGACATTTAAAAACTGTAATTACGCCAGTGTCTAATTGTGCTGTATCTGCAACGGAATTGGCATTGCTAAAACGTTTATCGAGAATGAAAAAGTAAGAAGAATTATGGATTTCATAAAGCAAACCTCTATGGTTTTCTCTCTGGGATTTCATATCACGGTCTGCTGTCAGGTTTGTCATCTGGGACTGATGACCTGACCAAATGAACTTCACTCCACCGCGGGGAAATTGGAAGTGGTAACTAACTAGGGCGCACTCTATTGTATGATTTGAAGCGGCAAACTGAGAAATCTACGTTACTGGAGGGAATACCTTGTATATATATATGCGAGCGTGCCTGGAGCGTTTCGGGGGTGGGTGGGGGAGGATGAGCCACCTTTCCAGAGGCTCCTATTGCTCATTGGCTTGCGGGGAGTCACGTGACCTGCCACCGCGGTGGGCGAGAGAGCGGGAAGAGGAGGAATAGTGGATCCCCCCCCCCTGGAGCGCACCCCCTCCCCCGCCGCCGAAACCGGGAGGCACACGCGTCCCCGAATGCCGTCGTTTTTTATACATCCGTACACATACCGACTTTTCACACTTCGTCGTCCAGTCCATCCCCACTCCACCTCTCCTACGTACGACCCTCATCCTCCTCCGTTGCTTTGCAGCGGCCATCTAACCAACCAGCCAACCGCCGATACTCGGGCCACGGCCTGCGCCTTTTGGAGCCGCGGGGACTGCGCGGCAGGCCAGTGCCTTGGCCAGGGGCAACGTGGGAGGGCAAAAGCTGAGACAGAGAGAGACGACGAGGAGATATTAAGGGGCGGCGGCCGACTCCGCCAAAAACTCCCACTCCGACCCCAATTCTTCTTTTCTAAGGCTTCCCTTCACGCTTCATCGATTGGTTTCTCTATAGAACCGGACATTTAAGTGATTCATATTTTCCGGGACGTCTCCCCGGGCAGTGGAAAGGGAAGAGGAAATACTAAGGGAAAGGAAAAAGGGTTTTTCTTCTGACACGACCCTACTCCCCCGCTTCATTGCCCCCCAAATGCTGAAACAGTATATCGCCTTCACCCTTTTCCGGGAAGCACGGAGTACGGGCGTATAAGCAAGAGAGTGTGTGTGTGCAACTTTATTGAAAAGTATCTCGGAGCTGGAGGGGAAGTGAACAGGTCCCGTGCGGAAAGGGGCGGGGGAAGGCGGCAGCGCGCCGGTGTCAAGTGCTTCCACCGCAGCACCCATTTGGCCCCACCTCGCCACTCAATCCACTTCGAGGGATTCACCGGGAAGGTGCCCCGGCCAATCTACTCCTCGACACATCACGACCTTCATTGTGCGTTTTATCCGACCGACGTCTTGTGAACAATTTTTAAGTGACTCTCCAATGGGCCTTGTGGTAGAAAAAGTAAGGCAATTGTAGAAAATTGGAAGGCAGCAACACCTTAATATCACTTCAATGGTGGCTTAGTGGAGGATTGTGAGAAAAGTCATGGATTGTGTGACAAAATCTGAGATGAAATTAGTGTGTTTGTTGGAGTGACTCCGCAATTTAATATCGTGACTTGATTGAAAAATTATGCATCAGAAGGAATGTGTGCTAATGTGTGGCAAACGGTTAAATCAACTTCTCAACTTAAACATTTTCAAGTGAATAATTTCCGTGGAAATTAACAGCATACGAATATAATTTGAAGAATGGCATGGTAATAGGAAGGGCATCTGCCAGAGACTATTATTGTCCAAAACGTCTTTATGATGCCTGATCCGGTGTTATCTAGTGCACGTTCACGTAGCTGAGAATCACTGTACTCCTCCTTTGATGGCGCGAAAACTTTGAGTGAAAGGAGGAACATGTTCCTCACAAGCAAGTTGCTCTCGATCGAGCGTTGAAATCACCTCGCCCGTTGAAGTCTCCGCCGAGTGTTGGTGCGCTGTCGCTGAAGAGAGCGAAGAGTGCGACAGGATGCTCTCGTGGGGTCCGCCGCTCGTCAAGCAGGAGTGGAGGTGGGTGCATGGAAGCGACGTCCTGCGGGACGGGGGCAGCCACCAGCAGCCAGGGGTGGCCGCCTCCCCGTCCCACGACTCCTTCCTGCCCCCGCCGCCTCCCCGCTGCCCGACCGCCTACCCCACCTCCCACACACCCCTCTCCCCGCCGGCCGAGGAGCCCTCCTCCTCCTCGTCAGCGGCCTCCGCTACCGCCACTCCGTACGACGCCGACCCGGGCATCTGCAGGCCCCCGACGCTGCGCTTCTGGGCCAACGACCACGACATGCTGTACCGGTGCAGAACCGACGGGGAGGTCTTGGGGCCGGCGCAGGCCATCGTCCACCCTGACGCCCTCTACGAGGCGCGGAGGACGACGCTGGGTAGCGCTTTCTGCGCCGCGATGACCCCGGGAACCGCCTCGCCCTCCCCGTCGCCGCCCTCGCGGTTCACCCTAGTGTCCAGCACCACGCACCCGGCGGCCGCGGGCGAGGAGCACCAGGAGGCCTACTACCCCATGTACGACGAGGGTGGCAAGGGGGACGAGGGGGACTTGTCGTGGGAGCCGGGTGCCGAGGGCAGCAGTGGCATCAGCGCCTCAGACACCTCCGCGTGCGCCCTTTACGCCGCCGACGGCACCTTCTCGCTCACGTCCCCAGGGGTGCCGGCGTCACCCAAGGATGCGGCGGACCCTCCGCCGGCCAAGAGGCCTTGCGGGGGGTCGCGGAGGGGCCGGGGGTCTAGCGGGAGACGCTCCGAGAGGCCCCCGTCGCCGGCCGTCATGAAGAAGCGGCGCCTGGCGGCCAACGCTCGGGAGCGGCGAAGGATGAACGGATTGAACGACGCGTTCGACCGGCTGCGGGAGGTGGTGCCATCACTCGGAGGCGAGCACCGCCTCTCGAAGTTCGAGACGCTGCAGATGGCGCAGACGTACATCACGGCGCTCGTGGAGCTGCTGGAGAGGGAGCGGCAGTCTTCGGAGTCTAAGCTCTCGGATAATCAGTGAACAAACCCTCTCATAGTCCGTGTAAATAGAGATTAATTTATTTTGTGTGATTGAAATATTAGCATGTTGTGACTATTTTAAATTGAACTAAAATGTGGTAAGCACAGAAATGACGGTAACAAAGTGAGACTTTTTATTAAGGACCCCACCAATACGTACTTTGGTGATACTACCGCATGCTGCAACTTAACAGAAATTTCTTTTTGGGAATGATACCGAAAAAGAGTTAAAAATTGAGTGAAAAGAAGTGTGATACCTTGAATTAAGCTGCAAATAGCGACGCTTTGGTTAAACAATATTTACGGCATTTAAGATGTATTTGCAGTGGTAATTAACTCCTATCAGAAATCTTAAAAACTATTAAATGGCATTTATATTCATTCAAATTTACAAGAGTATTTGTTTTCGAAGAAGTAAAATTATTTTCATCGCAGTTTTCTCTAAAAACGGTCGTATTCCTCGTTAAATGATCTTTGAATATACTACCGTAAAAGATAATTTGAAATGTTTTAAGAGTGAATGAGAGTTTGAACTTATGTACATACAAAATACGTTTGTATGAAAATTTAAATGAACTCATAGTGTGTACGAGTCACTTATGTTTGATAACAAGATTAATGCCAACCCTCAAGTCATAGTGATATTCCTGTTGTTAGTGCCTTTTATGCCCATGGCATGGAGTGAAGTGAATAAACTATTTTCGAATTGTTTTACAATGATATTTTTTTAAGGATGTTTGAAAGCTTCCAACCAAAGAAAACAATTTGTAAACATAATATTTATTGAAGTACATATCACTTTAACGAAGATGGAAAAATTAATAAAGATAAATTTACATAAATATATCTAAATATTAATTCATGAATTGTATCCTGAAATTCCTTACCTACCAAGCATATTTTCTCTCCTTTAAATTATAAAACTTAATTTATTCCTTATCTCTACACTTATGCCATCAATCCAAGAGTTTTTTTCTGAAATGATATTGACTCTGCTGGTGTCATAGTCTTACTGCAATTCTAATGATTCATATTTCACTCAATGACTATTAATCAGAGAGAATAAAATGCAAAACATCGGAAATCTCACATGCCCAACTCTTGCGACAGCAAGTATTGGGAATATGAGCATTCACGATTATTGATTTGAACGCAAGATTGTTTAAGTACTTAAACTTTCAGTACTTAAACAACCTTGCGTAAAGATCAATATCTTTTTATAGAAAGAAGCCCAAAACTGATAAATTAGGATATATACTCCAATAATTTGGCATGAAATGAACACATTTAGCCCCAAGGTATTCATTCTCGCTTTCCAATGACGAGGTAAATATAACCCTAACGCAATCTGGTCAACCATATTGAAGCCAACTATTCTCCATTGAGCTTAATAAATACTCAGTATCATGGTTGATTAAGTAATGAGGTGATGTGACACAAATTCTATCATGGAATTTTAATTTCTAATTTTTTGTCCTGTAGTTTTATGTAAAGAAGTTGTTCACACCCTCATGTAACATTATATTTGCAGGCATTCAAAATTTATCAAATAAGTCATACATCATAATCGAGTTTCTCTAAAAAGTCAATTTGCAGTTGGTATCAGATTGAAGTTGCGTCCATTTTTAGCATACATCAGTTAAATCATGCCACATCGTAAACTCGTAGATGTGGAGATCAAGATTAAAAGCGGAATAAAATAAATTCATTTCACTTTTCTCCTCTCCCGTAAATTTTATATCGCAAAGTGGCAAAGTTGAGGTGAATAGGAAGGGAGTGATAAAGCGAATCATCTCGGATCACCGTTCACCGTGGCTGAGGGGGACTCGTCGGTGGGGGCAATGACGCGAGGGCACGAGGAGGAACCACTGTCACGAGCGACTCAACACCTGCGGTGGACGAGCAAGCCTAAAAGGTAAATTTAATCTCCGGAATTTAAAAATCCTCATCAAATCATTTCCCCACATTATAGATGCGTCTGTATCGGGGTGAATTCTTTGAGATGAAATGGGGTTAGGAAGGTGGCTACAGCATTGGATTCACGTAGGTGAATAACCAATTCTCGATCACGATTCTCCGGGTTCGAGTCCCGGCACTGGTGGATATTATTTCCAAGAATGTCGTTACGTAAATGGGTGCTATGTCGATGATCACTTCAAGAGGCTGAACTCTAGTCTTTCGAAAGGACGTTTACCTTGTGACCTTTCGGTGTCTTCCGTTTGCAGTAGTTGAAGACGGATGTATTTTCTCCTCTTTATCTTTTCTTAGTAAAATCGCCACAGTGAGGGAGGGGCGGCAATTAGACACCCGTTGCAGGCTGGTACACTTCAAAATAAGTTTTCGTTTCTAAGATGGTTATAATAAGCCTAGAAAAGCTTATATATCATTCCAAAAGCAAAAATATACCTTTGCGTGAAATTCTAGTGATTAATCCAAGGAAAGCGGGCTAAATGCTAAGTTGGCTAACAGTAGACATTTTATGATGAGATCGATTTCCCCGTATAAGCATCATCCCCGTACATGGAATTAATTTTTAATCGATATGGCTTAAAAATAAATAAAACGAGGGTTATGGAACAATAGAGCTTCCCAATAGACACAGTATTATCCGTTGCCAGCGGGCAGATCCGGACTGGGTCGCACGATCGAAAAATGGATTTTATTTTCGGCATCGCTCACAGTTGCAGATGATTTCTTCGGATTCAATCTCTTTAAGCTTTTTTATTATCATGATGATATCTCAGCGTCCGTCGACCATTTTTTTATTTTACTACATAAAGGTGAAAAATTGACGAAAAACAGGGTCCGCCATTTTGTCATGTAATTATGACAAATATTAAAAATTTGAATAAAACTGATGATCTCAGGCCTGACCTCGTGGAAATTATGGATCAAAAATCAAAGAAAACAAACAAAAAATCATGGATTACAAATTTGGCCTGAAAAATAAGTAATATTTAATGAAAAGGAACTGTTACACTAAAATATTTCCGTTTTTATACCATATCTATCTGTACTAAGCAGCATTAGCTTGAATTCGGCGATTTTCGGAAAAAAAATTCAAGGCGGGCAATTTTAGCGAAATTAGTCTAACTTTGAGCCAATATATATTTCAAACGGGTAGCAATTATGGAAAATGGCATGTCACATCATATGCATCAATCTATGTAAAATGACTGCGCAAAAGTTCAACTTCCGGACTGAAAAATAAACATTTTTTGGGTTTTGCCAGCTTTTTTCGATTTCAGCCAACTCTGCGGCGTTTTCATTCAGCTATGAGAATCAAACAGGGTTCATAAAGCTCAAAATTAGAAAATAAAACTCTCGGATGAACCGATTCGTACGATATTGCCATGCGTTGTGACTTTAAACCAGAGCAAGCGTAAAATATTTTATTATTTTGCATCCTTCGGTGAAAGAGTAATTAAGTATTTTTAACTTTAATATAACTCCCTTCATAAATCCTCAGGTTAGTCCAAAACACACCACACAATGAATTAGCAGATTTTAGCTTCACCGTCGGAAGTTTTCTAAAGAAGCTCGACTCACCTCTCATAGGTGGTTAGCTTTAAGACTCGAACACAACCCTAATTCTACCAAATTTATGTGACGAAGATGGTGTCGGTGATTAAACCTTTTCATGATCTCATTTGAAGAGATGAAAACAAGCATTTTAAAATATAATAAGTAAATATAACTCAGGTTATCGCACTATACGTATCTTTCATAACTACGGCTGTTAATACGCATTGCAAGTTGGATATTATGTAAAATATGTCCAACACGTTTTTAATGGTGAAAAGAAGAAGAATCAGGCGTAAAACAGGCCCTTGATAAACTTTACCTTATTTTATTTACTGTAGCATCAGTGCGTCTATAATTGGGTATACGAGTAATTAAAGGGAAATAAGTAGTAATAGATTTTGGCGTGGTCCTATGTAGTCTTAGCGGTCTAATAAAGCCAACTAATTGATCTAATTATCGTTTATGAGAGCAAAAATGATCGAAATTCAAAACGAGAAGAGTCACTCGTCAGGGGGGTTATTTTTGTCATCTCATCTTCTTAATGACTCTTTGCGGGAAGGCGGGAGGTCCGTTTCGCTCTCTTAACCCTACGGAACTCGCGCCCGTAATCGGAACACGAGTACTCACGCTGATCCTGTCAGGCTCATTCCTGATTTTGAGATCTCAGCTAGGCTAGCCGATCTTATTTATCTGTTTTTGGTGTCTTTATCAGGATAACGATACTAAAATGGTTCATTGCAAATAAATAAACTTAAAATTTCAATTTGCAGCTAATAAAAATTTATTTAGGTTTATTTATGCAGCCTCTATTTAGGTTTGGAATGAAAATACAATTGCAATGCTTGTCATTGATTTACATATTCATGTAACCGCTGCACAGCGAGTATATTCGAATATTACATGAAGAAAATATGAAATAATTACCTCTAAACTTAATTTTGGAGGCACGCACTGCACAAGAATACTGCACGTTCAAGCCAATTACACTTTCCTCATTTATGCGTCGTAGATCTGTTTTTTCTTAAATCACAGTCTTCACACCTCTATCTTTGACCGCTTGCACTTCGGGTGTTCTGTATTTTTCTATACCTTTGATTTCACTTCGTCATCTCCGTCTTGCCCGGTTCGTCTTATATATTCCCCCTGGCTGTTTTGTTAGTGTTTTTATGCCAACCCTTCTCTTGACATGTTCAACAAAAAGCGCCACCGACAACGACCTCAGATACGTCCGCCTATTTTTCAATTCCGGGGTTTCGTTTCCAACGTATACGATGTAGGAATTTATCCCAGCAATATATTTAGCATAACGTACAAAATTGTTGCCGGCCAACGTCTTGTATTTCTTGAAACATTGTATGTTGCGCATACCTGATCCAGTGTATCTACTCCTGATTTTGTTAAAAAGTTATCACTTCTGGCTTTCTTTATATTCCTGTACATTAATCAATTTATTTGTCATGATGCCTAGTCGGGATCATGAGTACTTATATTTTTGTTCTTTCTTGGAATATATGTCGGGAAAGTACAATCCTTGTGGAAATCAAATAAGCTCGATTTTTCCGGCCAATGTTTTCCTTGCAATAAGCATGGAGGTAATTCTCGTTTATTCTTGCGAATAGTAGATACCAACAATGGTAATTCCGCATTTCAAGAGATTATCTGCCAAACCAAAACTAGTGCTCCAATTGTCTATCGTTATGTTTCGACCAGTACCGCTTATAGGGGAGCATAACCTCTTCACAACATCAGAAGGACAGTTGCTGAGCAAGACAGTTGCCGGTCTCAGTGTAACCACAGATATACTAGATTGGCAGTGTCCACTCTGGCCGCAGGGATGCGTTGAAGCCTACCCCTTGCGCACGCGGCCATCTTACATAATTAAACGAATCGTAAACAAAGCGCAGTACTGATTTGTGAATCTCATTGTAGACCTTTCTTTTGGAGGAATTGGGCCTGAATCGACAATTAATAACTGTAAGTCTGAGCACAGATCAAAATACAACAGATTGGCTATTTTCAAAAATCTTTAGTTGCCACTCATTGTAAATTCTTAAGGATGACATTATACATGTTGTTATCGAATTTACGATGGTG
Organism: Pyrrhosoma nymphula; assembly: GCA_963573305.1. Classification (NCBI taxonomy): domain Eukaryota; kingdom Metazoa; phylum Arthropoda; class Insecta; order Odonata; family Coenagrionidae; genus Pyrrhosoma; species Pyrrhosoma nymphula. The sequence goes on from OY754333.1 coordinate 144,743,033, forward strand.
TCGGAAATTTTGTTGGTTTCGTGGTGAAATAAATAGTTGCTTTGAAAGGTTTTCTTGTCGTCTTCATTCTTCCTTTTCTACAACTTGGGTTAAAGATGGAATAAAACTCCATGTAAAAAATACCCCCTAGCCATTCCAGTATTAAAATAAAAATTATATGGTTGGAGAGCCTAGTGACGTAGAATTGTATACACGGAACTTTGTTTTACTGAACTACTTTAAAAATGCTTTTCATGAATTCTTGACCGTAGCCGTCAGTGCCAATGATATACACAAATTGCTGAGGTAAGATGGCTGCGATGACGGCTTCACTTTAGTTCCACCCACTTCCAGGCCTTGAGTGTAACACTGTCACTATAACTGTCTTCACTGCTTTCAATTTCCTGCTGAGTCTTAGAAACAATCCTCGATGGCTCGATGTTATCCTCCTCATTTTCCAGTTCCGCATCAGATGATTCTAAACAATGATTAAGTACCCGCGTGATCTCTTCAACGCTTGATGGCTTATTTGGATCGTATTTCATTTTCTTTGCCATTGCTGAAATATGCAAAAAGCCTAAATACTCTTAGTAGCGCGTTGAAAGCCATAAAAGTTTACAATAAAGACAATATATAGCATACAAAAAATGACAATTTTTTATTACAAGTATGATTGATCAATGAGTGTTTTAGATGAAATGATACGAATAGTTTTTCGGCGGAAACTCAAATGCGGATGAAATTATAGCGGAGAGAGTACCTCTGACTTCTCCAACACAATCCAGTCTGAATGATGGTGTCCTTCGAAATATTAGGCAGAGTTGCGAGGAGAATACAAAGGTCTTTAAAACTGACTACAATGACATACATTGTGTCAACAAACACAATAAGCGTAAAGGAAAATTCTAAGAAAGCGAATCTAAAAAGTAACGCGAGCACTCGCGTTGAGCCTGAGGGACTGGGACCGCGCGCATGTAAAACAACAAAATATCCTATTCCAGCCCGGTGAGTGAGTGAACGAGATACATTGTAAATGTAAAGCGTTACTAAAAGCGTAAGGAAAAGGTACAGATAATCTCAGCTTCAAAGTGACCTATCATCGAAATATATTACGGTAATAAACACTACGTGAGTCCAGCAGGCTCAGCGCGAGTTCCGCAGGGTGAGTCGATCATTATATCGACTCACGATCGGCCAAGGTACGTTGGTGGCTCCATTTCACGTTCCTTACGACAGCTGAGTTGGAAATAATGAAAGGCGGATGCAAATGTAATGGATCAAGAGTCGAAAGATACGGATCAAGATTCGAAAGTGCGGGTGAGTCAAAGAAAATACCTGTGGATCACCACTTGAGAGCCGAAGATGGTCACGCCACCAGGGTGGCAGAGAGGAACTGACAAAAATGACGTCATTTTCCTATTTTATGGCGTATTCTCACCTACGTAAGATTAAAAATAACCCCCATGGACTGGGAGTGGAGATGATCAAGTGGGCACTTGGTCAAGCACGCGTATTTCCCCAGAGATGAACGTACCCTGAATCTAGGGAGGTACAAAGGGAGTTTGGGGTGGAGTGGGGAGCTTGGAGGTCGCGTGCGGGCCCTGGGGGCCGCGTGGCGCGGCTGGCCTCAGGGGGGGGGGGGGCAGCAAGGACGCGGCCTCTCAACTTGCGCGGCGGAACAGAAGGGTTCGACGCGGTCGGAGAGGGTGACACGAAAGGGTGGGCGTGGTTCGCAGTGGATTGCACCTTACTCGCCCATCTCTCGTGCACCTCTTCCACCACCACTGAACGAATGAATGTTTATCATACTCTAGATTTACCCATAAGAGCTTTAGAAAAACTACATAAAGAGTAGGTACTGCTTTCGGAAAAAAATATGTCATCAATTTACAAAAGGATAGTATCAATATGACAACACACCTAAGGCAAAAATGATAATTTACAGTGAGAGAAAGAGAACAAAGAACAATATAATAGTAACAATATGTAGGTAAAGAAAATACTACGAAATAAGATACAAAATTAGAGGACTAAAACAGAAAAAGTAAGTCGAAGTAAAACTGTTGCAGTCAACATAATGGCTCATAGGTACACATGCTTACAAGGTGAGGTTACAGACATTTAAATTGCTCACTATACTAATAGTTAAATAGTTTCTCCTTAAAAACTGACAAGAAAGGCAAAATATTTTATGGACAACGGCAGCGAATTCCAAAAGTTTGAGCCAGAGATAAGAAATGATTAAAGGAAGGTATACTGAGGTGTGGTAAGGAGAGATGGGATGGTGTCTCAATCACGTGACCGTCATCTTGGTTATGCTTGATCCCTTTAACTTAATATTATAGCTGACAGAGATGTAGTTGCAGCAGGGATGTATTCCAAAAAGGAACTTTACGTTTAGTACCGGACCTGGGAGGTGCGAAACTATCCGTTATGGTAAAGTGCCGGTCCCAGAAAGGCACGAAATTATCCGCAAGTTTAGTTTCGGATCGCATTGGTGAAGGTAGTTTGATAGATAGTTCCCTAGTCATAATGGGGGTCATATTCGAATTTCATTTTTTGATTTAAGCCTCTGTAAGAAGTATGAAATAAATATGGTAACATGAATGGCACAAAAATATAGTTATACATGACAAAAATTCTCAGTAATTAACTATATATATCTCCTTAAGACTCTAGTCTCTAACTTGACTCATTTTTTCACGCTGTACGGCTAAAAAGCCTTTAAAAACAGCAGGTTTTTTGTGGTGATTCTGTAAAAAATACTACGGTGAGTAATTGACAGTATTTTATAAATATTTGAGAAAACGCACGAAATACACACAGTTAGTTTTTGACGTATTCTAGGTGCTACAAATTCATAATTTTTTCACTATTCTCCCTCTGGAGCACACTATCCCACGTAAAACAGTTTGCATTTTCAGATAAATTGCTCGAAAAGCAGTACGGTAAAGGGTTAATATTTTGATATCATTAGAAAGATGGGAGTTTTTCCTTTAAAATGAGGTAAAATTTATCAAATTATAGGATGTAAGTAATGTAAGCATAAGTGATTTTTCACTCAAACAACCTTAAATGCTTTTTCGTACCATTTCGGATCACTCTTAGTGACCTACACAAATTTACTACTTCAAATAACCATTAGTACTAATTAGATACTCATTACTTCCGTCAATAAAATATACAAATATATCCCATACCCCTAGTTTGCGTACGTGTTACGGACAGAAGTTCCCTGTTGACCCGTGGGTAAGACTGTAAGATTTAGTTTGCACCTTTCCAAACCCCCCACCCCCGGCTGGGATTTCCGTTCTTGGATATGGCGGTCACCCTTGGTGGATAATGAACTGGACACCTTGAGGTATTTTCCTCTACGGATAAACCGAGTGGTATAGTACAGGTCACGTACCCACTTAAATGAAATGGGTTTCTTGGAATGAATGGCAGGAGGGCAACTGTTGCAGGCATAACTACTTTTGGCTGCCTTGGTGAACAAAAAGTGAACTGGCACGCTGCTATAATGCAAAGGTATGTCAATTAGGCAAATTGTTTCATAGCAAATAATGCGTCACTTTTTACTTAAAAGTAATGCTGTTTATTAATTGAAAATATACATCTCGAGTAATTTGTATAGGGGACGGATTTATCTACTTTTGGGCGCAGAAATCATGGTGATAAAATAAAAACACTTCCATCAGTGAGAAAAAAAGCGTCTTATTAACCATTTTGGTTTACCTGTTCTCTCAAATTTTCTGAGATAAGAAAAAATAAACATTTTAATGAGAGTATTAAATAAATACAAATAAATATATGTCCTGAATATGGCTTGACAGCCGAACCCGATCGTCCTTTTTCAAATAAACAGTGGAAGTCACACAGTTTCTTCATTGCAGCACCCGTTAAATGTAGTTATCTATAGTGGAGAGCCTCAAAGAAGCAGATGAAAGAGATCATCTGGCTCTGGAACACACTAAGGGTTATTAAATGCTCTGTTTTGGTACTCTCAGGGGAATATTAAACAATAATTCAGCGAATGAAATAAGTGGTATAACCCGTTTGCTTCATGCTGTGATCTTAAGGCGTCGTTTATACTCTTCGAAGTGATGGTATTCCAATGAAAAACGTTGTTGCAGTAAACTCAGGAAGAGCTCTGAAGAACAGGACTGGATGAAAATTATGTACCGGGGAAAATTTCCGTTTCCTCATACATAGAGGAGTCCGAGTGACAGCGGAGATCGGACGGGAAAAATATATGGGATAGCAAGTCCTCCTCGAAGAGGTTACTTTTCCACTTGACCCCACCTGGAGTGAACGGAGATGAAGAAAATGAAGGAAAACACTCCAAGCCGCAGTTTTCTCAATTATGGAGTCGGAAAAAAATCTAACCGGTAGTGGCCCTGACACGATTATAGCTGAGAATTGCAAGAGACTTCTTCTAGCGATCGGGGATGTGTATGAGTTGAAATACAAGCAAATTTTGCCAATTGGGCCACTGTAAATTGGCAACATTTGCTGTATGTGGACATTTTTGATTAAATTCATTCATTCATTACAGTAATCTACCGGTTAGAGGTAGGTTGTGATGAAAGTCAGAGAATATCCAGAAAACTCTTACACGTGCCGTGCCCTTTCTACCTCTAGTATTTCTTTCTTCATCTCAGAATAAGTCCTACCTTTCTTCATCCCGTCCATAAAACCGATTCTCTTCCTTCCCCTTCCCCGCTTACCCAACATCCTACCCTCTATCACGACCTTCAGCAAACCATCGTCCCTCATTAACCCTTCAAGCCACCTACCATGCCTTCCCCTGATCTCATCTATAAGTTTCCTCTCCTCGCCCACCATGTCAAGCACTTCCTCATTTGTCTTCCTTTCCGTCCAACGCACCTTCTCCATCCTCCTCCACACCCACATCTCGAAAGCCTTCAGCCTATTTTCGTCTTCCTTTCTCAAGGTCCACGTTTCTGCCCCATACAACGCCACACTCCATATCAGACTCTTTACCAGCCTCTTTTTTACATCTTTGATTAAATAAATAAATAAAAAAAATAAAAAAAATAAAAAAAAATGAAAATATGAAATAAACGAAAATAATATACTGGGGCTTAATCTTTCAAAACATATTTATCCGCAAATTAGGAATTTAAAGTAAAAAATTAGTACATTTAAGATGCAGTTCCCAAAAATATCTCTAATGAACTTAAACATCTTTATGCTATCAATTCGTGTTTCACTAATTCGTGTATAGATTTCCAGGAAGTATCAAACTCCTATTTTGAGTTCCAACCGCTCTGGTTACATCGATATGTTTGTTTGAAGACTTCAGCGCTGGGTAAAGCAACATCCGACCCTGAGGTGGGTCCCACGACGTTTGGGTTTATAGATCGGCGCGCGGCGCTCCTACTTCCAGTTTAACCAATGATATGCATTGGGAGGTTTCAACTTTTAAGGATCAAAATTCCGGTGAATAAAAAATTAAGATGAGTCCGGGAGAGGGAGGACGGCTGGCAACCCTACTAGCGCTTGCGATATTTTCTGGAAGGTACCGTGGATGACATTTACGGCATCTTAGATTCTTAATATTGTGATATTTCATACTATAAACTTTTTGATTAATTGATTTCACTTAATATTTTCCCTGAAATTAGCAAAAATTTCAATGTTACAAACATTTGATCTTTCAATTTTTATTAACTTTAATAAATTCAGTTTGTTTCGTTATTTTATCCCTTAGAACAACAAAAACGGCTTAAAATGAACCCACTTGCAAACTTCTAGCACGATGTGAAGTTGAGTGATTATAATTTTACGCTGGCGATTTTACACCCATAATTGACGACCACGAATTCGTATGACGAAGGGATCGATTCCAAAATGGCTATTTTTTACTCTGCCAACTTTTCTCTTTCAAATGTCACTGGTACTGTTCGAATATCTCTTGTACTTTTCTGGTTACAAAGAATTATTTGGTTTACAAAATTTTGCTACAACGCTGCGAGCCGTTGGTGCCCCTTTCCGTACCAATGTATAATACGATTCATGTGTAAATAAATATGGAGCTTTCCTAAGATATTATTCAAAATATAAACGCAATTTACGAAAATGAAAAAAAAATTAATTATGTCTACCTAAAGCTAAGAAGCACATTTTCCATGACAGTTTAATTCCTCTATAGCGTATGAAAACATTAAAACGTTCACAAAAGTTTCCAACACGTAATGAAGCGTTATATTGTCATCTCACCAATGACCAATGAGAAATTTGTCTCAGAAATAAGTATTTCGTGTGATTAAAAGTCAATTTCAACTGCAAAATCAATAATTATAGAGCGCAAATACCGAAAATCCTACTTCATTGACTATTGGATTGTATAATGACCGAGCTTAATACTGGAACCGTAATAAAATGTAACTAAACATTTTTTTCAGGACTTAGAGGATTTAGGTAAGGGGAGGGTTTTAGCTATATCACTAATAATTGTTGGAAACCACTAAGTTCCTTGCTTATATTCAGAAATAAATTATCTATTCGAGAGTTTTTATAGAATTTTATCCTTCTACAAAAGGATTTCTGAATTTTTCTCTATCAAGACTTGATTTTGCATTCATCTAACTACCTCCCTCGTAGACCTAATCTAGATGGTTACTTCCCAGGGAAAAATGAACAATATTCTTCAATAGAGCGGAAAGTTTGAGACCGCTTATCCCTCTGTCAGTAGGTGACTAATTAGAGCTTAGATTATATCACCAATGCCTTTCGCTTATTAGTAGGGACCAGCCGATAAGTAGCTGGAACAATACCTACAAATGACGAACTTAGGCGCATTAAGTATTCCTCGATTTGAATGTACTTTAACTCTGAAAGAGCTCTACAAATTCTGCTCTCTTTGTCATTGACACACCTGGCAAGGGAAATGTACGATTAAAATACACGGTTCCGCACCAATTCCTTTCCGGTAAATGAGGAACGGATTCAAAGAGGAAAATGAGGCGTAGATTGAGGTCTTGGTAATCAATTAGTGACGATCCTCCGCGCAAGAATATGCATGTCATCCGAGGCCAATGTAAGAGGAAAGGAATGGTTTTCATTTTCCCTTAACGAAAAAGATTCCACTTGCCTCCTCACACCCGCTCGGCTCAACTCTTGAAGCTCGCCAAGCGCAAAATATTTTGTGGTAGATAGCTTATATCAGGGAACTCAAGACGCTTTGGGACAAAAAAAACTTCCGATTACCTGAGGTGGGCCCATTCCTAATTTAAAAATCACTAAAGAAGAAACGTAGATTTTCATCACCAACAATAATGATAAATGATTTGCAACAGCCTGCCTCGATGGAAACACCATTTCCCGGGCTCGGGTCGGATTCGTAAGGATGAATCGTCGATTCTATTCGTCCGAGTGCTGTTGCTCATGCCTGAAGGTGGCGGATAGTATGCGCGAAATGACCTTAACCGTCCAAGCACGTTAAATTAAAATACTACCACCACCACTGCTACTTTCTTTGTTAAAGTAAGAGCAAATTCAAAGCAAAGTCCATGGTATTTCCCATGTCCGATATCTGGAGTAGAGAAGAAAATAAAACAAGTTTCAGGATATAAAGCAATGATAACACACAATCAAAAGGAAAGTTTGAAAAGATTAAACGCCCGATAAATCAGCCAGAAATGCGAAAAATAGCTAAATCCGTAATTGAGTCAATACGCCTGCTTACGTAACAAACTGACAGTTGAAATTATTGCCCTTGAGTATTCTCATACATTCACCAGATTTAGCACCATATAATGTTTTTCTTTCTCTGAAGTGAAAGGTGTACTCAAGAGGAACACATTTGGAGTTACTCGATGAAGGAGAGAAGAAAACGGACGATGAGTGGAAATATATCACAGCAACCGATTCGTACCTTGCCCTTGACCGGTGGAAAACAAGGTTCCAAGGAAAACAAGGTTCCACCGTTGAGTGTGAGTTAATAGGGAAAGAGTGAGAGAGTACGCATAGGGAGAGTACACGGTAAATCATTAGAAGTTTCTTGCATGTAAATAAAATTGAGTTACAGCATCAGTCTCTTTTATTAATGGACACACCTTACTATATTTACCCACTCATAATTCAACCGGTTTCGCATGATTTTCAGGTGGTTTAAATCAATCAAATTGCGTGATAGCCTCTTCAAATGAAATTAAAGCGTCCAAACCGGTCGCGTTATACGTATAAAAACAAATCCTAATAAAATACGGACTCTTTTTTTTTAATTGCAAAAACGTTGGCGTGGAATTATTTCAACCCCCTGCAAAGTCGGGTTGAACGCGTAACAGATATATAAGCGCGTACTTGCAGTGTAACTGCACTCAGGAGCCCTCTGAAGCGACGCCGAGAAGCCTTAGCGATTAGGGCGCGATTAGGGCGAGAACGAGAGCGAGATGAGGAGTTTAAGGGAGTAAAGGCTTCTACCCTGCTGCACCTGTTGATCCGAGAGGGGAACTTCCCCTCCCCGCCGGTGGGTGGCAGGGCGAGCGGTGACGGGCCGGAGTGGGGGGGAGGCGGGGGCGAGATCCGAGGGGTGAGATAAGGGCGGCGAGCAGCCAGTCGCCCCGGGCGGGGATATTAATTCCACTCATTAGGGATTCGTGTTTTTCTAACCGCGGAAAGCAAACCGAGGCCCTCCTTCGCCACGCGAGCTGCAGTGTTCACTCCAGTGGTTGCCGCTCATCTGGAAGAATGAGAGAGAGGATAGTGGAATGCTTGGAAGACGAATGGACTCCGGTGAAAGAAATACGACCGACGAGCGCGCGTAGATGCACGGGATACATCTCCCTATGGATCTCAAAAAACCTTGAGCCTCTCCCCCTCGTCTCAATGCACAAGACCTACGGCGAAGGAAAACTGCAGCGACCGCGCTCGCAAGGAAACCCTAGGCCCCACGCGGGTTTGACTTCCGCCTCAGCAATGGAATTCTTGCTGGTTTTCGGGGATTGGGAGTTGCAATTTGACTCAAGCAGTCGGAGCGCACACAACCCAAGACCACCACCACTATGACGAAAAATGTAGATCTGCCACAGGACTAGAGCGAAATCCTGTATCGATTAGAAAACGATGTCATTGTTGAAGGCTGATAATTATTTTGACGTCCATACTTCTTCATATCGTCGTTCGGCAATGGCGAAGCAATGTTTTCAGGGTGAAAGATCCGTTCCGACTAAATCACTTAGTGACTGATAACATGATGGAAAGAAAGTTTGTTTGATCGAGCTAGTGACTGCAATGAAAGAATAACTTAAAGGAGTTGCCGCGCAAGCTGGAGGTTCACTTCAACTGGCGGCCATTAAGGGTATGGGCGAACATTTCCGCTCACTAAGTACACCATGCGACTGCGATGTGCTAGAGTCTAATTTTTGAACGAAACAAAAAAAAATCTCGCCTACATATTTCTTGTTTTGTTCTTTTTTTTACTGAGCCTACCGCTTCCCGCAGCCTTCACGCCCTACACCTCGATTGTGAATTTTGTTTCCATTTAATTGTCCGCGGAGATGACTTCCTTCACTCCTTGCCCCAAAGATCTTCTTGGTCGTCCTTTTCTACTCCTTGCCTGGGGGTTCCCGATTCCACGTTTTCAAGGGCCATCGTTCCTCATTCATTCTTCGTAGATTTCCGAACCAATGCCGTCATCTTCCCTCTATCATACGTTGCTCATTCTATCGCATTTCCCCCTCAATCTAATTACTTAATCTGGAATGTGCAGTAATCCCAAATTACCGCAACTAATTCTAATTGCATCCATCTATATGGTTTCGCGACGGGCTTTAACTTATTCTCCATACTTTCTAGTTGTAGAGGGCAACTCCTATGATAGACTGTTATATTATTTTCTGTATCTGCGTCTTTATTCCCAAATCTCCCCCATATTCCAGTTGATGTACGGCCTTACGGCCTAGATCTTTCTAACCAAGTCCAAAACTAACTTTGTACAAAGATTTCGGGTGACAAATCAAACATAAATAATGAAATTTCACGAAAAATTCCAGATTTCGGTCAATGTTCTCTCTCAATACGCCCGGAGGAAATCCAGGTAGACACCTCTCATAGGAAACGGCGTCTGATAAACTATCATCCTGTACCATTATGTTTGTTGTGAAATGTGTAATACGGCTTCAGGAATATGGGAAAGCCGACGGGGCACGCGCAATTGAAGGCGCAAACCATGATGTCTGCTAAATAAATGATCTTCTCTTGCAGACACAAAAACCCACGACCACGTCCCCAATATGACATTGCCCGACTTTTTCAACCACACCATTCATTATATTAATATTGCTTAACAATAACACTTGGAGTGATTTCCGCAAAATTGGGGACGATTGCGGCTGAAAGTCTTGATTTTTCTTGGCCGGCAATTAAATTGAAACAGCTAACCCTGAATGCCATCCAAAAATCCTGAACCTGTCTCTTAAATGCTTATGGTGTCTCACCACCATATGGCTTTTAAGCTTACCCGTCATTTGGCTGGACCTTGAAAACTGCGGCTGTGCCGGAGGAGTTCACTTTCGATGTAAACAGCTGACAGCACACTTCAATTTGAACACCTCTAATGAAAAGGATTTCGCTTTATTTCCTTGCTTCAGAATGTATACATCTTTTTCAGTAGCATTCGAAGGTCTGGATCTGAACCTTTGCAATCAACTGTTGTATGGAAAGTAAGGAATGTGATTTTTTCAACAGAAATTTTAAACATTTAAATGACAGGCTTCTGGATGAGCAACTTAAGTTATATTGAATGCAGTGACAAATCATGAAATGAAATAAATAAGTACTTTAAACAAAACTGTATCCCTTCTGATAAACGGATCAACTCCACCTGTCGAAGCATTTGGAACGTTGCGCTCCCTATGACCTCAAGTTTGGCAATTTCGGACCTCAGATGGGGAGGAAGATGAGAATGTGGAGAGGTATTTCCCAGCCAAGGTCAACCCATTTCGCTCATTTGAGCTAATGCTTGCTGGAACTTCTCCTTCACGACTTTCTCCAAGAAAGCAATGGGATTTTATACAGCATAAATACGTGTACAAAATTTCAAAAATATAATAAGTGATTCACTCCAGTTTTAGAAAAATTGTTTTACTTGAAACTCTTAATGCAGCTCTTGTGTGTGCCCATCACCTTGCCAGTATTTAAATGAAGGCATACCAGTAGCCTTTCTGAATACTTTGTTTTGGAGCCGTGTAGATCATGCCATAGCGGTAAACGCAGAAAACCCTTTTTAAGTAAAACTCGTGAAAACGCTCAACATCATAAACGAGCTATCTTAGTGATAGAGCAGTGTTACAAGGAAAATGGGAATACATAAACTGTCACTGAATTAAGGTGCAATAACCCAGAAAGGTCAAATTTGAAATGGGTGGTCCGAGGCTAGTGTGTTAATAATAGTACCTACACGTTTCCAAGATACCTGCGACATTAATATTCAAGATACGTGGCAAGGTCAATGGCACCGTAAAAAGGTTTTTATGTCGATCCATTGAGGGACAACCCATATTAGGAGCCCTTTTTAAGGTCTTTTGCTCTCGGGTATCGGAATGGGCTGCTGCATGTCATCGTCAAGTTCCCTCCTCAGCAATCAATCGACTTCCTTCCTTCCTTTCTTTCTTTCCAAGGAATTCCCCTCCTCGCTTGTCTCCCACGAGTCGAAGGAAGAAAGGGCAGCAGCGGTGGGCGAAGGACTCAAGGTGCAAGGAAGAGGCGCCTCCTTCCTCTGTTATCGGGGGGCGTATATCTGGTCTACGCACTTGCACCTGTATACGACTCAGCGCCCGGCCCGATGACGAACTAACCCACCGCACGGAGTCCCCGGTCGCCTAGGCAACACCGCCCACTTCCTCCACGACCGCGGCACGCATTATATGCTAATTCGACCACGACGCTCGCCGCTGTTCATTTTTTTCACTTCATTTTCTCCGACTGATAAAGAGGATAGGGAGGAGAGCGGGGAGAAGTAGCTCGGGGACGGTGGGGCATTGGCGTTGGGGGGGTCTTGCTGGAAGTCGGCGAAGAAAATGAGAGTGGCTATATCCTCGACAAGAATCTCTCTCACGTGAGGACGGGAGGTTTTTTCTTGCATATTTTTTTCTGAAGAGAGGCCTTCTCCCATTCTCTCCCATTCATAAGTGTCGCTCTGGGTTTTGAGTAATGGGTTGTGTGGGGCGGGGGGCAGGTTTTGACTGATGTCCTCCGTGGCTCGTGCTCCACTGCCCCCCCCTTAACTGTGCCTTCTCCCGAAGGGGGTCGCTGGGGCAGGAGGGAAAAAGGTTGTCGAAAGATAAGAGAATGGAGGAAAGGGTGGTTCCTTCCAAAGGAACACGACTTAATCGACGCCGCTGCTTCCACGGAGAGACCGGAATTTCCGACTCGGGGATTCTCAGCTGTTCCTCCCCCTTCCCCCGCACTCAGCTGATGCCGGGGCCATTGACTCAATCGACCAAGTCCGTCACCTTTTAATAGCCCTCCCAAATTTTTTTTAACCCTCTTTTAATAATACTCGGGGACACGTGGGCATATTAGCTATTCCCCCCCCCCCTTTACCCCTCCCCTCCAATCGTTCCTTTCCCTTTCACTTTTATCCCACTCGATCATCTGATTTGTGTTCCTGATTGCTGCCGACGTCTTTTCTCCCTCCCGTTCGAACTTGACTCTGAAAGCCCAGAACCTTGGCCGCGGGAGATAAAAGGACTCGTGCATTCCCAGACGGGAACAATTATTTTCTTGAGGTAGTTTAAGCGGAAAATCATTTCACCGAGAATTTTATGAATTTCACCTCATTTTAGAGAAAAAACTCAACTTTCCAATGATATCAAAATATTAACCCCTTGCCGAACTACTTTTCGAGCAATTTCCCTGAAAATATAACCTGTTTTACATGAGATTGATTACGGCTGTGCTCTCCAGAGGGAGATTAATGAAAACGTTAGGAATTTATAACACCTAGATTTCGTGAAAAAATAACGGTGTGTAGTTTGTATGTTTTCTAAACTATTTATAAAAAAGTCCATTACTCAGCACAGTAATTTTTACAGAATCGCAAAAAATCTGCTGTTTTAAAGGCTTTTCAGCCGCACGACGTGAAAAAATGAGTCAATTTAGACACTTAAGGAGATATATTTTTTTAATTACTGAGAATTTTGGTAATATATGACTATATTTTCGAGCCATTAACATTACAATATATACTTCACGCTTCTTAAAGACGCTTAAATTAAAATATAAAATTCTAAAATGGTCTCCATTATTAGTAAGAAAATATTTCGCTCAAACTACCTTAAGAGCGTTTGGCACGCACGAATGCACGCTGGGTGCAATTTAATTCTCTGTCCATCCCATCCTGTTATTTATAGAGATAGTTACTGCCTTCCTTATATCAGCGATAAATAAATCGTTATTTACTTACTAGTCGCGATGGAGTCGTGGAGTCGAAAACTCTCATCTACTTAATTATGACACCAAATTTGCAACTTATGGAATCTGAGCAATTCCAATATCGCATTTACATCTTATGGAATTAACTTGTCACACTTATCCAAAAGGTACATAATGAAGTATAAATCAATCGTTGTAAGTCTAGAATTGGCATCAATACTAAACGATCACAATTTATTACGCGCATATTGGCTTCCCGACGATATATTTGCAACTAAAAAGAGTTTTTGTTTGTCTACAAAATTTTGGTAAAATTATTCACATAGATAGGTGATTCGTCTTAACGCACTCATCTCAATAATTTACGAAACAAAGTCGAATATCACATTGGGGTACACCTTAGTTATTCAAACAGAATGAGGGAAAACTAACCGTTTAACTTTGCGAGGATCTAATGTCCTAGAAATTAACCTATTGGGTTTTAAAGGCAAATCTATTATTATTTCTCAGATTAAAAAAAATAATATCAGCTGTTAGGCACACGCTTTTAGAGTAATCTCAGCTACGTTTACTAATTCATAAGTGCGGAACACGGTAATACCAAAAAATAAAAAATATGTAAAAATATCCTAATAATTAGTTTATGTTCCAAAATATTATTCAGATTCTCTGTTATTTTATTTGCATTCAACATTTCGCGTCCTCTGCTGGGCGCTTTGTCTTTATTCCTGACGAAGCGCCCAGCAGAGGACGCGACACGTTGAATGCAAATTCAAAAAACACAGGGAATGCGATTAATATTCTTTAGTGTGAATTCCTGCGGAAACCAAAAAAGTGGAGAATATTGTAAAAAGTTAATATTGTACCTGTAACCTCTATTGCTATTGTAAATGAGGAAAACATTCTTTCATAGTCTTAAAGATTATGATCCAAAAAAGGTTAAACTCACTATTTGCTTTAACTTTGCGAGGATGCCAATGCAAGGCCAGAAGAGTCACCACGCTATAGATATATGCTATAGCAACGCCTTAAGTGCTCATATTTCATGAATGGATTTCGTAGCTGAATTCAAGAACCGTTGGTATTAGGTGCATACGAATTAAACTGTCAACTCATCAGGCTCAATATTTTGTAGTTATTGAGGTCACACGGCTTCATGTGGCCTAACCATTTAGTGTACCAATTAATTTGTCGGTCAGGGTTCAAATGCTCCAGTTGTGTGGGAATAATCTCCGATCTACATTGATTCCCAAAAGCTCTTTTCAACCCACATTAACAGTTAAAACGGAACGAAAAAATGGAACGTGAAGGACAGAATTTGGCTTAAGTCGAAATAGGATAACGATATTCCGTGTGGAACGCGCGAGAAGAAATATATCGAGGAGACAGGACGCTCAGTAAAAACTCGGATGAAAGAGCACCAACCACTTGGACAAACAATTTGATCAGCAGTTGCGGATCATGAAACCTTGGACACGCGATCGATTTCGTGAAAACTAAAACCATCACCAAGTTGGCAAGATTCAAAACAATACTGATCCACTAGGACGTCGAGATTGGGAAAAATAAACAAAATTTCAAGAGAGATGGTGGTTGAAAAATCAACCACACGTTGAACCCAGTCATCTGTAAAAATTCCCTACCTCCCCCATGTTGCCCTACCGCCACTTCCACATCTACCGCGTGAATTTATTACAGATAATAATACTTATATGATGACCATATTGGCCGTGTGAATTTATTTCCCTTGAAGAAGTGACCCGCTAGGAACATGAAACGTCGGTCTGACACAAAAAAAACAGGCATCACGAACCCGAATATTTTTACGGCTCATGTCTCACATCATCATCCCTACAGTAGTAGTTATATTATTATTGAAGGGTCACAAACGACAGAACTCGACCCTCAATCTTAGAGCCATTTCAATCAAAACCATTGATTTTGCCCCATATCATCTCACTCATAAATTATGTCACCTGCCATGGCTCATTTCCTTCAAGATACCTTTCCTTCCCTACTTCCTACCAATACCCAAATTTGATCATCGAGACTGAAATATCCGCTTGCCTCTAAACAAGTCCTACTTTTTCAGCTTCCATCGAACTTGACCCCTTTCAAATGTAATCTTCTCATTTTCTATGCTTACCCAGTCCATTCCTCTACAAGCCGTAATCTCTAAAGCCTGAGGAAACTAATCTCTTTCATGCAATGGTAAACGATACGATATTCTTGTTGCCAAACCCATTTTCCACCAAATGCTCTCCTAATCCGTTGACTGCTTCCATTACTCTAACATATGTCTTCCAATCTTATGTCTGCCAATGATATCTTCAGTCCAAAATGTTAACCTAGTACTCTTAGCTGCAGAAAATCTCATTACCTCTTGTTTTCTTGCGGGCTAACTTCAACCCTTCAAATGGGTAATCTGTTTTATTACTTTACGTATTTTGAATTAGAAATTTATTCAGGAGATCTTTAAACACGTTACACGAAGGTCAGGCAAAATTAAATTAAATATAAACGCAACGGTGTGGATAAATACTATTTGAAGTTTTTTCTTTCTTTAAAATGAAATTCTCTTCTACTCATTTTCGTCAAGGGGCAGAGAAATCAAAAGACCTCGACGCCAGTAAAACATCCAAACTAAAAAAAATATTAATGACGTGATAGCAAATCGAATGTCCCTGGGAGATCACATTTTATCGTTAAGTAGTAAAATTGAATATCGACATCATGCTAAGCCAATTTTAGGTCCATTATTTAAAGCACATAGCTTGGTTTTAAAGAGGAAAACCATGAATTTGGAGCGCAAGAAGGAAAGGTAACAAGATTTCATCAAAAACCTCATTCGTGTCTATGACCTGGTAGGAACATCTTTCAACTTCATTCGGATTTTTATAGCGTAAGAAAAGATAAAACGAAACTTATACCGTAGAAATAAATTAGATACACATATTTCGGCAAGGGATAATTGTTGTGTTGCTAACCACGAGGAATGTTGTGAACAAGGAAAAAGGTGATAATAAATAATAAAAAGGGAAATATTTCGCGCTTCCCTCTGATCTTGTGTCGCGGAAGTGAGCGTTGTGAAGGAAAGACAAGTTCTTGCATCTAATATATCTGCACGGAAGACTATCTTCGGTATATTGCCGATCGCTTTCAAACTGCCGGTATATTGCGGAGATGAAATATGCATGTTTGCCTCAGACGTGTGCGATCTCTATTTTTGTATAGACCTGTGTTTAGTGTTTATACTCCAATTCAATTTATGATCCCATCCTATTCCCTCCAAATGCATGGCGCGAGCATTAAACATCGCATTCACCTGCAAAGGTCGTTGACAACGAGGAACCTGGTGGAGCCCAATGGGCAGCTGTGGAAATGTCCAAGGGCAACGGCCCTTGTGCATGGGCTTCTAATTCGCGCCACAATAGTTTGATCAACGTGGAGTGTGTTAAGGGGCAAAGGACCCATTGCATTAATTACGAGCGATTACCCCTCTAGTGAACACTCCAAAAGGTTGACGATCCCATAAATTTGGCAAGCATTCAACCATTTTTTGTTGCTAATTCTGATCTTCTGAAAAGTATCGCTGTTCACCTGTCATTCCGAGAAAATCGTTAACTAGGAACGGGAACCGCCAGCCCTCAGCTCTACTTAGTGATGAAAAAAAAGAAGTATTTCTCTGCTTGCTTTTTTAGAGCTCTTTTTCATAAATAACACATCACTTTTGTTTCTATCATTTTTCATTACGATATTACTTCATTTTCATGAAGAGAATAAATTAGTCTCGAAATTAAATTGTACAATTAATGTCCATATTAATGTAAAATTGTATTTCCCATGGTTAGAAAGAGCTTCTGTCCTTCAGTTCAAATGAAGTGGCAGAGATTAACATTTCCTCGCTTTTACCTATTTGACATTGACCATTATCGCTTATGATGGCTTATTATTCACATTAGCACTGCTATTTGAGGGTTACAAAGCGTTAAGACAGTTTTTCCCTCTATTCTTATAAATTTTCCCCAATTGCAAATAAAATACCATTAACTAAAATAACCAGGGTATAGATAAAATAATGGTAGGTGGAAATATTAGATGTGTGACAAATCATTGCAGTTTACGACAATTTTGAGAATTGATTAGCTGACTTTGAAGTGTTGGGAAAAAATACTCTTCACTATGGAAGGGTTTCAATTCCTATGGAATATTTAAAGAGAAAGCGTTGAGGTTGCATGAAGCGTCACTACGCTGACAGCACCTTCCCCCTCCCCTTCCAAACCCGACGACCCCAGAGACATCTCTCGGCGTCATTTGAATGGCTCGTCTAGTCCCTCGCATCACCCAACGGAGTCGTAATTGATGAATTGATTGCATGCACGTACGCATCCAACTCATTTCGCTCCTCTTACCCGCACTCATGAGAGCGGGATCATCATCCGACGGAGCCCTCGTACAACCTCTTCACCCACCTTCCTTGCCTTCCGTCCAACCCCTCCAGCGTGATTAATGACTCCGCATCCTCTTGAATCCAAGCGAAGGGAACGCAAAGATTTTTACGCACCCGTCTGCAATAATCCTCCGCGATTGCCTGTGACAGTCCCTTAAGACGGCTTCCGACCCTTCGCTCCGGCTCCTTCCTTATCTTAAGCGTCGTCTTTTATTTTCATCACCATCCTCCGGCGTCGCTGCAATCGAGGGTCACTTCGATGACTGCCTCTCACCCAACATCGGAGTTTTCTCTCGCTGTGGCACCAGCGCCGCTGCATGATTGATAGGCCGCCATCTTTAGCGAGTAACGAATCTCCCTTCGCAGTAGTCATTACTCCCGGCCCCTAGAACTACTCACTTTCTGACGAAGATCGAGCCAAAAAGTCTTTGACAGGCCTTCTTTTACCGTTATTAATTAAAGCTTGCAAGACTCATCGCCGAGGTTTGTCGTAAACATTTAATGCTCCGGCGGAATCCAATGTCAGGAAGCCCATTGAAAAACTAAACATTCTCGGGTGATTGATATTTGTAATCAAGGCTCGAGCATAAACATTTTCCGGATTTTTATTCTGATTAAACAACTCGGTAACAAGCGTACGACTTTGTTTTTGCTTACAGACGTCTACGAAGAAGTCAGCATTGGCGGCATATCATAATATCATGAATACAATTCAACTTATGAATCCATTTTAACGACTTTGTTTTTTCTTTCATCAAATGGCGTAGTGACTTTCAATAATCCATTTTGTCCTACAATGTATTATAAGGGTTAAATTTAGAAAGTATTGTCAACACTATAAAACGGGATCGCCATCCTAGTTTTCACTTCAAGTAAACCTTAAATAGATGAGACACATGCTATAGTGACCAATATCAAAATACAACTAAATACCTACTGCCGAGACTCATGGTAAATGGTATGTACTTCAAAACTGTTCCTGCAAGAGGGAAGAGCCAAACAAAAAGCTTAAATCAATAATGATGAGCCAGAAGGGGATTGTGGGAAATTAGGCGCGGGAATATCAATTGTACAATGACTATGACGAACGTTTGTATTCGCGTTTAGTTTAATCGTGTTGTGACAATAAATATACAAGAGAAATGGAATGCGAGAAAACCGTCCTCTTTTTCGTGCACACTACAGATAATTGCTCTCTTTCATAGAAATAGGAAAACACTGATCCTGAGAACTGTAATTCCATCTGGTCATTAGGCATGTTTTCAGGTTGATATCAAATAGTAAATGAAATTGACATCAATAGGTTAAGTCTCCGAGATAAATTTGAAATCACATGGCATTTTGAATTTTTTAAGAAAATACGAGTACCTATGTATTTATTTTATGACTCCAGAGCCGACATGTAATTGAACACAAATGGAAATTCATAAACCCCTGATTATTTTTTTCACATACCACTGTAAATACGAACATCGGTGATGGAAGTCGAGATGAGAGCACCAAAAAGGCTTTGAGTTTACCATTGGTCCTTCAATATTGCAATTCACAAAACGGTGTAAACCACGAAACATTTCACATCTGTGTAATCAGTTTAAATATGAAAGCACATCAAATACGCATATGTGCCTCTGAAAGTGCCTCTGGAGTAAGTATACTTTCACAAGTTCTGTCATCGAATCATTCCAAAATCAATTTGTTAAAAAATGTGGCTCAAGTCAGCTTCATTGTCCACTTTACCTGGTTAGAAGGCTGCGCTTGCAATAGGGATACGCCCACTGCTGTGCTGATTTTAGTCACTGGATGGAATCTTAAAAAATAACGTTGTAAGCATTTGGAGCCACTTTCATACGAATAATGGTCCAAGAACCCTGGGGAAAAAAATAAAAAAGTATGTTACTCAAAAACATTAATTGACAAATACTTAGGAACTAATTAGTTCTAAGGCGTTGAATGTAACAAACACTTTGATTTTATACACACGAAAAATTTAATAAAAATTCAACTTTTTTAAATCATGTAAAAAATGAACTATATCTGATATGTACTATGGAATGATATATATGAAATTATATAAAAAATACTTGAAAAAAAATCATGTTTTTAATGAAGAACTTCTTGAAAAACTACATTGCGTGTGGATTGTCTCTGGTCATTCAATAATCTTCCTCTTTGTGGATTCGATTCAATATGCACCCTCAATTGACTTGCATCTCTTGAACGTGATAAAGTCACATACAATTGGCCGTGTGAAAATACTGCGGTCTCCAAATTGATGCTAACGTGATCAAATGATTGGAATTGTGCCTCTGTGTTCATTGTAATAGCGTAAGCAAGAATTATCGGAAATTTGCGGCGTGAAATATTAAAGGTAATGTTGCGTTGGATGGAGTGAGATCAATCCTGGGAATTAGAACTATATCATTGTCATTGCATGTTTAAATGATACATTCTCTTATCAAATTTCGTACAGGCTCTTCTACAATCAATCGAGTTCCGTTGCAAAGTCCTTTTTTTAGTATTCAAGATTCTCAGCAGCATGGCGATCACACTTTTCTTAAGCAACAGTACATGAGGTGGCATGCCGGATGGAGTTTGCTCATTGAGGAATTCAACAGGGAAATTGAGTGCATCATTTGGATCTTCACTGACAACAGAATCGGCGCCATAGTAGATTTGAGAGTCACCCATCAATCAAATCAATTATCTTCCTATTCAATTATAATTTTTGCGCATTTTTCAGTGCGACAATGACTCGTTTTGAAAGTTCTTGCATTGAAATTTACGGCAAATTGCCAAAAATCGTCTCAACAGTCGATATAATTTCCGTGGGAATTTCAACAATGTCTTCTTCACACATTCCTGCTACGTGAGGCAATTCTGCTGATCCTATCTTGAGAAGGCAATCATTGTGTTCATTTCGACCCTCACTCCGCATGTTTGTTGAAAAGGGATGGTTGTTTAATATCATTCCATAGTGGACTTGATTTGATGCAGCTTACAATTATGATTGTAAGCTGTACGTGTGCCTCTGGGAACGACTGGAAACGCCTGTTGAAAATCGCCACCGACAACTATTGTTTTTCCTCCAGAACTCACATCGCTTTTCATAATTTCTTTCACAAGCTTGTCAATGCAACGTATTCCGTTTTTTGGCAGCACTGTGATTTCATCAATAAAAATGAGAGAAGCGTTTCGAAAGTTATCAGCTTCAGATGAATTAAGTCGCATAGATGAGACTGATTATCAAGCAATGGAACTGGAAATTTGAAACCCCTGTGAACTGTCCTTCCACCCTTGAGCGATGTTGATGTAATTCCAGTTGTGGCAAATGGTAATGTAATTTCTCCTCGTCCCCGAATGAATGCAATAAGTGTCTCGTAAAGATAAGTTTTTCCAGAAGTAAAGAAGAATTGTTTCATATGTAAAATGAAGGAATCTGGTGCGATCTAAACGGATGCCGTAGACATGAGCAAATGGAGGAGAGTATCAAAGCTTCGGTACGGTTAACATATATATGAATATAAAACATTGTAAACCGTGTAGGTAGAAGGCATAATATCGTAAAAGGCTATTGAAATACGCACCGAAAAGGTTTACTTCCCTTAAATGGAGCATTTATAGCCAGTATAAGGTACCGCAAGCCTTGGAAACAATTAAAAAATTGACTGGCAACGAAAATTAAAAAATATCTAAATTTGCATTTATTTTACGTTTAAACTTCAAATAATTCAGTTTATCGATAGAGAGATAAATATCGGAAGCAAAAAATAAATGTTATGATGATTTTGCCTCATTTTGGTCGAAGAATGAAACGTCTTTCTCATTTATTTTATATTTTAATGAATGAAATAAAATTACTCCACACGGAAATTATTCGTTTTCCCCGTTTAATTCCATTAAAAAAAACAAAATCCTATCTGGGCTCAAAATAAACGAAAAATATTGAGATTTTCCATTTTTTTCCTTACTTGACACTAAACTCCAACCCTCCTCTGAGAACTTAAACCTTCTAGCTCGATTAGAAATGTCCAGGAATTCGTATCAATGAGAGAGTCAATCAGTTTTGTAGATTAATGCAGCGTTTCAGAGTCAGTCATTGATGAGCGTAACTACATATACTAAATAATATTTATGAAGGGCGTGCACAAGGAATATTTCCTTTCGTCCAAGCAGATCGTCGAGGTTTTTTATTTTAGCGGTGGAAAAGAAAGTTAGAAATCGATAATTTCTCCTTCACACCCTATTTTTCATATCATTTGAAGAGGGTGACGAAGCCTATTTGATATATAGCATGAGCGCCTACTAACGCTATGTTATACAGGGAACAGCTTGGAATAATTTAATTATGCATAAAACACTAATTAAAGATAATAAGTCAGAGGTTTAAACAAATCAATTTTTGATAATTTTACTTTGCAAAAAAATATACGACAAAACAATACGAGCATTGTATTTTGTTTCTAGAAGCACGAATTATCTTTCTAAATGGCGATTGAGAATATGCCTTTAATTCATTCGACAGAGGACAGAGGTAAGTACTGAATGGTGCAGAGTCAACAACAACAAAAGTTCTAAAAACATACTAAACTAAACGTTCAACTAAAGGCATGACATACGTTACGACATACTTGTTGCACATTAAATGCCCGAGTAACATTCTCGAGACGTATTTCCTAGAGGTAGCCTCTAAAAATCTTATCAGAGCTCTTTCTTTTTTGTCCTCTTTGAATCCAATCCCTCAACCGACTATCCTCTTCATTACCCATTAGCAATTTGTCCCTTTTAAGAAAGTGGCGGAAGTACTAATAGTTACTACTAAACGCGTTACGCATAAAATGTTTTTGGAGGAAATGAGAGGTTTCCACAGCATTTCAGCTGGTTAAGTTGAGGATTCAAGTACTTATGTCTTCTTCGTTAATTTTGCATAAGTGGGATACAAAGTTTGATGATAAATGTTAGAGGGAAAAGAAAGGAGATTGTCCGCGGAAATAATAGTTAAATTGGTGCAAATGAAGTAGAAGAGAAGGACAATGTCGATTGAAAAGTTGTGTGAATTGGAGATTGAGGTAAAAACATATACCACCAAATGACTTATAAGGAGCGATAGAAGTACTTTCTCAAGAGAAAAATAAGGGTTTTTTTAGTGAAATACATCAGAGGCAGTCGGACGTCGGAAAAATCATCCGGCAATGAGGTAGCTGACATCTTGGCATTCAACAGAAACGTGAAGGGCAAGCCTGATTCATCAGCTCCTTGAATCGACTCAAGGGGCGTCGCACACAGCCATGAAGCTTTCATCACCATTATCAGCTGTCATCAGTCCGGTTCCAAGCTAACTACTTCTTTCTTTGTTAACTTTCAACTATATCATGGACAACACATACCGTTCTTGGTTTTCTTGATAATTTTATTCACTCATTTTCCTATCCTGACTATTCCATGAGGCTATGTTGCCTTAATCATTAAATGACATCCATTTAATGATTAAGGCAATGATGATTAATGATGTATTCAAGTTAGCAGCGTTTTCACGATAAGTTTTCTCTCCCCTCTACTCCCACGACTTCGCAGGAGACTCTCACCAACCAGTTGATTTTTTAAAAATATATTGTAATATTACATTTCCTTTGCGACCAGCCATCTCTGTAAATAGCAAAAAACAATATCGCACTCATAACCTCTGCTTATACCAACAGCATGAAAGACAAATAATTGCATTCCTTAGGCTAAGTTAGTTAAGTTAGTTAGTTAGTTAGTTAATAACAAGGGGAGTTATTATTCAACTTTCGTACCAATCGTTCCTACCTTATAAATCGAGATAAACGTCACAGTCGAGCGTAAGTTCTTATCATTTAACTTTCTACCTATTCATTTTCCATTGTCCCTCCCGAATTTTCTAAATCCTACCGAATCTTCAAACCATCGGTGTCCATGACGATCCCCAAGTTCAGCGTATTCCCGAATCGGACAGCGAAAGGCGGAGAGACAAAACCATTTCCGTAAGCGGGGGCTGGGACAATGACATTCGCACTCTTGGGTTACCATGTAGGCGTGTGCGTGGTTGCACCAGCACCTGAGGAAAGGATACATGATTCGCAACCGTGGCGCGGCACCCGCCGTAATTCTAGTGATTGCCGCAGCCGAAGTCACACCGTTAAAATTACGGGGCTGGCTCCCGCCCCCTCTGTCGGCGCAGCCGGGAACGAAGGAAAGGCATGAGCATCGAAGGGCGCAAATGTGAAGGTTGGAGGGACGGGAGGGTGAGTCGCCTTCAGCGGCCGCGTTGGGACGGGTGTAGCGCCCCCGACGAACGGGACGGGGAACCCCGGAACTACTATTATATCACCTGCCAATCCCTCACGACATAATGACGTGACATTCGACCTCTGCAAAAACTGGAGTCGACGTTGTACTCCATTCAAGAGTGCGGACATCCAGGGAATCGCCCTGACATTCACGGCGAACCGCCCCCGTAATGCCCCGCTCACACTACTAACTTAGCGACCGTGGTTTGTACCATCGTAGGCGCTAACCACCGTGTGAACGCGCGTTGGTTATCGATTGAGCAGTAGTTCTTAACGATGCCACTTATTATTGGTCAGGCGCTTGTGTCGCGAGCGAAAACCGGAAGTGATGAAAGACGACAATCAAAAATGTCAATAAAAAAAGTGAGTCAGATAGTGCAACTTTAATGAATAAACGATGAGGAGTGTCGTTTGCTTTTCATTCCATTTCGAGATCCTCCAGACGCCACAGGGATGTGGAATTCTTATTTTTTTCGCTTGATCTGTTCTTGCTCGTCGGAATTCCTGGTAATGACAGCACTGACAATAAGTGACAATAGTAGTGTGAATGCACGTATGGTTGCTACGTTGGTTCATACGATAGTAAGTGTGAGCCGGGAATAAGGGAAGTAGCGTTGGAAGGAGAGGTCGGGGATAGCGGGGTGAGGGCCGTATTTCCCAGTCGCAGCGGAGGGGACGGTCACTGAGATGCGATGGGTCCGGGGAGGGCTCCCGGATGCAGATCCGAGTACCCATGAACTGGTGAATATTTGACCATACCTTGTGAATAATCACACCACGCTACGTACTCTGTGGGACGATATTGTGAGCATAGTGTGTACATGTGTGAGCATAGCATTAAAATATCGGCAGTGTAAATGTCTGCCCTGGAGCTTATATCGTTATGAAGTTCATTATTTCACATTCCTAAGTGTGTCGATCACAACATACCCTGTTTTCTAGAGACATATCTCAACCTACCATGCACCCTGTGCTGACCTGACGGGGTTTCGTATTTATAGATGAAATGGGACTTATACAATTCCATAATTAGTCATCTTGTATAAGCAAGGTGCAAAGGAGAGAAAATATGACTAAGAGGTCGCTATCGACAACTATCTCAAAAGTGGAATAGGCCATTCCGGGGATTAATTTTTATCGAAAAATGATTCCTATCAAATTATTCCCTGGATTAGCTAAGAGCATACCTAAGAGGAAAGCGCAAGGAAGTTGTGTCGTCATAAATCTTTGATAGGTATGCATCTCAATAACTTATGTATCACCACGAAGTATACAATAAGGATGAAGGATGTCCGACAGCGAAGTCGTTTACTAGTTCAAACCAAGTATAGCAGTCGTAGGGTGGATTTTAAATTTCACCGCATACTTTTCCATCAAGCTAATACAAAAATTGGTAATGAGCATGCGAATATACGCCAAAATTCCGAATAATCATTTTATCCTCATTTCTACTTCACGACCAACACTAAAGTAAAACCTTACACCTGAGAGTTAATCGACGAATAATTGCCATCCACGCTGTTCACTCATCCTCTTAACTTTACCTCCAAGCACTTCCTTTAGGGTCCCATATGATATTCCGATGGCTTGAAGTTAATAGTCAATTGGCTCTTATATTTAACGAGAAAATAATAACGATGGAGTATCATCGTAATTCAAAGCCCCTGCTTGTCAGTATAAGTCTTATCTTAAGATTTGAAGCATATGTGAGAGCGTAAGAAAACCTTAGGAGTCTTGAGGTTTGAGAGGCTTTCAGCGTTCTGCCATCAACTTGTGTTGTGTCTCCTCGTCGCAACCTCCCGTTTTGTGTTCGCTCGATTCCCAATCGAGTCAGTACAGCTGGCTGGCTCGCTTTGCCGTCGTCGGATGAGTGAGCCCTCCTTGAGAGTAGTCCAAAGAAATCCATCGTCTCCGAGGGGACTTCTCCAAGTACTCTCCAGAACGTCACTCGCCTTTCCCGAAGACGATGATGGACGTTGCATAACTCAATTTTTGTGCGCAGTCACCAGAGTCACGTGACGAGTGCAGTGACCATTCGCGTCACTTGTTTAACGGTCTCGGATGCTTTTCAAGAGGCCTTCGTCTTCAAATGCGATGGGCTCTCTCATCTTTCCGCGTCCTGGCCTTCGAATGAAAGGTCCTTCAATTCCTAGTGTGCGACTTTGAAGAGATTAATTCCTCGCGGTCATCCCAGTGGGTCCTCGTGGGAATCAAAGGGCGAAGATTGGTGAGTTTGAGTTAAAAGAAAAAATATTTTTACCATCCATACTTTTTCATGATTATTTCTTCTTAATTGGGGCTTAAATTGAGCCGTAAATCAATATTTACGAATATTTATCCATTTTGACTCTAGTCTCCGTGGAAGAAAGCGATGAAATTAATCTAGTAGTTCTTTAAGTACTTCTAAATGAACAAAAATTGTGTTTTATTCCTGCCTATTGATTGCTGTCTATTGAATGCTGAAACTGGTGGTTTTCCCAAAATTTTTAATTTTTTATTGCATCAAAACTATTATAAGCATTATATAACTATATACTCTCAAATGAGCAAATGAGAGCTGGTAGGAAATGGAAAAAATCACTTAAAATAAGAAATATCCTCGAAGCAGTAATCACATTTGAAACGCATCAATAGCATTTTTCTCTTGAACTATCATCATTAATCCGAATAATGGTGATTGCTACAGCTCTCCACTTCATTCTGTTTTCAGCAAACAGCTTCATCCCTTGTTACTTTCTCATATTAAAGTCCTTCATAATATGCTTATTGCATTCCACACTCTGTCTTCCCCGGTAATTCTTTCCATCACATTTTCCTTTAGGCGCTGTTTTCCATAGGCTGTTTTGTCGAATACGTTTACCAATATTCAATACGTTTGTATTTTCTACTTAGCAGAATTTTAACTTTAATACATTTTCTCTTCAACTCTTCATAGGACGTATTTATTGGTGTCTTACCCGTTCATCTCAGATCACTCCACATTGCTAGAGATTCCAACCTTTCCACAAAACAATAGTTGTTAAAAAAAACAATTTGGAGAATAAAATTACTTCTAAATCAACAAAAAGTCCAAATCCATGTTGAGATCCAAATCTGTTACGAGATTCAACATACTAATCATTCAGAAAACAGGATGGGAGGGTTCTCATTATAAGAAATGGACGCGGCACTCTGAGTTTTATTAAGTAGAAAATGGAAAAAATCACCATGAAGTCTAATTGAAATGAAAAGAATATCTAAATAAGAGTTTTCACTCATCTGTCTTGATATACATTCAATTTACATTGAAAACGTCCATAAAGTTTGAAGTATGTTTGCTATCAATTAATTTTATTTCTGATATCACCTTCATCTCCGTTGATTTTCATTTGTCGCGGTAAAATATTTTAGTGAAATTGTTTTCCCAAATAAATATAAAATACTAACATTGGAAGTTGTATAAAATAGTGACTTTAATTTCAAGAAAATATAATGCAATGTCTGTGCACGGTTAAGGGAATAGCCAGCTCACTCCATATGCAGAGTACATATGCATGGGATTTTAGAAGTCAAATAGTCACTGAAACTGACTGCACTCACCTATTTTCCGCCTCACATTTTCAAAGTGTCGCAAATATGTATTGTTATATCACACATAGCTAGCAATTAAATAGGCACAGGCTGATTCGTGACATTATGTAACTAGTTGGAAAAATAGGTTGACGTGCCGCGAGATACATTAACTATACTCACAAATATAAGAACTTATTTTCTTTTACCGACCACAATATTATAGCAGAATATAATTTTTGGAGTATTGGTCTTTTTCTTGTAAATAATCAACGCTTCATCATTTTTTATTGACATCCTCAGGGCTTTGTCCTAAAAAGCACCAGTCATGTACTATCGTTTTCACTGAAATGTAGACACCCAAACTGATTGTACTGATTTGATAAAATGGGGCCGGGTCGGAAAAAGCATAAGAGGGTTGGCACACGAGGCTAGCTGCGGACTTTGCCTTAACGTCACCGAGGGCCGACGAGGACGGACTTGGATGCGACCGGGCTAGCAGAATTAGAGTCAAATAAACTCCGAGAGCATAAGCCCTAGCGAAAGGAATGCACTGAGGAAACTCACGTCCACGTACACGTTGGGGCGATCGGAGTATTTTCTTTTGGGCTCCGTCGCGCGGTTTTTCCTCTCCCTAGATTCAGGTTTAGGCTCACCGTGAGTGACTCGGAGGGAAGCGGCTCCGTAGCCGAGATGGTTAATGCCATTCGCCGAAGTTGGTGCGCGGTTTTGGCAGGGTTCGAATCCGTAGTCAGGCCATTTTTTTAATCTTTTAGATTAAAAAGATGCATTCTTCAACACAATTTATATAGTTGACAAAAGAACGAGTTAATGCGGTTTTTTATTTACGGCTTAATATATAAAAATAATGGCTTTCTACGTTACCACATTTATTTCTTAACAGATTTAATTCACTGAGAGGGAAAAAGCATTGGAAGTGGCAGTGGTTGCATCTTTGTGTCCTTGCAGTGAAATACCTACTCATTGTATCTACAATCCTCTATAAATAACCAAATGCATTCGTAGTTTCGATCATTTTGATAAACCCTAGAGTTTGAAAAAGGTTTGTAATTCAATTGATATTTTTCATCTTCAAACTTCCAGTACTTTTTCACGTAAAAATGTGGGAAGTCAGGTGTTTTAAAGAACGAATGCTTTCCTTTCAGTGGGTGTGCGCAGAGCCAGATTAACAATAAGGCAAAAGTAGGCAGTTGCCTATGGGCCCCTTGTTATGAGAATTGTTTTCCCCTTTCTTCTCTTGCGACTTGTTTATTAACGTGGGCCCCGTTGCTTGTACTGTCTACAGGCCCCCAAGTGCGTTAATCTGTCACTTGGTGTGCGAACCATAGTAAGCTATAAGGACCAGGTGGAAATAAATACGCATATCAGCTCTTTTACCTCGAATTATCCTACGATGTTTAATAGTTATATATGTTTGACCGAAATCAACGTCACCGCAATAAACGTAAGGATGCAGATATCGGTGACGCAGTAAATAAAAAACCGCATTAACTCTTTCTTTTGTCAACTATATAAATTGTGTTGATATGAATAATGCATCTTTTTAATCTAAAAGATTAAAAAATTGGCTTGACTACGGATTCGAACCCTGCCAAAACCGCACACCAACTTCGGCGAATGGAATTAACCATCTAGGCTACGGAGCCGCTTCCCTCCGAGTCACTCACGGTGAGCCTAAACCTGAATCTAGGGAGAGGAAAAACCTCGCGACGGAGCCCAAAAGAAAATACTCCGATCGCCCCAACGTGTGCGTGGACGTGAGTTTCCTCAGTGCATTCCTTTCGCTAGGGCTTATGCTCTCGGAGTTTATTTGACTCTAATTCTGCTATCCCGGTCGCATCCAAGTCCGTCCTCGTCGGCTCTCGGTGACGTTTAGGCAAAGTCCGCAGCTAGCCTCGTGTGCCAACCCTCTTATGTTTTTTCCGACCCGGCCCCATTTTATCAAATCAGTACAATCAGTTTGGGTGTCTACATTTCAGTGAAAACGATAGTACAATATGATGTAGAAGGAACCAGAATGACATACGTAAAGAAAAATTCTTTTGCTTGGTAATGTGACCAAACGTTGGTAATGACAATTTGAGCGTTGATTATTTAAAAGAAAAAAAAACAATACCCCAAAAATTATTTTCTGCTATATTCACAAATTTCTAATCGGT
Organism: Pyrrhosoma nymphula; assembly: GCA_963573305.1. NCBI lineage: Eukaryota > Metazoa > Arthropoda > Insecta > Odonata > Coenagrionidae > Pyrrhosoma > Pyrrhosoma nymphula. The sequence goes on from OY754333.1 coordinate 144,772,897, forward strand.
CGAGGAAAAACAGCACTTTTGCAGATACCTCGCTGTTATCGACCAACATGAATAACTGAAATTACTTTTACAAAAACTTCAAATTTTTAATATGATCTTAAAAACGGCAAGAAGCTAAGCCATTATTTTTATTTTGCCAAGTAGGAAGACGGTTAAGGGAAGCAGGCAAAGACGATGAATGAATGGAGAAGGCAATAGTTGAACCATTGACGTTTATGTCATTTGACGAGTTCAGCACTCACCATTGCGAGAGGGTCGTTGCCTAGCGACGGCGGTGACGGGGCGCTGAGTTCAAATTGACTGCGGAATCGTCGATGCCGTTTCTCTTTCACCTTCACACTCCGATCTCCGTCACAGTGCATCAATCAAACGGAGAACGATGAAGCAGCGAATGCATTAGAAATATCCCAGAAGGCTCTCCGCTTGCAGAGAGTGACCCCAGTCAACAGAGGTTAGCTCAATTGGCGTCTCTCTGCAAGACGAACACTCCCAACTGATTCCGAACCCCCGCCGATCACGGGCAAAGCTGCAACAAGCACTACCCTGCACCGCCGTCGCAGTCAAGTCGCTTCCTGCGGTTCGTGTGAGACATGCAAACTTTTCTATCAGCCCTCCGTGGCTGCAAAGCGCATACATGAAGCCTAAATACAAGCGTAAAAAGCATTGGGATTCCATGCCAAAGACCCTCAGCTTGGATTCCAGACCAGCAAACCCCCTTCCTATCATGATTTTCAACTCAATATTTACCATTCTTCGCAGCAGAATTAAAATCTTCAATTTTTCGACTTACGGTAGTTTGAGCGAGATATTTCCCCCGTCACAATCGAGACCACAATCGAATATTATTTTTTTAATTTCAGCGTCTGTAAGAAGTATGAAGTAAATATTGTAACATTAATGTCGCCAAAATATAGCTATGTATGAGGAAAATTCTCAGTAATGAAATAAATATATCGACTCAAGTCTCTAACTTGACTCATTTTTCCACGACGTACGGTGAAATCGCCTTCACCATAGAAGTTTTATTTAATTTTATGTAAAATTTACTGCGGTGAGAAATAGATTAATTTTTATAAATAGTAGATAAAACATACAAACTTCACACCGTTAGTTTTTTGATGAAATCTAGGCGTTATAAATTACTAATTTTTGCAATATTCTCCCTCTGGAGCTCACAGTTGTAATCTATCCCATGTAAAAAAGCTTGTATTTTAAGGCGAATTGCTCGAAAAGTAGTTCGGCAAGTGGTTAATATTTTGAAATCATTGGAAAGATGGGATTTTTTTCTATAAAATTAGGCCAAGTCCATCACACTCTAGGTGACGTGATTTTTCAGTCAAACTGCCTTAATAACACGACGTGTTGGATTGTAATATTTATCCCAGTGGCCAATGGCTTCCATCAGGCACGACGCTTCTACTAGAAAGCCATCTCGGAAAGACAGTGAGTAGTTATGCAATCTATTTCCTAAGAATTCCCACGTATATATTTCCATGGGGAACAGATTTCTTGGATAAAATTAGTAGCCTGCGCGTTAGTGCCGACAAGCCTAGGGTCCAATGGTTTGATTTCTGCAATATGTTACATGGTTTGTACGACTGGGTTTAAAACTTTTAACGGGAGTCTGCTGCATTGACTGCGATCTGCCTGGGAGTGTGAGACAATTTACTTTTTATCATTTTCATGCAGCAGCAGCATGGAGCCAACTTAATCCATCGTGAATAGTACATTTTTAAGGAAGAATTAAAATAACTTATTTCACTCCACTCGTAATATTTATTACCACAAAAAGGGTGAAAACTAGAACAGCAAAAAACAGGCGCGATGTTGTGGAATATGAACATAATAAGAACATAGAAGATGCAATTTTCCACATATAAAAATTTATTCGACCCGGTTTTCGATGCACCGCATCATCATTATGCAGTGCATCGAAACTCGGATCAAATAAATTTTTACCTGTGGAAAATTGCATCTTCTAAGTTCTTATTATTTATTACCACAACCCAGGTTTCGACACTTTGTGTCATGCAACCGTTTCCTTTAAGTGTAGTTTTTCTACGTTTCAGTACTCCTCCGAGGATTTCTCGTTCTTATAGTAAGAGAGAATTTCTCCCAAAAATTCAAATTGTTTCAACTAATACGTGTAAGTTCTCAAACCATAAACGCGTTGAAAAGTCTAATTAGCTCTTATGCTTACAATTTTTAGAATACCGTCAATCACCACAAGTACATGTGGCCGGTCATCAACTGCGCACTGACATGTTTCCAAATTCTGATTTACATTTTTTTGTGAGCTAGCAAAATATAGAATATATATATAGAAGAAAACTAGCTATCCTAAGTAGTTATGAGTTAGGATTAGGAAGGATAGAAGATGATTAGAAGTAACTTAGTATAGGAATAAGGGGAGTGGCAGAGAAAAATCTGAATGAAAAGCACTGAGAGAATTATGAACCATTAAGTTATATTACAGATGATTCATAAGGAAACGGAAGAATGTAAAATCATGAAATAAAATGTCCAAGGCATTAAATTACAAACTGATAATTGAAAATAGGACTTAAGTGAAGAGAACAGCAAGCTAAAAATTGACACGAAAGTTACTACTGAAAACAAAAGAAGTTTTGTAGATGCGGAATAATTTTCTAGTTTCTAGATATTGCACAAACCATTGGAGAGGTGGGTAAAACATGTAAAATAAATATAAAATGGGAAAGAACAACTTAGAAAGGTGTGTGGCCAGAAAATTTAAAATTAAATTCAGTTAGTTCTCGTAAAAAGATAAAAGTTAAAAAACTGGAGGATTAATGGTTTATTTTCAAGAATATTTTTAAAAAGGGTGGATGACTGCTTAGGAGCGAAGACTCATATTCAGATATTGAGAAATTTATACATTAACCAAAATATTTTTTTGCTTCAAGAGTGAATTTGATGGAAAATATTTTTCACATGAATAAGGTTCATGAAAAAAGCTACGCAAACTCTTGAGAATGAATCGTAGTCATAAGAATGTATGTGAATGAATTAAATAATATAAGAGTAGACGCGTTACACTCAAATAGAATGAGCCGAAGAATCCGGCTTCACACTGAAAGCTTTGGATTGTCATTACCTATTATGATACGGGATGAAACCTACCTATTGTTGAATATTACAAATTTTCGAAGCTACATAATGACTTAAAAGTTGCTGCATCACATATAACTCCAGTCCTAATTTTTAGAATATTTTAATGGGATATTCAATAGTAATCGCATTAGCAGTCAAATACAAAACGGTTCAATAAGGTGATTATGAAATGACATAACTATAACTTCGTGTAAAGCTATAAAATAATTATTATTCCTAACATCTTAAGGACAAACTTTAATAGTGAAACAACTTACATCCTTTTTTCCAAGCAATGAAGTCGCAAATGACGTTGCATACTGTAAATAACAACAGCGTCAACAGCAATATGGTTATAATTTAGGAAAACCATTACAATTTTAGCAATTGATGAGTCTCCACGTTAATATGCTTTGAAGTATTCTACTCTCTCTACTTAATTTTACTTTAAGGTGGGTTTATAGGTACGTTTTTCTCCTCCTTTTTGACAAAAATAGAGCGAAAAATATGGCGATCGATTTACACAATTATGAAAAAATTAGAAAGGACTTTGAGAAACTCTTGAAAAGCAAACGACACCTGAGATAGAGAGCAATTACAATAATATCAGAGACCACGTACCACGTCAACGGGTTAGGAGACAGTCCTGAGATGGGTTCAACGTTTTAGACACCGATTTGAGCAATTTATACCTGCTTGACGCGAAATGGTGTTTATGCAATGCACAGTTGTTGCCAATCTCGGTGAGGATGGAACAAGAGTCTCGCAGCGAAGGAAGGAAGGATGAGGTTGGTATGAGATGGATTGGGGGTGGGTCCATGGGGGGTAAGTCGGCACCCTCTCAGCACGAGGGTGTGCGCTTTGGTGCTGCGCAGAGAAGGTGCTTGGAGGGCTTTATTATGTATTATTCCATTGCGAGTGTGTGCGGGAGAGAGATCTCCTTTTAATGGCACCTTGAGCCGGCCATTCGATCGAGACACAAAGGAAGAGCATGTACAGTTAAAGTGAGGTCGGATGGACGGCTCGAAGGGGCTCTCAGGGGAGCCTGCGTGATGGAAACGCACGCCGTTCAACAGTAAGGCAGACGTCGAAATTTTCCTGTCTCAATGATGATTCCTCTCGTTTTTCTGCTGACCATATAAGAAAAAAATATTTTGGTTTTAAAAATAAATCTGCAATGTGTAACAAAATAAAATTACCACGCAGTGCCTTGGGGATAAGTGACTTATATATAAGTACTAAATGAAAAAGCCTCTTGTTTATATTTACAATTCTAAACTCGCAACTGCGAGGCAGGTAATTTGCAGAATGGGCACCAAGAGACTTGGGCCATTCTTTAACGCAATGCGCGATTCTTTAACCAACAGTGGTTATAATAAAAGATAAAACAGTACACTGAAGAGTCTTTTTCAGACTTCCTTCTCGGACGCACCCGCCTTTGATGTGGCATTTCTCTCTTAAGCTCTTCCAGCTTCCCAACTCCCTTCATGGAATAAATAAAGAAATGTTATCATCCGCTATGAAAAAAATTTTTTGACTTGACAGAGATTCGAACCGGGATCTGCATATTCTTGAACACATGTGTTTGCAAGATATGCCATATCATTTACATCATATCCCTTCTTGGCATCCTCAATGGGTTCCTTTTACTTTCCTCCATTCCCCTTCCTCCTCCCCCCTTATTCAACTGGTGCTATCGCATACAAATTTCAAATCTATACCGATTATATCTATAATCTTCGAAGCAATAATATTATATATTATTTGCCACCGCAGTGTCTCTAAAGCCAATATCGCAATGTTAGAGGCCATAGACATATTAGTATTAGCACTTGAAGCAGCAAAAGTTTGAAAACCAACATATTCTGATGCAAGGAAAAGTTTTAAAAACCCCTTGTTAGAAAGCACCTGAGCACTGATATAGCTACGGTATTTTTAGAGAGAACCTTCAGTGCTGCCGGCAACGTAGGTGATAAAAAATCTTGAAAGAGTAAGAATTAAGGAGGAGTAATTAATAACAGAGCACCTTTATTTAAAAATTCACAAAAATCATTGTGAATCTGGAGCGGCTGCTAAATATAATTTATATTTTAGAGCTAAAAAAGTAAACTTGATACTGAGTGAAAACTTGGATCTACTAAAAGGTACATGCATTTACGAGGAAACGTTAAAATGGATTTGCTTTATACATGAATTGGCAATGAAAAACGATGAAATCCATTCTTAGTTGACGACACGTTTCGCATTTGAGATTGAAAATTTAAGATTCGATAAGAAAGAAATTCTGATTCAAGATTCGGATTCCATTTACTTTGATTTTGACCAATTACTAGAAAAAATATTTTTCGCCAACAGAGTTGACCAAAAAGGGTATGAAGGTATTTTTTGCAGCAAAAACTACCTCTGAAGGAGCAAAAATGGGGAACGTTTCAAAAGCAAGCCTTACAAACTTTTTAGTCTAAGAATCAACAAAGGACTCCGTTCATATCGTATAATTAGTGTAAAGTATATCCTGAGGTTACCAGGGATTTAGAGTAAAAAATCAAGCTAAATTTATTGGTCTAGGACGACAATGAAAATTTATTTAAATCATTTGTGTATTTCAAACTTAACTGGCAAAATAAACCGACTTGTAGTAGGTACTCTAGACGAATCTTATCTATAAATATTGCTCAACAGCAAATCCAATTAGGAGTGAATAAATTAAAAGACAAATTTTCCCCACGTATTTCCAAATTTTAATTTTAATTTCCAAAATTTCATATTTTGCATGACGCTTATGCAACTAAAACATCTCCATTGTTCTGCCAAAAGTGGAGCGGAAGTTGGAAACAAAACTGCCTAGCACCAGAGAATCTTCATTCCCTTTATACTAGGAATTAAAAGTATTGCCTCTTCGTCATCTCTAATTCTATAAAGTGTTACGAACTTTTTATAACCGAGGAGGTCTAAACTGTAAACCGTGTCCTCACGGTATTAGATTTAGAATTGTTCATTATTATACTATACCTAAACCCAATATTGAAGCCTAAAAATATTTATATGATTTCATTGCCCCTTAAATTTATCAACAAAATTACAAATGGGATTTCATCAATTAGGAATAAACTACTTTCCTCAGAAAATTGAAAATTTTGTTGCTAGAGAAAATGGATGTGGAATATCTGCTAAAACCCATGGTGTGATTATTTTATGGTATGCGTACTTATTGTATTTTATTGTGTGAATCGTGTACTTTATTTTAATTCCAACTTATAACTGTTACAACTTTTATATAACATAATAGAACACATTTATGTTATATAAAAGCCAGAATTTATTTTATAATTATTTTTATGAATGCTAGCTGCTGAACTACAGCCAATTTATTCAAGGAATGGCTACCCCAAAACAAGAAAGTATTTCTTCTGGGGTGCCTAATTTCACCCACATTTTTTATTTGTTAAAATATATGTATATTTATTTGAGTGAAATAAATTATATTCTACGCTCTTCTACCTTGTAATTGTAAGAGAATGGCTCAAAACGTTTTGGAATTGAGGTGAAGAGGATTTTATACTTGCCTAAGAGGAAGAAGATCAGGAAAATGATTCCCAGAAATCGGCGTAGGTATAAGTATCCTCTCCTCGGCTCTGGCGGAAACGGCAATCCTGGAATCCATGCCGTCTTAGGAAACGCCAGAGACGGCGGAAATGAAAGCCCTAGAGATTGGAGGTGTCCTGCAGAGACTGCCTCCACCACGGCCATTATAAAGCGCTATATTCCACGCCCCTGGCTCCATTGTCGCAAACCCTCGATTCCTCTCAAGGTAGGATGTGAAGACATTCTGAGGTCTTTCTCCTTTTTCTCACTAAACATAGTTCATGTGGAATAGGGAGTGCGTCTCCATTGTAGTACCCACCAAATGGGAAATTAAGAAAGCTTTGGTTTGAATGATGCTCGCCCTCCTGATCTCTGTCATTACTGCGTCATTTCTTCACTCGTCGTTTTGTTGAACTGAGGTTTACGACGGGTGAGGTCCGATGTTTGTGACTATTTTTTTTGCTTTAAACCGGAGATTGGAAGATGGCATGGCATATCACAACTGCCACCGGTCTCTGAATTAAGATGGGCTCTGAAATGTGATGCTATATTTTTCCTCTGAGGGCTACATGAACCGGAATTGAAATGGCCAGTTATGCAAATATGTCAGCACTATTAATTATCATTAACTCATAAAATGAAATGGTAGGATGTCCTAAACCTAATTATAAATTGAAATTTTTAGGGTATTCAATCTTATTTTTTGCTACTGCGACGTGGTACTATCAGGGAAAGGATGAGCGCTTACTAATGGTTTTTGAGATATGAATTGGAGAGAAATGGAGAGTTAGACCTCGGTAGCGAGGAAGACAAGCGAGGAATATCGATGGATATATCGGTAAATGGGTGGCTGTAATTCAGGAAAGGCAGAAAAAAGGGATAAATTATGTAATGATAGGAGAGGGCATTCTGACGAGGTTGATAGAGGGCTTGGCAGGTAATGACGAAAAAGCATTACGATTGAATTTTTGGACAACGTAATGAGAGGCAGAAGGTATATGGAACTTATTAAGAGTGCCTTAATGGCGTGCTAGGAGATTTATGGTTAGGCAAGTTAAAAAATAACCCAAAAAATGGGAATTTGAGGTATTAACTGTCAAAAAAACTGATGGAGATAACCAATTGATCTTTGTTACCTGAAGTTTCGTCGGTGAAATTCGAGTCGGGTTTTACTCTGCTTTTAAAATAAAGTGTATGACGAATATCTTACTTCATTTCTATAGAGGGAATAACATTTGGAAAAAAGTATAAATGAGAATACAGGTAGTCAGGTCATGAATAGATTCCACCAAGTACTGAACCATTAAACGGATTTCAAGTAATGGCAATTATGATTACGTTTTTCAGAGCTTTGGAAGTTTTGATGGATTGTTTCTCATCTCATTTCCTTTATGCATTCATCTCTTTCCTCTCACCATTTCTCTTTTAAGCGTTGCATACACCCTTCGCTTTTCATCACGTTTGACCAGTCTACCCTTTTTCTCCTTTATCTTTATTTTCCAAACATCATTCCCTCTTTAACGGCGTAAAATATCCAAACACCTTCAATAGTTAGCTCCTTCGACCTCTTGAATAATAATACGTAAATATTGCATGCCCTCTTCATCAATTCTCTTTCGTAGCGCTCGATTAGAATGCCCTTAAATTCACACCAAAGAGTCATAAATGCCAACTGATGAGCCAAATTTTGGCACTCGCTGTTCATATCTGGCACACTAGATACAATATAAGTTGTGACTCAAGGACGCTTTACTAAGATACAAACAGTAATATAAGAAATAAAATTAACAATCGACATTTTTAATTCGTGAATAACATTTGTCCGTTGGACATTTTTTTAAATTTATCGTCAATATCCACTGGTAGTCGATAGTTTTTTTTATAGACTGATAAGAGTGAAGGCGTAGGACGGTAAATGAAATAAACTCTGAGAAGAAATAGTGGCAAACTCACTGGACACAAACCGAGGCAAAAAAAGACTTAAAAATAGACTGGATGGAGAAATGAATGGGAAGGATTATCGAGGAAGACAGAGCGAAGAAAGTGAATAACAAGAGGCATTAAGGTGAAGACTTATGGACGAATGAAACGGTAACCTGAGAGGAGGGCGGAGAACGAATCTTCCGCTGGACGACTGCTGATTGTGATGCTAATAATGAGCGGCATCTCATTTCTATCAGGAGGCGTGAGAACGAATGAGTGGTTGCAATCGCCAGTTTGTTCACGTGACCGAGGCAAAGAAGAACAGCGAGCTAGAGCTGAGAGTGAACCTGATAGTTTCAATCCGGAAATTCCAACTATCGTTGCTCGTTGCGTAAACCCGAGCAGAACAGTCTAGAGTCATGGCCCCGTGCGTCTGTAGTAATAGGAGGCTGTTAATCGTCTTTTAACGGAGTCGGCTCAAAGCTATCTCTTCCTCCTGCAGCGATAACGTGTTTAATACCCCCTTTTAACATTATTAAAGTCAAACATCATTAAGGCCGTACGGACTGCATTCCTCTGAGGCTGAGGCACTCGGGGGTGAGCATACACCATTCCGTGACACCAAATGCACTCGGTGCCGGCTTATTTAGAGCATCGCAATGCGCGCAACCTCGACCAAAATGTACCCTTTTTTTTGACGAAATATGAAAAGATTAAATGATCAAGAATATACCCTGAACTTTTTACCAATGCATTTCGTTGGGCTCATTGGACAGGTCCACCCTTATCCTCAACCTCCAGGTCACTTAGTCCATCCTCATCCAATTCTGTCACGAATCAATGTATGCCTTACAGTATCCCCATCCTAAGCTATTCATCAAAACTCCTACCCTCCGCCACATCCCTTCCAAATAACCTCCCCTCTTCCCCCTCTTGCTTCTCCTGCCCGACATTCTCCTCTCCATTGCTCTCGCCAACAGCCCATTGTCCTCCTTGATTACACGCACTATTCTTTATCTGATTGCACTAAAAATATCAAGTGACCCAATTATTGATCTCTTATGTCTCATTTACCTCTCATGAAATTTCATAAAGTGATTTTTGTGAAATATATTTTTGCAAATAACAGAACTATTCAAATTGTTGCAATATTTCTTAATCTTAAGCCATAGACTTTAAAGAATCAATAATTGAGTTGTGAAATAAGTGTTAAATTGGAGATACTGAATGATTTACATAATTACGAACATAATTCTCATATCTATGCCTTATCGGCCATGGTCTATCAAACAATATCATATTTATGGACAACACGCAGAGTGACTTTGTCTCCATTCTCCTATTTAAAGGGTCCCTGTTTTTTATATCCTCATCCAGAGATTTTTCAAAAGACTGATGTAAGTACTTGGCAGTGAAGAAAACATAACCGGGAACGTTTTGCCACACAATTGTTACTGATGAAATACAGAGGTTATTTTCTCAGTTACACATTCCTGCAAGGTTTTGGAGTTCGCCTCCAAAGGTGCATGGGGATTGCTATGCACACTGGATCATCATCACTCGAAAGAAACTACTGCGTCGGTTCTTGATGTTACGATTAAGTTTCACAACTTTCTCTAATTTTCAAATTCCTGACTTGAGCTACATACCGGATAGCATTATTAAATTTCCGTAATTTCTTATATTACTTTGTGCATTTTCATTAAAATCCATCAAAATAAAATTATTTCCCGGAAGTAGTAAACAAATTGCACCCAGAATAACATTTTTTCAGATATTTCATGATTTATAGGCAGTTTTGATGAAACTTGTTCTCGAAATGTAGCTGCAATGGTAAGCGCTGGTGAGAGACCAGATCGAAACTGGACCCATATAGAGCCATAATGCATCCGGTATCTTTCGAGTATCCGGTATCATTTGAGCCGGTACAAGGATTAGGGTTAGGAAAGATTACCTGACGGAAAAGAATGTTTTACCAGAATATTTTAGCTCACCTGGTCGACTCGTGTACCTACTTGGCAAGATGCAACTTGCTCTCCGGAATTCCTTGCGTTTAATTTTAATTTCCTTGGAAATTTATGCACCACGGATTCGCAAGCAATCGTAAGAATCTCCGATCCAGCTTGAGCTTGATATTACGGGTAAAGTCACAAAGAGATCGTATATTTCCATAAATTATTGTTGCGTTTAAAAGGAAGTAAGCCGGCCTGAATGTGCCGAGTCTCAGAATGAGACCATGGAGGAAGCTCGGTGCCTAGTACTGCGAATAAGCAGCATCATCTTTGACCTCCTATTGCATTTTACTTCGTATAATTTTCTCTAATTCCTTGGATGACCTTCATACCATAAGATACGTAGCATACGGCGATTCCATAGGTTAAAAATTTAAATGAAGTACTAAGAACAAAGATAGCGGATATACCACTTCCACATAGCGATAGGGCCTCAATTTACTACACATTCTTGTTGGTAAGACACTCAGCACGATTTTTAACCCCTGGTTAAACATTTTATTGGTATGAAAACCGAAGTTAATATTTTCTCTCATCGATAACGCTGAAGTCAACCGTCTGTCTGATGTAACAGTGCAAAACCCAAACTCTTAGCCTAGTCTCAAATACAAGTCTTCGAATATCTCAACTCTTTTCTTCTTTGGGATAGGAATGATTACATTATATTAGAAGTTCATTGGCATTTGCTCAGTTGAATAAATGCCTTAATTTTATATGAATAGTTTATTTAGTCCGCACTCTTGCATAAAATTAAGGACCTTATAGAGAAATCCATTAATTCCTGGCGCTTCTATCTCCCACAAAGTCCTTTAATTAGTCCTTTAGTCCTTGGATTAAGGGTTATATATTCATCCACAGGGTCTAAATCCTCTAATATCCTACTACTTAATGCTTTTCTGCTGTAAAGGGACTCTGAGTAATTTTCCAATCACTTCACTTTATCTTCAATTTTAAAGATAATTTCATTTTCTTAACGCCGAGTGATACTACCTTGATTTTGGCATTATTATTACGTTGATTTGACAAATTAGCTGCGCATAAAGCCGTCGCGTCCTGGCAAAGTGAATCAGAACAATGAGAATTCTAATTGAATATTTCCTCCACTGCAAAATAATATTTACTTATATATAACTGCTATCAGTTCTATTTGATCCTCCCCTGCCTTCTGGTATCCAAGAAATCCTTCTTTCCTATCGCCTGCCTCTCACCTCCACTTCCCTCCTTAGACTTTCCTCAGAAATTGATGTCCACTCTATCACACTTTCAATAATATCACTAATCAATCGACTATCCCTCGTATGAATTACGATCTCGATGTAACAGCCAGTGAAGTGTAACTCTTCGTATTTTCGTCACGATGTTTATAATTAGCCTATGTTTATTTAAATTGCTAAATATTTTAATAGTTATCTCGTTTTCATTTTGCTAAATATTTATTGTAAGAGTCTTATTGGCTGTTATTTAAATAATTGTTAAATAAACACACTTAATAAGTAAATAATACTGCCCAAGCTACTAAAACGTTGAAGTATGTGTCTATAAAGTAAAAATGTAACATGGATATGTTTCTAATGACTACTTTTCTCAGCGCAAAGAGATGATATTTACGCCATATAAAACCATCGCATTTTCCCAGAATTAACTGCAGCAATGAGAAAGTAATGACTCGTGGGTTTTTTGGGTTCTCCTCGCGATGATTCATCCTCGGGGACGACAGTTACGCCGGCATTTCAGTCTGCATCTACGGACCTGAAGATGCCGACTGGGATGCCGTCGAAATGGTTGTCCACAAGGTTGAAACCAACGCGGGAAGAACCCGTCCACCCTCGAGCCATTATGTGTACTACATACTACCATCGCGGAAGCATTCGTAGCAAGTAAGAGAAGTAGGAGCTGCCTTCATTTTGGTGTCCTTTTAATCCTCATAAATATTCGCACCTATGTTTTTTTTAGTTTTTGGAACTCTATGACACACCTTCATTATTTAAAAACTTATTTTTTTCAACCCTACCTCAAACTCATGTCTTCCCTTAGCAAATGCAACTATAAGGGTTAGTTGAAAAAAGCTATACAGACATTCTATGTAACATACTTTTTAAAAGCACGCAACCAACACTGGGGACCGTATGAATGAAAAAATGGCATGACGTCCATTTGAAAAATCCACCCTTTTTAAAGATCTGTTGGGTCTCGCGTGTGATTGCATAATGTATTACATTACCAGCCTCCTTTAGCGCGTAGTTGATGAGCGCTAAGTCTGTAGCCTTGAAATGGAGACGGCAGGGGTAGGGGTAGATAAAGGAATTACGAAGTAAAAGATGAATAATATATGTGTTTCAATAAGCAAGAGATTTGTTCCGTTTTTACTAAGGTGGTTAGCAGTTTGTGTGAAAAACATTTTCTAACATTTCTCTTCGACATTTTTGTATCTAATATTGTCAGTTTTGGTTGAAAAGAAGTTAGGAAGAAAAGTGAGTAAGTGCTTGATATGGTGGGAGAGGAGAGAAATCGGATGGGAGACATAATATGGAGGCAGGAAATAAGTTGGAGAACGCATTCGGACGTATTAGCATACTGGAGATGATGGAGGGGAAAATTTTGGACAAGACCAAGCGAGAGAAGCGAAGAGGAGAAGAGGAATAAGAATATTGAAAAATATCAATGGAAGAATAAGATACGAAGAGTTTAAAGGGGAAACAATACTAAAAATGGACAATTTTATCAACGAAACATTACATAAAACTCTCCATGGTCGAGAAAATTATATGAAAGACTGTATATGGAGCAATGACTTGCTTGACGTAATACTTACGACGATGGTAGATATGTAGGTGCGGAGAATATTTTATTTCACGCTTAACTCCGATTCGTCCACGTACTGACATTGTATTCAATGCAAACATGGCATCTTTCTTGTTTTCGCTTGCTTCGACAGCAATAGTGATCAGGGTAGTTAATTTTGAAATCTCACTGGAGTGAGAATACGTCATAAAATACGGAAAATTACGTCATTTTTTCGTAGTTCCACTCCACCACCCAGGCGGCGTGACCGTCTCTCAAGTGGTGATCTAGGCCCTGGGGCCTGATTCTGATGCTTTCCCGATGTTCAACTTTTCCACCAAAACGTCATTAGTTTCACCAAAACGTCATGACTTTCCGACACTACGTAATCATGTTCCACCTTCCACCAGAGAATCGTTCACTACATCGTTCATCGTTCAATGACTGGTGGAAAGTCAAGCTTACCTTCCACCCGTCATCCACTTGGTGGAACAGCGCTAGTGTCGTGGTGGAAACTTTCCGACGGAAGTAAGCATGCGGACGGTAGACATTGTTTTGTTCGCGTTTTCGAGGTAAGTTGGACATCGGCATGAGTTTGTGACGTTCGGCTCTCCAGAGAGGGTCATTGAGCCGTTCATTGAACGGATCAAGAGTCGTTCAATGAACGAATGGTGGAACTTTCCACGAGTCATTGACTGGTGGAAGATCAGAATCGGGCCCCTACAGGTCTTTCCCGTGACTCACCGGCTCTTTCGACTCTTGATCCTTTTCATTTGCCTCCGTATTTCATTAGTTCCATCCCACGCGTCATAAGGAACGTGAAATGGAGCCACTATCGAATCCACGGGCCTCGGCCGATCCGTGAGCCAATCATTAAGAGAGATAAACGGGTCTCCCATCTTCCCGCAAAGAGTCATTAAAAAGGTGAGGTTACAAAATAACGCCCCAGGAGACTTTCTTATAGATATTACGAGTAATATGCGTTGGCCATTGAAGAGACAATCAAAATTTGATTAGAAACCGCTTTTCAGTAATATCAGTATATGTCAACGAGCGATACCACACCTCCAAGCACACGCTCTTCGTTTGATGAGTACATATATTTAATTTTTCTAAATATGTGTGAAAAAAGTCTTTTTACGCAAATACTCGCGAAATGTATTAGCCATGTATGTGCTTAGAATCATTGGCAAAGATTATAAATAAAAATTGGTGAAGTCTCGTATGGAGCATATAATTTCACGCCTATCTATAAACTTGGACTCTGGGGTCTTATTCTGTAAGAACTCTACACGGTCAAACCTCGGGAAATTCATGGATTTGACGTCACTTCCCCCGACAAATCTCAACTTTTTAATGGCCCTATTTGTAATTTTAGAGGCTTTGACGTCAAAATTTCGTCACTATCGAGGCTGGAAAATTACGAGAACATACAGATGCTAGCCCCCCCAGATGGAAGACGACAATAGATGGCAGGCTTAGAAATGTGTTGATGAGGAGAATGGAAAAAGTTGCAATGAACGGAAAGGAAGACGAAAGAGGAAGTTCACTGGATTCTAGGAGGACATTATGAGAATGCACAGAGCGGGTGGCAAGAAGAGGTGGCGAGGGGCGGGGGGGATGTGGAGGGCAAGTGATAGAGAGGAGAATTCTGGGTAAGTTGAAAAGAAGAAGAAAGAGTGAAGGCTTCAGCGATTGGATGAAGAGGTATTGGACGTATGCTGACCTGAAGAGGCAGATAGTATAACGAATTAGGCACTTTCTTCACATGTAGTAGACAAGCAATATTCAGTTCCTACTTTTATATCAATTCAAACCTATCTAAATTGTTAAAGCAACATTAATAATAGATAAGTGGGAAACAGGCTAATGTTCCCAAGAACCATTTTCATATAAAAATGCTGCGATGTCATTTTAAATGGGAATGAAAATAGTACCATCTTCAAGATAAATCGGTTTCCAGCTCTCTTCCATGTATCATGAGATTTAAAAAGGCAAATCTGAAAGACAATAGGTTTATAGACGTTATTATAGAATATAAAGTTCATCAATCAAGAAACATTGAATTTAATTGCTTTGTTGTTGCATTGTTGCAGTTGCTGCATTTAATTCCGCGAAATATTAAAAAAATAATGAATGCTGCTCTCAAGACTTTTCAAATTTTTACCGCAGGTTGTTTAAAAAATGCTTACATTTTAGGTTTTATCATAAAAAAGGACTCTTGACACTGATGCAGTTCTTTTTTTTAAGCATTCAACAACATAAAATGGCATAAATAAGCCCATCAATGAGGAAATCACTATAAAACTATCGTATTTGAGTATAATGTAAATGAGTGCGGATTAAACTATTCATATTTACAAAGAAAAATAAAACTTTTACAATCCACAATTTTTTGGCAAAACACGTATGGACAATCCAAATTTCAATGCTTTTGCATCAACAAAAATTGTTCATTGTAAAAGTTTTATTTTTCATTCTAAAATTTTTATTTTTCACTATAAAATGGAATTCCACCTAGTCAAACCTCACCTTATTTCTTTTATGATCCATATTTACGTCGGGAGAAATGCACTGAAGTAGGCATTATTAGAATATATAGATGACGCATAAGAACCAGGAGGCGTCTCGTAAATTTACAGGGATGTATTGAAAGAAACGTAATTTAAAGTGATTGTAAAATACATTGTCAGAGGAATGGGTGCAAAGATGAGAGGAATTAAAAATTGACACCAAGGCTGACAAGCGTGAATTCAATCACGTGGAACACTTCATGCCCTACTAGAGAAAAAAGCATAGCTCTCCGAAAATTCCATGTCTAAAAAAATGTTTCCATCTTTGGTGTCGTTACTGGGCAGGATCGTGTCCATGATTTAGTTTTAACCGTTAACAATTGAGTTGCTGAGACTTACTCTCATGGGCTAAAGGACATAATAATTTCTAAAAAAATGTTTAGGCAATGGTTTGAAGAAACTTGAACTACCATTTGGGAAAGGTCAGTTTTCATTATATTAAAAAAAAGATCCATGGTTACGGAGTTCCTGAGAACAGGCGAAAGATTTAACGTTGACGTTATTGGAGAAGTTTTCACAAACTCTTAAACAATAAGTATTTTATAATATAGTCAACGCAGTTACACAAATGGAGGAAGTTCAATACTTTAAATGATACTGTAAGGTGCTCTCAAAAGACGTCAAAATCAAAGCCAGCATAGATTGTATTTTCAGCGTAGCGTTAAAATATATTTTTCCTTAAGTGACTTAATGGTGACCACCAATTATGACGAGAATTTCTTTTCCGACATGAACTTTCTATAGCTAAAATAAACAAATAGATAATAACCCTATCTAGCTGGCCATCAAAGAGGCTCGAACCCTTGTCTGTCGGTTACGACTCCCGTTCTTCTTCCTCGCGGGTGGCTGAAGAAACGGCCTCATGGGAGATTCTTCTCCTCCCTCCCTCCCCTGCAAAACCCCCCACCTCCCACTCTCGACCATACTCCTCCTCTTCATCCTCCCCGTCCCTCGCGGCGGGAACTTCCACAGAGCGCGGCTGGAGGTCGTCGCGTTTACGACTGGCAATTTCCAATGGAAAAGCGGCAGCGCCCTGCTCGAAACGATTATGTATGTGCCTATCCTTCCGAAAGCGAATGAATGCTCTCCCATGCCATGCGATGCAACGATAAGAGGCGTCTTTAAATGCAGCCGCGACGATGATATTTTCCACCCACAGGTGGATTGCATCTCTTCCTCTCGGAAGACATTATTTCGGTATTATTGCTTTTCTCCACCTCACTGCATTGACTGCTTATTGGTGTCTTGCTTGTCCGACCCTTCATGTCGCCGATAGGACGAGTTCATGCGTGAAAATTTGTCGAGGTGCCTTCAAGACCTGATGGAGAGGTTACTGAGTGGTGAGCAGAAGCAATGTCGGAAGCATACAGTTGAAATGCGTCTTTTGTAACATTGTTGGGTTTCGTTCCCCGTCGAGTTATCGCAAGTTTATCCGGTTTCCTCTCCTCCGCAGCTCACAGGGCTGATTGAATCGAATGCACTCTGGTCAGACCTTATGTTTACATCACTCCGCATTACAAATACAATACAACGGGTTACTCATATTTGACAAGGTATATGCCTATAAAATATGGTTCCCTGTCTTTCTTGATATCCCCGCAAATCTTTGACCACAATAATGGTAAGAAAAGGGAAAAATTTATCACCATTAACATGTATGTCAACAGAGATGCAACCGAGGTTGTCAACTTTCCTGAATTTCAGAAGAGATACATGTTCACATTATAGATACTCCAAATATTGGGTATTAAAGTTTCATCTACATCTACATAATACCTTGCTAGCCACCTCAAGGGTGTGGCAAAGGGTGATTTTTCACTAATATGGACTACACTGCACCTGAATTAAATTAAATAAACTACAACTATTGATTTGTCAGGAGGTGAAATTTCACAAACTAATATTACGCTATAGGTATGCTACCAATGTAAGAAAGACAATTTGCATTAATCTACATTGGAACTACTTAGATACACAAAGGTACAAGAGTTTTACAAGAAGCATGAATAACTTACTGCTAGTACTAGGTTGAGGATAAGGGTTCACAAAATCAACTAATTAGCTACAACTAACTATCGAAAATCCTTATTTAAACACTCATTGGCAACTTTTATAATCTCTCATAGTCCGCAGGAAAAATGATATTTTCTGTTTGTCCACTCTGCAGTCTATTTCCATAATTTTATGATCATGATCTGATTTACCTAAGTATTTTGGGTTCCGTAAAAATAAATTGACATCTTCATAAAAGAAATTGGTTTGGAAATTGGTAAATTACTAAAAATTTTAACTAACTGAACCGACGACTTTCTGTGAAATCAATTGTAAAAATGAGCAGCAGTATCGTGAAAACAAATAATCTACTGGCTTCCAACGCTAACAAATAATCTATTGGCTACATATACTGCAACGGCCCGGTCACGCAGGCAGGGAAAAATGTAACACCTAAAGCCTATGGATACATAGCCTCACTTATTAGCGGTTTCAGGTGCCATGTAAGTTCGTTGCACGTTATCATCAATTCTAACCTCTTGGGAACGTGTTCCGTCAAAATCTCTGCAACATATTCATATTTAATGGAATTAAGAGTATGAGTAAAGATTCTAAGGGAGGCAATATGAATAAGGGCCTTGACGTTTTTCACGCAACAATCCGCCATACCTTCAATCCTTGGTGCATGCATGCAGTGGCAATGGTAGAGTCCTCATGACGCATCAAGCCAGGAGAGAGAGGGGTGCAAACTTTAATGTAGAAAGATCTCATAAAATGTATTTTGACCTTGATATCGCACTAGTCTTTGAGATGAATTAGAGTTAAGAAGCAATGTCAGTAGAGGTTGCCCACCGATTAAGGTAGACTTAGGCGGAGAACCCCAATTTCACAAGAATACATCAACTAATCTTTAAAACAACTGCAGAACGACCTATTCTCCATACACAATTTCTTCCTTCAGCACTGAAAACGCGTCCCTCCTCTCTAAACATAATGCCACCATCATTTTATTGGAAAATGAATAGTTGGCGTGGCTTTTCGTTGACTTCCCCAATGGCGATTTTCCAGGACACCATGATTTAATAGACCACAGTATAAGTTTCCCAAAAGACTTCGTAACCTAAAATACTATCGTAATAGTTCGGTAATCGCGGAATTAAAATAATGATTCGGGAATGAGTCCACTATGAGAGGGCTCCGCAGATATTAAACCAAGAACGCACGATTTCGAAAGGGCTTTTGGGGCATTACGTAGACATTATAATCCATATACCGGATTTCAGCTGCGTAGGTCAGCTCACTCGGCGTCAACTAAACGCAGTTCTTAGCAGCTGAAACCAAGATCATGGATTCCCTCGAATTGGGTCGGATACAGCGAAGAACTACATAAGCCTTTGCTCTGATTACGTAAACTTACATGAACAGCATTAGAAAATGTTTCAGGCTTAAAAAGGTGAGAATGCTTAGTGTACCTACACATAGTTAAATCTCAAATTGACCGTTTATTGGACCTGCTTATTTTACCAACCATAGCTTCACAATTTCTAGAGAATTTCTAGAGAATTAAAATATGTGCTGGAACCATAGTAGTTGGATAAATATAGTGGAAATTACCTACTGCACGCAAGTTATCAACATTAGTCTATCTGGAAATCTGAAAAGGAGAATATTATCATAAAGAGACGGGATTTTTTCTCCAACATTTCTTCATTATTGATGAAAGACTATTATCCTATATACTAAAACTGCTATCCAATTCTATTTTTTATACATTGATGTTCCTTATTTAAAATTTCATGTCCCATTACTATAAAAATATCATGGAACTAATACTAATTTGCATATGATGATGTAATTTTGATTCTTTTTTTTGTGTCATTTATAATAAAAAAAGGGATAAGATCATATATTTTACGATGTAAAGTGTGTAATTTGTAATTTTTTTGGTAAAATAAACATTTCTATAAAAAAAAGATTAACGGGATACATTCAACGTGCGAGAAGTATGCACATATTGTCGGGAGTTCTACTTCAGATGAACGTGTACTTCCGCAGTGGTGCGCCGCCATGCTCATATTTCCTTTCCGTGCATCCATGGAGACTTTTCTAGCGCAGCACCGAAATGTGTCGCTTTGATGCGGGGTCAGATCTCAATGTCCGTCCACTAAAATGTTAATCCCAATTCCGAAGGAGACAACGATGATAACCGGACATTCCCTCTCGCCCCGCTTTCCTTTCCATCTCCACCGACCTCCCACCCTTCCGCCCCAAAAAAAACCCCATTTTAATACGCCCCATGTCCACCGTGCGCAACCTCACTCCGTCCCGTGCCCGGTCCCACGGAAGGAGAAATAGACCGCCATAAAGAAGGACCGTAACTTTAATGCGGGTGGTGTTGAAGGCGGAGGACATTCGGTGGGAAAATGAGAGAGACATTTAAGCACTATGTTACGACTGCCCCCCTCACCTTTCTCATCGGAAGCTCTAGGTCAGCGTGTAATAACCGACAGGGCCTGCCGCGCACCACTTAAAACGAGGAGCTATTCTCTCTATTTCTCCGGCCACACTCAAGACACTCCGTTTTCCTCCGTAACGGTGTTTCTAGAGTTTGTCGGAGAGAAGCGGTGGGATTGGTCCACATTGAGAGGGGGTAGTAACAGTGCATGATTCTGCTTAAGATGTAAAAACCAAGAGCATTGAATTGCACGCACCCACACGTGAAAATAGCGGGTGAATATTCGTAATGAACTGGGAGTTAAACGGGCTGGAACAAGTGAGCATCTACGTCTCTAGAAAACGGAACGGGTCCGCCAACAAGAGACGACGCCACGTTTACAGTTCAACTAGTCTCTTGCGGTGTTCCACCGTGTATTGACATAAATTTCACTTGATTCTTAATAGAAAAAAGTATCCTCTACCTAATATGGACAGCAAAATGTTATCTTTCTGCGCAATTTCCTCGCATAATGAAATTGAAATGACATGGTGTTCAATGGGAGAAACACGAATAAAAATAATACTTGTATATCTAACATAAATTCCATTTTCATGAAAAACTGTTTACAATAAGCGAAACCTCCCGGGGATTTGAATAAAAATAAAATATACGCATCTTGCCGTCTTATTTGTCGAGTGTTTAGCTAATAACTGCGATAATTGATGTCAAAATCCAAGGAAATCAGCTCACCAGAAACACAATTAATGAGACTTGTCATGATAATGATCACTTAGAAAAAGATTGATTCAAGAGCACAAAGCCAAGATTCACGCACCAGTCAAGGCCAGAATATACTCTGCCGTTGTCCAAAACGATGGGGTTGATGTAAGAAATTTGAGAGTATACAGCAATGGAATCGTGGAGGATGGAAAGAAATGTATTAAGAAGAGAGGGATGGGAGAGGTATCTACAAAGAATGATTTGCGCGCATTCTGTCATTATCATGTAGTGAATCACATGACTGTTATTCCCAGAAAGTTTCAACCTAAAAGAAATGCGGTAATTCTATTGAAGTGGCACTGCAGTTGGCTCCAATGACTATAAAAATCGTTCTTTAAAAATATATTTTTGGAAAAATCTGCATTGTATTTTTTATTTTGATTTTCAATAGCCAACGCCTCTCATCAGCAAAAGCAGGAATCATATAACCGATTAAACAAAACGTGGGGATTCAGTACTTGGTTGCACTCTCACAGTCACGGTGGAATCTCCTTAAAATGTGACGCATTTGATTCCACCTACTTAAAAATTTGCGGTGCCATAATTCACCTACTAGTGTCTCATTATTGTTTTGCTCGTTATTGGACTTCAGTCTCCTCCAAGTTTCAATTTGAGTTTAGTCACCAAATAATATACCATTTTATTATGAATGTAGTTGTTTTCCCCATTGATGGCTTCAACACATTTTATGTATGATATAAATTGATATTCACCGTATATCGCGAGTGATAGTGTACTGAATTTATCAGTACGAATCCATAAGATCGCTAATCAACGTGCAACTGGACCCTTTTTGATGAAATTTGGAATACATGTACGCTACTGGTAGAAAAAAAAACACTGTAGGGTTAAATTAACCAAAACATTTGTTTGGCAGGGTTAGGGGTTTGATCTTTACTAATATATAGACATGTGTCTGTCTGTCTGTTGCTCCATCACGCAAAAACTACTGGACCGATTGAGCTGCAATTTCGCATGTACATAGAACATATATCTCATTGTAACATATGCTATATAAAAAAGCCCTCAGGGCCCCCAAAGGCCCCCGAAGGTCCCTCTTGGTGGCCCATATTAAGCAATGGGTTCGGTAGAGTGGTTTCATTTTTTGCTTTATAAAAGTTATTTCACTCAAGATATAGGGCAGGAATTTTTAAAAATCAGAAGGCTGAATAAATTACGTTTCTTATTCATTCAATCGATTTTCTATTACACTTCTTATTTGTCTGAAATTCATGTTTTTAGCTGAAACATCTCATATATTTCTCTGAAATCAACGATAGCATATTTCCTTGACAACCAGAGATTTGATTTTCAACGGATATTCACGCCTCTAGCATTTAATTATCACGTTTTCCTGCAGGCCCATGATTGCACGTAGAAAGAAAACCTGTATAAGTAGGGCCCAGAGTCCAAAGGGCCCCATGATAGATTGCTTCGGGGGAAATCGATAAATTAAATGCATATTTACAACAAGTATACTCTTCAATGTCTACTCTCAAAGTAGCTCTCATGGGGGCACTGCATGTACATGAGAGAACACTTACGTAATAAACGGTACATATTAAGGAATTAAATAGATTACTCACGCAATTAAACTTGCAAGAATATTTACGTGCAGCGAATAGTAATTGTAATAATGCCTATATTGCTACAACAAACATGGCCTTGTTTATTACCGTTTAATACACAGATGCATTACACGTAGTAGAACCGTGCGTCGGCCTCTCATTACGATTGCGAACTGTTTTTAGACCAATTCCCACATCATAAACGTTACGAGTTATTTATATATGCTTAAAAGTGTTAAAGTGCAGGTATATTCACTCAATCATCGAATTGCCCATTCAAGATTCTTACTTCCCGCTGTGTTTCCCCTCCTTGGTCTTAAAAATATACCCATCAACATGGTTAATAGAAAAAAAGAGTAACCTATCGAAAAAACCTTCTAAAGCAAATTGAATGTTTTATTTGCGACAAAATGAGCCATTTAAATAAGAACGACAAATTTTAGACTTGGATGGTCAAATACATGTCCACCAGCGATCTCATGAGCATATCCCCGTGGTTTTTCTCGGGTTACGATAAGAACCGCACAAATTTCATCCTTACCCAACGTACGGACGGGTAAACAGCTATATATATATAGACCCATCTGTTTCGAAACTTCGATCTGTTTTAAGATCACGAAAATTATACTGACGTCACTACATGCTTCTTACTCGAAAGAAGAGCGGATATTCTGCGCAATGAACGAAAGCCGTGCATGAAAATCGGCAAGTGCACTAAGAATCACCATAGATGTTTTATTTAGCAACCGAAACCAATAATTATGGCTACCCTTTATGCCGAAAGCTCAGTCCGAGTAACGGAGGATTCATAGGTCAAATAAACATGGCTGCTGCTGCAAATGCTCCTTTTGACGTTGTCAATCGCTGGATTGTACTCTACTCTCCAATCCTGATTAAGATACTCAACGCACATATCAACGTTGAATAGTGCAACTCAATTAAGTCATTGAATGCAAATATATGTTTGTACACAAGAGAAGCGATCAAGCTGTTAATCACTCAGAAGAAGGCTCAAGAACCGTAGGGACGAGGTGACCATCTATCAACCTTTGCTATTTATGTAGTAATGAGTCTGCGTGGCCGATTTTTGGGTTTCCCGTGCATGAAAGAGGACCAACGGTAACTCATCTCTCCGTGCACCTGGAAAACGGTCAGCGTGTATACTACAACATACAAAACATACAAGATAGGTTACAAACACCTCACATGACCACGCTGACAGTTTTTCTTCAGGCTTTGTGGTTTTCTTATAAAATAAATTCAATGTTTTTCACACCCGTTGAATTTCAACGGGTACCTTCCGCTCGTTTTTAAATAATTAAACTTTTACAGAAACCACTCCTTTTTGAAATAACACACTCGGACCGGGTTTCGATGAGTAAATTACTGATAATGATTACTCATAATAATGAATACTCATTGAAACCCATTGAAACCCATTGAAAAGTGTGTGTTATTTCTAAAAGAAGTAGTCTCTATAAAAGTTTAATCATTTAAAAACTACAGTTGAAGATGGTATGTACAAAAGAAAATACTATCAGCTCACTCGTTTAAAAGCCCCAGAACCGCATGAATATTTAAAATATGATTTAAACAAAGTTATCTAGGATTCCTGGAATATTTTCAGGGAGTACGGAAAAACAAATAAGCATTCGTTACATAATGAAGCACTGCCTGTCACTATTCGGCTGAGAATTAATCAATTCAGTTTAACATTAACTCTCATCTAATTCAACAAAAAAAGAGGTTTTAAAAAAGATGATTGACAGAGAAGATATTAATTGCCAGAATGAATCGCGCTTGATCCCAAAAAAATCATTTGCTTCGTAAAAACAATTTCACGCCAGTGAGTGAGGGGTAATGAACTCTTGATTAAACACTGAAAATACTATCAACATAGTTTTAACAAATAACTAACAGACACTGCGTCACAAAGTATTTTTGCTAGAGGAGCAATATATAGCGGGAATGAAAACAGTATTTATATTTATATCTAAAATCGTAAAAAACATCACGACTACTTTTTATTGATTTCTTGTAATTAAAACTCCTTCTCCAGTGCCTATCTCAAATCAGGACCTCATCGAAGAAGCCACTGAAATAAATTTGTCTTCCTGTAAAAATTGTCTCCCGAGAGTGGATATATATATGTGCATTTGAATATATAAAGGCCTTAAATGGACGTTCTTGCCACCGGAATGAGGTCACGAGGCTATAAAAGAGTCAACGGCACCGGAATGCTGGAAGTGGTGGCGAGGGTTGGACGCTCGGACGCCAGGACGGCTCTTCAGACTCCAATTCACGTCCTCAACCTCAGGTCTTTATTTCAGGGACACCCCGACTCATTCCGGTAGCTTTCCTTAAACTCGGTTGCTATTCAAGTGTCAAGATTTCATGACTATGGACGAGGAATGAAAGTTTCCGTAGTTACAATCGTACGTCTCGTACGTTGATGTCATACGTCTCTATAGAGTTACTGCAAAAAGTAAGCAGCACATAATGTTGGAAATTCATGTCGAAAAAAATCATTTAAATTAATCTAAATCTAAACCCAAAGCTCCCTATCCCGAAAAAAAATAAAACAGAAAGCCTGACCGGTATCTGTGGCATTTAGGCTCGAACCCCGCTCAAATGTAATGAATTATTCCTGGTTCCAAATTGGATCTTGACGTGAAAAATGGAGTCACCAATGGAAACGACAAATCTTTTACGGTAAATAAAAGAGAAGGAAGTGAAAAGGGATATTATTACACTATGCGCGTGATTTAGAGCGTTCAATAATCTCATTTCAAAATGTTTTATTGTTTTACAGTGAACATTTGAAAATTAGGTTTTACAAAATGCGGTACAGGAACGCAATCAATATCAATCTCATTGCCAGAATACCGTTTACAGAAGAGTACATTAAACGTCTTCCGAAGAAGATGTGCAAATGTTTATTGACTCTTAAGCAAATGCAATATTTGGCTGACTATAGATTGATAAATTTTCACAGCGGTATTCACGCCTAGTTGGCTGAATTTCAATGCCTAATATAAAAGAATATCAGTCCTTGTCGATAAAAAAGGAACTATTCCTCAAACTATGGGTAATGGAATGGAGTCACCAATTGAAACGACAAATATTTAACGGTAAATAAAAGAGAAGGAAGTGAAAAGGGATATTATTAAACACGAAAATTAAGGTTTGCGACATCGGATAATAAATATGTAATTTGGCTCGGCATTGTGATGATTATTTTTCTGCGGCACATAAACAATGAGGAAAAAAATAATGGGGCAGCAATACTAGTAGGAAAAGTTTTTTTTGTGGATTACAGTTTTTCATAACCACAACTCACGTAATTTGATAAAAAAAGAAATTATCCTATTTTCCATAGTCCGTAAATGGATAAGTGTTATATGACGTACAGTGTAGTACTCCTTTCTCGCAAGAGCACGGTCTAAGAGTAGCGCGGCGCTATGATGAGGGGATCCCTTGGAGCTTCACTTGAAGGGGAAAAAAGAGAAGAGGCTTTACACTTCTCGAGAACCATTACGCGGAGCCATCCCTTGACATTCACCCTCAAGCGTCACTCTTTCAATCAGCGAGTCATTTTGGAAACGCTGCGTTGTTTTTCTGCGCGCGCACCCAAGCCTGTTGACTGATGTCCCAGCAACCGGTGTTTGCTTGCAGCATCAGCGAAGAGCAAGCGGCGATTATCCTCTGCTCTGAAGAGCGTTTACTGGCGGGCCATTAGTTCTCTTAGTGCTCTCTCCCTCCCCCAACCCTCAATGTATGCAGCAGCGAGTCAACAGTGGTCGATGCAGGACTCAATGACGTTAATCTTAAGAGCGTTTGCGAGGTATCCTAAAAGCTACCAACAGGATGTGCGGCAGTTGGTTGTACATCCAGATGGAGGGAACGGATAACTAAGCAATTTAAGCTAAGTAATATCGAACGCAACCGATGACAAGTCTCAACTCAACGAAGAGTGCAATTTTACGCTTCTAATACTAAAATACGTATCACTTGATGGTGGGGACGAGAAGAATGCTTTCACATCAGAGTCACTTTAGTGTTGCTGCCCTCTCAAAAAAATAACATACGATAGTTTCCGCGGCACCGTCGTTGATATTTATTGTGTTAACGTGGTTTGAGCGAGATAGTTCCCGAGTCATAATGGAGACCATATTCAAATTATTTTTTTTTATTCCAGCGTCTGTAAGAAGTATGAAATAAATATTGTAATATTAATGGCGCTAAAATATAGTTACGTATGAGCAAAATTCTCAGTAATGATATAAAGTCAGTAACTTGACTAATTTTTTCCCGCAGGTCGGCTGAAAACCCTTCAAAACAGCAGTTTTTTGCGATTCGGTAAAAATTTATGAGGTGAATAATAGATTACTTTTTATAAATAGTTTAAAAAACATGAAACCTACACACCGTTTGTTTTTTGACGAAATCTAGGTGCTAGAAGTTCCTAATTTTTTCAATATTCTCCCTCTGGAGCGCACAGCCATAATCTATCCCATATGTAAAACAGCTTGCTTTTTAAGGCAAATTGCTCGAAAAGTAGTTCGGCAAGGGGTTAATATTTTGATACCATTGGAAATATGAGTTTTTTCTTTAAAATGAGACCAAATTCATCAAATGCTAAGTGAAGTCATTTTTCGCTCCAACTATCTTAAATGCCTTCTTCTGAGTCAAAAATGTGCAAGAGTAGAAATGGCGCCAACTCGGCTGTTGCTTCCAGTTTCTTTTTGCGCCCGATACTTTCTGGAACATTATACGGATGGCATTCTGGGCTTTTTCTTAAAAACGTAAATCGATGCTCTTTTGTGTTGTAACCTCTTTCTGAAGGCAATCACTTATCTATTTTGGAAATATAAATTTTTTCCCAGAAATGCAAACATATTTCAATACAAGGGTCATTTCAATAATAAGGCACATGTTGTCAGAACTCTGACTTGGTTGGTGAAATCCCACTAAAAATTATGCGTTTGAATGCAAAGATTGAGGAAGAAGCGTGAATGCTGGTTACTTTTACAGAGTACTCAGTACTTAGATAAAAAACGCAAAAAAATGAATCTCTGGGTGTCTCGGGTACTGTGATAGTTGGAAATCAAAGGTCGCACATTAAAATTGAAAATTTACGTTGCAAAACCCCACAGAAATCCACTGTGCTTTGAACATGTTGGCGGTGATCTCACGGTGGACCGCAATGCAGTTTGGGCTACACGTTCTCGTTAAGGTCGTGTCAGCGATAAAACAATGATCAAAGGCAAATACGGTCTAAAATATCACATATATATGATGCATGGAACTTAGATGCTCCTAAGGCATATGGTTGAGCAACGAATCGGAAAATTTTTAGAAGCTCTAGGGATTCCACCAACATCAATTATTCCGTATTTTGTTCTGACTTTGAGCCATTATATACGAATGCTTCGGACACAAACCCCCATTTGCCAAAGATGTGATTCAAAATTTTTCCAGGATTTTTTTATTTAAATAACGTTAGGTATATTATTAAAATATTTTCCGTTCAGTATCAACCTAACAGGCCCACACCACCGGTGAGTGGAAACCATTCTTTTTGGTGGATAAAGAAACTTTTGAATGCCGCCTTCAACGAAATCCTTAATTCCTGTGTAGGCTACCTAAATCGGTCTTCGATGTTCCGCACTATTATGAATCCCTCAAATACCCGCGTTTCTGTCTTAATACACGCACACACCATGCCTCCCGCATATCCTTGTTCGTTTAACATGTCTGCTCGTCCATTTGGATGTCACTTTTATGTCCTCGACGGCAGTGCTTCTATCTTCTAAGTCTCTTGGAAAATAGGGGCGGGATGGGCGTACCCCGCAGAAACAGTCGGGGCTTGTGGAATGGCCTTCTGGAGTGCCGGAAGATGTACCCACTGTCGGTGCCGCTCCCAATCAACCGGAAAAACAAAATATGGCGGAACGAAAACAAAGCACACCCGCCGTGCGACGTAAATACGCTCACTCACGCCGACCGGCATATTAAAATCACGAAAGAGGGCACGCTATCCTCTTGGGAACTTTATTTTGGGATGGCTCCATCACAGTGAGATGGAAGCATTCTCGACTTCAGGGTACAACCCATATTAACCAATTCTGAGTTTATTTTTCTAACACTTAAACTCAACTTTTTACGCCATCAAGAGTGAATTTCACGAAAAAAAACACGATTTTTGATATTACAGAGTATATTTATCGGGAAATCGACATTAATTTCGTTCTAATTTGAAATTATCTCCACCTCTTAACGCCAATTTAGAGTGGAAAATATATATGTATTATGAAAACACTGGAGGTAGCTTCGTCGCGTATAGCGAGGAAGAGGCTATGTACAGCAGGACTAGAAAAATCTTTCTAGGATTTCCTTATGGTGCCAGAAGTCAAAGAAGTACGATGAACAAATCGATTATTTTGTGTAGCATACAGGCCAATCAAGAGTATTCATTATCGATAAATAGTCATTTTATCAGGGCATAAAAATAAATAAAATCATATTACACAAGCATTCTTCATGCATTCTGACATATTTGAAGGCGGTTGCAAACTACTTAAATACTCGCCAAACTACTTAAATAAATTGGAAATCGAACTATAATCAGCAAAATATAAATTGAACTGTCTGGAATAAACCCTTTCAAAGGTTTCTAATTTCCATCTTGGGACTTCCCACCAAGGCTTGTGCAAAAACTTTCATTTACAGGGACTTTTGTGCTCGAAGTTTTCATTGTCGCTTAATTACGGTAAAAAATTATAACAGATATTGGAATATTTTGGTCCAAAAAATCAACTTAAAGCACGTCCAAAGCATTTCTTCAAAGTAATAATAATTTACACGTTGATGGCAACAATGGAAATTGCCCAGGTCGTGTGGGCGTTAATCTACCCCTAATCTATGGCACTACGGAGCCTTCGACAATATAGCTATACGGCCACCTAAGATACTCAGAAGTGCCATTTTTCCGGCTAGTATCGAGTCAATTCGTTCAATTTATTCATATCGAGTCATCGGGTGTCCCTCAAGGCAGCGTCCTTGGACCTTTATTGTTCTTAATTTACCTAAACGACCTTCCAGGAATGATAAACTCTAGCATAAGACTTTTTGCAGACGACTGCATCATTTATCGAAGAATAGGTAATCTGAGCGACCATGAAGCCCTTCAGGACGATGTTAACAATTTGATGAGTTGGGTATCGTTAAATGGGATGGATATAAATGTACCAAAATGCAAGTATGTTAACTTTAGCAATAAAATTATTTCCACAAATAGAATATACGAATTCTCTGGCAATGCAATTCCGAAATCCGATAGCTGTAAGTATTTAGGTGTTCATTTGACCAATAATTTAGACTGGGAATTAAATGTGAATTGCATGACCAAAAAGGCGTTCAAAACGCTGCATTGGGTAATGAGAAACCTCAAAGGCAGCCGTAAGATTACAAAGAATATGGCCTATAAAACACTGGTTCGCCCTATCTTAGAGTACGCTTCTCTTGTATGGGATCCACACAAAAAAGGTCAGGATATTAAATTGGAGAAAGTGCAAAGAAAAGCAGCCAGGTATGTGTTAGGAAGATATAAGAAAACGGAAAGTGTTGAGAAAATGATCCACGAACTAGGATGGGATAGCTTAAAGCAAAGGAGGAAAAGGAGCAGGCTATGTGGGATGTACAGAATAGTTACCGGGGAAAGAGCATGGGACGACCTAGGGAAGGAAATATTAAAGCCAAACTTTGTTGGAAAGAATGATCACCAATTTAAGATAAAGTGCCGATCACAAAGGACTAATGTTAAGAAGTTTTCATACCTAAATAGAACAATACTTGACTGGAACGATCTACCAGCAAGGGTTCTCGAACCCTTCCCAAAAAATGTAAATATATTTAAGAATAGGTCGAAAAAGGATGTTTTTATCATTTAATTGTAAGGTATTGTTAACCAGGGCGATGATGTATATTGTTCGTACCTTGTTTATCTATGTTACCACCGGGCCAATTGTCCACTTGTAACATTGTCAATATAATAATAATAATAATAATAATAATAATTCCATTGTACAAAAAGCTTATTGCTGTGTCCGCATTCTTCGCTACCTGGGAAAAGCGTATCCAGAAGCCCGTGGCCTGCAAAGGAGTAGAATGGAGAGATACGCTGTTCTCTGCTGCGGGAAGCGATTTGGAGTCAAGTGGGACCTGGATCCGTGGCGGCACGGAGCACCAACTCGTACGCCTAGACTGAGGAAGTATTGAAGGATATACCGTTTTAATGGAAACCACCTCTACTGCTAATTTATAAGTATAATTTAAAATGAATAGCCGAATAAACGAAAAATGCAGTGGGAGTTTGATCACGGGCAATTTGCAAAATGTTGAGTTTGGAGGTGATTAAGCCTAAATTAAGTTAAGATTACTAGATAGCCAATTCCAACAAAAATGTTTCCTTTTACTACTCTTATATATTAATCCCTCCTTTGCAAAAAAAAGAATTTCTCAATCGTCTCAGGCTAAACTTTGTGGAAGTTAATTTATAGAATATCTTAAGTCTATTTTGAGCAGTTTTCCCCGAATTTGAGCAGCATATGAACACGAACACAGACGCCGGATAGCCCGAAGCGGCCTGCAGCATTGACGAGGAGTCAGCACTACCATTATTTAAGAATAATATAGTCTCTCGACTTTGAAGGCCAAAGAAAATAAAAAAAACACCACGCAGTTAAACGCAGTGCTTATTTTACTTATGGCTGCGTAAGAAATTGAACAATGAAATATCGACGCAAATCAGATAAAATATAAAATTATTAATGAATACCTTTTAAAGATTGAAGGAGTAAAAGTTATCGATTTTACTGCGGGGCAGTACTTTAAGGTTTTCTCTTATCGTGACAAATCGTGATTTGTGAGTATGTAGCGCGGAATTGTTGAGTAAAGTGGACGTAATCTGAGAGAGAAGGAGCTATTTTACGAGTTTAGATATCCGGAACCAGTGAAAATAGACTTAAATTATCATGGAGTACCATGCTACAAATTCGAACTCCTAGAATTTGAGATAAAACTGAAAAGGGAAATACATATATATACATATATATATATATCATACTGTTTATCACGAATTGAAAATAATATTCGGGGTCTATCAATTGAAAAAATCGTACTTCAATGCCTGCGCTAGTCTAAGTTTAGGAATGCGGTGATGAGTAGTTAACAAAAAGAAAAGGAGAGGATTATATTCGCGATGTAATTTTCAACAATGTTTGTACTCACCCTCGTCGAAAGGAGATTCCTTGGTAATGATTTCCTTGATGCTCCGATGTCATTCTCCGAATTGCCCGCTGCCTTTGGCGTTGCACTAGCACAGCCCGAAGGCAATATGATAGATGTTGTATTACATTCCACCCAATCACTGATCCCAAGGATGGCATTGGATAACGATTGAAATCACAGGCTTAACCATCGTGAAATGGTTGGTAATTTGAGAGGGCGACCGACAAGCGAAGTGAGCAGGTAGGTATGGGAAGGATTACTTGTGGAGTTGAGGTGAGACCCAAGGGTTGGCATTTGCCTACCCTTAACGAAATACGCCTAGAAGACCACAATTAAATGCCCCATTCGACGGACTTCAAGTACTCCCCACTTAACTCAACAAGTAGACATCGTGGTTTTTACTGAGAAGTGCCCGCCATTACCAGGATTCGAACTCGCGGCCCCTCGAGATGGGAAGACAGTGCTCGAGCCACCACACAAAACAGATCCCGTCGTGCCTAAAAGCTTATAACACTAAAGTTATAAAGTTTCACTTCATCACTCATAAACGATGAAAACACCGAGGGCACTAATTCCTCTATCGCATGAAAGGAAACTTGATCACAGTCTATTATGCAGTAAACCACACCGAGCTGTCTCGTTGCTGGATAGAACTTTGCGACGGCAGAGGCGAGAGTGGTTTGCGGAACCGCCTCCTTCACCTTGCATTCGGGTCGCCTGAACTGCAGCACTGCGGAATTGAAACAAGAATTTCTGACGATAGCAGTCGATACAAGCGATAATACGAGCTCTTACTTCTGTCGATAATTACGGAACCACCGGGATCGGCTTAGCGCAGCCGCTATGGCCCCGCGTTCCGCGGAGTAAACCGAATTTGGTGAATATGAGAATGAAAGCGTCTAATCAAAACGCTAGCGCAATTTTTTTCCGAAATTTTTTGCAGCTGCATAGCCATCTAAGAGAAACCCTCGAGCCTCAAAACTCTCCATTCAATTATAACCTGTCGGCAGTCAGTTGCTTTACGATGGATGCAACGAAAGTTCCCGCTTAGTTCTAGGAATTGAATAGATTCACGTATCACGTGAAAATACTCTATTAAACCTCAGGGTAGAATTAAATTCAACCAAATGAGTCAAATAATAAGAGCTTAGCTCCCATTTTGAAGAAGTTACGCTGGTTGTGAGCTCTTGGTTTGACTTTGAAATGAGTTTTGAGGAAGCTAAATGCCCGTACCTGCTAGAAGCCGCTTCTTATTTCTCCACTCGGTACACTAACTCAACATCGCACAGATATTTCGTAACCTACCCATTCATTGCTTAATTTTCTAGGCCATTTATTGAAGATTCTTCCTTCTATTGCAGTTACCTATGATATGGAAGACCTAGGCGCATACATCGAATCGAGCGATATAAAAAAATTGCATCTCTTCGCTTTTACTTCATTTTCAATGAGAATTTCATTTTATTCACTCAAAATAACATTATCTTTAGTTCTTTGAAGTAAATTGTTATTTTTCTATAAGCAGCTTCAGCTTCACCCTGTGAAAGATTGCCTTCCACCTTTTTAATTAGTATTTCATCCATCCTATGGCCTTCCTTGCTTTACGGCTGTTCTCATTTCTTATTATTTCAAACATCTGCTGTCCTTCTTGTGCACTTGAGTCTTTGCACTTTCTACTTTCATCCATTAGGTCCAGTGTTTTCTGTGTAATCTAAGGCCTCCGATCCTATGTTTTTTCTTTCTCTTCTGCTGCATTAATTCAATTTTTAGATGTCTTTCGATCTCTTTTTCATTGATTTTGTACTGTTTACATCCTTTTCCGCTTTGTCTAGAGTATTTTGATTGGCCAATATTTGTTCTGCTTCCTTCAGTCTCTCCACCTGCCAGTAATTGTTAGTTGAACTCTTTAGTTTTTAAAACTTAAGCTGAGATTTCATATGACCAAATTGAGATCACTATTGATCAGAATTTGATCAATAGTGATCACAATTTGGTGGGTTAGGTTACTCACCAGGTTATCCCTTGTAATCTATTACTTGATTTCCACTGCTTTCCACTGGTTTTACTTGATGCTCGCAATCCAGACAGTTATCACTCAGAAAATGCCGGTGACTGCATATTTTATTTTCCTCCGATAATTTAATGCTTCCTTCTATTGCGAAAAAAACGCACTCATTGAAATCCAGCCCAATTGATGCTGTTATTACGTCCTAATATGCAACATTAACTAGTAGATGTGCTAATCCTTAAGGAACAATCCCCGAAGATGTAGGATCTTCCCCTAGTAGTCTGAGTACTATTCCACCTTGAAGTGAAACCCCTTGACGAATGTGAAACCCAGTAAGCAAAAGCTATTTCCTTAAACTCAACTCAAATTCCCGCTCAGGAAACCTTTCTCAGCGTATAAAATTCAGCGAAATCGTAAATGCACAAGTGGCCTAACTATGCTACGGCCTTTGCTTTAGGTACCTATGCTGAGGCCGTACTCACGGCACGCTAAGATTGACGTCAATGGTTCGATAAATCAAATAGATAACGGCACCACCAACAATCCACTTGAATGCTGCTGGCGGAAATTTAGGTCTATTGACGCCAAACGCAAGAAAACAGCTCCGTAACGTTTTATGAGAGCCTTCCTCGCTACATAAATCATCATCAATTGCTTTAACCCTTCAGCGTTCTTCACTAGCCAGCATCAATACCTCATTCTTGTGACTACAATGTCCATTGCGTAGATCTCACATTTCCGATCCGCCGTTACACTTCTACATGATCGTCTCCTGCACACAATTTTCTTTGTCACTTCGATGATAGTCAATATTAGGCCATAGTTAGGAAATAATTTCACTTTGTAATATTCCAAAGAAGTTTTTGTTCCTTCCGACCCACGGTTTTGACTATTACACAGTCATTACCAAGGTTAATTATCAGTAATAGTCGAAACCCTTGGCCAGAAGAAATAAAACTTTCCGTGGAATAATAAAAAGTGAAATTATTACCTAAATATCGCAATGTGGTTTCACCAAGGCCTGAAAATTCTATATATAACATTAGGCCATTTCACCCAAAGTGTACACTGAAAATAGGGATTCGATGCAGGTCCACGTAATTGGAGGGGGAACGTGGCGTAGCGAGGAAGCGGCCTGATCTCATGCCTAGCTGCAATCTCTCGTTCCAATTTCGCCTGAGCGGGTATTTTCACCGCACAGGGTATAGTTTTTCGTATATTTCTTTATATCGAAAGGTCGGGGTGCTTTTCATCTTGAGGGGATACATTGCATCAATTTAAAAGAAGTTTTATTACCCTACGCGAGACAAATATGGAATCATATATGCATAAGAATCTGATTTATTTCAGAACATAATTCAGAATACTGTGTTACAAGAACCGTTTCCTCATCTGGCAAATTTCCGCCTCTAAGCTTCAAAACAAGTTCCATAGCATTAAGTTATGGAGGAGACACAGACTATTTTTGCTTCGGATTACCTTCTCTAGTAAATATAACAGCTATTTACTAGAGAAGGTAATCCGAACTTTGCATTACTTTTAAAA
Organism: Pyrrhosoma nymphula; assembly: GCA_963573305.1. Lineage (NCBI taxonomy): Eukaryota > Metazoa > Arthropoda > Insecta > Odonata > Coenagrionidae > Pyrrhosoma > Pyrrhosoma nymphula. The sequence continues at coordinate 144,808,500 of OY754333.1, forward strand.
TAGAGTAATTAAATTTATGACGATATTTTAACCAAAGATTAGCTAGTAGGTTTACTTTTGTAATATTTTTATCCATCGCCACGAATATTTCGATTTCAGTACGATCGATCGTGCATTTTCTAATTACTTTTATGTTGCGGCACTTTCCTTTTTAAACTGAAGTTACTACTCCCGATTTCACCGTCATCAAAAGATATATTTTTTCAATTGACACACAAACGTTCTGTCTTTCAAGGCACTTTACATTTCAAAAGGTATGAATCTGCCACGGCTCATCCAATCTTTAACTCTTTGATAACGATTGGGGATCATTCATTAGATTTTCGTATGCTTTTTTTAACACAATAAAATATTTTGATCTATTTTATCGGTTTTATAATTCCTCTTTTGAATTTGATATGTTTATTGTCATATTTGCAGTACGCACTAATATTTTGGAAACACCGACAAAAATTATAACAAGATACTACGAGCTTTTGATAATCTTTTCGTAAACAAGGCCAATGATGAGTTTACATAAATTGTTGTTTTATAAAAACCTAATCCTCGTATTGAGAATTGAATGAGGATTATGAAATACATATCTTTCAGTGGTGTAAAATGCATATTTATGGCGTAGCATTAAAATTAGATTCGCTAAAATACCAAAGATACCAGTGATACGCCTTGTAACGTCATTTACCCGTATCCAAGGCGGCATGCCCCGTGGACATTGGCGTAAACAGGCGCACAGTGGCATTGGACGTGGTAGAGAGGCCACGGCTGGATTTGCACACTGTGTCAAGTTCTCCACTAAAGCATGTAATTTAATCCGATCGGTTGATAATGAGAGACTCAAGCTTAAAATTTATTGCACCAATGGTGTCTATCGATTTTGAAAAATGCCTTTTAATACCATGTCGTGTTCGTGGATATTGGTTACTTGTTGGACGACTCGAAAGAAATCGCTTATTATATGATTTTTCAAAATTGTCGAATTTTTCTCTAACATTTACCTCAGTGGCACTTTCAGAAATTTTTTATTTTTTGCTGTCATATGGGATAGGTTTTTTATGAAAGAAGCTATTATTACCGCGGTCATACATAGTCCCACATTAAACTCATAAAAAAAATTAATATCACTATCTAAATGGGAATGGGATAAAGTAGGATTGTTTTGGACTTATCAATTCATGTCATTGGGTCACTGAGTCAGGAAAATTCAGGAAACAGCCAAATATTTTGAAACTCATGAAAAACTCCGGAAATGCTGTAATCCCATTATATAATGAACTCGGGATGCTAGGTCAGTAATAACAGATGGAAGCAATTTTTTAAGTTTTACAAACGGTGTATGGCATTGGAAGCCATCTGAATCTCATGTGAGAAAAATATTACGTTAGCAATGAAGTGGATGCAATGATAATCACCATAAATTAATTGGTGTCCATGGTTGGGATTTTGATTTTATTTATTTAAGCACTATTTTTCAAAACATTTATTACTGTACATTAAGTACTGATATCATTTGATTTCCTCCACAAAATCATTCTGAATGCGTTGCTGGGAGGAGTTTCAAAAGTAGAGAGCGGGTAACATACGGTCATTATTTAAAAATTTACATTTTTACTTCCCAAACCTAGGGAATAGGTGGGAAAACTTATCTCTGACGATTCAAACCCTAAGCGAATACCCGATAAAAAGTTTACTTCCTTCCCACGTGGCGTACGTGTCCTACCAAAACTGAAATGGTTGAGAAGGCCCGCGCTGATACTGTATGCAGTTTGCCGCTTCAGGACATGTACGTCGGTACGCCGGCTCTATGCCATTTTTAAAATAAATATTACAATTGAATGAAGTTCGTCCATGCTTCTGTTGAAATCCATTTCAGTAAGTATTTTTAATTTTTACTTCTTATTACATTTACATAAAGGTGGCTTTCGTGTCTTGGGAGATTTCCTAGTTACTGAAAGATCATGGGTTCAAACACAAAAGGTGCCAATACCTACCCTACATCCTTGAAATTATTGAAAATACGGTAAAATCCCTTGAAATAGCAACTTCCATGAAAAATCCGGGAAAAAACATTTGATTTGGACGTAAGATGGATATTACTCCTCGAAATTCCCTGTTGATATTACACAGTGTGGAATACTGTTGGGGTAATTTTGAGGAAATGCGATCTTGGTTAACATAACGTATTTCAAGGCATTTTAATGTTTCATGATAAATTATGAAATGCTTACTTCGGCTGAATTTTGTTCCCTCTCATTTGAACCTGTTAATGTCCTTATCTGTCATTTATTCTATTCTTATTAACAGCTCACCCGATCCTTTATTCGCCAAAACCACACATTAAAAAGATTCATGTTCACTCAAATCCTATTTTTTTTAAATAATCCAACCGTATTATACTTTGCCCCACATAAAATTTATAACAAGTTTTTTCTTCGTATATTTCCATTTAGCTCCTCTCACCGGTTCCTTCATATAGCATGTGCTTGCTAAGTCAATACAAATTCCACACCACAACTTCTTGGAAATAGGTTTCACGTGCGATATCGATTCAGTTTATCATTACTACCAATTAAAAGGATCTCAACTGATATTAATGCAATTCACGGTTTAAGTACACCCCATTAACGACCATCAATTTCACTCCAAGTATTCACTACGGTAAAATTCATTGGCACTGACTGCGTTTCCCTCCCTTTACGTTTTCCTCCCGTCATACTGAGCTTTGCATTTTGAGCCTATTTTTCGCCACACGCAAATAAGGGACCATAACAGCTGCCAATGAGACTTTTATCTAGGTTTGTCGTTAGGTAAGGTAGCTCTTAGTAGCAGTAGGACTCCCTAATACTTGAATCCTTATCTTTTACCTAGTACTAACAGCACGCCGTGCATATTTTCTACATAAGTCTTGAGTCTCTGTCCATTTGCGTAGTTGCAAAATACATGTATACTAACGGGCCTTCTCCATTGTGAGCATATCTGTAGTGTAGTAGTGCATGCTTGTGAGACTTCGTCTCGTGACACGCATTGGCGATTTATCCTAATGCATAATTAGCCGTAGTTACACTAACCTTAGGGTATAGTGCTATGCATGTTGGTGACTAATCACCCCCTGCCACACACCTCTGAGGTGGCTTGCAGGGTATTTTGTAGATGTAAATGTAGATGAAATATCTTCGAATATATAACCTTAAATAATTTACCTGGTTCTACTCATTACCGGATGAATTCGTATTTCATGCTATTATTCATATTTGCAAAGTTGCTCGATGCTGGACTAAAATACAGCGTTCCCGCTATTGAAATTCCATCTTCGCTCACTATTAAAAGCTCGCTGTGCATGCATTAATGAAACAGGTTAATGTGTATTCTACCAAATGCATCCTAAGTACTATGGCAGTGATGCCTTTCGTCTTCCCGTTCGTGGGGGTTCCTTCTAACACTTACGTAAAAAAAACCACATGCATGTCAAGTGCCACAGCCCTTATCAATTCTTCGTATATTATTCCACCTTTCGCAATATATTACTATTCTTCCCCTCCCTGTCCCACACTTTCCCACCTCTCTCCCATTCACCACTCTATCATTCACCACATCGTCACCTCCAAATAATATCTCCATCTGCTTTTGCTACATCCTTCGAATATCTCCCATCGGTCTCCTATTCACCTCCTACAACATTAAAAACTTGAATTATTTTCTCCTCCATCCAGCTAACTCTACGTCTACCCCACATTGCAACTAAATGACAAAATCTAGTTGACCATAAATCGACAACAAATTATCAGGATGAGATATTTCCGTTGGCTGAACTCAGTGTTTTAAACCGCAAGTGATTTACAAAGAAGTGACCGGATGACGTATTCAGCAATTGAATCTTCCATGTATGGAATCCATGCTTGTAAATCCACTCAGCATGTTTTTTTTAAATTTCTTTTTAAATCCACTGTGGCTTTCGTTTTTAAATTGGTCCAGCGGTCTCCGGTGAGAGTCCTTCCCCCTCCGTCGTGCGCAATTAAATACGTGAGGGTCATTTGAGGACGTGCCAGCCAAGGGGGGCCGCCGAAGCGAGATATTCAACCCCCGCGCCGAGACACCACTCCAACGACTCATTTGTTTATTCATTGAGTGCTCATGAATGCAGGTGCGTGCGACGGCTCTTTCCTCATGGGCAATGACGCCGTCCTCGAGAACGTCGTCTTGAAAAGAGTAATTTTACGAGACAATCTGAGGAGTTGGCCACTCACTGGGGCGTCCAAAGGAGGCGATTTTCCTCCTTGCACCACTGCCGCGTCACCGGACGTGGTCTCCGGGGCATAATGTCATTTATTTACTCTCTGACCTCGACCAGCGAGTTCGAGGGCCTTTGGCGCACATCGCCCGGGGCGAATCGCCCCGCTCTCTCCCGCCCTTCCCCCGATAACTTCTCATCTTTCCTCATACGCCCTCCCACTCACCCCCTCACCCTTCGCACGTCCTCCTCATTAATTCCCTTTCCCTCGAATATCCTCATTTGCACCTTCCGTGTCCGCTCCTCGCATTTCCTCCGCTCGTGGCGCGCATCAAGGACTGTTCCTAATAGGCGGCTCATCCATTTAAAGTTACACGAGCATTTGGGGGGGTCGGCGTTTGTAACGAGGGTTTGAAGAGAAGAAGGATCTGAAGATAAATAAGGACATTATTTTAATAGCTAGGTACTTAATATACATTAGGCACGAGGACGCTATGAGAAAGATACTTCAGATGCGACAAGGATGTGTTTTTCTGCGTCGTAGAATTCAATTTAAGAAGGAAATTGGTAGGGATTATTTTGACTCATTTCATTAAATTTACCTCTTAAAGGTAGGTTTTATTGAAAGTTAAAGAAAATCCTCCAGATTTTTACACTCAGGTTCCTATTTACCTCTAGTGTTTCTTTCTTCATCTCAACGTGCGTCCTACCTTCCTCCATCCCGTTCATAAAACCTATTCTCTTTCTTTCCCTTTCCCGCTTGCCCAACATCCTTCCCTCTATCACGGCTTTCAGCAAACCATCACCCCTCATTACCACTTCCATCCACCTACCCTGCTCTATCTCATACGTACCTACCTACCCTTATCTCATCCAGAAGTTTCCTATCCTCACCTACCATGACAGGCATTTCATCATTTGTCTTCCTTTCCGTCCATCGCACCTTCTCCATCTTCCTCCATATACACACCTGGGACTCCTGCAGAATATTCTCGCCGTCTTTTATCAGAATCCACGCTTCTTCTCCATACAACGCTATACACTCCATATCAAGGTCTTCACCAGCCTGTTTCTTACACTTAAGGCCACTTTCCTTACTAAAGTCCCGCGTGATCAGCTCCCTTCTTTTATTGAACGCTTCCTTCGCTAGCGCTATTCTTCCCCTAATGTCTTTCATACAATGCACATTTTATTCTAGCCTACTACCCAAGTAATTAAAAAACTCTACTTTCTCCAGTTTGTGCCCTCCCACTTAAATGACCACCCTCGACTTCTTTGACCTAATGAATCGCTATAATTTTGTTTTCTTATGATTTATCTTCATTCCGTATTTCTCGCACTCATATTCTAATGCATCTATTAAAGCTTGTAATCCCTTTGAAGATTGACTAGCCAACGCCTGGTCGTCCGTGAGTCCTACCGACTTTATCGGCTGACCTACTTTGATTCCCACATCTTGCTCTTCCCATTCCTCTCTTACCTTTTCCTAAGCATTGGTTTTAAAAAGCAAAGGCGACAACGGGCACCCTTGCATTACCCGGATATCTATAACTGCCCACTCCGATTCACCATCAACCACCCTCACCAGTGTCCTCTGGACCATAAGTAAGTTTCGGATGAGTCTTATATCACGTCAATCTATTGCCATTGTCTCCAAGCATCTGCATTATTTTCTTCCAATTTACTCTGTTAAAAGCCCTTTCAAAATCCACAAAAGAAGTAAAAGCATCCTAGTTATACTCTGTGATTCTTTCTTTAAGTATTCTCTTGCTCTTTTACGTGTTCTCTACACCTATCCTGGATAACTTCCTTTTCGATGAATAGTTTCCCTGTTTTTTCATTTTGGTATCATTTTCTCTTTCTTAATGCCCAGTAACATTTTCAATTTGGCATATAGCGCACTTCCAATTCTTTCTGTTACTTTTTCATTTCCTCGCTTTGGCAATATCACCAATTGCCTTTCGCCCGGTTGGTAATTCGCTGTGACATATTATTTCATTCCCTATACTTCCTCTTTCCTAGGTTGGTGTTGACGTTTTTTTCACATTATTATCTTCTCTATTTTCCAAATTATTTCTTCTATGACCCATCGCTTCTTTATCCTTCTCCTTTGCATTGATCCTATTGTTTTCCCTGCTACTCTAGCAATACCTAACACGATGACCTATTGATGATGCAGTGGATCGAAACCCGGGTCGAATAAATCTTTATCCGTGGAAATTTACAATTGAGATTCCTACACTCTCAATGCCTGTTTTATACTTTCTAACCTTTCTTCGAATATTACCATTGCTGTGATTCACCTGTGTTTGCAAATAGCTTCTGGTATTCCCTACTTTTCGTCCCTTTCAATGCTTCACCGTCCCACCCCTCCATTCCCCTTCTTTTTCAAAGCCTTTTGGATCGAGCATCACACTTCATCATAACTAAATTATCTGAGTCCACATCTGCCCTCGGATAGCAGCGCGATGTTTTGACAGTTTCTAAATACATGCCTTACCATGATTAAATACATTTGATATTTCCCTGTGTCCCCCGTCATATTCATTCAATGTTTACCTACGCCTGAGGTGAAATTCAATCTAAGTGCTGGTAGCCATTTGTTAAATCACGATCATCTTCATAAATCACGGAACTCAGGGAAACATGTACTCCAAGAATATAACACGAAAAAGAATAAGACTAAAATCCTAGTATGCGGTAGAGAGAAGCTGAATGCATATGTATCAGGAGAGAAATTAGAGCAAATGGATTCCTTTAACTACCTTGGAAGCACCATCACTTGGTACGGAAGGAGTACAACGGACATCGAACGTAGAAAATGCCAAGCTAAGAAGGCATTCGTAATGAAAAGGCAACGACTATGCTTGAAGAATATAGCACTACTAACGATGAAATGGTACCTGAAAACATTCACGTGGAGTGTCGTATGGATTGGACGCATTGGTTTTTTAAAAAGCAGATCAGAAAAGATGAGGACCTTTCGAAGTCTGGTGCTGGAGGCGGATGCTGATGATCTAATAGGCGGATGAAATAAGAAATAAAGAAGAGGAAAGGACCATGACTCATAAGAGTAGAAGAGGAAAGGAACATCTGGAAAACTATACAGAAAAAATGTGAGGAATATAATCGTAGGAAAAATAGAGGGAAAAGTCCTTAGAGGAATGCCAAGGGAAAAATACATAGACCAATTAAAGAGGGAAGTATATGAGAAGAACTACCAGGAAACTAACATCAGATAGAGAAGGATGGAGGGCTATGGCCAACCATTCTTAGGAATGAATGACCAATGACCATGAATGACATGATGATGATGATATCAAGTTCAAGACGATTTGATTTTCGGGACTAATGATTACTATGGATTCTTTTTCGTGCGCTAATGTTTAATCAATAATTTGATAAAAATGTACAGTTAGAGTTCATGTTATACTTCAAGACGTAGGGCAGAAGCAAGACCAAGTTGAATAGTTTTATGGTTGGAGTTTGTTCTGAATGAGAATGGGCTCAGTAGCCATGACGCAAGGCGAAGGATTCGTTAGCAAAGAGATCATTTACAGTGAGGCATTAATTGATGAGGGGAACTCTGAAAGAAAATATTCATAAAAGATCAGTTAAAACCGCAATATGGAGCTAGGGGATGATTGGATCAAAAGATTGGTCGCTTTGGAAAGAAGACGAGCGTCACCTGGAGGCTTTGGAGACGCGAGTTAGGAGGAGGATGGAGAGAGGGATGGGAGGGGAAGAGGAGAAATAAGGAATCAAGCGCTAGATGTGGTGGGAGGGGACAGAAGGCTAAAAGGAGAAATCCGAAGGAGGCATCACAATTAGATGGAGGAGGTATTGAAGGGTGATACCAAAGAGTTCGTCGGGCGGGAGAGTTCTAAGGAAGCGCAGAGAGAAGAATAATATGAAGCTCTGACTGCACTACAGTGTGCAAATTATACGGAAAATTCGAGGCGGATTCAATTTTTGAAATAGTTGATTTTAGCGGGAAACTTTAATACTCTTTTCAGTAGAGTAAATTTACGAAAGTAATTCCCGTATTCATTTCGCAGGGCATTAATGATTATTATCCTTTTCGGCAAATTTTGAGGATACCGGAACTAGCCACGGCATAATCTTTAACGGAGTCACCGGCAAGTGCGCATTAGTGCGATATTCCACAGAGGAAAAGTCATTCGCATTGACCGGGATTCAAACCCGGATCCCTCGATTTCGCGCCGAGTGCTTTAGCCAGTTAAGATACCGAGGAGATAAGATTCCTTCTCTCCCGTGGATTTTTTAGGGCTTTATAGGAACAAGGTGTTCAGGACTGCAACACATATGATGTCAATAAGCAGTCCATATCCACATATAATGACACCTCGGTAGCTTAACTGTTTAAAGCACTCAGCGTGAAATCGAGGGATCCGGGTTCGAATCCCGATTATCCTAATGCCACAGCAAACCTGTTACTAATACACGGTGGGTAATGGGTAACGTCCTTCAACATGATTACATGGAAATTCAATGTTCACGAGTGTCCTTTATTTTTATATGTCAAGGAAAATGAAAAAAGTAAAAGATAATTAATCAGGTCGACGCGTTGGAGATAATGGTGGAATCTTCTCGAAACATGTATATATGATTGTGATGGCATCTTGCTCGGCTTATTGGACCATTAATTGAAGGGATCTCGTGGAGCAAGTACGTTACTTCAGATGAGTCCTTGCGAATTATTCACGTCTTAACTGAGGATTTGATGAAGCTAATGTAACTACGGTCCAAAGAGATTTCGCAAGAACGGAATAAAGAGGTGAGTACGATTGGGTTTTTACTTACCTCAATGCATTCATGCCGTAGATTGGAACTAAGGTGGGCTTTCTACGTTAAGCTCTAAGTAATTTGCCAGCCATCTCCTCACTCCCAACCCCATTACCCCTCCTTTTTATTCAAGTTTACATTTCTCATTTGATTTCTCCAATCATCCGGGCAAAATAATTGGAAGTGACAAATTGAAACAAGCAATCGTAAGAAACATGGCTTTCATAAGAATAAACGAGTAACAGTGAAGCGAAGGATATTATAATTTTGGCATCATAAGGCTTAAAACTTGTGAAAATCAATTTTTTCAACCATTGGATTCAGCGTATTGAAGTGAACGCTTATTATACAAAAAATACTATTTTCACTTACAGAACTGTTAAGTTGTCGAATAAAGTATTTACGTATAGAAAAAAGAACAATCAGTACAAGAAAAGCAAGAAAGTGATCGAAGAATCTTCAAATAAAGAAAACAATGGCGTTTAGTTCTGAGGCGCAGAGACATTCTCGTTATAGATACATCAGCGCATTAAAGCGCAGCGGGAAATTTCTGAGAGGTTTTACGCAATTCATTGAGAATCACATTAAGTAGCGGTTATTATCCTTTGTCGCCGGTTCTTACTACCAAGTTTTTTTTCTGTACTATTACTTACAAAACTATTTTCAACATACCTAATTAGCTTTTTATTCATCTTATATTTTACATCTTGGGTTTTCTTTTAGGAGTAGCATTCAAGAACGGTTCATGATTTCCGCATTCATAAGAGGGGCTCTATGGAGTGCACCGAAGCAACACCTGCGGCGAGAATGAACGGCGGCCCTTGGGGAAGTGAGGTGTGGAGTGTGAGAGAGTGCACGCACGGATCCTCTTTCGCTTGTCTTCCTCTTCAAAGATGAGGAGGAGGAGCTACATGGGACGGACCGTCCGTGGCTGAGACACAGTTTAAAACTGAGTCCAAACTCGTTAGGCATTAGGGAGCATGGATTTGGGTGCCTAAATTTCGGGCAGCTAACAGAAAGGGAGCTTGAGTTTGGACACCCTTAGCAAGTGTCGCCATCTGCTGAGCTCGAAGCAAACCAAGGACAAGGGAAATACGACAATATTTTGAACAATTGACCCTCACGACTAGTGCTGTTTGAAAATTGGATTACAATAAAATACATTTCTCTATTATTTCCGCAGTTTAGGAATATTAGGTGTTTCATTCGTAACATAAAGAGTTTTATAGGTAGATTCCGTGACTTACAGTAGCATAGCATAGCACGTACTTTTAGATTTTGTTCATTGTGTTTGTATCAATTTATCCTTTTCGGTGGATAACGATTCGTGTTGGACTGAGCAGTTTATCCGTGTTATTTATATTATTTATACAGTTATTTACATCATTTATCCGTGTCTTTTAGTAGTATAAAGCACGGATTTTTAGCTTTTGTTCATTGCGCTTGTATTAATTTTTCCTGTATGGTAGATAACAATGCATGTTACACTGAGCAGTTAATTGCATTTGTGATCGTGTAGCTAATAGTGTTTAATAGCTTCAATTCGAATTTTATATTATCCCTGTACAGTTCTTTCCTCTTGCGTGTATTGTAAAAACGTCTGTTTAAGGTGATGACCAGCCACCGCATGATGTCCATTTTGCATCCAGACATACAGAAGTCCCTTATGGACATCCTTTGGATGTCAATAGGATACCATGTAAATTACATCCTTAGACGGTCCATGCAGGACATCAATATGGTGGCCACGAAATGATGTTCAATAAACATGATGTAAAATAAATCTTAAATTATATAAAATACTTACATCTGTGTACAGTTTCCCAAAGGTACAAAAGCTTCGTGTTAAATCATAAAGCTATCTGTTGCTTACTTTTGAAAGTTTAGGTTTTGGTTTGCAAATGAGCTTTGGAGACTATTAACTGATAGCTTGCCGTTTTTTAGTGTATCTTTTGTATCGTAGTTATGATTTTTAGTTAAGTTTAAAACTTGCAACATTGTAGACTCTATTTAGCTGTAGAGTAGTTTTCTGTTAATTTATATTTTTAGTCTTGCTCCGCCCTCTCCTTTTTACCTTTCATTAACTGTTCGGTTAATTCATTATTCCAAAAACGAAATATTAATTTTAAAAATATCTAACAATTACCATGCGTATGACAATTATTTTCAAATCTGATTTGTACACACTCAAAATACTTCCCCGCTATGACACTTGTATCTGCTCAGTCTCACTCCTTGATATGAAGGTTTCTGTCTGCTCGTTTCTTCCGAAGATGAAATTAATAACATAAATCAATCAAACATTTATCATTCACTAAATATACATTCATAAGAACTCACTCCTTTACATTCAAAAAAAATTACCACCCCGCCACATTTACTGCAATTCCACTCATTGCACTAGTTTTCACGCTTTTACCACTCGGAGTTATGGGAAATTTAAGATGGTGGCGAATTTAGGATAGGCTCCATCTATCCAAAATTTTACGACCGATTTGGCTACCTAAATCCGCTCCCTTATGATGCCTAATGATTTTGTACACTTAGAGATAGCGTCCTCCCTAAACTTCCGGATTTAGGTACCTAACTGGCGAGTTTGGACGCAGCTTAAAGAAACACTGAGGCTTAAAGGAGGAGTATGACTTCCGTAATTTCTTTTGCTGCCAAAACCAGTGAGTGAAAGTGGAAAATTCTCGGAAATGCTCCCTTTATTTCCACCAAAACATTCAATGCACTCGGTTTCTCATGGAATATTTGGATTCCATTTATGGTTATTGACATTTTACGTAGGTACCTTTAGAATGAAATTGTTTATGCACCATACAATTTGCTGAATTTCCAAGTAGGCGAAGTATGCTGCCTCCATTCACGGAAGAACAGAAAGAACAACAAGGCGATGATGTTACTCTTAACATGTTCCATTAAAATCCGTTTTGTCTTTTCAGTTTCATAATTTTCATTCCGATAATAATATTACACTGTAACCAAAATAACTTTCCGGATGTTCACACATGCAGCGTGACTTCCTCAAAAATTCCAATCCAGCCGAATTTACTAAGACCATTTCACCTGAAATCTTAACCTAAATAAGACTCCTCAGTCGCTCCGCCGTAGCCACTGAGGTGCCTCAGTGGCTACGGCGCGGCGTTGAGTTATTGACCAGTGGTCGCTAATGCAAATCCGGCACTTCCGGCTTAACCCAAGCGGAGACATCTTCTAGCCTCTAGATCTCTCTGACGAACTGCAAGTGGCACAGAGTAAGGATCTGCCTCACTGCCTATCTGCCTCCATGCATAAACTTCATGTTGGGGTGTTCAAGAGTGGACCTCAAAGGCGTCTTTCGTTAACATTAGACTAATAGCAACGCCTAATCTCCCCTCCACCGTCTTTCCATTTCCATGCACTCCTTCCCTTGCCAGCCTGATCACCAACCAACCATTAATGGCGCGCATGATCTGGAATTTGGAATCAATGTGAGGCAGCATTGACCGATGCTTGTTAAAACAAATAATACGAATGAAGGGTGGCAAATATTTCCAAGGCGTTATGGAAAAACATCACCCAGACTTATGTTCGGCTCTTGGGAAATTTCAAAGAGAATGTGCGGTTGTAGATGCAACTAATGGTGAATTGAGTTGAGGTAAAACAGTGGAAGACAAATGGATTGAAATTCAAGCAAGAATTAAAACGATAGCCTCCAGATTTACTAAGAACAAGGGTGAAGGACGCGAAATAGGTTATTTAAATGCCGTATCGTACGATATTGTTATCTGAAAATAGTGTGCATAAAATTATAAAATAAAAGTAGAAATTGGTTTTTAAAAATGGGCCGGGAATGGTATTATTGGGGAAGAATGCATTCGGGAAAATGGACTGGGGATATTTTTTTTCTGGAAAGAATTGATTCGGGTGACTCGGTGTTCGGGAAAACGGATTCTGGAAAATGATCGTGAACCATTTATGTGAATTAATTATTGCATATTTAAATTTGTTAAAAATATGTCATGGCTTATGATTCTGATAACTCCTGAGTCACTTATCTTTGATCCAACATCGCTTTCGTCCTCAACATTATGTACATTTTAACCGGAGGAGCTAATGATGTGCAGTGAAATAAAAATGCATATTTGACTTCGTAAAGTAATATACAGTCCATCTCTTATCCAACAAAGAGGCCGATGGGAAAGTATCATCCACTAATTTTTCTCGTAATGAAGGTAAAATTTGTATGATTTCAGGCTTTCCCGGCGAATGACACTGATGATTTCTTCTCGGTTTTCCCACCGGGTTAAGTTCTCCATGATCGCGTTTCGGCAGAATATCTGGATCATCCAGAGCCTTAGATAATGGCAGGAAAATCTTCTGCCGAAACGTCGGCGATCATGATGAGCCCAACCGGTGGGAAACCCGAGAACAATTCACCAGTAAGGTAAAATATTTTGGCTTTCAGTATGAAAACTAATTATTTCGCTCCATCGTCAGAAATAAAAATAATTTGGGATGAGATGTCCATTGGTGAGGTAGAATGAGTAGTAATAATAATTTCTATATACTTAACAGCTAAAACCAATTACTAAGTATTTATAGTATGGACGAACACACGCAACCATGCCCTAGGAGGTGTAAATTTCCTACCCAAGCGGGATTCGAACCCGCGACCTTCAGGTTTGGCAGGCGAGGACTCTAACTCGCCGCCACGGAGGCCGGCTATTGTCTGAAAGCATTAACGAAAGCACGGAGTACCGTTTGAAAGCATTAACGTTTTAGGGAAACTTTATGACTGCCATTCATCACCATCAATAACAATTTACTGTCCCCGAAGATGCAAGGACAGGCGGATGGGCGATAGATAGGCCAGCTTAAGTTTAGGCTTAGGAAACCGAATACGAGTCTGCGGACTTCCACCCTTTCAACCAAGTCAACCAGCCTGGAAAGTGGGAATGAGGTTGAGCGAATGTAATCGGACAGGAGATGGATGCATTTGGCGCTACGGCTTCTTTCGTCGAAGGCGCCTCCTGCCGATGGATGTGAAATTAAAAACCTCGACAGAATTGATGGCAGGCCACGTGATCCCCGTCGACGAAGCTCGCTCGGTTAGCCGGCCGCGGTCGCCCCCCCGGGAGACTACTATGGGAGCAGGTGCTGCCCCCCTTGCGGGAAGGAATAGCAGTTGAGCGAGAGAGAGAGGAGGTGAACATCAAAGCGCGCGTCTTTTCGGCGATTGAGAATGGATTTGGAAGAAGGTCGGGAGGTTAGAGGCGCGTCAAAAGAAAGAGTTGAGCTTCGGTGGCGTCGCCGTGCTACATCCCCGCACTGATGATCCCCCATTATCAAACCATTAGGCGTGGATGGGACACGTTGGAAAGCACTCGAGCAATTCCCGGCTTCAGCTACTCGATACTACGAAATGTTAACTCTTAATTGGGCACGGAGACCTCGTGAAGAGTAATTTCAAACCCTCAATCCCCAAATAAGATTTCTGTCTCCACAAAAACTTTCACCAAGAGACCATGATGTGTGACTGCAGTCACTAACGATTAAATTACATGTAATAATTGTAACTCGAGGATAGGTCAAAAATTTTCAAAATATAACTCCTTGCCAACGTTTCGGTGTATAATTGACACACCATCTCCAGGGCTACATATTCTTTATGTTACTTCATTAATAATACTGTTGTACCGTAATATTGTAGCCCTGAAGATGGTGTCAATTATAAGACACCGAAACGTTGGCAAGGAGTTATAGTTTGTACATTTTTTACCTATCCTCGAGATACAAACCTTACATTCCATGAAGAGGTCGATAATACAATACTTCGATTAGATTATACTTGTACATACCTACTCACAATTGAACTTTGGACTCCAGAGGGAGCCTGGGTGGGAAGATTAACGTTCACTTTTATAAAGAAGCAAATGAAAGTATAAATATTACACCTATTAAGTTTCTTTCATTTGAAATGCCTGGTGATGCATACGTATTTTGATATTTTGAATTCGAAGTTCTAATTTGCGATTGACGCATGTGCATGATGTCAGTCATTTTTCCTGGTGAATGAGCATAAGTTGAGTTTGGTCTCTTGGTTTGATGACGAGGAAATGTACGAGCAATAAAATAGTTATATACAAGGAATGTAACGATTATTACCACAATATGAAAAAATCAACATCTATTTTAACGATATTGGAGGAGATATTTATTATTATTGTTTACTACATTTCATGAATTTTTAAACTATTTATATGCTTCAAATTAGGATTTTTGTCTTTTAAATGAAAAATATTTTATCAGTATCCATTTTTAACGATCCTCAGCCAAAGGAAACAGCTTCTTTTGATTTGTTTAAACTTCACGCGATATTGTACTCAAACGATTTTGATGTACATGCGCTGAAGATTTTATCTCATACCAATCCGTTCTCAGAGAATAATTGTTCGGAAATACAATTATATATTTTAAACTTAGCTTATGGTAGCCACGATGTCGAGTTATTCAGAAGACGAAAATCAGCTAAAATTCATTACATGAACGATCTACGCTATTCTGGAATATAAACGAAGATAGGGCCGACTGTTCACAGCAATTTAATTACTAAGCCACTCAATGCCAAGTATTACTTAAGTAAATTTGATAGAACTTCGGCTTAATTCCACTTGCAATGAAAGAAAAATTAGAAAATGTGCGTGACAAAATTTAATAAATTTTCCTTCCCACACAGCGAATTGACAAGTGCCAAAACATTAGACTATATTAAATGCTACGTCATACAAAAACACTCATTTTTGGGTGGAGATTTACGCATGACTATAATCATTCACAGCGATGCGATAAAGTCGAACGTATAAAACACTTCAAGCAGCAAGAATGGTCTTCTATTCTTTAAGTATAGTCCGCTAGGGTATGGAGTGGTGTGCGAGCATGGATGAAATATATCCAAAAAGCATTGAAATAAAAATGGTGATATGGCCGAGAGAAATGAACCAACAGCTAACCGCGGAGATACGCTCATTTAGTTTAGTTGCAGTTGTCGCATAAGCTGGTGGCAGACGGATTCGTAAATGCTTCATCACGGAAGAAGTTAACTCACTGGAAGGGGTAAATAGAACGGACTGAAGGTGAGTCTAGGAGTAGAGTTGAAAATTTCTTAGGAGTAGGCGGGCGGCGTCACATAATTTATCCCCATATTTGGAGGGCCTCTTCCGCATTATGCTGATAGTATCAACTGCAAGTTGGCCATTCATTTTAGTCTTAAACCTTCATATTTCAAATATCACTTAGAACGTTCGGGTACATCTCATGGTTTTCGAGATACAAAGAAATATTTGGCAAACAAATGTTTGAATAACCACCAGTCGTATGTATCCCTCAAATCCCCCACTCTAACTTATTTATACAACGCTTCTGGTCAAAATCTAACTTTTCTTTGCACCTTTCGATGCGAAAAATAGCGACATGACGTCGACATAACGTTATATCGCACGCCTTTCCAAGACCAGTCGTACCACCATGAACCTGTATCGCGAACAACCATGCGTAATTTTTTATTCTTTGCATTCTAAATAAGTATCCACCATAAATGAGGAGATATTTCTGCTCAGCGGAGAGAGAGGGTCGTCCTGCCCTCTCGGCTTGCGACGCGCTGCCGTCCACCTTCTACCTCTCCCCCTACCTTCCCCCCACCCCCGTGAGAGGGCGCATTGAGGAACAAGAGGAAACTACCGGTTCCATTTCACGCGGTTTATTGCCTCCAAAACATTCTCCTCTTTCATTCTCATTTCCCTGGGCGCTAAACTGTCCTGCGGAGTCTTGAGAAACTCCGGAGGTTAACACACTTCGTTTCCCAAGCGGTTCCTCACCCCAGTTAATTATAGCACGTCACTTTCTGCTTCATCATAGAATAGTTCCTTTTTTTCAATTCATTGGGTAGGTTTCATCCTAGGTTTTTCCCCAAGGTGCTTGCTGGGATAAGAAAGGTGGGTGTTGCACTGTGCATTTATAAAATACGTTGAATATAGATAGAAAGTGTGCGTAAACCACCATGGGTATATTGCAGCCCGCACTAACTCTTTCGGGCTGAATTTTTCCGAGGGAAAAATGTTAGTGCTTTACTAAGAGGAAGCTAACAGCAAGGATTTGTTTTCATTGACTGTTTCTGCTATGCTCTTCCATGTTAATTGAACTCCGTTTTCTATAAAGTTTTCTAAACTCTGGACCTGGGGTCATTTTAGACCACAAAAGAATAATGATTCAAAATTGATAATTTCTCTCTTCATCCCTTCTAACATGGCTATCCTTCAAAAACACTCTCTCGCCTTTAGTCCGTTGCCCCTCCTTCCTACTCTCAAAGCCATTCATCTCCCCCAGCAATTTACTTTCTAGAGGCGTAAAGTCGGGAACTACTTCGGTTGTTTTACATTTCATCAATCTAATAATTTTTATTTCCTGAGTTAACGGTTGCTGAGTACCCAACAGCATTGAGATGCCAACCACAGACGTTTCGAAGGCTTACTCCACTATCATCTTATGGGCGAAGGCTGAATTTCACTAGTGATACAATGGAGACTATCCCTCGAAACTTTGGTGTTTGTATTCTCAACCAGGTTGACAGCACGGGTAGCGATCAATTAAGAATTATGCGTGGAGAAACTCAGCTCATACACCACCTACAACTTTATCAACGCCCACATAACTAAGGCTGGCATCCATTAGCACTAGGTTTTGTATGAAGAGAAAAATGCTAACTGAAGAAACATAGCTACAGATGTTGTTAGATTTACGATACATTTTCAACACCTGGCTGACACCTCTGAATTACAACATACTGCCTCTGTAATTGGTCACCACAGTTGTGCAACCTCTCGCTTAAAAACCAATGCCTCACATAACCCTTCATGAGGTGTCCTCATCCTCATATTGGGGTTGAATTTTCTCTCATTAATAGGGATACGATTGGATCACCGGTCCGAAACCCAATCCATCACCTAGTGGTGGTGATATGCGCCCTCTACAGACTCCTCGCGGAAGTGATTCACTTTAATAAAAGGACTTTATCGCCAGGAGTTTGTGTCATTTTTATTTTCCCGTAAATAATTTATATTTTCTCACCTCAGCCCTGAGACGATAAGACCTCACCCAAGACAATCTTTGGCCTTATGTAAGTAGCACTTCTCTCATCGTAAAACGGAAGACTGCCCGGACGTAAAGTAGGGGTGTTATTGCACTGTTTCCTCGAAATTTGCCACGACCTTTACCGTCTATCTGGTCCAAGGGTGCGGAGTAGATCCTCGGGCACCGATAACCCAAACGGCGCTACTGGATTTCGCGCCCCACTGTATGTATGTACCTGAGTGCTCGTCGCATTCCTCTCCCCCTCCTCCCTCACTGTACCGTTTTTTACGACTTTCCAAGTGGTCTCCTTCCCGGGGTTGTGTGACGCCAGGGCAAGGGGCCAAGGATGAGCCTGGTGGAAGACTCATTAAACCCGTTGATGTACCGCTCTATTAGGGTCCCTAAATGAGGCGACACGTCTCGCTACACGGCGCACTCTTTCTTTCTCGAAAGATGAAGACGGGAGGAAGAAGTGGCTTTCGGGAGACCCGGCCCACGCCTTATCTGCCCCTCGACATCTTCCTCCCAGCGTTTGGACCGCGTCCCTCGGCGCGTTGCACGGTTGACACCTCGACCGAGTCCTCGACGGTCGTAGAAACTGCAAATTTACGACTTTGTCCGAGTCTTTACCGTTGGAAGTAGCTGTGTCTTCTCAATGAGCCATTCTCTGGTCCACAATACCGAGGCTGTGGTGTTGGTGGAGCAAATACAGGTTGAAGCAATCAGATTCAACACAAGCTGGCTAAAGTTCATATCAAACTGGATGGAATATAGAATTAGATATCATCAACATGAGAAATCGCGAGATGCATCATTATGTGCAGAGAGATAAACTATGAAAGGTGGACCTGTGCCACTTGGAAAATGTTATGGAAGAAAAATGGACACTGTAATTAAAAGAATACGAGGAGAATTTACGTGGCCAAAAAAATAATTTTACTACTAATTGTTGGAGATAACCTATCACAGCGTCTGACGAAATGGAAAACGTATGGCATTCGATGTCTAGATAACATGGAATCAGTGGTGCACACGCCTCCCCAGGCTCAATGACTCATCTCCCCCCCTTATAAAATATTTTTTAAATATAGGATAAGTCCGGGAGAGATGGCCCCTCGGGAAAGATGGACTGATTGCATAGTTCGGAATGTAGCCGCTCTAGTGCACCACTGTTCTCATGCTGGTGTCAAGGCTGACTACTTAGACTCGTATTGTTGTTTATAGCCGCTTTGAACTGCTTGTTTGATAGTTATTCAAAGAAAAAGATATCAGGTGAGCAAAATATATTTTCATAGTTAACGTTTTTTAGTTGTAGTGTATTTAATTGTCCATATTATTGAGTTTCATGTCTATACTTGATGGAAACAATGGGTAACGGTTCACTTTACTCCACTGTGGCGCCCCTGGCATTAGGGGAAAGCAGAAAAATGGCCTGGTCCATCTTTCCCATACAATCGGGAGAGATGGACCAGTTCGAGTTGGGATAGATGGACCACACTTTTTACATTGTAAGTAAAAGCTGACAATTTAGATTTGCTTTATCAAAGGGCTGAAATGTTAAAAAACAAATATAATCGAACCAATAATTTAGGAAATTCTAGTTAGTAGTAATTCCAATATTAAAATTTGGCCTTTTCATTACATTGTAATTTTTTTGTGGGCCATTTAATCCTTTTGGTTAGATTCTTGTCTTATATGTTCTAATTTTGCAAATTTATAGTTTGGTAACATTGTTAGTAACCACAGAGTGTTATTAAAATATTCTTTTGTACAGAGAATTTTTTTTCAAGTTTATTTAATGCCTTTTAGTTATGGTCCATCTCTCCCTATATCCTTGGTCCATCTCACCCATAGCATTTGGGTGAGATGGACCAATGAGAAAAATTTTTACTGATTTTTTAAAGGTATTTCCCATTTAAATTTCACTTATTTCTTATGAAATACAAAAACGTTATCTACGATATAATAGGACAACAAAAGATTGAACCGATTATACCATAATTAACAAAAATATGAACACTTAAAAAAAGTGGGGCCATCTCTTCCGGACTCACCCTATATCCCCATAAAGTTAATTTTACGACGCACTTTGTTTCATAACCCCCTTATGTGAGCTCCATTGAACAAAATTCAATATAACTTCATTTGAAACAAATATCCAAAGTTACAAGAGGGCACTATTAGTGCAAGAGTTCAGCATTTCTTGGAATTCATTTGCAGATAATATAAATTCCAATTCATTACTAAGCTCTGGAGAAGATTTTTTTTTAATCTGCGAAGACAAATATTCAATTTCAATCAGTCTGAAAGCAAGCATTATGCACTGAAACCCGGTTCGGTTTTTTTCTATGAGCGGCTTTTGTTAAATGCCATAGGTGCACAAAGCTACATTTATGAAATTAGATTGTACCTATCATAGTATATACTATCGATGAACACAATAACCAATGCTATTTAACGCTAATTTGACACTTCTGAAAATTTTCATGAAAAAGGAAATTGGGATGTGATTAGAAACAAGCGTGGCCAATGGATATTGTTTTACGTTGCCACGCGGAACCGATGAAATTAATCCCAGTTATATAAATGAAATCAGATATCTCTTCACAGTCTTTAAATTCAGATAAAATTATTTAGCTGACAAATGGGACGACTAAAATGTCCTGAGCGCTGTGTTTTAAGCTGGCGTAAAAATTGATGCGGTCTATAAATATTTTTTATCGCCGCGAGCCATTTCCAGTTAAAGATTTCCCATCTTTATTATATTCATTATGCGGGTAAAATATATAAAAAGGTGTTTTTCGAGTATTTTATCGCATATCTTCAAAATATTTTCTGATTTATAAGAAAAAAGTTAATTGACTACTCAATTAGAATTAGCTGTGGGAAGGAGACGATGAGAACGAGTCAGGTAAGAAGTAATGCGCTTCTTTTAATTGCCAACTGTCGTGTTCTTCCATCGAATTGAATACTTCAAGCTCAGCATCACATTCATACCGCTATATTCTTTCCGTGGCTGGTTTTAGCACGAGATCGTTTGATCACTCCCAGCGGTATTTTCATTTCATTTCATTCTTCGTGATCCAAGGAGAATAAACCCATCGTGCTTTAGCTGGAAGCAGCTTTCTGTCTCAAAAACTCTTTCTCCTACATGCTCCCGTCCTCCGTCGCTTCCTCCTCTGCCTTCCACCGCGCCCTACAACCCCCTCCCCCCTTTCGCACTCGTGTCGTCCCAGAAGGACACACGCCAGCAGCAAGATCGTCTACGAGACGACACCAGCCCTCATTCCCAATGACTGATGAACGACCGTCCCTTCCAACCGTGTCCCCCGTTCACCCACACAATTCACCCTGCACTACAATAAATTAACATAAGAGGAATGGCGATACCTTCCTTAATTTCACGGGCTTAGTTTTACGCAGTTACTGTAAGAGGAACCATTTCTCTCTCTCTCACTCTCTGTTAGCCTCCCTGCTTCTACGGTCATCCGTGACATTACGGATGGCTGGTCAGAAGGAGGAGAGGTGCGTGGAGACGGGAACATGGGCGTGAAAGAAGGGGAAGGAGAGAAATCCTGCTGTCATCTGCTGACGACGAAAAACATTAAGGCGTCCCAAAGAGTCGCATCCTGAGAACATACGCCTTTACATAAGCTCTACTGCAAACCGAATCGGGGCCGATGCACTGAATTACTATAATAATTCAATTGGAGTAAAATCCACAAAAAATTAGAGCGTAAATATACTTACATCCAAAGCATGCTCTCACTTGATCTCCAATATCTATCCTAACCGAAAATATGGTCAAATCATAATTAATGCACACGATTTGTCGGTGAAATATTTTTAAGCCTTCTATCGTCGATACGTGTGCAGTCTTTCTAACTTATTATTACACCATTCATGCATCATAATTTTAAAATAAACTTCGTGTGCTGGCTGGCCAGTGCTGGTAACCTCTCGAAATTCAGACACGAGACCTATTAGAGATGAGATGACGTTTTCACGTGTGTAATTGCTCGCGGGTGCATTTTCCTATTTGGAAGATTATTTTTAATTACCACACTGCAAATAACATTCGCTATTAGTCATCACACGACTTCCAAGTCTCCCCCAATCTTCGAATTTCAATGCCGTTTCATCGGTCCGGGACAGGGGACAAAAGTTGTAATGTTGTATAAAAAGTGTGACACATAAAGTTTAATGTACAATGTAATACATAAAAGGGTAATTTATAAATTAAAAGTAAAAAGAATGAACGTTCACCATGGCTGTGGTGGGTGAATATATGTCCAGCTTGGAGGCACCTATATGTGTAATAAAGCGGCACACGGCAGCTCCAAGCGTGAAGATAGGAACAAAAAGCATGAGATATTATGAAAAAAATTACGCCATAATGACTTAAGGATAAAATATTGATTAATGCATTGTTTTCATTCAGTTCGTGACAATCTTTTGGCGAATTTAAACAAATGTATGCAAAATGTAAAACTCTTTTAATTTTAAACATATTGCTAACGGAAAAGACTGTGACGTATTCAGCCCAAACTCTGGGCCTGGAAACCAGAAGATATTGAATTCTCTAATTGTTAGAGGAAACATAGTACTCTTAAGTTACACCGGTCAGCTGGAAAATTGCCCTTGCAGTATGCAATGTAATTAGGTAACCTCTAACGAATTAAACCTATAACGCACAAACCGTGCCGAAACAATATGTCCTTGAGTAGTAAGTACGACTGTCATGCTGACATGTTTCCTTTGGTAAACATTGTTTCCAACAGAGAGAAGAAGTGTGTACCCTGGAAGAGTTTTTGAGGTGTAAGCAAAGACAAAGGAGCATTATATTTGAGGAAGCGGTGAGGGCAAAAAAAACTCTAAAAGATGGCAACTGGTCAAGTAGAAAAGAAAATTATCACCAGCAGGGGCTGGGATTTAGAGGAGTCAAGAGAAATTGAATGCAGGCCGCGTTGAGAGAAAAAATATTTTCAAATAGGGTGACGTTCAAATGCTGGAAAATTGTTGAAGAGCAGGGACAATAATAGGAATATTTGACGGCATAAGGTGATAAAGAAAGTGTAAATGAGTTGAGAAAGATTTAATGTCGTTTAGTTAGATAATAATTCATGCCATTATATCAGATACGATCCAATAGGGGAGTGAATGAAGGGCCCAAAAATCTAGTAAACAGTTAATATAAAACCTGACGAATACATGAAAAAAAGACTGAAAATAGGTGTAAGGCTAACAAATGGTTTTTACAACAAGCATTTTAATGCTTAAGCAATTTGGGAACATAAAAATTCAACAAATCCCAATAAAAGATAGTAAAATTTACCTATTTATTTGTAACAAAATTTTTAATCCTCAAGAGGAAAGTTTTTGCTGAAGACGTGTCTGGGAAATAAATATAATGAAATAATGAGACAATTGGAATGGCAGAGGAAGAGAAGGCAGAGAAGGGAAGATAGAAATCCATAGAAACCATAGGGTGGCAAAGTAGGTGGAGCGTAGGTGATGAAAGGTGATGGAAGACTAGAGGCCCATATGAAAGGGAGAATGCTGAAATGAGGGAAAGAGAGAGAAATAGGATAACCAATTGCGATGGTATGGAGTGTTCAGGGAGTGTAGAGAAGAGATATAGATGCTGGGTGAAATTACTGAGCTAATAGCATGGGTATTGATGAAGCGACAATGATTTATCAAAAACTTATCCCGGACGGGAAAACCCGATGTTGTAAAAATGGAAGGAGCTTTTGATCCCTTAAGTATTTCATTTATTTTGCAACTTTTTTTTATATCGAGTAACACGGTCATGTATGTACATTGGAAGGAATACTTTTATATCGTGCAGTCAGTCCTTTGGTGCATCTTCAAATGCTTGTGAATTGGCCTAAAGGTGTTGGGATGGGTGGCAGTGGGAGGCACATCCGCGTATGAAAAGCGGAGGTGGGCGAGATGAGGCGCTCGTGGTTTATTAGCATCCAGAGTGGCCACGGTGGCTACCGTTATGGCCTCCCTCCTCTCTTTCTTCTCATTCCATTCCCTCCCCCTTCCCACCCTCCCGAAATATCTCTTCCTCCTCCGTGGTCCACCCCGGTCCATCTCCCAGAAGCGCTGACCGCGGCGCCGCCACCGAAGAAAGGCCAACGTCATGGCGGCATTGTTCGGTAGCCTGCCGCCCGGAGGCATCAGCGGCAGCCGGACCGTGCATACATCACGCAAATGCCACACTCACACACGTGCACACAAAACACGAGAGCACATCTCCTTGGTTCTGGGGAAGGAGGAGGAGTGGGTGTCTCTCCTTGGAGATGGACCCGGAGATCTTCCTCTATACTCCCCCCTCTCTGCGCTTCTCGCGCGGTCAGACGAAGTCAATGCTACGTAACCCTCTCTTTTTCTCTCCAATATTTCCCGGGGATATTCAAGTAAAAAGAATCGCACCGCAATGAAAAGATAATGGTTTTGTAAAAGACGCAAAATATGTTGAAACGTATTCCTATATTTTTAAAAAATATAATATGCATTTGGCATTCATTTTACGAGTTGCATTTGGTAGATGAGACTTGCCGCAAGTTGGCCACCTTCAATAAATTACTTTGATATCAACCATCATCTACAATCATAAATTTATGACTGTTTTGCTGCAGCTATCTTACCCATCCTCTTCTCAGCCAACAACTTTATCCCTTTAAAAATCCTTATGTTTGCATTCAACGCTATTTGTTCAATGCATTATTCCATCATTGATTTCCCTAAGTGATACGTATGCCTTTTAGCCTTTTACCGCAAAATTTTCTCAGGTACCCTCTAACCATAACTCACCTATGCTTATCTGGGATACCCGAGTTGCCATAAAATAAAGTGGGGAGTGGTGGTAGTGAATTTGTGGAAACGCAGCGGAATTGAAATTATAAAACTTTCTATGACATTATTGTTAATCTAATGCATACAGCTACTATCAGGTTAAAATACAGGAGAAATTCTTAGAACTATTAATTTTCTGGAGTCATAATTTTATGCACTACATGATATTTCAGTGTATTAAATGTTATCGCAAATTGCACATTATCGCACGTCGTAAACTTTGCATTCCTATTGTGTTTCACATCAGATACATGACAGCGTGCATGTTGCATAATTTTCGTCGAATCCTCGATCTGGAAATAAATAGGTAAGCTTAAGGCTTTCAAAAGAATAGACCTGAATTAACACATATTCATCAACAATTCGTTGCATGGGACATCACAGTCATTAAATGGAATTTCTAGAACTCCAGCAGGATGGAGTTCAACATTTAAATAGTGCCTCATTTAATAGAAAAACTTTTGTGATGAACTCATATGCATAAACTATATTGTGTATCACATTATATTGGCTTCATATTGCAGGAAAGCAGCGTTTTAACGCATTTTCTTAAGTTTTAATAATATGTCAAAACCTATTATACTTCACCTCGCATTTATCGTATGACGAACCATATGGTATAATGATAACGAAGTTTGCATGTCTCATGATATCGCAAAGCGATGTTTCTTGGAGAGGAGGCTTGGAATCCCAAGTCATATGTATCTAATACATTTCGCATGTCGCGGTTGATACATTGCAAAATTGCACACAATTGAGATGGGCTTACATAGAGTACTCGTCTGCTATAGCAGTTGTTTGATACGCGATGCATCGCTACTGCTACCGTTTCTAAGTGTGCTCGCTGACTTCGGCAACCGCAGAGGACCGCTAAAAATTTCAATATGGCTTCTAGAACTGGAAAGGCGACAAGTTCTCAAAAACACTTCTCGTTGGCGATAGGTTATTATGAGAATAAGATGGTAGACAGCTGCAATTTTCCATATCAAAAATACTTGAGCATTATTAACTGTAAATATAAACAGCTTGCTGTCAAGTTCTATAGTCGGAATTTTGTAGGGTTAACGCCATTGTTAGCGCATTTGTGATAGCTCACATGAGCTGTTCTCTCTCCTTATCCTTAACGTAACTTCAGCCAATGCGATAAACTAAGAAATTTTCAATGTACTCTTGTCCAAGGGAAGTATTTGTATTTTTTATCAACTTCATGTAATGATGCGAGAACAAATGTGTGACAAAACACCTCAACTGTATTTAAAAATAATATCTAGCAAACAATTTAACGGCTTTTTCCTCAGGAATTTTGAATTATAAGCATATGTAAATATAATCAATGATTAAAGTAAAAACTAATTTAAAAAAACTAAAAAAAGACTAATTTTAAAGGTTTTTATATATTATTTTATAGTGCTGGTTTCCACGAGTTTTGAGCTTTTTTCTCACAAACGATGTTGTGATCCTCTTTCTTTATATTTCTGTGATTCTCAAATACTTCCAATAATTGTGATCAATTTCCTATCTAGTGTGGTTACTTCACAGTTAAGACATTTTCGGTATTAATTTGAGGATCATTGATTTAAGTTTAAGCTCTCATTGGTAAACGTGCAGTCTTTATCTTTTTATGATTTTAATATGTACAAGCAGTGTGTGCGTGTTTTTTTTACAAAAAAATTGTTGACCAGTAAATAATATTAACATAGAAAATTATTAAATTGCATTGCACTTATATTTTAATATTTTCATACATTAACGTAGTATTATTCAAATGTTATATTCAAGCTTCTATGCGTATAAGATTGATTATTTTTCTAACATAAATACTAATTTAAAAATAGAACAAAAATTAGGATGATGACCATCCTTACAAAGTCTTGGTCATATCTAATGTGGTTCGTTCATCGCCTCAACAAATTTGCAATCTACTTATTTCGTTCCATTACATAATATTGACATTCATGCTGCCTTTTACTATAATTGAATCACAGGAGATTTCTTTTGGGCAGAGATATCCTCGCCAGTCACTACGAATTCCCGGCTTCGGGCATGAAGCACCTTCACCCGCTAGCAATTGTTGCGATAAACAACGGTATCTCACCGTTGAAAAGCCCTGGTACATTTCTAACAGCTGGAATCCAAGATCAATCAGGGTCTACCTTGTCCCCTATCGACTCTTCCTCGCATCGCAGTTTACGTTCACACGAACAAGTCGAGCTTAGAAGTGGACTGTCATAGAGGTCGAATGATATGTGAAAAACCAACCTTCAGCTTGAGCTGTGTTCGACCTCCACAATTAATGGACACTAACGAGTCATCATCGCCGAATACCATCATTTACCTCTTTCGTTGGTTTCTTCTCTAACTAACACCTCCACTCTAAGTGAGCTGTAAAATACAACTCTCCATTGAGTCGAAATATTTCCCTCTCAACTGAATTTTCCTAGTTCTTAATTAATATGCGAGTGGCAAAAGCACGTCTCCAGCCAATGAGGCAAATTTTTCACAGATTTGAGATAGTGTTTTGTCCCTCGAATGTTCCCTCACTTTCTGCCACGAATTTCACTGGATGTAGCAGCAAGCTGTGAATTCAACTTTAAATAATTCCTAAGATATGTCTGATGCATTCTTGTCTGTTTTGGCTTTATAAGAAACCAGAAGGAATATTAATTGTTTATTTGAAGTGGGTAGACAAAAATGTAATCACGGGAGTGAATATTAGACTCACATTTGCATTGACTTACAGATATCTCTTCCACCGTGCTTCAAACTAAGAAGGTAAAATTCACTCCGGAAAAATTAAAGTATGATGATTTAATGATTTTACTTGGTAAAATTTCATATCGGTTTAGTAAAAGACACCAAATAAGGCTTCTTTTTTCAAAAGAAAGGTTTTATTTTAAGTTTAAAAAAAATGGAATGCCACAAAGTTACTAGAAAAAGTCTTTTACTTAAAGTTTTAGAGACATAAATTTGGAGAAACACAGTTATCAGTCGTAATTTTGGTCGGTCTCTTCATTGGCAAAAACTGTGTCGAAAACCAATATGCTACTGCTTCACTAAAGGAGTATTTCTTCAATGTCAAGTCTACATCAACGCAAGTTAAATTTTATACCCTTTAGCTGCTTGAAGCTTTCAAATTCCGCTCACCTCTCAGGCTACGTAGACATAGCTACGATATGCCAGATTACTCATCTTTCTGATGCTAAATGAACTAATTTCAACAGCAGGAAATGTTTTTAAGCTAATAGAGTAACACACTAATAAAAATTTTAACCAGCATTCACTTCAGTGCTGCTTGAAAAAAATTATTAGCAACTAAAATAGAGAGATATAATCAACTGGAAAGGTATTACCATAGAGTAAGTATATACTTACTCTATGGTATTACTGACAGTACTACGAAATAGTCTCGTAACATACGCTCATTGTTTGCTGCTGAGCATTACCACTGCAGCGTGCGTACTTCCATCTACTAAGATGCTTAGCGCCACATTGTTTACCTTTCTTTCTATCTACCATACTTCCTGTATACTTCTACACACATATTTCACAGGCTGGGCCAACCTAACCTCAACTCCCTTATATTCACGTTTCGTATCCACGTGACGCTAAACTGCTTATCAAGCCTTTCCCAACCTAACTTGAATATTCTTATAAAACCCTCTCATTCAATCAAATGGTGAACTGCCGCGTAGTAGATATTCGTATGAGTTGTACTACAGCCCGTCAATACTAGGAATCGAAGAATGGGAACGCTTCTCTTTATATACCTATATCATAATCCTTCATTAACTCAGGGCCTTAATGTTTCTCCAATGTTGTTTGTTTTGTTCGTAATTGTTTCTCCTGTTGCAATTTATCGTGGCTCCAATGGTATTTTAAGTTTTCTTGGAATCAAAATTGTGTTGAAACTATATTTTTACTCCCAAAACATTTCCTAATTTATGTATCTATTCTTGTGGATAAATTTTCTTTGCAACGAAAAATACAATAGTTCTTCGTGGTTGACATTAATATTTCCCTACGACTGAGAAAAAATAGACTTCCTCGTCCAGGCATGGGATTCGTACAATTAGCGAGTAGAGAAACAATAACTGGCCAAAGTGAAACGGCGAGCGACAAAGCCACGGCGCTTGACACGAAGATGGTTTGTTCTTCAGACGTTGCCGAAATCGGAGTGGTTGAGGATTAACGAGGTGAGCAGTGACGAAAAGGAGCAAACAAACAAGGGAAACTGACGTTCATTTGTTTCCGAGGAGGGCGGAAAGAGGGTAAAAGGGATGGATCGCTATGGGGAAGTCGCCGTCGTCGGCGTCAAACCGTCGCCGCATTTCGGACAATGAGTAATGAATGAATCGATTCCACCGGTCGATCTCTCGTCGGAAGTGCTCTTTACCTTGGTCGGTGGAGGCCCTTGTGATTTATCGACCCCTCAGGGGCGCTAGGTGGCGCGTCCGCCACAATTGGTGCGATCGCCAAAAGCATCGGCGCCGTCCGTCTCAGACGGGACAAGCCATCGTGGCCGGCATGAGCGCCCCCGTCGCACCGGAAATCCGATTCTCATGATTAGCTCGTTCGCCTTTCCGAATATCGACGACCAAGGTGAGGATCGACGACCACGAGGGGCTTTCCCACGGGAAAGTACGGAGGACGAGTTTCCGCCTGCGTTATAGGCACATCTATGTCACTCATCCATATTAACCAGTAACTAATTTATTGTAATTACTAAATACCAACTTATGACATGCTTTATTCTTCCATGACTTCCATCTCTACTCTGGACGAAACACATCGGTTGTTGCTGCAATTTTTATTTCAATAATTCCCGTAAATTTCATTTCAATCCGAAGTTACTCAAGTTGTATAAAAAGGACGCAATACTTACCATCATACTGCACCAAATCAATTTTCTGGCCACGTAATTACTGAATGAATGCAACTAATGCACTGTTGGCGAACAAATTCACCATTAATGACGTATAAAATTAAAATAATATTACATTTAAATTTCCTTATATTAATTCGTGGTAATTGTCCGTAACTATGTATTTTTGCAATGCTCGCGGTTGGTCCATTTACTTGAGGTAATCTCCGAAGATACCGGTCAAATCGAAGCGAGAGTAGGGTCGTTCAAAAAGGAAAGGTAGTTGCATTGCTTATGCGTATTTTTATTTTCATCGACCGATCGAAAAGTGAGAAAATTTAAGCATGAAAAATGGTGTTTTCCGTATCCGTTAACGTGGGGAACAAGTTTCCAAGCAAATTAGTTCACGTTGCTAAGTAAGTAAATGTGTTTTGGTAAAGGGACAAAAGCTTCATTGACTAAGTGGAAGAAGTTGAAGAGGGTGGAATTAGTTTTTCTTTATTCTTGAAATAACGAAACAAATCAATCGTGTACAGACGCTATTTGTCGTGTACTGATTGAAATTATATTAACATTGTTTTTTACAGAAATTTTGATTGCTGTTTAAATCAGTATTAATGGTTGATCTGTTGTTGTTTCGTAAGTATAAAAATTAAAATGTTACAAATATGTAATTGATAACAGGTGAAATACATAAATTTTAATAATTTTTGGCTGATGAACCTGCGTCGGGAGAATGAGATAACGTGTTCAGTGTAACTGCACGAAAAGTAACGAAAATGGCACGACAAAATCCAGAACAGGATTTTTCACAAAATATTCTTGATTCAAGCAACGTTAATAAGCCGGGAGACAGATCATCAGCGTGTGTGAATGTCTTAATCGCCCACGGAACGTCCAAAGATATTATTATTTGCGCATGTAAACGTACGAAACGTGTAACTAATTTTTCTAAGACCAAAACCCCAGAGCAATTACGACGTCGTAAAGATAAAGTGGCCGAACTTTCTAGAAATAGTTGTTTATTTGAATCTTAAGAAGATAGAAAAGAACATCTTAGGAATATAGATCAACATATGTTAGATTACGTGATGACGAAGTGTCTGTGATTGAGCGGCAGTAGCGTCTCAGTATGATGTGTCACAGGGATCAATGACGACGGGACAGTGAGACTGACATTGAGCGTTTCCCGAACGGTTCAGCAATAGTCACAATGTGTTCGTGCGTGACATTGCGTGACAATGAAACACTTATGGATCGTGAAGAACGCTGGAATCGTGATAGAATTCGACATGCGGATCAACGATAACAGGAAAGCGAGACCGCACACACCGAACGAGTTGATGAACAGGCGGCTGGGAGACAGTCTAATTTGACATTGTCAGTTGACTAATTTTGACAACTAAAATTCTTATATGTTTTTATCACATACTTTTGATAAGTGTTAATTTTGTGCTGAATACAAGGTAGTTGATTTCTATAATTCGAGTTTCATATTTAGATATTAATATTTTATTCGGTAATCTATTAATGTCTGTTGCTATATCAGCACATTATTTTGAAAATATATTATACCAACGTATCCACACCCACCATTATAAATTTAACAATAGCTATCCTATACCTAATCCATTCCAGTTTTCATCAATTTAAATTAAGACATTCACTTACATCCCCACCAAAAATATTTCCAAGAGCTCAAAGGACCAATTCTGTTTTTAAACCACCCAGACGAATCCAGAAAAATATTTCAACAACTTACCTGCACCCAAACCATTTCATTGGCTACACTAAAACCTCCCAGAGTATTCCTGGGGGTATAGGTTCGACGCGCGCAACACATCTTGAACCTCTAGTCATTATTAGTTTTTGGGATAAAAATGATTTATTATTACCCCAACGTACAATTAACAAAGTCAAAATTTTTCTTTGAGTGACAAATAAAAATATGAGACTGTGATAGTTTTGAATGCATCAAAAATAGTTTAAAATGCCATTTTAATGAACGGTACAAAAGAAATATTATTTTTCATATAAAGTAGACGATACTAATAAACAAATATAGAAGTAAATGCAATCAGTAAAAATCGTAATATGGAATAACTGAATAAAGACAAAGTACTTTAAATATATTCAATATAATGCACTGCAACTATGAGTGCTTATCCTAGGGAATATGATTCAAATGTGCAACATTCTCAGAGAAAAACTCGTAAAAAGGCATATGCTTCCCCATCCAATATTAAAGCAACTGCACATATAATTCCATATGTAAATACTCTTTACTTACACAGCCAACATTCTCCTTGTGGGGTTTGTTGTGATGAATTTAGCTAAAATGATCTAATTGTAAATAATTTTTAATTTTAATCATACGCACCTAGATTAAACGTTATTTAACACCATACATTCATGGAAACTACAAGGGATTTATTTATTTTGAATTTCATGGATATATACTTTCAACTTGTCTTCCATGAGACAAGTGAACACTACCCGTACCAATTTTGTTTGCGCCTCATTCTCGAAAGGTGGAAGGCAACGATCCTTAGAGTCGCCTCCTTTCTACTTACAATTTGCAGGACAGGATGAGAGAATGCTACACTCACAATTTACTGCTTCCTCACAGTTCCCCAAGCATTTATCGTTCCCATGAGGATGAAACCAAATTTTACTTTATTCGAAGTACTATGGGGGAAAAAGTTTCCCAACAAACGGAGCGTCGCCACAATCGCTCTCGGCGGAAAATCGCTTTCCTTTCCGATGGCATCATTATTCTTAGGTCTCGGACACGACGAGGGAAATTCAAACATAGTAAGGTGATGGACTAATCATCCGAATCGGTGATAGATTCCCGACTCCTCGCATGATCCGAGTGAGTTTCACGCTGGCTCCAAGAACGGAAGCTCATTAGATAACCTTGAATGCAATTGAAACGTTCCTTTGAATTCTCTCGTACGGCTCAACTAAAACCAGGTAGTGATAAATTTTTCCTTAAGCAAAACTCCGTAAGTAAGACCACAGGCAGCTTATCACTAAAAGACTAATGGCAGTTGATCGGTAGGTTATGTGGAATGTGGATTTGAATGCATTTTCTTTTGAAGACACTATTTCTCTGTGATAACTTCCAGGGATATTCAAAACATTCCTTTAAGTCTAGGAGAGAGGGGATAAATCGATGAGACAGTTGAGGTAGTCTCAACTTCGCTCAAATATCGAGGGCAATGGATTTGAATAGAAAGACAGTATATTTAAGGCTAAAATGCTAGAGGGAGGGGATGAGATGATGAAAACACGACAAAGAAGCGACGACAAAGATGCACATCTCGAGATGATGATGGCAGCATTCGTTAGCATCCTGCTGACAACTCTCTTACTGTTGGCGGGGTGGCCGTGATAAAGAGGACATTAAACTTAAAAGCACCTGTATGACGAGAAGCCGCCTCCATGAAGCCGGTATGAAAAGTTCCAGTTCAGCAAGAAATCCAGAAATTAGCGAAACTAATTAAACGGCGAGGTTAGAATTCGGTCATTCGTGGAAATAACAAAGGTAGTTTTCTCATCATAGATATTCATAATTTCCACGAGGTCAGGCCTGAGATCATCAGTCAGAGATCATTCCTCCTATCTGACACGTATCACCCCAAAAATAACTAGGAAAAATAGATCTGGGCATATATGTCTGCGTTTTTGGAGAGCTATTTCTGCAGTCGGGCCGGGACTGCTGTAGAGAACACCACCTCGAGTGATGTCTAAGGATTACCTACGCCCGAATCTTTCGTATTTTCATCACTTCCTTACATAAACGACGTAGCGAAGAAATAATATATGTTCAGGTCACCTGTCCCATCCACAGTGCGCGTTACTCAGGAGATTTTTCGAGGAGCATTCGCACAGTACAGCGTAACCCTTCCCTCCAAACTCACAGTACCTGAATCCAATACAAAATATTTGCGACTGAATGGTCAAGGAATGGCAGAATGCCAAATGAAAGAGCCAAGAAACAACGGTATTACAAAAAAGTAACTCTTCCATCTTGAATAAATGCCTTCAATATTTTTTAAAATATGCTGGAATATAATATGATAACTCCAGTTACATAAATGAAAGCGGTT
The DNA here is from genome assembly GCA_963573305.1 of Pyrrhosoma nymphula. Classification (NCBI taxonomy): domain Eukaryota; kingdom Metazoa; phylum Arthropoda; class Insecta; order Odonata; family Coenagrionidae; genus Pyrrhosoma; species Pyrrhosoma nymphula. Next base: position 144,842,485 of record OY754333.1, read on the forward strand.
TCGTACTCCACCTAGAAGTTTAAATATTTCAACATTTCAAAAAGGCAATCAATCTTAAGGAAAATGTAATATCTATCTTACTTACTGTTTTTTGTCTTTTTTATTTGCGTATTTATAAATTCATTAGTACACATCCGCGCATAAAAAGCTTATTTATTTGCATATTCATTAAATATCTACCGCCATGCTTGAAATGCGCATTGATCATACGTTTGTATTCACGATTAAAAGAGGAAATTCTTATTCATTGCGGTGTTCTTTAAATATCGCTGGTTATAAGGATAGTAGACAGCGGGTTAATCCCAGGACCTTGCTATAGTGTGAAAATTGGAGCGAAACCAAGAATAAAAGGACAGGAAAGAAAAAGAATGCAGAGGAAGCTACGGCGATAACGAGTGTTCAATGATACGTTTGAAATGCATGCATGGCTGTCTAATGCAACTCAATTTGGAAGCCAGCGCTAATAGCACTCGGGGAAGGAAAGCGGCCAGTAATCCGCCACTGGCTTCGACGATGAGTCCATCACCTTACTGCGTTCAACATTCCCTCGTTGTTGCCTTGGAATAGTATACCATAAGAGAGAAAGCCGATTTTTCTCCAGAGGGGTAGTGGCGACGCTCCGTTTGTTGGGAATCTTTTCCCCCCCATAGTACATATATCGCTTGAGTTTATTTTTTTAGCCTTTTACATCTCTTAATTACGCATGAGTTCCTTAAGCCACACCGCTCCTAAACGTAAGCACTTCTCAGTCACTATATCTTGTAGTGTATCCATTGAAGCGCCACTAAGCGCAAACTGAAAGTAGGGGGCCGTTATACCCCACACGAGAGATTCTAACTCGTTACCTTCAAACAGAGCAATTGATTAGGGGCCTAATTACGCTGATTTATTCTCCTGCTATGTAAATTTGTAGCTCAGTTAGACCTCAATAGTTGGGTGCCTCCTCAAATGATCAATTAATTAAACAATTGACGGGATTCTAAGTGCTATGTAATATAACCTTGTTCTGAATAAGACAACTTCTCCTTTAATTCTCATAGGGTGCTAAGTTAACATTAAATACCATTATACAATATTACACACATCCATGTTCAATGATAGGGAAAAGGCATTCGACAAATGCATATTAAATTAATAACGCCGAGCCTGCAGAGCTACATCTCCTAATGCGTTGTCACCTTATAGGTATTTCCTTTCCACTTCCATAAAAAAACACGAATCGGTAGAGTAGTTAAGATTTTTCCGCAATCAAATTTTTCAGCAAACAAGGGGTGCAATTCACCATCAAATTTCTGAAGGTTGTGATCGCAAAGCATTTCATCGCCAGGCCCAACCGAGAAATACAGAAGAATGATATGGGGTGAATTAAGTATTTTCCCAAACCGGCCGTTAAAAGACGATCAAGCTACAATCGGTAACCTTCATGCATTTTCCCACCGAAAACCTTTAAGAGGTTCTCTATTTCTGCGAAAATCTCACCTACTAAGTGAAGAGTGGCTTCATAGCCGTTTCCGAAAACAACCCGAATTAGAAAAATTGGGCTTTGGGCCATCAATCAGCTAAACCCACACAACACGAGAGCGTCGTTGGGAGGCGGTCGTCTTCATAGCCCTCGTGTGTCGTGGACGGCGGCGCCTCCTTTGCACTACTCCCGCCCGCCGTCCGCCACAACGTCGCTTCGGACCGCAAAACCGCTTGACCACAGCGAGGGCGGCCAATCTGCGAACGAGGGGTTTCCCGCAACGTATTCTCACACGGCAGTTTCTTCTTCCCCCTCCCACGGGATACCAGCTCTCACCCCATTTATTCCTCCTCCTCACCCTTCCCACCCGCAGGTTTCGGAAGGCCCGGAGTGACCGGGGCACAGGCGCCGGGTCTAACCGCCCAACCGATACGTGCAGAACAACAATAGCCGCCGCCTTCGACGCCGGTCAGCTCGCTCACTCCAGCGTTGAAGTCTCCTGCCTTTTTTTTCCTGAGTGAGGCCATCCGCTGGTTGAAGTCTCCTGCCACTTTACCCATCAATGCTGACCGATGGCCTTCCCACCGTTCCTCCCCTCCCGCCACCCCCCTCCGTCTCCTTTGGAGTTTCACAGGGGCGTGGTGTGGGACCGAAGACCGAGAAATCCGTCTCGTCCGAGGGAGGAATATGTCCGACATCTCGCACCAATTTACTTGCCCGCGGGTTCCTACCTGCTATTAGAGACAAAAGGGCCGTGTTACCATTCGATCACCACCGCCTTTGGAGAAGAAAAGAGGGAAACCACGGGATACGTCCTACAAGATGGGTACTACGTGTTAGTCCACTCCGTATCACACCACCGTTGAGAGGACATGGGGAGCTCACAAATTGCCTCGCATTGTTTCACAGCTTGTCTCTCACACTTCCCTCGGATGAGAAAGTCATCGGTCTCGCTTTAGGGGGTGTATTTCCTCATCGGTTATAAAGCTATCGGTATCCAGCAAAGAAATGAAAAATTTTGCCAAAACCGTGCCCAATGGAGTATATTACTTCCAAGACGTATTCCTTTACTTACGAGAAAGAAGTCAAATTACTTCGGGGATGCAGAAAAGACAAAAATTAGGGTTCCCTCTAAAAAATAGAATACACTAGCATGATGAATTTTGCTGGTGAAATGACCATTTTCGCCAAAATAATAGATGACATTTTAACGTTAGACTTCCGTGAAAATGTGAGGAAAACTCAGTAAATTATATAGCAGTCTCAGCAAAACCGAAAAATCAACTTTTAAGGTGGCATGAATTTCGCAAAGAAAAATGTCAAGAAAATAATTTATTCAAATCTTTTTTCATCCTAGAAATACGTGCCTTCGTTGTGAAAAATAATAATACTATAATGAGTTAATTATCTCAGTCAACGACCGTTTTCCAACGGTGCAACTTCTAACAACCAGAAATGCATAATCGGTTTAAAAATATCTCATTAAATTGCACACTTGTAGCGTAAATATCCACATGCAAAAATATTGGCAGACTATGGAACTTAGCCATAATATATGATTCGAATAAACATGATATAGTCCTATATGACGACAATAATTACGAGGTGATCTACGAGTGATCTAGACAGAATTCTTATGGAAGAATTCTTTACATTTTTATAGCGCTAAAAAATATAGGGACATGTAAGTTGCCTCAACTAAAAGTTCATTAGAGTCGCCTGAATATCTATACAAAAAGATCAGACCGACGTGAAAAACGTTACTATGGAAGACCTAGAATTGAATAACTTAAGCAGGAGATGAGGGATATGAGTATTTCCAAGCTCTATTAAGAATGATTACGTTATTATATCTACACTAACCCAAAATCCCTCCCCTACCCTGGCCCCCCTACCCTGAATGTGTGAAATTCACACGCCTGTGGCTTAGTCCGGGGTGAGCTCTACCCTCAACTATACAAACCATTCCGGTTGAATCACTGAGTGAGTGAACCCAAAACCACCCTCAAGAAATTTCAACACGGAATTTATGTGTAAATATTTATTCTAAGAGAAAGTTTCACTGCCATACTACCTTTTGACAAGTACTCTTTCGAGAAGGATATAGTAGCGCATTAAAAACTGGAAAATTTCGGACTCTTGAAAATTTAAGGATCCATAATGAAGTATTGAAGATAAGCAAGCGTAATATTTTAGACCGTCAGTCCGTTACGAGGGAACTCGATGTGTTAGGAATGAACGGTTTTTATATCCTCTTCGGAGACTAGTTATTTTACAGACTTCAAGAGAACTGAAAAATAAAGTTTGAGTCACATCAATGGCGTGAAAATCTCTGATATTTTTACAATTATTTTCAGCACACAATATTTAGCACTACAAGCAACGGGATATGATACGGACCAAAGCTAAGTATTATGACGATCACTTGACATAGTTTTTAATTTTAGGAAATTAAACTAAAAAGGAATGATGAAAGAAGATTATCAAGAAATTCACAGCTGAATTGTGCTATAGATGAATCTCGCTCCTCATTCCGCACCACAAAATACAAATTTCTAAGTATTACCGGAAAATAACCATATCACATAAATTTACTAACTCTGGAGGTATTTCTTTCTTGGCAATGCCTATTAAGCGTAAACAATGGTTACCCTAGGATTTATGATCTATTCTCTCTGCTGAAATGGGTACCGAGTAAGTGTTTGCGTCAACTGTCAACACCCCTATGTAGAGGAACGGGGTTCGATGGGCCGAATTGGAAGGTGCTGCTTTCTGGGAGCTCAGACACTTTCTCACTTTTGATGTGACGAGCGCCAAATCTTACTCCATCTGCATCTACACTTCATCCCCGTTCTTTCTTGAACTTGAATGAAGGCTTCCACGAGAATCACCTGAACCTTACCAAAACACCTACCACCATGGACTTCAGTAGGATTGTGTGCTGGCTTTAGGGGATCAGAGGACGTTCATTCTTTCGAAAAAAAGCTTAGAGAGGAAAATATTTGCAATAGAAGTCAACTCTAAAGAGTCCGACTGAAGCAGCGGGAAGACAAACTCCATTTCTTTTGCGTTCAATACTATGTGGCATTTTTTAAGCACCTTTTGGAAACCTTTTTATGTTAGACCAATATGCGAATTTTTGTGGTGCCGTACACTCTACTGGAGGCTTAAACCTTCCGCATGATAGTAATAAAACATGCGGTTACACTCGGTACAAGAAAGCAGCGTCTTTAGAAATGTAGGGGATCTTAAATTTAATTTTTATTATGAATTTTAACGATATTTAAGATTTTGAATATGTATCGCAGCCTAACGCTCTAGAAAAAATACTTCCTTTCCTTTAAAGTGAGTGATAAATTAATGCTACTTGTACTCATTGGGCATTGCGACACTATTTTAAAATTTATTTCCTGATATTTGCTTTTTTTATTTCCTTGCATTGATTTTTTAAATTTTAAGTTTTAAAAATATCCTCCTCAATCAAATTAATAAATTTGTGTAAATGCTATGGAAATTTAATCGGTAGCTAAAACATTCACCCTTCACTGTTTCATTTGGAATACTAATATTATGTTTTCGATAAAAATAAAATAACATATCCCCAGAAAAATATTCCGCGAATATCCTTTCGCATCGCGCCAATATATCTGTCGTCTCCATCTCCAGTCTCTCTCCCCATCACATCTCTGCCAACTCCTCCATTATCATCCCCTCACTCAAAGTCAACCCCCCTTGCAAGGCGTAGACCCTCAATTCCACCCTCTTCTTCTTCTGTCGTAACCCCCGCCCACCACAAATTCTCCCCTCCTGGGAATCACTCCACCAAACAGTATTCATCTCTCCCACCTCGCACCCCCACTTCTTCCTTCAAAACTCGAGCACCATCCCTTCTCCCCTTAGGGCATCGGGGGCGAAAAGTGAAAGCACAATAATGGTACCCCTTAAAGGGACGTCCGACTGGAATATAAAAGGCAATTTGACCACGAACCCGCAATTTGGGTGCGCCGCTCTCAAAAACAGACGCCACCAATCCCGGCCTTAAAAAAATTTCCTTCAGTGTCTCATTCCGTCTTTCTCTCATGCCCGGAATGTCAGAGGAGGTTTTTTCCCCTGCTCATTGCTAGCAATGCCGCAAGGCTCTCAATCCCGGGCTGTCCCGAGCCCCTGAAGCAAGGTAGTTGCACTGAATCCACCCTCGGAAATACCCTAAGGGGAAGGGTATTCCTGGAAATTGGGATATTCTAGTAGCCAAACCATGTTATTGGACGCTAATCAGATTAGAGCACCAGTTAACACGCATCGGCCGAGACTTTGATGGGCCTTGTCTGGTAGTTAAACCCTGTCTTTTTCGCTTTTCTCCCTTTTGAGAAAAATTCCTCAGAAATTCAGCAATTTAAGAATATCGTATCATTTTGCTTTTGAGCGATTATGGAGGACCACGCGATTGTTTTGGTGGCATGAATGCTTGGGATTCCAAATATTCAAGAAATGTATTGGAACCCTTCCAAGCGAACGGCTGAACGGTTTAAATCCAGCGAGAAAGATGAGAGTCGCTTTGATTTGGAACAGGATTTTTTCACCCCAAAATAATCATTAAAGGGATGAAAGAAGCACGCGTTAATCTGTAAATAATAAAACTGTGAATTGAGTAAAATAATCAATACGCATTTCCTTATGTGAGCTAATCATTCATGAGGAGAAAATGGTGACAAAATGTTTTGATGTAACTGTAACTCATTCGAATGTGGATTTAGATTAAAGACACAAAAAAACGATGGAAAATGACAAGTACTCTTTATCGAAAAGAGAATTGAAAATACATGAAGGATTCTCACCGACAAGTTTAAAAACATTTTGCATAAAAACACAGTTAGTCTAGTGCCACATATTTACTCCTTGACACTGCAGTTTAGCTGTTATTCGTTTGAATTTTATCGGCATGACATTCGTAATGTTTTAATGTTCACTCTCAGGTAAGCGAAATAGGGTAGATACTTATATAAATATTATCAATACTTGCTGTTGCTGAGTTACGAAACCACTAAGGAGCCTGCATAGTTTATTGAGGTCACCTGCAACAATAACAGTATGCGGCCCAAATTCATATTAAAGCGAGATGTACCTACATCGAACAGTAATTATTGTACTACTCATCCCCTGAAAATCTTCTTCATCACATCGTTAATAATTCAGAGTTCTACACAACAAGCCTATCATGTGTGTTTATTTTACTGGGAGGAAAGAATGGAATACGAACTGAAAATATATATTTGAAATATATATTAATATAACGATTATTTAATTGGAATTTAGAAGTTCATAAAAGAATTCAAATACCAGTATCAACATAAACGATGAAATGCACGATAAATTATTGAGATAAGAGTAAAGACGTCTAAAAAAATAAAAGAATAAAACAATAGTCGATTCCCGTTTCATCTATCGACGACCAAGGTTCAAAAACGACTCGCTTGGCAAGTTGGCAAGGGAGTGATTTAATAGATAATTATTCCTCACAAACGTTTTCTTGATAATTCGAACAATAATCTACGATTTCATCGTTCACTGCTTTCTACAAATGTGTATTCACCGTATTTTTATCGCAAGCGTTTCATATCCCAGCAAGAATAATTATACGATTTCGCATGCTCGTAGAAAACTGAACGGACTAGTGTAAGCATACTTTACATCCCACCCATAGAAACGTGTTTATATTTATGGTTTTTTAAAGAATAAGGGCAGTCAATAAGGTCTCTCTTAGCTCTGCAAATAAAAATCCGTTACTTTCCTGGCGAAAACGCTCTTTTCTTTACGACCCCCTCTTAAACACTGACCGGAAAGACATGGGTCGAGCAGGAGTGGAGAGGGATGGGATGAGAAGTGGAAGTAAACAAATCGTTCGTCGCCTTTGGAAACGTTTCGCTTCCCTGTCCACCCCCCACCTTTCTCCGCAGCGCCACTCCTCGGTGATTTGCCAAAGCAATATAAACGCCGCCCAAAGGGGGGGGGGGGGGGATGGGATTCCCAGAATCCGAAAGAAATTATCTCTTGACAAATTTTATTTGTGCCGTTCGTTAGAGCGCCTTAAAGACTTCAGTCACACCCAGTGGAATAATAAGTTCCCATTCGCCGGCTCGTGAATTGGTGGAGAAAGTCACTGGGAGGGGGAGGGGTTATACCCCCACCACCCCCTCCCACGGTGAAGCCAACATTCTTTTAACACTCCCCTCACATTTTCCTAAACTTTCCTACTTCTGAATCTCTTGTTCAGCGAGAACCAGAGAAGCTCCTCGTATATCCAGAGTACGCGCAACACGCGATAATACCCGTAAAAACGACACTAAATCCATCACGGTCGAGTAGATGCAGTTTATAAACAGGCCATGTTTAAACATGCATTTACCCATCCGTGCTCTCTAGCGTTACTTGGTGGAACCGATTCATAATCCAACGGAAACACTCGGCGATTCCACAGCGTTTAATTAAAAATGCAAATATATTTTCCATCCCCCTTTCAAACAAATTTGGTTCTTATTTCTCCTATATTCATCATATGCCTGTTTTCTTAGGTAGCAACCAATATTATTCGTGTATTTCATATTGATAGACCTAAAATATATTTGAAAAAAAAAAAAATAGAATTCCTACGAAGAGCTGAGGACAAAAGATAATGGATGCTCTAAGTAGAATAAACAACACATTCTGCGACACAGCAGTCTCTTGGAAACAAAGCTGGAAAGGAAAATGAAGAATCTTAGGTGATTAAATGGATTAACGTAATGGGGAAAAGCGAGGAGAACTGAAGCATTCCAAACTTCGGCTTGATGACAGCTGATGATGATAGTAGCAATAGTGAGTTCTCCTGTCATATTATCCCCTGGACTACCTCTTCAACGTCTTTACGTCTCTGGAAAGTGCCCTTATATTTTGCCGTTTTACTCAAATTAGCATTCCATTCCAATCTATGATAATCACCCCCTTCTCTTTGACACCTGTATGCTGGTATAAACTGTCTAGATGTATCCTCTCCATGACTTCTTATTTTTATATAATTGCTTTTCTCTTCTAGAGATATTGGTCCATTATATTCCATCGTCGGTTTCTGCGACGTTCAGATGAATGCTTCTCTATTTTCGGGTTTCCACCGCATAGGTTGCTTTTTTCAGACAACAGTTTCGACTGGACATGAAGACGTCCGTTCAAAAACGGGTTCAATTAATTGATGTGTTATTTTATTTTTGTTTTGCCAACGTTTCGCTTTTATACGTATGCTTCTTTAGGGCTACATCAAAATTAATTTGGCGTATTGTACATCAGTTCAATAAGTTTTACTATTTTAGATTATTGAATTTTTGTAGAATACGCAAAATAAATTGTAAGTGTAGCCATGAAGAAGCATACGCATAAAAGCGATATTGGGACATTCCATGGTAATATCAACCTCACGCTTATTTTTTAAATTTTAAAGAAACCAATATATGTCATTTTTAAGAGAATTTCCTGCTGATTCTGAATCTGAAGTAAAGTTATCACCTCAGCATGCATGAAATTCAAAATGCAACACTAGTAATTGACACAAACCTGTTACTTTCTCAATGGAAAATCATAAGTTACGTTGGCCACGGTTACGTTGGTCACAAACCAAATTTTTTTATTGAAATTATTTTAATGAGAATGGCAAAAAATTGTTTTGTGTGACTATGCATATTTGCTTAGAAAACCATAAACTCCAAATATATTAAAAAAGTTTGTGTTCAAGTGATAAAATTTCAGAGTAATATGCAATTAAACTCTAGTAACTAATGTTAAGGTATAATTTTTGTTACATTGGTCACAGTGTTTAATAAATGATATTTTTTTTAATTTGGCCCTAAATATTGTTATCTTCACATTCCTTATTTACTATAGCAAGTGTAAAATGCATTGTGGTAAGAAAAACTACATAAATGCACAGGATTTTGTATGAATGTAATTAATATAAGGCATACAATTTGCTAAAATGTTACGTTGGTCACCATGGAATGTCCCAATTTTGGGAAAACAGAAATAAAATAATATTTATATATATTAATTGACATATCTCCAGAAGAAGAAGAAACAATTAGGTATAAACTATATTGCATCTTACCTGATATCTTAGGTTTTCGGTCTATTATCGAACGTTTTTGCTAAAAAAGTAACGATTTCCATTCCTGTTACCCCTAGACGCTACTCAGATTCCGATTTCTCAACTTTTTTCTAAGGCTTAGGTCACTATCTTTCGTACCGTCATTTTGTATTCGTTTTGGTTCATATCTCATTCCTCGTGTACTAGTTTTTAAAATTACTTCCAGGCGGCCCGCTATTTTCTTCAGTCCACAATTCGTTCCTCAATTTCTTTCCCTATGTATCTGCAATAAAATAGTTGGGCGACTAGATATTTATAGAGGACTATAGGACCCGACAGACGTTGTCCCACCCGAACGTTAGCTTCTTTAGTTTAGAACGTTGGAACATCTATTAGTGGGTTCAGCAAACGTTTTTTTGATATTCGAATTTTCGATAAACTAAACACTAAGTGACATTTTTGACATTGAGTTTGACGTTTCAATCTTTTTGTTTCGTCATTGTGCGATTTGCTGTTGCTCATAGCAGCATAAAAAAACGAGTGCAATTTCTCGTTATCCTCTGCCGATCAATTCTCGTGTCATGGCTGGACGATATTTGCTTGTCATTAGCACATTTGGCGAAAGAGGCGGTTCTTTTCAAGATAGTGGTGGTAAGTATAATAATATGATTGCACAAAAAGATATTGCTGTTTTTGTATGTGTGTAAATGTCTGACAGTTTTGTTTTTTCATATATAATAGGAGGTTTTAACGGTCAATTATTCATGAACTTATGATTATTTCATTTTTTTAAATATTGGGAGGTGGTGGTGGGGGGTGAAATTTTGGAGTTATATGTTCTATTATGCGAAAAATCTTTAAAAAATTAAAATTAAAAAAACCTAGAACCCGATCGCAGAGCCACCTACCAGGTCCAATTGTAAATCTAAACCATCCAGGAATCTTCTCAAACCAACACAAAAAAAATCGTCAAAATCGGTCCAGCCGTTTAGGAGGAGTTCAGTGACATACACACGTACAGAAGAATTATATTTGTAAAGAAAAGATGAGTCAACGAACTAAATTCTCTTAGTTTCAGGGAGTTGAAATCATTAAAAGCATTTTGGACTGAATTTTAAGAAATTGTGAGCAATTTCCATAATACGGTGACAAATGACGAGAATGAGGGGATGAGAATGAATTAGTCTGAAATCAAGGCATGCAGACTCAAGAGGTAGAAATGAGCACACTCAAACGGCCCATGTATCAGCTTGTACTTTTCATGTTAGCAGACATCATCCGATACTTTGACTGATTATACTAAAATGGAGAATTTTCTACCTCCAGAAATTCCTCTGCTTGAGTAAAACACGCCTATTTGCTCAGCTAGATGCGGAAATTTCGTCAAAGAAAAGTTTATTAATTGAATGTGGAATTAATTTAATAATATATGCATGGAGACCTTTATATTGTATTACATTTTTTCCTCTTGCATATAAGTAAGCTGAGGACATTGCCTAAAATGTCTATTTTTTCTTTTACTCGGGAAAGCAATTTTATGAAGTTATAAGTTCATTTAGGATCATTTATGGTGAAATTAAGGCAATTTGTTACTGCCTAAAAATGGCTATTTTACCTGTTTATGCCTTTTTCTGCTGATATCGCCTATTTAAGGGCCTAAAAAAAGTAATATTCATCTCAACGTTACCTAACTACTCTTTAGTGCAGAGCTAGTCTGTTATTTCAGTTTCTTTTTTAATCTATCAACGTTGAAATAATGTCATTAAACAAGCATAAAGAAAAATCATCCAGAGTGTAATTATAAAAAGAGTAGAAAAACATGCATGGTAATTTTACGTGATGCGTAAATGCGATGGTTTCAATTGCCAAAAACTGGCTTTTGAAGGCACCACTCCGTAATGCTGAGTTTAAAGAGATAACTCCCGAAGTTGCTCTGCCTTGAAGGCCAGTGTTGATATTATGGGGAACATGGCTAAATACTGCATTATACCTGCAGATAAAGTTATTGAAATACGTAAGGTATGTGACAGAAATAATGTGCGCCTCCGATACCTACATCAGTTGGAAAGTCTTTTTCACCCACTTAAGGGTACACTATTGTAACCGATTTCGCTCATCTTTTATACTATGTGTCAATTCTGTCTATAAGAAAACTAAGCCATCATGGCGCATAGGTAGGTTTTCTGTAGGCAACAGAATATCTGGATGAAGAAGAAGCTAACTCGAATCTTCTCGAATCCAAAGCATCAGAGTTGAATCTTGATATCGACGCAGATCCTACGTTTATCAGATGTAATTTTGGTTAACTACCATTTCTCATGTCATCGCTGGTGGCAAGAGAACTGCTCCTTGTAACGGATACAGAGAAAATCTGAAATGCGGTGGGTGACCTTTTTGATTTACCAAGTGATGTGGGAAAATCCATTGCTCAAGAATTTAAGACGTTGTAAGGAGAAACACTGAATGGGAATACATTAATAAGGTTGAAGACATATTTTGAAGAAATTATATGACTCTAATACTATAGAATAGTCCATAAGAACTGTCATTGTTGCTGAGATATATTACCAAAAGTTTAATTTTTCTTATTAGGGAAATACATTGTAACGAAGCTAGAAATCCATTCAGTGCTATTTATAACGAAAAAAATCAAGTTGTTACTGCATTTAAATGCCAATTTAATCGCTTTGTGCCTTTTTATGCTTATATTGCCGATGTGAATGTCTTTAATTGTAAAAATCGCTTATCGTCCCGAATTTTTATTTCCGCGTCTACATTAAGTTATTTTAATTTGATGAAGAATCTAAGTTTTTCCCGGTGAATTACTTGAATGAAATCCTCTCTGGTTTCCAACCGGGTTAAGGTCTGCATTGTGTACGCCGACGTTTCGTTGGGAGACTTTCCCAACACCTTCAGCCCTGAAGATGTTGGGAAAGTCTCCCAACGAAACGTCGGCGTACATCATGCAGACCTTAATCCGTTTGGAAACCCGAGAGGAATTCATTATTGTCATTTATTAATTCGTCGCATTGTTGCCCGTTTTTCTTTCTGACCGGTGCAAAAGAGCTCTCAAATGTAATTTTTTTACTTATAAATGAACAGTTTAATGAAGTTGAGGTGTAAGCGCCAGGCTCTTCAATTTCACCATGGGCCTCATCCCATTCTTGTACATACCCCGCATTCGCACTACCCGGTACAACACGAATTTCAGTCACTAACGCCTCGTTTCCAAATAATGGTAAGCTACAACAATATCCACCTCCGCGATTACGACTGAGAGACGGAAAAACGTCACCGTCTTATATGTTACCACTTGTCGTATCGCGCGTCGTATCACTACAATGAGCACTCGAATGTCGTAGGGGCAAATATCGTGCCGCCCAACCTCCATCAAGTAGTTACATTGTCGGGTGTTGTATCCCTTTGGTGTACACACCACCTAGTTGTCACTGAGAGTTCTGCCAGAATGACAAAGACCTAGCATTTATAACATGCTATTTTGGTAAATTACTATCCACAATTCAACCGCTGGAGGAAAGAGAACTACTCATAGCGGCAGCTGTGGAAAAAATTCGAAAGGTGGAAAGTGAACTTACTAATATACCAACTGATGTGGGAGGAGCCTTGATTTGAAAATTCAAGAAAGTTATGTAAAGTTACCCTGGTTGGGAAGGTGTCCATAAAAATTCAGGCATTTTATCAGGGACTTTGGTTGCTCCATGACCAAAGATAACAGTAGAAGAGCTTGCATCATTTAAGTATTGCCCTATCACCTCGCGTGAGGTTGCGAGGTCATTTTCATGCTATAAAAATATCTTGACTGAATCTTGGCATCAGTTTACAGGAGAACACTTAGAGAAATATGTTATTGTCAATTGTAATGTAACTTGAAAAAAGTAAACCTTTTGAATTTTATGTTTCTTAAATTTATAGCTAATTTTATTTGGAGTTTTATCCTCTTTCCTCTCCATCAGTGTTACCGCAAAGTAATCGTGTATTTCAGCCCAAGCTTTAAATTTCAGATGCTTCTTTGTGTCAATAAGCCGCATTATGTTTCTAGCCGGCTACGGTGGTGGCGGGGTAAAGTCTTCGCCTGCTAATCTTGGGATTACGGGTTCAAGACCCGCCTGGGTGGGTATTTCACCACCCAAGGCGTAGATGTATGTCAAGTTTGGTTTGTATGGTCCCTGTAAAACCTGATTACAGGCTTAGCCTTTTGGGATTCCTGGACCGACAGAATCGTCCGAAATGCCAAAAATATTTTAAGCGCCTATTTTAAGTGCTTATTTTGAAATTTTTAGTGCCTATTTAGGCTGCCTATTTCTTCATTTTTAGTGCCTAAATGTCCTTAGCTTACATATAAGTTATGATGTGTAGTTACTAGAATCAACTGGCAATGTGCATGCCTATTCGTTTTCCGAAGGTTGTTCTATCTAAGGAGTTATCTGAAGGTCGACCCGTTTATACTAATGCCATTTATTTCTCGATTCTGAGTTTATTTACGCTGTAAGATATAAAAATTGCCTTATACCTTGGAGCAGGTAGCATATTTTGTCGGCCCCAGAAAACGTTCGTAAGCCATAAACTTTTATCGTGAAAGCAATTTATACATATGAAAATATAGTGATATACTAAAGCCTGTAGCGGCGTTCACTGCATGCATAACTACAAGGGAGCGCAGAAGTAGCGCAGTCTACCGAGTTCATTGGTGTTGCTGCCTCGGCATTTCTATTCATGCGTTTATGGGGAAAGACGCTGGATTCCCTTCTTAATAGGGGTCTTAGGAGGAAGGAAAGGTATCTTCTCTTTCTTTTCACCTGGAGACGTCGTCTTCAATGGACTCGGACGCAGCTCAAGAGGTGCGAGCGACCGATATCAACCTTCCCTTTGCATTGGCGACGCTGTCACTCTTTTGAGCTCGCCGCTCCTCTTTTGTTTGGAGATGGAATTATCGTCCCTAAAAGCGCGGAACTCGGTTGGAAGTCGGTTTCCACCACGGAGGGCGCTACAGCCTTTTCCTGCTTTTATCCTCTCCCGGTTTTTTTTACGGCGCACTACAAGCCGCGAAGCAAAAAATGCGAAAGGCATTTTTCCCTCAGGCTGTTTGTTGTTTTTGAAGTCAATGATTTGACCCAGGACTCACCCCATACTTTGGCATTCGCTATGCTGATATGTACAATTAGTAAACAGACCCCAATGGCCATTTCTCCCACCAAGATGGCGGCCTCCGAGGTGAAACACGTTCAATCATGATTGATTCTCAAGTAACTAAAATAATTCAAGTAACTGGAACTGTTAGCGTGAAAACTAATTAAAATTTTATATCAATATATATATATATTTATTTATTTATATCATTTATATATAAACATATGATGATATAAATATATGATGATTTATAATGACATACCTCTCCTCTCTCCAATAAAATCATGCCCTTCATAAAAATTCCTGTCAAATCCTGAACAGAAGCTGAAATTATGCTCACATAAATATGATGCTCATGCTGCCGATTTACGGCAATGAAACACCTACGCAAAAATTGATTCGAGAAAAAATCCATGAGAATCCAAACTTTCCACTACAATTATGAAGCCTGGTTTGGTGGTGTAGTGGACTGCGTATCAGCCCGGCAAGGCAAAGGTCCGCGGTTCGTCGCCCGGTCCAGGTTATTTTTTTTTCTCGCGGATATTTTCACGGATGCTCACATTCATTTATGATTCCGATTCCCCAATGCAACTGCTAGTTATTCTAATACTTAGCGTGACCATTGACGTCACGGGAGCGGAGTTCCATGCAACCGAATGGTAATCTCTTGAGTTCCATACCAAAAAATGTCGCCGGACATCCCCACTAAATACAAAACCCTAAACTTACAGTAAGTAGCAGGTGATCTTTCATCAGTCGAAAATAAATTTGATTCCCAACTCCCGCCTACAGTACGGGATTCAACTTATAATTACAACGATATAACGGTACCGTTTCTTTCCACAAGTATTCACTTAGTTGATTATTCTGATTTGGTATATAAATATTCATTGCCTAATTTTTAAATAAGATATTAGATTAAATCAGATTTAATATGAAACAATGGATGAAGGAGGGAAGTGATATTTATGACGGATATAAAATGTCTATTTATGGATCCCTCCTGGGTTCCAAAAATGAATAAGAAAGTGCATGGCAAGGTGGGTGCGGATAGGAAGATGCTGGAGGAGATAAGGAGGAGGCTTTGAGTGGGGTTTGGAAGGGATCACGATGGGCGATGGAATGCCTTGCGCAAGAGGTGGAAATCAAGATCAATAAGAAAACCATATCATAGTCTTTATTTTCATACCGTACACTTATCACTGATTTTATAATAATCTACCAATTCTTGAAACCCTAACGATGACTGACTGATTCCCTCGCCAGACCGTCAGCAAATCTAACCAACTTTAGCAACTCTCCCCCTATTTTATCCCTTCATATAGCTCTTCCCATGCCTCTCTTACCATTCTCCCGATACATAACTTAAAAAACAACGGCGGAAAGCCTGTCTTACCTCACCACCTATCACTGCCAATCATGATTCTACGTCGGCATCTCTCACTGTGCCGTCTTAGCCATCAAAAAGTTTCAAAGGAGTCTCTTATCTCTCCAATCCACTCATATTTTCATATTTTCCTATCTTCAGTAATTGTTTCTAATTTACTCAGTCAAACAACTTTTCAAAATCCCCAAAGCAAACAAAAATATCTTGAATAATATAATCTATGTCCCTTTATACAAGTGGTGTCATGAACGATATCTGATCCCGTTCTGGCTTGAGCTCACCCCAAGAACTCCTTTGCCATTGTCTCTAACCTTCAGTTAACGTTTCAAAGCAAAACCTTTGCCGCATGTACATTCTAAATTACTGATTTATAGTATTCGCATTCTAGTCATTTCTTCTTCTTCTTTGTGATAGTTATCTAAACTGACTGAAGTCCTCAGACCTTACTCCTTCTTTGACCCTAAGATTTATGTCAGTGATCTTGCGGGGTTTACACCGAGTAGTTAGATCCATGGCGGGCAACGTTTCGATGCTCGAGTCGAGCATCGTCCTCAGGGCAGAGGTCCTCAGGGCAGAGGGCGTAGGTCAGGTCCGAAATTTTGGCGGGAATATTAGGTAACATCCGGTGGCCTTGACTCTCCCATAATCTTGAGGATGGGTTTCCAAGTGTGACTCAGGTTGTAACCGAAGTCAAGGTCAAAGTTTCGTCTTTCGT
The DNA here is from genome assembly GCA_963573305.1 of Pyrrhosoma nymphula. Lineage (NCBI taxonomy): Eukaryota > Metazoa > Arthropoda > Insecta > Odonata > Coenagrionidae > Pyrrhosoma > Pyrrhosoma nymphula. The sequence goes on from OY754333.1 coordinate 144,859,304, forward strand.
TCAGGATCTCGATGGCCTCCTTGATGAGCCGGTCCCAGTAAAATTGACACCATTCACCGACCGCCACCCAAACTGAGGGAGCTCATAGTCAGAGCGAAGGACCCTATTGGCCTGAAGACCACAGGAGTATACCGCGTTCCGTGTGAATGCGGGGAGGTGTACGTGGGTGAGACAAGTCGGACGGTGGAGACGAGAATAAGGAACAGCAACGTCACCTTCAATTGGGCCAGCCTGAAAAATTGGCTGTTGCAAAGCACAGCATCACGATGGACCATGCCATCCAATTTGAGAAGAACAAAGTAGTTGCCCACTGTTCTGGCTACTGGGACCGGCTCATCAAGGAGATCCGAAGAGATCCGGAGAGAAAGACGAAACTTTAACCGTGATTCCGGTTACAACCTGAGTTACACTTGGAAACCCATTCTCAAGATTATGAGAGAGTCAAGACCACCGGATGTTACCTAATATTCCCGACAACATTTCGGACCTGACCTACCCATGAGGTATACATTGAATTCCACCTCGTTACGACCTGACGACGGTTTTCGCGGGTTTCCCGTCATCCTCGGGCAAATGCCGGGTCAAGCCTTCCCCGCTAAACATTCCAGTGAATCATATCCAGTGAAAGGTGTTACCTGCCCTGAAGAGGCGAAAGCCACAGTCCAGCCACAGCCAGGGTCCACATTTGCGTTGTTATCTCTGTCCTTGTTATTTTGTTTTGTTATTTCTTCTATTTACTGTATCTTGTTTGCAAATGTTGGAAATAAACACTTTTGAACTGAACTGAACTAGTCAAGGCACTCACCTCTACCCTGAGGACGATGCTCGACTCGAGCATCGAAACTTTGGCCGCCATGGACCTAACTACCCGGTGTAAACCCCGAAAGATCGCTGACATAAATATTCGCCGAGAAAGCCTGAAATCCTCCATCACCCTAAGATTTAATATAAAAATCTTCGTCTTCTACGATATCCCCAATTATTCAGTTACTCAGGAGGGATGCTGTTTTCTCCCACATCTCTCCAAGGCTTCGTTACCCGTAGTTCCTCCTCTATTTTGCTGCCCAACATCCCTGGAATGATATTATCCTTCTCTAGTGAGCGTGCCTTCTCTGTATCAAAGATCACAAGTTTATTGTCTCGATCATATAGTTATTCCACGTATTCTTTTTCCCTTCTCTGCATTTTTTCCCGTTCGATTAGCATAATGTAGCCGTTCCATTTCTTCGAATTGCCTTCTCCAGATATTTTTCCTTACCCAAATATTTGTTTTCGAAGCTTATCGTTTAATTCCTTTCACCCATTCTGCCTAAATCTGTGTCGCCGTTTTTTTATTTCCTTCTCTCTTAAAATTTCCCAATTATTTCTTCTGTTACCCATGGCATCTAAATTATCTTCACTATTGATTCAACTATTTTTTCCACCGCCCTTATAATTCGTCTTTGCATGTTCCCTACTTATCATCAACTGGTCCCATTTCCTTGTTCTCTCGTGTGTTCATGTCCTCGAGCTCTTAGAGTTCCATTCTCTTTGCCCCATTCAATACTTTCACATTCAATTTTTTCATCTTATTACATATTTTTTGCATTTTAAATCTAACATCACGATGGAGATAACTAACATCACGTTTCATGAATAGCTGATTATGGATCTAGTTTGCATCCACAGATGGAAAGCTCTGTGAATTTTCAACACTGTGTCGAAACCTCGGTTTCACCCTGATATATTCCATAAGAGACTTCCGGTATGTTCCATTAGTATCTATGCCTGTAGTGGTGTCAATACCATTTGTACGTTATTACTAATCCATTTCTCAGTAAAATTTAACTTTTCTCCCGTAACAGACATTCTTAGTCCCTAGTGTATACCATTCTCTTAGTTTCCATACCTCTCTTGCCCTACTTCTGAAGTCCAATCCTACAAAATTAGCTTTTTCTTCTCCGGTACGGCAAAAATGATCACTTCCAGTTCTTCGTACGGACCACCAACAAGTTCCTCCCAGTGGTTAGTTGTAGGCAGGTATACCTGAATAACTAAGAACTTCGTCCCGTGTTCTTTCATTTCAACCACTAGTATCCTTTCACTCAAAAGTTCTATATTCACATCAACCCTTCCCAGTTTTACATTTAATACCATAGTTACCCCTTGTAAACTATCGTTACCCACACTAAAGATTGCCCCATCACCATCACTCAAATAATCCCCGCCATCCCCTTGTCTCACCTTGAATAACCCCAAATACATCCATATTCCATTTTACCATCCATTATTTAATATTGTCTTGCTTCCCTTCCCTCGTTATTATTCCATATATATTTTTTACCGCATCTGTCCCCCTTTTTTTCTCTTTTCTGTTGCATTACTTTGCATCCTCTGTTGCTTGTCCGCCAGGTTTTCCGGAGACGACGATCACGGAGACCTTACCTCCCCCAATGCTGGGCGCGACTGCCGCTCTAGTGGGCCGAGTGCCGCAGTTGTCAGCGTTAAATACTCTCTCGTTGACTTCCATTATGCTCCGTGTACATATTGCTAGGTGAGCTGACCAATGGTATTTTTAGCTTGACACCATAACGAAAACTACCTCTCTTCAGGCTCCTGCCTTTTGACCTACCTGGAATTGGTGGCCTTACGAGGAGTAATTAATATTGACTCCTCCCCCAAGTGTGAGTGGGCAACAGCCTGCCTTTGATAGAATGGCTCCCGATGGTTCCCGATCAGTCACCGAAGTTAAGCATCGTTGGGCTCGGCTCGAGCTAGAAGGGATGAACCTCGGATTCGTACGAGTGCTGTTGCCCCTGTCTGCACGCCGTAGACAGTACGTCCGACATGACCTTAGCCGTCGAAGCACGTTCAACAAAAATACAACTACTACCCAATGAGAGTACCTAATCCTAGCAACTACGTAACTATATCTACTGTTAATACTTCGTTCCATATAAAATAAGGCGTTAAATTCAACAAAATTATTATATCTGAGTTGCTCTGGAAATTTAAAGGAGAAGATAACAATTTTAACCTCATGGTGTCATGATACATAGTTACCGAGGAAAAGTAGGTATATATATTGAACATCATACCAGTAATAACTAAATTTAGCAACTGGGAACTTTGTAGACGTAATAATAAAGCTATTATAGGTCTTATTGCACCAACATTTCGTTTTTGTCTTACGTTTTTCTATGCAGTAATTAGATATCAACATCATGCACGTCGCCACAGAGATAAAAATTATGATACATTTATTTACTCGAGTTTACAAGATAATGCCGCTGACAGTTGGGCGCGAGTCGTGCCCGGAAGTGGGGGGAGAGGCCTCCTCGGTCCTCATCACATAAAATCCTGGCGTATCAACAACATAAGTTGGTAAAAGGACTACGAGAAAGGAGAAGACCCGGCAGAAGAAGAGGGAAGCAGCGGTAAAAATTGAAATTTGGCAGGTTTGGACAATTTTGAAGTTAGTGAAACTATGAATAATGAACAGGAGATAGCAAAAGGGAAAAAATAGATGCGTTGGGGTTTTTCGAGGTGAGATGGAAGTTTAATCGAAATTAGAAGCTATGACGTGGTGGACTGCAATGGAATCCATAATTGCAATGAAGAAAATTTTGTGACTTCCATTGTTTATTATAGATAAAGAACGACCGGTTTCGGCTGTCTAGCCATCTTCAGTTATATTCCTGAAGATTTTTCGTTTCGGTTTTCGGAAACAAAGTTTTCTTCATTGAAATTATGTGAGATGGAAGGACAGCGGGTTCTAGAGCAGTGATAGGGAATTAAAGAGAAAGGCAATTTACAAGAAAATTAAATAAAAAATTGATCCAATTTGCTGTATAGTAAGTAGTTCATTGTCAAGTAGTAGTTTCGTTTATTTGCTTCTATTGACAATTTGGATTAATTTTCAATTTAATTGCAGGGAAATTTATAATCGGGGAGATGAGAGTTAACTTGGGGTCGCTTGTGAATAACATAAATGCAAAATTGGGGAAAAAATATAAAATGATTAATTAGGCTCTATTCTCATCTCTGAAATAAGAGTCACGAAAAGCGAAGTCCCTTGAGAGTTTCTTCTGCTTCCTCGACGGACGCCTCCTCCAATTCCTCCCAAAACCCACTCCGCGTCCCGTGCCAAGAGGTCCACGTTCAAGAGTGGCCCGGGGGGAGCAATCGGAGAGAGGAAAGAGAAAGAAATACAAGCACATTCTCTACGTCCTTGCGAGGTCAACGATTGAGCAAATACCCTGCGCGCCGGAACCACATTGGGCCGCTTGTTGTAGGGACACGTCCATCGGCAGTGAAGCCCTTGGTTTTAGGATGGATGCCGGCGTTTGAAGCGACATCTAGCTGACAAATTCCTCTTTGCCCATACAATAGCACGGAGTTGAAATGTGTTGTCGATTGATCATTCGAAACTGCTTTAAAAAACCCTAGTTTCCAAAACAGTGTTTAGAGAATAATGCCTCCTGAATTAAAAGATGAAAGTGCAGATTGCACGAAAAGAGTCAGCACGAAATTAAATTTTCCTGATATTCCCATAAAATCAACACTACTTGTCAGTGCGATACTCAAGGTATCATATATTGCCAGGGACTGGTAAAATTCGAAATATTTGGCACTGAAACTTCCCAGCAATATGAACTATATCCCAAAATGTTTACCTTCATCAGTAAGACATTGTTAAAAAAGAGGTAATTGAACAAAATTAATTTCAATAAGTGCATCCAGTTCATGAGATAAGAACCATAAGATGATATTTTCTCAATACTTAAGTTAGGCTGCGATAGTAAAAATAAAAAATAAAATGTTACCTCGTATTCAACCTTTTGGTAAGCTCCCCATCAAGAAGGCTACTGGTATAGTACATGTTGAGCAGTCATATCTCCTGATTTTGCAGGCGTTACGAATCAATATTCAACCCACCCATCTTAGCGGAAGGGGTCAGCAAAGTTGCAAATTTTGCATGAAATTTGATGGCCTAGAAAATTACAAAAGGAAGATTCTCTGTTTAATTCTCATACACTAGCGATACAAATAAAAAATTTGTCTCTCCTAATTTGGTTAGCTACGATATCACCTCAATTGTTCAGAAACAGGAAAAAGGGTGGCGAGGTATTGAAACTTCATTCTTGCATAATTTTGCATTGTGGGTTTAACTTACTGTTGCAAAAGACGAACACATCGCATATCGCATGATATATTATATCGCGTGACATCGAATTATTCTGAAAAAGCAAAGGATCTCAAATTATCGCAAAGTAAAACATAAGATAGCCCAGTGGATATCGATTGGCAAATCGCAGTCGATTAGCACATCGACAGAGCGCCCGTACCTGAAGACTTTCCTGATGACCACTCCATAATTGTCATGTCAACTCATCGCCGTCGAGGGCCAACTCAGGTCCAGGGCGTGGGAAACACCACAAAGTGTTTGACCGGACACCGCTTCAATTCCGAATTCCATGCGCATTTTGTCTTCGTCTTGGCCGATGGACCGGGCAGAGAGACAGAGGGACGCAAGGGAATTGAGGGGAGGGAGAGGTGATAACAAGAGTTCGTCGGATGGAGACGGGAGAAACAAAAGACGGCGGAGAGGCGCAAACGAAAACACTTGTCATCCGGTGGTCTCGCGTATTCCGAGAGGACATCACCATCTCGACTTTGAGGAGTTTTTCCTCGAAGAGTTCGGGAGGGGGAGGGGTCGAAATACAGAAGCGTAAGAAGGGGGGGTTTGGGGTTTCGGGAATCGGAGAGGGGTAGTGGGTGGTGAGGGAAGGAGGGCCAGAGATGTGTTTGAGGAGACACACATGGGGAAGGGGAGGAGTTGGGGGGGTCATCCTCTTGGACGGACGTGCAAACACGCACGGACGAGTAGGGAATCGTGAATATAAATACAGTCTCGTCATCTCAACCGTTATGTTTTTGTTTCCGTGGAGGCGATGTTTGTGTGTTTGCTTGGCTTGTACAGTTCTCAATTATTGCATTTGGCCCTTTCAGAATTTCCGGTCGATCTCGCGCATTCCTTTGCCCATTTTTCGTCTCTCGCACGGTCAAAACATTTCTCACAATAATTTTTAAGTCACCGTTAGCCAATGAGTGACCTTGCCTCGTTAAGCCCTCTTTCCGACTGCTATCTATCAAATTGTCAGCTTAGGCAACCAGTGCCAATTTTTGATAAAATCACCTCCATTATTCTAAGGTATGATTTTTATAAATATCAAGAAAATAGGAGGATACTACAACTACAGTATTAGATTAGTTTTCTATTGCAAATAATTCGTATGCTATGTGACCATCACAATAATATTTCATTTCCAGAGACGGTTCCCATCCATCGTGGTAATAAATACTGAACTTATATATTCTTTTAGAATTCAGGTCTCAGCAGAAAGCACTGATGGCGCTGGTTAAGAAGATCGGTCCGGAATCAACTGCCACAGCATCGGCCGAGAGTGTATTTCACGGGATCGGCTGGTATACTGACTCCAATGTGGAAGGCAACAGGAAACCAACCACCACACTAGTCTCCATTGAAGATGCAGCCTTGCACTCATATGATGTGCTTGCACTCCTCCCGGATAAATATTCCGGAGGTAAAATACTCCCAGGCATTGGATCACCGGGTGGGGGCGACTAAGGGGAGGAAACATCAGTCAAAGTGGTTAGCATTAGTCTTCAAACATTTTATTTTTTTCAATTAAATTTGAAGAGCGTTGAATCCTCAATAAGACACTATCTATTATAAACCCACAAGATAAAAGAGCTAATGAAATTAAATAGCGATGATACACTTCATAACTCCTTAGCCTCAGGCGAAACGACAGATTTGCAAGGCAATGCTCACCCGCCTGTACTACGTGAGTGCGGATCCCTCCGTGGGATGAGGATGCAATGAAATGGGAAAGTCTTAAGGAAAGGCGGCGGGCAGCATACAGGCTACGCAACCTGTACATGGGATGGATGGATGGACCAACAGAAAAGGTAAGGGATGGGAGGAAATAAGTAAAATATTGATCGAGCCAAGCCGAATCGGAAGAAATTACCATAGTTTAGAAATAAGGGCACGACAGCAAAAAACTGCCCAGTGTAATGTAACTGGTTAAACAAATAAATAAATGAGCTACAACACAATCGATCCTCTTTTGCGAAGACAGACAGAGGTTCTGGGTTTGCAGCCAAGGGACATTGAATGCGAAAATGTACATCACTCCTTTTAAAGACGCTTTCCATTAGCTCTACAGCGCTTCTTATTTAGCCAAAAAAGAGTGAACTTGCTTTCCACTCATTCCAGACCCTGAGCTCTAGTCAATGCAATTTGAAACAGATAAGGAGCAGTGTTGATGGTGTCCAAGAAACAACAGAACTTGGAAAACGGAACTTTTAAGCGAATGCGTCAAACATGGTGGTGCGGTTTTAAACTTCTCTGGGTAAAAAAAACTTAGCTGCGTTTTAAATACATTATTTAACCAACGACATCATCATCTGAGTAATCTACCGGTTAAAAGTAGGTTATGATGAAAGTCAGAGAAAATTAAAAAGACTCTTACACGTGCAGTGCCTTATCTGCCTCTAGTATTTAACGAACGCGATAAATACACACAAAACATTCGGCCATAACGATTTTGAACCTACATAAATCTGCTTACGGGAAGATTCCCGAACGGTTCACCTGCACATATCGCACGTTTCATTCTCCGTCGTTCTTGTGTGATAAATTGTGATGATATGTTCCAATCTGCGAATAGTTCAGCACCTTAAATTATTACCTAAGACGATGGCAAGGGCCCAGCCACATTGACACACCGGTTCCCGTAAGATCACCGAAGTTAAGCAATATTGGGCCCGGACGGTGGTTGGATGGGTGACCATATATACATTTACCGTGGCGCTCTTGTCCCCTGACTGTATCTGGCAGGGGTTGGCACAATGTACCAAGAAGTTCTTACACAAAATTATGGTTAAACAGACAGACAAAGTATAACAAAAATTGAGAAGGTCAGTGCGAAACATGCAATAGAAAATAAAGTGCGATAAAGTAATAAGATTTTAAAGATCGAAGGAAGTGAGGTTAATAATGTGAGTAGAAGAGAATAAATTGGGGCTGAAAAAGCAGTTTAGCCGAATTTAGAAACCACTGGGAGACAACTTTTGTAATATTTGGGAGGAAACTGGGAAAAAAGGACGATTTACAAAAGATAATATGAGGGGAATATCATTAGCGAAGGAAGCGTTCAATAACATGGGAAAACTATTGACATGGACCATAGATAAAGACGCTGAAATATTAGTAGAGCATCCGATGGAGCAGAAATCTGGACACTGACTGGAGTAAATTGGAATTAGTTTGGAGAAGCTGGAGATGTGAGAGTGGAGAAATGTATAGAACTTGAGACGGACGGGAACGGAGACATATGAGAGAGAGTTTCAACCTCGTGTTGCAAGTGTTTTTATTTCCCTTAAGATCGCTGAAGAGGACCATTTTGTGGTCGAAATACGCGTATCCGAAGTCCACCCTCGTTCCCTGTTTGTTTTTCTGCTCCATTTGACCACGCTCTTTTTGAGCTGTTTTCCCAGAAATTGGAGCCCTAATGTGTGTGTGAGTGTTTTGTGTGATTGCGTGAGTGGTTGTGTCTTGTAATCCTTAATAGAATCACTTCACCTCTGCAAAGGATCCCAGGTTAAAACCCAGGAATCCTTAGCAGGGTCCTATTAGCCCTGCAAAGGATTCCAACTGGGTTATGTGTGTGTGTCTGTGGTGGTCCCTGTCGAGGAAATAACTTTCCCGTAAACTACCACAGGAGGGTATTCTGGTGGAGAGGCTGTGTTTGGTCCCTGTTGCGGAGTCCCCATTCCCGCAAACCAACACAGTAAGTGTTTGATTTTTGACGAGTGGTGCATATATTTTACGGTCATTGGAGAGTTTTTTATCTTTGTAATATGAGAGAGTGATGGAAAGGAACAAACTTTGCGAATTTCACTGTAGGTTTTTTTTAGTCACGACCCGGGTCCCAACAGTTTATCATCTTCACCTAAAGATGACACAAGTAGTTGAAATTCAGGTCGTGAATTAGAAATCTTACAGTGAAATTCGCAAAGTTTGTTCCTTTCCATCAGGGAGAAATTGTGCATAGCTACCCCTGGCAGTGTACGATTTGATATGAGAGAGTACTAAGTGCAGTGAGCGAGGAGAGAAATTTGATAGAAAAATTTAAGGGAGTTTTTTGCAGCAGAAAAAATCGGTGATATCAAAGTTGGGGGGAGGCAGCGCAAGAGGATAAGGCCATAAATTAGTAATGAGAGGACGTTGAAGGCCGTGACGGAGGGCAATGTGCTTGAAAAGTGGCGAAAAAAAAGAAAGATAATAGGCTTACTGGGGGGTGGGATAGAGAAGAGAATCATGCAAGGAAGTAGTTGCCAAATCTTTGAGAGGGTCAGATTCCCATCTAAACTTTCCCCAATCAGTAGAAAACCACAAATTAACATGGCGTCCTTGCTTACAAGTTGTTAAATAGGATAGAGGGTAGGTATGTTAACAGCTCTTAGTTTCAATTTAAGTTGTGTTTCGCGAACAACTTTTTGTTTCTGATTCTCCTCAATATTTTACTATTTTAAAAGTAAAATTCGATAAAAGAAAGTAAAAAAGTTGTTATTTGAAAAGACTAACAGATTTTATATGGAGGATGAATGCGTCTTCCCAAACAGCTACGACCAGCACTTGCTATAAATACTACGAAAGTCCAATCAATTAGTTGCAAACACCTGGAAACTATAAAATGACAATATTGTACCTACTTAATGAGTTTTTAATAAAGAATCTATTCCAAGCCACTAATATCGTGATTTTCTTGTTTCCAGTCTTTTTGCGCTCATTAGCCTGTAGAGACTTTAAATATCATCTTCAGGGTAAGTCAAATCAAGTGGAATTATTGATCACGCCATTTTGTAATATCAGCATCGCAACCACGGGAAATCAATATATTTTGTAGAATAGGAGTTTAAGCCTATGGTATTAAACAAACCAGCTTTACGTTATGATTTTGAATATCGTTTTACCTGAAATATCCGTATTCTCTATATCTAGCATTCATTTTATTTTATTAGCTCATTATGTGGCTTGTCAACTACTTGGGCGAGTGAGTGCTTAGTAAGTGTGTTGAGTAAGATCTCGCTGATTTCCCTATTCCTTGAATTTGGCTTTACAGTGTAAGAATCCCAATTTATAGATGGCAGATTAAAATCTCCCCCAATAATGATTACACTTTTACTGTCTCTCAAAGTAAATGCGGATATTTGATTTTCTAATTGGTAAATAATATCAGCTTCGGAGTTTGGAGGTCTATAAAAAGAGCATACATGTATACTCCTTTTGTTTCGTTGTTTAATTGTACACCATACGCTTTCTATTTCATTATCAGTTATTTCATGGGCGGTGCTGTGTAAATGTGATTTAACTGCTATAAAAACTCCGCCTCCTGTCCTATCGCTTCGATCGCATCTGTAGATTTTATATCCTGGAGGAAAAACTTCGCTGTCACTTATATCCTCTGTAAGCCAGCTCTCCGTTCCTATGACCACGTCTGCGTCCTGAAATATATGCTCGATTTCAGCGCGCTTGTTTTTAACGCTACGGCAATTAACTACTACAAAGTTAATGTCATATTTTGTAGATTGAGTGTCGGTTGGTTCTTTTCCACGCTTATGGGTATTAGGTGGGCGAATTTCACTGGAAGTGCTTATTACATTTGATATAATTTCTTTCGCTGAAGTACGCGTTTTGGGAATATTGTCGCTATTTTCCGGCTTTAGTCCTTCTAAGTTTACTTGGATGTGAACATTTTCGCAATGCGGACTTCCTCGGAGGCTACGTTCGGTTAAATCTTTACAAATCCCACTAGATGACCCACCCTCTAGTCTAAAAAATATCTACAGTGCTCAAAAATCCTACGAGCCACCCGTTCAGACGCCTCGTTGGAATAATGCACCCCAGACGAGTTGAGGGGAGCCCGGCACGATCTAAGCACCGGCCGAAGATCCACGAACTCTGCCCCAATGCTCACACAGAATTTCCACAGCCTCTTGTTGATCCAGGCAATCCTGTCCCAAACTCGAGGGCCGCAGTCAGTCCGTGGAACAATGCTGCAGATGGATAGTCGCAGATCGACACCAGTGCCCCTCCGAACGCGTTCCACCTCCGAGTTTAGATCCCTAAAGGAATCCAAGATCTCATCGGCTCTACGCTCGGAAGCATCATTGGTGCCGACATGGGCCACCACCCGCAGTCTAGAGCAGCCCGTGTCCTTCACCGCTGCTTTTACCACCGCCGTAGAATTGGGTACGATTCCCCCTGGTATACACCAGGAGGTGACCCGTTGGTCCGCTCCGTCTCTCCTTGCCCTCTTCTCTAACTGGGGGAAAATCCGCCGGACGTTTGAACTCCCTAACAATACTATCCCTGCCCTCCCAGCCCGGCTGCCGTTCGAAGTTGAGTCCCTTGCAACGGGGGGTTCGTTCCTGACCTCGCTAACTGGCCCCCCAGAATTGTCCTCCGACAAAACCGCGAAGCTGTTGCGAACGGGGATGGGATTAGCCTCCGCTTCCCCCACTCCCCGACTCGGCCGAGCCACCGCCCCCCGCCCTTGGGGCACAACCACCCACCCGGGCCCCAGGCTGTGAGTCATCCCCCGACCCGAAGACCGCACCGTCTTCCCCAGGGCAATCGCACTTGCTTTCGCCCCCGAGCATGCCCGGGACACCACCTTGGTGCTGTGCAAGGTCCCGGGAGAAACACTACGACCACCGGATCTCGAGAACCCCCCACAACCCGCAACCCGGGCGTGCATCTCCGCAACCAACCTCTCAAGTTCGGCGACACGTGCCTCGAGGAGGTCGCTCTTCACCTTGCTCTTGAGGTTCGCTACAGAGGAACTAGGGCCGGCCATACTATTCTACAGGCTTTAGCACTTAAACGATGTGAATTTACACTAAGTCCTCTAAATGTATAAGGCGGGTATAAGCGAATCAAGCACGATACGCAAGGTTGCGTAAGAAGTACTTTCTAGCAAAGTAGTTAGACGGTTAAAGAACAAAAATGCGATGGATCAGTTACTAGAACACGCACGCACGTATGGGATCAAATGATTATTAAGAGTCAATATTAATACCTAGGAACTATTAATAATTTTAAGTTCTATAATACTACTTAACCACAAAAGCAAGACAAATTATAACTAAGCAATCACGACAAACTAGTAAGACACTTGAATAAAGGAAAATAAATTAAAGAAAATAAGATGGTCAGCGACTACTTATCCGTTACACCGTCAGCTGCAGGACCAGGCTGCTTCACAACACTACTTCACTTCACAACACTACTTCACTTCACAACACTACTTCACTTCACAATACTACTTCGCAAAATGCGACAAGCCTACGAGAGGAAATAAAATATTAGACCTTTTTGCAGTAAGCCATCCTAGGTTGATAAAACAACTCGATATTATTGATGGCATAAGTGATCACAGAGTAATTTTTGCAGCCTTAAAACTTGAAGTAGAGTCAGCTGTAAAACCGAAACGCAATATTTATTTATTTGATAAATGCAACTTCATAAAATTTGGCGAGATGCTTAATGATTCGTACACTGACTTCGTAGCTAAAACAGAGGACAAAAGCACTGATGCATCATGGAAATATTTCTTAGAAATTCTACGCCAGGGAATTAACGAATATATTCCGCGAAAATTGAAATGTGATAGTAAAGAACCTCGCTGGTATAACAATGATGTTAGGAGGGACCTTAAGAGACAGAGAAAACTGTACAACTTATTCAAAAAGTCCATTACGTTAGGTGACAAATCGAAGGAACTTGAAGCAACAGAAAGTTACGCTGCACAACGCTCAAAAACCAAGAAATCAATGCGTACTGCATTGCGAAATTTCAAGAAAAAAGTACTTGGTGAATTACTCGAAGAAAATCCGAAATCTTTTTGGTCATATGCGAGAGAGCTTCAGGGAAAATCTTCAACCGTAGATTCGTTATTTGATAAAGATGACAAACTTGTCACCGATAATATTGACAAAGCTAACACGTTAAATTCCCACTTCGAAAGTGTATACACTACAGACGATACTCCATGTTATTTCGACATTTCATTCACTGAGGAACCGATGAAAGAAATCACTATTCAATGTGATGGGATAACTAAACAGCTACAGTCGATCAAAAATAGTAAATCTCCGGGTCCGGAGGGAATACCCGCGCGTGTCCTCAAGGAATTAGCGCCACAGATCGCACCGTTCTTAGACATAATATTCAAGAAGTCATTGTCTGAAGGAAAGATACCAATAGACTGGAAAATTGCAAACGTTACACCGATATTCAAAAAGGGAAACAGACATGACCCAGGGAACTATCGACCAATTTCATTAACGTCTATTATAGGCAAGATACTCGAACATATCGTCGTTAGCAATATCATGACGTTCCTGGACAGTCGTAACTTCCTTCATGGCTGTCAGCACGGCTTTCGGAAAGGTAGATCATGTGAAACACAGCTCGCGCTCTTTCTTCATGACGTTCTCAAATCTGGTGAATCGAAAACACAAGTGGACGCATTATTCCTAGATTTTAAGAAAGCTTTCGACACGGTACCTCACAACAAACTTTTATACAAATTACAGTCATGCGGCCTAAACGAAACAGTAGTAAACTGGATACGCGACTTTCTGAGTGATCGTAAGCAAAAAGTAGTTCTTGACGGAATTAGCTCTGATGCAGTTAAAGTGACATCAGGTGTCCCACAAGGAAGCGTAATCGGCCCCCTTTTGTTCATTATATACATAAATGATCTATGCTCTCGAATTAGCAGTAAAATACGTTTATTTGCTGACGACGCTGTCATCTATCGCGAAATTAATGATCACTCTGACTTTGAAATTCTATCATCGGATTTAAACAACGTTCATGTGTGGAGCCAAGAGTGGGGACTCGAACTTAATCTGAGCAAATGTGCGGCGGTACATTTCTTGCGGAGGTCGTCCAACTATCCCCGTGTATATGCTGTGGATGGCGTTAAGATAAAGGCGACAGATGAAGTTAAGTATCTGGGAGTTACGATAACCTCAAACCTATCGTGGGGAACACATATAAGAAATATTTGTGGCAGAGCTCTGAAGAAGCTAGGATTCGTCAAGCGTATTGTGGGAAGATTCTCAGATGAAAAAGTAAAAGAGAGGTGCTATTTCGCACTCGTCCGGCCACACCTTGAATATGCAGCAAGCATATAGGATCCGGTGCAGAAAGACTTAATTCGGGAACTTAATATAATACAAAGGAAAGCTGCGCGATTCGTCAAAAACTGCTACGGGGGTACAGACAGCGTTACGCATATGTTAAACGAATTAGGCTGGGAGCCGCTAGAGACTCGGAGGCTGCGCGCTAGGCTTAGATTACTTGAGCAATTGAGAATAGATATCTTTCAGAGCGACACGGAGAACATCATATTAGAACCCCACTATATTTCCAGGTCCGACAGAAACGATACATTAAGAGAAATATTTTGCCGAACGGATAGGTACGGGAATTCGTTTTTCCCCCGAACAATAAGGGACTTTAATAAATGCAAGGTGTAATTTCATAGAGCGTTTCCTTTTTATATGTAAACGGCTGGTGTCCTAACACCCCCCGCCACACGCCTATTGAGGCGGCTTGCGGGGTAGTATGTAGATGTAGATAGATGTAGATGTATGTGATAGTAGATAGGGTCTGGTGGCACTGCCTTCATTATCCGTATAGCATTCATAACAATAACCTTACATAACGTTAAAATTAAAATTACATAACTTTAAGTCATATATATATATATCCAAGAGTTGTATAAATCTCTAATATTTCTTGCAAGCCATTATTTTTTTTTTTAATCTATTGGCATTCGCAGACCCAAGGTCTCCTCTTTCGGGCTAAAGATGACTTCAGCTCATTTTTTCCTTCATTTAAGAAATCTCGGATTCCCGTCACGAGAATTTTCATCTTGTTGGCTCAGGCCCTCCCCCTGGATTCCCTCACCTCCCCACCCCCCTATCCACCTAGTCCCCCCAACCCCTTGTTTTCACGAGTGGTCGCGTGGGCGATCTCCTCCTCAAAGCCCCTTCCCCTTCTCGTTCCGACTCTCGCGTTTTTATTTTCTGGGAGTGAAAGATGAGGATTCACTGCCTCTTCATCCTTATATGGCGTCCCCTTGCTCGCGCGCGCGCCCGAACCGAGAGCAAATAAGGCCTCTCTTCCTGCGCACACCACTACGCCCCTCCCTCCTCCCGCACTCTCTCTACGTTTGCATAGGCCGGTCGTCGAGTACGAAGGACAAGACTATGGAAGCATCGCGGGAGACAATCTGCTTTGTTTAATCTCGACGCTCTATTCTTCCTTTGGCGGGCCTCGTAGTCACTCAATACGCGCACGGGAACTAATTGATAAAATCTTTAAATCATTCCAACGTTTAATAGATAAAAATCACTTCCACTACGAAGACAAGCCGCGATGAACAAAGAATCACTTCTCCACTGTAGAGTTTTGAACGGTTCTTTCAACTCAACGTCCTTCGACAGCTAGTCTTGACTTACTTATTTCCTTTAATCCCTTGGGGGACGTAGGGCCGCAACAAAAGACCTCCACCGGACTCTATTCTGGTCCATGAATTTGATCTCCTTCCACGTTTTGTCCTCTTCTTTGATCTCTTCTCCTACAGTCCTTTTCTAGGACTTACCCCTCTCCTAGTCCCGCGCAGATTCCAATCAAATGCTTGATTGTTTATATTTTAATTTGGCCTTCTCAAACCATGCCAAATCCATCCGAATTTTCTTTTCTTTATTATCTCTCCAATCGGGGTTTCATTACGTTTACGCCACAGCACTGCGTTTGTCATAGTTTCTGGCCAATTTTGAAATATTTTCTTAAACACTTGTTTGTAACGAACTTTTTTTAAAAGATTTTCGCAGCTTATGTTTATATTATTCAGGTTTCTGGTTCTGCGATTAAATTATTTTATATTATGCGAGTTTCGCCGTACTATGCTGCAGGCTTCATCAATAGAGAGGATAGTTATAAACTCCCTTATACCTGGAAGAGACTTATTCGAAATTAAGTTTTTTACATCTCAAAATCATCAACTGCTGGAATTGTTTATTTACTTTTTGAAAAAAGACCATTGTTGTTCTTAAAAGCCCGACGAAGCCTGCAGCATAGTACGGCGAAACTGTCGCATAATATAAAATAATTTAATCGCAGAACAAGAAACCTGAATAATACTTGTTTGTAACGGTTTTGGAGATTTTCCATGTTTGACATCAATACAAAAGAACAGATTTTACATTAATTAAAAAAATTCTTGACTTAGTTCTTCTTCTTAATTGTTGTGACCGCCGAATTGGCTGCAACTGTGCATACGCACACTCTTTGCCTTTTTAATTCTCGGTGTCACAATTTCATATCTTCCGCCTTTCTCTGAGACAATGCTCCCCAAGTACTGGTAATGATCAACACGCTCAATTATATTGCCATTTACAAACAAATATTCATTATTCCTGTGATTGATTCTCATTTCCTTTGTTTTACTAGCATTTATCTTCAGGCCAGCGTCAGCGCAACCTTCCATATGCAGTTCTTCCAATTTCTCTTTCATAACAGAAAATGTATGCGATAACAAGCACAAAACGTCCACGTAGTCAATATCCTCCATTAAAAATCATTTCAACTACGAAGACAAGCCGCCATAAACAAAGAATCACTTCTCCAATGTAGAATATTGAACCGTGCTTTCAGCTCAACTTCCTTCGACAGCCAGTACTGTTGGAATTGTATTCGGAGCGAGACGGCTGCAGCCGCAACTGTTTCGGTCAGACAACTGTTTGAAATAACTGCCGCAAACAACAGGTTTATTAACACATGGACGAGCCCTACCCACAACACCAATTTTGAAGAAGCAAAACTAATTTCCGAAGAAAGAAGATATTTCCCACGTCTTATACCGCAGGCCATTGAAATAAGCAAGAAGGAAGACAATTTTAATAGGGAAGATGGCTATTCCCTCGACAATGCCTGGAAACGCGTTTTGCGCAGGAAAAGGAAAAACATCAACAGGCAATCATGAGTGACCTGACCCCCTACGGATAAGATATATAAGGCGGCCAAAAGAATGCTTCCTCACTTCACTGACATGAAGAAGCCGACTGCAACGCCGGCGAAACCGTCGTCCGAAGAAAAATGGACCTACGCGGAGTAAAACCCGGAAGACATGTATCTTCATATTCATCAACCCGCGGAAGCCTACACAAGGAAACAACAGGTTAGTTTCGTGGTAGTGTCACAGCCACGCCGTTGCACGTTCTGTGCCGTGCAGCGGCAACTGAAGAAGTTGAAGCTGACTGTTTAGTCTTCTATTCCGTTCCATTTTCACTGCACGTGTGGCTGCGTTGCAGTTATAAGCTACAATTTAGTGTATTTGAATCTGTCGCAGGCGGGTGGTGGTTTATTCATCCAACACATGTCCGCTCATCGTTGCAGATAGAATTATAACTGTGAAATACCATTCATTAATTCATTAATCCAAATAAAATTGTTACTTTATTTAAGTGAAAGATTTCTTATTACACATAACTACCAGCTATGTTGTAACAGTGCCGATCGATCGCCTATTGTTTGATGTGCCTCCAGCTGCTGTTCGCAACAGGGAGTTTTGCGGAACTGTTTGGTTATGAAAGCATTTCGGTTGCAAAACAGCTGCAATAAAACTGCTGTGTTCTTTTAGTGCCACCACTAACAGCGAGAGTAATTGCGCACTCCCTGCCTGCCTATCTAATGGAGAGCGGAGCAACAGCACCCGGGGCTAAGTGCACTATAAGCCAAAAAAATTCGATTCGAGCTCAACTGATCTAATTTTTCCATAGTTTCAGACCTTTGTCCACCTCTTATCCGTCTGTCGGTCGGTTTCCTAGCGAGGTGACGAACAGCTGAGCCCATTCGTGCCACTGAGGATAGATAGGTGCATGGGTTGCAGAGGAAAGGATCATTTGGTTAGGGTGAAAGAAAATTCAGTGTCGGCATTGGCCTACTTAATGTTAACAAAGAGCGCAAAGCTTTCCACGGATGGTGGAATCACTACGCCACGAAGGTTTAACATCCGTCCATAACACCCGTCGGGTGGAGAATTGAACTTGAAATGCTTTCCATATGGTACTCATGTAAGATTTGGGATTTCAATGAAAAATCTCCGCCACTGCCGGGATTTTCCACTTCACCACTCCGATCTCAAGGCTTATCCCATTCAATTGAAAGAAACACAAGACACCTCTCACAAAAATATTGGCCAGCGGCAGCGTCTCATATTCCTGCCTTTAGTAAGAGTCAAATCAAATTGTAAATTAGTATATGTAATACACCATAATGAACACGCCACTTGAGGAATTTGGCAATCAAACTTTGACCGGAAACCATAGGGATTTCGTCCTTCCTCCTTAGGTAGTTTCCTCCTCCAGTTTTGGTCTCAATGGCATTAGACGGGTATTAAACCACACAAAAAGAGCTTTCAATTCCGAGCGACTGGTCTATATATGAAAAGTAAAACAAATGTAAAATCGAAGGGAACGAATAATTATGCTGAGGAGCAATTGAAGTCATGAGGATAAGTGCTTTCCCGAGGCAAGAGAATCAGCAAATAGTCCCACGTAGAAGAAGCCCAATGCATGCTCTATCGCTCCTCTATTATTCCTTCAATTACTTATAAACCAAACTGCTTCCCGTTGCGATTATTTCCGAGAAAAATGATTAGGAATCTAAGAGGGCTTTAAAGAACATAACGGTTTGACTTAAGAAGCTATGGAATCACTTATGTCGGAGATAAGCTCGACATTTAAGCAAACTTACTTAATCAATAATTTATCGCCAGACTAGGATAAAGATTACTTATTCAATTATCAATAATAAAAGATTTAATAGGACAAAGAATTTATCTTTTAACCTAGTTTCAGTTTGACTTTTTTCCTCTTGCTTGCCAGCAATGTTTAAGAAGTACTAATTCTTTTGTCTTTCAAAAAAAGTGAATTGTTTTTATGGCCACAAGACGGTAAAATCGTTATGATTATTCATATTCCATTGTAGAATAAACGATAGTACCACATTTTTGGTGTATAATCTTTCAAGGCATCTGAGAGGTTGAAGACGTTTAAGGATATCACATTCAATTCAATAAGAAATCAAGTAACAATGTCATTGCTAGAGCATGTAGCCTATGCAAATTCACTCTTGTACTCCCAATGGAGTAGCAAGCACCCAGAAGCCAGAGATACAGCTCATTTCAAGTGAGAATGATCAATTCCATTGAAAGCCACGTAACGGTTTTCGTCTGGCAACAGTAAGGCCGCTATATTCGAAATGAACGCGAGTGCATGATGGGTCCGAGTGGGAGATAGATCTCATTCGGAAATCAGGGTATTGGCACGTATTCTTCCTCCTCACTCCAGGAGCGTAATAGTATTTTTGAGGAAGGAGGATTGCACTTGCTGGATGGAAGTACGAGGGACTGTGCAATCACGGGACTGTTACAGGGTGGAATGCCCTCGGTTAAGGCCACGGCTTGATAGGGTGCGTTAGAGCCGCCTCCCTATTCGAGTTCCAAGTCTCCTCCACCATAAGGACCCCTTTCTAGTCGCAGTCTTAATCGAACGCTAGTTGAGAGGAGGTCTCCCTCGGCGCGCAATTCCGTTCCACGGGTAGCTACTACGTGCTCTTCATCACGACCATGATGTACCCTGCATCTCTCCCCGTTCCTCCTTAATCTCTTGGTCGTAGGGACTTAGATCCGGAGCCTATGATTATCCAGTAATAAAGAGGAGAAAAGGCCTAGGAAATAACGAAAACTGAAAGAGGTCAATTTCTTGAGAGCGGACTTACTCCTACTCGAACAGTGACTCATCCGCAGAGTGCGAGGCAGATAGACTTCGGATGAGCACAAATTACTTATTTAATTTAGAGTAACGCCCTTGGACGAAGAATACAATTTGAAATATATCTACTATAATAATCACCGATATGCATATATATCTTCTTATATATAAAAAAGAATGTTTGCTTTTTTCGTGTTTTATGCACGCCTATACCATTCATCCGATTGCGATGAAACTTTGGTGAGTTGTTGTGCACGTACATATAAAAGTTTCTGAATTATAAAAATGGCCATTTTTGGAGTTGTTTTTACCCCAATATTGTTATCATTTACTCCCATAAGAAAAGCATTGAATTCGGTGCAGGTTTTTCTTTAATTGCTTTTTTAAATTACTTTCACTCAAGATATTGGATATAAATTTGTATTATACAACGCATAAAAGAATGCAGTATTTAATTCTTTCATTCAATTTTCTTATACGCTTCTTTTTTGTCCAAATATTGCGTTTTTATATCGAAATTCTTCCATTTTTTTCTTTTTCAACAAAACAACATTTTCTTGGCAATCAGGCGTTTAATGCGACTTGCAATCCATTTAATAGCGATTAAATGAATGACTATTCACGCCTGCCGCAGGTTCTGATACTAATTTGATAGTTGTAGTCAATCGAGTACAGTTCCTTGGTCGCATAGCCTTCTCAATGAACCTCAAAAAGGTAAAAGGTCAATCGCTTCAAGTGTGTGGATTATATATAGAAAATCCATGCTTTTCAAAATATTCTCACGGGTTGGATAATCGAAATATTCAATTGTTTTTGCAGAGGGTGGTAATGCCAAAAGCACTTGAATCAATTTTTTAACTTTAATTTAATACACAAAAATCATTGCCTTTCATTTATTTTGTACATGTAAATGTGTCAGCTTTGCATATATGAGTGCCTACTTAGAAAGAAAAAGAGGCATTGGAACGCATTCCGGGGAAACTTAGGTGAGTTGTTGTGCGCGTGCCTTCGAAGGTTTCTGAATTATTAAATAAATTGTAAAAAAGTTGGAGCGGGAATAGTTTAAACAAATGAGTGCTGTCACGCGAGCTTCTCAAACAAGCGAGGAACAACAAGGAAGCCACGAAGCAGATTGTTTACGAGTTGCTCAATCACGTGCATCAGAATCGTATCAGTGAGACATAACTTGTGTTAAATGTAACGTAATTTATTTGTACGTAGAATAAGATTTGGTGCAATGGTCTCTTTGTTTGCTTTTGGATTTTCAATGCCTATCATAAGATCACTTAAATAACAAGGTTTTGAATTCTTGCATTCGATTTTTCGTATATGCTTCGCTTTTCCCTAAAATTAGATTTTTCACGTCGAAAATCTAAAATATTTGTACTTTTTCAGCATTAGGATATTTTATTTACTTATAAACCGCAGCATAGGCATGGAGTAGAAATCATGCCATAATTTGTGCGTGATGAATTCCTGTGTAGGTACGAGGAATTCATTGAACTACTAGTAATTCATTACGAGGTAGGTACGAGGAATTCATTGAACTACATTGAACTACTTTTTTTAGTAGCTTTTAAATTTGTTTAAGGACCGACTTTGAACCCTGAAAAGACTTGTGAGCCAAGCCATGAAAAGTATGGAAATGAATGGGGACTTCAATATAGAGTACCTATTTAATTTTGCGAATGGACAAAAAAATCATTGTCAATAATTTATTTTGTACATGTCTGCTTTGTATATAAGTGCCTACTTAGAAAGAAAAAGTGGCATTGAAACGCATGCCGGGCACAGCTAGTATATATATATATATGTATGTATGTATATATGTGTGTGTATATATATATATATATATTCTTCAGCTGTAGAAAAAGCTTTTTCTATAGCTGAAGAAGGGCCTACATGCCCGAAACGTCCCTGTAAGTCTTCTCTCTTTCTACTTTTCTTTCCCCACCCCCAGTCAAGTGTTCTTATTGTTGTGGCCTATTGGCGAAATTTTCGTTTTTTGTGTATATATATATATATATATATATATATATATATATATATATATATATATATATATATATATATATATATATATTGTTAATACCCCGATGTAAAGGCCAATGAGAGCTGTTTTCGGTGGTGATGGAAAATAAATAAATACATACTACAGCTGCTATCAATATCTTCTTTTGTGATTTTGATAAGCCATTAACAAACACATCACTAACTTAATATTTATTGAAGTTGATTAAGGTATATCATTTGTCCCTTATGGATCCATCATCAAGGTAAGAATTCCATAATAATTTATTTAGCTTGCTATATGCAAGAACCTATTACTAGTTCCCATTATAGAAACTTATTAATAATATTTTCTAAATTAGCAAAATTCTGTTAAGATACAGTTCACTTGCCTTAAAACAATTTTACGCGCATCTAAATACATAAATCAAATGTATGTAGAAGTAGCTAACATATTGTTCCGATTTTGAATGTACTTCCTTCCTAAAGTAAATAAAAATTCTGAACGTTCGTTATGCCCCCGACACAAATACATTCTAATCAATAGCCTACAATTATAAAGTATGACCCATTGAGGAGGTATTTAGGTTGAATCATGTTTCTCAGTACACGCGTAATGAACACTTTAATACAGCTTCAATACCTTACTGACAACAAAAGGTTCAAATGTCAGTTATGAAGTATACGGCTAGCGTATTTTATAGCATGAAATGGACTTCCAGCAGTGCACTTGTTTATAAAATTGAATTTTCAAATTGGAGCGTAGCATGAAGCTGCACCCAAGCCATAATAAGTATATATGCTTACGTCAGGCAATAGGTCAGTTTTTAAAGTTCTAAATATCTTGTTTTTTCTTCCTTTCCGTCCACCGCACCTTCTCCATCTTCTTTAGGTAAGTATATTAGGTACTTCTTTTTAAAACCAAAAAGTCTCAGCTTTATTCTCCTGGCGATAAAATCTCTTGGTTAAAAGAATAAAAAATGCATGGCAGGCGACAACTTATGATTGGTGAGGCTCCAGGAATTAAGACATGTGGTAACCAACTTTTGCCTTTTAGCAACGATTAATTGCCGAGAAACGGCTACTTCAAATGAATTTCACACCATATCATATTGTAACACAGTCCTAAACATATTCACAGTTTTCTTCTGGCAGGAATTAGCCTAGATTCTACTTCAGGAATTAGTTTCCGCATCAAGATTCCTCCTCTCACTCGGGAAACAGTTGTCATTGCTTAGTCATTGCAGCGAAGGCATTTGTTGGTCGTAGGATTTGAAGGTCCAATAGCGGAACTCGCAAATTGGGATTTGTTTCCTTACAGGACCTTAGATGTGACGAGACTCAAATATGACCATCAACTAAATTAAAAACAATCGACTTGTGTCTTGAAGACGTTTTTTGGGACCTTTTGGGGCCCTGAGGTATTTTTAAATAGCATAAAAACCTACTCCTTGAAAAAATACATATATGTGTCAACTTTCATGATGATCGGTGAAACGGTGTCCAAGTCTATTAATCTCGGACAAACAAACAAACATCCATTTATATATATATATATACGATCGGAAGATACCCGTTGAAATTCAACGGGTGTGAAAAACATTAAACTTATTGTTTATAATAAAACCACAAAGCCCGAAGAAAAACAGTATGCGTGGTCATTTGAGGAGTTCGTAACCTATCTTGTATGTTGTGTTCGTTGTAATAGACACACTGACAGTTTTCCAGGTGCACGGAGAGATGAGTGACTATTGGTTCACTTTCATGCACGGGAAACCCAAAAATCGGCCTTACAGACTCATTACTACTGAAATAGCAAAGATTGATAGATGGTCACCTCGTCCCTCCGGTTCTCTTGAGCCGTCTTCTGAGTGATTAACAGCTTGATCGCTTCCCTTGTGTACATACATATATTTGCATTCCATGACTTAATTCATTTGCACTATTCAACGTTGATATGTGCGTTGATTATCTTTATCAGGATCGGACAGAAGAGTACAATACAGCGGTTGACAACGTCAAGAGGAGTAATGGCAGCAGAAGCCATGTTTATTTGACCTATGAATCCTCCATCAATTGGACTGCGCCTTCGGCATAGCCATAATCACTGGTTTCGGTTGCTAAATAAAAAATCTATGGTGATTCTTAGTGGACTTGTCGATTTTCATGCACGGATGTCGTTAATTGTGCAGAATTTCCGTTCTTCTTTCGGGTAAGAAGTATGTTGTGACGTCATTATAATTTCCGCCATCTTAAAACAGATTGAAGGTTCGAAACAGATGGGTCTGTATTTGAACCAGATTTATATCCGTTTACCCGTCCGTATGTAGGGTAAGGATGAAATTTGTGCGGATATTAGCGTAACCCGAGATACACCACGGGTAGATGCTCATGAGATCGCTGGTGGGCATGTCTTTGAGGATCCAAGTCTAACATTTGTCGTTTTTCTTTCAAGGGCTCATTTTCTCTATTTTCATATCAACTAAATTAAAAACAATCGACTTGTGTCTTGAAGACTAAAGTTCGAAACTTTGAGCAGTCCCTTAATGATAAGACCCCTGCGCCTCTTAGTTCCACACTTACATGCCAAAGTTTTGCAAACGCGTTGTTTCTGATCGGTGAAGAACTGCAATAACCGGTGAAATGACTGCGTTTCAAGGAGTGAACTATCCACCACTATTCCTAACACTTCCGAATCCGCTACCCGTCGAGTTCATTCGTGCCTCGGCGTGATTCCGAGTGATTGACGAAGGGCGAGTTTCCCGATCGATGGGAGGGCACGTCGTGATCACGCCGTAGGAATCCGCCACGCCCTCCACGCCACGCCCTCCACGCCACGACCCACCACCATCTCGACCCCGACATCAATCTTTATCCGGCTCCCGCCCGTGTCCAGCGATACCTCGTCAATGTTTTTCATGGAGCACTCGAAGGGACACAACACTATTTCAAGGTTTATAGAACACCAACGTCCTATCTACTCCGACGGCGCTCTTAAACTTGCTGATAGATTTAATAAATGGACTGAACAGCCACTTCGATACGTCACCATCATCATCAACAGCCATCAAACCGAAGATCGGCCATTCATTTCACTCTCATTTCTGCTGAATGCTTTATTTCTTTACTTCTATACTTTTACACCCATGGTTATTTTCCTCGTGAATCCCCTCCTTGGTATTCCTCGATAATACGTCTTCTCTGATTTTCTACCAACAAAATTATAGCTTTCAAGAAGCTTTTAAGTCTCACAGAGTACTTTATTTTTTTCTCTTTAATTTCGCGAGAAAGTGCAAGAAAAAGCACTCGACTGATTTAGCGTAAAAGAGGGGTTCAGAAAGCAAGGTGCACGAAGAGAAAGACAAACGGTGAAGTACTTGACAAAATAATTAGCAGAGAAGTATTCTGTAAAAGATAAGGCTACATTATATAAAATTAGCCTATATCCATGCGATAAGAATGTACGGAAGTTGAAGACTGAAAGAAAGTCGGCAGAAAGTATTGTCATTATAAATTAATCGTCGTTTCACATTGAGATTTCTTTTTATTTATTTATTTAAACCACCCCGAAAACAGCTCGCAATGGCCTCTTACATCGGGTGTTGTAACATTAACAACCTACGAACACATACACCCAATTCCTGGGTGGTGAAAAATCCACCCAGGCGGGTCTCGAACCCGCGACCCTCGGATTGGCAGGCGAGGACGTTACCCCGTCGTACCGGGGCCAACATTTAAGTACATAATAACAAACCTTTCACCTTGAGTTCAGCAGCTGAATTTATAAAAATATAAGCAATACTTTCGTATTGATCACTGATTCAAGTCACTTCAGCCTGAGTCACTACAACGTAATAGATAATTAAGCCGTATAGACTACTGCAAGGGAATCCGACTCTGGCAAATTAATGGTTTCCTCTGAGACTCTATTCCAAAGCTCTTTGAATCTCAAGAGTGTGCCTCTACCACTACCACAGAGTTCATTAATCTCTATAGAATGCATTCCTCGAATTCGCCCACGTCCGCCGAAACTGACGGCGAAGTGAAGGAAGCCCCTGAAAGACGTGAGCACCGAAAATTGATTGATGATGCAGAACTCGCAATTTTAAATTCCCGAGGATCTCAGATGAAAGCTTAATCTTTATCCCATTGCCGATTCACGCCCTCAGATCAACTGTTAATACGAACCCAAGTTACATGAGTCGGCGTTCAAATGAAGTTGCCCGAATCGAAAAGACAATTATCGTTCGCAGTATTTCCATAGCAAGAATATGATTGCCTCATATCTTAGAGGCTTCATCGCGGTACTTATAGTAAGCAATGCCTCCAGAGTCATATTCAATTATACACGTAAATTAGGCCAAACGTTTATTGAGGTAACTACACGACTGGTACTTTATTATACTGGCTAAACTTTATTATATGATTACATGATACCCTATATTAGTTGGAAATGCCCCTATTAATGTTTTGAGATGGGAGCTCTTATATACACTCACAGCCGTACTCATCGTCTTACAGGTGGACTAAGGATGGAAAATGAAGGCAACGTATGAGGATAATAGAATGAAGGGTGAAGTAAAAACGCATTCTTCCAAGATTTAGTTCCAAAAAAATAGAGACAGTCGGGCAAGCTATGGAGATAACTGGATGTCACACCTCACACATCCTGGAGTTTCTTCATTGAGGCGTTGGCACGAGCAATAAAATACCTTCTGGCGTCATCTTAAACTACAGTTTTGACGAGGTGACCTTTGCCGAAATTTACGAGTGATGCAAAAACAAACTTCACTCATGAGGAGCCGATACTTTAACCTGAGACCACACTAACACATAAAAATCAAGCAGGGAAGCTCACTTCAGAGTTAAGTAAACAAAACTATGTTTGGTTTATTTGATGAAATAAGATGAAGCAACTTAGCAATACTTGGTAAAATATTAATTTCTCTGCAGTCATATTTTCGTTATCTAAACGATAACGACTAATTCGACTACAAATCATAATAAAAGAGGAGTGGTCGAAGGCAGTAAAGTGAATTTATAATTTGTATCTGAAGTTATTGTTTAACATCTCTATATTGGCATCACTCCTGCGCATAGTACTTCCTATTATTTATTTCATTTACATTTATTCCCGTTACGTCAGCATTCATTCCAGTGGAAAGCCAATCTTGGGTATGCCTATATATCCTACGTCTCCACCGATTATGCCTTTCCTTGTTTGAATTCACAAATTGTCGTTCTTTCAATGCGCTTATATTTTTGGGAACAAGAATACTCCAATCCAACGAGATATTTACAAAAGGGTTATTTTGGCATCACAATTGTTTTTTGCCAATAATTTACAAATTCGGTAAAGTATAAATCTCCATTAGGTCACAGATTATAGGAAAGACGTGAGAAAAAGTTTTTCACAGGCTTATACAAATACCGTTGATGAAATGAGGATCCCGGGTTCAAATCCGGGTGAAGCCTCTCCGGGCACCCCTCAGAAAATCCTCGCAGTGCGACTATCTAATTGTGTTCTGAACTTCGTGGAAAAACGCAGGTGGCCCAGGGAAAGGAACACTGCCTGCTTTAACCTGAATGTGTGAATTTCACACGCCATTGGCTTAGATCTACTCTTACCCATCAAAACCAGTCTTCGGGTTGAAAACACAGTGATTGAGTGAAAGATACAAGTGGCGTGTGTAATCAATAATGCTATATCTTTTTCGTCAAATCACATACACAGAAAGACACAGCAACAAGGAAAAGTCAATTCTTTGACGCTTACGAGCTTAGAAAATTCAGGATTGCATATAATTGAATAGCTATAAGGTGGTGGGCATCGACGATCCAATTAAGCCTAAAAAAAGTACGGTTATCAACGAAGCCTCAATGAAAGTGACCGCGCCCCAGCTTCAAATTTAATAAAAATGATAATCCGCAAGCCAGTTTCAAATTTGATAAAAATTAAAAATGAAAAAAAAGTTTAAACATGCTTTTCTAAAAAATATAAAATTTTATTAAAAAATCTAAAAAAATGAAACATCTTAACATCCGAGTAAAAAATAAAATAAAATGTATTCTCAAGTGAATGAAAGTTTAACCTAGTACTGGAAATAATTAAATTCAATTCAAGGAAATTAGCCACACAATGACAAGATCACAATGACAAGCATGGGGCTCTCTTTCATATTCGATATCAACATAAATTCATTTAAATATGAAGACTTTTGGTATTCAATGGAATAGAGAACTTCAATATACAATTTCTAGAAAATATTTAAATGAACTAAAGTTAAGGTGCGAAATATAAATGAGGTCTATGAGGGTATGTTATTATATTATTTAGTTATAAATGAAGAGGTAACCATGCAAGAAGCCATGGATCCATGGAAAAGTGAGTTAAGGAAAAGCATGTAATGAAGTGGCCTAAGGGCCCCAGAGTTATACGCTCTGTCCGAGTTGACCGCCATTCGGTTAGTTTGAGAAACGACGCGGTGGTAACAATAAACCTAAATCCACAAACAAATGGGTTTTCAACCGCCCATGGCCAGCTATAAAACCCCGGCATGGACCAACTCGGCAATCAGTCTCAGTCCTGATGACGATGAGGGAGTCACTCGTCGTAACGTTGGCCTTTAAAAGCCTTACCCGGTGGCAAACCCGAGAAGATTTTACTAATATTATTCGCCGGGAAAGCCTAAGACCTTTTATCATAGGGTGAAGGTCACGGGGCACTCGGGGCATGAGTGGAAGGGCCGTCCTTCAATGGACCGATGACCGAGATCATTGGCGCCATTAAGTATTCGTGAGTAGGACGGTAAGGGAAGGATTATTCAGGGAACGGAGGAAGGTTGGAGAGAAACCTGGCGTCGGCACGCACGGTTCAACGAAAGGCTTCTTGGGGACCTCGGTTTAAAGCCTCACCCGAAAGAAAGAATGGATTCGGTTGGGTAGTAAGTAGCGGTGGAACTAAAATAATACAGCTTTAAAATAAAAAGTTTCCGACCCATACTGCGCCTCCCTCCACATTAAGAGTCTTCACCAAGAGTCACGTCATTGGTTTCCTTATCTTCATAAATACTTCCTTGGCTAGGGCGAATCTGTATCTATTTTCCAGACCTTTAAAGCCATTTCCCTCCAAAATACTACCTTGGTACGTATACTGTTTCATCTGCTTAGTTTTATTCCCACTAGTGGTGGCACTAAAAGAACACAGCTGTTTCATTGAAACTGTTTTGCAACCGAAATGCTTTCAAAACGAAACAGTTCCGCAAAACTCCCTGTTGCGGACAGCAGCTGGAGGCACACCAAACAATAGGCGATCGATCGGTGCTGTTTGAACATGGCTAGTAGTTCTGTATTCTATGTAATAAGAAATATTTTACTTTTAAAAAATTTCATTTTCATTCATGAAAGATATGTACTTCACAGTTCTAATTCTATCTCCAACGACGGATGGACATGTGTAGACTGAATAAACCACCAACCGCCTACAACAGATTCAAATCCAACATGTTGTAGCTTATAACCGCAACGAAGGCAAACGTGCAGTGCAACTGGAACAGAATTGAAGACGAAACAGTCAGCTTCAGCTATCAGTTGCCACTGCACAGCACGGAGCGCAATGTCGCTGCATCGACACGATCACAAAACTAACCTGTTGTTTTCAAAAGTTATTTGAAACAGTTGTCTGACCGAAACAGTTGCGGCTGCAGCCGCTTAGCTCCGACAACACCTTATCCCATCACTAGTAGTAAGTACAGTTCATTGTATCAGCAAGGGAAGGATTATCTGAGAAAAAAAGGCATAGTGCAAGGAATCACTGAATTTGCTTTAGCCTAATATTATAAAAAAACGCCGAGAGGTCAACAGTTTTAACGCCCCGAAGGACGGAGTACCAGCCTAAATTTCAATCAAAATCCCAATTTGTGACAATTTTTCCCAATCAGATTAGTTGATCCGGTCCTACCGATCCGGTTAGTGGGTTGGGTGGGGTTTGCGGAGGAGCCGTAAGTGGAGCCACCTCCGCGTGATGAGTTCGGGGTCGATTGGCAAATATCGTTGGCCAGGTGAGCTAGGAGCTGCAAGACCGCTTAGTTGTACTGAATTTGCCCCCTTTTCTGGTCCCAGAGGAGACATCTCTGGCCCCCCCTCCCATTGGTATATTGTGGCTTGAATGTCAGTTTTAATCGAAAGTGACAACTTATTACCCACAATAATACCCTCTTTAACCGAACAAAAATTAATGACAATTTTTCTTTTTCAGTCGACATTTTGAAACTTAGAGGCAAAAATTCTCACAGAAGATATTATCTGATTTGAAAACAAATTTATGTATGCAATATCCATGTAAGTGGGCCACTTTTCCTGGGCATTACATTTCGCTCCGAGAAAAAAGTGGCAAGACGAGGAATCCTAGTACCAAACTTCAAGTTCCGTTAAGGCAATTTGAGCGAAAAATCACTTCACCTAAAATTTGATGAATTTGACCTCATCTTATATATAAAAATGAATGTTTGTATGTATGTATGTATGTATGTCCTCCATAGACTCGAAAACTACTCGACCGATTGCGCTCAAAATTTCACAGTTTGTTCTTATTAGTCCCGGGAAGGTTTAGAGAGTAGTTTGAATGGAATCAGATCGGTAGAAATGATGTTTTTCCAATTTTCCATAAGTTTGCACGGGATTTGACAGTTTTCGTCGTGCAGTCCTTTCTGATTTCACTAATTAAAATAAGTAAATTTGTACTAATTCCTTTTATTTTGGCTTCATTAGAACCTTGAAGCTTTGAACTATCTTATTCCTTCGATGTTTTAACGTTATATCCTCCCGTTAATCAGTATTTTCGTAATTTAAAGGATATTTGGAGCACTTTAAATGGTATATCCATTGTTGTATTTCGTTCATTTCTGGTGTATACAATACTGGATGCGGGGAGAAGAACAACGATGTTCTTTTATTGTTGTAGCAACCACGATTTTGTTTATAGAAACAGAAGCTGACTGATTATTCTATGGATTAAAATTCAAGGTAAGGCTGCTGATTTCTTATTTGCTTACGACGTGTTCTTAGTAATATTGTAATCTTCTTGCCTTTATAATTGCTTGATTAGAATATTGAAACTCTGAACTACCTCATTCATTTGAATTAAATAAAGGATAGCAACGAGAAACACGCTTTGATGTCGACGAATTGGGTAAATTTGTACAAACGAATCTTCCGAAATTGGTTCCAGAACAACGCATAGCGTATGACAAAATTATGCATGCAATTGCAATCCAAAGTGACGGATTGTATTTCTTAGATGCGCCCGGAGGCACAGGCAAAACTTTTCTCATTTCAATTATTTTGGCAACCACACGATCACGAAAAAATATTGCACTGGCAATCGCATCATCTGGAATTGCTGCAACTCTTTTGGATGGTGGCCGAACAGCGCATTCAGCACTGAAACTGCCGTTGAATATGCAATTCACTGAAACACCAACATGCAATATAAACAAAAATTCTGGAATGGGTAAAGTACTTCAATCATGTCAACTCATTATATGGGACGAATGTACATTGCCGCACATAAAAGCATTGGAAGCACTTCATCGTACACTAAAAGATTTGAGAGGAAATGAGCAGCTCTTTGGTGGGGCACCTATTTTATTGTCTGGTGATTTTCGACAAACTCTACCAGTTGTACCACGTTCAACTGCTGCTGATGAGTGAAATGCGTGTCTCAAATCATCAGTTTTATGGCGACAAGTACATAAATTGACTTTGAAGACCAATATGCGCGTACAACTACAACATGATGAATCCGAAGAACGTTTCGCCAAACAATTGTTGGATATTGGGAATGGGAAAATGGTAATCGATGAATCCACGCAATGTATCACATTGCCAACAAGCTTCTGTAATATCACAGCAACCACTGACGAATTGATTTGCAAAGTTTTCCCAAAAATTGCAAAGAACTACAAAAATCATCAGTGGCTCAGTGAACGTGCTATATTAGCAGCCAAAAACATCGATGTCGATGCCATCAACATCAGAATTCAAAACGAAGTACCAGGCGAAGCGACAACGTATAAGTCTATCGATACTGTAATGATGAAGATGAAGTTGTCAATTATCCAACTGAATTCTTGAATTCACTTGATCTGTCAGGCATGCCGCCGCACGTATTAACATTGAAAATTGGAGTGCCTATCATTCTTCTCAGAAATATAAATCCACCACGGCTATGCAACGGTACCAGGCTTTCAGTTAAAAAGACGATGAACAATATCATCGAAGCTACAGTTTTAAATGGGAAATTTAAAGGGGAAGATGTACTGCTGCCACGCATCCCAATGATTCCGACAGATATGCCATTCGAATTCAAACGTCTGCAGTATCCAGTGCGACTCGCGTTTGCAATGACCATCAATAAAGCACAGGGGCAATCGCTTCAAGTTTGTGGAGTAAATTTAAAAAATCCATGCTTCTCGGCTGTATGTGGCCTGCTCACGCGTCGGAAAACCTTCTGATTTATTCATCTACGCACCAGACGGAAAAACAAAAAATATTGTGTATCAAAAAGCACTTCAATAAGCAGAATTAAAACATAAACAATATCTTTCTTTGAATGGCATTGCAACGCATGCCGGGTACTCGCTAGTATTAAATAAAAAAAACTCATCTTTCCAATGATATCAAAATATTAACCCCTTGCCGAACGAATTTTCGAGCAACTTGCCCAAAAATATAAGCTGTTTACATGGGATAGTTTACGGCTGGGCGATGTAGAATACTGAAAAAAGAATAGGAATTCATTAGACCTAGATTTCGCCAAAAACTCACGGTGTGTAGTTAGTATGTTTTTTCATCTATTTATAAAAATTATTACAGAAAGGTCTTTTTCTGTCATTCCGTATATGCTCCGTTAATACTGCACCTACAGTGATAAATGAGGTATCATTTTAAACGTTGAACAACCTCTATCTCAAATTTCACTATATACTCATCCATTTGACTTAAAAGTTTAGATTTTTCCATGTCGATTACTCGCTCGAGGTATATCGACTCCACACATCATCATATATATATTATTACAGAAAGGTCTTTTTCTGTCATTCCGTATATGCTCCGTTAATACTGCACCAACAGTGAAGTTTTAAACGTTGAATCACCGGCTTCTGACGAAAAATTCAATCTCGATCTCAAATTTCACTATTTACCCATTAATTTGACTTAAAAGTTTCGATTAACTCTCTTGCCTTATTGTATTCATATGTTTTGTATATTTTTGCAAGAAAACAAGAAAAAGAAAGTTTTTTATGATACACCTTCTTCTCTATTTAAAACTCAATTACACCGTTTCCTTGACATACTTATTCCCTGATAGCGTGAAAGTGCGTAATTTTCGCACGGGTTACATAGTTTATAAAAATTAATCTATTACTCGCCGCAGTTACACTTACAGAATTGGAAAAAACCTGCTGTTTTTTAAGTCTTTTTAGCCCTACGGAGTAAAAAATTACTCAAGTTAGAGACGCATGACCCTAAATTTATTTATTTTAGAGCATTGGTCTTCTTTAAAAAAACTCACCGCTTACATCACAACAGCACGCACGGTCTTGCCTCAAAAAGAAGACCAATACTCTAAAATTATATTCTGCTATAATACTGTGGTAGATAAAAGAGAAGAGGTTCTGATATATTTATTTAACTGCTGAGAAATATTGTCATATATAATTATATTTTTAAACCATTAATATAACAATTTTTACTTCATATTTCTTACAGATGCTGATATTAAAATATAAAATTCAAATATGGTCTCCATTATGACTAGGGAAATATCTCGCTCAAACTACTATGTTTTTTTTTCTGAAAATAATATTGATGAAAATATGTTTATGTTATCAACAATAACGCAGTTTTGAATAATAAATTAATTTTTAACGATTTTTTTCTTCTATGTTTGTTGACATTTCCGATTCCTGAAGCATAAAAATGTAGTTTTTGCTGAAAAGTACATAAAAGGCCTCTCAGGTCCATTGCGCGTTCCCAAGTAACTTTTTGATTGCGCGTTCCTTAGGGTTAAAGGGGGTTTGAGCGAGATAGATCCCTAGTCATAGTGGAGACCATATTCGAATTTTATTCTTTGATTTCAGCGTCTGTAAGAAGTACGAAATAAATACTGTTATATTAATGGCGCAAATATATAGTTAAATATGCCCAAAAATCTCGGTAATTAAATAAATAAAGCTACATAAGTCTCTAACTTGACTCATTTTTTCCCGCCGAACGGCTGAAAACCCTTCAAAACAGCAGGTGTTTTTGCGATTCTGTAAAATTTACTGTGGTGAGTGATAGATTATTTTTTTATAAATAGTTGAGAACACATACAATCTATACACCGTTAGTTTTTTGACGAAATCTAGGTGCTATAAATTCCTATTTCCTTCAATATACTCCCTCTGGAGCGCTCAGCCATAACCTATCCCATGTAAAACAGCTTATATTTACAGGCAAATTGCTCGAAAAGTAATTCAGCATGGGTTGATATTTAGATACCATTGGAAATATGAGAGTTGTTTCTTTAAAATGAGGCCAAATTCATCAAATTCTAAGTGAAGTGATTTTTCGCTCAAACTACCTTAGCGAGGTAACAAAGTTGGGACCGGGATTTCACTGAAAAGGCACCGCAAGTGCCGGGACTCGAACCCGGATCCTCGGGTATGGAAGATAGTAGGTAGGTACTCTATTCAAACCACAAAAATCCCTATTCCCGGCGATTGGGAAGGGTGAATAGGATGGATAGGAAGAGGTCTCAAAAAGAGCCTCGTCGTCTCTCACGAAGATCGCACTTCCTTGGAGGGTGGTGGGAGAGGTGTTGGCGCGGAGAGGCGCGTTGATTGGATTACGGCGGGAGGGAGCCAAAGGGGGAGGAGGGCGAGGGGTCACGGTGGGCAGGCGAGGCAGGGGGGGCGATGCTCCTTCGATGCCGGCGGCGGCTGGCCCGGGAAATAAAAGACTCCCGACCCGCAACGGTAGTGCACAATCCTTTCACCCACGACTCTCCCCTCCCGCCTCCAAACGCCGTGCACGGTGCTCTGTGATCCGAGACGTCGATTTTTGATCGCCTCGAATCGATCAACGGACCCGATGACTAATCGGTTCTAACAGTCGTAACGGGAATATTTCAACAAAACTCAGGGGGCAACACCATTTAAACGGAGTCAGAGTATAATTTCATTCATATTCTACATTCAAATGAATCCCAGCATTAATTTTTTTAATAATATAATATTATAAGGATAGCACTACATTTTTACATTCCCATTGATTAGCAAATGTCGGCAGTTATAATAGGAAAAATGAGTTTTTCAAAGTAATAATAAAAAATATTCAATTCAACTCATTTATTAACATATTCGTCGAAAAATCTCCATTTTCGTGACTTGAATGCATTTTTCATAGATAAGAGTAAAAATGTTTTTTAAGAAAAGTTGACCTTAGGTAAAGAGCTGAAATTTCTCATTTTTTCTGGCATTCGTTATATCTCCACAAATACTAACAGATTTGGTTGTGCTTATTAGTATCCATCTAAGTTGCCTGTCCGTTCAGAATACGAGGGACATTCCGGAAGATTACGATAAAATCATGATAATAACTGCCGTTAAATGTGTATTCTCAATACAAGCGAATCATTAGTTCTTAAATTTGATCAGATTTTTAACTATTTTTACCACGAGCTAGCTCAATCGTCATCAATTTATATCATATACCCATCATTTCAATCACATAATGTTGAGACACATTTATAAAATATACAATTTGTATACATACAATCTTGACCACTGGATTATGATTGAATATTTTTTTCTGGAGCTATGGTCTATTATTTTTTTCAGTTAAAAAACCACCAATTCGCCAAAGTTTCGCCTTTTTATTTATGATTCATCAGGGCTTAAAATAAAATACTTAAGTCATACATGAAAAAACGTGCTTGAATATACATAAATATTGTTAACAGCTATTCAGTGTATAACTTTAGGTGACATTTGAAGAGGAGATTAAAAGGTTCATCACAGTATGTTTCCAATATATAACAACCATGCTCTTCTTAGAAAGGCGAAATGTCGACGAATAATAGACTAAAGCTCCATAAAAAAACTCAATCAAAAATATACAATATTAGTGAAAATCACAAATCGTGAACAAAATCATAAATCGCAGAAAGCGATAATATTGGGAAGAATATTTCAAAAATGTTCATTTTCACTTAAAGCGGGAGAAAATCGCCTCACTCTGGGAGTCGGGTGATTTCGAAAATCCTCTTCCGATTCCGTGAGTGAGTCTCCGTTGGCAACGGCCTACGTAGGCAAGCGTCCGTGTTTTTGTGTGACGTCGAATGACGCGCCCTCTGTATCCTTCCCTCTCCCTCCCTTGACCGCCCAATTGGCACGTCGAAAATGAACGACTCGCAGTGATTTGGCGCATTCGGAGACGTGGAACCACTCAAAGGAGTGCGGAGCCGCGTGTATATCTCTCATCCTTCTTAAAACAGCCTCCGCTGGGTTGGGTAAGACGCTGGTGGACGGGGAAGCATCCCCGTCCTATACAGCCTCCTCCTCTCTCCTCACAATATCCCTGACCGCAACGCTCACCGCACCGCTGACCCTACACTGCTCCTCCACCCTAACTGACCACCGCTGAAAACTACGACCATATCCAAGGTGCTACCTTTTCAATCTGCGACTAAAATGTTGGTTGTTAGTATTAGCTGGTACTTACACGGCAGTTAGAAGTCTTGAGTCTAACATATGACCCACATATATTTTCCTGTTAACTCTTTGAAGTAGGACTTCGGAAGCCTAGAAAAAATTATCTTCTGCCAGACACTAAGACTAGCACGAGAGGGAGGTTTATCAATAGTGAAATCTTTCATCGAATGGACGAGGAATGAAGTTAAGTGAGAACACAGTAAAATAAAAGTTACTACCTCCTTGGATTCATTGAATTAAAAGCCTAACGCCCAAAACAAACGTTAATGAATAGAGAGACAGTGGTCGACGGAAATCAGGAATGTATACCGCAAGAAGTTTTTGAGAGATGTTAAAAAAAGAAATTACTCGGAGATGAAGAGGTTGGCCGAGAAAAAAGTGCAGAGTGGGGAGCTACAGGAAGACTGTGTTCGTTTTTCTGTCTTCCTTGATGAGACAAGGGCTCACAGCTTGTGGATATGCAGTAGAATAGGAATCAGTAGTATGGTATATTCCTCTGTTGAACCACCCGATGGCTAGAGTGCTTGGCTATTGACAGCGGATACCCAAGTCGAAGACGATAGAGGCATAGTTGGACGCGTCCAACAAAAGCCAAGGTATACAGTGTGCCGGGGACCAGAGCATTCCAGGGAACTACTAGTGACATAGGAAAAGGAAATGCCCCTCTGCCATACTGCGCGAATTTCACACTCCTATGCTTGATTCTGGGCAAGCTCTACTCTCGAGCTAGACACAAACAAAGGAATAATACCCACACTCTATTCTCCAGTATATCTACTAAAATCAGCACAAATAGAGTGAATTCTTCACCGGCTTCCCACCGGGTTAGAAGTTCACACACCAACGTTCCGACGACATAATCCACTCAAGAAATTAGCAAGTAAAGAACTAGGTCCTTCAGTGCCAACAAAAATCTTAATTTTATGTGATGAAATTCAAAGGAAATACGGCAATTATAGGAAGGCTTTCCATCCACGTGAACGTAAAGTTCCTTATTCAATGATTGTTGGAATAAGTCAATTCTCATAGGATTTGACACGGATTAGGTTCTCCAATTACTACCGACTCTTCCATCTTTAGGGGGATTATTTTGTAATTCCACCTTTGTAACCTGCGCGGATAACCTAAAACTCTAGCTTAATATAATTCTTGGGACCCAGCCTCACAGTGTCACACAAAATGAACTCCTCATAACGGAAGTTTTAGCATTTACAAGCAAAATTAAAATTTTGTCCCTACGTAAACTAAATATGAGTTACACCATCAAAAAATATATTTCTTAACGTCATGGATGCCGCCAAAGTCTGGAAAAAATAAACGACGAATCATGTAAAGAGAAAACTTGGTATTTTCGATAAAGATTTTATGATCGTTACAAAACGTTTCAAGTTTTAAATTAGACACTAAAAGTAACCCCAGGATCGAGCTGATTATTATTGGAGAAAACGGACTATCAGCATACCATCTTTGAATAAACGGCATTGGAGAATGACTTCACCGCCTTGGAATTTGCCGAGAGATGGTGAAAATGAAGCCGAAGCGTGAAATCACACGCAAAGGAGGCAAAGAGCATCTTTGACTATTAAATAGGCAGTCAAGTCTCGACGACAAATTCAAAGCAATTTCACTCCACATTTACATCCTCATTATAACTGTGCATCCCAGGAATTAATAAATCCACACTGTCATCGCCTTAATCCCACTATAATAACACAGATTTCCACGAGAGGCAGGAGTTAACAGCCCTGATCAGTATGCTCAGTCTTCCGCACAAATTGCTTGTAAACGAACACCTTCCTCGCAGTTTCCCCTCGAGTTTATTCATTTTTTTTAATTATTTCTATCTGGGCACGCCCAAAGCGCGCCACTAATTGCTCCCCCTTCCCTCTCTGCCTCCACTTACCGTGAAACTGAAAAGTCTGCCCTCTCGGATGTTACACCCGCGGGGAGCGCCCGGCCTCCTCCGCCCAGAGGTCCGTCCCACATCACGGCGATGATAACGTCCGCGCCCTTCCCTAATCACTCGCCGCTTGGGAGAGGCACGTGTGTGGACTCAAATATGCCCATCTCGGAGAAGAAGTCCCACTTCTCCTCCCAGATCGATCGCATACCTCTCCCGTCCGGGGCAGGCTCCACCCGTCCCAACACCAACATCTCGCTCCTCTCTTGTCGAAAGGGGAACATTCACCGATCACCACTGTGTCCAACCATGCTGATGGCCACCAGCTGAGAGAAAAAGAAAAACCATCGAGATATGAGTTGGACGTTGAAACACATGAGTAATATTTATGAAAAACTGTGACATCATTCAAATTCATCGGAATGGTAATTATGTATTCACTTTGCCATTCTATACAGAGTTTTTACCTAACTCTTTTTACCTATTATTTTCCAAAAATATACATATTTATTAATTCACAATCACAGAAAAATGATAAAAATAAACATTATGCACAAAATCACACAACTTGCACGTGAATGTTTATTTAATGCATAAATGTGGGCATATTTCTATTTACTTGAGAATATTTGACACCGTATATGAAACCTGAACGCACCGTGTATTAAATCTGAAATCAGCTCACGTAGTGAAATGGTTCAGTTCGGTCCAGTGGTGCCAGACGTAAATTTGCAGACACCTCACTGAGGCAAAGGAGGTGTTAGGTGTATCTTTCATTTGTCTCCTAACTGTCTATCTTTCTAGCATGGGTGCTCCTGCCAGATACAATGATCACTGTTCCCGCCAGAACAGCTCTAGGAGTCATCAGTGTGTGCAAGATTGTAGAATGTAGTGCATCATGAAGGAATGAAATTTCCAGGGAATTGTATTCTCAGTATATTTAAACTAATTTGTGAGAAATTTAGGCCCACTCATTTGGAGCATTTGAATGACAGTAAGTTATTCTTCAAAATCATCCGAAGGCAGATAAATTGACTTGCAGCTTTAAAGAATGAACCTGGAGGAAAGAAAAAAATATAATACTCAACTTCGAAACGGCAACCACTCATTGGGTACTGTGCTTAAACATAACACATTTGACAAGGAATTAACCACTGGACTCAACATTTACTTCCCCTTAGGCTGTCAACTGAGAATGTTTCATTCAAAGTTCAAGAGTGAATTTCCCTCACCACTCATATTCTTCATTCAAAAAGGATTAGCAGTTTCCTGATCAGAGTAAAGGACTTACGTCTCCCATGTGCTTTAATAATGCCACTCAGGTTTTTCTGAACAAAACGCAACTTCAAGTATTTAAAAAGATAAAAGTGCTCCATTTTTAAACTTTCCGAGTTAAAATAATTGCATGCATCCATCAATCTATGCAGTATATAAGTATCCGAATAAAACAGATCGCATTGTAACGCAGCACCTGGACTTCGTCAACACTAAAATTAAGCTCGATCTTCTCTTCAGCTCTTCCCGTCACTCAATTAAAGCTCTTTCCACGCAAAGAACTAAAAATAACCTTTGCTCAGCCGACCATATCACTAATTAGACTAATATGGGCAATGTTTATCTTCTTTATGGGGATTTCCCTCTATAACAAATGAGAAATGTGAAATAAAACATGATCATCTTCGCCGAAATTATATCTATAACCGAATACGAAAGCCAGTAGCGACCAAAAACAACGCTTTTTAGGCAGATTTTAATTCTTAAAATAAAATTTTCCAGCTATTTTGATATTTAACTGTATACTGCAGAAAACTTACTAAGGAATAAGGTTCGAAATTGGCAAAAATGGCCATACTGGAAAATAAGGTGGCCTCCAGAAGTAGGAGCTACATTTATATTTGGCCTAATCTGGATTAATCATTTCTTATATTTTCCTCACAAGCCGCCAAATATCCAAAATGATCACTTGTCTATGGCAATAGAGAAAAAAAACAATATTTTAACGTAAACAGTCATAAAGTCCATCCACGTAATATTATTAGGTGTATGTTATTCAGCAGTTTCCACAGTATTTATCTCCCCAGTTCACACTTGCATCTGGTCAGTTTATAAGCATACTACAGGTAATTATGACCCACCTCTCACCAATGTCACTCTCTTCCTCTAAAACTATATCTTTCAGCTTTCTATTCCTATACATTTCCCTATAAGGTATTCATTTTAAGGAATGCCCCCAGTTTTCTCTCACCCTCCGGGATTTTCGTCTTGTACCTCTTCCTCTGTCAATTCCATTGTCTCCGTCATGACGTCTCCTCTTCAGGGAACAGGCATAAAGGGAGACGAATTTGAACATCCAACAAACAAGACAGGGGTTGAAATAACTTTAAATTATGGATATGGGGCTTTGTACGGTCAAAGCCATCCATGCACCAAGATTCATTAAATTATTAATCTTATAATTTCATTGTTACCCGAGCAGAAAAACACTATGAATACATTCACCATTTTATTTCATACATTTGCTTTAATGTTTTATTTTAATGTTTTTATGTTTCCAAATATAGCTATAGAAAATCATTGCAGACTTCATTATAAGATATTGAGACATTTAGTCATTATATATGTACAATTGTACAACCTAGTTTATTCATTAGACAAGTCACATTTCAAGTACAATATACACTTCTGAACGGCTGGATAAACATTCGCCAAAATAAAGATAAAGGTTGAATCCACGTGGCTTTCATTCACAGAAGAAATTTTGTATGAAGATTAATCACAATGGAATGAGATTATTCAGATTGAAGAAAAAAAATAAGAGTATCAGGCGTGATGTATTGAAATTTCAACATTATGAAGATAGAAATTCCAATTTTCCCCTGGTAAATAGTTTTACAGCGACCTAGGTTTCGACCTGTTGAATTCTTCACCTGTTGAACATCAACAGGTGAAGAATTTAGGGCAAATCAAGGTTTTAATTAGCTGGTTAAATAAATGTTGAAGGAAGCAATACGGCACTTTATCGACAGATTGAGATATTACTTTGCCTGCACTGCCATTCTTGCGCTACGAACAAGAAGAGACATATTGGCCGAAGCCAAAACTTGATCTGAAAGCCAAACATTTGTAAAAAGAAGTGTCACTCGGAATTTATCACGCAAGCGACAATTTATTAAGTAAAAATTCTCTATAGGATCATTTTTTTCAAATTTTTAGACCCCATTGACTTTATTTTCATTCATCCTCGATGTCAACGCCCTCTACCTACCCCTTTTGCTTTTCCACTTCAATCCCTTACTGGTGGACTTACCGTTGCCGCGGCAACCAGTCGGAGGGATGATGTTGTTGTTCTTGTTGTTGATGGCGATGAGTCGTGTTCTCCGGTGTGAGAGTGTAATATCCCTTTCCTTCGCGCGATCGTCACGGCGATCTCAAGACGCCCGCTCCTGAAGGAAGAGGGGAGGCGGTCCAGATCACTCCCCTACCCCTAATCCACATCGCCACCTCGACACGGACGGATAACGATCGGGATGCGGCCATCAACAACCATCGCCTCATCCATCATCCACTAAGCGGTTCCCTCGCCTTCGCGCGAATCCCTATCGGGTTCGAAGAAGAATCCAATCACACAATGAGTGCAAAGACGTGATCGGCCCTGGCTTATGACTACCCCCTTGTCCTACCCGAACCGGAGAAGCACAACTGGGATTTCCACAGTGCCATCTTATTCCGTTCAACATCAAAATTTGTGCATCGCCCTGCTATCTAGGCTCTTTCATCGGATCTTAACAGAGTCAAGTCGTGGTATATTCAGTGAAGGCTTGAACTAAATCATGGTGAATGCATGACAGTAAACGGTGACAGTAAAATTTATACCCACACCCTATCAATAAAATGGGGGAGATAGCATAGAATTTTGTGGTCAAGTCAAATACCTGGGATTCTATGTTACTTCAGACAGTTTTCTAGCTAGCTAGCAATTAGCATTATCGAGAAATTAGCATTACTTAAGTTCCGGCAACCGCTCTTCTTCCGCAAACTTCCAATGAAATTAGAAAATGGTTCTGCGTGACGGCCTCAGACATTTTTTAATGGCTAACCTCACATTATTTTGAATAATTAGCGTAATTGAATAATCTAGAATTAATTATATTAGTATTAAAATTATTTAAGCTTAAAAATCTGAATTATGTTTCCACTGGAGTGTGAAGCATCACTGGAGTTTTCGCGGCACTGGAGTCTAAATAAATTCTAATTTGTGTGATAGGTCAAAATATTATAAACCTTTACATAACTCATAAAAAAAGCTATTTTTATCTGAAAAATTGTATTGAAAACGGATTAAAATTAACTCATCACAAAATCATTCTACGTAGATAAGAAAATTTTAATCTAATGTTGAGGTTAGAATCAGATAAGCTTTGATCACACGATTCGATGCTAACCTCTACAATTTTGGGACTTCAATTATTCGTTCTAACAGAGTGTAGTGGTTAATTAAAAAACGTGCATCAAATTACACAATTTTTTAGGACAATTAGCACAAGAGATATTCCCGTTTCCTGTTGCTTTTTTTAGGATAGGAAAATTATTCCAACATTTTTAAACGACGCCACTTGGTTTCAAGTCACTCATATTCAAAATATTCCCATTAGCTCTCCAACTTTTGGTAGGGTTTTTTATTTCAGAATAATATAGTATATGGCAGAATAATTTTAACCTTGACTGGCAACAAAAGAAGACTACTAGGAGAGAGAGGTTACACACCATCTTATGGAATTGCATACTGTTGAAACTCCAGGCAGAATATGCGATTTCCAACTCTAAATCTTCATACAAATCTTCATTTTTTTCTTTCAGTCAACTGAGGAACCAAAAGGATATGAATCACTTACCCCGCAAATTGATTCATTGACCACTTCCTTTCCAGGATTAACTGATTCGAACTAAGATATCTAAACTGGAATGTAGTACATCTCGACGGGGAGGGAATGATAAATTGATAAATGCAGATTCCCGAGACCCCGCCTCTCGTGAAAATTAATGAGGCACATCACTCGAGAAAAGACTTCGCTCCGATGTCCACGGCGCGTGTAGATACAATTAGGTGTGTCCGGACGAGAGGGGGGTGTCAACTCAATATCCCGGTCTGACTGAGCGCCCTCCTTCTCCTCTCGTGAAACAAATGAGGGCGTCGACTCACTTTTGCCTGCCCGGACACATACACATACTTACCAAACGTCCTTATGTATACTGAATATACATATATGTACGCGTATATTATATACACATCGAGTGTTCCAAATTAACGGTTCCTCGAGTGTTTCCAATGTAAATATGTGTTCAACACGTTCGCGAGCGCCCGGGAAAGTGTATATTTT
This sequence comes from Pyrrhosoma nymphula, assembly GCA_963573305.1. Classification (NCBI taxonomy): domain Eukaryota; kingdom Metazoa; phylum Arthropoda; class Insecta; order Odonata; family Coenagrionidae; genus Pyrrhosoma; species Pyrrhosoma nymphula. The sequence continues at coordinate 144,903,280 of OY754333.1, forward strand.
TTATTCCCGTCAAGGGTAACCCTCTGCCCTCTCTGAGTTATGAGCCAGCCACCCTTCACTTTTTCCCTCCCGCCCCCCTCCATCCCTCTTGCTGCATCTCCTGGTCCATTTCACTCCCTTCTTTAAACGTCGCCTCTCTCTCTCTCTCTCTCTCTCTCTCTCTCTCTCTCTCTCTCTCTCTCTCTCTCCCTCCACCCTTCACCTCCTCATTCCCCTTGAACCTTTCGCGATCGCCTCCCAATCCGAGAGACTTTATATACGAGTGGGTTTATGAGATCGACCCTCATGACGAGGACTACCCGCTAAGATACGTAATCATAGCACAGCTAAGCAATCATATCAAAGCCACATATATTAACTTGAGACGGAATAACCGTATTGGATGAAGTCATGTTACTATAGAAATGGACCAAACGAGGATGGTAACAGGAGAGTACGAGATGCCAAACTGCATTAGAGAGGCGAGGATTTATTCCACAGGAAACTTGGGGTAGCGTATTGGTCTGCGCATTGTCTCGAAAAAGCAGAGGGTTCGTGGTTCGATTTCCGGAGCAGAATACTTTATTCCCAGGAAAATCATGCTCTCGGGCCATTTTCAGCGCGTTAATCGTGGTAGATGATCAGATCTTACACGGTTGGAAGGTTCCTGACGAAACCGAAAATTAAGCTGTTCTTTATTTAAAACCTCTGGCAAGGAATTAATCCTTGTGACGGGTCCTAATCGAAGAAGAAATAGCATCAAGACCATATCTAAAAGCGTTGCGGGTGAAGTCAAATACCTTGGCGCCATCATGACGTCAGGCCTCGTAGGCAAACTTACATCGATATATTCTCGGTAATGTATTAGGTTGAGGTTTATCCGACGAATGGTGGAAAAATTCTACAAATGAAAAAATGAAGGAGAGATGTTACTTTACTATAGTCCTCATCTCGAATACCACGTACTTATTATGAATTCAGTCCAAAAAGCCGTAACTTCCTAAGCGGTGTGCCCGGAAATATTCCGTGACTTTCTCCTGAAACTGCCTGAAACTTTATATTTAGGAAATACTTTTGGGGTACGTTCAGTGTTTGACATAAACTCAAGTTTAGAGACCCAACATCAGAAATGTGTCGCGGTAGTGAAATCATTGACACGGAAGGTGTTGATCTGCAACAAGGGCAAAATTAAAATTACATCATGAGTTTGTTAATAACTGCAAAGAATGAACATATGGTCTAACGCAGCAAATTATAGGGACTGGAATGGGAACCAATTGAAATTCGGAATTTAAGATAAAGACAAAGATTTTGAGAAAAATTCTGATCATACGAGTTTCAGATCGACACGGGAGATGTAATTTCCGAAAGAAATTTTGGCGCGGCAACCTTAGCGCGGAACACGCGAGAACGAGAGAAAAGGTGGATTTTATGGGTTGACGCTAAGGTAACGTAGGCAATTCTGAATGTTTAAACTTCGTATGAACCCACGATGTCATCCGGTTATAATCATAGTCTAATATTTACCTGTTACTACTAGTATTAATGTTTCATTTTATATATTTGGCATAAAACTTCCCACAAATTTTTTGAACGTTTCAAACTCTGAAGCATTAATATTAGAAGTACAAGTAAATATTAGACTATGATCATAACTTGAGAATGTCATTGGTTCATACGAAGTTTAGGTATTCAGATTTTCCTACGTTACCTAGCAGAGCCGGCCCCGGTGACGGCGGGGTAAAGTTCTCGCCAGCTAATCCGAGGGCCGCGGGTTCGAGTCCCGCCTGGGTCAGATTTTCGCATGCCCAGGAGCCTGATTCTGATGCTTCCCCGATGTTCAACTTTTCCACCAAAACGTCATTAGTTTCCACCAAAACGTCATGACTTTCCGACACTACGTCATCATGTTCCACCTTCCACCAGAGAATCGTTCACTACATCGTTCAATGACTGGTGGAAAGTCAAGCTTCCCTTTCACCCGTCATCCACTTGGTGGAACAGCGCTAGTGTCGTGGTGGAAACTTTCCGACGGAAATAAGCGTGCGGAAGGTAGACATTTTTTTGTTCGCGGTTTCGACGTAAGTTGGTATTCGGCATAAGTTTCTGACGTTCGGCTCTCCAGAGGGGGTCATTGAGCCATTCATTGAACGAATCAAGAGTCGTTCAATGAACGGATGGTGGAACTTTCCACCAGTCAATGACTGGTGGAAGATCAGAATCGGGCCCCAGGGCATGGATGTTTCCGTCAAGTGCTGGTGGTTCGGCCCCTGAGAAACCTGACGACAAGCCAATGGCTTATCGGGATCGCAGGGATATGCGGGCCACCAGAACCGTCCAAAGGGAATAAAACATTCAGATTTTCCTACGTTATCTAAGTCAACCCTAAAATCCACCCGTTCTCGTCTAACAATAAGTGTCCCGCGCCAAAGTGTCCCGCACCAAGGCGGCCGCGCCATTGTGAGCCTGCGCCAAAGTGTATCACGCCAAGATGGCCGCGCAAAAATGACCTAGACCCTATAACTTCATCTCCAAACTTCACCTGAAAGCAAGGCAAAGCGACAAAGAGATACAATGTTTTACAAATAGATAAAAGTATTATCTTTTCCCACAAAATTCAAGAATGTAGTAAAAAATTGACTTGACACTGATTCACCAAAAAGCATTTTAATTCTCATCGCTACTTCATCCAATCTCTTCTTTTCTTTCCTGCCAGTTTTCCTTGGTTGGTGCATTGTCACCACGCTACAGCACCTTGCAGAGTATTAAGCTACGTACGTAACCTTTATGGCCAGTTTATTCATATTTGGCGGAATAAGATAATTTTTTCCCAAGGACGTTTAGGTACTTTTATTTTTTTATTCATTTATTTTCAATAACCACCGAAAACAGCACTCATTGGCCTTTACATTGGGGTTTAACAATATTAACAATGGACGAGCACACACAACCATGCCCTGGGAAGTGAAAAATCCTCCGCAGGCGGGATTCGAACCCGCGACCATTGGATTAGCAGGCGAGGACGTTACCCCGCCGTCACCGAGGCCGGCTACTGTCGTGATTACGAGCGATAGGATTTATTCAAGTCCATAAGACTGTCCTTGGGGTGTTGACACGAGCGTTAAACGATGGATGCCCTATCTCATGCAGCGGAAACGCCCACACTAATGAATGACCGTCATAAATATTCGCTACGGGTGAATTTATTAAGTTTCGATATCTATCACAACGAGTCTACGAGTAAACCCAAAGGAAGGATATGTACAAAATTCGGTACTCAATATAAACTGTTAACACTTACATTTAGTTTTAATGGAAGCAGAAAATGATCTTAAAAATTGACGCTGTAACACAAAAAAACAAGAGACTAACTATTTTCATGGGGGATTTTGAGAGTGAGAGAATGTTCATCCTTGAGGTTTTAGGCGAATCAGCTGGTCAGGTGGTAGGTACAATATGAGCATAGAAGAGGGCACATTTAACACTTTCTTACTTCAGTAGCGTAGTTTTTGCATCGTTTTTTATTCAAAGTTGAACATTGACATGAAAAAAAGTGAAAAGTTCACCTTTTCTCTTTCGAATTTCAGGGATTCACCCTGAAGACGATGTGAGACTCTGCCATTGAAACGTCGGTGCAGTTTAACACCATTACTCGGCGAAACACCCGAGAACTATTCACCCTAAGCATTCGCTGGAAAAGACATAGATCCTACATCAATGAAAGGTATCGTGTGTTGAGAATTAAGAGAGTATTTCGATGCTTGGAATGTTTATGACACCTGTCCCGCGAGAATCCAGAAATGAAACAAAAGGCAAGGATGCGTATCTGATTTCCTGTTACCATACAAAACCGTGTTGAGATGGTCATTGCGTTCATAAGGTTCTCCAACGACTACGATAACACTTCACAGTAAATTTAGGGAATTATCACCTTTTTTGATGGATTTCGACGAGGGTATATGTCGGGAGCGGGGTTCGAATTCGCGGCATACGGAATACGCGGTGACCTCGCAGGATGAGCCGCACTGGCGACCGAAAGCCTCCCGTACTTACCATTATACGTCTAATTGACGAAAAAACAGCCAAACATGTGACTGGATGAATACGACGAAGTGCAAGGTTCCAGAATTTGTGCTCCTGGACGGGATCCCAAGCGGTTTGTTGGTACATACATACATGCACCGAGCAGTACGTGTGCAATTAGCACTTTGATCCATAAGCGATGAACACCGTAGAAATCTCGCAACGGTTCCCAAAAAGGTGGGCTATTGGATGCAGGCGCCGCCAATTCTGGGACCACTTGAAGTCGTGGCTGTGCTTATGCCGGAACTACGGCATTCAGCGGTCAACGGTCTAAAACAAAGGGGCTCTTTCGGAATTTTGAGCTGATTCATTCACAATGAATAATACGGGACTGCATCCGGCATATTCTTATTTGTAACATATTTGGACAATAGAGGACACCTCTATTTTTTGTCGTTCTGCTCTGTGATGATGTGGTAGGCTAATACTAGGTCCTTCGTGATCTTATAAGGAATAGCTAATGTTCCTTATGGTTATCTGTGGACTTGACCCAAAAGCATAGGCGGAACGGACATTTTTTCAGGCTGGCTTTCAACCGGACGCTATTCACAACTTGGAAATTATCTAATTATGAAAATATTTTTATTTTTAAAATTCATCTCTTCCAGGTATTAAATAATGTTATCCCAATATATCTTCAGATTACACGGGATAATAACAGCAAATTACCGTCAACGCCGTTATGTGAAAGCGGTGCGAATGGAAGGATACGCCAGCAACAGATGGGGCAGCTGCGGTTCTCTGTTCGATTCATATTTTCGATGTTATATCTCTGGTTGCGTGTATACAGTTTTGCCTTACTATGATTAAAATTACTTACTAGGATTATTAAAATCCTTGAATACAGCGTGCCAAATTCTCCATTTCCAAAATTTCCGAGACTGCTAACATTGCACGATAAGACTAATGAAGAGGGAAGAATATTAGCTGAACTAGCCGCAGAACAATCATTTACGATTGCTAGCACAATTCTTGAGAATGATAAAATACGTTTAGTCACGTATAAGATTCCGGGATCAAATATAGTCAATAAGATTGATCATGCGCTTGGATTCTTAAAACAATCAGTTTAGTGATAAATGCGACCAAAGCAAAAATAAAAAAAACTGCGAAACAGACCATTAAATGGTTAGAATAAGTAGTTTTGAGAGTATGTCCTGAGCAGAGAAAGGGACTAATCAGAAAAGAGTCAAATTGAGCATTGAAGGTTCCAAGGACAAAGGAAAGAGAGGAAAAATGTAGATAAGTTGGCAGAGAGGAGAAGGAGAAAATCGGAGGAGCGGTGTCGGCTGAGGCGGGAAGCCAACCGTGTGAAGCCAATCGTGGTGGTGATGGTTCAGGAAAAATGGGTGGCAGAGAGAGAACAAAGGATGCTGAGTGTTTTGATGCCAAATGTACGGCAACTATAGAGCGAAAGAATCGGCGCAGATTAGTGGTTGTGCAGAGAAGGATACGGTAATGTTTACTTACCCTTAAACTTTTTTGTAGATTTTCGTAGCTCATTGTATATGCCATTTAGGGCTTTTGGTTCTGCGATTAATAATGTAATATTATGCAACAGTTTTGCCGTGCTATGCTGCTGGCTTCGTTGGACTTTTAAGAGCAGCAATGGTCTTTTTTTAAATAAATAAACAATTCAAGCAGTTGATGATATTGAGAAGTAAAAACTTAATTTCGAAGAAGTCTCTTCTATGTATAAGGGAGTTTATTCTCCTCTCTATTGATATTATTTTGTCTTTTTTTCTATTTCAATCGCCTCCCTTTTGAGCCGCGGAAAGTAACTGCTTTATTTATGTAGTACTCTTGCCGTCTCGATGTCAATGGCGTGATCTTCCTCTAACGTAGTGTGCTCAGCCACGGCAGAGTGATACCAGTCTTTCTTCCGGATTGCACGTTCATGATGTTTTAATCGGCATCCAATTGCTCTCTTGGTCTGCCCCACATATGATCTTCCGCAACTGCAGAGAAGTTCGTATACACCCTCATACATTGTGAATGGTAATGGATCTATAGTCCCTCGTAGATGATCTCGTACTCTGGAGGTAGTGTTGTATCGTGTGATTATGTTATACTTTTTCATTATTTTACCTATGCGTTCGGTCGTACCCGCAATGTAAGGCAGCATAACATATACCAAAGGCTTTGGAGTCTCCTTCTCATTAGGTTTTTTTGATGGAAGTAGAATGCGGTAGAAAACGTTTGGAGCGACTTATTTAATTGATCGTAATAATCTGGAAGAAAGAGGTGGCGCCAAAAAACTGGAGTAATGGGATACATGCCCTATCTATAACAAATACGATAAATTTGACAATGGTTACATACATTGTCAACAACAAAATTCGAAATGGGTTACATTTCAAGACTCGATATTCGGGTTGTAAAGTCCCATTCAGGATAACAGTTCAAATTCCATCATGTAATCAAATATTCTCTATTTATATTATTATATATTTTATAATTAAATGCAGACGTTTTTCATATATCAGTAAAAATAACATTGAGGGGTTAAAATACTTGAGCATACGTACGTTTATAACGGTTTGACCGGTTTTGTCAAGTAGGTGACATCTTGAGGTATGTACCTACAGTTTTTCACACGGAATACTGGGAAATACGAGGTCGGAGAGGAGGCTGGTGGATTTAACCCCCAACACCCAGTCACACTGACGTGTCACGTACGCAGCGGAACCGGTCAGAACGCTATCAAGGTATCGCGAAGTCGATTTTCTTTCCCCATGAAATTCACAAGGCTGGGTCTAATGTACCTGAACTTAATTGTTAACCAGGGGCTGGTTTCTCAAAGCTAAAAGGCCACAAGTTTCAAATCTACAAGTTACAAGACGATTCTTTCAAGTATGACTTGCAAGTGTTTCTCAAACGAAAACGGAGGACTTGTGACTTCTCCAAGATTTACAAGAGAAAATGGCGGGCATCAAGTCCATATTTAGCTATTATTTAAAGCATTCAATATATATCACGAGTTTCTCCAGCCATCTTCTATAACCAAGAGCCACTGCTCGGTGTCTATAAATGCGTGAATACAAGATAAACGGAATTTTTGGTTCACAGTTTACCTTAAAATATCTCAAGTGAGGACGAATCGTCTGCAAAACTTGAACATCATGAGGAAAAGTCGTTTATTCCATCACGTGAAGGGACAGATGAACTCGAAATGAAGGTTATTCACAATTCTTGCATGTCAAGACATCATCTTGTGCAGTGTTTATCTTTCATAGATACGAATAAATAGCAGAATAGCGTTTTATTGTCAGACAAGCGAAGACTACGAGTTCAGTCATATTGAATGTTGATTATTAATACCTAAAGGGAATGTTTATTTTCCAAGAAGACAGTTTGTGAAGTGGTCGCGTGCGATTCTATAGATGCCGAAGGACACTAGATCGATCCCCACTGGCGTTAGTTTTTTTCTCTTTCATTTGATGGGCTAAGGAGATATTTTACCACCGATTTATGTAACTTCGTACTAGGACTTCTGCACAATTTATTTTTAATTTCACTTGTTCTTGAGCCCCAAGTTGCACCAAGGATATCGGACACATGGCTACGGCGTATTAGGAAAAACCACTGCACATTAGCGTAGCATTTGCATCTCCTGCATCACATGAAAATGACGACTTTTAATACGTAAGGAGTTTCCTATTGAACTATCGCGACTTAATATTTCATAGCGATTTATCATTTTAGTACGGGAACTTAAGCTTTGCATTTAACCTCTCAATGTATAAACATAATGATGTGACATGAAAAATACGTATATGTATAATGATAAATAGCAATAAATAATACTAGCAAACTAGTGCGTAACTTTCGCATTTTCAACCATTCCTCCCTCCCCAAAATAATTTATTCTTTATCAAATGAGATCATTTAGAAATTGCACGATTAAAAGCAACATACATGTATCCTGTTGGAAATAAATCTTTCTTCTTCATTGTTTATTCACAAAGTATCCGTGGGGGTGTTCTTGTCTCATTACGTTTTAGTCTAAAAGACTTTTAACTTTAAACTATAAACAAACAATGTGTTTTAACGTAAAATGAGCATGTTATGTCAAAAGTTGGTAAAAAAATCCTATCTACTGATACCTTGTTCGTCACTATCGCCTTCGTAACAGTTGAGAAAAAGAGATCGCTAGTCGCTTTTCATTTGTTTTCCCAGTTATTCTTTCCAATATACTGCGATTTACTCACCTCGGAGGACTAGTAGAAATTTCCCTACAAGTTACAAGGACTTGTAATTTACAAGTCTGTTTGAGAAACATAATGTGTCGTAACCATGAAAACATTTGTGAGTAAACAATTGTAACTTGTGAAATGGACTTGTAACTTGTAAACTTGTAATTAGTAGACTTGTGCGTTTGAGAAACAGAATTTCACAAGTCACAAGTAAATAGACTTGTAACTTGTAGACTTGTAGCTTTGAGTATCAGGCCCCAGATGGTTCTGCCAAGAGAAAGGTGCTCTAGAGCACTTTATTCGAGGTGAAACAAGTCATAGATCAACCCTGAATTCCTGCGTTTCACATATTCCTTGCGATCATGACCATCCGTTTTTAACCAATTTTGCAGGCAATATTGTAGTTGATATTCTTATCATCTTTATTTATAAAAATTCAGCCTGCGTATGTTTATGCACGCATAACTCGATTGTAGTCGAAAGTAGATGGTCGATTGATTTTAAATTTTGACATAACGTTGCATTCGAATACGCGCAAGTTTTCATAGTGAAATAATCGCAAATTTTGGGGTTGTTTTTACCCCAATATTGCTAATATTTACTCCCATAAGAAAAGCGTTGAATTCAGTGTAGGTTTCTTTATTTTCTTTTTTAAATTATTTACACTCAAGATATTGGAAAGAAATTTTTGTCATGGATCGCATGAAATAATGCTGCATTGAATTATTTCCTTTAGTTTCCTAATACGCTTTGTTTTTTTGGTCCAAGTATTGCGTTTTTATCTCAAAATTTATCAATTTTTCTTAATTTTTGACAACAGTAAGTTTCCTCGGCAACCAGGCGTGAATATTCATTTAATAGCGATCTCATGGATGGCAATTCACTCCTGCAGCATTTAAAGGCCATGTTCAGTGACTAATTTGATAGCTGTAGTCAAACGACTACAGTTCCCAGTTCGCCTTGCCTTCTCAATGACCATTGCCAACCAACAAGGAACAAGGTCAATCGCCTCAAGTGTGTGGATTAAATCTGGAAAATACATGCTTTTAATATGGTCAATTATATGTTGCATGCTCACGAGTGGGGCAGTCGAAAAAGTTATTTGTTCTTGCAGAAGACGGTAAGACCAAAAATATTGCATATTCCAAAGGACTTCAATTTCTTCAAGTTTAATTTTATACATACATAAAAAATCACTGTCTTTAAATTATTTTTTACTTGTAAATATGTCTGGTTTGTAGGTATATGTGTGGCTACCTTAAAGGAAAAAGAGGTATTGCAACGCATACTGGGGACAATTTCATGTTTAGAGGGAAAAGTATTCTGACTGAATAAATCCTCAGATACGTAGTGAGCCATTTGTTTTGACCAAGATCCTTTACTACAATTATAAATCTAAGATTCCTGTCCTGTAGTTTTGAGACAGCTATCTAATGGGTCTTTATGATTGGCCTATATTGTCGAAAGAGCTGAAATGTTCCAAAACCACAAAGGAGATGCACGTTTTGTCTTTCAACCTAAACTGCGTGAAATAAATTTTGCCACTATGACACATAATATTTACTTTCAATACCAAAACTTACCACTTTTATTGTGCATGGAAGATTCCACGCTCATAAGAAGCTAAACTTAAGGCCAAATGGCAAACATATTTAGCTTGAGGATAAATTATTTCATACATGTATAACAGCTGATAAATTGCGGTAAATTATTTAAAATATCTTTTTCTTCTTTTTGCTGATTACTATAAAAGACAAGCGTGCTTCGGAAGTGTCCCGTCACCCACAAGTCGTGGGCCCTAATCCCACCTCGAATATAAATACTGTGATTGTGCTATGACCAAACTCTTCCGTTAGACGGTGCGATGTAACCTTAACAGCTGGAACACGTAAAACCCAAGCTTGCAAGTCTATGAATTTCCTGCGGGAAAGTTTCGAATTACTAATGCCCGCAGAAGTCATTGTCAGATATGAAGCCGTGACAAGAGACTAGAGCCATAAAGATTACCTAGTTACTGAAATGACCTTATTTGAGCCAAGGTTTCCTGGACATAATCCAGGCTGACTTAATGAAGATCTGCTTATTTCAAAGAGGCGATTCTTATGAAGCTTGAGCCTAGGCAAGTGCTACAAGTATGTGTCAATCAATCACAATCGCAATCTCATTAATTAATTGCCAACGAAGGCTCTGAAGAACAGCTATAATTGCGCAATATTTTCCAAGGAAATAACTAGAAAATGTGAACTAGACAATCCCTAAAAAAGGAAGTATATGAGAATTTATCGCGTTTATACAGAAATATTAAAGGTACTATTCGCTCCACTGACAATGGAGACGAGTTCTTATGCTTAAAACGAGTTGGAGGTTGACTCGAAAAATGGCTATTAGCTGATAATAGTTGGTTTACGCTCTTATTTTACCAAGAAGACGAGCTTTGGTGACTATGAAACCCTAATTGCACGAGTAAGTTCTCCTTTGCAATGACACACGACTATGAAATCAGTTGAGTTCGCCCTGAAATAAGGCGAATTTGATATAGCTCACCTCATTCAAGAAATCTTGACATTGTCTTATTCTTGATACTGCCTTACAGTTAAACGAACAACGCGGTCAATCTCACGCTTAAGACTATATGTCTCAAGTAAGTGCTTAAGATCCCACAATTAATACGGGCATACGGATACGTTTAAGGCCTTGCCCTGGTGCAAGGTAGTAAATCAATAGCCGTGAGTAGCGGGCTAGATTGAGCAACCCAGTTTTTGGTCAGGGGCCCAGATTGCGTATTAACATGTGTGGTAGTTATAATACATAGGTTAATTTATGGAGTTTTGGTCATGTCTTTTGTAAGAAACTCAACTTCCTCTTTCCGCCAACGTTTCGCCTTTTTATTAAGGCTTCTTCATGGCTCAAAGGATTAACTTTCTTACTGCGACAATAACTTTCTTTCTTATTCTAAGATCTACAAATATGTACATTTTGCCCAAGCCAAATTTGACCCTGTTCAAACGCTCATTTATCTATGTAGGGCCAACATTATTTTCTAGATTGTCAGATAATATAAGAGGTTCAAAAAGTTTAACATCTTTTTTGAAAAGAGTAAAGAAATGGTTACTTTATGTAGAAAATCCTGATGTATGTTTTTGTTAATAGTAAGGTTAATACTCATTGTATTTGGTATGCACGACAGGTTGAGATTAAAAAACAAATTGTTATCTTTTCTTGCATTTATTTAGGTCTCGTAACTGGTCTCAGTTTACTTATTTTTTTTCAATTACCCGTATTGTAATTTCTCTTGAGGTATCCCAATGCAGGCAATGCCTACAGGGATTCCTAATTAATTTATCCTTATTTAATTGAAATGTAAAATATGCTTGTAATGTTGATTCTAAGGGATAAATAAATATTATATATATTATTATATTATTGACGCAGTAAGAACGTTAATCCTTTGAGCCCTGAAGAAGCCTCATTAATAAAAAGGCGAAACGTTGGCGGAAAGAGGAAGTTGAGTTTCTTACAAAAGACATGACCAAAACTCCATAAATTAACCAATGTATAATTAAAGTGGTCAATAACCATTCAAAGAAGATAGTCATAATGTCTTTCAAAACTTAGTAACAGCCCAATGTAAAATATGAAGTGTGCCAGATGCGTCCCGCGGGCCGCAGTTTGCCCATGCCTGCTCTTTATTTTCTCTCTTTCCGTTATGTTTCCGTTCCTTGAAACAATCATCCATTTAAATAACATTATTTCGTCACTTTATAATACTTTTATAGAATGAGGACTAACACCTAGTAACACCAGCTATATTATTATCTATTAGCTACGTAAATGATAACATTTATTCATGGAAAGCTGATTTAGAAAGTACAAGTTTAACATAAAGCTTTAGACTATTAGGGCATCAATGCCAGGAAGAAACGCATAAACTCCAAATTTATTTTTTAGGTAGGTACTACTTTTATTGGCAACAATCTGTTCTGGCAAAAACAAGTTGTTGTTTATTTTGCACAAGCGATCGTCAAGTGAGTTCACTTGAGCACCTGAGGAAATGTGAGTAAATAAACAGTAAATAGTAAGAGACGGATTATCTGAGGAGTGAAGGAAAAGGGAAGAAAAACCTGCCCTCGGCAATAACGTACTACGGTAGAAGCGATCACAGGAATAAAATAAAGGAAATTGACTACAGAACCGATAGATTTAAAATGTCATTTTTCCCACGTACAATAAGGGATCATAATAGTTGCGATAGATCAATCACTTGAAACTCCCACCCTCAATAGGTAGAGTAGAATTTTCACTTGTGCTTAATAACACCACATAAATACTAACTCTTCACACCGGTCGATTAGTCCGGCATTATTTTATTTTGTTCTTTGCATGAGGTAGCATCTCGTAGTTTTAATAATTAACAGTATCAGTAATATTAACCACTAGATGTGTCTATAGCATTTTTCTGCATGTTTGTATGTTCTTTTACGTATCACTATCCCAGTTTCCGGTTGGACTGCGCACTGTTCTCCTGACTACCTTTGGCCTGCGCCTAGAGCCAGGGGAAGCGTGCGAGGTTCGGATTTGTTCTGGGACGAGTGCTGCATGCCTGGTGTGGAATCACCCCGTGCCACACACCCTAGTGGTGGCTTGCACGGTACATCGTAGATGTAGATGTAGATAACCTAACCGAAAGTCATCAAGGATTCAACAGTTTAACGTCCCATTCTACGGGCAGGGTACTGCTTTTGTGCTTTCCAAATGACACCCAAATAAAGGTCGTGATTTTTCTGAAAAAATTTTATCACTGCCGGGATTTAAATTCGGGTCCTCGGAATGAAAAGCTAGTCCTCCATCCGCCACTTGAAACCAATTCCACCCATTTTTCAATTGAAATGTACTGCCCACACCAAATAAATTGTGGATCGTAATTCGGCCGAGGAAATGCTCTCCCTCTTGAACAATTAAAATATCTGGGAATTCACTTAACTTCCAACCCATCGTGGAGAACACACATATTAAATATATGCGGCACAGCCTTCAAGAAACTAGGATTTATCAAGCGAATAGTAGGAAGGTCCTCGGATGATAAAGTTAAAGAAAAATGCTACTTTGCTCTGGTTAGGCCACACCTCGGATACGCCGAGAGCATTTAGGACCCTTTGGGACAGAAATATCTGATTCGAAAAATAAATAAAATACAAAGGAAAGCTGTGCGCTTCGTTAAAAACTGCTACGACGAACAAAGAGTGTTTCGCTGCTTTTAGAGGGATGAGGTTGGGAACCACTGGAGAGACTAGGAGGCTACACGCTAGGCTTAGATTACTTGAGAAATTCCAAACGGGTTTGTTTCAGTGTGCCATGGAGAATATCATTTTGACGTCGCTCTACACCTCTAGGTCCGACAGGAAATATAAAATAAGAGACATACATTGACGAACGGATGGGTACAAATATTCGTTCTTCCCTCGCACAATAAGTGGTCATAATATAAACTGAGATCCACTGAAAACACTGCCGAAATACACTTTACCTTTTCACCCATCTGTAGCATTTTCTATTACACCTTTACACGGCTGGTGTCCTAACACCCCCTGCCGCACGCCTATGCGGCGGCTCGCAGGGCATTATGTAGATGTAGGAGTACTTGACCCCCTGCAGCGTTGAGTGAATTTTCCTACAGGATATTTCCGGGACGCCCGGCTCTTCCACCGACGACCTCCCAAGAAGAGCCGCCTTCAAGCAGCCAATCTTGCTTGGCCTCTGCATCCGTGGCACCTTGCAGCCACCCACCACCCCCAAACATCACACCAAGGAGACTAGTTTTCACGCCCTCTCTCTCAAAATCCGTCATCCCATAAAAACATCGGTGTCTGAGATATACGGCGAAATTTTAAACGGAAAAAATAAGATTTTATTACACTCCTCAATTAATTTTCCTCTTTCTAGAGTAGGTTAATTTTCGCATTTAGCGACGGAGGAGACGGTGGGTGGAAGAGGTTTCTCATCTCTTCCTAAAGCTGGGTGAATTACGAAAGAGTACGACGGGGCACCAATTGGTGTTCCCACAGCACCCGCTGTGTCATTTTCACTCGGGTTCTGCACCATGACAGAAGCAAACCCCTAAAGTAAATACACCTCTTTTGTGCCCATACATGTTTGCTGAGGAAAAGTCCACACTTAAATGCTAACTTGAAAATAAAAACAAAAAGACGTGCATACATTGCCATTCTCAGGTCAACTTCCTCATTCCGAGAGCAATAAATTTTTGAAAACATAAGATATATTATTCCGCTGGGTGCTCGGCTGAAATTTATACGACCATCGTCGTGACAATGATTTAAGGATCTTAAAGTGGGAAGGAATTTGGGAAGCGTTCAACCTGGGCTCCGTTGGATCTTTTCACCGGACACCATCGCGACATAAAACAGAGGAGTAAACTCTCAAAAAATATTTGACTAAACAAACGTACTTGAGACGATCTTATCGTTATGGTCTTTGAACTATAAGCATTAATTAAGACAAACTTTATGTAGAACTCGGTCGTGAATTCCATTCATTTTCAATTTTAAAAACTTATATCACTCCTAAAGTTGGTTTCATTTTACATTAACAACCAAGTAAACGAATAGAATGAATTCTTCGGACGGAATTTTTCGCTTGCCTGTCAAATTACCTCCATTATTTAAATCCTGTTCGTTACATTGCCGAAAACTACTATCGGCGCAAAAAAGGTAGAACGCTGAACTTAAAGCATTTATAGGAAACTCAACCCACGCTCCATAGAGTCGTGCAATACATCGTTTTACTTCTTGTTTATTTGACTACAAAATGCATTCATTGAAAAGTGTTGAAATGTAAGCGCTTAGCTTCTACGGTCGAAAGAGCGAAGAAAAACACACAAAAAACTAGGAGAACGGCGAAACGGTCATCTTCTTCATATCGTCACGGCCAGAATATTTGATTGGTGCACTTCATTATTTTTTTACGAAGATATCAATATCTCCACATTACAAACATTCTTTTAAAATTAAATTTTACCCATTCTTTGATTTTTAAAATGGTCGAAAGCTAGATTTCAATTTCCGAGAAGTAGAACAGCGATCTACCTTCTTTGCGCCGATAGTAGGTATTTATCTGTCTTTAAAACATTGAAGAATGCGTTTTCTCACGGTATTATACCCAATATAGACATGAAAAATAGTTTATAGTTACTTCAAATCGTATTATTAATTTTCAGTGGATACACACTCCAAACTCTCATGCAGGAGTCAAACTAACTTTCATTTGTCCATCAAGAAGCTAACAGGCCCCAGTTATAGCTATAAATATTTGATTTGTGGTAACTACTTAGTCATTCCATAACATTTTACTGACAATCACGAAGACAAGGACATTGTCATGAACCCCTATATGCCTCAACAAAGCAACTCCATCTACTTCATGCCTTCCATAATTGTTATTCTTTGCTTCTCTCTTCCACAATCCCTCTAACTCTAACTGTGCGTCACTTATCCGCGTACATAATCTTCTCTTTAAACCGATCCTACGCCCACTTTTTAGCTATTTCCCTTGGATTTCTCCGATTCTTTCTGTTTATAGTTTCTGCATTCTATTACGCGAGGTAACGTCGGAAATCACCACCATCCGCCTATAATTCGTCTCCTGCGACTAACTTTTGTACCGGCATGCCGCGGCAGAGCGATAGACGATGCCTCCGACATTACTACACGAGATATTCCCAAATCTGCAGCAGAAGAGAGAAGAAGCAGAAGTCAACAGCAATCGTAAGGCATTGAAGCATTTGAAATATGCCTACATGAAGGCTAATAAGGATACACCAGCTCCAGAAGTACAGAAAGCGCTTGTGAGGTAATAATATATTACATAAGAAATACAGAAATGTTAAGAAAGAATAAAATCTTAGGAGACCATGATGTAAACAAAATCATCGGAAATTGACAGTAATTCAGATTTTGATAAGCATTAGGCATTGGGCCTTGACTTAGCATTAACTCTCCTTTAATGCCTTTAAATATGCTTCTTTCAAGAAGCATCTGTCTACGAAACTACGACGGTTAGGACATGGGGAACAGTCCAGCCCCTTGGACAATATTTTGATACATTATGGGCTTTTTATGTGAATAGTAATCCATCATGCCAAGGCCTTTCTGGAACGAAAGAGCCATGAGAAGTCAAATGACTGTCAGTCTAATAAGAACACTCTTTCAGTTTCACTAATTTCCTTCTGACTGTCCTAATTTTGCATCCTTCTCATAAAGTTTGAAATAATCGATTGATTAACTACTGAACAGATATGTCCTGGTTGATTACTTACTCAACAAATATGCCCCTTTCACATCATGATTTATTTTTCGCAAAACTTAGCATAACCATTCAAGATCAGACTAATTATTATCTCCACATATGGTCGCATAATTCAAATCTCAAAATAGCCCAATAGCAATAATCCTTCGCAAACCTTGGAGACGTACTAACAACTTTAAATGAAATAATTTCTCGCTTTGTACATTCCACACTTTTTTTACCAACTAATGGTTTCGACATACGATGTCATTTTCAAGAGTCAATAGACCTTGAAAATGACATTGTGTGTCGAAACCGGGGTCGGTAAAAATACAAAATTGAGTAATGTGCAAAGCGAGAAATTATTTCACGTGCCGCGTTTCCACAAAGTGAAGCCTGAAACTGTCTTAACTTTTAATGAATTTTAATATTCAGGGTGATCACAAAAGAATGCATCGGTTTCAAATATCGGTATTTTTCAAAGAGTACGAGCTACAGAGCTGCGCGACCTTTTCAAATGACCTATATATTCTTTAGTTTTGTTGAAAAAATAACATTACCGATGTTCAGTATGTCCTCCTTGAGTAACCCGAATAATATCAAACCGATATTCAAATTCCTCCCACACTCTGTCAAGCAATTTAGCCCAAGTTACTGTCTTCACATCCAAAGTTATGCGTGCTTTCAATTCCTCGAGCTGTTAGTAGGCATTGATTAAGAATGGCTTTTTCCTCTATTTGAAGCAGATTCCAATGATTTTGTGATTCAGCAAGACGGGGCTTCCCCCATTGGCACCTCTCAGTTCGTGCTCATCCTAATGAGACCTACCCACAAATATGGATTGGTCGATTTGTCAGGCAAGACCTCGCCCTTCATCTGTGGCCTCCGAGGTCACCTGATCTCACACCATGTGATTTTTTTGTGGGAATATGTCAAAGGTCAAGTCTTTGTGCCGTCATTGCCTACTAACAGCGAGGAATTGAAAGCACGCATAACTTTGGATGTGAAGACAGTAACTGCTGACATGCTTCACAGAGTGTGGGAGGAAGTTGAATATCGACTTGATATTGTTCGGGTTACTCAAGGAGGACATATTGAACATTTGTAATGTTATTTTTTTCAACAAAACTAGAGAACATACCGGTCATTTTAAGAGGTCGCGCATCTCTGTAGCTCTTATCATTTGAAAAATACAGATCTTTGAAACCGACGCATTCTATTGTAATCACCCTGTAGATTGCTCAAATTTAAAAATATTGACCATATTTTCTCTTTTAGCCCTTATCTTGCATAGCACAAACTGATATATTTGCTTTATTATTCCACTCCAAATTGTAATTTATACATGGCCTAACAAATGAAGAAATTGTTATCAGTCAATTAACTCGTCAAATCCGATAGTTTTTCCCTAGACCATACATTTTCACCATATCCTATTATTTTACACTTCTCAGATACTCTTGGCCAATTTTAATATCTTTTGGCTCATAATACACATATCACTATGGAAACTAGGACAAAAATATGAAACCGTAAAACGCGTTCTTATGATAATCCGTAGCACATGTGTGAGAGAGCTCTAGAATCATGATGAATGTGGATATTCAATAGCTAATGTGAATGGTGATAAATAGAGAACATTTAAGAGGAATAACTCGAAGAGTAATTGAGTCATACGCATATGAATTAATAGCATCAAGATCTTATGGTTTAGAAGCCTTACTCGGTCTTTTCCAAAGTTTGGACGTCTCAAAAAGTTTTCAAATCATTGGTCATACCCACGCTCTTTAAATAAAAACAGTATTTCTACCTCAATTCAACGATTTGCAACCATTATGAGAAAGGGAAATCTCATTGTCACTAATCACCCTTACAATAGACATATTTACCCCCGAATTTTCATTTCTTTGACCTCGAAATATATCACCAAAATCAACAGAGGGCTCTTCTGCAGTATTTTATAAAAATTGAATTCTTGCTGATGTAGTCAAGCACTCGCGCATTCATGATAACCGTTTCCACTCTGCGCGCTTTCCATTTATGTCATATCTATCTTGAATATCCTCATCGCTTGAGGAATTCAGAAATGTTGTCCAGCCCATGGTCATCATGGGAATCGTGTCGCCTTTTGCGCTCACAGCTCATCAATCAATGCGGTATCAGCCGATGAAATGATTTTCGTGCGATCACTTCTTTTAGAGGTGACAGGGCTCCTTGCTTTCGGACGACCCATTTAAACGGCTTTCGAAAAATATATCCGGCCGGTTTTGATCGCGAGGTGAGGAGAGGGAAATTGGAAGAGGGAGGGATTTTTTGGCAATAAAGAAGAGGCTCGTAAAAAAGATAAGGAGGGAATAGTTCCTCAGGGCGCAGTCAGGGTGAGGGGAGAGGGGGGGGGGAGTTAGCTGGGAGGGTTGGGGGGAAGTTAGAGAGGCGGTGGGTGGTTTAGAGGAATGGGGAAGGGACCTTTCAAGAGGGGAGTGTCCGATCGAATGAGAATCCAGAACGTGAAGAAGAAGAGGAAGCCCTTCGTTTGCATACGCACCTACACTCAGAGCGCCCTCGTGAGGAGGCGGAAGTCCTCGTGAGCCACAGAGGAAGAGTTTATACCTTCTTATCAACATATCCGAGTCAGGTAATCGATTATTTCCGAGTGATTGAATTTCCCGATTGCCCCATCGTATGGGATATGGGAAGTGAAACTCTTTCTATCAGCCTCCTCTTTCTAAATTGTAAACCGTGTCCTTACGGTATTAGATTTAGAACTGTCATTATTATAATGTACCTAAAACCAATATTGAAGCATACAGACACTTCTTTGTTTTCATTGCCCCTTAAATTTATCAACAAAATTCCAAATGAGATTTCATCAATTAGAAATAAAACTACTTTCCTCAGAAAATTGAAAATGTGGTTGCTACAGAAAAATGATGTGGAATATCTGCTAAAACCCATGGTGTGATTCTTGCATGGTGTGTGTACTTATTTTAATGTAATGTGTGATTATTGTGCTTTATTTTAATTCCAACTCAAAACTGTTATACAAAAAAAACAAATTTATGTTATGTATATAAAAGCCAGAATTTACTTTATAATTATTTTTGTGAATGCTAGCTGCTGAACTACAGCCAATTTCTTCTAGGAATGGCATCCCCAAAACAAGAAAGTATTTCTTCTGTGGTGCCTAATTTCACCCCCATTTTTTATTTGTTAAAATATGCGTATATTAATTTGGGTGAAATAAATTATGTTCTATTCTATTCTTTCCTTTCCAAGAAGACGGAAAACACGCGACCTTTTTGTGCCCTCGTCCCAATTTCGCACATCACTCCCCTTTTTGCTTTAAAACAAATGAAGGGGTGAAATTCTATTTTATATTGACATAAATCACTTGAAAACTTCCATTAAAAACCATAATAAATTGATAACAACCTTGACCTCGAGTTTGCTTCTTCATTTTTCTTATTCTATATATAAATTAACGCGCGCTGGCATGGAGAGATAAAAATATTATCTAAGGTGCATTGCGTCTTACTTAATAATGATTCAGACTACATATAAAAATCGCAAATACACCTGAACTTCTAAGTGAATCATAATGAAAATAGTGCTTATAACTTTAGAAGTAAATGTAACATTTAGCGTAAAACAGTGTACAATTTAGAAGGAATTACTATGAGTTGGTCACATCAAAGTTAGATGTTCTTGAGTTCCTTACACTCGAAACCTCTCCAAAAGCGCAATATAGTGATAATAGTAGGCGGTTTATCCTAAAAAATTGATTTATTTGACTGACGTTAAGAAATGAAAGCTTAGTGCGGCAGTGCAATAAAAAGTAACGAACAATTTTACTATTCATTCATTACAGTAATCTACCGGTTAGAGGTAGGTTGTGATGAAAGTCAGAGAATATCCAACGAACTCTTACACGTGCCGTGCCCTTTCTACCTCTAGTATTTCTTTCTTCATCTCAGCATAAGTCCTACCTTTCTTCATCCAGTCCATAAAACCTATTCTCTTCCTTCCCCTTCCCCGCTTACCCAACATCCTACCCTCTATCACGGCCTTCAGCAAACCATCGTCCCTCATTACCCCTTCCAGCCACCTACCCTGCCTTCCCCTAATCTCATCTATAAGTTTCCTCTCCTCGCCCACCATGTCAAGCACTTCCTCATTTGCCTTCCTTTCCGTCCAACGCACCTTCTCCATCCTCCTCCACACCCACATATCAAAAGCCCTCAGCCTATTTTCGTCTTCCTTTCTCAAGGTCCACGTTTCTGCCCCATACAACGCCACACTCCATATCAAGCTCTTCACTAGCCTCTTTTTTACATCCTTACTTAAGGTCCCCGTCATCTGCTCCCTTCTATTATTGAACGCTTCCTTCGCTAGCGCTATTCTCCTCCTAATGTCTTTGATAATTTTTTTTTTTCAATAACATTTAATATTTAATGATTCTTAAACAGTAATACAGCAGAAATACAATATAAATACAATATAAGTCCTCCTGAGCCTCTGGCTCGTCAGGAGGTGCTTGTGAGTACAAAAAATATTGCAGAGCATTGGTGGCGATATAATAAATTGTACACTTTACACTTTTACATACATTATGAAGAATGACGATCAATTTCTTCAATTCTTATCCAACAATAAATTCTTACAGTCTCTTTTCAGTTGTGAGTAAGTACTAATATTTGGTATTTTATTATTTACAAAATTAAGAAGTGTAGGTATAATCACACTTAACATTCTATCACCATAGTTTGTGTATGATTTTGGTATATCATATAATAGGGTAGTTTCCTTCATCAAAGAAAACAGAATTCATTTATTGCGACAGGTGCCCCAGCATAAACGTATTCATTACACGCAAATTATTTGGATTAAAAAGTCTTAGTTTACAAGTAAATTGAATGTTAATTTTAAGTTCATTTGAAAAGGCTCGGAAATGGCGGAACAGCGGCAGCTCTTATGATGACGTAACAGGTAGATAGTCAACATTGCGAGGTATATGGAATTGTCATCGACTGTACTTACTATAGTATTTCAGAGTCCCTAAAATCTGGTGAACATGTATTAATATACCTCGATTAAAATGCTCAAATTTCGGAAAGTCTCCTCCGTTGAGCATGCCATTAAAAGAAGTTTTCTAGGCTCCTACGCTACCTGCTAGTACAGTGCTACCGCGAAGGAGTTCTTCGCGGCAAGCGTCGCATGCGCAGTGAAATGAATAACGAAACTGCGTACCTGTGACTTCGCGTTCTGTGGTGTTCCGGCCTAGATGTTTACGTTTTGACAAACATTTCCTTTATCTCATCTTCTATTCCTTTCATTTACCATTCCTATCATTCATACCTTGCATATTTCATTAGTTACCTTTCATCATCAGTTCCTTTTGCTGATATACAAAGCCACAATGTTTCATGAGAAGAAGTTCAATGGCTTTACAAACTGGTTTTGTACGGACAATCTACCGTAAGTGGATGTGGCTATGGTGGTGGAGTTCTTTAGAGAAGATGTTCGGTTTAGTGCAGGTGAAATCAGAGGAGTAAAGCAAGGTACTACTCTCTTCTGACAGCTTTTAACCACAAAATTCTCCTCTTCTCGATCAGTGGAACCGCGACGTAAGCTTTCTTGCTATCGCTAAATGTTGTTGTGTGACACTGCGGCACAAAACCATTTTTATAAAGCAATGTTCTCGGAGGCATGTTACTGGTACTCCTTGGAGAATATGATGCTGATCAGCTGATGCAGTGAATCACGAGTTCACATCAATGGTCTGTGATCACGGTGAGGAGTGATCAACGCATTTTAGTTGTTTTAGTATTTGCTCATACATAGTTTGCTTCGAGATTTTGCCATCCATTATGCTATTGATGGTAAGCCTTTTTTGCTAATTTCATGTTCTGGCAATGACACCTCGACAAAGTGGATGAATTAAATTAATGTGTAATCGTATCATAGCTGCGGCGCAGCACCTGCTCTCCGTATAGTTATTTAAGTGACGATTTCGTGCTTGCTTGCGGGAAATATTTCGAAAGGAATACGAACAAAATGGTTTATTTCATGCTTTTCATACTAACTTTACCTAAAAAAATAGGAGCTAGCACCATTAATTTGAGAATATATTATACTATACGATTTTAATTCCCCATACCGTAACCATAAATGTTTCATTATTTTGATGAGGTTTCTCTATGCGACTAGAGCAGCTAAATTAATAAATAAAGCTCATTTCCATTTTACACCAAGTTTACTTTTGCAAATAGTTTTTTTTCCCGTCAATAAATTTATTATTATTACTAAAGCTTTCTCGGCGGACGTCGTCTGCAGATAAGCAGCGGCGGCGAACCACCTAGCGGCAGATTGCGGTAGTTGCGTACGTACCTGTGACGTCACACGTAGGATTAACCAGCATGCAATAGTTTGCCGTCGCGTTTTCGCGCCGTTGAATTTTTTCACTTTTTAATTAATAAGGAAAAATACGTAACGCCATTTAAAAATCGAACGGCTTCAAACACGTACTCCAGGGGTTATAAACTTCAGATCTAGGCAATAAAAAAAATAGGAAACCACCCTATTCCTTGTATCTTAATTGCATTGTATCTTTTAAGTCTTTTTTAACCTATATTTTTTACTGTAATAGTTTTCAGTAATGAGTACATATTCAAATAGCTTATCTACGGGCAGTACACATATGTCTTTATAGACCTTATTAGCATCAGATAATCCCACATCACTTCCTAAATTATATTTACATCTGAAAATTGTTTTTATTATTCGGTTTTGGGTGCTAATCAAATTTTTTAAATGTATATTAGCAGTGCTACCCCACACTGTCAGACCATATCTTATTACCGATTCAAACAACGCATAATAAACCTGTATTTGGATGTCAGTGGTAATATATTTTGTTATATGATACATTTGGTAAGATATTTTTCTTAGCTTTTTATTGATTTTTAATATATGCTCACCAAATTTGAAATTACAATCAATAATGACACCCAAATAATTGTATTTATCTACTTGAATCATTCTTTTACATCTACAGTTTGATATTTGATAGTTGCGGTGCATACAATCATGATCGTGCGTAGTTAAATTTATAAATTTGTGTCTATCTATTTTGCTAACAATATGTAAAACTTTAGATTTCTTATTATTGATTCGTAGATCGTGATCGTGTGACCATTGCGCAATGGAATTTATGTCATTTTGCATGTTCTGCTGTGCTTTATCAAAGTCCTTGTGCACACTAATTAAAGCTACATCATCAGCATATAATATTATTTTACTATGGTTAATAGACGAAAACACTCCATTTATATAGATTGTGAAGAGAATTGGACCTAATATGGATCCTTGCGGTACACCATAGTTTATAATTTTCTTGTCACTCATATTGCCATCTATTTTAACTATGATATGTCGTCCTGTAAGATAACTTTTGAACCATTCATGAATATTGCCTCTGATGCCTATATTATATAAGATATTAAGTAGAATTTTAATATTCACTGTATCAAAAGCCTTGCTATAGTCGATAAAGGTCACAATTATTTCATTTCTTTTATCAAGGTTCAAATTAACAATATCTGAGAACAACTCTAAAGCATCCCTTGTCCCTTTTCCTTCTTGAAAACCAAACTGAAATTCATTAATAATTTGATATTTATTTATGAAGGCAATCAAATTTTGTTATACACTATACTATATTTACTATACACTAACGAAATATCGAACTTCTCAGGGCTAGAATACAGCTACTGACTACGCCCACCGGGTCCATAGTCGACCTATAGATATGGAGGCTATGTTTTGTATGCAAAATAAGCGTCTCTACTTAAAGAATATGCACTCATAGACCAAAGGTGGAAGTAAGTACCTCATGGGACCTCCTTGAGGAAGATGTTTATAAAATGCCACTAAACCGGTAATAATGATGATATTCCAGATTCGAAGTTTTAGCACCAACAAAGAAAAAGTTGTTTAAACCATTAAATGATGATCCAAGAAGGCACGTCTTATTTGTGAAAATGTTATGGGAACAGCAGTGTGTGACTGGGTTAATGGAAGAACTAGGATGGCATTCATCCACACATGAAGGAAGGAAGCGATACTAACATTGGCTGGAAGGCACCGACACCGACACCGCTTCCACACCGGCGAGAATGCTAAACTCCCACATTACAATGGCAGTTTCGACCACCAGGATATAAGAGGGGAGACAGATGGTAGGGTGCAAGATTCAAGGTCTATGGTAGGGTGGATTTAATAAATAGGAATAAGACAAAATATTACCTATTTATACCAAAACAAAAAACATTTACTTAGAAGACTCTTTTCATTTCCATGATCACAGCTATGGCTGTGGTCTGACCTGACGTTGAAACTTTTCCCGTCGGCTCCTCGTAAAGAAAAGCGTTAATGTAAATGGATTCATTACAATAAATCACATTACTTCAATTTGCATAAAAATCTATTGAATAAATAATAGGTACACAAACAAGTTATTTTAAATTCACACAAATAATTTGAAACGCTTCCATCACGAAAGGGTCACTTCACATCACATTTAAGTTATATCCTTGATTCCTCAGAACTAAATTTCGTTCATGCTTTGCACTACATATTGAAATTGAGCCATTGGTTGTCTTTTCGGCTTAATAAAAATTCCACGAAAGTGAAAATTGCCTCTGGAAAGTAGTTGTCAAGTTTTGGCTGTTCGTTTGATGCACACGAAAGAAACACGTGAATTTCTTTCTTAAAAAAAACACACTGCGCTATCCTGATAAAATCTGTGCAGTCGAGAGTCTATTTTAACCAGAAGTGTTGTGAAGTGACTCGTTACTCGTGGGAATTGCCTTCCGAAGTGAAAGGTATAAAGAGTCCAATTACAGCGAGTAGTTCCGTACACATAAGTTTATTTTAATCTTTCAATAATATTTTGTCTCGCCTCTTTGCATGGTAAACTACGGCTTGAAATTGAACTCCATAAATGGAAAATCCTCTTTGGGGAAGCAATCGATTAAACCAAAATGTTTATGATTAGAAGCCGTTCTGATTACCAAAGAAAATATTTTAGCGCTATCATCAACGCATTTAAACGCATACCTGGATGAAATAAGTATAATATTTGACACTAGATGGAAGTGAAAACGTTAGGGTCAGTGCATTTCACCAACTGCAGAATGTTGCAAAACATAAGTTTCTCAAGATTTGTAGTTGATACTTGTAAAAAGTGCCCTCTAAGTAAACGACAATTATACTAATCTTCGAACATTCCTCCTATGAGAAACCAAGAAATTTCTTGGTGGATGGAGAATAAAATTCGCTAATATGCGCAGCGTTCAAGACGCCAGAAAGTTCTTGCGAGGTATCGATGAAGACTAAAGTATGTTTACTGCTTGGTTCACAACTCCTGTATAAAATTGATGAAGGTCACCCATCGAGATTGATGATGTGAGGTACAATAAAATAGCTATTTTCCAGCAAAAATTATTCTTTAAAGTGATATTTCAAGTACCGACTTTCCAAACCCAAGCCCTAACTACTTTAACGAAAGTATATATGGTGGCATGAATAGGGAAAATGCACAGTCAATGACAACTGTTAATTTTAATATAGCTTACACAACGAAGGGAAATTTATAAATGGAATTACAAGGCAAAACTCAATGGACACCGTGGATGCTCGTCGAGGGCTGCTAAACATTCACCTGACTTCAGGTGACTTCCCATGGTTCCCAGCTCCGCACCAAATATGGACCCGCACCATACATTATTCATTTCAAAATAGAGATTGAGGGGGCTTTGAATAAAAATCATTCCATTCATAATTATTTTATCAGAACAGGATAGAAAATGAAACTTTTTGTGAGAGTTGTATATAAGGAGCAGTGAAGAAATTTGATTAAAACTATGCTTATAGCAACATTGTAAGGTAAATACAGTACTCTCCAGGAACTATGTACTATCTCTTTTTTACCAATCATAGTGAACCAAATCCCATATTTTTTTATTAAAAACGTTCAGAAACAGACACATGGAAACTTTATTTCAAACACATATTTTTTTATAAATGTTTAGCCACGAGTGGCAACTTACAGCTACCCTCTCTTTCTTTCCTGAAGCCATTCAAATCGCGAAGGAGTTCCAGTGTTATCAGGAAATTTAATATTTCTAGTGTACAAAAGATATTTTTAATTTTACATTTTCCTACCACTTCCACTACGTATAATTTCAAACAGGTTACGCTGCCCCATTGAAAATATGATATATGTTTTAAGAGTTTGTTAATAATTGTGAAAATATTTAGGTAATTAAATAGATTTGGCTGGCACAATTGTCTTGCGCTCAGTACTGTACCGCCTCCATTTTCACTTCATCCCGTAACGCAAGCGAATTTTCCCACACTCTTTCTTCGGTTTAGTTTCGGCGAATCTTCGGGCATCTTGAAGTGACATACCGTCCTCAATCCAAGTTAATGCCCTCTAAACGGTCTAAACTGAGGACAAGGACGAAATGAGAGACGTAGGCACTGTGACTGCGAGGCCAGAGAGTAGAAACATACACATTTCCCGCAATCAAGTCTCGCGTGGACGATTACCCTAGTACCTCAAACCCTCCATCAAAAAGTGAGATAGAGAGTCTTAAACTATTTTAGGGTATTTTGGGAAGAAGGAGGAGCAGCCCAATACATCCATATATCATGCCAAATGATTCCATTCCCGACAGTGCTTCTTTTTTTCTGCAAAAACACACCGACCGATCCATCCCACACAATTTGTAGGAAAGCATTATTATGATTTCCATAAGGGCCGGGAAACTTAAAACCCTCCGATACATGCATAGGTAGGTCGAGAGAAAAAAAAACATGGAGGAGGAATTCGTTGGGATGGGAGGAAGGAAGGGGAAAAGTAGGGTCTTCGAAATTGGGGTCAGAATTGCTCTCGAGATGGTCCTCGACAAGGGGGAGGGGGAAAAAGAGGATGGGTGGGGAAGGGAGGGGAGTGGGAGGGGGGGATAGGCTCCTCCCTACCTCGACGTGGAAATGAAGGGACAGGTCGCAGAAGGGATACTCCACCTTTACGAAAGGGACACACCGAATCGGTACATATACATTTCTCCCCACCCATCCCCCTCTGATTTCCGACCGCACTAAGGTATAAGCTATGAATACACTCTACGGCCTCAGGCTTTAATTTGTAGAAATATTTAGTATCCATACTAAATAATATACCGAGTAAACACGGGCTACTTTGGCCCTGGGGTCCTTCTTTGGCCCAAAATAAAAAAACAACAAAACGTTCTCTAATAACCTTCAGGGACCATATTTCAAACTATTGTGTGTATTACTTTAATAAAAATGCAGTAGTTGTACTGTCCACTTAAATTTTAATGTAAATATTACACTACTCCTGTTTCGACGTTTCTTAGGGCGTCATCATAAGGTCTAAAGATGATGACGCCGTAGAAGACGCCGCCGACGAAGTAGACCTGATGATGACGCCCTAAGAAACGTCGAAACACGTGTAGTGTAATATTTACATTAGAATTCGAGTGGACAGTACAATTACTGCATTTTTATTAAAGTACTAAAATGCTGTTCCACCATATAACGCCGGAGACTGTCGAATTTAGTTTTGGTAGTTTTCACTAAGCAGCAGCCCTGGGTAGGCAACGTATGGTACTAAGTGATTCAATGTTTGGCCAATAGCAAGTAGCACCAGTTGTTTACTTCTCTGCGTAAACAAGTGTATTTTTTAGGTCGCAAAATTTCTACTGAAGAAACTATTCTAAATATATCATCAGTTTGGTAAGTACTTCATTTAAAACATTTATAAATGTTATAGTCAGTAGTGTGGTTACTCCTTTGTTAAGCATTATGGTTTTTCTAAAATTAATAATTTTGAAATCACGTTCTGGTAACCTCCAAAGTACTACCTACTTTGGCTCAGCTTTTTTCTGGGCCAAAGTAAGTCGCAAAGAAGAGAGAGAAAGAGAGAAATAAGCAACAGAATGATTTGGAAGAAAAACAAAAAGTCAAAGGACAATCCACGAAGAGAAAAAGGTAAAAAAAACCATGAATTTCTCATCAACAGAAAGAGAAGAGAGTGACAATTATAGTCTTGTGTCATCAGGCCACAGCAATATGGTTATTTCAAGAGATGACAAAGAGAACCTACATCTTGTTCACAAAAATGATATTCCGGCTCAGCCCAGTTCAAGAAAGAACCTTCCCGTAAGAAGTTCAGATGAAAACTCGAAGAAAACTCTGCAAGAAGGAAATTTTCTTATCGTTCATTGGAATGGTCTACAGTTTCCAGGGATAGCGGTTACTGTTACAGAAGAAGGTACAACTGTCGAATGCATCGAACGCACTAAGAAGTTTTGGAAGTAACCGAAAGAAAAAGACTTGCTTTTTTACGAATGGAACGACATTTAAAAATTATTAAACCTTCAAAACTTGTTAAAAGAGGTTTATTATGGTCAACGATTTGGAAGACAGGGCCTACTTGCACTTTCCTAACGATGTTTCGACATTTGCATTTTTTTATAAAAATATGTTGCATATACTTTGAATTATAACCTTTTTCTTTCAGATGATGATGTTTTCTTTTTAACCCAAGTATTTCCTTGGCCATTATTAAATCTCTTTGTACAAAACTTCAAAGTTGGCAAGAAGTTTAAAAAAACTTTTTTTTCATAGCAGACTTTAGTCACTCAACCCGAAGGTTGGGTCGGATAGTTGAGGGACTCAAAGCTCACCCCGGACTAAGCCACAGGCGTGTGAATTTCACACATTCAGGGTATGGGGGCCAGTTCCTTTCCCTGAGCCACCTCGCACTCCGAGGATTTTTCTTCTGTTTGGGAGCGTCCAAAGCATTCACCCGGAATTGAACCCGGAACCCTTCGATCAGTAGCCGAGCGCTCTATCCACTAAGCCACCACGCTCCCAGCAGACTTTAATAAACGCAAAAATCTCTTGATAAATGAAAATTTTGATAGTTAAGTTGTGTTAAAGAGGTTACCGAAGATAAAGACTAGTAAAAATTGCAGATTTATTCGGAGTTGAACTTAAAATTTCTAAAAATTGGGCCGAAGTAGCCCGCGTTTACGGTACTTAGTATTTTTTCCACAGAATTTATTGACGGTTCAACGCGTATCGCCGATCTATGGACTCATCAGGTACAAATTCTTAGTTTTTTCTGTTTATTGACTGTTGTTAAGTTGTCGTGGTTGCGAGGTTGATTTGAGTGAGGGAGGAGGAGGCGGTTATTCCTTATGCTTGGAAGTGTGGGCGCGGACAGGTGGCTTGAATGGTTGATTTTCCTTAAGGTTAGTCCCTCGGAAGGGAGTGGGGAGGACTGTGGGAACAATTGCTCATTACAAAGGGTCGTGTTAGGGTCTTCCAAGTGCCTTCTTATCTCGATTTGCTCGAGAGCATACATTTTTAATCCTTTGCAGTGGATGTGTAAAATTTCGGGAACAAAACCACTTATTTGGTTGCATTCCAAGAGGTGTTTAGCAAAGAGGGAGCTGAAATCCTTATTTGTGTGACACCTAACGTGTTTCTTGGAGCGTATCAAGAAGTTTCTACCTGCCTGACTAACATATGAAGTGTTCCAACTATTTCAATTAAGTTTCTAAATGCCTGATTTGAGTAGTCTTTCTTGTTTGTCTTTAAACATAGAGGCAAAACGCGTTGTACCGTTCATAACTACTTTGGAAAAAATACTAAGTAGGTATATAATTTAGGATGGATATAAGCTATGGTTCTCGTTGCTGTGGTGACTGGAGTACTGGCTTCCAATACCAAATGCCTGGGTTCGACCCGAGTAGTGGCCGAGATTTTCCAGTGGAATTCAGTTCCCTACTCGGAGGTCATGTGGAAATTACTTGAAGGTTGATTGTGTGAGGACTTTCCCAAGTCATAATAGAGGCCATATAAGAATTTCATTTTCATTTATTTTAGCACTCGTAAGAAGCGTGAAGCAAATATTGTAACATTAATAGCACAAAAATATTGTTTTTTGCCCGAAATTCTTATTATTTAACAAAATATGAAGACATATGTCTTATACTTGACTCACTTTTTTAACGCCGTACGGTTAAAACGCCTTCACCACAGACGGTTTTTTTGCGATTCTGTAAAGATTATTGCGGTGAGACATTGGTATATTTTAATAATAGTTGAGGATTAATATTACACACTTTAACTTTTTTCCGAGATTTATGCGATAGAAAGTCCTCATTTTTTAAATAAAGTCCTACTGGAATGCATACTCGTAGGTGCCATTTCCCATGGAAAATGGCTCGTATATTTCGGCTAATAACTCGAAAATTATAGCATTAAATGTCTAATATTTTGTTATAATTGGAAATATGAGATTTTTTTCTTTTAATTGAGGCTAAATTCATCGAATCTTATGTTAAATGATTTCTCGCACAAACTACCTTAGCTGTAGTAGTCACGCCGAATGGGACGTTATACGGTTCCCCAAGAGCCTATTGAGAAGATTAAGCTGATGCCGACGCCAGGTTTCTCTCCACCATTTCCCTTTACTCCTCAACTCCCCAAACACGTTTATAGCCAATCTATCCATTTATCCAGGGCAAAATACCTGAGTTGTCGGCCCTCTTCCAAAATTAAACAACCAAACATCTAAAGTTTGAGTTAATGCGGAGGATTTTTCGTTATCTTCACATTCGAGATATGAGTCACTGTGAAAACTGATCAGATGGGAATAAAAGCTTTCAAAACCTGGTGTAGTAGGCATTTTCCGAATATAAAATTGGCGGATAAAGTCAGAAAAGAAGGATAAGTAGAATATGAGGGGAAAAAGTCATTTGGCGGACTATTACCACATAAGATGCCGATGGCCCACATCCTCCATAAGAAACTTGTATGGTTTGAACATGATAGAAGAAAAAAGCCCGGCGAGGAAGAGCAAAGAATTGGAAGTCAATCGGAAGAAACTGAGCATGAAACAAAATGGCTATCTGAGCACAAGGTTGAGATAAACTAATAAAGAATAAATTAAAACTGATGATCTCAGGCCTGACCTCGTGGAAATTATGGATATCCATGATGAGAAAACCATCTTTGTTATTTCCACAAACTATCTTACGCTGGCACGACGCGCGTTTCACCACACTGTGGCACATGAGTATGCCACAGTGTGGTGAAACGCGCGTCGTGCCAGCGTAAGAAAGTTTGTTTGAAAGTTTGAAATAACAAAGGTAGTTTTCTTTTCATGTATAAAGAATAAATTAGTTAGGCTAGGGACAGGGAACACTGGAAGGCAACAGTTAACAAATCGTAGTCCTTCATGACTTACGAAGGTGGTGGAGGAGTCATTCCAGTATGAAAAATGGCAATGAGTAATATTTTATAAATGCTGGTTTATTCCACTGGAGGGCGTGATCCTGTAAAATGGAACGAATATATTTGAAAGGCAAGAGCAGAAGGCTACGAATTCTCGAACACACTGGCGACAAGAACTACCTCACTGAAAGTCGGTTTTACCGGCCGGTCGTGATCCACTATACGTAATCTGAAAGACACGATCTTTTGCATTGGAAAATAAAATTTGAATGGATGATCATGCGGACGTGCAATCTGGAAAAGTCAATCCGCAAAGATTAAAACTTGCTATTAATACGCACAGCGCGTGGGTAGCCAAGAACTGATACCGTTAGAATGAAAAATGATAAGAAGAGCAGTTCTACGTAGATATATTTTGAGACCGCAAACTGCGACATCAAAGATTAAATATGCATAGTAATAAGTAAAATATTTGCGCCTTGATACAAATTTAAAGCAATTAGGAGAAATGTTTCGGAAAATGAGTAAGACCGCACTGGAGAGATGGAAGTTTTAAGCAAACAATCGAACAAAAAGAGCTTTCGGAGCGAGTATGAAGGGAGCCACAAGAGAGTTAAAAAATGCCACGGCTGCAGCACTTGTAAATTTGAATTAACAGGTTTTATTTGAAACTTGAAAGAATTATGTTATTTTAACGCAGCAAAATGTACTTCTGTATGAGAGACCCTAGGGAATAAATGCCGAGAATAGGTGTCGAAAGAATACTAGCACGAATTCTTTATTCCAACATATTATACGAGACTACTTCACGAACAGATCGAATCACTAAGTTAAAGGGAAAACATCTTTAGTCTCATTTAAAACGTATGAGAAATCTCCTTTTTGTCTGTTTTCCTTCCTGATTTCATTTACCTCTCTAGTACATTTTCAACCCTGGTGTTCTACGCTCTAGTGGCATCTTGCAGGAATATCAGTAGATTTAATTACGCATTAAACTGTACAATAATGTTCGCAATTATAAATCAGTAAATGCGGATATTCAGACAAAGTGGAAAAGTAGAGGTACTGCAATATTTGAGCTCTAAAAAGTATAGCAGACAAGTTCTTTGGATATGAGAATTAAGTAAAGCTAGCGCTGGATTATTCAAGTGAAGGTATTTGGTATGAAGAAAGCCTCTTACTGATATTCCGAAAAACATTGGAAATGGATATAATGTGAGACTTAAAACGCTATCCTGCAGAGTACACGTGGACTCAATGACTCCTCGCCTCCTGGAATGTTGGACCCTCCTCTTCCCTTCCATTCCTGAGCGACACGAAAGTCGCGATATTTACGGAAACTATCTTCATGTAACTCACCGGGATAGCACCAAAACTTTATTTCTACTTAATCGGTCCACTAAACACAGTATTTAGCCCTCAGTACCACTATGGGAGGGTTTCCTTGAACAGTGGACTTTTTTTACATCTTTTATCCATGGATTGCCACCGCGCTGAAGCAAAGTATGAAAAACAAATGATTCCTTGGTTGACACCATACATTTACCTGCCATCATAGTAGAACTTCCACAAAAATGTTTTTTCTAATACAGAGCTATTCTGCATTTCATGTCCACTGAAACTCCCATTTAATACGGATTTCAAGTTGGCTAAAGAATAGAAAAACTTCTTCCATTCAACCTCAAAGCCTTCATTTTCTCTTCTTCATGGTATATTCTCGATATTCTGTAGTAGTAAAATTTCTTGTTATGTCCCACGGAGAGCTATAGAGAAATTATGTATAATAAAAGCTCTGAGAAAAAAGATTTGGCCTATTGAACTTTTTGGACACATTTTAGGACGCGAAAGCCCATTTAAAACAAAAACAGTAGTAGGAACGAATGGGAAGAGTTACAGAGGAGAACCAAAAATGGAGTACAAGCGCCAAATCATGTACGACCTCTATGTGAAAACTTACACAAGAAGTAAGGATGAAGTGGTCTGGGAGAGGAGAATGAATGGTGCGGAGAGTTGCAGCAAGCCAACCTTTGAATTGATGATTTATAATAATGATGAGTAATAGTTCCGCCTCAGAAATGAAACAAATTATTTCATTCATTGATCTCCCTAATTTCTATGATTCTAATTTCAAGTCCTTCTTTAATGTGTAAAACTTCATGCCAGTACTTCGACCCATCCACACATAAGAAGTACATTTGATTCATAAGCCGTTAAAACTTAGACCGGCTAAGAAAAGTACTAGTAGTAGTATTTCTGTAGGACAGGTAGGAATTGTAGAAAGTAGTAGTATTTTTTGTACACCAACATCAAGTAGGCAAACCACATGGTCTACTGGCAAACTTTTGGTCCTAGTGTATCATGTTTACAATGTTCGTATGTTCTATTTACAATGTAAGCCCTGATGAAGATTTAAAAATAAATAGAAACGTCGGCAACGGCTTCTATATGACTTTTGGCGAAACACTAAAAAAACCAGCCTTAATTAATGTAAATGATTATATTTTGTTTTCTATTGGAAACCAAAAGAAAAACGAAGAGCGCCGCAGTCCGTAGTAGTATTTTTGATTAACGTGCTTCGAAGACTAAGGTCATTTCGCACATACTGCCTGCCATGTGAAGACAGGGGCAACAGCACTCGGACGAATCGAACCCTTCCAAACTCGAGCCAAGACTAACGATGCTTAACTATGATGATTAATCGGGAACTGGTGTTTCCATCGTGGCAGGCCGTTGTCCTAAAGAAAAGTAATCCATTTATTTTTCTGGTTGTTATCTAGGTACTAAGTAAAACTTCAACAATAAAATGCCAAAGAAGTTATTCTCACAAAATTCTCGAGTGAATAGGACCACACCACATAGACTGTGCGACCCCAACGAACCGACCCGAGTGATGTGAACCCTTGACTAGAGAAACGACGGGCCAACAGGAGCCCTTTTCAAATCCGCCGCTGGGGATCATGGGTATGCACACTCACTACCCCCTTTCCTGCATAATCGCTGAAGTTCATTCGCCAAAAACCCCTCGTAGATCGACTCCTAAACACGTCCCCTCGGGGGAATAATAACAAGAACCGTTTCTCCTCGTAATTTCTCGTATCTAGTTGCAGGTAATTGACCTCATTATATCCTCCATATTCTGAATATTTGAAAGCGACACTAGGTAACAAGCTGGGGGTCTCCATAACGTACGCCAAGGTGAGCGGAGAGAAAAATTGAAATCTACGCGACCACCCACGATTGGGTATGGCCTTCCGTCAATTCCAGTCAATGCCTTGTTATTATGTTTCCGGTAGCCGTCGGCAGGTGGCCGCTTACCCCTTGGCTTGTGCCCTCCGATCCGTATTGGGCGACCACCGATTTACATTCGATAATTTTATAAACGCAAAATTTTTACGGGCTCTCCTAGAGTAGCCATCAGAATATATCTTTTGAAATTTTCATGGAAAGAGGAGTATTTTTAAAGGATAGTTTTTTTTAGGGAATCCTTATAATACTACTAAGGATGATTTTTTTGTGCTGTAGAGTGTATGAGTTGTTGGTAACTTTTTGGTGCGTACGTATTTTTTCTCGTGTTGCCACTGCGCAACCTTGTGTGCGCAGCTTGGTCTGCTGTGTCGGAGTCGACTGTCGGGATGTACTTCCCCTCCGTCCCCTCCACTCGCAGACATCGGCTATTAGCAAAGAGTACGCTCTCTCTCTCTCGCTCGCTTCTGCTCGCTAAGCAGTCACCGTAACTTGGCCTCGTCCGGTGCACGCTCTCACTACTATTGAGTAGAATAAATCTGTTTTCTGTACTCAAGTGAACTACAACCTTTTTATTTGAAACAATTTCTGGTCCTTCGGGCCGGATCAGGGGCCTACGATACGTGTGACATTCGTCTCGATGCTGGACTCACCGGTAAGAACTTCATGAACTTTGTGATGTACTTTGAGTGTATTGATAACTTTGCCACATGTGGAACTATGGAGTGTAATTGGTGCTAACGTCTGCTGTGTCATATTACAACCTCAGTGACTCTTTCTTGACCAACTTGACTGTATGAGTGTGGCTAATTATTTTCTACGTGTTCTCAATCTTTCTTTACGTAAATAATTAGAAGTTAAAGATTCTTTTCCCATTATGACGTCGCCAGAGACAGAGAGACTCATTCAGACTCAAGTCAACAGAGGTGAACTCATTGCTAGATTTTGGTCTAACACGTTGAAGCATGGGAAGGAAAAACTAACAGTGGCGCTATTGGAACAACGTAAGGATTTGCTTAGTTCGTATTGGAGTGACTTTTTAGATAAACATTATGTGCTCTTAGAGAAAAAGGATGCCGCGGGAACGGACTATTTGAAAGACGATTACTTCACGCAGATTGAGCTAACCTATAGTGATTCTTGCGCTAACATTGTGGATTTCATTTCTAAATTACGTACTCCGGGTGATTCCAAAGGTGTGATTCAAGGCTCTAGTAACAGCGACAATGTTCAGGCCCAATTGCCAAAGATAGAACTTCCTACGTTCTCGGGAAATTTATTGGAATGGGAGAGCTTTCGTGACCAATTCAAAAAACTTGTCCATGAAATACCAAACATTTCTGACGTGCATAAGCTACTTTACTTAAAAACTCATTTACGAGGACCAGCTGCGGAAGTAATTGAGAACACGCCGGTCACTAGCGCGAACTACAAAGGGGCGTGGGAAGACCTTGAAAGACGTTACGGGAGTAAAAGAATCCTTTCGAACTTCCACATGAAGAGTTTATTTGAAATTTCACCTGTAATTAGAGCTACGTCGACTGAACTAAAACGTATTCTGGATCATTTCCGTCAAACGGTGCGAGCCTTTGAGAACCTTGGAAAACCAGTGGAAGAATGGGATGAGTGGTTCGTTTTTCTTCTGATAAGAAAGCTTGACTCGTCAACTCGTCTCGCTTGGGAACTTTCACTCGTTGATACTTCAATGATTCCAACATTCTCAGCTCTTTTCAATTTTTTGGAAAATAGAATCCATGCTTTGGATGTTTCAAACGAATCGAATACTTTCAGTGCTTCTCAAACTCGTGAAAGCCGACGTGACCCGGTTGGTAATAGTAAGGCATTTAAACAGAGGTCACTAGTTAATACAGCATCAACGAAACAGTTGCCGAGAAAGTCTCTACGATGTCCTTTATGCTCAAAAGGTCATTTCTTGAATTACTGCCCCGAGTTTAAAGGGTTAAAACCCAATGAGCGACAGGAGCATGTGCTTAAGCTTTCTCTTTGCATAAACTGTCTATCAAATCAACATACTACGAGGTGCTGCAAATCCTCAAGCACATGTTTAGCGTGCGGTCAGAAGCATCATACGTTACTTCATGAATCCTTCGTATCACGGAATCAAGATACGCCTAATTTCCAACTTAATGATTCATTTTCGACAAGACTACCAGGCAACACTTCAAGCCCGGTAGCAGTCTCAACCCCTAAAGCTTCAGTCCATTCCGCCATGACTAGTAAAGTAGTGTTATTAGCAACTGTGAGATTACAGATTCAATCGCCTTCTGGAAAGATTATAAATGTTCGAGCCTTACTCGATACAGCTTCTGATTCCTCTTTTGTGACAGAATGGGTTGCTCAGGTATTGAGACTTCCAAAAACAGGTGTTCATGTTCCTATAACGGGAGTTCAGGGTTGTGAGACTGGGATTGCTACTAGTCTTGTGAATTTCTATATTAGATCAATGTATGACGCCTCCTTTGGTCTTCATGTTCAAGCATATGTACTCAAAACGCTGACTACCCTAACTCCGTCTCATTCTGTACGGCTTCAGCACTGGCCACACTTACATGGTTTGCATCTTGCCGACCCAGAGTTTGGTAAACCATCCTCCATTGACCTTATTTTGGGCGCCGATGTTTGTGGACTTATATTCTTAAATGAAGCTTGCCTAGGACCCTTAGGCTCACCAACTGCTCGTTTAACTCCATTTGGTTGGGTTTTAATGGGACCTGCGACGACTTCTACTTCGCGTCTCGGGAGAAGTTCCGCGTCTGCAATGCATATTCAAACTCAAAACAAACTGACTGATGGCCTTCAAGTATTCTGGGAGATGGAAGAAGTTTCTTCGGAAAAGCCCATGTCTGACGCTGACGCCTATTGTGAGAATCACTTTAGAACGACTCACTCGAGGGATGATGAAGGACGTTATGTAGTGCGTTTACCCTTCAGAAATGATAATTTTGTTTGCTTAGGTCCCTCTAGAACATCTGTTCTAAATTTATTAGTGAATTCTGAGCGTCGCTTGGAAGGGAAACCTGAATTGAGAGCCATGTATAATCAGTTTATATCAGAATACTTATCCCTGAAACACATGGAGGTTGCGGAGCAGAATTCTCATAACATGTACTATCTTCCTCATCATGCTGTTGAAAAAGGATGTGGCGCTTCCAAGAGTATTAGAGTGGTTTTTAACGCTTCCTTTAAATCTTCTTCAGGACAATCTTTGAATGATTTACTTTTACCTGGACCTAAACTACAGCCAGATCTTTGGTTGATTGTGACACGATGGCGGTTTTTTAGAGTCGCATTTACTACGGATATTGTTAAGATGTTCCGCCAGATACGAGTCCATCCAGATGATGCAGATTATCAGATAATTCTTTGGAGATTCAATCCTGCCGAGCCGGTAAAAGACTACAAGCTTACTACGGTTACGTACGGTACCGCCTCGGCTCCTTTCTTAGCGCTTAGAGTGCTGCGACAATTGGCTCAGGATGAGGAATCCAATTTTCCTTTAGGTGCAGAGGCCATTCGATATCATTCATATGTTGATGATATTCTCTGTGGTGCAGAAAATGTAGAGCAAGCATTAGCGGTCAAAGAACAAATTATTTGCATGTTGAATGCTGCAGGATTTCCGTTGAGCAAGTGGGCTTCTAATAATCCTAAGCTTAGTCCGGAAAATCTCGATCATAAAAGTTTCATAGATAGAGATCAAATCGCTACGCTCGGAATTAATTGGGAACTAGAGCATGATGTCTTTAATCTCAGAATTATTCATCCTAGCAAAGATTCCTTATTAACGAAGAGGTCAGTTCTTTCAGAAATTGCACGTCTTTACGATCCGATGGGTTGGATGGCACCCGTATTAGTTTTTGCTAAAATCTTTATACAGGATTTGTGGCTTGCTAATCTTACATGGGATCATTGTCTGCCCCCTAGCTTGGCATCGTCGTGGTGTAATTTCCGTTCTTCGCTGTTTAAATTAAACTCAATCTGAATCCCTAGATGGGTTCAAGTAACCCCTGGAAGTCTTTCGGAGATATCTCTTCATGGTTTTTGTGATGCGTCGGCCAGAGCATATGCAGCTGCTGTATACATTCGTGTGTCTAACGTGACTCAAGGAACTTCAGTTAATCTGTTAGTCGCGAAAACTAAAGTTGCCCCAGTGAAGACTGTTAGTGTGCCTAGGCTTGAATTGTGTGCCGCTGTGCTTTTGACTCGATTATTGGTGAAGGTGATTGAAGGGATTCGCTTAGGGAAACCACCAGTCTACGCTTGGACGGACTCCAAGGTCTCTTTGGCATGGATTAGAGGTCATGCATCGCAATGGACGCCGTTCGTTGCTCACAGAGTCGCAGAGATCCAGTCTTCTCTTGATCCAGCCTGCTGGAACTATGTGCCTACTCGTCACAACCCAGCAGATGCCGCCACGCGAGGGATCAGCCCAGATGAACTACTACGGTCATCGGAGTGGTGGCATGGTGCACCATGGCTCATCAAAGAGGAAGCGGCCTGGTGCAGAGAGTCCTGGAATTCTGATGGTTCAGAGAATGAGGAGCTTCGCAAAACGAGATTAACAACATGCCACATCTCGTTATCGACAAGCTTCGGTGATGTTTTGCTTAAATTTTCTTGTTTACTGCGTTTGGTACGCACAATTTCATGGTGTCTTAGATTTTTGCACAATTCCAGGTACAGCAATGACCGACGTACCGGCCATATCACTGCCAATGAGCGAGCTGATGCATTGCTGGCCCTGATCAAATGGTCGCAGGCTCGTTATTTTGGCAAAGAGATTGCTGACCTGCAGAGATGCCGCCCTCTTCAGCGGTCATCCCCTCTGCTGCCCTTAAAACCAGTTTTGGACGAGAATGGAGTCCTTCGAGTGGGTGGCAGGTTGCAGAATGCTGTGCTGTCCTTTGATGAGAAACATCCAGTGATCATCGCAAAGCAGTGTCATCTGGCTGCCCTGCTAATCAGACATGCCCATCTGGCAACGCTTCATGGAGGACAGCAACTGACGAGATACTATCTTGCGCGTCGGTATTGGATACTGCGCAATCGTATCCTGGTAAAGAAAGAGATAAAGTGTTGTGCTGTCTGCAACCGATTCCAAGGAAAGGTCACCAACCAGCTGATTGGAGACCTGCCAGTGGAGAGACTTAAACCTCAAAAACCCTTCTTTTCCACTGGAGTGGATTATGCTGGTCCTGTTCTTCTAAGAACGACCAAAGGCAGAGGGCATAAATCCTACAAAGGATACATATGCCTGTTTGTTTGCATGTGTACTAAGGCATTGCACTTAGAATGTGTTTCTGGTTTGTCTTCTAATGATTTTATCCTTGCGTTTCGCAGATTTGTCTCCCGCAGAGGACATTGTTCTAAACTTTTTAGTGACAATGCCACCAACTTCAGAGCTGCTGATCGTGAGCTGAGGTCCATGTTCAAGGACGCCTCATCTTTCTACGAGATGACTGCATCTCTTCTCAGTTCCGCTGGGACGGACTGGGTCTTCAATCCCCCCTACGCGCCTCATTTCGGTGGTTTATGGGAAGCAGGCATCAAGTCCACAAAACATCATCTTCGCAGAGTCATCGGGGACCAGACGCTGACGTTTGAAGAGATGTCCACACTCTTGTGCCAAATTGAAGCCTGTCTAAACTCCCGTCCCCTCTCTCCCATCAGTAATGATGCCAATGATCTTGTTCCTCTTACCCCTGGTCACTTCTTGATAGGAGAGCCACTAACTGCAATTCCAGAACCATTTTCTAAAAGCGATGGCCTCCCTCTTTTGAACAGGTATAAGTTAATTACCCTCATGAGAGACCATTTCTGGAAAAGATGGGCTCAAGAGTATCTGCATGAAATGATGCAGTTACCTAAGTGGCGGGTGAAAAAGGAGAACTTAAAGATAGGAACTCTAGTGGTGGTTAAAGATACTCTCCTACCCCCCACTAAGTGGTTGACAGGTAGAGTCATTGAAGTATGCCCTGGCAAAGATGGACTTGTTAGAGTGGTTAAATTGAAAACCTCAAAGGGTTTACTTACTCGATCTGTGACCAAACTTTGCCCTCTTGTAAACTGAACATTTTTTTTTGATTGTTGTTTTCTACCTTTTTTTCTTCTTTGGGTTTAATTACCGTCCTCTTACGGCGGGCGGTTATTCACCTTGATGTATTTACTTATCTCATTATTTAATTGTTGCATATTGTTATTGTTTCGTCACGGACGAGGCGGGCGGTTATGTTGGTAACTTTTTGGTGCGTACGTATTTTTTCTCGTGTTGCCACTGCGCAACCTTGTGTGCGCAGCTTGGTCTGCTGTGTCGGAGTCGACTGTCGGGATGTACTTCCCCTCCGTCCCCTCCACTCGCAGACATCGGCTATTAGCAAAGAGTACGCTCTCTCTCTCTCGCTCGCTTCTGCTCGCTAAGCAGTCACCGTAACTTGGCCTCGTCCGGTGCACGCTCTCACTACTATTGAGTAGAATAAATCTGTTTTCTGTACTCAAGTGAACTACAACCTTTTTATTTGAAACAGAGTTATACCACGTAGGAAAGGTCAATAAACAGTCACTCCATAAAAATATACCCAGCAAAGGTCAATAAACAGTCACTCCATAAATATATACCCAGCTTACATATAATATAACAGCTTTAATATAACATTCTAGAATAATTATGTTTTACTTTCTTATTATGTTTTATGAATTATGTTCATCCTTTTAATATTACCAATTAATTTAATTAAGAAATTTCATAATCTTTTGTTAAGTGCATAACCTTAGTTCGGTCATATATTGGAAGGAATTCACGCAAAAATAATCAAATTCCAATAAAATTAAACAGAGAAAATACGTTAGCGATATGAAATCATTGTTCCACAAAACCACCTTAGGCCAAGTTCCCCACCAATATACCGTGCCTTATATACACCCGAAGATATAAACCTAGTATATTAACTCCAGTCACGTAATCCTGTCAAGAGTATGGAAAATATTCCGCAATTTTATGACTGACAAAATTGGAAACATTACAAATTTTGATTTAAATTAAGGAGCCTCTCGGCAATTATTTTGGCAAAGAGGAGCAGAGAAAATCTTAAGAAACAACCACGCTCGCAGTAACTTGAATGCTTGTCTTTAAATTTCTAAACGTAGGGGTATACAGATTTGATGAAAACAGCTCAAAACCCTTCAAATAGTTTCATGAAAATTAATGGCCTATTTATTCATCACGTAATGCGTAAATATTATTATTGCTTCAGCATGTGGCAAGTTTTTCATTTGACCTTTCCACTTCAGGCGTGGTTGCTCCCTTCTCTCGAGATGAATAACTTTCTCCTTAGCCCTCTTCAGCTTCAATTGTTCTTTATGACAAGATGACTACTATTTATGACAGTTTATTTGTGTGCGGCAATATTTTAATTTATAACCTATTTCATAAGGATAAATCGAAAAAATTCTCGTATGCTGCATTGAAAATATGAGTAGTGGTTTGGTTTGATTTGTAATATCCAGTGAAAACCGTTAACACCTTTCATGAAATTTGAAATTCTGCTTCATAGACATATGCACGACTTTTTGAACGATGAAAGTGCATGGAGCCATTTGAAATTAAAAAAATAATCAAATAAAAATGCGATCATTTTCTCTTCAATTTATCAATGCCGGACTATG
Source organism: Pyrrhosoma nymphula (assembly GCA_963573305.1). NCBI lineage: Eukaryota > Metazoa > Arthropoda > Insecta > Odonata > Coenagrionidae > Pyrrhosoma > Pyrrhosoma nymphula. The sequence goes on from OY754333.1 coordinate 144,946,095, forward strand.
TCAAAGCGGCCTTCTACATCATACCTCCTGTTTGCTCGGCGCTAACCCATCTCCCAACATTCCTTGACCGCCACCACTTGGCATCCACACCGTTACGCCTCCACGCTTTAATTAAATTTTCTCCTTTCACTCAAGTTGGTTCCAAACCTCCCAATCGATCTTGATTCTATCAAATAAAGATGCCTTCTCTCACCTCTAAATCTACTCCCGCACCTATCAGCGTCCACATATGAATCCCGTAATTGATGCTGCTGCTCTGAACGAATCCAGTTGGTATTCCTTGAGAGGAAGTAAGTTATTAGTGAGTGTTTAGTGCTTTAATCTATGGCTCACCTTAACCAGATTATAGAGAATTATTTTAACACTCTAATAAACCTCCATCTCCAGCATAACGAAAGGGGTGAAACTGTACATAATGGTATAATGAAGGAGGCATGGAATAAAGAAATCTTCTTGGAGGCTTATGAAATTGTCCGGTGGTGAGTGTGCAGAAGAAGTCCCAATTTCCGTTACGTATACGGTTTATTACGTCTGTTCACTGTAATCTGAGGACGCATGTGCAGTTTTTTTCGACGAAAATTGGTAGTTAACTACGGAGTCACCTTTCTGACCGTAACTGGCGTCTCTCGCAGCCGAGATAGCCCATCGATTTGAAGGTCCACCTCCTCGCTTGAGTCCAAGCGGGCCCAAAGGGATCTTGCCTCACCGCCGTCATGGAGTCCATGGTCCGCGGTCATTAATTTACCAGATCCGCCGATGATATCCACGAGTCAAGGGCAATTCATATATACCGAATCAACTACTTCAAGTACACCGCCATAAACTTGTCTTGTGTATGGGTTTGGTAGAATGCCACGATCCCAAAATATATAACACTTTAAAAAAAAAACCCTATTCAAATTTTTTACTGATGTAAAATCTAAAAACTTTGAAACTATTTAGCCAAAATATCTCAAATATAATGCTTATATCATAATTATGTTTAAATAAAATTGCCACTGATCAAATTTTTGCGCGTTTATTTCACATGACTTGTATAATGAATACGTAAATATTGGCCATTGGTTCTCTTGACCGACGAAATAACAAACCAAATGACCTCATATTAAGAAATAACAATTGATTATGGAGGTGGACTTCACTCAAGTTTCATCGCATGACTTCTAAAAGAGTATTCTTTTCACTTTTTTTCAACCGACGCACAGTGGTCCGGAATAGGAAAAAGTTGGCCAATAATTGAAATAATTGTTCAATTTTGGTGAAACTTGGTATTAAGGAGTTTTGGGTCCCCAATCATGAATATGAAGTCAAATATTCAATTTCCTCAAAAACAAAATGGCGGAAAACAAGTAGAGTATCTTGAAACTCTTTAAACACGAAATTAATGTTTCTTCCAAGTAAGTAGTAGTTTCTCCGTTGAGTTTGGACCTAGGTTCTTATAATGTATCATTACGGTCACTGTACGTATTATTAAATGTGTAGCAAATTCAAAAATTGAAGAAATTATCGAGCAGTAAGCGCGAATAACGGGTAATACAAGGAGTTAGAAAAAAGTTTGGCGACACTTAATTTGTAAACTTTTTCATTCACTTTTGCTTAATTTAAATACTTAAGGAGGAAATAAAAGAGACAAACTATAAAATACCATTGTTTTAACATGCATGTATAAAAATTACGTATTGATTGGGAGAATTAAATTAAATGTTTCCCATTGTAACTTTTACCGGCTAACGTTAAGAATCAGTTTCCTCTTCATCTTGAGACTCATTGTCAGAATCCTCGGATAAATGGTGAGGCGCATCTAAAAAGATATACGTATATTTCCAAAAACAAAATACTCCAGATGTTTGATTTGCTGACTGGTATATTTTTCCTCGGCTTTTGAAATTTCATCTGTCTCCGAAATCAATTGCAACCACACAGATGGCCGAGGAAGATGATGGCCGAGGATTTTTCCAGATGAAGCCTTTTTTGGCTACATGCACTAGACGCAAGGGAACAAGTGAAGCGGCAAAGAGACTTTCATCGCTTGCTTCTTTTTCTGACTACTTCTGTTTATACATGGAGTGCCCAGACCTCTCATCAAATCCTCACTTAAAAATCAAGTAGTAATTTTTATCTTCATCATAGGAATATTGGAACTTAAAAACGTTTACAAGTCGTTTGCATGTGTTGTGGATAAGTGACTGCAGACTTACTTCGCATTTTTTTCAATTATTGATACTCCCATACCTTCTGTGTAAGCTTCTTTCATGGCTACATAAATGAAATGATTAGAGGGGTAAAGGTTATGTTCGAGCTTCTTTGTACCTTTTTGAATAGAGAGGTATTGTCTTTTCGACAAGCTGTTGTTAATAATTAAGAATAAAGCCTCTTCAGTTGTGTATTGCCTTGGATGACTTGTTTTAGCTCTTCAAATTATCTATAATTTTACGTGCGCGACCTGGGGAAGTTTTTGTTACTTCTGTCAATAGTTTTGCTGCGGCTTCATTGCCGCATGACCTCAAATTCATGCTAGTGGCTAAAGCAAGATCTTCCTCTCCAAAAGAAGTTCTAATTTTCTTCGTTCTTCTCCGTTTGGAACTGTCACTACTTTCTGCAAATAATTCTATTGGCCATCCACGCATCAGGTTTGGGTCTAATAGCGACAAGAAAAGAAAAGAGCATACATTTGAGAAGAAGAGAAATTCATCTCCACATTCGTAATGAACTTAAATAAGTGCACTTACCCAACGGATCACATTTTTCTCTCTCATGTCTCAATATTTGTTATCTCACAAATACGATCTCGTCACGTCCATCATGTCTTCTCTTAAATTAATATCAATTAGTTGTGACCCTTATGACTCAATGACTTGTAAGAGGCCTTGTCTTATTTGATTTCGAATGTGGTTTTCACTGCCTTTCGTCAGAAATCTATACCATAATTCGCGAATTTCTTTTCCAGGTAATAGAAACCTCGGAGAAACAGCTCCAGCAGTGAAAAACGAGTTTAAAACAACAGATAAATTTATGCGTCAAATAAATAAGTATCGTCTGCCTCATAAAACCCCTTCATAATTGTTCTTAATAACGTTGGTATTTTGTTAAAGCAGTACGTTTGATGAGGTATCTCTAGAACATTTCAAAATACGTTTATGAGCACACCTGACTGAGTAACAATTGCAATGCGGTAGTTGAGCTGATAATCTCTATACCAATTCCAAAGAGTTAACGTAATTACCCTGCGTGCAGCGTGGAGTTGGAAGGATATGATGCAGTTCAACCATGCCTCATACTTCTTTAAAAAAACAATTCTTTTCGATGGCATTCTTCCCACTTCCTACTCAAATGGCCACAATGTCTGCGTACAGATACAATGATGATCTTCTTGATGGTTGAGTTTTCCTCCTTAGGTAAATTTAATGCGTTTTCAACAAATCAACACACTAGCCGAAATCTTACGGTCCAATTACTCCTAGGGTTCTAAGAATAATTAACCGAATTTCAGAAGCCGAGGAACAATTTACCAGTCAGCATATCAAACATCTGGAGCATTTTGAGCGACTGAATGAAAAATTTTACAAATTAAGTGTCGCCAAACTTTTTTCTAATTCCTTGTATTACCGGTTATTCGCGCTAACTGCTCGATAATTTCTTCACTTTTTGTAATTGCTACGTAGTAAATATTAGATACTGTGACCGTAATAACACATCATAAGAATCTAGGCCCAAACTCAACGGAGAAATTACTACTTACTTGGAGGAAACATTAATTTCGTGTTTAAAGACTTTCAAGATGTTCTACTTGTTGTCCGCCATTTTGTTTTTGAGGAAATTAAATATTTGACTTCAGATTCATAATTAGGGACCCAAAGAACCCCTTAAACCCTAGTTTCACCAAAATTGAACAATTATTTCCATTTTTGGTCAACTTTTTCCTATTCCGGACCACTGTGTAGCGCGGCGGCCGGGGGCGCGCAATAGGGGCCAGCCGCCCGCCGGCTGGGGCTCTCCGGAAGATAACAAACATAATCTCTTGGGTTCGCAAGTATCCGCAAATTAATTTTGGTGGCCTCATAAATAACACCCCCAATCACTACATTAAATTTATAATACCTGCTTCTAGCAGGTTTATTTTGTAGCTCTAAAAGAATTAGCGTAATTTTTTAAAACTGTTCTCTCCATAATAATCGTTGTATAGCGCAAAATTTGTACAACATTTCTGTTTGTTAACTTCATGCAGAGTCCCTGCAACATTCATAGATGTATTTTCAATTAAAATACTTATGGATTATCGTGTAGTAATTCCGCCACACACGTCTGTCTAAACGTTACGTCCCAACACTTAATTCGCCATTACATTCTAGCCCCATCAAACGGCTGTAATTGTCGAATAAATTAAAGATTCGTATTAAACATTCGTAGTAAAAAGTATGCTGTTGACATTTATCTTCAACTTAAGCCATTTCAAATTATTGTCAGAAAAAAAGGTTTTTAGGGTTTTGGCCAGTTTTTTCGCTATCCGGCACACTGTGCGACGTCTCTAAAAAGTAAACCATGAATGGACGGACATGAAAGATTTGAAACGTGTAAGTCCAAGAATCCATTTCAGGTAAATCCTGAAATTCTGGGATTATTTAGGAACAAAAATGACGGATAAAACCTAGACAGATCAAAATGTAGGTGAACAAGGTTAAGATCAAGGTTAAGGGTCAAGGTTCATTCTCAGGAATTAGCCGTAGAATCAATCCTGTTCCTGAACCCAAGTTTTTTTTTCTTCCATGTAGAAATACCTCTATTTATGATCTTCTTTAACAAAACCCATGCAGGAACTTTCTTTCTATACGAGGCATTCGCAGCACAACAAAAAAGATTGGAAGCAAAATGGAGATGTGGTGTTACAGAAGAATGATTAAGTTTAAATGGACGGAGAGAATCGCTAACGAAGAAGTCCTACGAAGAACTGGAGAGAAAACAAGCATAATGAACACTCCGCGAAGAAGGAATGGCAATCTTTTTGGGCACATTTTGCGACACAATAACCAAACGAAACCAGTATTGGAAGGAGAAGTAAATGGAAATATTTATAGAGGAATACCAAGATCAAGCAAATCATGAAGGCCGTCAAAGTGAATAATATTGTAGAAATGAAGCGGTTGGGAGAGCAGAGAGTGGAATGGAGACCAAACCAATTTTCGGATTGATGACTACTGATGATAGCTGAGTGAACAGAGTAGAAAATTGTTTACTCTAATTGCAATTCAATGCAAAAAAGAATTAAAAAATAACCTTCCATAGTTTTAATGGCCCCACGGCTCGTCCGTTATGGTTCTTATTCCTTGATTATGATTATAAGTCAAGAAGAAAATTAGTCCATGATTGCAAACCGTGACTTATAAAGAACTGGATTGAAAATGTGAACTCAAATGTTTTGGAAAATTGTTTGAAAGTCTTTCCGAAGTACTACAATACGCTGAGCTCAATCCGGTGGGCTGTCCATCAGGGGCCACCCAAAAGGGTCTGAATCCAATATAAAGGCTTCGCCTCCCCTGAACCCGCCTTGAGGGTTCCCGAAGAGGGGACCGACTGAATTGCACGTCGAACCCTGCGGGTGACGGCAAAAAAACCCTTCTCTTGCGTTATTCATGTGCGTTTCTTGCGCTAGGCATTCGTTGTGTGGTCTCCTAATCTTAATGTATTTATTTAGAGAACCAGCGCATAAATGATTTTCAGTAGCTAAATCCCCTTAAGGGAAAACAAGCGTAACAGAAAGGGGAAGCTTAGGGATGTTTGAGATGCGTGATCCGATAAGGCCCTGACGGCGAGCGCTTAATCTCTTCCTTCCTCGAATTCCAACGAATATACTCCTGGTACTCTCTCTTCTCTCCTGGATCGGTCCAATCGTTTTCATTCCTTCCCCTCTTTACCCTATGGTGGGAGGATTGTCGAGTGGGAGGGCAGGAAATGCCTCTCGGTTCGTCTCCACCCCTCCCACCTCTTGACCGACATTCACCTCGTCATCTCATCGCTTTCATCACTTTCTCGGGGTCGAATTTCATCGGCCACATCACAAAGGCAACAGTGAAATTGAACAAAATCTGAAGTTTCAGGCGTGATGGAGTGGAACCGGAACATCACTGCAGTTAATGAAACAAGAGCAATTTCCACAAGTATAACATTTATTGCACGACCGGTTTCGCTTTTTACAGCATCTTCTGGTACATATATCAAGTGTGCTCAAGCTTATATAGGGAGGCGGGAAGGGGGGTGGTAAGACAGGGTAACGGAAGAATGGGAGGGTAAAGGAATAGGAGAGGAGGGTGGACAGTCATAGGTGCCAGAGGGTTGGGAATACCGGGGAAGGAGTCGGGGGGGAAGGGGAGTGTGACGAATTACACAAGCACATGAATATCCCTATATAAGCTTGAGCACACTTGATATATGTACCTGAAGATGCTGTAAAAAGCGAAACCGGTCGTGCAATAAATGTTATACTTGTGGAAATTGCTCTTGTTTCATTAACTGCAGTGAGTGAAATTGAAAACAGTCCCTATTGTTCTGGGGACTATAAGTCCCCTGGAACATTGAAACATAATTGCATGTCACAACAAATAGGGTCGTATGTGACAACAATAGATACTAATTGCATCAAGGAACACCATACATAAATCAACAACAATCAATGCTACAAGATAATAATACATAACATGTGAAAATCAGGGCAACAGTACACAGATTTAAGATCACACGTCAGGGGTTGAGAAATTAAAATAGGCAGCATAGATAATCAATCGCATTACTTACACATTATGAATTAAGCATAATGGAATATAAAGTAACAGATACAACATCAAACAGTATGATAATACAATGGAGCATGACGAATCTCATTCAACATTGCAATGCACAGATATGAAATAAAAAATATGAAATCAAATTTCAATAATTGATCATATCGATTTGATATGAGAAAATTAAGCTAAGTTACATAAATGATCAGTCATATTTCTCTTGAATATCGAGATCGAATTTCATCGGCCACAGCCCAAAGATGGCACTGCTGGAAATACGATGTGTTTCTTCAATATTGTCATTTCGCCAAATACAAAACATTATGCCACCTGAGGAACGGAGTCGATATTATTTGATTTTAGTGCACTTTTGGCACATAATGCTACGGGAAACTAATGAATTCTGATCATGAACCGTGATGCCACTCTTTCCTATCGATACTTCAGCACACCAGTAGTGTAACATGCTTGAAGGCTTAGACATTTGTTTGTAAAAATGAAAAATACACATAAGAAGAGTCGCAAAACCATTGAATATGATTGACATAAGACACAAACATCACCAGCACACATGCAAGAATATACAAAAACGTTGTTTGGAGGATTTTTCTTGGACTTTAAAAATAAACTATTTATTAATTCTTTCTTGGATTGAGGTCTTCAGTAATCATGAATTACAGGGTACGGAGAAAAATATATACGTCAACAAAATATTATACACTTAAGAGTAAAACGTTCACGCTAAGTCAAAGGGTTTAATGCCCTTAATAGTTAGTATTACGAAATGGCCATAAATCAAATTTTGAAACACCTTGAAATAACATTTGCAAAAGAATTTAAAGCAATAGTGCAAAGCAATAAACCGCTCACTACGTTGATTCTGAAATTATTTTGCATGTGAGAAATAGGAAATCAGTGCAGAAAAAGAAAATTTTTTTAAATGTATCAATTTGCAAAAAAGTGGTTGTATAAGTTATTTTTTTTAAATGGGAATCACAGGAAAAATTAAATACAAAGCATCAAATGGCCATTTCTATTCGTAGCAATTTAAATCTCTGGCTCGGATTTATGATCTCTGGTAAAATATTTTATTGGTACCAAAATCGAAGTTAATACGCTCTCTCATCGATAATGCTCGTATAAGCTAACCGGCAGTCAGGTGCAATAAACACACACCCAACTCTCAATTAACATCATGGTGACGAAATGTCTACGTCATCTTGCGGTTATCGTGAACCAGATATGGCAACACCGGGCCTTAGACATCAAATTCATACCCTCTTGAATTTTGTGGGCCTTGTTTCAGCGCGTGATGGGCAGGACTCCAGCGATTCTTTAGCAGTTAATTCAGCGTATTAAAACGTTTGATCCTCATTATATTTTCAAGACGACACGTTGTATTGAAAAACATTTCAAACCGAAATAAAACGTAATTTATGAGGCGTGAAATCTATAAAATTGATTTTATAAGTCGCCACCAGGAAGCAATCTCCATTTCGGACACGGGATGAGAACTGTTCTTCACTCTTTTCGGCCGTCGCCCAAGTTTCTCATAGACGTCAGCGCATCTGCGTCTACTTCAATTTAGCAAGATTGGTATTCAATAGTCTTTAAACAGAGTTTGGGGACACATTTTTCACTCGAATCGAATGAATTCGTAACATATGTGGTTTCATAATAGCAAGTCATTAAAATAACAAACACAGTTATTTTACGTTTCAAACCAACAATATTTAAGCCACAAAACATTTAAAAGTGATATTTTCTCCCTGAATGAACGACATACAGTAGAACATTCTATGGCCACTAAAATGAACTTAACAAAAAAGCTACACTTTCGGCGAAAGGCCAGTCGATTATCGTATGCTATAACTAAAAATCACTTTGAATCTCTATTGCTGCAAAAAAAAAAGTCAATGAACTGAAGCCTTAGAATGAATTCATATCCTATAACAACATGGAAACGCTACAAATTTCCTGACCGGGAGAACTGGCTCTTTCGCGGGAAATTCCATTTAATGGCCTCAGCTCTTAAGCATCGACGATCTCGGGATGAGTCAATCAAACTCAACAATAGTTTTCCACACAACATCACAAATTATGAATTCAACTATGCGTGAAATTAAGCACCTTGATTAATGGCATTTCATCCGGAAAAGTGACGGTATAAATCAATTAAAATAAGCTCCCTTGGTGGGGGGGGTGCTTATTTATGTTAGTTGATTGATCTCACGTCGTAAATCCCCCGTGAAATGATAGAAAGCCACTTCTCTCCACTGGCATTCGGGAGAAAAATATCCATTCAGGCATGTTCTTAAGGGCAGACACATTCCAAAGAGATAATTCATGAGAGAGGAAAATTTAACGCTTAGCCATATATTCGCCGAAATAAGTATTCTTGAAAATAGAGGCAATAAAATGAAACAATTAAGATAGCCAGTTAGTGAGTGAGTACATGAAACACATAATTCGGATTATAGAGCCAATAATAATTTCAATTTTATTCCAATGAGAGTGCCATCCAAAATATTTTCAGCATCGAGACTTTATTAAATTTATCTTTTGACTAAAAAAACATGCATGCACCAACCCTATTGGATTAAAAAGCAAACCATTAAACAAAGTTTAAATTTTAGTTTCCAATGAACAGGGAAAAAATATTGAGTCCCCGCATAAGACATCAAAGGGGATAAGTTTGGTGGGTTGGTAACTTGAGGAAATTCGGTGGGATCCCGAGTGCCGACGTCAATCTAGTCTACACGATAGGTGATAGGGGTGCCTCACAAGTGCATCTTCTAATGAACAGTACAGAACCGAAAAAATCTCATTCACGGGCGGTATGCGACCGAGCCCGCGGATCAGCCTTCAACTCTAACATGAAGTGCTCTGGTCAGCCTACCGGCGGGTCAACCTACAGGCAACGAAGCAGCGACCCATAAGTTAAGGTTTCGCATTCCATCGCCAATTCAATCTTACCTACTTTGGGGCTGTAATCCTTATAGTGAACGAAGGCCTTAGGTCAGACTTTCGGTATTCAACTGTGGCACTACCGGCATTCGAACCTTTGCCCTAGAAATAAAAACCAGTACCTACACTATTCACCACAAAATCTTGGTCCCAAAGAGTGGTATGGATTATAAAGAGTATACGATCTGAAAGTCTTAAGGACAGGAGAACTGTATCCTGACAAAATTAGTTCTATTACTAGGATTCACAAGCTGGAAAACCCTGAAAACGTTCGTGATTATTTTTTCAGATAAAAATTCACTAGCGAACCTGAATTTTAATTAATTGTCTGCACGTTTTATGAGTATTATTTGTATCAGAGACTGCCTAAGTACTTGTCTGTGCTAAGGGCAACAAGGGGCCCTTGTAAACCTTACCGCATTCAACTTTTACCAAAATGATTATCTCTATAATGCGTAGTCACGACAAACTAAATCGCAAATTCACTTCGCATGTTTTCAACCTTGAAGGAGCCTCAAGTAATACGCTGCCAATATTTCTCCTCTTGGTTTCTACTTCGTCAAAAGGTATTAAATATATAATATAAAGGTCAATATAAAGAGAGGATTTGACTCTAGAAATAATCTGAAATAAAGACTTACGTCTCCGGCTATCCTCAAATTAATTATATCAACGCCAAAAAATTCAATTATTTCAAATTAGGAAAAATAGGTTATAAATAACTTAGTATAAATCAATTGATAACAAAGAAATTTCTAATAGTAAATATTTTCCTCCACAATTTTAGGAAATAAGAATATTTTGAATGCATTTACAGGAATAAAATTTGAATTAATCAAAGGAAGTAGATTATTCAGTTCAGAGGAAAAATAGCTATAAATTTATTTCACATTAAATCATGAATTTGGATATTTGGGCTATTGCACATGGATATTTCGATGCTTGGAGAAATGACTACTAGCGTATTAATTGAATTTTGAGACTTTTGCAGCAGTACCTTGCTTCCTATTGCATCACACAAGATCCTTACTTTCAGTTGACGAAAAAATGGCACGTAAAAATATTTGCTCACTTAAAAAACACTTATCTCACTAACCAATGATGTTCATTACAGTAATCTACCGGTTAGAGGTAGGTTGTGATGAAAGTCAGAGAATATCCAAAGAACTCTTACACGTGCCGTGCCCTTTCTACCTCTAGTATTTCTTTCTTCATCTCAGCATAAGTCCTACCTTTCTTCATCCAACCACATATTAGAGAGATTCCCATCCATTTTTCATAAATTTACATTTATTTATTTATTTTCCAATCACAAAAAATGCTCACATGGCCTTGTGCATCGGGTACATCAACAAGGGACAATGGACGAATACATGAAATCTCCATCCAGGTGGGCCTCGAATCTGTAACCCACAGATTCGACGGCAAGGACTTTGCCCCTCAACCACCGGGACCGAATTTTAGTGAAATCCAATTTCACTTACACCCAAAAGTGCTGAGGATATCGTTAGCAGGAATGTTTACCGTTCAATTTACCGTACCGTAAAGTATTTTTCAATCATTGCGGTTGCACGAATGATGTGGTACGCCGTCACGTGCATGGGGGTGAAGTTATACACCAAAATTGCAATTAATGAAAAAAGAGGAATTTACACAAGTATGACATTTATTGCACGACCGGTTTTGCTTTTTACAGCATCTTCACCACACATTATGTTATACACCAAGACGGTGAAATTTGCTACGAAAAAATCATTTGACTTGTCCGGGATCCCGGCCAAGTCAAAATATTTTCTCTAGGTGAATTTCACCGTCTTGCTGTTTACTACTAAGAGACAAGGTATATTCAAGTTTTAAAAGCTCTATTGATAATATGGGTGGCGCAACTGATGCTACCAATGGTAGTACCTCTGATAGTGCAAGATGGTAGCAATGGTAGCACCTCACGTGTATCTGATGGTATGTGTATCAATTGTTGAAAAAAATTGTGCAGAAGGTTAATACGCACTTGGACGTCAAACGATCTGCCTGTGTCTCCGCGCGATGGCGCGGGCGTGGCGTCCACGGCCATTCCCCGCTGGGTCATCGCCAACCCTCATCCTCCGTGAATCGGAGATATCGGAAGAGGTAAGAGGCCCAGCCCAGGGGGTTGGGGTGGTTCGAGTTGATGTCCAGTGGCCTCTGCTCTTGATTTACTTGTGAAAGTTGACCGTAAAATCCATTTGGCCGTCCATAAATTGAGTCATTTAAGAGGCGGTGTCCTCTCCTAATCCAGCCTTTCACTCCATGCCCTCCGCCAATCCCGAAAAGCTTCCCCCTCCCCCCATTCAAAAGGAGGAATGCAAATATGAGGCGAATTTCTTTCCCTTGCTTTAACAGGCATTCCTGGACTGAAAACCCCGCGGCCATCTAACACGCTTTCCAAATAATATTCTACTCTTACCCAGTAGAATTCCACGATATGTCGTTTGTCCTTTAACACTTTCGGGGGGAATAGGAATGGAACCACAAGAACCTACTAAGTATTTTTCTCCAGAAAAATTCTAACTGCATGTGCTGGCATCCGAAAAATAGAATGCAACTCAAACCCGGCAAAGGATCCACATACCAGACATAAGTGACGAAATAACAAGGACTGTAAAAGACATGCACCCCGAGTCCACAAATGTCTGGATTTTAGAATTAATTTCTGCATAGAGAACAAAGTTGAAGCTGTCTTGTTCTCAAGATATTCGTACACATCGTCATTCAGATACATCGCAGCAGACGTAAACGCGTGCAGGGTGGAATTCAGTGGTGGGGGAAGGGAGAGATGGATATGAAGTGGGAAAGAAGGAGCTAGGAATAAGAAATGACCGCGGAGAGACAACAGATGAATTTTGTAGGAGAGATAAATTATTATAAACAAAAACTAGGTTTAAAGGCATAGGCACACATGAAAAATACCATGCGTCACAATAGAACTATTAGTTTTATTTCGTAAAGTTTTGCTTGGAATAATTTATTAAATGTTGGAGAGTAGAGCAAATTACTACTTAGACGATGACCCGTTTGGGTTAAGGAAGGTAAGAGCAATTCGGGATGCGATTGTGGTGATGAGAACCCTTGTTTAAGGCATTGCACCACTAAAGCTGGATTAAATTCTAAAGACTAAGCAGTAATAAAGAGCATCCAACAGAAAGCAATGGTGACATGTTTTCTACAGTATATCACGAGACTGTCTGCGACAAAGAAAGTGAGAAAGGTCATGAAAGTAAGAGAGCAAAATAAAAGCAATGGTTGGCAAGTTAACTTGGTGGAATTTGGACATGATAACACAATGATAAACTTTGTTGTATTCCACACGATTTAATAGAAAAATCAACCGGTTTCGACCTCTTCAGTTCATTACCAAGAGATGAAAAGCATACACAGTTGCAAGCTTAGGGGGTAAATATATCTGTAAGGTCTCAAAAAGCAGGAGGGAAGAGTTCAAAGAGAGTGGTGAGGTGAAGGGAGCAACCAATGAGAGGAGTAAGGAAATCCCGTGGAAGGAAATATATATAATTAAGCTTGCAACTCTGTACGTTTTTCATCTCTTGATAATGACCTGAAGAGGTGGAAACTGGTCGAGTTTTATAATAAACTATGAGGAATACAACAAAGTTTATTCTTGTGCCATCAAGAGAGCACACACTGGAACAATTATAGTAATTCAATTACTTGGGTAGTATGTAGGAATAAAATGGGCATTGTAGCAAATAGATAAAAAGGAAAATAGTGGTAGCGAAAGAAACGTTTAGCAGTAAGAGGGAGACGATAACGGGTACCTTGGGTAAGAATGTGTATAAAGAAGAGGGTGGTGAAGAGCAAGGTATGGAGTGTAGCGTTGTATGGAGCAGAAACATGGACTCTGAGAAAGGAAGACGATAATAGGCTGCAGGCGTTCGAGATGTGGGTGTGGAGGAAGATGGCGAAGGTGCGGTGAACGGAAAGGAAGACAAACGAGGAAGTTCTGGCTATGGCGAGTGAGGAGAAGAAACTTCTGGAGAAGATTAAGAGGAGACAGAGCAGTGTTTGGAGGAGGTAAGGCGAAGGGGTGCTGAATGGGTGCGATAAAGGGGAGGATATTGAGTAGTATACGGTGAAGGGAAAGGAAGAGGTTCAAAGTACGGGATGATGAGAGGTAGGACGTATGCTCGGCTGAGGAAAATAATTATATTGTTTGATAGAGGTCTACGCTAGGGGTCTGTGGAAATCTAGAAAATATTTATACTCTTCCATTTAAAGCTACCTTAACCGGTAGATTACCTAAATAATAATAATAAATACGTAAATATTCGTTTCAACGGCGACTTCATTTCATAAACACGCAGAGTACCTCACACCATTGCCTTCGGAAAGCCAAGAGAAGCGACACTTAGCGTTCGCTGCCTGTGAAAAAAATTGCCATGCCAGGGGCAAAAACACCATCTTTGTCCACGAATGAAATCTCCCTCCTCTCAAAGTTACGACGTCAAGGCTTACAAGAAAGGAAAATCCTCGCACGAGAAACAGAAGGCTTGTAAATAAACAGCTGCAAAATGTCGGACGATTTCGAATCGCCCCTATATTCAAATATGCCTTCCTTTTTGGGGCGGGGGAACTTTCCAGCTCTCTGATTAAGTCCTTGGGGATTTAATCCTTTAAGACATTGCGGTGTTCTCGATAGGTGTACACGGAAGTCCCCCATAGTCGCTCGATTAAGAGATTTCCACCGCAAAAGAGATGAAGAGAGCGCGCGAGTCGTGGGATGCCTTTGGCGCCGACAGCAAATGGGGGGGGAGGGTTTGGTAGGGTAAGGTCGTAACTCGCAGTGGCAGAGGGCGGATTGTCGACCGAAAGCGAAGCCAGGGGTCGAGAAGGGTGGAGAACCATGTGCGAGCATCGATGAGTTACGTTTATTGCCCCAACTTCCAAACTCCTCCATCTTTCTCTTTTCGCACACTTGTGGCCTTATTCTCTCAATTCCCCCAGCGGAAGGATGCCGAATCAAATACGACGCATTTGGAGATTAATATTCTTCTTAGCTTTTGCACCGTTGTCCTCGGAGAGTAGTGGCGGGGTTGAGTAAAATATGTCAAAAGCAATGTTCAGTCTCAGGTTTCCGCGGCGATGCAATGTTGTGACAGGCATCTTACGGGTTGCGGCCGCGTTCATGTTTTAAAATACAACAATTTCGCCGACGGTCCTGCTGTCATCTCCAGGTGAAGGTTGTCGAGAAAGCTTTTTCTTCCTCTTTATATAGGCAAAAACCATGTCGAAAGCAAGGTCACTCGACACATCGCGTGCTTTCCCTATAAATTCGACAGTCTCCGGCGTTATATGGTAGAACAGCATTTTAGTACTAAAATAAAACTGCAGTAGTTGTACTGTGCACTTAAATTTTAATGTAAAATATTACACTACACGTGTTTCGACGTTTCTTAGGGCGTCATTATCAGGTCTATCCAATTGATTAGGACGTCAATTTAGGCAATCAATTGGGGCCATTATCGTCAGGTAGACCTGATGATGACGCCCTAAGAAACGTCGAAACACGTGTAGTGTAATATTTTACATTAAAATTTAAGAAGACAGTACAACTACTGCAGTTTTATTTGAGCTTTCCCTGTTCTGGTTAGATGCCCTGTTCGAGTTACTGTCCAATGGATCTCGGGTTCAAATCTCTGCGAAAGATCAACTTGTGTAAGTCGTCTCAAGGTAGTTTGAGCGAGCTTTCCCTGTTCTGGTTAGATGCCCTGTTCGAGTTACTGTCCAATGGATCTCGGGTTCAAATCTCTGCGAAAGATCAACTTGTGTAAGTCGTCTCAAGGTAGTTTGAGCGAAATATTTCCCTAGTCATAATGGAGACCAAATTCAAAATTTATATTTTAATCTCAGCGTCTGTAAGAAGGGTGAAGTAAATATTTTAATATTCATGGGGCAAAGATATAGTTATATATGACAAAAATTCTCTGCAATGAAATAAATATATTTACATAAGTCTCTAACTTGATTCATTTTTTCACGCCGTACGGCTAAAGAGCCTTAAATATAGCAGTTTTTTTGGCGATTCCGTAAAAAATTACTGCGGTGAGTAATAGATTATTTTTTTATAAAAGTCAATTTTTACGATACCGTGACTAGCCACGGTATTTCCAGGTTCGAATTCCGGTCAAGGCGAATGATTTTTCTTCTGTGGAATATCGTTTTTATATATATGTAGTTAAGAAAATATACAAACTATAAACCGTTAATTTTTTGACAAAATTTAATTGCTAGAAATTCCTAATTTGTTCAATATTCTCCCTCCGGAGTGCACAGCCGTGATCAATCCAATGTAAAATAGGGTGAATTTACAGGCAACTTGCTCGAAAAGTAGTTCGGCAAGGGGTTAACATTTTGATACCATTGGAAATATTAGTTTTTTCTTTAAAGTGAGGTGAAATTCATCAAATTCTAGGTGAATTGAGGAATATGAGTATTCAGGGGGGTCACCGACAACTCAGTTTATATCCACCATTAAGGATGAGCAGGTAGTTTTGTGAGAGTAAGATTAATTGGGGAATGGAAGAATAGGTGGAGAGAAATCCGAGTTCAACATTTGCCTTCCCCTGTCCAAGAGGTACAGAGTGTAATGCTCCATACGACGGACAAAGTATTACACTTGAAGGGATCTCCATATGGCACCTAAGAAGGGTCGTGAACCCGGTACCTGGGGATGGGAGGCCAGGGTTTTAACCACCAAATCAATTCTTCCATCTGAAAGAATCCCGATCCCCCTCCTCATAACGAATTATTAAAGGATAAAAATTATGTTTTAAAATATTTTAACGAACAATGCATTAACGAGTTAAATAATTTACTTGAAATAAAACATAAAGCTCCTTGTTAGTACTCATGATTTATTAAAATACTTAGTATTTCTCTACACATTTTTATATGTACGACGCTCTTCACCCATTTACGGAATCGTCAGGTAATTAAATCGTAATTCGGTGAAACGCGTCGTACGATATATAATTTTGTAGTAAAGCACTAAGTATTTCAATTAATCATGAGTACTGACATAATGAACTTCTAAGAAGTGAAGTCTGCCACTCTCAAGTTAATAAAAGCTCCTTATCCATTCGATCTCATTGAATTTAAATCTTCTGATTCGTTCATGAGAGTCAGCGTCTATAAAACTAGCCAGCAATGAATGGACGTTAGTACACATTCGTTTGCACTGGATTTTACATGAGATGGTTGCATCAACCTCTTGGTCCCTATTTCAATGTGTACAGTCTTAGCCAGGTTAAATTATTGCAATGCACTAGGGTCATAATTATTATTTTTTTCTTCTTTCAGTATATATAGGTCCATTAATTTTTAATTTTTTTTTTCTATTTACCAACGTTTCGCATGTTTATACGTATGCTTCTTCAAGGCTCAGAGAGAGAGAGTTACTTCTGAATTTTTCAAAAAAAAATTAAAAATTCAGAAAGAAATCTCTCTGAGCCCTGAAAAAGCATGTAGATATAAAAAATGCGAAACTTTGTTAAAGTGAAATAAAATAATTTAAAAATGAATGGACCTATATCTCCTGAAAGAACTAAAAAAATTAATAATAGGTCATGAGTAGGAATCAACTAAGGCAGTGTTTTTCAACCTTCTTGAATGTGCGACCCCCATATTTGTGTCTCAAAAATAGAACCACGGTTCGACAAATTAGTAATATATAAACAGGCACAGCCTTTTCACTGATATTATTGTTGTATCTTTAATGTAGTGTAGGTGTAGATTGTAATTTTTAAATATAAACTTTTCTCTGAAATTTTTGTATTTTTATTGCAGTGTAGGACCTATAACCCTTGCTTTTTATTTTACCTGGCTTGCAACCGCGACCCCTCCACCAAGCCTTTGCGACCCCCCTGGGGGTCGGGACACACTGGTTGAAAAACACTAGGGTAATACTTCAATTTGAGTAACGTCTATAATTTTTTTAATGCAAACTTTTTTTTAGTTGTCACATTTTCACCCTGAGATAAGTCAATTGTTCTCCTAAGTGTGCGAAAAATTATGACCAAATATCTTAGACGGAGGCCAGTACATAGAGCAGCATTGTAACCGTCCAGGGTCGTGAGTGCTGACCTTTGCCTGTAACTACCTGAGATCAAACATGATGGATGTTAGGAAATGGAAATGAAGCTCGTGAACTGCACTTCGGAGTTCGTTTTTTTTCTCCTGGTAGTCACGTGGCTCCACGAGATGTCTGCCATAGGATCTTTATCTTTAGGGTCAAGAGTGAACTCGCACACTCCACCATAAGTCACCACAGCAGAGAGCGAGCAGGAGGTCGTTATAAACGTCGCCGCCTCCGTCTCGTCGCCAGAGTAAGATGTCCGGGCCTCCCGCTAACGGATGGGCAGTGGTGGAAATCGCCCTGGTCGACCGCCAATTCCGGTGGCGTCAGGTGCCGAGTTACTGCTCGCCTCACCCATCACCAACCTTCAGGAAGCACGTGCCGGGACTTATGGACCTCTTCACACATTTTTTTCGGCGTCTCCACTATCGAACGAACATTAAAAAGAGTAAAAAACGGACGAAAACCTTAACCTTATCTCTGCTCATCTTCAGTGCCTTTCCGGAAATTTTGCCGATAATTCTGAGTAAAAGTTCTCCTTTATTTCCTCTTTTAGTTAAGGCTATTGGTTTTTACTCGTTAATGGGGCCGTTAAAGCCGAACTTTGCGACGGCATACGTCTCTCCGGGTGAAGGAAGTCCCTCACTGTCGATAAGGAAAGCATTTCGCTTCGGCGCGCGCCAAAGACCCCGTGATGGCTTTATTGTCCTCAGCGATCGCCAGCAGGGAGGTGAGAAGGACAGGCCGGCGCCATCGAGGAAAGCATGGTGGACTCCATCCTTTTCCCTGTCTCGCTTTAAAATAATGCTCAACAGATTGTCGATGGTTGGAAATCAGGAAACAGGGTTTCATTTTTGTACGGTCATGGAAAAGTTACGTCCCCAAATGGTTTTGTATTACTGAAAAGTGTTTTGTGCAAAAGTTTATGTTGTAATTGCAACCAGACCAGGTTTTCATGACCGTTCAATATTTTTTTCTGTTCTCTCTTTGGTTATCAATCGGAATTTTGGTTTGCACCGGTTTGGGTGACACACATTTTTCATTCTTCACGTTCCTCCGCCATCCTTTTAATCTCTTTATATCCTGCATCCTTTATCTTTCATGATCTGCTCTACAAATTACAGTCGTTGTCCTCCCCTGGAAATTATCTCTTCAAATATACTTCTAGTATTGTATTTAGGAGGAGCATGTATTTATATAGTTGGTGGTTTCCGGCGTTACTTTATCGAATTTACTGATCATTGTAAATTAAAAAGTAGTACTTTGTTTTTCCACATAAATTTATTTGGAAAAAAATACTGCATTTTAATTTACAACGAATGCATTTATATTAGGAGTTTCTGATGCCTCAAAAAATACCCTTCAAGCTAGACCCTTCTGTTAGCGATTGATTTCCACCAGCTTCTTTTCTCGTTTTTTTTAGCCCAAAACGGTTTTTTTCTATTATAAATCCGCATATTTGAACTTATCTTGATTCATTCATTCAATGTCATTAAAAATGATTAATCGAGTTGTAAAAACCTGTTTCACAAAACACTATATGGGTCATTCCACCTCAATTCAACAAACGTTTGTCCCTTAGGGTCTCAGATTTTGATAAAAATTGGTGTATGGGTACAATATTAACTCAAAATTAATACCCTTAAACCGTTTTGTGAAAAAAAATTTTTGAATGAATTATGCATATTTTAATTTTTTCACATTTTTAGCAAAAATCCGTGCCTTAAATCATATTATCCCTTATATCTCCGCTTTTAATTGTCATAAAACAATGATTAAAGGCTTTTATTAAAGATAAATCTTTATTGAATGCAAATTTAACAATAAAAAATTATTTTCTTCTTTACCCTATTGTTGTAAATAACTAATGTTTAAAACATTGTTAATAAACTTTTCTCAAATACTCCATCTCAGAATCGGCCGCAACTTTTTATCCGTTATCTAAACATATTCAGCTAACTATTCCAAAAATAAAATTTAGTGGCAATTCATAAATGCGTATTTTACAAGTATTTAAACATTTACAATTTTTTCTCGCGCGGTCCGTGTTTAAAAATGTTTTATTAAACTTTTCTCAAATACTCCATCTCAGAATCGGCCGAAACATTTTTTCCGTAATCTAAACATATCTAGCTAACTATTCCAAAAATAAAATGTAGTGGCAATTCATAAATGCACTTTTTATAAATATTTAAACATTTACAATTTTCTCTCGCGCGGCCCGTCATCTTCCCATTTGGAATACATAGAGCAGACACGTGATGCAAGCCTAAACATTTCCCTAATTGCTCAAGGTCGTGGAAAAATGAGATAAAAATATATTACAAACTATTAATGTTAACAACAATTGTTATATGTTCTGTTAAATGGATGTTTGCAGAGAAATTAACCATTGAGCCCCACTTTCTCTGCGCGAAGTTTTTTTCTAACTACTCCGACACAATCGATTGAAAACTAACGAGAAAGCAAAATCCTTGTATTTATAACAAATGTAAAATGGCTAAGTTAGCATGCTTTCCGTAAACATATGATGTCCTACCTTGTAGGAAGGGGTCCTCTCCGAAATATTTTATTTGAGGATCCTGATACTCCTGCCTGTTAGAAAAAAACTTCGCGCAGAGAAAGTGGGGCTCAATGGTTAATTTCTCTGCAAACATCCATTTAACAGAACATATAACAATTGTTGTTAACATTAATAGTTTGTAATATATTTTTATCTCATTTTTCCACGACCTTGAGCAATTAGGGAAATGTTTAGGCTTGCATCACGTGTCTGCTCTATGTATTCCAAATGGGAAGATGACGGGCCGCGCGAGAGAAAATTGTAAATGTTTAAATATTTATAAAAAGTGCATTTATGAATTGCCACTACATTTTATTTTTGGAATAGTTAGCTAGATATGTTTAGATTACGGAAAAAATGTTTCGGCCGATTCTGAGATGGAGTATTTGAGAAAAGTTTAATAAAACATTTTTAAACACGGACCGCGCGAGAAAAAATTGTAAATGTTTAAATACTTGTAAAATACGCATTTATGAATTGCCACTAAATTTTATTTTTGGAATAGTTAGCTGAATATGTTTAGATAACGGATAAAAAGTTGCGGCCGATTCTGAGATGGAGTATTTGAGAAAAGTTTATTAACAATGTTTTAAACATTAGTTATTTACAACAATAGGGTATAGAAGAAAATAATTTTTTATTGTTATATTTGCATTCAATAAAGATTTATCTTTAATAAAAGCTTTTAGTCATTGTTTTATGACAATTAAAAGCGGAGATATAAGGGATAATATGATTTAAGGCACGGATTTTTGCTAAAAATGCGAAAAAATTAAAATATGCATAATTCATTCAAAAATTTTTTTTTCACAAAACGGTTTGAGGGTATTAAGTTTGAGTTAATATTGTACCCATACACCAATTTTTATCAAAATCTGAGACCCTAAGGGACAAACGTTTGTTGAATTGAGGTGGAATGACCCATATATAAAAGAATGGTTCATATAATGAAAGAGCAACAAACCAAGCTATTGTCAGGGTAATATAAAGGCTTAGTGTGTCTGTTTATCGCCAAAAAGCTTATATGCAGTACTCGCAATGTAATTTCAAAGCATATCCAACGTTGCTGGCATTATTGTGAGTAAATTGTATCTTTAACATGTCTCCAGATAGTGTCCGGCATTTTTAATTCGGGCTGTCTTCGAAACCCACAGTGAGGTTTCTATTGTTTCCGCGAGACGATACGAGGCTTGGGTAACGAAAATTGGGCAATTCTTGACTCCGTCTCATTTTCCGAACGCGTTCTCATCTCGTAAACCTCAGTCTCGAGTCTCGTATGAGACTCTTAGATAAGAGGTTTTAGATAAGAATATTTATAATCTTGAAATTAAACTAGGAAAAATAATTGAGATATCCATTAATATTCAATTTAAATATGAAAATAAAGTTAAACGGACTTGTAACGCTAATACAATGAAACCATCGAAAGTAACGTTCTTTTGTATATTCTACCAGCTGATTTTTAGGTTTTTGCTCAGTCCTTATCCTTATGTCCCAAAATCAGGGACATCAGCTCACTTTCCCTGATATTGATGGTTGGCCATCAGATCTTTGTTAAATTCCTCATATCTTCTACCTCCTTTTATTTCGTTCAGAATTCTTATCCTCTTCCTTCCTCTTCCACGATTCCCCATTGTTCTCCCTTCTATCACTCTCTTCAACATGACCTCTCCTCTCAAATCCTCCTCCATCCATCTCTTCTGCCTTCTCCGCACCTCTGCCACAAGCTTCCTATCCTCTCTCCAACCATGTCCAATACCTCCTCGTTCGTCTTCCTTGCCACCCAGCTCACCTTCTCCATCCTTCTCCATCCTTCTCCAAACCTACATCTCAAATTCCTCAAGTCTACTCACATCTTTCCTTCGCAATTACCACGTTTCCGACCCATACAGCGTCACACTCCATCTTAGACTTTTCAGCAGTCTAGTCTTCGCGTCGCTTCTCACAACCCATCATCAATTCCCTTCCCTTTGAAAATTATTCTTTAGCAAGGATAATTCTACATCTGATGTCCCTACTATAAAAGCTATTTTCTTCTAAATTACTACCCAGATACGTTAACTGCTTAACCTGCCCAATTTTGTACCCTCCCACCCTTATATTCAGCCTCATCTACTTCCATAAAATCTCATCACTTTCGTCCTCTTATGACTTATCCCTTACCTTTCGCACTTCACCTCTATCGCATTCATCGTAAACTGTAACCCCTTGGTAGATACAAAACAACGTTTGATAATCATCTATTCTACCTACCATATCAGATCCCCTCTTTCCTATATACCATCCTCCATCTCTCGCCATGCCTCCCTCACCATTTCTTCTCAATACACGTTAAAAATCAATGGTGATAGTGGGCACCCCTGCCTTACTCCCCGATCTATCACGGTCCATCTCGATTCTTCATCAGCTACCCTAATCTATGCCGTCTGGGCCATATATAGACAGATTTATCCAGCAAAACTCCACAGTTTTCTTGCCGCGGTCATTTCTTCTTCCTATCCTGTAATTTCCCACCTTCCGCCCATCTCTTTCCTCACCCACCACCGCGTTCCAATCCTCCACTACTACCAAGTGCCGATACCAATTATTTCCTCCAGCTGGTGATGTGCCATGTACCTCATCCTCTCTGTGATAAAAGATAGGCATATAAACCTAGATTTTTACTTAATTCGTTGGACCTGCCTTCAGTTCAAAGAGTAATATTCTATCACGCACCTGATCTGCAAAGACTATTATCCTACCAAGTTTTCCGTTCATTAAGAATCCAATCCCGCGCTGGATTGCATTCCTTCCGCTAGATATCACTCTAAAGGCATCGCTTCAGTAGTCCCCACCATCGTTCTACCAGGCCCATGATGTCTACACCAGTCTTCTCCATATCTTTATTTATATTATCTAACTTGCCCGCTCTTAGCATAGTCCTAACATTCAACGTGCCTATTCTGAATTTTGCGTTCCTCTTCATTTCCTTGTCTTCAGTTACCCATTCCAGCAGAAATGTAACTAGTCGAAAAAAGCCATCGTGAAAGATGTTGCATAAGCCAACCGATTTGAAGTAATCTTCTGACGCCGACGCATTTCCCTCCCAGTTATCCTCTCAACTCAAAATCCGAAAAATTGTTAATAGAAAAACTGCATATTTTACAATTAGTCAGGAACATATAATATGAAGAATGCCTTAGCCTCAAAAATTGATTATTTTTTACCAAATTTACCAAAACATAGCTCATATGTAGCGGGGATAAGCTTAAGTTATTCATGCTTAGACATAAGGGTCACCTAGGAGAAAATATTTCGTCAAACAATATATTTCGGATGTCCGAGGCTAGTATGTTTTAGCTTCTTGAATCATTGCTAACAAGATACGCTCCTAGAAATCGCAAATTCTTCTAACGATCTAATTTAGTCGCAAATTACGTAATCAAAAATATTATAACGATGATGAACAAATAAAGAGCTTAACTCAAGCTTTTCCTCAAGCAGCACTTGAAGTCACACTCATGATATCAGTACAGGTGCCGTTGTGCGAGATTTTCAATTTTCGTTTGCGAATTTTAAATAATTTGGAAAATCTATTATAACCTTATTAATGCTGGAAAGTCCCAATTTAGACACAATGAAAGTCTTGAGTCTCGCGGTAATACTGAATGAGGCATAAGCACTGCTCATACTCCTAAAACGCCAAAACACTTTCTGCTTTACTACGGCTACTTTTTAAACTGGGCTCCTAGTACCACCTTATACTTTACACGAAAGCCTGCAAGTGTGACTATCATAAGTCCGATTGTGCTTCGTGATAAGCGCAAATGAATAAAACCATTGGTTTTGAAGTAATAAGATATATCAACCTGAGAAATCCTTGGTGATTACCTTACGTCTTACCTTACGTCTGTTATTCATATCTTTATAGTTAGAGCTAAATAAATGAAGAGTGATTATGTAGGAAAAGTAGCCACTACTTATCATATATTAGTTAAAATGCTATTACCATGCCAAATATAGTAACAGCATCTTAATGGTGGACCTCTCATTCATCTAGTAATTAAACGTGAGATCCGATGAAAGTATTGCTGAAAATTACGTTACATTCACCGTAAAACGGCTTCGCTCTTAGTAGCATTCTCGTTTATCGATTATATACTCTTTAGTCCTGGACAAAACTTCTCCTGCATCTGATGCTGAAGTGAGTCCAATCACGCTCTAGAATCTCCACATACGACTTTAATACACTCTCCAACAAGAGTAGAGTAGCGGTAATATTTCATTTAGGATATTCCGTCGGCTGAGTTCATTCCACATCGATAATAAAATCCCGGAAAAAACACTGCGTCACGGAAGAGGATTTATGACGCCAAGAGGTTCCCCAACCACATCCACCTTGACCCACGATATAACGAAGAAAGCCGGATCACGTCAACCGGTAACAGAATGAACACTTGGGCCCGTACATTGGTTGGCGTGGATCTTAAAACAGTCACCTCGTCGATCGTCTTGTTTTTATTTTCTGGTAAAAATATAACCATCTCGTCTTCGGCGATAGGTTACGAATTCCTTTAATCCAACGGACGGATTTTATTCAACCGATACTTATGAGGAGCAGGATATCAAATACGGGAGCGTGTTAAAGATCACTCATCTTTATTCTGTGTTATTCCCACTCTCTTTTCGGATTATCGTTTAGTTTGTTTCTCTTTTCCATGAATGAAGAGGAAAAAACAAAACAACGAGGTGAACATTTTGCGCAATTTTTCATTCTATTGGGAAATTTCAAACTCTTCTGAAATTTAGTAATTTGAGTCATAGTAATACTTTAGTACTCCTGAACTAATCAAAAACTCCAAATCACTGATTGCTTTCAAAAACATGCTGTTAAATAAAATGCTATTACAGGAAAAAAATTAATTTACCAATATGCTTGTATTTTTTGTTGCCATTATTATATCATTTATTGTATGTATCCAATTTTACTGTGTACTCGAGCTCTGATACTAATGTATACCTTTGTATGTTCTTAGTGGACCAAGGGTCCAAGAACAATAAATATTTCTTTATCTTTATCTTTAATACTTTATGGAAATGGGATATTTTTCGGATTGCTTTGGGAAGTTCCGATGACAATATCGTTTTAGTACCCGCAAAATTCTCAATATATCTGTTGCTATTCTGCATATGTTTATAATATCAATGTGACATGATCAATTTCACAGAAGTTCTGAGTATATTCTGAGGATATGGAAAACATCTCATTACTGGAAATTACGATGAGGGCCACACACTTTAGATGTAATGACAAGCTGATTCTTCTACGATCATTGAAAAGGCAGGCAGCGGTGACAGGTCTTTCTAGGTATACTGGGGTGAGTTTCATGCATCACCCCAGTGAATAATAATATACGACAGCGCCCTAGTTCTTGCTTTGATTGCGTTTTCTGATGGAGCTGTATAATTCTTAAAAACACACTACCTGTTTCCTGCGCTGTCAGAGTATTTCTGTGTTTGGATATTTTATGAGCGTTAAATTTGATCCTAAATTGGAAATTTATCTATCGTTAGCCCCCAGGGGCATCAGATGTTCTGCCAAGGTCATTTTAGTGATACAAGAAACAAAAGAGACGATAGGAAGTAAATACAATATGTAAGTTCGTGATTGAAATGTGATGTGAAAGAGTATTATGCGTGGCATTAAAGTAAGTGATTGCTATATGAATGAAAATTACTTTTGTTTCTGAACGTTTGGAATCGCCTTATTTAGTCCATTGATAGCACAAATGTAATAAATGCTTAATATTAATAGCAGGTGCACATTTAATTGCCTGTTTCGTGTTGGTCGAAGTTGGTGATTGTGTGAATATTTCATTCGAGTAAACATACCTTTTTTGCCACAAAAGTTGAGTATTGGTGGATATTGTCCGATGAAATACTTACTTTTTTAGGTTACACTGCTATAGTACAGACACATTGAGTTCTTATATCGTATAGATATAGTAACTGAAGAAATTCTTAAGACATCCGTTGTTATGAATGTCTGAAATGTTTCAGTTGAAAAATCACTTTCCAAAAATCTTTGAAAAGCTCTGTCAATCCATAGTTTCACGAGAAGTTTTGCACGATGAATAAATGGTGAAATAACAATTACTAAAGCCATATTTTCTCATAATTAATTGCTATTTTTGATTGTGTGGCATTGTGAACTTGTTATTTTCCCGCTAATGGCATTCGTAAAAGTTGAGGGGTTGGTTGGAAAATTGCCATTTTCAATGGTTGTGGTAGTATTTTTTTTTCATTTCATGTTAATAGCATTTCAGTTAAATGCAAATGCTACTTTTAATCAGCACTATTATTCTAAATTTTATATTTTATTGTTTCCATCGTAATTTTGAGAAACCCATTCATATTGGAAGAAATAACTTAGTGCATCCAATTCACATTTCATTTCTCACGATATAGATTTCGCTGTTGTACAGAATGATTAGGTCCTACCATGGATTCTCTTTGGTCCGGGTTTTGCTTATCACAATCATTTTATTCCTCTACATTGCCTTTTTTCTTTATTTCTCCTCGAGTTCTGAATTTAAACTAGGTCATTGGTTATAGATAACATCAATACTTCCAAATATTATAATCACTGATTAATTACTTTTCATGAACCAGAGGTTAGACAGCTCGTGTCCACGACCTATGCACTATAATTAGCCAGGGAAACTAAGACGTCATTTCCTCGTGCAGCATCTAATTATGAAATAATTCTTAGTCCAAAAAATGTAAACTTTTGGTTGGTCTTTAACAGTTTTCTTTTAGCTATTTTACTACTCCTCCCCGAATTTATTTCTCTACTCCGTGGGAGATACAAAGCAGGCTTATTAGTGTACGGTACTTAGAATTCACTCCTTGCCTTTCATGTGCCATTAATTCACTGTCACTATTAATGCTATTCCTTTGGCTTGTGGTGACTGGTTTTTGTACCTTCTTAAGCGACAAACTCTTTTATTATTACTTATCGATTGGGATCAGAATTAGTTGCCCTATCATTAATGCAGCTACAGCCGATCAGAAGAGTCTGTATTATCCAAGAAGATTGCGATTTAGAGCTCCGAATGGGTACGTGGGGATTTTGGGGCGGGCTTTGGACTGTGGGGTGGGTCTTCAAGTCCCGAGGTTTTTTTCGGTTTGCGGGTCGACGCCCACTTACCCACACAAGCACATCAAAAGCAACTCCTCCACAAGAGCCGCAACCATGAACGGATGATTGCGCCTTAAAGTATGTATCTCAGTAAATAGTTAGTAGGAGTAATAAAAAAAATCCCTCCATAACAGGCTCGGTGGGTCCCATGAATTTCATTAACTGGAATGGCCATACGATTGGCCCCCGTCCATACGATGATGATGCGTGGTGCCACCTGCCACTGGCTTTCACCGATGAACGAGCTCGCATTTTGGCTCGGCCGCAGAGAGCGGAGGTGCTGGAGAAAGAGGGATAACTGCGAGTGTGGAAATGGTGCGGGGACGTCACGATTAATTGAGCCGGTCGTCAATTCAGCCCGCACCGAGCAGCGAAGCGGAAACATATAATCTCTTTATTACTGAACTTCCAGGCAGGGAATAACATTGCAACAAAATAATTGTTTACAGTTTGTAGAGCTACTCGCGCCCGATATTATTCACCCGATTATATTCAAGGAGCCTAATCAAGGAAGAATGAAGGACACCCGAAAATCGAAAGCGTGAAGGTTATAATTAATAAATAAATTGCCACACAAAAATATAAGTGTGTGAGGCTGACGAATGATTCCTACCCCAAATTATATATAAGCACGGGACAAAGTTGATAAAAGCTAAGAAAACTAGAGTACTAGACCTTTTTTGGGAACAGAAAACACTTTTGTGAAATAAAATTTCAATATTTCGATGTCACATCCTCCATAAATACCAATTATTAAATACTGCACTATAGATTTATCGAGACTGCCATTTTTAGTATTTTTTTACGCAGCACAATATATAGTTTTGGCCTTAATCACCGACGGGTCGGTCAGATGTTGGTTAATAGTTGCACAAACTTAGCGGCAAAAAATTTAGTTTCCATGGCGAAGATGCCAGACTTGTCTATACAGAGAAAATGAAGTTGTATTTTTGTCAGAATATGGTGATGCACCTTGGAGAATGTTGCATTGACCATTCAAGATCTGGGCTAAATACCGGAATCTGTTGATTTCTGAGTGCTCTAGGCGTCAAGGAGATGCAACAGCTCTCAAGGACCCAAGGTGTACAAGCTCTCGCGAAAGCTTATGGCGTTCGGATGCGCGGCATTTGTGTTGTCGCGTCATACAATTTACATTTTTTTTAATGCACTCAAGCATGGCACAAATGCCATGCCTTCGCTTTGCCCTACATCCCTTTTCCCTACCCCTTCCACCAAACTTTACCCCTCCACCACGTCTTCTTCTGCGCATCCGAACGCCATAAACTTTCGCGAGAGCTGTACCATGGCCACTAGGTCGACTTTTTCACTTCCACACTCACATATCAAACGCCTGTGGCCTATTCTCGTTCTCTTATCCCTGAGTCCAGGCTTCTGCATCATACAACGTAACACTTCATCCTAAACTCAGTAAGCTTTTCTTTACATTCTTACGCAAGATCTCTGTCTTAAAACTTAAACAAATTAAAACCTTTGCTCTGCCCTCCGAGTTATTTATTATACAACGTTATATATAACAAGGTCCCCGTCATAAGCTACCTCCTAATGCTGAATGCTTCTTTTGATTCTGCTATTTCTTTTCTAATGCTCATGCCACGTTGCCAATTATCCTCCAACATCCAACTAATAAAGTAGTTCTACTTGCTTCATTTTCTTCCCTTCCGCATTTATCGTCACCTAGCTTTCTTTGTCCTAGTTCTTTCTTGCTTTATTAGTTCTGTTTCCTTATCTTAATTTCCAATCCTGTTTGCAATCAAATCAATCACATTTCTTCTTAATCTTCAATTCGTATTTCCTGCACTGATTTTAGAGTGCATATACGAATACCTACTGTCCGTTTTATGATTGACTGACCAACGCTTGGTAATCCACGATTCTAACGAACTTTGTTCACGGACCTCTCCTCGGTATGAATGTAAGAAAGCAAAGGAAACAACTAGTATCATTTCCTTACCCTCCAGCCAATAACTGCCCCCCTCCACCTTCTGATCCTCCGTCAGTAACCCTCACCTGTGCCCTATACAAGTATCCAACAAATTCACTCCTATTTTCATGAGTCTCGTCATTAGATTTTTACCATTCACTCTGTCAAACGCTTTTCCAAAGTCAGCGTAACAGGCAAATACTCCTTACGACTATTCTCTAGGTTACTCTGTATAAGTGTTCTTATCTCCAACATCGCACCTCGAGTTGCCTTTCTATTCTGAAACATAGTTGTCCTACATCAAAGTAGCTGTTTGCCCGAGATTAACCCTACATCTTTCTGCGTGTGCAAATAAACGAATATTTCATTAGCCTTCGCATTTTGGGGCTTTCTACGTTTTATGGAAAGGGATCAAAACTGTCTTCATGAAGTCCTCTTGACATATTCTCTCCGCATAGATCCTGCGAATAAGTTAGAGAAAATGTTTTAATCCCGTTAATTTCTGGATTCATTAGTAACACCGAAGGGGCATCTACTCTCTTAGATTTTCTTGCCGTCATATTTCATAAGACCCTATTTCGCTATCTTGTATCGTCGGTCAGAGGTAAATCCTGAAGACAATTCTTCTCGGATTTCCCTCCGGGTTAGGTCCTCCATCTTCCCCTTTGCCCACGTTTCGATGAAAGAATTATTGACCTGAGCGATGGCACCCTGACGGCGATGAAAAAGTCTTTCATCGAAACGTTAGCAAAGAAGAAAATAAAGAAAATAATCGATATAGTACGTCCACTTTTAATTAAAATTCACAACACGTGTTTCGGCTCTTTTCACTAAGCCATCCTCAGGTACCTGTTTTTATAACCGGTTATTTACCTGAGGATGGCTCAGTGAAAAGAGCCGAAACACGTGTTGTGAATTTTAATTAAAAGTGGACGTACTATATCGATTACTCTCTTTATTGATATGAAGTTCCACCACATCTCGCCTGACACCGTTGATTTCAAAGAAGAAGATGCCTAATCCGAAAGGAAAACCCAAGAAGAGTTTACTTCAGCCATTCGCCGGGAGAAAATTAAATCCTACAGCGGCAAATCCTTTTCTACTGTTATTTTCTTCCCAAAGTCTAAGCTCACCGGTCAGGGGTGGAGCCTTTTTCCATGAAGTCGTAATTGTTATTCAAAACGCAAACTATAAGGACAATTCCTACAGTTACTCTTCTAAAAACGAAACCGTAATTGCGCACCATGTCACAAATATAGCTCATTCACGTATTCACTCCACCTTTCCTGAATATCTTCTCCTGCAATTAGTATCTTCTGTTACATCCCAATTTTTTTGCATGTCCATATTCATTCGCATTTCTCACCAACCGATTACAGCTTCACCTTAAACTTTTCTACAGATAAGAATATAAATGTACAAAATGTAGCTTACTTTCAACAATGTCCACAAAAATAAATGGCTCATAATTGTTTCAATATCATTTCTGGTAGTCATCAACTCAAAGGCCAATTGACTGCAATTCTACGCTCAGTTGTATCTTAGCCAAACCAAAACTATCTTCATGAAACACTATCATTTATCTGCCTTCAAACACGTCTCATAATTCGCTTTAAGTATCACATTCTTGGTGTTTCTCTGAAACTCTCCACAAATCTTCATCTTTTACGTTCCAATTGATACGAGGTCGCATTTTTGTGTCCGAGTTCGTCCAATAAGTTTTCTTATCACTAACTCGCAAGGCAAGCGTCTTTTTTCCAACTCCTTCCAGTAATTGGTCATTGGTGAATCTATCCGTCCATTTGACGAACATCATTCTTCCATAACACATTTTAACAAGCCAACAAGCGGATAAGAGCAAAAACATCCTAAAGTGCCGTCCGAATGGGTAAAGTTATCTTTATCATTTAGGTTTTTTCACCAGTATTGATTAATATAAAAGATACGGAATCTTAAGTAAGGATATCTGGACTCTTTGCGAGCAATGCTGCACGTGTACCTTTATCTCGCCCGCCGTGAGCGGATTTCACGCTGATCGCGTTTCCTAAAAGGATCGCGTCAACGACACGGTCACCTGCGTCTTCATTCGTAGCACTCGCAATGCCATCTCATCAGACGGTTGAACTCATGGACATTCCAAACTAAGATTAAAAATAAATAAGCATAACCTATTATACCATTTTTAAGAAACCTTAAACCATAACTTTCAAACATAACTTTATCATATCCCAACCCTGAAAACGATAAAGTTTCCAAATTATACGTGAAAATATCACCTTCAGATCACTAACGTTTATATGATAGGTACTATTTAATGTTGCAATCGCCAAAGTGGAAATTTAGTAGCGCCTGAAGATAGATTTTAGAACACATATCAATAAACCGGATAGCAGGAATGAATATTTACTTTATCAGGGCATGCGAAATCTAGATAAGCCAATTTTGGTTCTCGGAGGAAGCTAAGGCCTTATATTTCAAGCTTTTTAATGCGCTCAGTAAGAAAGTGAATGCTGATTATCTCACTTTCTTAGGAAATCAATCACGTAAGCTGAACGAACAACTATTTAAGTCACGCACAAGACATATTCCCGTTTATTTAAACATAGATTTCTGCAATTTTGGAACGCAATCTGGTGAAATAGCACTCTGAAATAGCACGTGGCTAGGTTTATGGGAAACGAGTTAACTTCAGTCACAATAACTCACTCGGAGCCTATTCAGTGCACAAATGACCTTAATGGTTAATTTAAGGTTTATATAAGGGCAGATTTAAAATGTCATTTTTTTCCGCAAACGAGAAGAGACAACTGCCAGTGAGACTTTTATCTAGGTTTTTCGATAGGTAGTGAAGCTCTTAGTAGTAGTAGTTCTCACTAATACTTGTATCATTAGCTGCTACCTAGTAGTACTTACAGCATGCCGTGTATGTTTTCGCTACCGATCTTGAGTCTCTGTCCGTTTATTTAGTTGCAATATACATAAATACTAACTAACATTGGTAAAATATATATTGTTTAGTGCATACTTGTGAGGCTTCGCCTCGTGACAAGCATTAGCGATTAATGCTAATGCATCATTAGTCGCAAATACACTAACTTTAGGGTTTAGCGTGATGCATGTTGGTGACTACTCACCCCCTGCCACACACCCTTGAGGTGACTTGCTGGGTATTCTGTAGATGTAGAAAGGTTAATCGCTGCCAAGGCCGGATAATAATTTCAAACCATAAAAGCAGTCGCATTTCAGAGTAAGGGTGAAACTTCCAGATCATCTACGCCTTGGCGCAAATCTCCGAATGCAGACGCGAGGATGAACAGTTTCCGGAAACTCGAAAACAAGGTGCGTCTTCTCGCTTCCCGGGCGCCTGCTGGGCCCTGAGATGATGGCGGCGATCCGCACCGTCACCTGCCCAAGAGTTTCTTCCCGGTGACCGAGCACGCATGCCCGGCACCCAAGGTGGGAGGCAGTGTGCAGCGACGGGAAATTATTACGCCAGTGGAAATTGTCCCACCTCGATTACCGCAGGTCGTCAACTGAGCGCGCGACGATCGGCGAAGCGGAAACGTATATCAGCTCTCCATTTACAGCTACTCATCCAGATAGCAAATATATTTCGCTTCGAGAGGATGCGTTTTATTGTCCGCTGTCATCGTTAGGGCGAGTGGTGCGACAGCACGTGCGCCTGCCTGCGCCGGGAGTGAGTTTAAGAAAGGAGCTTGGGAATTGAAAGTTTCGGCGGCAACTGGAGGAAGTATCTGTGACAGAGAGGACGCGGTAAGATGGAAATCAACTCTTACCAGGCGAGGAAATACAGAATCAATTGCATGTGAAAAAGATTGGTAGTTTCCGCCAGTACTATGCACATCTTTTCGACGAAGCGGCGGATCCGTGGTAAGGTGCGAACTCGTTGTGCAAAGGAAGGAAGTAATTGGTTTCTCCACCGGCATGCATACACGTCGAATCATTCGAGAGAAAGAATGCACTGGGGATGCGGGTCATAAGTTTTCGAAGATATGAGGGCGATATCGTAACTACTCAACAGAACAGTTCATAATAGACTCAGATTCTCCTTACGGCCGCAACTAAGAATAAAGCGTTTATAAACAGAAGTTAGTGATATCTATGAACGATGTATACCACACATTTTATTCAAAGAAAATTCCAAGGTTGTGAGCCTGAATTGTAGGGTTGTCTGATAGTCATAGGGGTGAAATCTTAGGTTATACGATGCAACACAACCGTAGTATTCGGAAAATGAAAAGCCCAAGCCTACAACTATGCCTCGAAGTAGTTTAGTAGACCGTGAGTGAAGTAAGAATCCAAGACAATCAAACAGAAAGGAATTCGAGTAAGCAGAGTTCACGCATAATATCACGTAAAGACTGTTGGAGGGAATTTTGTGCTAGGAACATGAAAACGAGTGCCGAAGTTTAATTTCCACATTTTCCAACATAATACATGAAAATGAAGGCGTAAAATGATTAGCCACTATCTATGTGTTTGCTACACTGTGGAAGGGAAGCACCATGTAATGAATAAAGTCCAGACGAAGAATTAGGGCAAAAATCAATGGCCTTTATCTACTGTATTGGAATGTCTTTAGTTTCCCACGAAGGACCAGGGACCAGAATGATGAATGAGATTGGGTTTGATTTGAGAGGTCCACAAACGCGTTTTCTGGTCAGTAGCCAAGAGATGACCATTGAACAACCATGCCGTATAAATAATGACTATAAAATGGAAACATCTTTAAGAGAATAATATAAGCATAGATACTCTATATGTTGACGGCATTAAATTTGATTAACAACTTGAGATAAATAAAAAATATTTTCCACCAATCCTCTAAACTTTAATGCTTAGAATATAATTTCAAACACTTCAAAATGGTTAAGGGAACTAGGAGAGATACAAGCCGAGAAACATAATAATCTTCAGCCGATTAAGGGATGAATTCATAGGCATTCTTCAAAGAGAAGCGTTGAGGAAGCTAAAAATCTTTCGTGAACAGATATTACAATTTTTCTTGATCCAAAACTCACAACATGGAATTAATAGTAAGATACGTCTAAATTTTTATAAAAAGAAGTCTTGATATATCTGCTGATTTTTCCAGCGATATTTTGACAATCCAGATAACTAACTTAGCCAAACTGACAGAACTTGAACATACCTTCAGTAACATGAGTATGATGAGCATGAACTGAGAGGTGCCAATGGGGGTGGGGGGGGGAGCCCCGTCTTGCTGAAACACAAAATCATTGGAAAAATTCTTCCAGTAGAGGAAAAACCCAATCTTAATCAATGCCTACTAACAGCTCGAGGAATTGAAAGCACGCATATCTTTGGCTGTGAAAACAGAAACTGCTGACATGCTTGACAGAGTGTGGGAGGAATTTGAATATCGACTTGATATTGTTCGGATTACTCAACGAGGACATATTAAACATTGGTAATGCTATTTTTTTTACAAAACTAGAGAATGTATCGGTCATTTTAAGAGGTCGTGCAGCTCTGTAGCTTGTACTATTTGAAAAATACAGATCTTGGAAACCGACGCATTCTTTTGTAATCGCCCTGTATAATGTCCACGACATAAGTGGCTCCACGACCACAATTCCTAAACCCTGAGAATGATTTGCTAAGGGTATTCCACGAGAAAAAGAGGAACGCCACAGTCTCAAATCTTTCCGTGTCCGACCTGACAACGATTGGCTCGCCCTGGCTCCACTCAAGCAATTCAATGCGGTCGGGTAGCACACGTGCCCCCTATCGATGATAAATGCGTGTAGATATCTAGGAATAACAATTGGGTTAGCCTTACAAGCATTACATCTACCTCCCCTCCTTCGCAGAATAAAAAAGAAGAACGAAAGGCAGCAACGTGGAGGAGAGACAAGGGGGAAAGAAAAACTAGGGAGGCAAACTTTGTAAGGAGTTGATGCGTTGAGGGGGGGGGGAACAATGCAAATATTTGTCGTCCCGGAAGAAGAGTGGAAGGAGGACCTCGCTCTACCAAGATCACTCAGGGGCCCCCAAGGAAGAGACGAGGAAGAGAGGGGCAGCTTGGCAAATAAACTGGCGAGAGAGGAAATATAAACCGAAACCTTTTTCTTCCGCTTCGTACTGTCTCCCTAACACATCTCCCGGAGAGGACTTGTAGCCAGTCCGCCTCCTGTTGTTTGTCCTTTCCTACAGCAATCCTGCTCAACCATCTACAGCCCCACTATAATACCGAATAGAACTCTGCACGCAGAATAGAATCTGAATGAAACTCCCTGATGGAAGCGACAAAATAGAGCAATGCAGTCGAACTGATAATTACAAAATTTCCATTTTTTCACGTGCTATTAATGACTATAACGAAAGTATACCAATCCACTTAGACACTCCGTTTACATAGTATATTTTTTTAACCTTTCTTATTTCAGTTCCTTTTCCATATTCCCTCCCTTTTTTAATGCCTGGTGCCCGAAAACAACCTACTAAATTCCCCTGAGGCGACTTGCAAGGTAATGGGTAGTTGTAAATCAATAGATAATGTTTCACCTCGATTCCAACGTGGTTTCATCATTATCTGATTTTCCCATTAATCCATCTATTTCCGTTTTACGAAAGTCCAGAAGGAAATTATTTTTATTTAATTTAGTGCTTGCAAAATGCGACAAGAAGATGTTTTATTGGATTTTAAGGTAAGTTAACATAAGTTATTAGGCTCAGATCCATCTCTTAGAGAAAAAATAGAATAGATTATAAGGGAAACAAGAATGAAAGTATGCTCCATGGTCAATCACCCCTTTTACAAATTGTCTAGAATATGATTTTAATAGGAAGTGATTGCATCTCAAGAGATTAAAAAATATGCTCTGGCTTTGGAAACCTCAACTTTGCTGCAATCGTTTAAAAAATTGTTCATTGCAACTTTTACGAGACAGAAAATGCAACGCTGCTGGGCTGTTTTATTCTTAAGTTATCATTCCGAATGCATACATATCAGGTTCGGATAGTCGGCTCGACTCGCCTGTTTCTTCAATTGAAATCAAAGCATAAATTGGTTTATTTTTCTCCATTCCCCATATTAATGCGCTGAAACCTCTAACCAGCTGTACTCAACACATAAATTCCACAAATAAGATTTTGGTTACACATTAGAGTGCATGGGTGCAACTTGATGAACTGATAAGTGAAAATTGACCTTGAGAAAACATCGACTTGGCCGGGATTCAAACCTGGTTCTTTAGGATCATTACAACTCTGGTCATCGGGATTATTTAATAGCTCCCATACTACGCTCTGTCTCAAAGACTATACACAAGGACTTATTATAGTCTCCATCTTGCACAAAAAAAACATTTATAACTGTTACAAATATATTTATTATCCCATCATTGAGCGTCAGACTTTATATTAAAGCAATTTCATTGCTCCGTCACCATAACCATACCCATAAAGCTTAATGGGAGACATTTACCGCTAGGAGCCTGAGAGAGACCTTAACCGCAAGGAGCTACAGACATTCGCTAAAAAATGCAAAAGTACGACCAACGTTATGCTCCAGCAGTGCATTATTCTTATTAAACCACCAGCATTGAACCGTGTCATCCGCCGGTCTCACTAGTGCGACTGATGGCGCTCAGGGCTTCCTAGGGACTGTTTGCCATGAAAATTCATCTATTTAGCTCATGCCTAAACTGTTTCATAGGCGACCATAAGCATTCTCGATAATTATCGCTGATTTAGCGATATAATCTAAATCTCTAGCCATTTATATAAAAGATAGTAATTCACACAGGGCTAAATCAGAGAAAGAGGCTGATATATTAAAAAGGCCATAGAATAATGCCCGTGAAGACTCTTACTTGTCAGCGAAGAATACTAGTTATGTAGAATTCAATCAGTAAGCATTAGAAGTACTTAAGCAATCCCTGCATACCAAAGGTGGATAATAATTGAACGCAAAGAATGTACACTAAGGAAATGGAAAGAGAGTTTAGGAGTAAGCTAGAAGATGAAAATTTAAATTTCACATAGAGAAGCGTAAACGATAGTTTGCTTGAATTGCGAGAGGCTATCAAAGGGTTGGGAGTAAAGGTATTGAGGAAAACCAAAGGAATTAGCCACAAGGACAATGGGAAGCCATTATTGTGGTGGAATGAGGACTACCAAAGCACTATTAGAGCTAAGGAAGTGACATTCAAAAGATGGCAAAATAAAAAAAATGGATAAATGACAAACAGAAATATAGAAAACTAATTAAGATTCAACCAGAGCTGTAGCAATGTTGTAATCAAGATATTATGACGAGCCTTATGAAAAACTGACATCAGTATTTAGTCGCTAATTCTAGAGCAGCGCGTGGCCGCGAGCATATTTGGCAAATACTTACTCCCTGTGTCTCACTATTGAGGTGCCTAACGAGGTACTAATACCGTGAATGCAGCCCAAACATTTACGGTCTCTTCGGCACTAACGTTGAACTTGAAAGGGGAAAGAAAGCACTTCCCAGCTCACAAATGACTCCTCCACTCTTATTCCTCCATGCTCTTCCTAAACCTCGCCATTCCAGCACAGGTTCGTTGTTTTTGCTTTCCACGACGTCTTTGAATTCTCCTACTTCGGATTTATTGTCGCAGGCGGCAAAAATCTTCAAAGTAACCGTTATACAAATCCTCGATGAGACACCACTTTAATGCCGACATGGTGATAGCGATCTCCATGTCAGAGACTTTGGTGGAATTTTCTATTGCCACCTCTGCACCTCAAACTGGGCATAATGAAGCAGTTTTTCATAGCATTACCTAAGTGTGGCAACTGTTTCAAATATGCATGTAACATGTTACCCAACCTGTCAGATGCTAAGTTGAAAGAGGGCGTGTTCACTGATCCCGATATTCGGAAATTGATGCTAGATGAAGATTTCCTTCATTCAATGAATGTCGTGGAGCAAGAGGCCTGGACTGCCTTTAAGTGTGTGGTTCACAACTTCATGGGAAACAATCGTAGGCCAGAGTATATCGACATAGATGAGAACATGCTGACGAAATTGAAAATGCTGGGATGCTTACTGAGTTTGAAGTTACATTTTTTACATTCGCAATAAAATATTTTTCTTAATCTGCCAATTCTAGAGAATATTTAGGGAAATGTGAATGAAAGATAAACACTTACAAACCTCGATCGTTGAGTTCGACGATACTGTTCGTATTGATTCCCAAACGTATGATTACGGAAACCCGGATATTTTTATCCTTTGTATTTTTAAATGCGTAGCTTTGCAAATAAGCTTTGATCAAATGGTCAATGAATGGGCTTATTAATGTCTTTTCGTGCATAGTTATAACCAGGGATGTGACCCGGTACGAAAAGGCACGAAAAAGTCCGATATTTAAAGGTTTCGGACCTCAAGCACTAAACCGAAAAGGCACGAAATGACCATACCCTAAAAGGCACGAAACCTTAACCGGCCCGAAAAGGCCCGGAACGAAACACCAGCCGACCCGAAAAAGTACGATATTACACGGTAAGAAACGTGCTTTTAAGTTCCGAGCCGGGACATGAGTACAAGTGGATGATGTAGTTTGGGCATGCTGGTGCATGGTGCTTGTGCGGAGTGAGGATGCGGGGTGGGGGGGAGGGATAGGGTGCAGAATACGAATGCGGGGCTTAATTCAGGGACGCAGATGCGGATGCGTGTTAAGGGTGCTAGATGCCGTTACGGGGTACGGGACCCCGTTGTGGGGTGCGGGAACAGTTCGGTTGCAGGATGCGGAAGTTCGGCGAAGTTGTGCTAATAGGGACGCGGGTGCGGGACACGGATTGGGGCGTGGATGTGGTGACTCAAATGCGCGACCTGGATATAGAACTTGAGCGCAGAACTCAGGGGCGAAAGCCAAAGATGTTATCAAACGGTACGGAAATTCTGGTCCGATCGTATAAGATACAGTGCCAAGTACAAGCCGATCCGAAAAGGAACGATACGTTCTGTGAGAAATGAAACTTATAACTTATAACTCAAATTTGCCTAATACCCTGAGCTTCTACTTCTATGAACCTGAGAGTTAAGTAGGGATGATTTAAGATCATTAATAATCAAGCACGGTGGCATATTAAATTGTAGCCTCACCGGTTGCTGTGGAAGATGTGATGAAAATGACAGCTGATGCAAACATTCTTTCAAATGACCATATTCGTCTTCGTAGCAGCGCGGACCGAAAACCGTTCCTGCGCGGCGTAGGCGTTGACAACCTGTGCGGTAACGGAATTACAAA
Organism: Pyrrhosoma nymphula; assembly: GCA_963573305.1. Classification (NCBI taxonomy): domain Eukaryota; kingdom Metazoa; phylum Arthropoda; class Insecta; order Odonata; family Coenagrionidae; genus Pyrrhosoma; species Pyrrhosoma nymphula. The sequence continues at coordinate 144,985,913 of OY754333.1, forward strand.
GGCCACTTCACTCTCCGATCACGGTTCCACTCGGAGAAAACTCTAAGGAATGCAAGGAATATGATGTCTTTTCATACGAGCTCACGAAAAGTTCTGGGGAAGCCAGATGCGTCGGAGCTATACGTGACTACCGTTCAAAATAAACCCTCTAGTCTCCTTCACAATGCACGTCTAATAACTCGTGACATAACGGATTCGTTTTATTCTGTGATAAGTCGCAAAACAGCAGACGTCGACTTCTCTTACGCACAAACACGTACTAGTTGGCTGGTTGACGAGGAACTCTTAACTTCCTCTCTTCATCGCCTTGGGTCGGGACGCGCAAATAATGAGCAAATGAACCACGCGCGACATCAGCTCCTTAACTTCCAATGTTTTCTCTTTTTAGACGTTTTTATTTTCATATATTTTTAGCCATATTCCCTTCTCCACCCACCGGATTCCAGCCAAATAGAATTCCGCCGCCGTGGACAAACACCAGAGAGACACGACCACGGGCCCTCGACTCGAACCAAGACAGAGATAAAACCACGTGGTCGCGTGTGTACGTGGCTCCACGCACGTAGTCTTCGCTTAATACTTCTGCGTCTTCTACGCACAGTTTCAAGAGCTCTAAAGGTTGAAATAACGTATGCCACGCAATATTATGCGATTTAAAGTGTTTAACTATAATTTTTTCTCGTTAATGGTATCATTAACACCGTTCTGGCACAAATCTGAAGAAAAAAATCGTACCGTACACGAGTTCCCTATGTCAATTGTTTTGGCCTTAGATATGATTCTTGGAACAAAGGTTTATTCAATCTCAAAACGCAATGAGTTAGCTCAAATTATCGGCCTATTCCCAAATATTTAGGTTTAATTTATAGCTGAATTCACTGAGCTCTTAAATAGGCCATGCCACTTGTTCTGTGAGAATGTACAACGTGCAGTGTAATCCGTCACTAAAATTGTCTAAAATAATAAACAGCACCTAGTCTCCAGATTAGCTATGCACAGATACTTTCCTACGACGGTATTTATGAGTTAGATACTCCTAAAACTGAGGAGTAAAATTCAAGATACTGTGACATGAAATTGGTGAAGAAAAATATTATATTAGAAAAAGAAAGGTTACCACCTTCATTGTTCCATTTCAAAACTGAACAGTTGCTAGTGAAAACTTATTTAAAACACGTTCTAAATTATAATTATTTAATTACCCAGATAAATGCATTTCACAATGAAAACAATTTCATGACAATGACTCCCGGCATCTTTCTTCAAGAAAATATTTCACAAAAATAAAAAATGATGTCAGTATCAGTGAAGTTAAATTCTGCTTTTGAGGAATATACATTTCCATGTTCCACCATTAAAAATCAAGTCTCATAAAAAAAATTATTACTCAAATATGGACTAAAATTACATGAGTAGGTACCGTTTGAGAACTTGCACTATATAGAGGTAAGATAATGCTCTATATTTTTTCCAAAACATATGTATATTCAATAAGTAAAATATAACATATACATCGTTTTACGTCACAAGTAAAAAGCTTCCATATTCAGACATTGCCAAAATTTTGCAAACAGAAGCGAGAGTAGCCTTCACTTGTTCAAACAAACGCATTTCGAGAGGCATTCCCTTTAATTTTAAACAAATAATAGCTTTTCTGCGCTACTTATTCTTATTTATATTCCGCAGAACAAAATGATCAATATTCTCGCCAAAGCCTTAGAAGAGTTTAAGTTAAATATCAACAAGAAGAAGACAAAAATAATGCTAATAAGCAAGAGAAGAGAAAATACCATTCCTGAAATTGAAATAGGTAATACAATCTTGGAACAGGTTGAAACATTTTGATGTCTAGGGAGTGTTATTAAAAATGATAATACATGCGACACCGAGATTAAGATATAAGAATAGCCTTAGTAAAATAAACATTTTAGAACAAGAGGAACATACTAGTCAACAATTACATCAGCATTGGAATGTGGAAACAGTTCATCAAAACATTTGTTTGGAGTGTGCTGTTATATGGATGCGAGACATGGACAATCAGGAAAGGGGAAAGACTCAAGCTGTATGGTGATGGAAATGTCGATCTGGCTGAAAATGACAAGAATAAGCTGGAAAGATAGGAAAAGTGATCAGAAGTCTTCACTAGAGGAAGTTGGTGAAAGCAGATCACTTTTAAGATCAACGGGAGAAAGACGAGATAAATTGAATGTGCATACGATGAGGCATAATCCTTTCCTGACGAACATATTTGAAGGTAAAGTGGTGGGAAAGAAACCAAGAGGTCAACCCAGGGCGGCATACTTTGAGAGCATGGAGCATGAGATGGGACTGACATCATACGCCCGGCTGAAAGAAGCAGCGACGGACAGAGACACGACGAGGGTATCGCGACAAGGCAGTGCCTTTTGAATATGATGATGGATGATATTTGCTAAATATGGAGGGAAATAGGTGAGGAGATTAAGAAGCCAGTGAACACTTGAAGGAATGTCGTTTGGAGCTTCTTAGTTTCCTCGTGGCTGCTAAGGAAGCAAAACGCACGGTGTAAAAATGACTCCTCCCTCCCAAATAATTGTACGGCAGTGAAGCTTGTCAAGATATGCATTGATAAGTATGGGCTATTGGCTGTGGGTATGGGAATTAGGTATCTGAGAAGTGTTTGCGGTAAAGGTAGGAGGAATAGATTAAAAATGATAAGGTAATAAAAGTACGTGGAATGGATGCCTCATTAATGGACACATACGTAAGGGACGTTCTTCGCTTGTTTGACAGTGTAGAGAGAGTATGGATGAGAGTTGAAACGAAACGGCGGATTGATTGGCGGGAGGGGAAAGGGTGGACCGAGCAGGACGTGGATGAAAGTGGCGGAGAAAAAATACTAGAGAAAAAGAGAACGTGTATGAAAATCTGTAAAAGTAAAAGAAGTGAAATAGTCATGCAAGAATAGACCACTACAGAATAAATAATTGAAAAGAGCCAGTTTTATAGGCTTAATTCCAATTATTTTGCTTTTGGCGTAATAACGGCGTGATGAGTATGAATATTTACGTTTGCATTTGATACTGCAGCGTCTTAGGGTAAATATTTTAATTAACATTGATATCATTTTCATGGAAAATGGCAGAATTTCGAGTATAGTAGTGTACACGGGCCGATTGGCGTCCTTACTGACGAAGAGCAACAGTAAATTATCGTAGTATTTGCGGCGCATTCTGTATCTCGGTACGATTGAATCGTTGACATTATTCTTTTTGTGGAGTTAACACAGCAGACTCCGGTGACCGCAGCGAAGTGAGCACCATGGTATGAAGTCGATTGGTAAATGTCGATCGTGAATCGATAGCTGAATTCCACATTAGTAAATTTATCGTTCCAAGTCGACTCGCACGCAGTCTTCCGGTCGGACTGCGTTCAGACGGTTTAGACAAAGACTTGGTAAACGTCCCTTATGCATTCAGCCACTAATCTTAGCATGGGAGGTTTTAAATTGCGATGGATGAAATGGACGACTGCGGTTCCGATAGACCTTGGCTGTCAGTTTAAGGGTCGTTAGGCAGGTTGATAGTTCGATCGAATTTATGGTTGAGAATTTGTTTAGTATAAACTACATAAGCCATAATCGTTACAAATGACTATTCTATGCGTATGCACCATACTGAATCATACCAAAATATTTTAATTTAATTAAATGAATATTAATAATATAAATATTATATGCTACGCAGACGATGCAGTACTAATTGCAGAAAAAGAAGATGATTTACAAAAGACTTTGATGAGAATCATTGAGATATGAAATAAATGTAATATGGAAATAGCACCAGAAAAAAAACAATGGCAACATAAGGAACCAATCTACAACTAAACAAGGACATCATAGAGCAGGTTTTTAAAGTCAAATATTTAGGAGCAGTTATAACTGGCTATGGGAATTTATACGAAGAATTAAATGAACAAATAACAAAATCGGAAAGAATTGGGGGCTGCCTGAACTATCATACACTGTGGAGAAATAAATACTTACGAAAAGAACATGAACGCTAAACATCACACGCACAAATTCATAGCCCGTTCAGGAAGAATTGAAAATGCCTTCATCCTGAACATCATACTTACGTATGAAATGTGTATTTCCGAAGGCTTTTTCAATCATTCAAATTATTCAACGTAGTACTTGCCATGAAATAACAAAAAAAAAACTTTCAACGGTGAAGGCGTTTCCAACGCAGGGCATGAAGCAAATAAGTTAATGACTCATGAATAGTTTATTACTGGGCAGTTCAGAGGCAAAAACTAATTTTGCCTCAGAACTTCTCAGTAATAAAGCGTTATTACAAATAAATTAGTAACGCTACTTTAATTTCCCAAAAACCCAACATGTCCAGAATTTTCACCATTTTCACCAATTATATCAGCAGTGAACTCCCATCCGACCAAGAGTCCTAACTTAGTCCTCCTTCACCTTACCAATGTTCCTTTTAATATTGGAGGGATTGGATGAATGGGAATTATACCTCTTTCTTGAATGATAAGCAGAGATGAAGGAACATTAAAAGTCGGGTGTGGCAGTGTCTGGGACATGAACTCTGGTTTCACGTGAATACGCCAATGATAATATTCGGGGGCCTTCGAGGTGCTTTAGTTGTATTTCGAGGCTCAAGCGAGCAATTTCCAACGTCCCCGAGGCCATCTCAACCTTTCCGCCTCTAATGCACTGACCGATAGAATATCGAAATCGCGCCCTTCCCGTTGCGGTGAGTTTTCTTGTATTTCTTCCATGATTTTCGGTAAATATGGGCCGACAAACGTAATTTTTTCTCTAAATTTTGCTAGGTACTTATTTTTGATCGGCCACCAACGAATGATGAGCCAAATAATTTTTGCCCAAACTCGATCTAGACTCGATACTTCGTTTGGCACGAAAATCATCCAGATAGCATAGTAATAAAGGGGAGAGATCCATTCGAATTTCTCCCAGTTTATTTGCATAAATTACCGTTGAGGGTATGTACCGAGGCTTACCCCTCATTTTACAAAAAAAACATATCCCCCATCATCATCTCCAGGCCGTCTTCTTCTTCTACCCCAAGCCATCATCTTCTGCAGACCGTCTTGTTTCCTCTCCAGGCCATCTTATTCTTCTCCAGGCCATCTTCTTCTCCGGGACTACCACTTTTTCCCCAGGCCATATTTTCTTTTCAGTACACGATAGATCTGCCGGTCAGGGTTGCGCCATATTGAGCTTTATTTATTATCTTATCATCCCGATAGCATATCGGAGTGGCGAAATATTCCGCGCAGAAACTTTCGTCCACGATGATAATGACCGCCAGTCACACCACAGGCTCCGATCCGAGCCCAGCGCATGCGAGGGGACAACTCATGCTTCAGATTGCACTTTAAATTGAGATACCCGATTGAACGAGACCACATTCATTTTCAATCGTATATTTACTCACGAGCCTACATGTCGGATCGGATCACTCCGCAAACGTTGCATCGCCGTTTTTGTCCTCATACCCCGTTGTTGGTCTGATGTTAAAGACTTATTGTCGCCAAAAAAATATACATAAACTAGTGAATTAATTCCACTCAATTACATCGAGGGCGTCGCTCACTTAAGCCTATACATTATATCGCAAGGTGATAGGTGCGGCATTCTCCGGTGGCTCAAATTCAAATTGCAATATCTCATGAATAGCGCATAACGCAATCAGAACATTAGATTGGAATGTTCTGCAGACCTTCGTTTACCAGCTGAAGATGAACCACCAAAAGAAGGAGAGAATATACAGCGTGTGAGGAAGCGTATTGTCCCAGCTTAAAAACTACTTAATAGTTTATTTATAAATTACTACATAGTATATTTTGACCTAGAAGAGTCTATTAAGACTTGCTCCGTCCGCTTATGGTCGTAGGTTAAAGTGAGCTTCATGATGAACAATAAAAACTTTGTACACTTGTTTCCACACTTATTATATTTGCCAAGCTAGCAAATCACATTAGGGTCTTTATCAAGGTTCTTATTACCTTGATAAAGACCTTGATGATGACACTAATATGTATATAACTCGGTCGGCAAATAAAACAATTGCGAAAATAGTACGTTTTACTTTTTCATCACGAACGTTAAAAATTTGCACAAAGTGGAGTCTCAAGTTACTTCTTATGAAGTGAGGTTTGGGATTTCACTGAGACCACGCACGTTCGGTGACACCCTCATCGCTTTCACTGCTTCCTGGAAATTTCTTTCACCTCTGCGACTCCCAGCCAGCTGAGAGCGTTCCCCACTATGTTGGCAGTCCGACCAAACCCATGACCACCGAGATATATTCATATGCGTATCTCGGTGGTTATGCCAAACCTCCCTCCACATTACCACTACCGCAAAGAACCGACCTGGTGATTCTCCGTCAAGTTTCCTCCCCCTCAGCCTTTGCAGTCCTACGCATTTAGTAACAAGAAGCTTTCGCACGAGATCCATGTAATTTTGCGCAGCATTTCGTCCCTCTGGCAAAACAATAAGCCGACGATCGGTCGCACGGCTGCCCTTTACGAGCGCTAGCTTTAAACATCCCCGGTCCACTCCTCCTCCTCCTCCCATCGTCCCCGTCGTTGGAGATTTTACGACCCTCTTGACCGAAAACGATAAAGAAGGACACGTTGAGGAGGGCCGTTGGCCCATACCCCCTCCACTCCAAGCCGGGACGTGGCGGAGAAACAAATGCGCATCAGATAGCGCGATGGAGAGATCTCTCACTTTGAAGCCGCAGGCCGAGGGCGCCTAATCCTCCCTCCCCAGCCCTAATTTACTGCCGGGGAGAGCCCTTTCTCTTGATTTGCGACTGCAAGTTCGGTGCCACCGTCCACGGGAGGGCCGTCCGGGAATATTGCTGGAATGCTTCCACCGGCCTCTGCTTGTTTTCCCCAGGACTGATCGCGGTAGAGGGAGCGTCCCAAAAGACGAGGGTGTTTCCTCATTCGCATTTTTTTCGTGCTTCGTTAATTTTTTTTCGCATCATCGCACTCTTCCGAATTCTTCGAAAGTAGTGGAAGGAAAAATATCTCTTACGAAAGTTTATCTCGGGCACCCGGGTCTCGTGACGTAGACCTGGCGAAGGTTTTTTTTTTAATTTTCCCCAATCATAGAAGTGGCACTAAGCGTGTTAAATTTGGCAACCACAGACCTCATCAGGGCCACCTAGTAAATAATTCTAACGATACAGTGAAAACGCTTAGTCTGCGTGGGAATGATTGGACAGTTTCTGACGTTAATTTAATCCAACTTTAAATGGCAAACAACTTTGGCCATCAAAAGAATACAACTTGGACCTGGTATGCAAGGTGTAGATGGGGATGAATATAACCTGATTGATTGGAATGAAGATAATATACAGAGATTTAACTACCAAATATTAGAATGGTTTTCTCTATTGAAACCAGTGGGATCAGATTACCAATACATCAGAGTTGTGCCCCGCTTTCTCATAAATGGTCGCCAAATATCGCAAATCAACAGAGCCATGAGCAATAATAAAAATAAATTTAAGGAATGGCCGAATGCAAATGAGTATTAAAGGGATTGGAGGGAAAAATGTTAAAATTAATCTAAAATAATGCGCAAACAGGAAAATTGATAGTTAGATCGGGCCAAAATGTTATAATTAAAAAAATATTATTCACATAGCCAATGAAACTACTAATACGTAAATTTTAAACACTCTGCATTGTTGTAATGCAACTTCTACCAACCACTTCTCAGTCCCAACAACGTCACATCTTTCCCACGACCCTCAGATTTATTTGTAGTTATTCGTAGCAGTATTTGTTGCACACCTTCATGTGCCAATCTTTTATTTTCTTCTTCCCTCCTCATTCTTATGAAACTTTTCAATAAATAGTGACTTACGGAATGATGCGATAGTAAACGAATGCTTAGCCTGGCATCCGAAAATATGCTTCTGATAATATGCGCACGGAAAAAAAGGTATGGCTGGGGGAGCCATAGTACTATTGATAGTGCCAGAATTGGTGCAGTACCAAACATAAGTGATGTCAGAACAATATGCTGTGGTGCAGCTGCTAGATGCTATGGCTGTGACGACTATAGTGCATTGCTACGAGCAATATGGCTGCAGCAGCTAGAGTTACTGTCCCTTCGCCCGCACCGTGTCACTCTGGTCTCCCCAGCCATACTCTGCTGCTCGGCTGACAATTCCCTCTAGCTTCTGAATTGTAGTAATAGCTGTCACAGCCACAGCGACAAGCAAAAACATATGGTAATTGGAAATAATCTCGTTTACTCTCATTAATATTGACTTTATATTCATCCTAAGTGGCAGCATAGGTTTCAATTAATTAATGCCCGACAACTGTTATATTGTAATTGGATGGTATTCATATGGTAATTATCACGGCATTGACATTTAAAAATTAGTTCTCGCAGTAACTTTTACGCGCCGGAATGTCCAGATATATATGACTTTCTAGAAACGAGTTAATATAGGTAGGCATTCGAGATAGGTAGGTCTGAGATATAATGCGGACTATGTGATCGGGTAGGTAGATAATATCACATGTTGATGTTGATAATTGGCAGTATTAATCAAAATATTATATGTTGGTAATGTGATTCTGAACTTTTTGGCATAATAAATAACATTTTTGTTTTGAGATCCAAAAAAGGAAATTATTTCGATGGTTATAACTTTGCCCCCGTAAATAAAAATTTCACCGTCAAAGATAAAAGGATTTTCTGGATTGATGACCAACGTTTCGAAGTAAGACAAAATTTTGACAAGGGCAAGATACTCCAGTTCCATCCCAGCTGGTTGTTGTTGGCTGGCTGGCAGAGTTGGGGTGCAACTCGGGTGGAGCTTGTTTCAATTCATTCCCAGTTACACCCCACTTACAGAGGTCTTAATACAGACCAGTTACACCCCATTTACAGAGAAAAAAATTTCTATCTGGGTATATTTTACACATTCTCTCCGATTACCTCTATGGCTGACCCAGCAATATCTGGGGCTCGCACACCAACATAGCTCATTGTCAGTTGGGACTATGGCTGCCACAGCCATAGTGGATTCCTGAAACTGCAATAGGGTGTTTAGCAATAGGCTATGGCTACCGTAGCCATAGATATTGTTGGCTGAAATATTTCAATAATCTATGGTTGGGAGATCAATACATTCGGTTGCGGCAACTATTCCTTTTTTTCCGTGATGCATTTAACTTCCTATATTAAGAGCTCAAAAATGTTGTCCCAGTACCTTCGAAAATCGTTAATGGAAACTTGGAAGGTCTTTTATAATCTATGTCAATCATTCAATGCCAATATGTGCTTTGACTAGCATTATATAGAGGAAGGCCTATTTTTTCTAGGAATTCTAATTGATTAAATGAAACATTTAGAAATTTCACAAATAAAATTCATAATTCAATAATTTCACTAAACTCTATTATGTACGTACATAAAAATGTACCACACCAACTCTATTGAAAAAGTTTTATTATTCAATTATTATTTCGTAGCTATCATATGGTATTTGTTTTAGGGGCGAAGCATAGGCTTCTTACAACAATCCAGTCATCACAGTACAAAAGATAGTGATAGGATTGAGAAGACGTGTTCCAAAAAAGCTGCCGACAATACGTGTTCAAATGAAGCTTTTATTAGACTCTTCTCCTATTCAGCACCAAAGCCATTTAACTAGCTACCATTGCAAATTGCCTTCTCAATTTCAGTTAATATACTTATGAGGGAGCTAAAATAATTAATTTTATCGGTTGAGAATGGAAAGAAAGGCATCTTATTTAATTTGTTTTCCATCATTTTATGCCTTATTGTTCAGTGTATGAACCAATTAACTTTTTTTATGGTGGGGTGAAATCCATTTACGGACTGAGTGTCGGGCTCCCGTTTCCGGACTATCGACTAAAAGTTAAAACACCCCCCCCTTTCCCCTCGGGCACTAGCACCGAACTGTTTGTCACATTACTTCGTGTTAGGCCATTTTTCATTATTCCGCCGGGTAAATTGTCCATATCAATCCGTTTGGTCGAGACGGTCGAGGTCTGCCTTCTTTGCTGTCAAAATGCTTTGTGCATATATTGCCAACAAGTTTCAGTTTTTCTCTCCTTCTAACATTTTTTGCACGATGTTTTCGGGAGTTATCTGTAGCCCGATATCCGATGGAAGTGAAATCCCCTAGGTTGGGCCCTCCTGTTGCATGAGAAGAAGGTATAATTTGTGTCATCGACTTTTCCCGGGCAATGCAGGCATTCGTCCGATGGCGACTTGCAGACTTAATGCAACTGAAGTTTCCATATCCGCTCAGCAGCTGCGTTACTAAGTAGTCAGCCTCCCCGTATTTCCTCTTTGCCCACGTCCGCACATTTCTGATTAGTCGCGCTGTAGTCCATCCCCCCACGCTTGGTTCCACCTCCCACGATTTCTTCCAGGAGTCACATGAGTGTTCAACCAATTAATTTTAGATTGGAACAGTATTGTCTCAGCAAATATTTTTTGTTTGTTGAAGGTACTATGAATTGTTTTCCCAATTTTCTATAATTTGTATCTTCATTGCTCTTAATTTTCAATGTTATATAATGAGCATATTAAAGAGACGACTTTCGGATCTTCTTCCACGGCTATCCATTATCCATTATCCAGCAAGCTTATTCAGCGGACTTTCAGCCAGCTGGAAAGCGGACGATAGCCGCGGAAGAAAACTCGAAAGTCAAGTCTCTTCAACTCAAAGACTCCGCGGAAGCCTTCACGGGAAAAAACTTATTATGAAAATACAAATATAAATTATCGTTCCAAGAATTTAGCATACGTAAATAAATTACTGTTAACATCAGTCAAATGTTGAGAAAAGTTGAGAATGGAAACCCCAACTCAGGTCAGAGTATTTAGGTCTGAACATGGAAACCCGCGTCCAAGTGCGAATTCACTACTGGTTTCAGTAAACTTTCTCCAAACAGTTTTAATCTATTCTAGTATCGCCACCGGAAGCTTCAAGAAGCTGTCAACTTGCCTATGAATGTTAGGTAAACCCAAGAATCACTTGTTAATCTGCAGGGATTTGATCTTTGGCCAGTATTGTTGCATCTTCTCTTAACGTAGCTCCTGAACGTCCTTTGACCAGGTGGTACCTTTCTTCAGACGTCTTTTCTGAAATCAACGGATCCCCTTCAGAATCTGTCTCAAAGCCTTTTTGTCTTGTAAGTCCGTTATCCCCAGTTCTTTTATATCCTTCTAAGTACCTTTTAACAAGGTCTCTCTTGTAGGATCTAAGTCTTACCCGGCGAATGCTTAGGATGAATAGTTCTCGGGTTTCCATCCGGGTAATGGTGTTAAACTGTACCGACGTTTCAATGGCGTAGTCTGCCATCGTCATCAGGGTGAATGATTTTTGCAAGAATTGTCATATATTTGTCATTTATAGGGTCACATTTTTGGTCAGGTTTTCCCTGATTCGTCAGTTTTTACCCGCCATTCTTTTAGCATTCTCAGAGCAGGTTTCCGAGCTAAAAGAATGGTGGAAAAAAACTAACGAATCAGGGAAAACCTGGCCAAAAATTTGACCCTATAAATATACGACAATTCTGGCAAAAATCACTCACCCTGAAGACAATGCCAGACTACGACATTGAAACGTCGGTGCAGTTTAACACCATTACCCGGCAAGAAACCCGAAAACTTAATCCTAAGGTCTCTCTTGTTTTGCCAATTTGTGAAAGGCAGGTTGGTTACTCCTTTGGGGGACTATCTTGCCAGATTACCTTATAAAACTACCTCCATTTTTCTGCCACTGCCAGAGATAAACCTCAGAACTACGATGTCTCCGGTAACTTGCTTTATCTAGTATGTACATGACCTAGAACCTTTCTGGACATCGGGTGAGAGGGGCACTGCAGCTACTCTGGCTCCCCATCCCGAGGGCACGGGTTTGACGGATAATGCTGGCAATGAGTGGAATTTCAATCCCTACTTTAATGTCGTGCAGAGAGCACCCCTGGGAAATATATCCGTCGGACAGAACGTCAAACTGTGGTGGACCCCTTGGCGCCATCTGTCCACAGCAGGATAGTTTCGACTCCGGGTTTCTCTCCACAATTTCTTCTTTCCTAAGCTTATTCTTCCCTCGTCTGTATACCAGCCCTCAATGACGTTAATATCCTGCTTAAATAACCAACCAACTAGGACCTTTCTGAGAATTATTCGCTCTCTAACTTCAAGTTTTTGAATCAGCCCTTCCTGTTTTTTGACAGGCACTCCATGACATACAGGACTTCCGGTCAGATGGCAGTGGTGCAATTTTTCAGTATATCAAATAACATGACTGACATTCCTTGTTGCTGGCGTATGGAGTCAGTCTACGGGGCAATTCCGAGTATTCATCAAATACAATTTCATCCTATAAACGATGCGATTTCAACTGGCGGTGATTTCAATTCGATTTCCAACTCTGAAATGGACATCGAGTAATAAAACGGCCTTTGCTCCCACGGTTCGACATTGCTCCCCCACAAGCGAAGTGGGAGTGGTTTTGGGAGTTTGCGCCTCTTTTGCAAGCGAGAGAACGGGGGAATCACGTGTCCTCCGATGCGCACCAGTTAGCGCCTCTTACGGATGAGAGGTCTGTCACCCCTGCCTTCCCACCACCTTCCTCCTCTCTCCCAAGAGAGGACCAGCGCCGAGCAAGTCAACACCACAGTCGGCCGTGGGAGCGCCGCTTAACTCCACGGAACGCTCTCGGGCATTGTTTCGGCGGCGAGAGAGACAGTCGAAAAAAATGAAGGGTAAACAGTAGATGAGTTTTTTTTTGCCCCTTCACGGTCGTCCTAAATGCGCATGCCTACTCATCTGTGTTTTCTTTTCGATAACTTCTTGGATGTTACTTCTCAGAGAGAATAAGTAATTATTGCTCGGTATTCCACCGGTCAGTGTAGGTTTTAGATGGATCATAGCAACTAAATAAACAAATGAATAATAACTATAAATAATAGCCATAAAAAATAAAATAAATAATAAAAATCCAATTATTTAGAATTAAAAGACAATCAATTTAAAACTAACGGAATACCAAGCGCTCAAACATGAGTAATCCGTCTTTACGCGCCAAAAACCGTGGCTTTTTGCAAACAAAATTTAGTTAAAGTGTAGTGAGGGCTAAACAATTTTGTTAACTTATATCAATAAACGCAAAACTAAACAAGTTATTAGGAAAATTTTGTTGCATTAAAATCCGTTTACTTTATCAGGAGATATATCCTCTCAAACTCGGGTGTCTAGACTTATTTTACAGGAAGTAGGTTCTCTCCCGTAATCCACACTAGGATCGCACTACTTCTTCACACAATATCCGTCATCAGATCAGCATTCTTCCTACCTCTCGTCATTGATTGTAAAAGGCTTATACGTTTCCCTCATTTCTTCATCCTCTTTCCCAGAATTCTCCCCTACAAAACGGCCTTCGATATCCCATGCGCTTTTTTTTCTCTGTCCATCTTCTACTAAATGTAACTTTGATATTACCCCAAGCGGCAAAATTGTCGCATCAAAAGACTTGGGGATAATTTTTAAATTATTTTTCGAACGATATCCAATTATTGAGGCTTGAGTGAATTACCTACAGAAATGGACGACCAAGACGAATTGGCACCAGATTGTGATGTCTGTACTCTCGCAGCTGCTATTATCATAGCAGTCTGGTGAATGGAGACATTTAAATTAAAGATTCCTCTGGAATATAATGCGAACGAAATATTAAACAAATAAAAGAATTATATACAGAGTTTTTTAATATCTTGACGCAAAAAATACACATACCTATACTTCAGGTCACCAAATCGCAATCGGCCGGTTTTTATTTGGTTAATGGCATGATAATAAGCTAATTAGATGTGAGACTTTCACATATCATGTTAGTAAAGGAAAAGTTTCATTTTTATGTGCCACTTGCAGTTTTCCAGAAAGATCGGTTAGCCATAAAATCTTTCATGTAGGATATGGCTAGTGTTAACAGTAGTTTCTCTGGTCTACCAGCAATATCTACAGCGTCATGGATTAATCTGTTGACAAGGCAGCAATTTCAACGGCTAGCAGCGGAGAGATTAAACCTTGTGTCGTTTTGACTTAAAAATTTCGCCTAATAACGGTTACTCAAGAGAATAATTCACGCCGTGGAATGAGATGACTGTTTTGAGTCGAGGTTCTCGACCGGTCGCATTGAGCGTGAGAACTCACGGACGGAATGAGTTTGTGCTCGCGTCCCGGAATGAGCGACTGAGCGATTGTGTATCTGCATTTGTTGGATAAAATTAACATTAAATTCCTGCGAACTGATAAATTATTGCTTGACATCTTAAGATCAAAGCGCACATGAATAGCATCTTAAGGTGCATTCCCACATTGTATTCTCAGAGAGTAGGTTTCGTAAACACAACATTTAAACGGATATCCAACATCAACTACTTCACTAGGCATTATTCCACACGTCATTTAAATTCATAGCCTGCGTTACGATTAAATTAGTCTTAAACGTGGAAACTATAATTTATGCTGGTTTATAGAATCACTCGCGTTTGCAATTGGGCTATTTTATATCCGTAGTCATCAAACATGGACACATCAAAAGCTCAGACATATGCTCTACCCCATTGCCCTTGCTCACAATTGGCCACCAACTTCATGCATCAAATCAGCGGGTTCATCACGCTAATCTTAAAGAAAAATTACGCAATAAAACACCACAGATGTCCAATAATGTGAGTATTCTGACACTCAAGGACCCGGATGCAGAGAGAGTTAAGGTTTTATCTGGAATTTGCGACAAAAAAAGGGAACGGATAATAATGGGAACTTCTTGAAAGAATCGAACAAGAGGGACGGATAGTCTCCGTCAATATCCCCGAGGGAGCTGTTTACTACAATTAAAAAGCAATTCAGCGAGTTTGTAGACTCGCAAGTGGTCATTATCGATTGGTTCTTGGACAAATATCGGCACATACGCCACATTCAAAATGATGGTCCAAACCGCGCAATAATGTAACTTTTAACAGGCTTCAATCAATCTATCAGGGAATCCTTCGGTTCCCGCCCGAATTCTTACATTTAGCAACTGGATTTATTTATCATTTCGGATCCAATAAGTTGCATTAGGCCCCAGATGATGACTGGAGCTATTTCAGTCACCAGTTTATAACTTTATAGCCCTCTTTTCAAAAAGATCTTGATGAGGTGATTTCTTTCGTCTTTTGAATGAAGTTCTAGAGTCGATGCCGCAGGAATATATTTTTCAGTAATAGGTACTGGAAGAGGAATTCACCAAACTTCGTGTTTGTGCTCTGGAGGATTGGTCCTTGAAGACCGAGTACCAGGTATTTGTCACTGTCGAAGTATTTGTCGTATTGTAATACATAAGGCGGAATGTCGTTTCAGCGGTTAATTGATGTAGACAGCATCCGTGGACTATGGGTATGTCCTCGCCACCCTAGGGAACGTTTAAACTTTACATGACCCAGAGCATCTGATAATGAACTGTCTAAGAACAGAAGTAAACCGAATGCACATACTTAACCACATGGATGAAATGAGAGAAGACTTCAGTGAAATAATCCTTTTTTGTCTAAGAAACGGACTTCTAAATGAATTAAAAAACTTCGTTAAGAAGCAAAACCCAGAAGACAGGAAAATTCGTAGATAAAGAATCCTATAAACTAGCCTAAACTAAGAATTCCAGGAAAAGAAATAAAAAAAAGGAATAAAAATAGGTAAGATTTCAACCAATAGGACGCAACCCTAATCGGTGGATCTACCGCGTACTAAAAAGAAAAAATGGTTGAGGAAAAAGTGGTAGTCCCGGAGAAGAAGATGGCCAGGAGAAGAAGAAGATGGCCTGGAGAAGAATAACATCGCCTGGAGAGGAAACAATACGGTCTGGAGAAGATGATGGCTTGGGGAAGAAGAAGAAGACGGCCTGGAGACGAAGGTGGCCTGCAGAAGAAGAAGATGGCCTGGAGAAGAAGAAGATGGCCTGGAGAGGAAACAAGACGGTCTTGAGAAGATGATGGCTTGGGGAAGAATAAGACGGGCTGGAGAAGATGACGGCATGGAGAAGAAAAAGGCGACCTGGAGAAGACGACGGCCTGGAGAAGAAGAAGAGGCCTGTAGAAGAAGACGACGGCTTGGAGAAGAAGACGGCTTGAAGAAGAAGAAGTCAGCCTAGAGACGAAGGTGCCCTAGAAAAGAGGAAGGCTGGAGAAAAAGATGGGCAAATTGTTTTTTTTATTTGTAAAATGAGGGGTAAACCTCGGTACACACCCTCAACTGTAATCTATGCTAATAAACCGGGAGAGATTCGAATGGATTTCTCCCCTTATTATTATTATTCCATGACCCAGAGGGGTATAATCCGTCAGTTCTTTGGTCAGAAGTCAATCACAGGCCTATCACGCATAGGCATTATACGTTGAAATGCAATGGTTACATCCATGAAGGAAAATACTTTTCCCTAAGGCCACCGTTTCATCGTCAACTTGTTTTGAAAGGAAGCCAGGATCAAGTCGGAATTCGTGCGTCTCGCAGGTTCAACAACACGAGGACGATGAACCCCGTGGCCACAAACACCGCGCGACGCACTTATCCAATTACTCTGAAGAGGCGTTGGTCATCGCCGAAGCTCCTTCGAGTGTATTTCCATGCATACACGCTTGAAGTGCGAATGAATAACTGCGGCTCATGCGCTATCGTGTAAAGACTTATCGTTAACGCTGCTGGAGATTTAGAAGAAGAAAAATACGACCTCCGGACATTCGGCACGTCCTTGGGGTTTAAAGAATTTTATATTATCCACACGTCCTCACCTAGTTCTCAAATATCACATCTCAAATTTCCATTCCGGACTGGTCGAGCAATGTCTCCATCTCCCGTTTGACGAGATACGGTCCTGGTGACATCCCACTTTCATGAAAACTCCTATGAGAGCCGTTCCAAATTACGTCATCGCTCGAGTGAAGAATGTAATCCCGTGAAAATGGATAAACTCCCGTGGTGATGCGGTCCTTTTTTCAAGCAGGTAATGGCCTCTCCTTTCCACAAAAAAATCGTGTTTACAAGCAAATAGTGTCAGCTCCGTCCACGAAAGTCGTAAAGAAAGGCTCCAAAGGCATTCTATCCGGAGGAAGGAAATATGTTAGCGCCGGGCGAAGCCATTGAGGGGAGATAATCTTTTATATGCACTCATGTAATGCAGGGATTTATTCTCATCGTAGCGGGAAATATCACGACCGTCCAGGGACGGGAGGGAGGGAAGGGTGTGGTCGACCGGTTTCCAAGGGAGTCCCACAGGGTGCAGTGAGGGGGCCAAGCGGGTGGAGGTATGGAAATGAGCCTCTCTCCCAACCCCACTTCGAGTGGATTGGGGGAAGACGGGGGTTTGGCTGTGGGAGGGGAGGGGGGCAGGGGGACACCCCCCCCCCTTACGATCGTCCAGGGGTGGCTTGGAGCCACTGGTTTCCCCGACTATTCACGCCACCATTGGCCACGCGGCGCGCTGCCCTCACGCCAGCCGCGAGCGAGAATTCCCGATTTTCGACCCACGGTCTCCTTCCAAGATATTATTATTTTATATCCCCGGCACGATCCCCCGCAGGAAATCAACGAATTAGTCGATGAGCCGACTTCCACAGCTACCAACATAAGTGTGAAGCTAAGAGACTTGAGTTTTTATTCATAAATATTTCGAAATTTGAGAACGTTAACCAATGTCTCAAAGAAACACATGTGCACATGAATCCGTCCATCAAAGTTAAATTTCCCATCTGTAAGAAGTAGAAATTAATCTGGAAAATTCGTTTTCGACAATCCCAAAATTTTTAACATTAATTTTCAAGCACAGATTTCTCAACTCTTACCGCGCAAAAATGGTGCTTTTGATGCTCCCTGCGGAAATTTGCAAAGAATGCAATCATCAAATTTCGCCACAAATGAAAAATCATACGATATAGTCTGCTGAGTTTGTATCAGAGTTAAAATCTTTTGACAGGATGACTTTGTGGAGATGGTCTCAATGATAAATTCACTAAAGCGAGCAACTCTCATCGGTATTTGTGCATAGCGGATTCATCCAGCAATTATGGACCGTATTTAGTTCTGGAAACTCTGCGTGATTTAACCCTCCGTGACTCGCGCCCTATTTACTAACGCGAGAACTCGCGTGGGGTGTTTCTGACACCCCACTCTTTTTTTCTATTTTTTCCAATTCTATTGTCCGATTTTACCAAAATTCCTTTCCTTATTAGGTTTATTTCTAAACCCTGCTAATATTTGTTATTTTATTACAAATAATGCTCGAATATAAACAAAATAGTGTTCTTATATTGCTATATAGTGAATTTTTACTAGATTTAAAAATGTAAAATAATCGGTTGACGATAGTTAGTATTCAGTTTAACATTTAGGCCGTCATCATCACATAATAGTCATTGAATTCATTTGGGAATTTAAATAATATTACCGAGGGTAATTGGTAACGTTACTTCGTACTACTACGGTCTCCCAATCGCGGCTCTCTCACCATAAACTTTCTCCTCCAACATGGAATCACGTAAAAATACGTGACATATTATAACACCAGTAAATAATTATTATAAAATTATATTATTATTATATAATTATTATAATAAAACTTAGAGTATTATTGGGGTGCTCCCCGCGATCTCTGTACGTTCAGATATAAAAATTGATTATATTTGGAAAAAATGGCTTCGCGACTTTTATTTGCCTTCCTTGGAGCTTATTGAAATAAATGTAACTTGATGACCGGGGACGTTTTTTACACGCCTCACAACTATCAAGTAACATGACTCTGTGTTGTGACATGATGTTTGGATGAAAATGTTTCTAGATATTTATTAAAGAAAGGTTATTTTAACAACAAATATATGCTATTTCAAATGGTAGATTCCGAATAACCTTCTACACAATTTCGACATCAGTATTTCAGACTCGGAAATCATGGGAAATAAATCAGATTTGCTAATTTTCACCACGTCTTCCTGTATTGCTGCCCTTTCTCTGCTTTTTCCGTGTTAGTACCGTATTGGTGTTGGTTCTAAGGTCTCCCTAGAAATGGCAAAGGGACCTAGGTAAAGCTACATCTTTTCAGAAATCACTTGCTGTGCACAAGAGACCTGTAAGCGGTTGGAAAAATCCGGACGATTACAACTCGCCATTGTTTATTGCTCATGCCAGTGATCGCCCCCGCCATTATGACGTCAATGCCTGGGGGCTTATTCACGAACACCATCCCGGCCATTCGTACTCCTGCCGGGCTGACACAGTAACACACGGTTTGAGGGGAAAGTAAGGGAAGTCTGGGAAATACCAATCCCATTAGTCTTCATTTCAGGATACATGCTCCAAAAATATTGAATGTATTGATGCCTGATGTATTCAATAGATCGTAAAATATCACCACTGGCCATTTCCTCGTATTCCTGGCAACAGTATAAGTAGCGCACATCTTCTCTGCCGTGTCTACGCCACCTTTCGTTGAATTATAAAATGATATCATTTCTGTTTTTTTAATCTGTGGACGCATCTATCCTGATTTCGCTGTGCATACTTGAAATTATTTGAACGCTCTTCTTATTTTAGGAAAATATGACACAAGGGCTACTATTTTCCTGAATACAAATACGTTGCAGCACTCCTCCCTACTTTTCACATTCACAACAATTTCTGGGGGAAGCTCCACCTAATTCTTCCTACTGGTTCCCACCATAGTCAATTTTCTTTGAAATAGGTCTTCCGAAATTGGCACACTCATGAACCAATTGGCAGTAACGTTCCTCACTGTTCCCAAAACTGGAATGATATTCCGTTTAACAACTTCCCTTGGACTGTCGTCTACTCTAAAAGGACCGTCTGGCTGAATCCCGAAGTAAACTTTCAATTTTTTTGTATCCGCGAGAGCAAACATTTTTATCCCGTACTTGGCTGGTATATTCGGTAAATGTTGGCGGAAAGAACATCTACCCCGAAAAGGTATCAATTGCTCATATATAGTAGCAAACTCGTCTATGCTGTAGAGATATTGAAATTTACCCACAAACATATCGAAGACCTCTCGTATCGGAGCCAACTTATCTGTTTTTCTCCTATATTCTCTGTCTCTGACATCATCATATCGTAAACATTGAAGTAAAATTTCAAGTCTCGGATCATTCATTGATGCTCAAAATATCTCCATACTCCAACCATCTTGATCGCACGTATTTTTTATG
Organism: Pyrrhosoma nymphula; assembly: GCA_963573305.1. Classification (NCBI taxonomy): domain Eukaryota; kingdom Metazoa; phylum Arthropoda; class Insecta; order Odonata; family Coenagrionidae; genus Pyrrhosoma; species Pyrrhosoma nymphula. Next base: position 145,006,214 of record OY754333.1, read on the forward strand.
TTCTGGCTACCTGATCTGTGAGCACCTAAATAAACAAGTATCCCAATGAGACATCTGATTTCAGAATCGTTTGTAGGCTTAGCTTCTCTTTTTTCGAGAATAATTTTGCGCTTTTTCTCCAAGTTTGATTTTTGTACTATTTGCAAGGATATTTTCATCAAAAATGATGTTGAAAAAATCTAATGGAGATACATCATTTTTATTTCTCTTGAACCCAGCTGCCTGAGATACAATGTTATGGATTGGTGTTCGAACGTTTCGTCGCGGCTCAACAGTACCTACTCTATTTCGCCATACGAACTTTACCCATAAAAATATTCATTTGTCACAGCTGCATACTCAATCTCTAAATCACTGTTGTCCTGACGTGGCTGGTTGTGTTCTGCTTCGATTCTTGTGCTGAAACTGCCGAAAATTCGCTGAGTCAAATTCTTCTTCATCAGACAGTTCACTCGAAAGCAGAAGAGCAGTTTCTATGTCCCTGTCGGAACGTAAGTAGGTCATCTGAGAGAAAAAGAGTTATGTATATTACGGAAATACTTTTACGATCCCTAACATTTTAATTTATATTTTTATCAGGGTGTCAAAATATCATACCTAGGTATACACTGACTGAGTTTTTCGCAAAATCTGTATATAAACTTTCCACAAACAACAGATTTCTATAGAAAGTGTTCTCAGAAAAAATGGTAAAATTTATTCCTAAAATAATGCATTGACAGGCGTATCTGACGCAGTTTCCTTTCTAAATAAGATAAAAGGAAAAAATAATGATGAAAAAAACGTAGAAAAATTTATAAAACGTAATGATGTCTCAGTAAGCTGAATAATGAAGACGTATACATTAGATAAATGCGATAATTTTAAGTAAATAGACTTACAAAATATCAAAAGAAACTATGACTTGCAACAGTAGCATGTAGAAAACACAATGAAAAGAAAACCTTCACTAATTTAGGATAAGTTTGCTAGCATGAAAATAACAGTCGCAAAATTCACTCCAGAGAGATGTGCACTGTATTCAAAAAAGCGTTCGATCTCGACCAAGAACAAAAAGAAACTAATAATTTTCACGGGAGAGGTCGAAAACATCTCAAGCTCAAGCTACTGAAAAGTAGGGGCCATAAAACGTTACCGGAGAAATGTCCCATCCAAAAAAAGACGCTGGGGTGTCTGGGACACCCCGCGCGAGTCACGGCGGGTTAAGAGATTGATACCTTGAAACATTATCCAGCGGCTATACTTCACCTTAAGAATGCTTTATATCGCTGACCACAAAGATCGTCAGACGGAAAGACTGACGAATGTTTCACATATTCCGTGATTATTACCTTTTTACCTTTATTTGGGTATAAAAACTATTCGATAAAATCTACTATGAAAATGCTGCACATAAGAAGGAGCAGAATAAACATCCATGGCTACATTAGTGAGAAGATAAATGACAGTCTATAAATTCCATTGTATTCTGATTTTGCAAGCTGAAGCAGATTGCGTTGCTGAACTGCGATGGTGCCGGAAACTGAAAAAAACAAAAGCGTGGTGGTGAAAAGATCCTTAAAAGCAGTTTAATTTTTAAGTAGCTTGAGCGGTATGTCACTACACATAATATTCACAAACGCTAGCTTTGTTATAAATAAAAATATCCAATATTTCTAAAGATACCAAAATACCTGACATTCATAGCCCTATTTTGTTTAGTTATTTGCCAAAAATAGGTCGGTTTTCATTGGATATGGTACGGCTGTGCGCTCCAGAGAGCCCTTATAACAATGTCTAGGAACTTCTGACGCACAGATCACCTCTTAAATGTAACTGTGCGTGGATTTTTAAAAGATGTATTTTAGAATATATATATATTTCCAGCTGTTCCCCAAATAAGTAGCATGCGCATTACCCTTCTGTCATTAAATGATGATCCTTTCCTTCCAAGTATAGTCAGCATTGTATTCCAATCCACATTGTCAAATGATTTCTCTATATCGAAGAAACAAATATATCTTGGCTGGCCGTTTTGTATCCTATACCCTACGATAAGTCGCAGGACTAAAATAGCTTCTCTCGTTCCCCTAATCTTCCTAAAAACGATTTGGCTTTCAACCAGGAATTCTTCCATCTTCTATTCGATGGTAATAGTACTGTAGATGATTCTGATCAGCAGATTAGTCTAGTCAGTAGAGTTCCAGTTGATAATTCTGGCCAGAATTTCCGATACATGTGCCGTAAAGCAAATTGTTCCAAAGTCTTCGCATTTCTCGGCTCTTTTCTTTTTCGGGATACGTAAGTTTACATTCCTTATTAAATATGTTAGCATTTGACCAGTTAAATAAATACCACATATCAGTTTGTATAGTTCATTCAGGATCCTCACTCCTGGATACTTGAGAAACCTTTAAAGTATATCACCAATTCCTGGCGCCATTCTCTCTTGTTCAAGTCCTTTACTGCAGTATCAAATTCTGATCTTAGAATGGGGTACCTATCCTTTTTCATCTTCATCCACTATGTCTATCTACAAATATCCTGCTTTTCAATGCTTTACGCAGTTAAGTTTCTCCGGGTAATCCAGGGTTTCTTCAAGAGGATGGACTAAACGTTCAAGGCCCCAGAGAGGAACAAAAGTATTTTTTTTACATTATTGACGCAAGACATAATTGATAGGGAGACGAATGGCAACGCAGAGGAATTACGTGGTGTAAATGTTGCGCCGAAAGCAAAGATAATACGTGGAAAACCTTGACTTGAGACGGATTCCTAGTTTTCCTAAGGATTCAGTTTTTAATGGATAGAATTCAGCTGTACATAACCTCCGATTACTCGAGAACCTATCGCCCTTTAATTTTCCTAATTTCCGGCACTCCATGAAATACTCTGCCACTCCGAAAAGAAGGAAAACACCATCTGTTTCACTAGGACATTACTGAGTTTGCGCTTCTTGTGTAATGATGTTCCCGGTGTCCCTAAAACTACTAACTGATAGTACAAAATACCGAGACTGATGGATGTTTTTCATCAGACGATGGATACGAAGAATAGCAATGCCGACTGAGAAACTGAGGATCGATGAATCTATTAAGATAATGCCTCATCTTTAGAATTTTTATTAAAAGCCAGACACACCGCTAAGAAACAAAGCTGCACATCCTGACTGAACCTTCCGGTTCGTTTCTGATGTTCTTTTTGAATAGTGGGGAATAGTGGGGGATAGAATTCTTGGGCCACCATTTTCTGAGCGTCAGACCTACTGCATTGGGTCCCTCAGAACTAACGGAAAGGTTATCCTACCTTTGTAATTTCAACAAAAATTGAAAATAGATGAGGTTTTGCTGCGGGTTGCTAATAAAGGTGACTCTGCTATGAAGTGGAGGGACGGCCGGTATGTACTGAGAATCAGCTCCGAATTAGAGAGAGAAATGATTGCTGTTCTCCGATGGAGAGGAGGTGGAAACAATTCCAAACTGGAAATTCGTTGTTAAATGCAATGAATCTATAGGGTTTATTGTTCATTTTGATTAAACAACATCCTGTTCTCGATTGAAAAAAGACACTTAAGTTGTGCGAACAATTGAGTATTTATATCTTTCACCTTTAAAATCGTTATAAAGTTAATTTTATCATCGTAAAATCCCTCCTTAAGACTACCGCTTCTCAATTAAAAAGGCCTACATACAATCGGCTCACTTAGATTATATTTAGAGAAATTTAGGCTTGTCGAAGCATTTTCCCGAGCATTATGACATAGGCGAAAAAAGATGCGAAAGGGCTTATTAATGCCCTACCCGTACGACTGAGCTCTTGGACCTTAGCTTCGTAAATATATCTTCTTCATCGTAAAAAATGTGAATATAGCGATAATCTAAAACCTCCAAAGGGCCCAATTTGAGGACCTAGATACGTAGGGCCCTTTCTTATTAAGCCCATTATACCATAAAGATTTTAAGGAACATGTGTACCAAATTTTGTAAGAATTTCTCAAGGGGTTTGAAAGTGTGCAGCGTTCAAACAAAGTTTTTCAATTTTATATAATTAGATAGATAGGCGTAATATTTTTTTGGAGAGTGAATGAAACGAAATTAATGTGTAATGGGCATTTTATATTAGTTTAACACTTAAACATATGAGCTAAAGATTAGGGTACTTCGGCAATTCAATTAAATCGTTGTAAAATAAAAAAATGGAAATGTCCTCTAATGCTAACACAGCCTTGCCGTTGACGAACGACGTTCAGGAACGTCAATTGTTGAAACTGTTATAGATATCATAAATATACTTCAAGAATAAAACATTTGGCCATAAATATCTTTTTTGTCGTGCTAAATTAGAATATGTCAAAACTGAACTTCGTTATCGATAAAGTTAAACAATTTTCCCTTGTCATAGGAAGGGAAAAATGGCCACTTCCCCTGGATATAGAATAAATATCATACGCCTTGGGTCGTCTTCTATCGTAGGTAATTCTTAAATCTCCTTCATAATAGCCAGGCTTTCTAGTCTTTTCCATGTGTATAAACTTCTTATTGTCACAAAGAAATGAATTCATTTAAGTGGAACTCACAAGGGGTAAGCTATCGTCAACTGTTGATCACAGCGCCTGAATCTTTGGTCTGAATTTCGATAATACAGTTGAATAAACCTACCTGGTTCTTCTTCTTTGGGGACAGATCTTTCCGGAAACCGTTGCGCTGGTGACCGGAGTCGGAGTGTGAATTGAGATCACCTTCTCTGAATATGAGAATGACTCACGCTGGAGCCATGAATTTCACCCGGTTAGATTTACCGGCTCGAATAAAATTGGGGCTCGGGTTAAAGAACGGTGCTGCGGTGATAAATGTTAATACTCACCAAGCTTACTGAATATAACCGTTCAAATCAAGGAGTACTTCTGAAAACCCAAGAACTTCAGCGGGGATGCAGGTAGCATGCTATAAGTTTCCTTAAGAGCACTGGACTACTAAAGCACTGCCGTTCAAAATTATTAGTGCATATGACGAAGGTGGTGTTTGATTATCTGATAACATTTATCCAGATCCACAGCAAAAAGAAGTGTTCCAGTCTCTGTTTTTATCAGGTTTCTTGCCTTATTATTTGAGATTCACGGTGAGGATTCATCCGTCTCTAACACGGCGAGGATCTATCACCACTCGAACATGGACTAGTGCGCAGTTCTTATCACTAAAGATAAACGTATATATGGAGTGTATGGTCCTTTGACAGTCCTGAATCTCTGACACTTTCTCTGACTCTCTCTGACTCTTTGACAGTCAGTTCTGACTGAAGTTTTCCCCAGCACAAAGAGTATAATTAAATGATTCCTTCAGAAAACTACCTATTCCAGTATATCAGGTTTTACTCTCCTTCGAATCCTTCGTACCTTTTTCCCCACCCCATGCCGTTTAAAATTCCCGCTCTATTCTCATAAAACATTATCACATTTTTAACTTATCGTATAAATTAGTAAAGTTTTTACAAATCTAGATGAATAGTTAATAAATCACTTTGTGGTAAATAATCATCACCTTGGTGTTCTGTTATAAGTAAATAACGTTATTTCTTATACGTAATGTATTTCTGATGTTTACAGGTAACTACCAAGTTCAACTATAAACTACAATTCAGTCATGGTTGATATGAAAAAGATTAAAAAATGACCTACTACACCACGTAACCGATTGGGCGAAGGGATTAATTTAGTATGTAGCCGGTTAGCCGATAAGGCAGAGTCATAGAAGTGGAAATGGGAATCGCAGGTTTGCATCAAGGCAAAGGATCATTATTATTTTTTTTCTTCTTAGGTTTCAGTAAATATATTCACATTCATCATGAGGCATAGCTCATTTGCTGTTAGAATTTTTATAAATTTACTAAATACTAACGTTTAGGAAAAGTCGCGCGGGGGCAGACTCAAAACTCCATTTACGCTTCGTTTGCGCTCAAAAAGGGTGCTTCGCTAATTCTCGGATGTTCCGCTCTACTCTACCGTCTGCACTCCATATGATCTCCCATTGCGTTTAAAGAACTCTTCAGTCACACTTCGTTGACGCTTCTACAGGCCATTTTACACGATGCACTATATTGCACAATCTGATGCACGCATTTATGTGCATGGAAAAATGTATGTCGTGTAAATTGGGAATCCATGGGCAAATACATAAACGAGAGATGGGAAAATGGCCTCTGTTCTAATTACAACCCTGCATTCTCGCATTGCGAAAACAGATGCTACTTCAAATTGTGAAATAAAATGTTTCGGGTTAAACGGTCTTTGTACGCTCCCTTTTCGCAAGGGTACCCACATTTGTGAGTCACCTCCTTTGATATGACGACGTCCTTAATTCAATGGTGGCCATTAAATTACTCTTTCAACATTCCTCTTTAAAATGGTACTTGGCCGGAGTTAAAAAGAAATATTTGTTTCATATTCATAATTTTGCTGCATCGCCGCCGACTATAGGCTCCCCCATCCATACCGAAATACAAGACGTTTCACGTAATAAATAAAACAAGTTTTAAGGAGAGGATCCAATGCAATACCATAGGCTCCTCAACCTTTACTGTTGGCGGCAGTGGCGGCTTGGTAAGGCACGACAAGGACCGCTCACGTGTCTGTGATTTGGGAAGGCACCCCCCAGGGGGGGTTGGGTGGCAGGAAGAGGGAGAAGGGGTTGGGGAAGGGGGAGGAGGAGGGGGGGGTGAATCAAAGTCCCCCCCCCCCCGCCTTAAGCCCTCTTATTATTTATTCTTTCGCTCCTTCCGTGCAAGGTCGGCTTGCTCTGCTCGAGGCGGCCACACTCCATCGGGGAAAGACATTAGACATGTAAATCTATCGCGCGCGGAGGAAATCAGGTAACTGTATACACCGCGTTTGTTTCATCCGAGGCCAAATCAAAAACGATCCGGGAAATTTGAATGCCGGACAGTGAGCTGCCCGCTACCAACTTTTTGGTTACGCCTATTTCAACATTTTTCATTTTTTTCCAGAGCGATGAGTTTTCAGCGATCAAGAAAAACTTAATAAAAGTTTCATAGTACCTATGTTAATGCAGAATTTATTCTCCAGCTTTACCTAAGATGAACCGGAATAACAGTCTGCATAGACTTGTATGTCCTATTTTTACACCATATCCTACCGCCACAACGAAAATAGCTTGTTATTGTACGATATAAAGAATTTTTACTGTTTCAAACTGCATGGATTTTTAATAAACCCCTCTATTTCTTCCAAGACAGAAGAGCATATTTTGAGAATTCATAAGGTACCTTCCACTTAAGTACCTACGCAACCACTTACTGAGTTAAAACTCCTCAAGTTAAAAATCTTTAAAAATTTCCTTGAATTGACCAAAAATAATACATTTCTTTGGATGAAAGTTTAAAAAACTGAATATTTACCAAGTAAATAGAGCAATATTTATAAGTAGCATTGGAATTCATTCTATGATAGATGAGTGAGTGAATAAATCAAATTCCAAAATCGTTTTCACCTCTAAAGCCCAAATCTAACTCTAAAGAATTTAACTCAAATCTGCCTCTAATTTAACTCATATAAGTAATTAGGAATAAGTTGCTCAATAACAGCAATAAATTAACAACTATGATATCATTTAATTTATATTGAAGAATAAATTCGAAGTATTCAGGCTTATTACAAATTATTTATTTCGGTAAAAACTATAATGAATGAAATGTAAGAGAATCAGTTTTAATATACTTGTAAAGACTTAAAGTTCATTGAAAGAAGCAGTATAAGGAAACATGTTATCACGCGCAAAGTTTCACGTTGATTATACTTTTACTTCCTGAAATATAAAAAGGCATTATTTTAATTTTTTTTCGATCCGCAATTTTTCGGACCAGTTTCGCCCTGAATATTCCGCAAGAAGGTCGCTCTCATAGTAATTTTTATTATTTTTTACAGAGCGCAAAATGTTTTACAAGATACCCAATTTTTGTTTCTCTCGTCAAAATGTCCTCTGAGACACTATGCCTCAAAGTTACCGAAATCTCATAGTCATACTGAAGAAGGCTGCAGCACGGAGTCAAACAGATTACTATATCTACTATATAAGTCTACCATCGGCAAACGTAAAACTTTACAAATGTTCATTAGGGGTACGTGTAAAAGTCCATACAAAATTTCATTGTAATCCGTGATGGTCAAGCGGGGTACTTCTCTGAAATCAGACCACTTGGCGTGGAATGACCCATCTACCTTCGAACTTCAAGGTATTGGTAATAGAATGTCAGGATAGTCACGCCCGAGATGAGTAGCGTTATACCACAAGGCACTACACGTCCCCTTCCGCCCGCCACCACATACTCCACCCGGAATTCGACCGCTAACCTCAGCTCGCGTGTTCAGGTGTTCTAATGTTTAATGTTGGATATGGAGCATAAACAGCAGTTGAAAATATTTTTAAAAAATGACAACCAGGGAGCTAGTATAAAGCGTTAACATGCTTGTAATTCGAGTAAACAATGCTGCAGCTACATCAATGGCGAATTATTTTCGTAACAAAATGAGGGGAAGCGGGTTAGTATGGTAGCCCATACCGAAGGCCCGAGTTCCAATCCCAACAGTTGCGGGGATGAAGTATCATCAAAACCTTGATCTCTACTTGTGTGCTACATGGAGAGCGCTTCGAATCCAGTATTCCGTCAGTCGGGTGGGACGTGTAACAGTGTACCCCCTGGTACCATTCGCGAATGTTGACGCCATTTATCACTCTACCCTTCCTATTAAAAGGAAAAATTCACTTGGTTAGTTTTCCAAACAATTTATTGTTCTCCTCCGGTTTCAACGTTTAAAATATCATTTTCAAGAGGTAGGTACACAAGTAGTCGGCCGTCTCTAATATATAAGCTTAACAACAGCCGGAAGTGGGGTTTTTATTGGTTTTCTGGCAAAGGGGGGAGGGTAACACGGGTGATTATACGACATGGAAGGTACCAAGATCAGGATCATGGGGGAGGTGATAAAGAATGAGAAGGAACTGGCACAGAAAGACATGTAGAGTGATTCAACGAATCAACCACGTTTATCAATATTTTTTGCTCATATAGTTTAGAAAAAGCTCTAATTTCAAAATGTTCCATGGAATAAGTCGACCGCCTTTTTCACACGTTTTCTGCATATGAGCAGTAGCTTGAATTTGGGCCATCGGATTTAGAGGACCAAAAATAGCATATTTTCTACACAAAAAATACATTATCATAGTCCGGATAAAGAGAAAACAGTTCTACAAACACCAAAAATGGTATAAGAGAGCACTCCACCAGATGCTACTCATTCCAAAAATATATTCCCCACTTGAAAGTACCAGCCCCTCATTTATAAAGGGCATGCACCATAGTTTTCGTGTTCAATGCCACTTTGAAACGCGTGAGTGACCACTTTAGAGGAATTCAGAGTACGTCGGTCTAAGCCTTGATGGCAATTTCAGCGAACTCACCCACTCACGAGATGTGTCCACACGAATCCGCGAAATTCACCGCACACTGATAGAACTCCCTAAGGACTTCCTGATTCTCTCACCAGTGCGTCACTTCATCGGCTCTTTCTGGCCAATCAATGACTTCGGGAATGCGCCATTCGGCTCGCTGGCGGAAATATTCTTAACGGAAGCGTGAATAGCAACTCAGGAGAACCGTTCTTTGATTTCTAAAGAGAGGAGTAATACACCACCGGAGAATAAGTCAATTGTTGAGTTGGTGGTGCCCACCGGGGACTTGAGGAGTTCTGGCGAGGGGAGATGCAGGGAAGGATGGTGGATCGCGGCGAAGAGGAGTGGAGGGAATGGGGGGGGTGGGTGCAAGAAGAGAGACCAGGGCTAATGTAAGATGCGGGCGGCGGCGATCGAGAAGAAGAAAGACACAAAATGGAGGAGTGCGGTGTGACGCTGCATTCTGTCCATCCCCCACCTTTGTCCATCCAATCATACTCCATTATTCACGGCTGGGTGTCATTTATCCGCAAGGATGGCTCTCAACCGCGTGTCACAGAGTTCCATCGTTTATTCCACTCCATCGCGCAGCTAGCGCAAGACCTTTGGATGGCCACGTGAGGTCAGTCATCTCCACGGGCCCAGATTCACGGATGTGCGATATGACGGTACATCAACGCCATATTTTTATCTCATCGACCGGGAGTATAGAAATAATAAGAAAAACCCAAAGGTTGGAGAAGTGGATGGGTGGACCCATACGACACGACAGCAGAGGGTAATATTGAAGCCATAGAGAATGCGCAATCGGCCTTATTGAATGGATCAGTTGTGCATTTAACGCGCCAAAAACACATTTTTTGTTGCAAAATCGTAATGATTTATCTAATTGTAATGTAAAAAGGATATAATATAAAAAAGCCCTGCATTATTCATCAAATGTATCGATAAGTTTCGCACAATAGCCATGTAAGGGGGACCAATTTAAAAAAAAAATAGACTTCATCTTCGCGCGCTATAACGTTATCTATTCTATTATTTAATGTGTGGAAACATGGATAACATGTTTCCGATAATTATCATTAATACGCCGATAACCACGATGAATATTGATTACTTGATATGCGCAAAAATCATTGGCACCGTGATAGTATCGACGACACAAAATAGACGAAAACTTTCAGCACCTCTAAGTAAATGATAAAAGTCACCAACAAAACTTAATGCACACTGAATCGATGATTTTGACCAATATGCTTGATAATTATTAACAAGTATATAAAGGGGGTTTTCCATTCAAGGTGTTGAAGTGAGCGCCCATCAGAACACATCAGCGCACTTTCGAGCACACGAACGACGTTGAATGGAATGATGTTCGCTGGCGAAACGTTTTATTACCAACTGGTAGATAACATTCTTTGGATGCACAACAGACACGGCCTGATTTTTTGTTTTAAGTTGTTGAATTCGTTCAAAACCGTTACTTAAAAACGTAAGTATTTCATCACAGAGTAATTTAAAACCTCACAATATGCACGTTTGCCGCCTTACTGAAAATCAACCAACTAAACAACAATCACGGACGCCATAATCGACGTTCTTTTGTTGTTTAGTGCCCATGAATTTTGCTCCTGTTCTGTTTTGAAATGCGCTACCTAGCGCGCAGGGTGTGAATCACGAATGGAAGGCAAGTGCGCTGTTGCGTCACCAAGTGATTAGCGCTCTAGAGCGAATGGAAAACACCCAAATATTGTCAACATTTAATAATGCTTTGCATCGGCGGAAAATGTTAATAGCAGAGAACCTATATCGTCAAAATTCCGACTCATAGCTCAATAATTAATAATAGAGCTAGGGAAGGACACTTCACAACCCCAATTTTTTCCTCCACCGACGATATACGGATTGAGGACTTTTAGACACAAAGAGGCAACTGATCGTGGTTAAAAGTCCTCCGGAGTGTCAAGATCGCCGCTTCATTGTCGGTGCAGCACGATGGGGATGGCATTCACTCTCCATGAGGGTGGCCGGCCAGCATGAACGTAAAAACACGTTTATTGCTTCCCGATGGAGGTGCTGTTAGGAAAACATTTGCCGCCCCATTTCAGAGTAATGGGCCAGCAGAACTCTGTCCATTTGATGGCGGCGTGATACTTCCTCCTTGGCCATTCCAACACTAAAGCTTGGAATAGACGCAGAAACGCGCCATAAAAGATCCTCAAAGTGCTCCATTCGCATAAAATTAGGCAAAATATATTCGTTTGGAAGCTTTTACTCGGTAGAAAAGTCTAAATAGGTTTATCTTCTCAAACCAATATATTTCTTTAATTTACGTAAATACTGATAGTAGCGTTGAGGTTACCATTTAAAACTTATGCTTCAAAGCTCTCGAGGAAGAAAACAAAAGATAGCTCAAATTGATGAACGCAATATCGTTAGGCAAGGAGTAGGTGGCCAGTCCAAAGAATCCTGGAAGAATTAAATCTACAAGTATAAAGCTACTGCCTGAATTGAGCGAGATCCAACTTCCAGCAATACCCTGTGATATAAAGTAATTGCATTTAATAGGTAGTCAATAAGATATAGAATAAGAAGAAGAGCTAAGAAAATTTTAAGGAAGAAATGAAATGCAAACTGACCCCAGGACAGATATTATTGATAAATGAATCTCTATAACTTATTTGAATGAAGAATAAGAGGTAATCTCTGACAGAGCATGACATTAATTTCGTAAAAGGACTAACAATAAGTATTTTTGCCTCAATGTGGAGCGTCGAGAATATTCAACGCATTTTCATGGTCAAGAAGGGTTTTGGATAATATTCACCATGGTTATTGTGTGCAGCGCGGTTATTCATTTTATGTTCCGTGTATTTTCGCTGAATCGCAACTTGAAGAGCATTCTTGGGGTGATCTTAGAATCACATTGCGTGCAGCTAATTGATCGAACAGGTTCACTTTCTCAGAGGGCTTCTAGGAAATGGTATATATGTGACAAAGTAATTGCAACACAACGAAACCACTGTAATTTCCCCAATAGGCTATTTCTCTCCTCAAAGTTCAGTTTTGCTAAAACTGTGGTTTGCAGACCAGTAATCGAGCTAACGAGTAATTATCACTGATATGGGGAAAAACTAAGCCCTAGAAATGGGAAAATAGGCACTGGCCAGACCTGACCTGAGTGACAGGTCTGACGCTTCTCGAGCTCCGATCTCATCTTTATCCTCGGGGGAAACCTTCGTGTTTTCGGAGGCAACTCCCGAGAAGACTCGGAAAGCGGAGAAGGGAAGTCGGAATAAGGATAGCCTCTCGAGAGCGATATTTGGATATCCAATCGGAGATGTCGCTCAACACTAGTCTTTAAACCTCTCCTTATGACGACGTACGCGATAATTGATCCGGACCTTTTTTTGCCGATCGAAAATTACCTGGGTGGGAAAAAGGCACCATAGGCCTGGCGGGGTCGGACTGAGGTAGGACGGGGGAGAGCGTTCGCGGTTAGTAATTGAAAGGCGTCCCTGGATGGAGGCGAAAAGGGGCCACGGTGCGGCGGTGCCTATAAGGGCCCGGCGATGAGTCTGCAAGGCCGAAGGGATCAGGGTCAAAGGGGGCCCAGCAGGGGAAAAGGGGGTGTTGAAGCTCACCGGCTGACACCAGGGGGGTGGGGTGGTTGTGGAGAGTGTACTCCTATATTCTTGGAGGGAGACCTCGTCAAGGGGCTCCCTGGCCGTCACGCTTGGCTACTCTTCCGGTGCCCACTCATATGCAGCGCGTGCTTCCCCGTGGACTGGTGAATGAATGCGTCCGAATGAAGGGATCGGCCGGAGACTTCAACGCCTGCATGTTCGGTGACTTCAACGCCCGCCTATTCGGAGACTAGGGTTCAATGGGGAAAAGGGTGAATAGGGTTTGGAAAGGAGATGGGTAAGAAACACTTTGCTATGACTGAGGCATGCTAGAGGACCTTTATATGTGCTCAGTGATGGAGCAACAACTTGATTGCCCAGCGATTTAAGACAGAAGGAACGAGATTTTCCTGCTGTGAAAGTGTAGATCACATTTAAATTTTATTTTATTATTTATGCAGTACCTATCAAAAGTAAATATTAATGACGTAAAATCTTATTTTTTATGAATTTCTCCTTCTCATTATATAAAAATTTATATTCGAGGCAAAGAATTTTTTTCACGCTGTATTCTAAGAATTCTTTCACAACCGAAGGTTTTTTTATTCGATTTAATAAAAAAATAGTATGAAGTTATTTTTGAAAATGATTAAAAAATGAAACGAACTTTACACTGTTACATTTCTGACGCTAAGTTTGAGTCAATAATTACGCATTTTTAAAAACTTATGTTTTTCTGGAGTGCGCATTCATTCCATTTCTTTTTCGGAAACTGCTTTTATACTCAATGGCAAATGCCTTGAAAATCTTGGCAATAGATGTCTGATATTTTGGCATCAATAGTAAGAGAGATCTTTTTATTTGTAATGAGGTCAAATTACTTGAATTCTACATGCAGGGATATCTTGCTCTAGTTGCCAAAATGTGTACCCGACATTTCGGTTTACGAAATTACCTTTGCATAACGCTGTCATTAAATGATGTGCCAAATTCTGTGTTAACATAAAATACTTGATGATATTAATCTTGCAGAGATAAAAACTTTTCATAGTAATTATTTTAATGATTGGTAGGTTAGCAGAAGAGCACAATGCCCTCCGATGTTAATTTAAACTGTACGACCTTCACGAATGGTAGTATTTTCACGCATGCTAATGGGTATCGACTGTAGGGAATTTCAAATGAAATGCAAGTGATAATTTGGCAACGTAGATAAATTGGTTACTATGTGAAGAAATAAGGCAGTTCGTTAACGTGTTTTCCCGTCAAACATAGATTATAAGAATGGACATATTATCTGAGATGGAAGACAAACTCGACGCCGCCCTTCCTCCTTCATTTAAATAATACTCCGCTTTTATTGACCAGCCATTCCATTATATACGGAACGAATGACCTCAGCTGTCGGTAGCCTCTCAAAATAACCTACCAAACTCATTTTCTCCATTCACAAGAAATAAAATTCCTGAAAAAGTTCAATAGATACCGTGGTGGATCTTTTATAAATTGGATCAGATTTATTGATACCATAATTATCGGTTTCGAGAAGAAAGTATTTATTGATTGCAGTATGCAATGTGTACTGATCGGACTACGATTCCTAAGAACTGAGTTAATGATGCAGACGTTTTTGCTTCATTTTCTGTCAGTTAAATGTTTCAGTACGTTTTATTCTGTCCCTAGTAAGGGTTATGAGGTTTTGTTTAGAGATGGTTAAGGGATATCGTTATCAGGGCTGCTGAGTCACTCAACAGCCCTGAGGACGATATACAAGTCGGACATCGAAACGTCGGCCAGTATGGAGAGTCTCACCCGGTGGAGAATCCGAGAGTAACTCCTGTATCTTCGTAGCCCCTTTTATGATTAAGCGCGCACAAGTTGCGCTCCTCACGGAGTCAGAAGTTCTGAGGACATAAATTTGCTGAAGTGTATAGAAAGGGTACCCAATCTTAACAAAAAGTCAATAATTGTATTTTCAATTAATCTTCAAGAAGCCATTGAGATTCTCCACCTCAAAGTGATGTGAAAACGCCGACATACGTTGTATTTCATAAAATAAATCTTGTGATATATTAATCTTGTTCATTATTAACATACATTCCCAGTACATCTCAGCAGAAACAGTAAAATCATTAAAAATTAGTCTTTTATTAAAATATTCTCTACGACACGTCCTAAACCTCATAGCCTTGAGGTATTCACGGGAGCCTCGATTCTCGTGGAATTGCAATTTACGTTCATACATACCGTCATCATATAGATTGAGATATTCCTTGACCTAATGTGTTTTTTATGTACTTAAGTAAAATTAATGAGAGAATCACTAAAACTACTATCATTATGGCCAGTGCTTAACTCACATTTCCAGTCAGTGTTAAAAATGACGGCTGGATCACCCAATTTCTTTTTGATGAAAGAAGTTTGGGAATTTATATTTTCCTACACATTGACAATAAATACGTGAAATTAGATAGATAAATAGGTACGTATTCATAGTTCTTTTCATCGAATAATATATACAATCTAAAATTTAATATCATCATTTCAATGATTTTTAATCTCGCCTCTATATCTTCCCTTTAGTATTCCATGAGGTCAAACATATGATAATAAGCTTTTAAGGAAGCTTATACCTAACAGTTGTAACGTTTTTATAACCAAGCTATTATAAACTTATCGACTCAACAGCATCATAAATTAGTCTCACACGACTACCCCAAAAGCTCACTCAAAGACTCATCTAACGGTGTATCCGTGAGGAAGAATTCTCGTTACTTTTAACCGCCAATACAGCTCTGAATGGTAAAAGGAATTCTAATGCATACCTTAATAATGGCCATGTAACTACCCGACTACATAATTCCAGTGTCAAGTGTAATTTCGTCTACATGTCTACCCAAGGGAGCATTCTACACGACTTATTTCGATAATTATAGATAGACTGAAACATATATCACTTTATAAAAAAAGTATTTTCTCCAATGCTGAAAGTAGATCTGTATTTCTAAAACAAACTTAAAGGAAAACAATATGTGACCTATTTTTTAGGGTTTGGTATTGTAACATCTCTACTAATGTTTCAAGTGGGATTTTACAATACCAGCTAAGATAGAAGCACCAACTATCTATTACCCAGGTTGAAATATATGTTCCCAGGATAGTTAAAATACAAAGATATTGCAGTGCCGTTATTTTGCTTTGCTGAACCAAACTGACAAAAAAGTCTTGTATTGTGACCCTTTATCACGTGAACGCATTGGCATCTATTAATAAACAGATAGGGTCTGATTTAGGGATAAGAAAGTTCATCCATTTCTTCCATTTCACCAGAAGTCACATCGCTGTTTTGGCCCTAACTGGTGGTAGTTCCGGCCACTTTAGTCGGGAGAAAGTTAAAGGCATGATGTAATGGATTAACGATTTAAGTAGAAACTCGTGTCGTAGTCAAATATCAGCTTCAGGTCCCAATAAAATCCCCACTGCGACTCAAAAATAAATAAAACAATCCATTAGAAATCATGAAACGAATCGAGACTACCAACAAAAGACGAAAAAATGGTAGTTAGCGCCTTGGCATTTCTTGACAATTTCCTACAGCATCCATATTCAGCCACTATTGTCCTACGTTGCAGCAGCATTAATGGAATTAGGTTAATATGAGAATGCTAATGTTCTAATGAATACTTGGAATTTTTGAACATGTTTTGTATGGAACAGGTTTTGTATAGATCTAAGAGGGATCTACGAGCCTCTATTCTTTTAATAATTACATGAACATTTTTCTAACATTCATTCACAATGCATCATAGTGCTGTGTACACGGTTACTACTTAGTGATTGAAGGCGCTCATAAGAATGCAGCGAGGGAGGCAATGGAGGCTTATTAAGGAAGAATAACAGTTGATAAACGATTTTAATATTAGATTTAATTTCAAAGGTGTTTATGCTGGGATAATAGCTTCACATTGTCGTATACAAAGCAAAATCGAATGTAAAATATTCGAGTAAAAAAACTACACCAAAAAATGTTGATGCATCAGTAATATATTGCAGTCGTTGTTCAATTAGAAATCGTAGGCCAGTTACTGATCGGTATTTCCCGTATTTTACTTCCTAAAACCGTTTCATAACGTGCCACTTGAAACTTACTACTACTTCCTACCCGCGGCTTTATCTTGAATTTATGATTGAGGCTGCCTGAGCGCATTTACGGTGCGAATTCGAGAGGAAGCGAGGGCCAAGGAGACGAGATTTTGAGAGGTCTTGAACGTAGGATGGTGGGTCGCGTGCAGAGAGAGAAGATATAGGTGAGGCGCCCTCTTGCGCCCTCGAGTCACAATTGTTTCTCGGAATAATTGCCAGCCGAGGCGCGCGCCCATCACAAAGTGGCAGGCTGCCATTAACTTGGGATGCGGCAAAAAAAAGGCCGAGTTCTACCTATCGGTTGAATACGGGTGAATATGGCTTCCCCGGTATCAAACTTCTCCCTACCGCCCTTCGTCGGCCCGACCGCAATTTGGCGCCGAATTGAGCGCTGTCAACTTTAAACGCGGCTCTAAGGCTCTCTCGACTTTTCTTTCCTCTTTGAAGCATTCGGAAAAAACGTACAAGCACCTCCGGAAAGCGAACGTAGATAATCGAGTATCATTCAGTTAATCAGCTCGAAGCAAGTCGCGAATGCAGCAATTGAAATGCGCATAACATATTCATTGAACTGAGGAATTCGACGTATAAATACTCCGAAGCATTTCCTGCCATATGGAATACATACGGATTATTGGACTATTATATATTTTTTCGTTATAAATCATAATCTGTAACTTCCTGTGGATAAATCACCTTATCTTAATAGCGAATTTAATCGGTAGCACATTACTTACGACAACATACTCACCAAACCACAGGAAATAGAAGATTATAATAGGAAATTGAAAAAATAAGGCATCAAATGGTGGTCAGTGTAATGTAGTTAATATTGACGACGATTCATAGAACGCCATTCGGAGATCATGATAATTTACTCTAACTCACCATTTTATATATATTAATTACTCAGAGGGGATGACGGAAGTTCTCTCTAAACGAATAGTTCGATAAATAATTATACCAAACTCTAAAATGCCGTATCTCATTATAATTAATCTCAGCTTTAATTGTTTCCTAACTATATCACTGAGTTTCCGGTTGAAAGATAAATACGTTGCCAGGCAAGTGCTTCAATTACACAAGTTCACATCTGATATCACGGCTGCTTAGCCTAATAAATTATAAATGCTTAAGTATTAGCAAAAAAACATAATGATACACGATTAACAGTTCCAAAAAGTCATAAAAAGGGAAGTACAAATTGCTTCCTTCCAACAATTACTTCCTGGATCCGCTCTAGACTTAAATGACCACACAAATGCTCTACTCACAATAGCCATTTAAGTAACATTCACAATGGACACTTATGAACATCTCAAAAGATGTACAATAAAGCCAAAGGTATAAAAAATCAATGGAGAACGGTTCTGACGAGTTGTATTGGATTGCGTTGGTTGAAATTAACTCATGAAAATAGATGGTAGTTCCTACACAGAATTTTATAATAGCTAAGTGCAATGAAATGACAACCTTGAATTGGGAACAATAAGTTTCGTAATAGGTAACCAGGGAATTGCACAGCAGAAATTAAAATGAAAAGCTCTCCTCTTTAAAAGGGACCTCTTCAGTCCCGGTGTAGCATATGTGCTACATTGTATCATTATTTTTTTGCACGCTTACTATGTATCGAATTTCATCGTGGTTGGTGACAATGTATTCTCCACACTCGACGTGTTTCTTTTAATGCGTGTGGTTTGTGATCCAAACTGACAGTCGTCGACGAGACTCTGCCGAAAAGTCGTGTTTCAGACGACATCAGCATGAGTGCAAGAAGAAGAGGTAAATATAATATATGTTAATACAAATTTTTTTCTTCTTCACATTTATGTAATCTTAATGCATGCAAAAGATGTTATGTTAAGACTATTTAATCATAATTGTGAAGTAGTGTGGTAGCCAAGGTTTTAAATTCCATGTAGCATATGTGCTACATCAGGTCTCTATGCTAGCTGAGCTTATTCACTCACTATCTTCTGCACAATGCAGAATGTAGCAAATATGTCCAAATTTCGTGCTTTTTAGGTCATAACATTGCGTTTTACTTTAATTATTGGACTAGTGGACTATACTGTTTCCCAAATATTACTCTTTATTTTGTTCATTACAGATCTAAATGTTAATACCATTGAAAACATTTTGAACGAAATCGACTCAAATCACTTGGACATCGACTTGGATGATGACGATCCGTTTGATGAGGGTTTACTAGAGAGAAGCAGAGAAGAACTAAGCGATAATGAAGCCATGGTGATTCCGGATGAGAGCGCTCCTCTAACTGAATTGTCTCCAAGAGCAAGAACACAGTGGCGCCGAACAAACCGGTAAGTTTAGTAAATTGTTAATCGACTCATTCTGGGTATCACAGGATGTGTCAAACTAAACCGATAGTCTATAGTAGGAAGGTATAGAGAGATCTATCACAATTTAATTGAATGATTTTGTTTTCTTTTGTTTAAAGCTATTAAAGTCTAGACATGTTGGCTTACTCCAAACACACATGTACTCATGATTCCCCCTCCCCTTAGAAAAAGTTTCATGGCCCCTAAGGGGAAGCTAACAAGTAGCAAGCCTATAGCACTAGTATTTGATAATTTTCGCAGTTATTACCCAGTGCAACATTGTTTCTGCAAATCCCCTTGTTGGCCCATTTTCATTCTTTGGCTTTCTTTCATCCTGCCCTATGACCTACCTTGTCAAGTCTCCGCCTATATCAGGCGGGGAGAAACCAAAATAATTTGTTTACAAAATAATTTTTTCACATTAATTTTTGTTTATCTGGGCTATTTTTACGGCTATAATTTTATCATATCAAAACGTATTATCCCTTGGTTTACTTTATTGAAGCACAGAGATGAATCAATACACCAAATGTTGTGCCCACTGATAGAAATTTGAGTGAGATTGAATTCAAGCAATAAAATCTCTCCTTTCTAAGAATTGAGCGCATGTGCTATTTTATTACCCAATTTCACGCTCCAAGTATCAAAGTTAATTTCTTAGAATTGGCTTAGGGTTGCTACGGAGGGAGAGTGGTGATTACCATGCACCATGTTTCCTAATACCATTTGGACTCTGTGCAGGGTACGTAACTTACTTCTAGGAACGTGGCACTTTTCTATGCCTAATTAGGTGTTTTCAATGCACTAAGTCGAGATATGCACGTTATTGGCGCATGGTTATAAGAAGTATTATTAAAAATTATAAAATGTATGCGTTCTCTCAACAGTTCGATTTTTTTATGCATACGATTTCCAATGCCTCTCAAATAATGACAGTAATTGCCTCCCAACTGAGCACGCCTATGAAATTATTGTGACAGGGTTATTCCTGATTTAGACTATTACGCATTGAGTTATGAATGCTATCAATGGGTATGATTTGCAAGTATTTTTATCCCTTCTAGGTTCACTACTTCAGCAACCCTAGATTCCTTTGAAATTACTTCACCTGAGGTTGAACAGCCTTTCGACTATTTCTCACGTTACTTGAAACCATATTTCTTCGAGGAAATGAGTCAATTCACAAACATGAAGAATGCGCAAGTTTCGGGGAGAACTCAGAACTCAAGTGCGGGAGAAATAAGGAAATTTTGGGGTACCAGTATCTTTGCATCTTTGCTTGGATATCCTAGACTCCGCATGCTGTGGGAAAAGCGATCCCGCGTTCCAATTGTTGCAGATAACGTAAATCGTGACCGTTTTTACCTTTTGAGATGTAATTTAAAAGTAATTGATGACAAAAATATTTCTAAATATGAGAGGAAGGTCGATAGATTTTGGAAAGTTCGTCCTAAGTTGAATAGTATTAGGGATGCTTGCCTGCAGAACCCACTGCCAAAGGAAGCGTGCATAGATGAACAAATGCTACCATTTCATGGTCAGGTACAAATGCGGCAATATGCCAGAGGTAAACCTAACCCAGTAGGTCTAAAGAATCATGGCATCCACGATAGGGCAACCTCTAGACTTGTCCATGTATGAGGGAAAAGTTCGTGAAGTCAATAGTTGGATGTTAGATGTCGGTGGGAGGAGTGGTTCTAAAACTATCTGATTCCTTACCTTCAGATTCCTCAATCTTTATGGATCGGTATTTTACCTCGGAGAGTCTCCTGGATAAACTCCTCACTTTTCGCAGTATATTAGCCAGTGGAACAGTAATGGCTTCACCTTCAGGAACCTTTTTCAAGACTGACGGAGAAATGATAAAAGAAGGGAGGGGGGCCCAAGATCAGTTTGTTAGAGGAGATGAGAGCATTTTGGTGATCAAATTGTTTGACAACAAACCAGTGTAATTTATGTCCACGCAGTATGGAAGAGAACCAATTGACGAGTGCAGAAGATGGTCAAAAAAGGATCAAGTTTATGTGCAGGTACCCCGTCCTAAACTCGCCCAAGGATACAACAGATGCATGGGAGGAGTTGATCTTCTCGACAGAGTGATAGGGAAGTACCCGATGAGGTCTCGGACAGGGAAATGGACTGTGAGAGTTATCCACCACTTTGTATATTTTGCAATTGCTTCTTCTTGGATAGAGTAACGGCGAGCAGCCCAAATAAATGGTTGGCTGAGGAAAGATATCCAGACATATTATATGTTTAAGTTGGAAATAGATGACACACTCATGAAGAAAGGATCTGAGCTAACAGAACGCAGTTCCTCTGATGAGAGCAATGAATTAGAAGACGAAGGCGATGAAAATCCCAAACCAAAGAGGCGACGAGTTCCAACACCATTACCATGTAAGTCGGTAAGATAATGTAGTGCAAAACATCCACCATCATTTATGAATTCAGAACAGAAGAACAAGTCACGATGTTGGTATGAAGGATGTAAAGGTTTTACATTTGTGCGATGTGATAAGTGCATAATATTCCTTTGCTTGAATGCTAATCGCAATTGCTTCAAGAAATTTCATAAAACTTAATTTTATTGTTTTAATGTACTTGCTCCCCGAATGATCCCAAAGATAATGAACAAAAATTAAATGTAAAATAAAAAATACATCTAAATTTCCAAAATGGTGTTGATTTCTTTATTTTGCAAATATTAAAATGTTGTGACCAATTTTTATATTTATTATGTTGTTATTACAATAAAAAATAGTGTAAAATTGTTTTTTAAACAAATCTGGTAGTTTTTGTGTAAAAATATAAGTTTGTGCAATAAAAAGAATAAACATTAAATTTTATGAGCAATAGTGTTTTCATTTTTCAAGAACAAATTGACAAGCTTGAGTCCCAATTTAGCATATATGCTACATGTTCTCCTGCCCAAACCACTGGTTGAAAAAATTTAAAGTGGCAATGCTAAAAAAGGTTCCTTAAAATAAGTTATACAAAAAGTTTTGACGTCAATTGGCGGCAGGCTGAGGAGGTAAATCAAAAAGATAAAACTCGTTTCATGCACTTTGATGATTTCATATTGATGAAAATACATGCTTTAAAAATGTAATTAATATGAACGGTGAAAATAACATCAATTAATTAGAAATATAGGACGACTGCCTGTATTTTGACTAACCCGTATATTTAGCGTCTCAATTTCCTCTCCTCAGCCGAAGATATGTCTCCGGTGAAAGTAATTGTTGATCGAGAAATATAAATGTTGGGAGTTCTTATTTGTTTTGAAAGACGCAATCACGAGGAATCCCTTCGAGATAAGCCTCACTTGTCGCTCTTTGCAAATACTCCTCATTTAATGCTTTTTTAGCGACTCATATCCATATTATTTAGGGGTTAGATGGAAGAAGGGACTTTTAAAGTCTCAATCTCACCCCAATAAAGACGTTTATCTATCTTTTCTATCCATCTATACAAGCGATACGTGTGTTTTAATTAATATGCACTCTTCTTTCATTTGCTGGCTGCAGTTCATGGGAGTTTCTTCTCGAATCAGAATTGCATGGAAATGAGAAACACATGACCGTTAATGAGGTTACCAAACGGGATCTTAGAGTGCCTGGAATGCCTACAAAAATATATTAGGAGTTTTGAGAATAAAAAGTATGCCGTCACATATTATTCATACGTACCTACATATATTATGTTGGGCCGGTCAGCGAACCTTGCCGATTTCCATAACCCACACGGAGCCTGGGCCGCGATGGCGATGCATATCTCTATTCGATGGGGCTTGGGATCGCCGCGTGAGATGGGTCAAAGTTCAGATGCGTGCTGCCCACCGGGCAAGTCCGCGGCTCGTGCCGCAAGCCGTCTGGAGGCACGCGAATGGCGTCACGAAGGATTGAGATGAAAGATTATTCCGATGCGCCAGCCAACAGCCTCCTATCGCACTCAGCGAACTCATGGCCCGTGTCCTTACCATACTCTGGCCCAAAAGGCTTTCCATAATCACCACGAAAATTATGTCCTACATCCATATTAAATTAATATGACCAATGCCAAGACGAAGAATAATAATGGTTACACTGATCATACAAAAAATCGTAAGAGGTATAATAAAATACGTTCCAAAAGCTAATGAGAAAAAATTACAATGCTGGTAATAGGTTTACAGAGTGATCATGTATTTCACTGAGAACACGTGAATTTGCGCTGAATCGGCAAGTACTTGTCAGCGTAATTTTGACTTGCAACGATGTCTGAGAATATGGTCATAATGAGGCTATTGCCCGTTGAGAGCCTTCAAAATTTTTACAGACATTTGCAAATTAAAAATATAGCTATGGGATAAATAATTACGGGAAGGAAAAATAGTTAAACTTATATCAAGGAAAAAAGTAAAACAATGGTGAGCAGTATGTAAGAGAGCAAATAATTTCAATGGTAATGAGGTTGGCTTTTGAGTAATAGTTATGCATTATGAATTAAGTTACCCCTTCTTAAGTACGATTGACTACTATTGTTTTGCTCAAAAAGTAACTAGGCAAAATTTAAATCAAGTGTTACAATTAAATGTGGTAATTCACAATGAAATGATTTCACTAGCACTATCAGATCCACCTATTACTGGTCTCGTATTTAAGCCAATTACACAACCAAACCTAACACACCTGGCAAGCAAAACGAAGATGCGGGTTTGAATATCGATTAAGAATGATTTCTTGTGGCCTATTTCATTATTTCGGTGCAATTTCCTTGCACTCGAAATATGGCCGCGTACATTGTCCAAGTGTGTTACTATTGCATTGAATATTGTTTTAATAATACTAATGGACCTATTCTATGCATGAATGAAAGCTATATTAATGCTCTGGAGTAACCCATTATAGCAGGTAGCTATATACAGTTTATACATTATGCTCTTTTCCGACAACTCTTTTTTTATACATTATAATCGTAATATATACATAAAATAAAAACGAAGTATACAAATTTAACACCAATTTATCAAATTAAGTTAAAAACAATGCATTAACAAAATTTTCACAAATTTTATGTTGAGTTTTCAAATAAGAATACAGTTTTTCTTGGAATGATTGGAGTGATGAGGAGGATTTAATGTGAGAGGGTCACGAGTTCCAAAACTTGGGAGCAGTGATAATGGAGGAGTAAAGATAGAGGTTGGTACGGGCTTCGTGGATGTGAAGGAAGCTAGGTTCTCATCGGGTTCATCTTTGGGAAACACTTCTTCTGGGGGTAACTAGAGCATATAGGTAGGCGGGATTCCAATTAAGGGAGCTATAAGGGTTACCATGCATTTTTATTCAGATACAGCTGCTACCCTGGTAGCCTCTGGTCTTTCAATAACATAGATACTCTGAATAACCCATTAAAACCATTTCTAAGCATAAGAGCCCATAATAGACAGCTAAGTAAGCAAGGACCCATAATAGACAGCTAAGTCAGTCCTAGGTAGGTAGGTACCTAGGTAGGTACCTAGGTAGGTACCTAGGTAGCATGTGCAAGTTGAGAATCTATGATGGCCCTTAGTACGCTCCTTTGAACTTTAGGTTAGGTCATGACCTCCTTAGAGCTCCGAGAGCTCTCTTACGGACATTATCCAAAATACGTGACTTGTGGCACTCACATACTTCGTACTAAAACACGCGTGAAAATGGAAAATCATCCGCAGTCCAATTGCGCTTCGAGGATTTCGATCCACTCGCTAGTTTTTAAACGTATTCTCTCGTCCCTACACTCCAATTGGACTTAACCTCAATTCAACTTGTTTCAACAAAACATTACCTTAAAATTGAACGCGACGGATATCTATTAAGTATTTGTAATTCATTGTCATATTCACTGTAAGTCGGCCTGGCCAACTAATGATCATGCGTTCGATAAACACCTCGTGTGTGTCAGTTATCTTCGTTACAGGATTAAGACCTTAAATTGACGGTGTGATGCACCCTTAGAAGTTTGAGCTCCCAGAACGCACGCATCCCCATTACCAATCCGAATATTGACTTGCTGCCACTCACCATTACATTCTCCTCGCAGTTAACCTTTTAATTCCAGCACATTTCTTCAAAATCAATTGCGCGTACTATTACTTACGTACAGAAAGTGACTCTAGTTCAGCGCCCGCGCAAGAGAGTTCATTTTAGTCCTCTTGCTTACCACACTACAGAAGTGTGCCAAATTATCGACGGTAATGGGCTCAATTCGCAACAGCTGAAAATTTGGGAGTATTACGTAAGCCATGTATAACTCAACGGCCATCGAAGCTTCGCATCGTAAATTGAGTAAGACATCCAGCCCATTAGAAAAATCTCATATTTATAATCATACCAAAATATTTGCAACTTATTGTAATACTTTTTTTAAGATATTTGATGAAAATTTGAAGCCAATTCCCCTGGCATTGACACGGCTGGTGCTCCATAGAGTCACTGTTAAACTATGGGGAAGTTCTGATGCATAGTTTGGGTGAAAAATATATCGGTTTGTAGTTCGTATGTTCCCTCAATAATTACAAAATAATAATTAATGACTTATTGTAATCCTTTTTATAAAATTGTTTAAGAATCTTCATTTTGTAATATTTTTTAGCGTACGACGGGGAAAATATGTAGGTTAAAACATCAAATATTTAGGTACATGTAGTCAATTACTGAGAAGTTCAGTCAGAAAAGCATAGGTTTTGCGTCATTTATTATCCTATATTCATTTCATACTTCTTAAAACTATGGTGTACTCCTGATGGCACTACGGATGAAACAATATCAACCTGAAGATGCCGCAAGTCGGTGAAAGGTGCCATAAATTTCTGTGTAAAAGTAGGTACTAGATTAAAAACTTTCATGAAGTGAAACCTGAAAACCTGATTTTGTCAAAAAACTAACGGTGTGTAGATTGTATGTTTTCTCAACTATTTGCAAAAACTAATCTATTAGTCACCGCAGTAAGCTTTACAAAATCACGGCTGCTGTTTTGAAGGCTTTGTAGCCTAACGGCGTGAAAAATGAGTCAAATTAGAGACTTATGTGGTTATATTTATTTTAATTACTGAATGTTTGCCATATATAGCTATGTTTGCAGAAATAATATTACAATATTTATTTTACACTGCATACAGACGCTGATATAACATTACAAAATTCGAATATGGTCTCCATTATGACTAGGGAACTATCTCGCTCAAACTACCTTAAGGATCCGTGCGGTTCCACCTCCCGCTCTGCCTCGGTCCTCCCACCCCACCCCACTCCCGTGCGCCAACACTTGACTCCTCGGGGCCAGAAGCAGCAGCCACAGCAGAAGCGACCCCTCATACACAGGTGCGTCAGGAGAAGGTGGGGCGAAGGGGGGGGGGAGAGGGAGGGATGGGGGAAAGGGGGAAGGAATAATGGAGGGGGGTGGTAAGGAAGAAGCAACCACTTTCCTCCCCTCGAGTAGTGGGTGGGTGGAAAGGGAAGCCCATCATCATCTTGCTCTCGAATGAGACGGGCATTGGCCACCCACTCCACATACTACTACTACTCTCTCGCAGTCGGATGGATGGAGGTGGGGGAAACAAAAGACACGCGTGCTCGCGCTGCGTCGGCCGCCCTCTTGTGGAGGCGGCAGCAGCCTTATGTTCCTACGCAGGGACGGGGGGGAGGGTGTCAAGGGGTGAGGGGCACTCCCCTTTCCTCGCCGATCCAATGGAGAAAACGTTTGGAGTCTGGCGCATGCGCCAATCAGCCCGATCCCCTGCTGATGACTACGTTTCAGACCCCGCTCTAATGGTATTCCGTAATGCGTTAAGACATGGTAGCTACATCTGCCGGTTATTTAGCTACCGTTAAGGCTCATTAGCGAACATCACTATGATATTTTAATTCATATATACCATAATTTAGTATTCATGATTAATTAAAATTCTTGGCACTTTTCTACAAGTATTTTTATTGAACGACGCGTTCCACCGATTTATGGCATCGTCAGGCGCAATACCTGACTATGACCTGTACCTCACGATGCCGTACACTGGTGAAACGCGTCGTTGAAATAAAAACATTGTCGAAAAGAACTATTGAAGTGTTTTAATTAATCATGAGTAACAACATAATGAGCTTCTACGAAGTTAAGCTCCTGTCATGTTTATTTCTACCATAATTTATTGGTGAAATCGTCGGTTGAAATTGACAACCTTCGAATTGGACCAACTTTAGATATGACAAAGGAAACTGTTGTAGGCTTAACTTTACGGAAGTTATCCATTACGGAAGAATTAAATTACCTTAGTCAATTCAACTTGTAATACTTATTACCACGACCCGGGTTTCGACACTTTGTGCCATCTTATGGCCTGAAGATGACACAAAGTGTCGAAAGCCGGGTCTTGACAATTAATCTTACAAGTGGAATTAACAAAGATAATTTAATTCTTCCGTTTAGATATGACTTTGGTAAGGAGCAAATTAAAGTATGAACAATCCACAAACCAAAAATCTCAACCGGTAGGATACCCAATGATGATCGAATGTCATCTAGCCAAAATCTTGCAAGGCACCCTTTTTCCGATTTTTCTTAATTTTATATCGCCCATCGATCAAAGTGATGAGAATTTTAGTCAAGCCTTCCAATGATGCGCCAATTTTTAACGCTCCAAATGGAATCTAAAGTTAAAAAAAAATGGAAAATATGCCTACTCAGCACTCCGTTTTCAGTGCCTTCATCAAAGGAATGAAATTCCATTTTATTATGCCATTTCCGGTGGATTCAGAGAACAGCACATTCCATATTAATGCAAAAAGCCGCCTGACGAAGATCAGAGGTAAAAAAGGACAATACAGAGGTTACCCACGTTATTTCAACTTCACAGCGGTGTTGCGCTTCGATTCGGAAATAAGTGAAAGCTTCAATTTTAAGAAGACGAAATGCTTCCAATCAAAACGTATTTTCTGCTTCCCATTTTATCGGTAACTTTATATAATTAGTATTCGTAAAAATCCTGAAAAAGGAAGAGAAAAATTGGTAATTCTGGACGACTAAATGGACCAATACCAACGTTTATCTCCATTGGATTTGCTAGTATAATAGTCAAAGGAAGAATCCGAAGAACAAGACATTTGGGATAAGTACACTGACCAAATAATAAAGACGTATGAAAGAAGATATGTAGAGACGTACGATAGAATAGGACATGAGCAGAAGAGAATTGAAGACTACAGTTAACCAATCCTCGGATGGAGATATTGCTGAAGTTGATGTGTTTGTTGTTTACATGGGTTGTGGAAAACAACAATAGGAGGGAGTTGAAATAAAAAGAGGTTGAGCTAGTATCTGTATTGAGGTTAAGGATCGATATGGCGCGATATATTCCATTCTGCAAATTTATAGCGGACAGAATATTAACTCAACTTCAACAACGACTGTTCAGAGAATTGTACTCCATAAGTGTTATTATGTAACTTTTCGAAACCAAATGGAAAAATAGATTCGGTGGCTAACGGATGAGATCTCGAAATTTCGGGAGGAAACAATGGAGCATCTATCGTTACGGTGGTTGCGTAATAACGCCTCCAGTAAGAGCCAAATTACGGGTATTTTTCGCTCTACATTCAATCGCCACTATTAGTCTCTCATCCATGGAATATTCTCAAGATCCGGTGCAAATCGCGTGACTACAAATTTCGCATTGCCTAAATACCGTTTTACACTAGGCATTTTGTTGCACATTCTGATGTATAAATGGATGAGCATTGAAAATTGCATCGTGTAAAGCGGTGAATTACAAGAATGCATGCACCGATTCATAAACGACAGATGGAAAAAAGCCCCTGCTCTAATTCCGTTCTCCCGTTCTCCCAATTTTTGTTGAGCGAATTGTACAATATAGTGCCTCGTGTAAAACTGCCTTAAGGTAGTTCAAGCGAAAAATCACCTCACCTAAGTTGAACTTTTTTTAAAGGAAAAACTCCCATCTTTCCAATTATATTAAAATATCAACCCTTTGCTAAACGACTTTTCGAGAACTTTGCCTAAAAATATAAGCTGTTTAAAATTATAGGGATGCCGGCTGAGCGCTCCAGAGGGAGAATATTGAAAAAATTAGAAACGTCTAAGACCTAGTTTTCGTCAAAAAACTAACGGTGTGCAGTTTGTATGTTTTCTCAACTACATATATAAATTTATCAATTACTCACCGCAGTAATTTTTGCAGAATCACAAAAAAACCTTCTATTGTGACGGCGATGTCACCGTACTGGGTGAAAAATGAGTCAAGTTAGAGACTAATGTAGATATGTTTATTCAATTACTGATAATTTTTGTCACATCTTACTATATTTTTGCGACTTTAACATTACAATATTTACGTCATACTTATTACAGACGCTGAAATTAAAAAAATAAAATTTGAATATGGTCTCCATTATGGCTAGGGAAATATCTCGCTCAAACTACCTTAATAGGTAGTCATTGAGATTCCCTCCAACCCATCTTTCTAGAAGAGACAGCGGATAGATTCACCAGCTAAGCTCTAGGATCGCTCCACCAGTCGGCGGCGGCCGGATTTCTCCAGCAGGAGCTCCCCTGCCACCGTCTGCTTGCATGCCTCCGGCGGGCGCCTCCTTCGTCTCTCCCCCTCCAACAACTCCTCGCGCGCGCCCGGAGCGTGGCGGTTGGAGTCTCCGGGGCACGCCCTTTGGCGGGAGGGGACTTGGTTGGGTCAAAGGAACGAGGGGAGCGGGGAGGAGGCTTTTACCGCGCGCGCGCGCCCTCTCTCCGTGTCCGCGGCGACGTCCGAAAAGAGCAAACAAAAGCGGTGCGCGCTCCGTCCATTAGGATTCCGCGCCGGCTCTCTCCGCCCGCAGTGCAAACGAAGATTAGTTCCCCTCCATGGCGGAAGTGGACAGACGACGCTAATTAATTACCACTCGAGCGGCAAGGACACTGTCCCGTCCCGTCTCACTCCTACTCACACGCTTGCGTGACGAGAGCGCTGGACCATTTTGACTGAGCACGTGCCGCTCGCTGCGAGAGTACCTACTTCCTCTACCACCATTTCTGCACACTATGCGCATTGTTAAAAATATTTAATAGTTGAAATTACGCCAATATTAAGGGAATAGCAAATGCGTTTCTTTGCTCTTCGCCACATTGAAAAAAGTGTATTTTCACTTTCCCCCAACAGATGGCGGAGCGGTCGGCCAAATGCTCTTCTACTCTATAACATTTAAGTCACCAATTAAGATCCTTGCAATAGTAATGACGTGCTCTGATTGGCTGGCGAACAGTCTTGCTGTAAGCCTTAAAGCCGTAAAGATGGGACTCCGCCATCTTCTTTTCGGCTGGCCGTAAGTGATTACGACAAGCCCTCACGGCTCTCTTTCGGCTTAAGGCTTACGTCACCACCATTGTGGAACAGCCTCTCCTAATTTCTAAGGTCAAATTTTCCATGGTAACGTCAACGATATGTATTGTCTGAATGAATTATTTCCATGCAAAAACTACAATTAAAGAATGTAAAATTTTCGTAAAAAATAAATACGAGAAATTAAATTCTATAACATTATTATTACTATTTTATAAATACCAATTATTGCTGCTCTCTAATCCGTTACAAGCACATAGAAAAAAATCGTAAGAGACTTTCAATAATTAACTATTTCAGAACACTAGTATCTTAACTCCAAACCACCTTGCAATATGAACAAAAAAACCGGATAAATTACTCACCGAAGGACTGGTCTTGAAATTATTCTGAGAACACGAATGAAGCTCAACAAAACGTCTTATTCTTTGACGACGGCATGCATTCTATGGAGTCGCACGAACTAAGAGAAGCGATCACTTCAATTTCTTAAGCTACAGAGATGGACGGAATTACTACGTTCCTTCCTTGCTATGCTACGTTGAAAACATGTTTAGTTTTTACATGGAATAACTAAGCTTTCATTACTATCAAATGCTCGACAGTTTAGCTCATGCACACGAATCTCTCCAATTCATTGCAAGATTTTTTGACGGCTAAAACTTCAAATGAATGTCTCACAATCACGCGTATCGCAAAAATCTCCAAAATCGCACTACCATTAAAAGAAAAGTGTGTAAAATTCTCTTCAAAATCGCATTATCCTTTGAAACTGTTTTACTAGTAACTGGAAGCATCTGAGTAAAGTTATTAAGGAATTTTGGTTAAAAAAAAACGTTTACGGAAGATGTTTAGACAATCTGCCGTATCCGGTGCCGTGGAAACTTGTGTCTGTATGTAGTTTATCTTTTCATTGCAATGAAATAAATCATTAGATTGGTTTCGGTGTTTCTTTCAGCAAATATTTTATGCCAAAAAGTCACAATTTAATTTTTTTAAACCCATTCTGCCACAAAGAAGACGCGAGTACTTACCCTTAAGATAATGCTGACCGTGAAACGTAAATTCCAGTCAAGGTTCTACGTAAGCGCTATGCATCTTAAGATAGTGACAAATTCTTTTGCGGCAAAAAGGGCTAATTTAAAAAGAGGACTTAGCCTTTTGAGATTAATGAAGAGTTTTTTTTAGAAAGTTAACTCTCTGTCACAGGCAATTCAAAAATGTCAAGTAACTGAATACCATCAATAGTAAACCGCTAGTTTCAAAACTAACCTAACTTGGGTGCGATTCACCAAACTGATAAAATAATTAAATGAGTGCAGTTCTTAATCATTTAATATGCTGTGGATGGCCTGCATGAGTATGCCGTTCTAAGTGGCAATGCTGCGTGGACAAGCGGACAATTCCACTGGGCTTAATCTCGACCTGTATCATTCCGTGAATAGCATTTTGCCTTGTCACAAAAGAGGGTGAAACAAACATTTTCAGCCTTTCTCATTTTTCTTTAACTTGTCTCTCAAACGTTCAAAAGTAGTTTTCAAAATTCTTAAATTCAGGATTTAAAACGGACTTTGGGATGGTGCGAACGAACCTAGAGTAAAAATTGATATTCATAAAAAAGCTCGATTGCGATAAATTAATCCAAAATGTGTTCGATTCAAATTACCCATTCACGGGACTTAAATAACAATACATAAACAAAGATGCACCACGAGCAAGAGAAACGAAAATGAAGGTGTTGGTTCGAAGAGAAAGACTTCTCCGAGTCAACAGCTTTAGCACCCGCTTGCAAATGCTTCTCAGATTACCTAAGTGCACCGAGGGTGATTCAAGGTACCCCGTATTTACATATACTTAATAGTTGCTTATGGTCCCTCATCACTATCGCCGCTGTGAAAAAGCCATTATTAGACAACCTCCTGGTATTTACCTAATAGTTAAAGGCGAGAATTAAGACCAATTAAACGGACAGCTCGTCGAATATTTCTATTTGCCATTATTGCTCGCAAAATTAAGCAATTTCCTGCATTCATTGAGGTCTATTAAACGCCATTCAGGTGATGACAAAGAAAGGCCAAAGTTACAATAAGATGATTTCGCGTAACAATCGAAATGAAAAACTGCGATCGATTGAAACAAGGGCAACTACGGCCAGGAGGATGAGATATAAATGGCGAGGTGAGGCTCCCTGCGGAGCGAATAATTGAATTGGTGAGGACGCGATTCTTCCGGGAGGGAATCAGAAAGGACCGCCGCCGGACCTCCACCACGATGGCGGCGGTGTCTTGACCGCCGTCATTCAAAGGTCTAGGCGTTCCCGCGGCGTCCTTGGCTCCGATTTCACCCCTCTCTCCGGAGATCATCACGACAGCAACCCTTCTGCCTCTCATCTTTCGCCCTACGCACACAAATGCATCGACGTCACCACCAAAACACCACCACCGCACCATCAATTCCAGCCTCCTGTCCGCTTCGATTTTTTAACCCTTGAGCCACACATCGCCCTCCTACAGACCCCCTATCTTTCTCCTTCCCAATTCCCACTCCACTTCTTAACCACCCACCCCCTTCCATCCCTCTTTCGGAAACATCCAATTTCACAGCGACCCTCCATCGACCATCATGCACTCCCCATATGGCGCCCAAGGTGCACACCTTTCTTCCCCCACCCTGACTCGCCACCACCCCCTCCCCCCCGGGTGGTGCTCGTGCCACACCAACCCCCCCACCCCCTCCCCGCCCCCAGATGGACACAACAGCCTCCCGCATCGAAGGAAGACGAAAATGGGGTGTCGGATGGGGCCTATGGATAGTTGCCTCCGTCGCCACCAAAACATGGGGGGGCGCGCGCCCTCCCGCACACAAAAGTAAACCCTCTTTTCATCCCTCCCCCCTCACAGCTCTACCTCCCTCCTCACCCCCCTTCGCCTTACACTCAATTATAGAACCCACGTGCAAATCAACAGCACATGTCGCGACAACATGGGTCCAGGAGAAGGAGGTCAGTGGCGACCCCTGGCTATTTACCTGGTCACGCGTACGTGTTGACGATGCAAAGATCGTTCTGTAAATCTGCTACGTTTTTCATCAGCTAAAATAACATTAGTTCTTGGTTTCATCAATAAAGGGTCGAGCAACAATGAGAAAAAAACAGTGCGATACCGCAATTTCTGCGCGCAAAATTGTGTCAGCCTGAGAGGTACTAAGTGGCGGAGGCATTGTGGCACATGTAGAACGGGTGCGAAGTAAAATATTGGGACTCTCAAATGTTAGTTCACTTCTGGGTGAAATGGTAGAAGAAACCTTTGCACTGCATTCATGAGACTGGGATTAAGTAAGCGTAATCCAGACTGGGGTTCAGTAAGTGTAAGCGTTAGGAAAGCCCAAGTCCCCGCGTACATGAACAATAAGGGATAATTACAGTTGCGATAGATAATTCACACGAAACTCCCACCCTCACAAGGTAGAGTAGACTTTTCACTTGTGTTTAATAACATAACATCATTACTAATACGTCACTGCACTTGAAATTTTCGGAATTATTTTGTTTTCTGCGTGAAGGAGTTTCTTCTAGCATTCATACATTAATAGAATTAGTATTAATAACCAGTATTTGTCTTTTGAACAGTGCACTTCATGCTTGCATGTCCATTTACGTAGCACTTTCCCAGTTTCTGGTTTGACTGCCCACTGTTCTCCTGACTATTTTTTAGCCTGTGCTTAGCAGCCGGGGGAACGTTCGAGGTCCTAATTTGAACTGGGACGACTGCTGCATGCCTGGTGTGGAATCACCCCATGCCACACACCCTAGTGGTGGCTTGAAAGGTACTTCGTAGATAGATAGGTTAGCGAATCGTAGATAGGTCCTTGGGAGTAAAAGGGTACATAATACTTCGCTCAAGCAATTTCCCCCGACCGAAGACATAGTAAAAGATCTCACAGCTACATGGAGAGTCAAGGCTGTTTCATGAAATAGGAAATAAATACCTACCAATTTTCAACAAGCTTAGCCAGAAACAACGACATCGCGAAAACAAATTGGTAAAATATTGCTCATTAACACCCATTTTGAGAAGAAAATAAAACTTTTGGAAGGTTAAAATGAACTCTTCTAACCGCGACAAATACTTCGGATTCACTTTCAATTCGGATTTCTATCACAAAGCATCGATATCATAAAGCACATTCGCACCATACACCCATGGTGCTCACATATGTATACATCGCTACTTTGCAAAGTTAGAGACCGTGAAACGCATTGTGGGAAAGTAAAACGATCCCGACCAAGAATCAAAATGCTGACAGTATTTCTGGATATAACTAAGAATAATGGGGACCAGCTAAAGAGAACTGCCAGGTACTTGGCAACTGGTGAAAGTTTTACGATTAGGGATGGGACGATTTATGAATGAGTGTGTACGGTACTTCCTGGAATTTGGATCGCAGTCGGTGAGTACTGTCACCGCCTGCTGTAACATCTTACTCTCTGTGGCCCAGTTTGACCTTAGCAGGCTGCCGTCCTGCAAGCAGCGGTGCGGTACTCCAACACTCTAGGCGTACATACCTGTAGGCCCACCGCAGAACGGAATGTGGGGCCAGAGACTGTAGCTATTGTATGCGTCGGGACAGGTAAGACGTGTACACACCTAACAAACAAGCGTGTACACGTTTAATGCAATACACGCTTTTGCCCATCCCTAGTGACGATATAACTAATCATCTAAATTAGAACCTCGTTGCGACGAGAAATCTAAACGATAGAGTAAACATTTTACACAACAGGAAAAATCAATCTTTTGAGTTTACTATATATTTTGAGACAAAGATATCCTCCCCCACCCCACCATCAGCTCAGATAATAGTGAAAACATGAAAGAGACTGTTAAAAAAGATACATTCAATAAATTTTTATCGAAACACCCTTCTCGACTTCGGAAGAAACTTTGAAGGTACAAAGGTACCATACTCTCCCTCTCCTCCCACTTTTGTTATGGCTGGTGACCTACTAACCCCATTTTGGTGGCATGGAGGCGAATGTGTGTATGCATAAGCGTCGGCACGCGATTGAAAACTCTGAACATTTATGGAGTGCGCAAAATTCAATCCCATGGAGCACCTTGATTCTCGGCCATTGCCATTTGGGAGATGATGATGGTGTAACGAAGGGTCATGTGGCAACTATTAAAAGAATGAGAAGGTGGAAAGGGAGGCTGCAGATATGAGAATATGAGATGACAATAGCCCGATTACATTGCCCCAACGCAAGGCATCTGTGAGGGTATTAAAGCAATGTGACCTCAGCCGGTAGTCAGCCCAATGCACCAAAATACTGAAATAGAACGGTAAAAATGTTTTTAATTGCACGCCTCACCATTTAACCACATTCCGAGTAACGAATAAAAGAGAAATATATAGTCTGAGTGACAGGTACAAAAATTCCTTCCCTCTCAGTATTTACAATTACAACAATACCAGAGCGAGAAACTGAACCTCCATCTCACATTTCGCTCTTCTTACTCATCCTATCTTCAAATTTCTGTTCCCTTATCCTCAGCTTCCTTCATGGCTGCGTTGTCCTAACACTCCTTGACATACGTACGCACCTTTGCAGGGTAGTATCTAAAGTCCGCTAAACTATTTTCAGAAACAAGAATATTTCCGCGTCAGTCGGGAAATAGAAATTTTCCTGAATGTGTCGCAGATCTGCCAATGGCTTCAAAATGAACTGGGTTGTGAAGACGTTTACATAGGTCAATCTGACCTACAAAAACACACATTTATGGCTATCATCCATTTAAGTACGTTTTGATTTCATCTAGGACTCGAGATAAATAATTCCTTATCTATCCCAATACATGGACTAGGCGTTTTTACTTCATCTAGGGCTCGAGAAAATAATTCCGTATCTTCCCAATACAAGTTCTTGTACTGGGACAGATACGGAATTATTTTTCTCGAGTCCTAGATGAAATCAAAACGCCTAGTTTTTGTATTGGGATAGATACGGAATTATTTATCTCGAGTCCTAGATGAAATAAAAACGTTCTTAAATGGATATCTATTCCCTAGACAAGGTAAGGTATTTTTCTGAGCAACTTATTCATCGTATTCTGATTCGTCGTAAATCTGAAAGACGTTATAAGCGTGCATACGAGAAGCTGGCACATTACTATCGTAGCAGCTGAAATTGAAAGTACTCCGTCAGGGGGACAAAATTTTTTTCATGCATAATAGAAATTTTTTATTTTGAATTCAATCCCATAATTGACTAGTTAGCTATTAGAGTTCTTCACGAGCGTCAAATTAGGCATTTTAGGAATACCTAAATGATGTTGCAACTTCCTACTACATGTACTTATACTCACGACTGAAAATCTTACTGCATAGGTCGGAGTTACCAGTCATCAAATAAATTTATTCCATATTGATCTGAGAGCCTAGAAATCTTCTTTGTTTTCCTTGTACACGAAATTAGAGAATTTCGGAACTACCTCTCCCGATTCATGAATCCACTTACCTTGGCTGTTAATAGTTAATTTTGAAGACAAATATGCCCAAAGTAACCGAATATCTACGAAACCCTTAAACGTGAACAATCCCAAACTGTCAACGCCTTGAACCGCCAAAGGCTTTCACATAGTAGTCCTCTATCTCCAGAAATATTAACTCGTGATCACTATTTTTGCTATCTTTCTCGATCTATGGATATATCACCAAATCACCATCAAAGAATGCAAAAAAGGTTTCTCCAATTCGAAAATTTGCGCATCTCTTGCCCTTTTCGTAGAACTGTAGAAATCCTTCAAAATGTCTTAACTTTTCTTTCCCATAGCTAGTTTTCCTGATAAATCATAATGCTCAAAATCTGATTAAACTCAGTATCGTCATCAATTAAGTACACTTCAATGTCATAAAAAATATCTGTCATTCTCTCCATCAAAATCAGCAGGGGTACATCATTTGAACGTGATTCGTCAGCTGAGGTCGTTTCGTCATTCTTTTCTGCCATTTGAAGACTGGGGAAACAGTACTTGGAACGAGTATGAGGATCATCCGTCGGAATCTGAAACGAGCACAACGGCTCTACACTACGCTGATCGATCGGGAGCCGGTGTTTCCATCGCGCCAGGAAGTATCCGCGTCAGAAGCAGAAATGAAAGTACTTACCAAGAAATCACTGAAAACAACACGTTCTCTACCTACTTTCCAAAGCATAAAGCGATGTACAAAAATATTTTACCTTCAATTAACAGCTGATGAAGTCCACATCCCGCTAATTCATTTAAATTAACTGGAAGCATACAAATGTGCCGAAGTCTATCACCACTCTAGATGCGGATTTGTTCAGTGGAGAACCGCTGCTGCCAGCTGGATAACTGTGGTATGGTGCCCAGGTCAATACCGATACTAATCATGGTCATGAAGTGAAAGAACATCTCCAGCAGGGACAAGGTCAGTGCGCATGGATTCAGAAAAACTAATGAGTTATAGCACGCCGTGGTAAAAATTTAGAGGTATTAAGAGAGAGACAAGAATCTTCCTATTGTACAAAGCGCTGTGGCAAAACATTGTGAATCATTCACAAAAGATTATGCATACTTACTAAGGTCATAACTCCAAGGCATTACAATTCAAAGCGCAATAACAACCTACGTATCACGTTATTATTTGAACACCAGTTCTAGATGGAAAATTACTAAAAATGAAGATGAAAGTAACACAATTATTTTACAATAATTAAAATTATCATTATTTACAAAGTCACACACGGACTAATGAGGTCAAATTAGAAATGACAAGGTATCGTTTACGTTCTAAATTATAAATTTTAGCATCGAACGACTTTCGCCATTCATAAATCGAGGAAACCCTCTGTAAAAGGTAGTTCGAACAGAATAGTCACCTAGATTTGGATGAATTTGACCTCATTTTAAAGAAAAACGCTCATATTTTCAATAACATCAAAATACTAACCCATTGCCGAATTACTTTTGGAACAATTTGCCTAAAAATATAAGCTATTTTACAAGGAATACATTACGGCTCTGCGCTCCAGAGGGAGATTATTGAAAAACATTAGGAATTTATAACACCTAGATTTCGTCAAAGAACTAACGGTGTGTAGTTCGTGCGTATTCTCAACTATTTATAAAAATTAATATATTACTTATTATATATTACTTACTATAATTAGTATCACCGCAGGAATTTTTACAGAATCGCAATAAAAACCTGCTGTTTTGAAGGAGTTTTCACCGAACGGTATGAAAAAATTAGTTAAGTTAGAGACTTATGCAGACATATTATACAATTACTGAGAATTGTTATCACATATAACTATATTTTTGCGCCATTAATGTTGCAATATTTACTTCATACTTCTTACAGACGCTGAAATTAAAACTAAGATTCGAATATTTTCACCATTATGACTAGGGAAATATGCCGCTCAAACTATCTTAAAGTGAAAACGTAGCAATTGTGAAGAAATAACTTGAAAATTATCTACGAGTTAAGGATATCAGGTAAGCAGTGGAATTGGATGATAAATGTGCTTAAAACTCTCTTTAATCGGTAATGAATTTAGGCGTGTCACCGCATTTTTTAGGTCCTCATTTGCTCTAAAGAAAGCCTCTTGGAGCACTAAGCCTCTTCCAGTGGCTGGAGGAAGATATGAGGGGGACAAAGGAAAAGTACTGCTGAGTTATTCTCTAATTTCCAAGCCGTTCACAGATCCAGCAGACACCAATTTCGCAGATGGTCGGAGCTCTTCACTTCCGGTCGCATATGGACCCCACTTTCGTGGAAACGGCGACCGGGCAGCATCACCAATGGCTCACCCCTTCCGTCGCAGACCCACAATTTCCCCCCTCGCTCTTTATACACTCCATCCTCTCTACCTTTCATGAATTTAACATGGAGGCGATCACTTCGTTCCACTCCCACGACTCAGCTCGCTTTCACCCATGCTGCACCCTGGGTCAAACAAGCGTTGTCTCGCATGCGCCAACTCCCTTCAATCGTTTTTTCAGTTGAAGTTCTCAAAACTACTCATGTAAAATCTTCGGAGATACCCAAGTTTCCCACTTGGTGAGCTGGTTATCCTCAGCAATACGATTGACGACTTTCCTTTGCATTTAAGGTTGTATTAGCGCTTTTGAAGAGAGTCAGGTTCACTACTTTAGAAGATTGAAAAAATCGATGTTACTTCACAAAACTCTATTATATCTTCCTATATCCTATTAAAACTGTTTGCGAGGTAGTATTAATTATTAATTGATGAGTTAGACTGCCGAATAGATAATATTGTCATCGTTTTTTTTTCAGTGCATGGAAACCAAAATATTTACATGTAATAACAAAGCTGAAAAATATTAATGTTTATTAATGGTAACATTAGTACGTTATCAGATAATTGCTATCTTTTTCACACCTATCTAAAAAAACTGTCTATGCTCAGTGTTTTTAGATATTTCATTTGTGGCTCTTCAATAGGTATTTATTTTAAAAGTGGTTTACGATTGGCCTGAGACTTAGCAACAATATTCAATTCTTACTGTTGGCACGATGGACTGCTAAAGCACGACGTCACGAGAAACTGGCTACCGAAGTATTCATTTGCCAAACAAATGGAAATTTAATTCTTAATATATTATAAAATATTGTTTGGAATGTAATTTGACGTCAGTACTTTACCAGTCCGTAGGTGTTGACATCTACTGATCTCGTTCATCTTTTAGATCATATTTCCATGCCTCGAAGGTGCATCTGCTATTTCTCTTCGACATGCTGTAGTGTTGTTTCCTTGTTGATTTAAATATTTTGCTGAAATTTCCTAAGGTGATCGATGGAACATAACATATTTAATATCTCTTTAGAGTAGATAAATAAGCCAAAGAAAAAAGACGAATGCATTGTTGCCCTTTTTCTCCGTCGCGTCCCATCGATTCTAGAATTCATCATTGCATTGTGTTTTTTTCTCACTTATAATAATTTAAATCGCGGATATGTTTTTACAAGCCCATGTTAACTTGCTACATAAGCTTTAGTATATTTTCTGTTATTTAAAAAATGGAATTTATAGTTAATATTTGTTAAAAGTAATAATCTACGAGCCTGTCATGTTCACTTTCCATTTAACCGATGCGATGTGAAAATACTCGAAATTTCAATGCCAGTATTTCTGTTAATGTTTCATTAACATTAACCCATTTAAGCCCACAACTGTGCAATCGGTAAGACCTCCGAATGCCCAGAATTCCAAAATTGTTTTTTTGGCGTACCGGAAGTTAATTATGTATTTAAATGTTGTACAAGTGACACATAAACTCTGAACATTTAAAATTTTAACAGTAAATTTATTTTTTCTGGTGAGGTCGAAAACGACCACTTGGGATAATGGGGCATAAAATGACACGTCAACTGCCACTTTTCCCCAATAACATTTTCTGTCATATACATAAGAAAACTCATTATAAAATTACCTTTGCTAACTTAGGGCTTTATTTATTTCATCCAATGTTTAAATAAAAATACATATTTACTCTACTTTATACTATATTTAATAATATTCTACTTTTTGTCTGGACCAGTGACTTTTCGCTTTGTACCATAGGTTTTGAAGAGTGAATAAACAACCTGGCGTAAAAACTCTAGCTTATCCCACCTGCTCACATACGACCTACTGATGAGCTATGCATTGTTTACATAAACATCTATAGTCCAAAAGAAAATAGGCATATACCATTTTTTACCGCGTATACCTATCTGATTATTGGAAATATGATATCCATTTGATCCACTCCACCCATATATCTGTTGTGCATTTTAATTATTTTCGTTTTTCTTTCAAGGAATATCACGTTGCTCTTGATAAAGGCTCTATGCTAAATTGGTTTGAGAGAAGTAAAACTATTGCTATCTTTCCATTCCACTGCGATAATATTTCTTTCTTTTTCAACGCATTTGTCAAACACTCCTCTTTTCATTTTCTTCATGTCCTTTTATGATATGATGGCGCATTTTTCCGTTCGATTTTCACGAACAGTACCACCTACTCCTCTTTCTGAGAGTTGTGGTATTACTTTAGAGCTGGTAAAAAATTGTCAAAAAACAAGGAAAATTAAAATCCTGGGCATGATTTCTTTAGTATATCTACAAAACTGAAAAGAACACAACCTCCAAAGCCAAATTCAGTCTTATTCTTGTCAATGGAAGACTCTTTTCCCTGATATTACATAAATGTCAGACAGTACCCTGATTTGAATGCCAACAACCAAGCTTTACTACCAAAACGTACCGGCTTTTTCTTCATAAACTGCTTGCACGAATGCTTTCCGAAATATTTTATCACTATGGACTCATCAATTGATGCAAAACGCTCTAATGGAACTAATCGTTCATCAAACTTATTCCGTCTCATGGTGTATTTCACAAGCATATTTTCGGTGTCAGCTCTATTTTCCCAATGCATTCTTCGGCGAGGGCATGAATTGTAGCCCGATAGAAGTAAAATCCCTCTGAACGCATACATATCATCACTAGTCATATGGAGGATATTGTTTTTTAGATGAATACATTGATGTGTATTACACCAAATCCTCGAATACTTCTCGATTGAGAAATAATTTCACGAAGTCGATTGTCTCGGAATATTCCGAAATTGTTAGAGAAGGAAGGATATTTCCAGGCACTGGTATAGGATGCACATCACAGATATCTCCCTTGACCCATTCACTTACTTTCAGCTTCTTAAGAAGTTTTGCACTTTCTACATAAGGAATGTCTTTACACTTATCATCACGTTCACCGTAAGACCGCCGGAGCCATCAACTGATTACGGTTCAATCTATATGGATCGAAATCGTCCTTTTCTCCAGAATCTTCATCAGTCTCAGCTGAAGTTTCGATTGGAGGCAATGCATAAATGGAATCGGGAATATCGTCGTCACTCAAACGTTCACATTCCTCTATTTTCGAAGTTTTATCATTGCTTCGCGGCGGTAAGACATTTCCCTCTAAACAAAATAGAAAACACGTGCATAGTTCTGGGTATATGAGCATAAGATCATAAAAATAATAGTCTGTACGGCAATCAATCTATGTAACAAAGGGTTTAGAGAATTTTAATCTTTCAGAGCGATGGGTAGTCTCAAACCCACGGCCAAAACAATAGGCCGACAAATCTTTCACCTCGCGATTCGCTACGATAAATGAGCAAATATAGCATGTATTATCCCAAGTGGTCGAAAACGACCACATAGCAGTAATTAAGCTCTAGGCTGGATACGACTCTAGATAAATACGCAATTCAAGCTTTTACAGTTAAACAGACCATTTTTATTATAAAAATAAGTTATTTTATATTGAACAAATGAAAAAAACAAGACTTACCGAGCCGTTTTTCCTGACATGTCAATGAAGAAAACGCTTCCCGAAGTTCACGAGTCAGAAATCTCTACTGCACTGACTAATTTGCGGGAACTCAATCCCACATCGTTCCCAGATATCTACAGTTACATGTAATTTGGTTTATAGGTACATTGGGAGATTGCCGGCGTGTGGAGCAAAGAAATTCCACCAAGGTCGTTTTCGACCACTTGGGATAAAATGGCACCCTGGTCGTTTTCGACCGCTTGGGTTTAAATGGGTTAATAGGATTGCATGATAGTAAATATTGAAGCTCTAAATTACTTGCGTTCGAGCAATTTCCAGTTAATCGTGGTAAAAATGCTGGTGACCTCTGGTGAAGAGTAAGGAATCACATCATAAGCAATCACGCACAAAAAAAACATCTGAAGCAACCTACGCGCCTGCAGCAGTACTACAGCAGTATTCACATTTCATGCCTGCCTAGAATTTTAATGTATTCAATGCATCCTCCTTTGAATGGACTTGCTGGCTGCATTAGTGCAGGAGAACTTCAATTTCCCCCTTCAGTGTAGTATAGTGCTGCCGTCCTTCTGCTTGACTCTCCATTTCCTTAACTCGTATTTCAAACAAGATTTCCACAACCTTCCGTTCACATGCATTTCAAATGCCGGTAACCAGTGCCAACTCTAGTATCTCTAGCGTGGTAAACAAATAAAATAGGAATGGGGCTAACTTGCACTAGCATTTGAGTTAATAGAAATCTATTAACCTAAACGGTGCAGTAGCGGAATTGAAAAAAATACTGAGACTGTGTTTAAATTAAATAAGGATCTTTAAATTCATTTTTATAAGGTAAAGTTGATACATACAATTTTAAAAACTTATGCCAAAATGCTAACACTACCATAATTGGTTATAATTCTGTCCAAATCAGAGATGTAGTGGGTTATTGCAAACAATGGAAAAGGAAATAGCATGCTTGTATATATAAACATATAGCTTTGAGTCACCAATCTTGCGTTGATAACTAAGCGGGGCAATTACAGTGGAGTACACTCCTTCCCTCAACAGCTGTAAAGGTGAGTAAGCTCCACTGACAAATATTGTAGACAAACCCT
Organism: Pyrrhosoma nymphula; assembly: GCA_963573305.1. Classification (NCBI taxonomy): domain Eukaryota; kingdom Metazoa; phylum Arthropoda; class Insecta; order Odonata; family Coenagrionidae; genus Pyrrhosoma; species Pyrrhosoma nymphula. The sequence goes on from OY754333.1 coordinate 145,050,620, forward strand.
TTAGGCTTTTCCGCGAAACACCTCCCGACAGATAAAAGCCAATTATGAGTTTATGATTCCAACCTCGAAAAGAGAAGTTGAAGAAATACAATGCAGGTCAGATGAAACAAGCAATTAAGGCAAGAATTAATAGTACCTGGAAATGGAATTCCTGTCCAATTATTAACCACAATTCTATCAATCATTATTATTCAATAAATGTGCGAAGAAGTGTGTGAAATAATCATTTGGGTGGGAAAGCATTGGAGGTAATTCTACGTCACTCCGGACGGGAGCTACCCCTACCTCTTAGTTTTTGAATAAAATTAAAGGAAATGTTTGTCTTGTCCAAAAATATAATATTTAGAGTGTTTAAAAAAAATCGAAAAAAAGGCGACTGAATAATTCCCAATGCTGCAGTTGCGGCTGAATTTCTAACCTCAAACTGCAAACAAATTGGTAAGAGCACATCACCATTCGTTAAATCACCAATATGAATTGAAGTATTGAGGCCATAGGTAGGCCTACGACGCTTACGACTAAGAGATAGACTGGGCTAAGAAATAGGTTTAGAGATGATAGATGTCTGTAGATATGGTGCCCGTGCCACAAAAATGTATAATTTCTGAACGCAATTTGTATCCAGCACATTTACATCTGTAAATCCGTCGTATAAAATTTGTGAACGAACGACGTAGAAAAATTTTACCACGGGACACTGGATTAAGAAAATTCCAGGAAGGAATACTTACTGAACTTAGTATAAGTAGGTATCATCGGCGACGAGATTTTTTTTAACAGGTCTACACATTCTCTTCGAGTCATGTATTCATAATATATTTCTCCAGTCGTACAAGGGTACATGCTCACGAGCAGCCATGATGATAAGGTCAAAGAATTTTACGAAACTCTTGAAGAAATATTAAAAGAAGGCTAGAGGTGTTGTCATGTAGTGATGGGAGATTGGGATTTAAGTGTAGAGGCAGAAGGTAGAAGAAATGAAAAATCTCAAAACATTGAGATAGAAGACAAGCATGGCGGAAGCGGAAGACAGAGAGAGGTGGCGCCAGGGTTCTATGGAATAAGACAACCTATGATGATGGTGATTAATCATTTCAATTGATCTACCGTTGGTTTATTCTCGTGGAAAACTGAATGCACAGGACAAGTGATCAAAACAAGGCAAAGGTAGAGTGCCTCCGTAAAGGATCATCGAGCTGGTAGGAAATTTCAATATTTTATATTCTCTCTTAAATGAAAAAATACACTCCCTAAATACGTATACTACGTATAAATTACATAATAACACATAAACAAAGGTGCAATGTACAAATATTCAAAATACAAAGGTACGACAGGTAAAAAAAATGAGCTCCGAAAACAATGAAGCACATAAAAATTAAAACATTTTAAATTATCAACTTTTGATTGTTTAAACAAATCACAAATCAAGCTCTATCATTGCTGAAATTACAGCTAATTGAAAGAACTTTGATTAGAAATAAGTAAAAAATTAAGATTTTACCTTGATTCTTCCTCGATATATTTGATAACAAAAATATCGTGAATATGAAAACACCATTTTTAAAAGTAGCCGTTATTTAGCTGTTTTTTTCGATTTTCGTAAAAAGCTCAGATGATTATTTCTTCTTTGGCAAGACAAATGTTCCCTTCAATTTTCTTCAAAATTTGATCCTTGAAGGGTCAACTCCTGTCCGAAGTGACGTGGAATGACCTTATGGCGTTTCTCATTATTTTTACCATTTCAATCAATGGAAAACCAAACATATTTCATATATATTCCAGAGGACATGCTTAAGAATCAGTGACCTTTAAAGTGGCGTATATTTCACTTATAATCAATGGAAAAAACATAGTTAGTTGTGGGAAAACTTGCCAGCGTCATTGATTCAAAAACATGTCCTCCGTGCCCATTTCTAGCCCAAATTTAGACTCCCACGCGCAGCGCTGTGACGTCACCTCGAAACCCCTTCACCGCTCGCGACAAACCATTTCCCGTAGTCAACAAAACGGGTTATCCAGTTATAGTTTTAGATATTCTGTAATCCTTGAAGTTTTTGCACGCGAGACCCTCGAATGTACACATATATTGGTCGCGGCAGAACTTTACATGACATCGATAACGAACCATAAGATATTCATTCGCATTCACATCAAAATCAACCATTCAAGCCACCTGTCCGCGCCCACTGTTCCAAGCATAAGGAATAACCACCTCCTCCTCACTCACTCAAACCAACCTCGCAACCACGACAACAAACAACGGTCAACAAACAAAACAAACTAGGAAATTGTACCTGATGATGCCGTAGATGGGAGGAACGCGTTATACCGTTAATAAATTCTGTGGAAAAATACAAATTATATTATTTAGTACAGATTCTAATGTTGAGCGTGATGTTGCATACGTCTGAAACGTGGTCTTGCGGGAGAGGGGGTGTGAAATTTCGGATACGAAGCTGGTTGAGGTAAGTATTCAACGGGAAATAAAATGCTTCCTTCAAATATAGGCTAAGGACTAGTTGATAGGTTGCACCTCTAGGGAAAATAAAAATCCTCTTGGTGCTACCATAATACCTTTCGGAGGGCAAAATAAGCCATCGACTCACACAATGAAGGTACTGAAGAAATGGGACATCATTGGAGTAATTAAAACAAGCTGCTGTGATGTTACTGCAGGAATCATGGAGACACGATGCCCCGTGAGTTTTTAAGAACAGGGGCAGAAAAAGGATGTACGCTCTTACCTTGCGCCACGTCAATGGAATCATTTGACGAAGTCGGTCTAAAATGTGTCCCTCCTCAAATAGTGTTGAGACGCACGACCGCAAATAAAGAGGAAGATTTTCAACCCTGGTATGCGACACTGGCTTTTACGAAAAGAGCTACTGGAAGATATGGAAATATTCTACCTTATAAGCCCCTAGCTCTAGGAGACAAGGAACATCACCCTTGAAAAACCACGGTAATACTTTTAGGTGGAGCATGTCTTTGCGTTATATCATTACTCATTCCCGGTGCTTTAATCCACGCTGTGGATTTTTTATACTCTTTTTAAACTTTTCTTTCTCGTGAGGCGTCTCCCTTATCCGCAAAAGTAGATATTTATCTGTAGCTTGAGTACATTTTCAGTGTGCTTGCGTGGAGGGTTGAACTACGGCATCAAATACCATTTAGGATCCTGGAAAGGCTTGCTATTATAATAAATCCTGAGAAGAGCACAATTTATAGCGCATTAAGTTATTTTGCAATGAAGAAATCTCAAAACAGTGGTCGTTATTTCCAAGCCTAATGGCTATGAGCATGCCTCAGCTTGACGCGGTGATGACGTAGATGTTGTGTTGTACAAAGCATCCAAGTTCGCTCAGCAATTCTGATGAATATCTGGCTTACTCACAACAGTGCTTTGGCTTAGAGACTAGTTACTTTGGCCGACGCTTGATATATTTGGCTGCTGGCTTCAGCATTCGGACGGGCTTCCGCTGTCTCTGGGAAAGAGAAGTTTGCACTAAGGTCACATGCGCGCTGCTGTCAATGTCTCCGCGAAGCATCTAGAGAGTGTATTTCGAACGAGGTTTTGGCTATTTATAAACCTAGCTTTCGATTTTGAATAGTTTACTTCAAGTATAAATAGATTTATTTAATAATGTATAAATAATAATTAAGCAAAGACTTGATTGAATGCAGAGCTCTATTACGTACGCAGAATAGATTCTCGTGTGTTCCACCGGGTAATATGATCCATATCTGCCGATGTTTCGATGAATGATTAGTTGCAATTCAATTGGAATGACTTCAGGGCTTCAGAAGCCCTGAAGATGAAGACCAAGGGGCCTATTACCCGGTGGAACACCCAAGAAACCTTTCTGCATCATATTCGCCGGAAAAAAAACCTTAGATCTCATTATGTATCCAACAGGAATAAATTGCCCCACTGTCGAAAGTCAACCACAAAGGGTATGGGGGGGGGGGTCATGACATTCATTCCACCCACGCACAGGGAAGAGTCGCGTGGGGAAGCATCCTCGGCCCAGTGAGCACCAGTGGCGGCGGGAGGAAGGGGCGTTGGGAACCCCACGCCCCTTATGCTGGTTGTTCTGAATCGGTTCTGGCTGGGTGCCCAAGTCCTCGGACACAATGGCTTGCGGGGAGGAATGGGTGATATGGCTTAATGGGGGTCGCGTGGCACCATCCGCTCCCCTCCCCCTTGTTCCCCTCTCACTTCACCCAAAGTGGCCGGATGATACGGATCTGTGTCGCTCGGGTGACCAACACCATCCGATATAAATTAGATAAAGAGCATTATTCGCGTCGGCACGCGCACCCCACCCACCCATCCAACCTACCAAGTACTCCCGCTGCTTATCCCCTGCGCCCGTGCCACACCATACCATCGTACCTGCGGCACAGCTCCCACCTGAACTATCTTAGGCGACCACAGCCAATTGGGCTAACAGCCAATTTCTCTCCGTCACGGTGCGTTGGTGTCAACTGTCGTCTTCTGAGGGCGACAATTGGTGGCCGCCAACGCTCGAATTTCAAGCAGGGTTAAGGTAATTTGAGCGTGGTAGTTCCCTAGTCATAATGGAGACCATATTTGAATTTTATTTTTTTATCTAAGTGTCTGTAAGAAGTATTTAATAAATATTGCAATATTAATGGTGCAAAAATATAGTTACGCATGACAAAAATTCTCAGTAATTAAATAAATATAACCATATAAGTCCCTAACTTGACTCATATTTTCACCCCGTACGGTGAAATCGCCTTCACAATAGGTTTTTTATACGATTCCGTAAAAAGTACTGCGGTGAGTAATTGATAATATTTTATAAATAATTGATAAAACGTACAAACTACACACCGTAAGTTTTTTGACGAAATCTAGGTGTTCCTGATTTTTTCAATAAATATTTTCCCTCTGAAACGCACAGCCGTAACCTAACCATGTAAAACAGCTTGTATTTTTAGGCAAATTGCCGTAAAAGTAGTTCAGCAAAGAGTTAATATTTTGATATAATTACAAAGATGGGAGTTTTTTCTATAAAACGACGTCAAGACCATCAAAGTCTAGGTAAATAGATGTATCGCTCAAATTACTTTAAGTTTTCAGAAGAGACCAACACGATGTGGAATCTCGTTTATTTAAAAGAGGAAATACTCCTTTGAACGCAGCACTTGAAGAGGTATCATTCCCATCTTACATTCAAGCGTAAAAATGTCCAACAACATTACTTAAGAAAAAGCAAACAAAGGATAAATATGTGCGTTCACATGTGAGAATTTTAATCCGTTAATTAACCGTCTTAAGAATTTGTTCTTAGCACCTGTTTGGAAACAAAAAATAACATGTTTTGTATGAAACAAATAAATCGTGGAAATGTTTCCTGTATGAATATCATATCTGTTATTGTGTGAAGGCAAAAGGAATATGCTGAAAGAATACGACAAATATTTTAAAAGTTATACACATATATACATATTCTTTATAAGTAATAAAAACATATAAATATATTTAATTACGTTAAGTCATCAATTGTGTGGTGAACTGATATAATTGTTCTTGAAATTCACCGATAAATTTGTTTAAAAGGACACTAGAATCTACTAGCGTTTCACTCATTGACTTTATTAGCTATATTATAACACAAGATAAGATTTTGATACGCATTAATTTCAGCTTAACCTAGGATCGCCATTCTTATGATGGCCATTTTTGTGAAAGGCCCAAACGATCACGGCTACCTCAAACAAGGCATACGGGCATGTACGAAAGCTGAAAGGCACAATATTATTCGACAGGTTTAGTCAATATGATCCTAGTAAGCAACGTGATATCCGTCTCTTGTGTCTTTTCCTACAGGATTTATGTAAACAATCATTCAGCGGTCCGTTAGGCCCAACTCCCTGGAAATCTAGAGTGTTGGCTTTTGCAGCGATTAACAGTTGTTGCTGTTACGTCGTCCTCTTATGCATGGGAGAGTTGCAAAGGTTGGATCTATCATTATTTTGTCATCGGTTTTGGTGACTAGTTTTGCATCCCGCTGCTTCCTTTGTCTTCGTCATTGTCGGTCTCCGCGTCAAGTTGTCCGGCCGAGGCGTTTCCAGGAGTGAGAAATTTGATAGCCATTTTCACGATTAAAATTATCATCATTATAGTAAGAAAACAGCCAATAGTAAATCAGCCAATGCCGAAAACTTTATGTCGGATTCCGGGCATTTACTAGAACTCGAAAAAACAAAGGCAAGAAAAGAATTTTACCTGACCCGCTTGATTTGCGAGTCTATAGAGATCGCAAAACGGGTTAATACCATCAGCATATGTCAAAACTGATGGCTTAAAAAGATCTTGTCCTCTGCGTATTCGTGCCGCACGTGCAATTGGATAACAATTCTTGTGTTCATGTTTCCTCTCACATCGGAATCTTACATTTAAGCCGTTGCAGGAGCGTGTGGCAGGGGCTCTCAGGACACCAGTCATGAAAAAGCGAGGGAAATCGGAAAAGGGAACTGGAGAAGAGAAAGAACAAAAATGCACTTTCATGTTAACAGAGTGTTACTGTCTCGATTCTATTGTAGCAGCCACTAATGGTGCGTAGAAAGGAGGAATTTTTGTAAATAATCAGTTCGGATGTGCATCTCTATTCATTTGTCGCTTCCATCAGTTCCAGAGATTTAGAGCGGGGTCGTACTGAAGCTCACATGGGGGACTGTATCTTTTCGGAATTTCCGAGGCTCGAATGTGACGAAATTTTGACGTCACAGCCTCTGAAATTTCATTCAAAAGTTGAGATTTGTCGGGGGAAGTGACGTCACATTCACGAATTTTCCGAGATTCGACCATGTTGAGTCTTTACTTAATAAGGCCCCTGGTCGGAATTTTTCAACTAATCTTAGCAAAGCGTGTATCCTCCGAGTCTCAAAAAGCTCCCAGCCTAGTCCTTCCATCCAGTGTAGCACTTCCTGTACGATTTTAACGAAGCGTGCGACATTCCTCTGTATTTTATTTACTTCAAGAATTAAATCTTTCCGTTCACAGCCTATTCAAGATGAGGCATAACCAGAGCGATATAGCATCTCTCTTTCACTTTTTCATCCGACGACCTTCCTACTTTTCGCTTGATAAATCATAATTTCCTCAATTCAGCAACGAAAGTGTTTCTTGGGTGTTTTTCCCACGTTTATTCTGAAGTTACGCTTATCACCAAGTATTTGATTTCATATTAAAACCTCACATGTTATGGATATGGCATTAGTGTAATATATTTCGTAAGAAGTGTACTGCAGCACATTTACCAATGCTAAGCTCAAGCCCCCACTCAAGAGACCATGTATTAACGTCGTTAAAATTCGATAAGAGAGTCTTTAAGTCCGTATTTGCAACCTTTTGGTAGATGACCACGCAGTCTTAATTTGCTGATAAATCTAGAGTTTCTAATGATTACGTAAATAAGTAATAACTGGGGGCCGATTAAGCTTCCTTGCGGGACGCCGGTGCCGCCCTAACCATGTCGAAACCACTGCCGTTGCTGCCACGTAATTACTGCCGCCTAAGTAGTACATACTTAACTCTTCTTTCTCTATCTCCGTCTCGTTTACTTTCATTCCGGAAAACTTCACCGCAATACCAAAACTCGGGAACTTCATCAGCTGTCCATATCCCAGTTCACAGCCGCACCTCGCTGCCATCGCTTCCCGCTGGTGCCACTCCATTCAACTTTGGCGATCCAGCTCGTTAGAGCAGGTGCGTGGGTGCCAAAGCCCCCCTGGAGTGTGCAAACAAGGTATCCCGTGACAAAAGGGAGCTCTTCGTCCATCTTCACCCCCTGCCGCCCACTATCCCAAAGACAATGAAGCTGAAGGCATTGTTGTGCGCGTCCCAACGGCCTGCCAACAACTCTCTCACTGTAGTGGTGACATCTGCCGTCATTTGACAAAACTGATGAGGAGAAGGGGATAAGTGGTAGTTGAAGGCCGGTTCTACGGAAAGAAATTAGCACCAAGTTAACGCTGCAGTAGTTTAAAGAGGTTCCGCCGTGGCTGTGTGAGTAAAAACAAATACTTAATTCCACATTTCTTATATTTTGTCCAAAAAATCTTGCTTTCCCTGATGAAATGCGTTACCTAGAGAAAACCAAAAGTAAAGTAGAAAAAATGTAGATTATTCCACGAATGTGTTTTAAATTAGCACTTTTTTCCAGCCATTATAGCCGACTTCAGCGCCTTTTCCTACGAATTACCACATTTTGACTTCAATTACGGCAGTAATTACCTAATAAATAAAATAATAAGGTGGTAATATACCTATATTTTCTTTTTATTCAATTTATCTGGATTATTTCCTTCATATTAATAGTTTTCCGCGAAAATGGTATTTATATTTTATGAAAAAATACTATTTTTCTTCTTGTTTCTCTCATTCCCCCATTGAACTCAATGCAATTTCAAGTTCAATTATAGAATAAAATAGCGTGGAAAGGTATTATTTTGTTGTTCATTTCAGAAAGAGGACAAGTGTTTTTACAAGTAGACAGAATATGAATAAAACGACATTTAAGTCATTTTACGGTGGAACCACGTTAATTGTGAAATTCGAATGGCATAGATGGTTAGCTTTCCAGTTTAAGTAGCTATGATTCCATTGGCTAGTAAATTGGCATAAAAGTATTTTAAACGCCTAATAATAATCACTTTTTTCGCGCTTTTCCGCTGTCAGCGAATGAAGTTTCGGATATTTTCTGAGAAGGAAACAGTAATTCGATTGAAAGTATAATAAATCCAGGTTTGTGGCAAATTTAATGGTTGGCGTTACCTCGTAATTTTATCAGACACTCGTCTGGACACCGAATTTTGCAATCTGACAATTAGTTTCAAGTTTATGCTATTTATTCCCTTATTCCGGAATTTAAGAGTTCATCCTGCCTGCAGACACCTGTGAGACATGCGTATCACAAGAAGGTACAACTAATCAAGTTGAATTTCATGAAACGCTAAAAGCCAGTATGCAGCTCCTACATCTATATCCGAAATGAATCATGGTGACCACAAAAGTTTCCGGAGTGACTCTCCGGTTGTTCTGAGATTGAAGTATCTCTCTTCGCAAATATGGAACAGTTCCACGTTAGAAGCCTCAAGATTTCACCAGTCAACCGGCAAACGATTTTCCAATATCCACACAACGTTACCTGTAATTACAAGAGATTTAATTCCTGTATTTTCGCGCAATAGGCCCAATATTCAGAAAAAAAACTTGGGCAAAAGGTCTCATAAAATATGATAAAGCCACCAAAATTTAGATTTTAACCAGTACGAGCATACCTTGAATTCCCTAAAAATTGCATAAAAAGCCTTGGCGGCGTAGTGGTCTGTGCTTTGACCTGTAAAACTAAGGGTCAGTTATTCGAATTCCGGTCCAGGAGGATTTTTTTTCTCGAGGACATTCGTGCGATTCTTTCACCGTCATTTGACCGGCGTGAATATCATCAGTACGAATACTATGCATTTTAAAAAGTAACATTGCTATGTCCAATTTACACACTACATTTATGAAATAGACCAAGGTTTTGAGACTCGGTGTGACTTTCATGGTCATCAGGATTACTCATCCAACCTAGCATGAAAATTTGGCTTGCAAACACATTCAGCGAATTTTTGCAAGGTGATACCTAAATCAGTTTCTTTACCGTAAACATTAATTATCTTGCAGCAGATACTCGAAAAACATTGCTCGTTGTAGCGTCATTCAGTTGTGCATCTGTGTGCAACACGCACGTGCGACGCATGCAAAACACGCAAAAGGATGCATTGCTTTTCAATATTCGGGATTAAAGCTCTCTCCACGCGAATATAAAGGAAAGAGAGACAGACAGACGCGAGGGAACATGTGCAGGAACGATTGACCAAACGTCCCGGAAAAATTATATCCTGAAGACGTTTTCAATTCAATTTCTGCTTTTCGGCTGTCATGGAAACAACTGTTGCAGAAAAAAATGTTTACCCGAGAGGGGTTCAAACTATTACGGCCTCGCCGCCCGCCCCTTAATATACAATTTTCGAAGGGACCGTCCGGCAAGGGAAGGACCCTAAGGGGTGGGTTTGCGCATGCGTGCCGGAAGATGATGATTCGCCCCCACCCCCTCTTTGGTTTAATTCGACGTCATCAGAGGCGTATCCTTGGGGAGAGGTGTAATTGGCGCCGCCTTTTGTCTCACCGCCAAAGCGGAGAGAGCTGACGGCGGCGGCGGAAGCGATGAGAAAACAAAACGCGACGAAAAGAGCGAAAGAGTAAGGAAGGAGTTGGGGGCACGACGGAAGAGAAGAGTCAGCTTTTTTTTTATCGACGGAGCTTCGAACGCGGGCCATTAGCACTAACTGCTTCACTCAACGTCAGAGCCCCGTCTCCCTGGTAACCGAAAACATCAGCGGTGGACGGCTCTTGGCGTCTTTTTTTCCGTGTGTCATCTGTTCCGTGCGCTTTCCGTACCGCTCTTTTGTTTTCTCCGAATATCCGGAAGGTGCCAGGGATATCGCACTGCACGCGATACGACGGCTGAAAGGGTTGCCCACCTTGGCACTCCGGCACGAGCAAGTTCAGTGAAGGCGAAACATTGCAATTACCAAACATTTATGTCCTGGTCCCGTAATAGTGACAACTAACAGATATGCACGAGACTAATGGATAGAGAAAAATGAACACTGAAAGCTATGGAATGTGGTGATGCAAATAATGACTACTGGTTATTCAGATTGAACCTTTGATGCTGGGGATATGCCTTCCTATGAGCAAAGGTGAGACGTTAGCTGAGACCGCAATCAAATAGAAAAGATACTGTTATGGAACACGTCGTTACATATTTTCAAAGATAAAGAACAACGGAAAATGACAACCATGAAAGGGTTGCAAACGGAATCCATTACTCGCTATGAGAAGTGTTCAATGTAACGTTGATATTCCAGGTGGTAAGCTGCAAAGAACATTAAGCGGATAGCTGAGGCAAACCAAGCTTTGGGGAACTATTCAAAATGAAAATCACCTTTCACGTTTAACATATTTCAATATGACATAGTTATAGTACACACAGAAGGTTCCACGAGCCCCAATCATCTGAGATGCATCATCACATTCATTCCTACGTGATAGCCTGAAAGCCGCCGCAGAGGGTACAGCTCTCGCGAAAGCTTATGGCGTTCGGATGCGCAGAGAAAGACGTCGTGGAGGGGTAAAGTTTGGTGGGAGGGGTAGAGGAAAAGAATGTAGGGGAAAGCGAAGACATGGCATTTGTGACATGCATGAGTGCATTTAAAAAAATGAAATTTGTAATACGCAGACAACACCAACGTCGCGCATCCGAACGCCATAAGCTTTCGCGAGAGCTGTATATGGTGGCGTTAGGACATCAGTTTCAGAGGTATTTAATAAATAATCAGATATATAGATCTCGATTGCTGGAATGTTGGTCTAACAAAAGAAAAAAAAACCTTTTTGGAGTTTGAGTGGTTTTTGCTTTATTTCATGGCGTATTGGCGTAATTGGGTATTAAAATACCCAATATTTCATGGCGTGTGGCGTAATTGGATATTAAAATACCAGAGAGTAGGCTAGGACATCTAAGCGCTAAAAATAAAGTAAAAACACGCTTGCCAATTCAGCTCAAACACAGCGGAGTTTTTTAAATCTCTGTTTAAAGCTACTTCAATGAGATTTGCGGTGAAAGTTCCTTTAGAATAATGGATAATTGCATTCAGAAGATGCTTTTTGGCCTCAATGGCTAAGGCCTTAGCTATAGGTATATGCTTCAATTCGGCATAGGCGGATTTATAACACAAATTTTCAAAGCACATGGAATAATGTCTCGCTTGCATGAAACTGTAACTTTTATTCAAGGCATATAATTGGCCGTAAGTATAAAGTGCGTAGTGTGGAGTTCAGCTTTTAAAAAAACAAGATCTATACATACATTTATAAAGTTCGTTTACATTAACGCTCCACCAAGTACAGAAAAGTAGAATACAGATGTAGCTGAAACGAGATGATATGACATAGACAAGCTCAGATAATCCAAAAAAAAATATAAATGTAGCTTAAGCGTTACATTCTGTATTCTGCTGCATAAACTCAGCAGAATAAATTTAAAATAAGGTTATTCCTCCTTTTATTAATTTTTATAAAACTTTGGAGGCGAGAACAGCTGAATATATCTTTGGTGAATATCATTTGGTAAATTTATACATTACAAACCACTAAGATCGAATTCGCATCCCTAACTGGTATAGCTAAATCACTGAGCTTTTTATTGTCAAATATTTCCCAGATTTAATGGAAACTATACCAGCAGCGAGGGATGGTTCTTACAATTTAAAGTCGAAAGAACGAAGATTAGGATCACTCTGTCGGTTAGGCGTTGGCAATCACTCTTCTGTTAGGAAAATAAAATATTTCCCTCATTCCTAATTTCATTTTCTAATTCCTAATAATTCCTAATTTCCCATATCTAATTCTTGAGGGATTCCCACGAGCGATGCAACATGCTCACGAAGTCAGTAAAAATATGCTCTCGTCTTTCTGTATGCTGCTAACGTTAGCAAGTTGAGCATTACTTTCCGACGCGTTCCTCGACAGATATTAGGTACGTCTTGAAGCTGTTGCGAATCAGTGCACCAATCCGACGGCCGACAGCCTTCTCTCTTCGTGCCTAGAGGGCGTGATTTGGGCCGCCGCTTGCCCGAACACGTCCGGCCTGCTACCCGCGACCGGTCTTGACCACTCGGACTGACTGCCCCTCACGTTGGCCCGTGGGCTCACCGGCTCCGAGTCGAACGACCGGGTCCTGGACATTCGAGAGCTCCTCATCTCCAGCGACCTCTTCCTCAACTCCTCCGAGACGGGTCGAGCGGGCCCAGCCGCTGGCGTGGAGGGCACCGCGTTGGCCCTCAACGGGCCCGAACCCAACCCACCGGCCTGACTTCCGATGGCCTGACTCCCGACGGCCTTCTTCTCCACCATCTCCGTCGCGGGACCTCCAGGCGGGTGCGTCTTGCCCTCCTCCCGCCCCATGACCTTTGACTTGCTCTTCAGGGGATCCGTGAACTTCACGGCCGAGTACCACTGCTTCTTGGACTCCTTCGACTTCAGGCCGGACTGCTCGCTTTGTTCCTCCTTGGTGAGGGCATCTGGGGTCTTGGGAGAACTGGGTTTCTTTGCGATGGCCTTGAGCCATGACTTGGACGAGGGTTTGGATCGAAGGGCCGCGCTCGAAGCGCCGGCATTCTTCGTGTCTTCGTCGTCCATGAGGCCTTTCGCTTCCTCGTCCGTCGCCTTCTCGAAGTTTGGCTCATCTTTGGGCCTCAGTAACAGCACCAGACCCACTAGGAGGAGCTATAGACAGAGTTCGAATTTTGAGCTTCTCAAAGGCAATTTTTGCTGAATTTAGGGACAAAATGCACACATACATACTTTCACCCCAAATACAGTCCCCAGAAATCCAATTATGACAAAAGATTACATGCGGATAGTTAAGATTACGGGGAAAGCTGTCTTATCTTTCTCTTATAAATATCTCTTATCTATTAACCAGATCTACACGAGAACCTGTCGTATCCGGATAAAAGTGGTCAGAGGTTTCCTTAAGCATTATTACCGCGTGTAACACGGAAAATATCCAACGTGGAAACGGAATTTATTTCAGGACACGTGGACCTGGGTTGAACGGAATCCCAAAAAACAATTTCTTTGGGATAATTTTATTTTAAGTAGGTGAAGGCAAAATCATATTGAAAATGCTAGAGACTCAAAAGATTTGGCTAACCGTAATTTGGATAAAGATAATTCTGAATTATTTTACTGACAAATGGGATTCATTGACTAGGAAAAGGATTTTATTGTGTGGAGAAGAAAGAAGAAGCAAATGGAACAGATGGATAGTTAAAAAAATATATGACTCAGTTGAAATTAAAAACATATGAGATACTGCTCTTTCATTACTACTTGTGAATTTATTGGGTCTATCAGCCAAAGAGCATAAGGCAATATCTTGTGGACGTAAGTAAACACAAATTGTTTTTTTAACGTCAGGTCCTGAGTTAGGTGAAATACCATAAGTTACAGTTTAAGGCTTAGCTTTGTGGAAACGCGACACATAAGATAATTTCTCATTATGTTGATTCCACACTTTTTTATTTTTACCGATCATGGTTTTGACATATAATGTCATTTCAACGACTTGAAAATGGTACTGTACGTCGAAAATATGGTCGGTAAAAATAAAAAAGTGTGGAATACTGCTTGGAGCCCTTACCGGAAAAATATCAAGATCCATAGAGATTTCGCTGAAGACGGGATTCACTTTGGATATAATAAGACATGGAAACGGCCAGGCGTGAGGATAGTTGGGCACAATCATCTTCAACAGTGGGAAAAACAACTTCAAATATTAAATTAGATAAAAAAGAAGCCATAAATTGATGCAAATTGCTGCAAAAATAAAGAACACAAAAGCTCAAAATTAGACCGTATGGTATGTGAGGAGGATCGGGTTGGACTGGCGGCTTGAGTATTGGCTTCCCATCCCGAGGGACGCGGGTTCGGACCACGGCGGTCGCGGAGATTCCTCAGGGGAAACCGGTTCTCTACCTAGGCGCTACTTGGAGAACACTTCCATTTAAGTACTCCGTCCGTCGCAAGACGAGTTAAACTGTGAACCCCTTCGTGCCTTCCGCCTTGAAAGTAGAGTGATCTCGGGGCCCCTAAATCCTATCCGCTCTTCTATCAATCCCCTCCATCTAATCTACCCACCTATCCTTATAGGTGAAGAATAGGTTAGATGCGGATCGCATCTTCAAATCATGTGACGTAAATTGGATCTCGTTTCTCTCGAATAATATCTATAGGGAATGCAACTCTTTATATAATGGATAGTCTTCCAAAGAAAGAATATTAAATGGTCTAATGCTATAAACCAGATCTTTCTTGTATTACTATAAACTTTTACACATCGCTGTGAATTCCATAAACATTTAGG
Organism: Pyrrhosoma nymphula; assembly: GCA_963573305.1. Taxonomy (NCBI): domain Eukaryota; kingdom Metazoa; phylum Arthropoda; class Insecta; order Odonata; family Coenagrionidae; genus Pyrrhosoma; species Pyrrhosoma nymphula. The sequence goes on from OY754333.1 coordinate 145,065,637, forward strand.
TAAAATAAAAACATTTTTTCTCCACCTTTGCCTCCTCTTTTCCTCGCATCACGTTAATATCATCCTCCCTTCTTTCCCACTTTCTTAGAAACGCCTATCAGTCTGTCGCAGACTGAAACATTCAATCACTAATTAACATGCTATCCGTTTGATTTCTCTGATTCTGATTTATGTTCATACCGACTACCTCTCTGTCTCCCTAAGTAGCCTGAAACTGCATTATCTCTGAAAGAGACCATTTTATTGTCTCAAAATTCTCCAAATAAACTTGCCAAAGGCTCACAACTACACTATGACCGTCATCCTAATTTCATATGCAGCCTGAGAAAGAGCTCCGTTAATGAAGTCGAGGAAATTGTGGCAATAATCTTTCCATAGTACACATCCGCATGGTCAGTAATCTGAAAAAAATTCTTCCCGCACTGTCCATATATTATTGATCATTTTCAATGTCAAACATTATTTAAATCTCTAATCTCTCCTGTTTTCGCATACTTTTTCTCCTTATTTTCCTTGCAAAGTATTGCTATTTCCCGTCTTTATAATGTAGTCTTCCACATGCTTCAGATTGACGATGAAGCAGGAAGTTTTTTTTTCTTTACTTTGAGATACGCTAACAAATCAGGTTAAAACACGTAAAACTACGGTTGCGATGCATTAGCACAAAAAACCAACAACAAATTCAAATAGAGTAGTAATGGAGTTGTATTGTGCGACGAACGAAACAACTCGAAGCATGCAAGATTGCAGACAACAGACGTAGTCTACTTGAGGGTCATCTGAAGCAATGACCAGAAACAAGAGCTAACCTTGTTCACGCAGAGGAACAAGTGGAACTTGGCGATGGCGATGTACTTGGGGTCCAGCTGGTCTTTGATGTAACGGGAGCACCCATCGTTGTGCAGGGGCCCGAGGCCGAGGAGGTCCATGGGGTCGTGGATGCAGGGGGAGCGGGGAGGCGTGCAGCAACTCTCCGGCACGTCGTTCTTCACACTCCGGTGCCTGAAGAAGCGAGAAGGGAAGAAATCGAGAGGGGTCAGGGGTCATGGGAGCTCATGCATCCCTCCCCGAGTTAATCATTTAAAGCTGACATTCTGCAGGTACAGACCGTTACACCCATACCAGTCAACTTTCAAACTTTATTCGCAAGGACATTGATTTGAAAGAATTGAATACTACCAATACATTAAACCTCGTCTTTCAGAAAACATTATATTTTTTTTAAAAACATTTTTCTCTCAAAATAAACAAAACTCTGCGATGCTAATACGACCAGAGATATTTTATTATTTACGAAATTCGAGAAGGGAAGTAGTTTCTTTCGCCATGTCGAGCTTCCTAAGACATTTCTAGTATGCACTGGGTCCCAACAGATGAGGTTTAGCTAAGGGTTTTATGAGGTGAAGAGGCATTAAGAGGAGCATATGAATGCGCATCGTCGGAATCGGGTTGGTTTGGTGGCTCGAGTAGGAACTGTCTTCCTATCCCGAGAGGCCTGGCTCAAATTCCGGCGGTGGCGGATATGTTTCAGTAAATCCCGATCCCTACTTGGGTGTACTCATATCACTTTAAGTACAGTACTCTGTCCGACGGATGGGACTTTAAAACGTGGTCACCTTGGCGCCTTTCATTGATGGCTAATGACGACGCGACGTTAAAAAAATGAGTAAGCTGTTCGCAAAAAATTAATCTCTATGGTGCGGATGATTATCACGCCCTCAGCGGAGCAAGAGGCAATACGAAAAAGTGACACAGCTGGTACTTTAAGTCACTAACGTACCTTTGATAGTGTCTGCATGAATAAAATAAATGAGAACTCCCACATTTCATAATTTAATCCGTATTAGAAACAAAAAACCGAAAGTAACGCGATAAGTAGGGTGAGCAAATGGCTAGCACATATTCTGTTATTACTTTTTTCAGCATACTGTTACAACTGCAGCCCCATTTGTTCCAAATGAACGCATTTTTCTAGCAATAATTTAAGTGACTCGCTAACAACTCAAGAGCTCGAATGTGATAATGATGTCACGTCACTACCTTCAAGTATCCTCTAAAAATGTACACCTTATGTCAGTTTTTTAAAGAAAAATATCATTACTGGATGCCATTAAAAATACGCTTTCTCCTACGCCCGTCTCATCTACGTAATTTAAGGCAGGAAATATGAAAATTATATTACGCTAGGTTAGGAAAATCTAAATGTAGAATGAATGATGTGTTCTTTTTTTGTACAAGCACAGAACATACACAAACGTGGACCTGATATTCATTCGGTGATCCCACTAGTTGGGAGGAGACTACTCACTTTGGGCCGCATACGTCGACATACCCGGGCGGGCCCACCTCGCTTGGCACGAGGTTGGGCATCTCCGTGCACCACTGCACGTTCAGCCAGTCGGTGTACACCTGGTCGCCACAGCATTCGCCCGCCTGCTGCACCCAGTCGACGGCCCGCCGCGCCGCGGGGTCCGTGCCGTAGCGCCTCATGGCCAGCCCCACGCCCAAGGGCTCGTCGCCCGCCGCCAGCACGGCGCACGTGAGCGAGATGCCGAGGTTCACGCCGGAAAGCAGAAGCAGAGAGATCCACAGGCACTGCAAGGGAGGGGAGCAGTGGTTGGTGGGAGGACAGTGGTTGAACTTTGGACTGTGTTGCGATTGATACTGCGACTTTGATTGAACGTACAAAATTCAAACAAACTTAAAATACATTGAAAATAAATAACTAGGAAACTATTTAAGATCATTGTGTAACGAATGGGGGGGGGTTAAACATTAAGAACAAACTCCTATGTAACAACAGAGAAAATAAATGCACGTATATGAAGGTGCGCCGTCATCAGAAACGACTCGAAAAATGTCAACACACTTCCAACGGTACCTATTAGGCGGGGTAACCCTAATCCTCAGGGTATACCGGAAGGTATCTATTGAGACAAATGAAAATATGTTTCACCTTCTTACTACAACTCAGCATGGGGTAATCAACCAGCTGATTGATAGGTAGTAGTACTAGTATTTTTGTTTAATGTGCTTCAACAGCTAAGGTCATTTCGCACCTACTGCCTGCCACGTGCAGACAGGGGCAACAGCACGCGGACGAATCGGAAGATCACCCCTCCAAACTCGAGCCGAGCCCAACGATACTTAACTTCGGTGACTGATCGGGAACCGGCGTTTCCATCGTGGCAGGCCGTTGCCATGATTGATTGGTTTTTGGACAGTTCTCAGCCTAACTTCCCCATTTATGGGATGTATTTTCACCTTCCTGCAGAGAACTTGCTCACCATCAACCCTCTCTTAAGACTATACAACCCACAGCCTCTCCTCGTCGCCTCCACGTCTATCCTCTTCCTTCCAAATCGTTCTTAACTAAATGGTGTTCCTCTTCATAGACCTTAATTTAATTTCTGACAACTCACATATATATTGCTCTTCTCCTTTGGTTGAATTTAAAAAATATAGACATATATTTCTCGAAATATTTATAATAGAGCGTACCATCACCAAGTACATTATTTCTGAGGCGGAAGCGTTTAAGGGAATGTGAACTTGGATTATTCCATTTTAAACTCTCAACTCCCATTGGAATAAAAAAGGGACGGGCACTTTTAAGTCGTGACATACTTCCTGATTTAAACTACTCGGAGTCTTGCCAGAGTCCATCTTGACGTCAGAAATGGAAATAATAAACTACACAATGAATAAAACGCATGTCAATATAATTTACAAAAAGGCAAGACACCAGTATTAATCCAACATGAAATGAAGAGATACGATAAGCATGATAGTTCTTAAAAATATGGGTAAACTTTTAACCATAGCATTTATCACACTCATATACGTTAGTTCCAACAAAATAAGTCATTCTAGTACGAAAGCTGATTTTTTCGAAGAAAGAATGAAATCATACAGGCATGGAGAATTTCCGACTGAAATATATACGAGCAAAATTAATTATTTTATTTAAATGAAAGAAATAAATATATACTCGTATCCATGTCTGCATTTATTCTTCCAAGAATTGTGGAAGAAAACATTTACGTAAAATAAGAAAGGAAGAATGTTTCATAGATATTTTAGTAATCGATTTGTCTTTGAATGATTAATGAGTCTAGCGAGAAGAATAAGTTTCATTTGATCTCATTATAATGAAGAATGCATTTGAGAAGTGCAGCGCTATACTGAATATCGTTTATGTATATTCTAAAACACATTTGCGTATTGCATTCAGAATCCTAAGACGTCCTTTTTCGTATTTCAGATGAACATACCTTTGGAGCCTTTGCCTCGAAGTTTTCCCTGAACCTGTCAAGCCTAGGCCGAGACTTTGGTTTTTTCCGTGGAGTGCCCTCCAAATCGTCCTCTTCAGATTCTGATTTCGTTCCTGACATTAACTTCGACTTGGCTTTCCTCAAGACTTCCAGCGAGGGATGGAGATTGCCTTTGACTGAGTAGCCGAAGAGCACAGTGCTCATGGAGAGACCCAGCTCCAGAAGGAAACCTTCGATGATGAGCATGAAGGTCACTCCCGGCCCTGCCCCTGGATTCCCAAGCCAGAAGAGATCGCCCTGTCCGAAATACAACACGAGGCCGGATATTCCCAGGGCCACGGACAGTATAATGGCAAAGATCCCCATGATAAGTGTCACTAGCCCGAAGAAGCTGCGGATTCGTCGAGTATTTATTGCCGGGACCATTTGTAAAATCTGAAACTAAGAAATGACTATCAGGTGCATGAGCTCTTAAATTTATACTCATTGTAAAGATATAATCTAGCCCCAGAAACCCACCCTGATGTGGAGTAAAGCATACTTATAAATATTATGGGGGTCACAGTGTACCAGTGTACAGTGTACGTATGTAAGGTATTGCGAAACATTATTGACCCTTGTTCAAATATCAGTTACAGGCCAATAGCAACCCAAAAAGTGGTCCTAATTTGCAAAGTTGTGTATGACCATGGCTTTTTCTCGAATAACTATAAAACTCACATCTATTTACGTTCAGAAATCTTCCCAGGCCCAATAAGCGTAATATGAACACTATATTCTTCAACATCATTGATGATTAAAAGTCAAATAAGTTCCACGACATTAAAAACAAAATATCTAGTGATAGATGAACCTCCCAGGTTATTTTTGAAAAACTTAAACTGACTGCTGTAATGGGTTTACCTTAATCTATGGAGACAATACAAGAGCTTTTTTTTGTCTAAACCTTCATTGGAGTCCGGTCTTAAGACGAGCTCCGTCATTTTTTTCACTTAAGACAAAGACCTGGATTTCAGTACGCTCGAGACTGAAATAAAATGCCTACATAGAGAAAGCAAAGGAAGACAGAGAATATTTACTTAAAGAGTAATCTCTTGAACGCCTAGTGATGCCATATGTCATCAGCACATCTGATCTGATGACATATGGCACTTCTAGTGTTTTATAATATTTATTCCGAATTTATTTATTGTTACAAGTGTTTAATTCTTGTCTCTCAGTGCTGTTAAATTCAGCTTATTGCGTTAAAACTGAACTGAACAAAAAGAACACCAATATTAATTTTGGCCTCTATGGGTAATTACCCAGAACAAAAAAACAAAAACCTTTTTTATTCAATAACACCATAGGCGGTGGTCAACCGAGCACGTACAAAAAACGATGGATTTATTTTAACGCACTGAGTTTGAGTTCGTAATTCAAATTGAAGTTTTGGATTATATAAGTCACTTCAGTGAATTTCAGTCCATGCAGTTGGTTTCGCTATGTTTTTCTCAGCCAAACTTTACCAGAGTATTAGCAAATGATGGTTTATTACTTTCAAACTTACCTAGGTAAACAAGAACTTTGATTGCCATTTTTCAGGATCCCACTTCCTCATTCACTGTCGCGATCAAATGTTCGCACAAGAAAATAAGACTAAAAGTCTTCGAACGAATTCAGTTTCTTGTTAAAGTTCTTCAAAGCTACTTTTCATGAATTGCAATTTAATAATTCATGGCACACTTTAGATAATACCTCTTTTCAAAACATACGACACACACAGGAATATTAAAATAACAATGCATTCAAAAGCACAAAAGATACGAAAACTTTCAGTTGCTATGCATTTGTTTACAGTAAACAAATTTATTTTTATTTGCACTATATAAATGTGGAATTATGTTCTTCTTCGTTCTAGTCTCCATTTTTTCCAATGCCTAATGTTTTAGAAAGGTAAGTCATTACAATTTAAGAATTAATTGAACAATGCTTATATTTATTTCAATATACTTTAGTCACTTACCAAGTATATATAAAAAATTTTTAAAATATAATTTATTGGGAGATTCATATTGAACGGATACGCGACGAAAAATTATGAGTTTGACAAAATCATTTGACCAATTTATTTTCCCGACGGACGTGTGGATAGAAATTCATATTCCTTCCGAGAAAAGGTTACTTGTTTAATCTATTGTGTTCCTTTTGAATTTTACACTGAAATACAGTCACTTAATCTCAACGCTCATTTTTACCCAATAAAAGCTGTAATGATGGAAATGTACCCACCTCATCTAACTAATGCCTAAATTAACGCTAAACTATAACAATAATCAGCGACCATCAGTCCGAAGAATGGCTTTTTTCAGCTTACCAATCCACTCTCATCTCTGCCAGCCACTTATTCCATATAATATAATTCTTTACCTTCATATCATTCACAATTTTCCTGATGTATTCCATTCTTGGTTCCTCTGTAAATTTTCCCTGTCATTTTTCCATCGATTATTGTTTACAATTGGCTATCGTGTCGAAAATTGTGTCAAATAAATATGATATCCTTTTAGCATGGTATACTTTCAAAATATCCCCGCTTACGATTTCATATTTTTTTATCATTCTTTATCTCTCACCCCACTCAAGTAATGCGTTGAGTATTTATTCAAATACCTTGGATGTTGGGATGGTGACAATATGCGTATGTCAGACTTTATCAGCTTCATGCTTACTTCCCTATCGGCCTTATCTCGGCATGCGTATTACGGAGTACTCGAGATAGCAGACTTATTAATAACCTATGCCAATTTCGTCATTCGCCAATACCCTTTTACGGTATGAGCTTAAAGTAACTTCCGAATAAGGTTTCTATTCCTAAACTTTTGTTCTAATTTCTTTTAACTATTGCTATTTCTAACTCAATTGTAATAGCAAATTATTAAATGGAACGCATTCTTTCAATCGTAAACTTCTCCCCTCTCGTCTCTGAAAATGACACTCAATATCCACAAAGTAAGCATCAACACCTTGATTCATGCTCCATATTCCCTTACATTATAGGCGTAACGATTTTCCCACCCCTACCTACCAGCAAAAAATGATACACGTGATATAGATTACGGACCATTCAAGGCCTAAACTGCTTGACGGATTAGGGAGCGAAAACTACTTGCTTTCACTGAGATTCCACATAAATAACCATTTTCCATGGCTTAAAATCCTAATTCACCGAAAGTTCAGCAAATGTATCGATATTAGAGCGCGGAAAAATGTATTTACTGCAATTTAAAAAGGGCATTCTCGTTTGTCTAAAAAATATATTTTAAATTATCCTTACCTACTCTTAAATATCCGTACGCTATACCGTAATGGCTAACTGCACCTTGTCAACTGCTCGCGTAATTCAACTTCTTTTCCATTTAACGTTGTGTTGAACTCATTTTCGTAGCTATACAGGGTGATTATTAAGTACAGAGTTTCAAGATTCAAGATTTTAAAATTGTAATGTTACGCAACCGTGAGACGGTGGCCGCGATTGCAACTGTGAGGATGAAGTCCGATGTTAAGTTCACAAAAAATACTCAGACGCTCTAATTTCCTTGTCCATGATGACATGAAATACACTCCACTACCAACAGCCAATGGCTTTGTGTATTCACAGAAGTTGACATCATGGCGATAATTGCCCAGGGTGATATGAAAATCTGTGCTTTGAATCCAAAACTCCATTAGACATGCTCCTGATTGACGCAGCAACTACTTCCTCTATTGTTCTCTCTTCAAAAAGCGACATAGACCCTGAGGGGACGCAATAATAGGACATTGGAAAATAACTTCGCGAAAGGGGGAAGGGGGGCGGCCTTCATCAATCCAACACTTCCAATGGAAATGATCCGAGTGAAGGAAATCTAAAAATATTCTAGACTGGTGGGCTGAGCTCCTTACTTAAACCGGGTTAAACTTAAATAAACCGGGCTCCTTACATAAACCATGGATACTAGGATTTTATAAATTTATTTATTTATTTAGATAGAGATAAACCATTCGGAGGAAACGAGAGAAAACAAATGAATGGCGTAATTGAGACGGTGGCGCGCGCGAACGCTCGTAGGACGTGACGTGCTCAAGGAGGAAGCGGGGACGCGCGGAACCGTTAGCGATCAAATTAATCGCCACGTGTCAGAGGAGAGTCCAGCGGTTGAAAACAGAGTCATCAGCCGCGAGACTAAACGTTCCCTCCTCCGACCGACAACCACCCCGTAATTAAACTCTCCGGCGGGAACAATGCAAACTGCATTAGTCATGTGCTTACGTGTGACTGTGTGTGAGCCCACTCGTCGCCACCGCATTGCCTTGGCGCTGCGTTCCTCGCGTCGGTAACAGATGGTTCCCCGAGCACTGTATATGTGTATAAAGCATGATTAAAACTCTATGATCATCCTATAAGTCAATCTCAAGTGGATTCCATTTTATTCGCTAGACTCGCATTCCTCAGATCCCATCAACGGAGAAAAGAGAATGGAGTTTGATGACACGCACATGGCATAAGTTTGAGATGGATTAATTACACTCTGGTCTAAGTTATCACTGCTTAACTTCCTGGAAATTCAGTTTCCATTCTGAGTCTTCAGTTTCCTTCTTTGTTGTTTTTTCCGACTGCACACTTTAAAATTTGAACAAAATATATTTGCCCCACTATGTTTGATTGAGAATCATTTCTTTCACGTTCACACGAGAATTAACCAGTAAAATGAAACACAAAGCATTTGTGTTACCTTGGGGTTTAATTAGACTGGATAACTGGTTTATTCAACACATTCATAGAAGAATTACCATAACAAAAGAGCAATCTCTCAAAAACATATTGTATTAGCAAACAGACATTCAATTTTTACATCAGGGAAGCACATGACGAGAAATCTTTTTAAAAGCAACTGATTAAAATAACTCCGTCGGGATATTTTCCACGTCAATGACTGATAAAAAAACCCACGTTTCCCCTCCAATCACAGCTGATAGAACCAATTTATTACCTCTTTGAAGAAACCACCTGCATTGGAGGCAGAATGTTGTTTTTTCCAACAATTGACGTGAGAAATATCGCCAACATTTATTGGAGTCATAAACATGATCATCGAAAATTTTAATCAGTTTTGTCTGGAGTATCCTCTTATTTGGCAGTAAAATTGGACACCGGGAAAACAGGAAGTCCAGACTAAAATCAGCGAAAATGCGGAATAGAGAAAATTAAACAAAATGAGTTAAATACAGATAGCATTTAGATTTTGACGGAGAGGTGGGTGGGTTATGTACAAAATTAATAGTCATTGAATAAAGGAAAGCAAATTTGTTGGCAACCTGATAACGCGAAATACATTTCAAAGGAATTAAACAGAGGTAGTGCTCAGGAAAGAAGGAAATGATTGCATATTAAAATTGTGTAAACATGATATATGTACTCAGTAAATAGACTTAAATAGACATGAAGTGAAGAGACTGGCTGTGGACGGAGGACTGTGATGGAATCAACATGATGGAAGGAGCTTGGCATGTGAACATTTGAAGTTTGAATAACATTTGAAAATTTTCGGGGATAGTGAAAAGTTGACGCTGTTTAGTGCAAAGTGATGGTTTAGTTAAGGGTTTAAGAAAAAAGGAGAAAACTGTTAGACAGGATATAGGAAAGTCATTGGTAGAACCAGATGAAATTCAGGAAAATTAGTACGAATGCTAGATCAGCTTTAAGTCAAAGAGGTACATACAGTTGCATTAAGTTAGCTATGTGCGGAATAAGAGTTATAAAATATGGTGTAGAGGGAAAATTAATGGTCCGGAAAATTTGGAGGCTACATGAAAAAAATTTAAAGCGCATTGAGAGAATTCGCTCCTTTAATCTGTGATAGAGTACGGAATGTTGGGTAAGAAAAGTGAGGGAATAAAAAATAATTGAATTTTTAACAGGAAAATAAAATAAATTATCCAAAAATCGTTGCAAAACTTTTTAAAATTTTCCGAGATGATAAAACCCTCGTATTATCTCATTTTCCAAAAACATTTCTTCGAAATGATTATCAATTACGACGTTAAGGGTTGTAAGTCGCTTCTTCATTTGCTCTGCTGAAATAAGCGTTCGCTCAATATCCAGGACAAGAGACTCCCAACAAGCTCGCTAGTTTACCAAGATAGGTATAATATGGGGATCTTCCAAAATTCAGTAATATCACTGAGTGCTTTATCCTGAAGGGGACTAAGGTTTGCGCAGGAAACAGACTCCGCATAAGATTCTAAAATGTAGTGGAGTTGCAGGCCTAAGGTTATGTTGCAATATTTACAGTTGTATAAATCAATCACTGAGTAAGAAGATTTATTGATGTTTTAATTAGAGGGTAAAGAATAATTTCTTATGCGATAGCGCCCTTATTAAGCTCTCAAAGAGTAACGTATTCTCCAAGAGCACTCTCGGCTGACCAGTCGATAATGGTCGACCACTGGCCTTATTTAATGTCGCGCTCATCGGTGTATATCGTCTATATTGAACTTCCATTTATCTTACAGTTAGTATCGCTCAGAATGGAATTATGTCTCCGTGTTGAGTAGCTTCCGTAGCGAGGGGCTTTTAACTTGCAATCCATAGGTATCCAAATGGACCGCGTACAGGTTTCTGTGAGACTGCAATGGTCAGCTCAAAATGAATATTTAAAATATAAAATCAATGGTCTGCGAGTTTGACTAATGGTCTGCGAGTTTGACTGCGAATTTAACTAAAATGAATATTAAAGCCCACCTGCCACTTTCATTGTATTACATTTATTATTAATAGTAAATTACTTCGTTCTAGTTTGGCCTCGAGTAGACAGCGGGTACTTGAAATTCAGTACGGAAAGAGTTAATTTCTGATGTGAAAAAATGGGAATGCTATCTGAGCGTTTCCCTAATTACTGTGAAATGCAATTAGAAATTGTGGTACAGCTACTGGACAAATGAACTACGATGGAAGGCTACAAGAGCTAGGAAGATAATTTTTAAGATTAAGAGTAATAGACAATATGTAGGCCACAGGAGTTTCCAGTGGAAACGGAGATATTGCTTCACCTCTACGCTACACCAGTAGAAAAAACTAAAGCGACCTTATAAAAAGTAAAGCCCGTCTAACAGATAGTTATTTCTTTATTTGATAGCGCCCTTACTTAGCGCTATAAGATTAACGTATTCACCAAGAACACTCTCGGCAGACCAATACATTTTGGTCAACCACTGGAGCTATTTAATTTTGCGTTCATCGGTATAGAGTGTCTATATAACTCCCATTTTTCTCTTTAGTATCGCTCAGAATGGAATTATGTCTGCCATATATCTTAGTGTCACTCAGAATGGAACTATGTATTTAGTAGACAAAATGCAGGCCACAGGAGTCTCCAGTTGAAATGGAGACATTGCTTCACCTCTACCCTACACCAGTAGAAAAAATAAAGCGACCATATAAGAAGTAAATCCCGTCGAACAGATAGTTATACATATTTTCCAACGACGTCAATAAATTCAGTTTCAATGATTCACAAAACAGCATCTACCTTATCGTCTCTTCACCCTCTCAAATCCTCTTTTCCCCTTCTCTCTCTATTAATAATCAGGGGTCCTAGGACACCCTGCCAGAAGCCCCTGCGTTTTCTTGCCGGGCAGCGTGTCGCCCTGCACATTGCGCTATTAACGGTTAGGACGCCACACGCGTGTCTGTCAGTAGGGCAGCCAGCCCATCCTTCAACCGCCGCTTGCCGGGAAGCACGGAGGAATGGTCAGCAAATTACGTCGTCTCACGAAAGCGAAAGGGTTGAAGTGGACAGCCTGGACAGGGAGGGAGAGCTCTGGGCACTCCCTCCCTTCCATACTCCTTGACAACCAGTGTCAGGGGTAGCCGGAGCGGCACTGTATCAAAGTGGTGTCTTATTTCGGTTCCGGTCTTATTATGTCGTTAAATCGCGCAGCGAGCCATTTAAACATAAGCAGGAGGCATGGCTGAATGAACGCAAGAGTGTTAACCCCCGATTTCAATTCCGTTGGGTTTTAGGCCCTAAAACTAAGGGCAAATAAAAGGAAGTTTCGTATATGCCTCGTAGCAAAAAAACGATTTTATTTTTTACGTATGAAGATCGCTCATAAGGAAGCTAAAGTGTTATGTTTTTCCTTCGATAAAGAAAGCGAGTCTGACCAAAAAAGTAGGAGGGCACAAACTGGAGCAGGCAGAACATTTCAAACTGTTAATTACTCGTTGGAAGAAAAAGGATTATTGTAGCACAGATATTAAGAGGTGAATTGCGGGCTTACACTTTTAGGAGTGAAATAATGACGAAGACATCGAGTAAGAATGTAAAGAAAAGACTGGCGAAGAGTTTAGTATGAAGTGTGACGTTGAACGGAACAAAAAAGTGGACTCAAGAGGAAAGAAGATGAGGGTAGGTTGCAGGCGCGTTCGAGATGTGGGTGTTGTGGAAGATGGAGAAAACGTCTGGAGAAGATTAGAAGGGCGTAAGAGTAAGTGGTTGGAGCAGGTACTGAGGGGCAAAGAATGAAATCTCGTATGAATATAGGGGATAATAACAGTAGGATGGTCCAAAAAAATGAAATATGTTCTAATTTTACTTTTTTATTTCCTATGTTTTTAATGTAATTGCAATTCTAATGTTATCCCCCACCATTTCGATTCCAAATGACTGCAAAACGCCTTGTGCAAAATATTAGCTCAATACGTCCTCAGTCGGCCGTGCCCCATGTATTTTTATATTTGGCATTTACGCCGCTTTATGATAGGCAACTTGAGCGATGACCATTGGTTTTTGACATCCGTCAAGGATCCCTATATGGGTTAGGCCATGGCAAACCAGCGACAAGAATCGTCGCAAAGGTATTGAAGGAAAGGTATGAAGATATCGTAAATATATGCACATCCAAGTGTAGAATTGTTATAGGACGCACTGCTGAGAGATAAACTTTAAAAGCCAATTTAAATTTTTGATTAACTGTGATGCGTTAATCTAATCGGACGTTGAGATGAGAAATTAATGGGAGAGAGTAGAGAGTGGATTGTATGCGAATAAGGGTGTCCGGGAAAGGGGCGTCCCTTCATTCCAAGCATTCCAAGCACATAAAATAGAATTCTTCCTCCGTTAAATTGCTGCTTGCTACTGAAATAATGTGAACGCATGAGCCAACACGTTATCGATGCAGAAACAAATGGAAAGTCTATTTCAGAACCACGTAGTTACACACATAATTATGGCAAGGCGTTGTCTGGAGGGCGGAAGCAGCGCGTTGCACCCGGTTTTGTTGAGCTTCCTGGCCACGTAAGTCTGCCCACAATTGTTCACAGTGCGTGTGTTCACAGCCTTCAGTTCGCAAGAAACTCTTTGGAGGTAGGACAAACATATGGTGGGAGTGGATCGCTGTTTTCCAAAAAGCACTACCGATGGGAGTGTAGGATAAAACAAACACCGTGGGTATCAGCGGCAAATTATTAATATTAATGCGATGCGGCGGCAGGATCCGTCCACCGCACCACGCCCACACTCAGCCCTCCCGCCACACCCACCGCCTCCTTCCGCCTGGCGTCGTGCCGCACCGCACGTGCTCTTGGCACTGCTGCCAGCCGCAGTCTACGCACGGACTGTCACTCTCCGTTTACGAGTTCCTTTCCTTTTCGGCATTGTGATATTTTAATGTATCGACAGCTTAACCGGAATGTATTGAAATTAATCCATATGTTTTTGTGAGTACACGATAAACTACGTCTTATGCTATCATTCTAGGTGTGGTAGTGCCATTAATCGCAACACTCGCTGTAGGTAACACACGCTGTACTGGCGGTTGTAGACGCGCTATGGAAGACGGGGAATTTGAATAACTTGGCGAGGATTTCTCTGCCAGGAGGTGATCTCTTCAGATCTATCGAAGGATATAGGGAACATGAATGCTTATGGAACGCAAAGAGCGGGGAGCATACAGATATTGACGCCAAAAATACGACTCAGAGACCGATAGGAAATTTCTAGAGGCCAAGAAACAGAGATATGGCCAGTCGCACCTTTGAATATTACGTTTCTCGTTCCATTGCTGATTCTTTCGATTTTTGGAACAGTCTCTTAAGTAGGGTTGACATAATTATGTTAATACATGAACTTTTTAACCGACTCTCATTATTGCTACAGTAAGTAATATCCATTTGAAAACTTTAAAAACCAACAATAGCACGTAATAAAAGGAATTATTGGTATTCAACACGTAAAAAAATACAATATTCCTCGCCGTCACAAAGGAGTAGATCTTTGAGGAGAGTTTATTCTTAACTAGGTCAATCCTCTTTTATTGTCCTTACCTGCTTCTGCAGCTGTCTAACAAGGAAGATTATGAAAAGAGTTCGTCACCTCCCTTGCATAATGGAAGCCATTTTGAAGTGCCTACTGCTGGTGATACTCAGCGATAGTTGTAGAAGTTGGTGTGGACACTTCGTGTGGTATCAGTATCAATGTGTCACGTATCGAAAGACTGCTACACCAGTCGACTGCTACGTGTAAACCCACCTATGTGCTGTTTAAAGTACTATATGGATCCACTCGATACTAAGGATCAAATAGAGCACATTCACAACTTCCTATCCCACCTGCCACTACATTTCGACGTCACCTCGGGGTCGACTCCCCCTACTGGGCGTCGTCATATCGTGTCACCCTGGCGACCTTCCCAAGGCCGCAGCCACCCCATTCACGTCTCCCAAGTAAGGTCACCCCAAGCAAACTCGTTGAAGGAATGTATTTGCCGAAGGAAGGCGGTGGAAATAAGATGCGTGGAGTGCTCAAGTGTAAGACGCTGTCTCCACACAGCGTCCACTTTCGGTGGACCCTCGATGGTCAAACGTGGAGGGAGGTTGTGGTTTGAAGGCTTGCAAGGTATTCGTGGAGGAATTGAGATTAAGGAGATCATGAAAGAAAGTGCACTGAAAACTGCGATGAAGAATCAAGCTCTCTCATATGTTTGGCTGTGCTGAGAAAATGGACGAAAAACGAACTAACTGTCAGATTTAGGTGTTTACACCCTAAAAGGACTTAAATGTCATTTAATTCATATGTTGGTAGTTTATAGAAAAAAGTGTCCCATCAGTGAATAATAAAATAACACTTTTCCTCACTACTTTTCTCGGAAAAAGGAAGCTGTAATAGCATCATCCCAGAATAAGTGAGACATGGGTAAAAATAATATTTATCTATAAAATATAAACGCAATTTACGCAAAAAAACTGTTTATGAGATACAAATACCCCCAGGGAATTGAGCAGCAATGATATATACCTAGGCACCAATAATCCTTGTTTTGAGTTATTATAAAATAATTATAGGAATAGGAAAATAAAGAGGCGTATAATAGCAGTCAACCTGATGAGGAGCTAAATAAGTTATTTCATTTGCACGGATGGAAAAAACTGAATGCAAAACCGTTGTGAACGTAAGTAAGGAGAAAATGCGTGAACTTTGTACACTATTATGAAGCTGAAAAGATAAAGAATGGTTAGGAAGGAAATAAACAGCTATTTTGGAAATGGGTCAAAAGGACAATATGGGAAGGCGTAAAAGAAGAGCGTATAAGAGAGATGTATAGGGAAAAGAGTGAAATATAGAGCCCTAAACTAGCTAGATCGTGTGGAATAAATGCAATGACAAGGACATTTGGAAGGGCCATTTTGAAAATTTATAGAAATTTGGTCCCGATTATTAAGGTGAGCCTTATTGATTAGGATGCGGGAATGTCAGTAGGGAAGTAGAGATCAACGAAAACATGAAGAAGGAGAACACTGATAGAGCTGTGTCGTTCATGAATGAATCGTTCAAAATGAACAATTCATAGGCATGAACCGAATGAATTGAATCATGATTTTCATTTAAATCGTTCAAAATGAACGGTTTGCCGGAGATTCGAGTGATTCAAGAATCCAAGTCATCCAAATCGTTCCAAATGAATGATTTGCAAGGAGAATCGAAAGATTCAAAAATGTTTTGAATACAAATCGTTCAAAATGAACGATTTGTGTGGAGATTTTCGAAGATTTGAGAAATTTTTATGGGATTTTCCAAAGAATCTTGTTGATTTCTTCTGGGAAGAGAAAGGTTGTTTGGATGCTGATAACATCCAGGTTTGTAAATAATGAACAATTATGAAATTGCTATCATGTTGAATTGATGTTTACCTGCAAGTTGGGAATGTATTTGGCTGTAATCGGAGGAGTTGGTTTGAGGACATATTCACAGATTCCCTCTAACCATATGAGATAACTCTAGTAAATGACTTTTTCACGAAGAAATCTTTATTATACTGGCATTATCAATTATTGAAAATTCATGGGTGACCGTAATCTGTGAAAGACTGTCTTCAAGTAAAGTCGTCTATTGCTACATTAATACGTTTAGTAGGTTTAACTTTCCAGAAATGCTCATAAGCTTTGGGAGAAGTCATTATTTATTTTCATTATTAGCAGTAAACTTCCGTTTTAGCGAGCTCATGAATGACTAAGTTGCAAATTGATACTTTCACTAATCTGTGGATAAGAAATTTTTCTTGGGAAATAAACTGTGAAACGGATTAACTTTCCCTGCAAGTAGCCACCCTTCATATAAAACTTGATGTAATTTCCTCCTTTCAGTGACAATATACACAGTAGACAGAGATGACTCAGCCAGGTTCAACTCTTCAAATTTTGAAGATCTGGGTAGGTATATTGATAATTTCAAAATTGAATACTATTTTATATAGAATGTTATAGAATTATGTTATATACAGAGGATATAGTATTTTACTGGTGTTTTATTGCAGATTATTAATAGAAAAGAGAAATAAAAAATGCAACATTTAAACAACCGGGTTAAATATGTGCACATATTCACAAAAGGAATATCTGATTAGTTACCTGAGCAAAAATCTTATTGAAGGTTTACATTTAAAAATAATATTTTGGAGAGCTTCTTAGGCTTGAGACTTCTCCTTCTTTCCGATAAAATAGTTCCAGTCTTGGAGAACACCCTTTTGCAGGGCACAGAGGACCCAACTAAACAAAGTCTTTTCTTCATCAATGTGAAAAGTCTTGGGTATGCCCCTTGGTTTTTCCACCACCACTGAAGAGGATCTTCATGCCGTAAAAGAAGGGATTCTTTTAAAAATTTATCAAATTCTATAATGGCTGCAGCAGTTGGTGACTTATCACAGATTTTATTGCGTAAAATGGAATCTAAATACTTCCAGACACACCCAGAAGAAGGAACCTTATCCATATTTATGTCCTAGTTTGAACCTGCAGCTTCACCGACTGTAGAAACAGCTGCTGCTTTCCCAATTAAATTATTTTTTGCCCTATCAATGGCAGCTTGGTTGTCAAAACCCACATTTTTGAACCTTGGGTCTAACAAGGTTGCCTCTGCCAGTAGGATTTTGTCCTCAATGCCCGAGAATCTCTTGTTCATCTCACTGCGAATTTTGGACAAAAAATGTTGACCTCCTCTTCTGGTGCATCAAAGTTCAGTGACTGTAAATATATCATCATTCCCTGGCTGAGAGGTATCAGTTTTGATGCTGTCACTTGCTTTTCTGAACATATTTCTAATGCTATTTCTTGAAAAGGCAGTAAAATTTCACAGAGTTTTTCAATTATATCAAAATCTATTTGTTTTAGAGTTAGTTCAGTTTTTAGCAATGCTAGAGCTGACAGGAGAGGTTCTTTGTTTTTTAATACTGATTGGAACATTATATCGGTAGAATTCCACCTAGTGGGTACCTCCTGCTTCAGAGTTGGGTAATTGACTTGGGGGGACTGCAGAGTTTAGTTTCTGATGGGCAGCACTACTTCTCTTGAAATACTCTACCACTTTCTTTACCGTATTTGGTAGGTCTTTCACTTCACTCAATGAATTTTGAACAATTAAATTCAAGGTGTGCGCAAAGCACGGAATATGGGTCCAGCCTAAAGTCCTTGCAGCAGATAGCATATTCGCCGCATTGTCTGAAATTAATGCTACTACTATTTTTTGCATCTAGTCCCCAATTTTTTATTATTTTCAGAATCTCTTCTGAAATGTTAATTGCTGTGTGCTTTTCTATAAAGTTTATGCAATCCAGAAGAGCAGATTGTAATTTCCCATCATAATATATAAAATGCACTGTGACTGCCAAATAACTGTCATTGGTGGTAGATGTCCACCCATCAACAGTAACTAAACAAGAAGATGTGCTTTTGAGTGCTTCCTTTAGTTCATTTGCTGTTTTTTAATATAAAAGTTCCAAATAATTATTTGGCAAGGTTTTTCCTTGAGGGGAGTCGATAATTAGGATTCAGCAAATGTATGAATGTCTTAAATGCTGGTTGCTCTACAAGGCTGAAAGGAAGATTCTGTGACAAGATCAGCTTAATAAATCCCTCATCAATGCCTTGGCTGGTCTTTATTCCCAAAGGATGGTGAATAAATTGCTTTAGCGTTGTCTGAGTTATGGACACTGAGGAAGTACCTTGAGGAATGTCTTCAGTTGAGCTAGGAAGCAGCAAGAGAGAACTGGTAGAAGCTGGTGAAGTGGATGATAGCTGAGACAATTGCTCTCCAGTCTCATCAGTGCTATGGCAAGCCCTTTTTGGAGCATTCATGCCGCGTCAAGACTGATTGAGGGATGCTTAATTTTAATGTGTCGAAACAAATTTAATGTACATCCGGACTTAAATGAATACTTCTGCTTACAAAACAGGCATTCAGCAAGATCTGTAGATACTTGTCGGTATAAGTACTGCCAAATTTCACTCCTTATCCTCTTGGAATCCATGGCCTGGAAAATTTTCAGTTTAACTTATTTTTGTTTGGTTGCCATATCTGATTTGAAATAATTTTTTTAAATAAATAATACTTTTTTCCTGTCAATCAGTGAATATTTCATTTCTCACCTTCAAGTTTCTGCCCAATTCCTATCACCTAGAGTCTGCAGCTCCAGTCTTCAACAAGTATCTTTCCTTAGAGATATGAATCGTAGCTATAAATGTGTGAAAGAAACAACAAGTAATCAACGAAAGGAGCTTCACATGGCCAAGATGTTGACATAAAATTATTAAAATGTCACATATATTGGGGAGAAAGGTCCTCAAATGAAATCACCTAAGGCCTCAGGACAAATAGTTAACGTTTGTATATCGCCTATGATGTCCGGCTGCTAATTCGCTGCATAACTGAATATATCAGCGGTAGCATTGCTAAAAGCCAAGTGAGCAGATTCGCTCATCAGCTTTGGCGTTGGAGGACTGGCAAGATGACAATTCCATTAAATTATGAGCAATTGATCCTTGCAATTTTTCCGCATCAACTCGCTATCTAATAGCATTGCCAAAAGCCAAGTGAGCAGATTCGGTCACCAGCTTAGACGTTGGGAGGACAGACAAGACGACATTCCGTTTAATCACGAACAATTGATCCACGGAAATTGAATAGTATGAAATTCGCGTTAATTTTTTCGTCGAACACAAATGTTCAAAATCCTGCTGAATTAGGTGTCGTAAAGTACAGGTGCTTAATCCCTTTGAATTCAGTTTAAAAGATGTGCTATTTTGTAATGCAATCATTGCGACCGGTAAGCAATGTACTACCGCTAAATAAAACCACAGTCTACTATATGACCTTCTTTGTAGCTTGAGCTAAGGTAATTTCCCCGAAAAGAATATTCTAAAGATATATCAGGACATAGGCATGACCTACTATCACGGGTCAAAGTACACCATATCGTATATTTGATGTCTTCCTGTTAATAGATAATGCGAAAAATTCAAGCGAATTCGAACGCGCCGCGTATTCTGTATCAATAGCTGTGAAGAGAAAAATTAAAACGAAAACATTTTTGTGGATGGAAAACATAATGACGTGAAATAGTTTATATTGTGAAAAAGCTACCGCAATGAAGAATTAGAAGCAACCACAAACATAAGATTTCCGTGAAATTATGGCTGTAAAGAAAGGATATTAATCGCTTTTCCCAATTTCACAAGCCATGGATTGTGAACTGCACTCCTAAATAAACAAAAAAATGGGGCATTTGACGAAGGTTTACATTCTGAAGGTATATCATGAAATGGAGAATAAAAATTCATTTCTTCGGTGGGACATAACCATTGTTCTCCTGGAAATCATATGATGCGCTTACGTAATGGATTCTTTTATTTGGTTCAATCCACTAAATCGTTCATTGTCACATTCTCGTTCAATATGAACGATTTGAAGATTTGATTCATTACCATGAACCAAATCACATGAACCGAATCATCAAAATGAATCGGATTTCCCATGTCTAGCGTACAAGCTAGTGAAGGGACACATCGGAAAAAAAACCTTAAATCAACTCCAGGTATGTGAACGGTAATATACTGATACAGGTTGAAGAAAATTATAATTAATTATATAAAAAAAACATTTTAAGATACCACGTGATTAAAACGGACTAAAAAGTATAAAATAATTTTCCCTGGGCCCTTCTACATTTTTGAGGGTGAATTTTTAGTGGCTATGGAGAGATTTGTAAGACTTGAAGAGAAAAACGTGGGGCACAAGCAGTAGATAATAGAAGTAGATAGTCCGGATGAATTCACAACCAATTTCAGTGCATTGCAAATGGTATTAATTGTGGGAGTTTGCTACGCGACACCTGGTCCCTTTACTCCTCCTTAATTATCATGGGTTGCCTGCGCCCCACGTTTTTCTCTTCAAGTCTTACAAATATCTCCATAGCCACTAACAATTCACCCTCAAAAATTAAGAAGGGCCCAGGGAAAATTATTTTATACTTTTAAGTCCGTTTTAAAAACGTGGTATATTTAAAAAAAATTTTAATTAATTAATTATTTTCTGGTTTTTAGTCTTATACCTAAGTGAAAGTTTCCAATCGATTTAGTACATCTTGATGAGACTCTGAGAGGGACACATAGGAAATTCCCGATGTATTTCAGATTCTGTGCAGCTGATAGTGTGTGGAATTGAAATAATTAATTAATCGTATATTAATTAATTAATTGTTATAACATGTAGCTAACATTGCATTGCCATCCACTTATGAGCTATGGTTAAAATTTCAAGTATCTAGCTAATCGGGAAGTTAAACTTGGTTGCAATATTCCACCCGGACAGACAGACATAACGGAAACCGAACTAATATAAACGTGGTAAAATAAATTGGCCGAGGGATATTGATTGAAACCTAATGAAAGGCCAGAGGGATGTGGAGGAGGACGACCGGGGCTCAGACGGACTGAAAAGCGAATTCGACGGAGTAGTGAAAGATCTGAAGAATAACAAAGCGCCTGGGTCAGACAACATAAACGGAGAAATCATCAAGGTGCTTGGGAATAAAGCTAAGGACAACCTGTACGAAATAATCAAAGATAGCTACGAAAGCGGAAGACCTAGCGGAGGACTTTCAAAGGAGTGCAAAGATTGCGGCACCGAAGAATACAAGGACTGAGAAATGTGAGGAGCACCGAAACTTGAGTCTGGTCACATTAGCGTCACATGCGTCAAAAATACTCCAGCGAATAATAAGCCGAAGGATTGAGAGGAAAATGGAAGACAACCTCTCGAAAGACCAATTCGGATTTCGGACGAATAAGGGGAACAAGGGAGGACATACTCTGCCTGAGACTCGTGATATAGAAAACGATACATGTGAAAACATTACTGTATGTGGCATTTGTGGACTTAGGGATAGCCTCCAACAATGTTGAGTGAAAAAAGATAGATAGATAGATAGATAAACGAATTTATTGGGGCGAGACTGAGACTTTTAAAGTCCCTTCCAAGGTGTTCAGATTGCTGGAAAAAATCGAAATAGATTACTATAATAGAAGAATAATCTACCAACTAAACAGGAAGCAACTCGTCACCGTGTGAATGAGAGACGAAAGACAAATCGAAGCAAAAAAAAAATATAGCAGTTAAATAAGGATTCAGCCTCTCACCAGCACTGTTCAAGATACTCTTGCAGGAGGCAATACGAGAAGCACATGATATGGAACTGAACGGAATTAAGACTAACGGAGAAGAAATAATTTACATGGTTTGCGTGTGGCGATAGCCGGCCATAAACGGCAATGATTGGCGATCGCCAGGCGAAAAAATGAAATGGAACACTTTTAAAGCGGTTATTCACATACTATGCGCAGTCCGTGTCGCGTACAGATAAGCCGTAATCCCGTAGTTGATAGCTGTGAACAAATTCACATTCTGTTCTTTATTTGCTTGGATCACCTCGGAGAGGACAGCCACCGATAATAGGCTATAATAGGCTAATTCCACTTAAGGTAGTTTGAGCAAAAATTCAGTTCAACTAGAATTTGATGAATAGATTACGGCTGTGCGCTGAAAATATTGAATTGAAAAATAGGAACTAGGAAAAATAGGAATATATTGAAAAAAACAGGAACTTCTAATAACTAATTTTTTTCAATAAATTAACAGTGAGTATTTTGTATGTTTCCTCAACTATTTATAAAAAATAATCTATTACTCACCGCAGTATTTTTTTTGAATCGTAAAAAAACCTTCATTTTTGAAGGATTGTAAGCCGTACAGCGTGAAAAAATGAGTCAAGTTAGAGACTTATGCGGTTATGTTTATTTAATTACTGAGAATTTTTGATACATTGGTATAACTATATTTTTTCGCCATCATTATTACAATATTTACTTCATACTTCTTACAGACGCTGAAATCAAAACATAAAATTCAAACATTGTCTCCACTATGATTGGGGAAATATCTCGCTCAAAATACCTTAATCGGATCGGCGCGGCGTACGGACGCCGTCTGCCGCTGGCTATCGCCACAAATCGAAAGCAACCATAGTACACTGATAATTATTTCATGGCGTTCAGTCAATTATCGAAACGATATATCGATCCCTGCAAACCATCAATATTTCCCCAGTAGCTACACATATTATCGGTATGCCGCCGATATCTTGCCATATCTTTGCAACCCTCTGGTAACGTGGACATGGGATCTTCGATCTGGCTTGAGCACCATCAATGGCTTGGAGCCTGATTGTTGGAAACGATACGCTTGGAGTGGAGGAGGTGCATCGGAGCGCATCGCACCCTGCCTTTGGCACCCGCCGCAGGAGGTGCCAAAAAAGTGGAACCATTCTGTTGACCGCAGTCTTGGGAGGAGTGGGGTGGCAAGTGCCAACACCAGTGCCAGACACTGCCAATGGGGAGGCAACGCATTAACGGTTTTCACTCAGACAAAGAGGGGGGCGCTGATGGCGGATCCGCTTGATTGGTTTCATTCCACGCCGCCATGTGTCGCCTCTCTCTCCCACCCATCTCCATTCATCGATTGAGCGCGTCATTGGAGCGCATTCATTGGACGAGTGGGAAGGGAGGGGAGAGCGGGGAGGGAGAACTTGGCCCCGGGCGTATTAATAAGAGCTGAATGGGGTTCTCATGGGAGCCGATACTCAAAACCACCACGATCTCTCATTAATGACCTTTCCTTCGACCAAAATGAGTCCACTCACGAATGGTTGTTTAATTTATTTCCTTTCCTTTTATATATATATATATAAAAGGAAAGGAAATAAATATAAAAGTACTGGAATCTCCTCCAGCTGAAGAAGGGTCCTTAGCCCGAAAGCTACCCCTAAGCAGTAGACACCGGTATCGTCATGGATCATCTGCCAGTGAGTGTCCACTGATTTACTTTCCTATCCTTCCCCAACCTCAACGCCTTGTTGCTAGCATATATATATATATATATATATATATATATATATATATATATATACATGCATAAATAAAACAGTGATACACTAAACAAACACAGAAACACGCAAAAAGGACACTCACAAAATAAAACTTGTACGTTTCGGCGTCAGGACGCCTTCGTCAGCGGTAGAGGAATGATGAGTCCGCTCTCAGAGGATGAGATCATTCCTCTACCGCTGACGAAGGCGTCCTGACGCCGAAACGTACAAGTTTTATTTTGTGAGTGTCCTTTTTGCGTGTTTCTGTGTTTGTTTAGTGTATCACTGTTTTATTTATGCATGTGCATCGTCGCCGAGAGCGATTTTCTACCAAGACATTATATATATATATATATATATATATATAATGTCTTGGTAGAAAATCGCTCTCGGCGACGATGCACATGCATAAATAAAACAGTGATACACTAAACAAACACAGAAACACGCAAAAAGGACACTCACAAAATAAAACTTGTACGTTTCGGCGTCAGGAGGCCTTCGTCAACGGTAGAGGAATCCTCTACCGTTGACGAAGGCCTCCTGACGCCGAAACGTACAAGTTTTATTTTGTGAGTGTCCTTTTTGCGTGTTTCTGTGTTTGTTTAGTGTATCACTGTTTTATTTATGCATATATATATATATATATATATATATACAAGTTCGTGGAAAATCACACACGCGATAATTTAAATAAAAATAAACTTTGCCACAGGTGGGGCGGAAATAAATATAGAAACACAAAAAAGAAGAACAGTCACACACTATACGTTCTGATATTTCGGCAGCCGAGCAGCCTTTCTCACAGAATGAAGGATACAGAATCATCTGTATCCTTCATTCTGTGAGAAAGGCTGCTCGGCTGCCGAAATATCAGAACGTATAGTGTGTGAGTGTTCTTCTTTTTTGTGTTTCTATATTTATTTCCGCCCCACCTGTGGCAAAGTTTATTTTTATATATATATATATATATATATATATATATATATATATATATATATTATCGCTTGTGTGGATCAACTGCCAGTGAGTGTCCACTGATTTACTTTCCTATCCTTCCCCAACCTCAACGCCTTGTTGCTAGCATATATATATATATATATATATATATATATATATATATATATATATATATATATATATATATATATATATATATACTATCGCTTGTAGGAGGAGATTCACTACTGGAATCTCCTCCAGCTGAAGAAGGGTCCTTAGCCCGAAAGCTACCCCTAAGCAGTAGACACCGGTATCGTCATGGATCATCTGCCAGTGAGTGTCCACTGATTTACTTTCCTATCCTTCCCCAACCTCAACGCCTTGTTGCTAGCATATATATATATATATATATATATATATATTATCGCTTGTGTGATTTTCCACGAACTCGGTTATATATATATATATATAATAAAACTTACAGGAGGTAGGAGAAAGAGATAAAGAATTTGTTCTTACGGAACGTTTCGGTCCGGTTGGTCCTTCGTCAGCTTTAGAAGCTGACGAAGGACCAACTGCCTGATTTATATACATAAAACACAAACAAAGGATGATGACTGAACAATAAGTAATTATCGTAACTGTGTCCGGCGAGACCTAGTGGAAGGATATCATAATCAAGCACAGAATTAGATAGCAATTATTCCTTAGATTTAATTAGATCTGATTAGGTTTAATTAAAGCTGTGGAATAAGTTCCATCTAATTCTGTGTTTGATAATAACGAATTATAAACAAAGTTATTTAATTCAAATGAATGTTTCATCCTGGAATTTCCAATTTTCGTACCAATAGTCTCCACCAGTAAGCTATTAATAGATATCCGTATCACATTCGAGCAGTGATGGAACCGTGCTGCTGTAAAAAGATGAAGCTGAACTTGTCCTTTTTTTCCATAAACTTTTTAGTTCGACTCGGATCTCTTTGCGTCGTAACATCACCAGCTGGCCCTGAGGTCGTGCTTTAATAAAGTTATGCGGAAAAAAAGATGAATTCATTTTCATCATAAGATAACAATTTCACTAAGTTACAACTTACCGGCATCGTACATAAGGTAACGTTCAATAGATTATATTCCAATGTTTCCGTCCGAAGACTTGGTTAGTAACAATGAGAAATTTCGATTCAGATTCGAAAACAAGAATGTAACTCCCCAAATTATGATATTACTATGCACTTTCCGTGACGAATATTGCATAGATGAAAGAAGAAATACTTTGATTATTGATTTAAATGGCGTTATGGACGAGGTGATATCAGGGAAATAGGAAGAAGAGAATTGAAGGTGAGTGGCTGACAATAAAGGCTCGGTGTCTCGTGGATGACGTTGGACAGAATTGGGAAATGATTGTCGGGGTTTGCAAAGTGGAAGATGAAGGTGGATGTTAGATCGTTGAACGTTGCGTTGATTGGGCTGCAAATGTGATTTTTATTTCTCTCCAGGTTTAGTGCCAATGATTGAACCAATTGCGGTCAAGCGCGTTAATAAATTAGCTCACGATTTGTTTTATCAATTAAGAGTAAAGTTAAAAAAAGGTTTTTAAATGAAAGTTGTCCCATTTTTAATTTTAATATTATTTTGTTAATCGGTGTCCTGTCTCAAAGAAACCCATCCTAAAGAATCCCACGTATCCAAACTACATTTTTAAAGGAAAATTTTAATTAACATTGGAAAATTGAATAAGCGTTGCTTAAAAAAATCGTAATAAATTGCAAAAAAATGTAATATTTGTGAAATGCCTGTAAAGGAATAACCAATTTTCTTAGAATTGAGGTAGTTGAATGCGGAGTCACCCAACATTCTAATGTTTAAATTAACAGAAAACCTCTCCAGTTATTGTAGGTATTATGCTTTTTTTCAACAGAAATTACATTGATGCTAGCTCTGTATTCTGCCTCGAATTCAAATCAATTTTTGGATCAGTACAAGGAAGCAATGAATGCCTCAGGAAATCAGGTATGAAATAAAAAAACAATTATCGATCGGGGAACACTTTGCTTAGAAATATACCAGAGTCGAGCTGTGCAACCTTGTTGAAAATTTAACCCTGCCAGAGTGAACTACATTTAGTATTTTGTCTGATGCTAAATTATTTTAAAAGTAACGATGGAGATTTTAGCTAGTAAAAGAAAAAGGTACGCAGTATTGGACGCAAAAAAACTGAGGGCTCGTCAGTGAGGCTGGAGGTAAGGAGGAGCGGAGAGAAGACGGGGTGAGTCCTTAAGGTGGAGCAAAGGGAAGGATTCATGCCGTCATGATGTGGGCGCGATGAGCAAATATCTTAATGAAAAGAAAACAAAGGCGGCCACTCACACAGAAGAAGTGGAGGAGATATCTCAATAGGGAGGTACCTCGCTCGTATCATTTTCCTGCAATAGCCAACATTGAGGAAGACGTGGAGCATCATCGCCGGAAGGACGGTGCATCTTGAGATTCCACATTGAGGTTCACTACTTACAGACCGCGGGGTGCTCGTTTCTGGTCCATAAGATAATATTAAAAATAATCATCTTGTAAGCTATTGTAAAAATTCTGAAACGTAAATTACTCTTGAAAAACACATTGAAACGAGAAATGAATTGAGGGGGATCAGGTTTATGAGGAGAATGTAGTACTTGCTTCCCATCCTTGGGGCACGGGTCCGAATTCTAAAAGTGACGGAGATTTTTCATTGAAATCTCAGCAACCTCTGGAAATTGAAATTGAAAAGTAGCATTCGGAGAGCACTTCAAGTGCAGTGCTTTGTTCGTCGGATGAGACGTAAAATTGTGGTTCCTTTGACGCCTCTCGGTAAGTGCAGGACAATGCTAACACCGAGTTACCCTAAATAGCGGAAAGCTTCTGTTTCATCAAGATTTTAACCTTCGTGTATCCTTCCTAAAATGTAACATTTTACATAAGAGTAGAATTTTGCGAGGAGAATCCATGAAAGGTACTTACGTGAATGGTGAAGCGGGAGGGCGGGCCATGAAAAGACCAAAATTGCTTCACGTAATTATAGAACGCACCCTTAAGGGAGTGCCGAAGGGAGGCCATGACTTGGCCGCCCTGTATTCCCACACACAACTCCCTGTTCCTCCTCGCAACCTTCCGACCCCAAAGGACGCCGAAAAATCAGCTGATTGCCCCCTTCCCCTTAGCTCAACCACTAATTCCCACCCCCGCAACTAACCACAACCCCCCTTCCAGTCATTCACATTTGTTTCTCGGGCACCGCCAAAACGCCCACTCTCCTATCGTTCCTCCACCAATCATAGGCAACCTCCAACCTTTCCTCCCCCTCCAACCCCTCCCCCCACCCCCCGCCATCTCCGACCTCGTTCACTAGATGCTAGAAAAAGTTGCCGACGGCCGAGATGGCGTTAGTAATTGTAAAAACGCCAGAAAGCAAATGAGATGGTTCCCTAATTTCTTGTGTAATACGCGCTCAATTTTTTAAAATTGAAAACGGACAGGTGAAAATTTGGAAAAATATTTAAAAACCAAACCTTGTTCATGGTTTTAAAAAACACTATGACTTTCACACGTTTTTTTTATTGACTCGATGGATTCTGAGGCCTATTGCGTCATTATCAAGGTAACTTTGACTTTAGCAAGGTAACTTGGATGGTCAAAGTAGCCTTGATAATATTACAATAGAAATCTCAATGGGATCTGACTTCAGCACAACCATTGATTAAGCATACGGTTGTAAGTAGGCATTCTATGGTTACTCCATGGTGCAACTGGACTAAGTTTTCTGTTAATCATGACCTGCGTCATTAATTTCCACAAAGATGCGCATGATTCCATCAATTAGATTATCACTTTATACAAACTTTTACTATTCCCAAAGTTCATACCCTTTTCATTTACTTTGTTGTTGATATACTTTAAAATTGTTACAAACGATAGCTGGTGGCTACGCTAAATCGTAACAGCAATATGGATATTTAAATGCATATTTCCCTGACTTGCATAACATATCTAATTTCTGAATGCTAACATGCACGCATTGTCATTCTCAAACAGCCTTGATTACAGTGAATATAACGAATTTAATTTATAACGTCTAATTCAATTATTTAATTTAAATAATTTCCATAAGAGTTCCTTGATTATTACTTTGCTATTTGTGTAACTTTGTTAACACTTCGTACATATTGAGGCATTGATTGTTTTTTTTTTACTGATTAAATACCTTTCTGTCACTTCAATCTAGACGGATCAATTCCATTTTATGTAAACAAGTGTGTCCTAGATGAGTGATTGCGGCAGACACAAGCCAGAGAAGCAAAATGAAAGAGGAATAAGCGTCTGAAGGCAAAAAGTTATAATTTTTTTATCCAATGGATAGTGCTTTTATTGATGAGACAATTGCGATATTCCACAGAGGAAAAAAATCGCCTTGGCCGGGACTCGAACCCGGATCTCTCAATATCGCGCCGAGTGCTTTAGCCAAATAAGCTGCTGAGGGGTCCTCCTCCTCTTACGTACACTTGCGGGTGACTCCGTAAATGTAATACCGCGGATGGTCCCGGTATTCTGAAAATTGGTCAATGAGACTATTATTTAAATTATTTGCTTGCCACACACGCTCAAGAATGCCATCACTGATTGCCACCCAAAATTAAAATATTTCGCGGAATATATATGAAAGTGAAATAATTTCATCGAGTTTGATACACATCATCATCTTAAGCTAACAGATAAATCCAGGCAGGCGAGTTTATAAAATGAGAGCGCTCTTAACCCAGCCAAGACACTTTTTGTTTACTTCAAAAAATTGACGCTTCTAAGAATTCTTTGCTCTTGGATTTAACTTCCAAAAAGTAAAGTCTTTCCGAATAATTAATATTTTTTCGAATTAAAATCCAAATATTTCCTCATCTTATCAGCGTTGAAGGTTAACCTTGACTACATACCTCAGTTACAGGTAGCCTCCTACAAATATCCTACCAATGGAGACGCCTTCCTGAAATCCATCAACCTGTGGATATCTTTACGCCAAAATTTGGAAAGACCGTTGATATGAACTCACCTCCTGCTTCTAATAAGCCACAAGCTTCCTCCTTTCTCTTACAAGCTCAGTGCATCGTGGAATCTGGGGCGCTGAAGAAGACTGAGGGATCTGGTCCCGAGGACAATTCTCCTGGATAGCCTTCACTGAAATGTAATTGTGTCTCATGTCTGCTACCCTTGATGAGCTCTATTCTCAAATTTCAGCTAGTTCCCGAGTATCTTCCAAAATTACCCTCAGGATTCAGGCGCCCTTCGAGTTGGGAGCTCTGCACACTGAAGATAGTTTCATCGAGATATCAGTTCACCTATAATTTGATGAATTTGACCTCATTTTGAAGGAAAAACTCCTATCTTTCCAATGATATCAATATATTTAACCCTTGCCGAACAACATTTCGAGCAATTTGGCCGAAAAAATAAGCTGTTTTACATGGTTTACATTATTACGACTGTCCGTTACAGGGATATTGAAAAAATTAGGAAAATCTAATGCTTAGATTTCGTCAAAAAACTAAATTTTAGTGGTTTGTATGTTTTCTCAACTATTTATAAAAATTAATGAATTACTCAAAGCAGTAATTTTTACAGAATTGCATTTTTTTAAACCTGCTGTTTTGAAGGCTTTTTAAAGAGACAAGTTAGAGACTTATGTAGATATATTTATTTAATTACTGAGAAATTTGGTCTTATATAACTATATTCCTGCGCCATTAATATTACAATATATACTTCTCTCCTCTTACAGATTTTTAAATCAAAAAGTTAATTTCGAATATGGTCTCCAATATGACTAGGCAAATATCTCGCTCAAACTACTGTAAATACGTTTAATAGCATTTCAAGGTCTCTTAGCACATACTCCTTGGTTGAGCTTTATTTTTAAGTCCCATTATTTATTTTCCCTTCCGCAAATTCTCGGTGTTGTGCCTTCAATAGCGGAAAACGTCTTCAATGAATAGTCCACCCACTTAAGCTACCTCCTGCTCTTCTCCAGTGGCATCATTTCTACCCCTACTATTTATTTTGTCTCGCTTACCTTCCATCGAACTTTCTCCGACCCTCGGCATACCCATATTCTTCAATTTTTCCGATTTATTCCTATGACCTCCCTACTACACAAATTTTACTTTTATATAATAATCATCATCTGAGTAATCTACCGGTTAAAGGAAAGTTATGATTAAAGTCAGAGAAAATCCAACAGACTCTTAACGTGCAGTGCCCTATCTACCTTTAGTATTTCTTTCTTCATCTCAGCGTAAGTCCTTCCTTTCTCCATCCAGTCCATAAAACCTATTCTCCTTTTTCCCTTTCCCCGCTTGCCCTACATCCTTCCCTCTATCATGTTCTTCAGCAAACCACCGCCCCTCATTACCGCTACCAGCCACCTACCCTGCCTTCCCCTAATCTCATCCACAAGTTTCCTCTCCTCGCCCACTATGTCAAGCACTTCCTCATTTGTCTTCCTTTCCGTCCAACGCACCTTCTCCATCCTCCTCCACACCCACATCTCGAACGCCTTCAGCCTATTTTCGTCTTCCTTTCCCATGATCCACGTTTCTGCCCCATACAACGCCACACTCCATATCAAGTTTTTCACCAGCCTCTTTTTTACATCCTTACTTAAGGTCCCCGTCATCAGCTCCCTTCTATTATTGAACGCTTCCTTCGCTAGCGTTATTCTCCTCCTAATGTCTTTGCAACTATGTCCTGTTTTTTCTAGTGTACCACCCAAGTAGTTAAATAGTTCCATTTGCTCCAGTTTGTCGCCACGCTAAAATTCCCAATATGTTTCAATACATTTGGCCTCTTTTGCTGTCAAGAGTTCCGTCCGTTCACACTGGAGTTTTATTCCCGTCACAAACTCAAAGGGTTCTCCCGTAAATGAGTGCCCTAACCCGGCCACTCCCACCTCTGGTACGTGTACCTTGAGTGGTACGTGCCTGGCCATGTAACGGTACGGAAAAAATATTAATAATAGTGGAAGTATGTTTGAAGTATCAGTAACAGTAAAATTCGGCTTGAGGCCTGAGCAACACGGGCGACTGCCCGGGGCGCCGTGATTGTGAACAAATATTTTTTTACTAGAACGTTTAACTGGTGAATATGTTTGATAAGCGTTGGGGGGGGAGGCGCCGGAATACTCTCTCGCCCGGGTGAATATTTTGTCTTAAGCCGTGCCTGGTAACAGTACAAATAACGAATATTTTTGTAATGAAAAGGGTGCGTTATTTTTTAAGGAAATGGATGACCAAGGAGTACGGTGACCACTACTCTAACCGATTTCGTAGTGTCAAGCGATGGCGCCAGGAGCCAATCTTGATAGTCTACGCCCCCGGCCGCCCCCTGCTTCCCATCCCCACTCCACCTCACGTTCCCCTCCGCCCGCCCCTCGTTGGCAATTGTGGGGGCAGGGTGGGGGCGTGCCCCATAGGGGAGGCGCCAATTCCTGGGGCAGATTGGAGTCAGCCACGCCCCTCAATTGGCTCCGCACTTCCGCGCCACCACCCTTTCCCACATCAACCCTCCCAACCTCTCCCTCCCCGTATGCCTCCCCCCCTTTGTATACCTCGCCGCCGCCTCCATACGCCCCCTCGCGGAGAACTGCTCAATCATCCAGTACCCCCTTCCGCAAATGGGAATCCACCCAACAACCACCGACTGGGCTCAAACAATGAAAAGGGGAGGCCCGAATAGAGGGATGATGAAAACAGAAGCAAAACATGCCGAGTGACTGTTTCTGACGTGGACACGTCTTTAAAATTAGACTGACAATGTAGCACCAAGGGAGAGTTGTTTTGCAAAGTTCGAACCAAATGTTTCTTCGGTAGAAATAGACATCTAGACATCAAAGTCGAGCGGATTGTGGAGTGGATTTCTCTTGAGGCCGTTTTTCACGTTGCTTATTTCAGTACTGAAAATCGAACTCAACTCAGCATGCTTAAAATCGTACCGTGTAAAGGGTGTGATCGCATCCGATTCTTCTTCTTTTTCCACAACTCTGCAGCCCGGTGTGGGCCGTGGCTTCCTCAGTTATATTCCCCCATTCGGCTCTCCTTGCTTTCTCTCTCCATCTCCTAATCCCCATTGTCTTCAGGTCCTTCAACATCTTGTAGCCATCTTTTGCGTGGTCTTCCTCTCCTCCTACTCCCTTCCATATTGCTATCAATTAAGAATTACTTCATCCATTGTGTTCCGTGATCTTTGAAGTTCATCACGATGTCCTGCAGTGAATGCGGTGTCATCTCCGAAACAGAGCATTTTTATTTCGTCCCCCATAAACCTAAATTCCTTTCAATGCCATTTCTCGTGCTTCTCTTACTGCCTCGAGAGATTACAACCTTTTCTAAATCCTTTGTTGAATAACGATAGAAAACAAGAAATAGATACAAAAAGCCACTAAATGAAAATAGAGGTAATAAAAAAATATCATTAAGATGTTAGGTGCCTAAAATGAATAATTGTAATTGAGTTGGAGCAAATTTCTATGACCTCGATATTCAAATAGGAATCTGAACCTCCAATTACCTAAAACACTTGTATTATTGTCCGGACTCAATTAAAAAAGCTTACTTGTTTTATTCCTTTTTCGTGTCACTTTTCTAATGCATGCAATACGAATGACTTTCGTATCGACAGAATGAGGCTGAAAACGGCCGAAAGGGTTGGGAGGGATCATGAAATCTGCAACTACCCCTTTCGGAAAGCACAATATACCTCATTATGCCTTCGTTATTAACCATTGTCAATTTGGCCTCCTGCTTTTTCAATTATACATAGTTTGGCATGTTAATTCAATTTCCATTCCGGCAAGCGAAGAGTGCCATCGTCAAACAAATCAACATGCCGGCAACCGCTTAATTTTCCTTTCGTTGATAGTAGTTCTCGCATTGTAACTGTCGCCTGAAGAACCAGTCTTTTTTTCCAGCTATTGACGAGATACGTATCTGAGGTTCACAGAGCTGCCAATCCAAAACACCGGAGCCAGAAATGATTTCGACGAGCAGGTTGATGATGGCGGCGAGAGGGGAAGTGGTTCGAGGCCCGCCGGCGTTTGGACCATCCACTCCCCGGGGACCAACCATCTCGACGGGGCCCCCGAACACTACGCTCTCTCTTCACGATACAATTACCAAGTCATTAACGACCTAATAACCCCCAACCGATTTCGACCACAGCATTGTGTTCGAGAGAATTGAATTCCTCCTCCCCTCTTATCGTCCACAAAAGAAGCTCATCCATCTACCTCCCGCTCATTCCCTTTCCTTTGTCTTTTCTTTGTCCTCGTATCTACTTATACAGTTTCTCACATATTTCTTTAAGTAAATTTAATTATCAAACTCCAGGCTTACTTGTCCTATTTACAGATTTAGTTTTTCAATATCTCGTCACTCGTAAGTCACTTAGCATCCTTTTATATTGTCTTCATGAATATTTTCTGTACCTGTATTTGTACACCAGAAAATATTCTGAAAAATATCTATTTGACGTATTATTAAAAGTATAATTAAGCTCTTTTAATTTTTCCCGATAGGCACTCATCCAGTACACAACAGCTAAAACAGAAGATGCAAAGCAATAGAATGGACAAATGAGCCATGTAGTCAACAAGGGAAGTTTTTTTATGAAAACGTTTTCCGAAGTGAATAGTCAATAATATTCCAAGTGGAAGTGTCTTTAGTACGCCGAAATAAAAATGCTCAATTCCAGCCAATATTAGTTCCATTTTTCTGTTTCAAATTCCGATTAGTTGCAGTCCCACACACTATCGTCTTCCTTTCCGCATTTTCACCATTTTTCTCCGCAACCACATCTCAAACGTCTGCATCCTTTTTTCACCCTCTTTCCACAGAGTCCAGGTTCAAGTAGGATACAATACTCCATATTAGACTCTTCGCCGGTCTTTCCTTCCCGTTCTTACGCAAGGAGCTCTTCATTCATTCTTTTAGCGAACGCTTCCCTTGCTAACGCTTTCTTCTTCTAATAACATTGCTACAATGCCCATTTTCTTCTAACGTATTACCCAAATAACTCCACTTCTACTTTTATTGCCAGCCTCGCTTTCTATAACCAAGAAAATCTACTTTCATTATTTATCTCACTGCCAATCTTAATTCCATACTACCCACACGGGTTTTCTTATGCATCTACCAATTACTGCAACCCTATGGATGGCTGATTTACTAACGATTGGTCATCATGGAATCTGACCAACTTTACCAGCTGCCCTTCTACTTTTATTCCTACATCTTCTCCCCATGCCTCTCCTAACACTTCCTTCTTCAAATACAATAAAGTAACAATATGGTCAAGTCACTCGAGTGTCTAAACAACACATATTCAAGAAAGTTTTCAAGATTTGTTACAGAATCAAACGAGGACTTTTACGAGAAAGAAATTGGGGCTGGAAAATAGAATACAATGACTGAAGTGTTCTTATAAAGGAATTTTGCAATCATCAAACGCTAAAGTCATATCTAATTCATCTAATGCATTTACTGCGAGTAGGTACTTTGATTGCCGTAATGAAAACCAGGAGTCTAGAGCAAAGAAAAAGTTGACTGTATTGAAACAGGATATTGATCAACCAGTGAGCTGAACACTCTCGATCACGATACGATGAATGCAGCTAAAAGTATAAATTCAAATTCCTTCAATTTTTATTGAAAAGTACCTACGCTTGTACTGGATCATGAGGATGAATTTCTATCATGGGCAGTGGCATGAAAGATTCCTTCGTGGAAAAATGGAACGCGCATGTACGGATACATAAGTTCTTACGATGTCCCTGAAATAGGGCAAAACACTGCGCTGCTGTGACCTGAAATGTGTCGAATAACACTATAGTTTTTTTCTCCTCGGACCCGTTTCAAAGAGGTGCGCAGTTAAATTTCAAATGGAGGAGTCGTAGAGGACGAGGGAGTCACTCCATTCACCCACCCTCCCGGATCCTCTGTCCCCTTCACCCCTCTCCAAAACCCTCCACCACCCCCAGTCTGGCGCCTTTCTCTCTTCTTCAAAAGGACACATTTTCTCCTCTTCTCCTGCAAAGTCAAAGACTTAATTTATGGACGCGTCGGTGCGTCACTTGAGGAAACGGTCAATGCTGAAAGGAAGGAGGAACACAGGCCGAATGATGGCTGACGTAAATCGATAATTCCAAGAAATGGACCCACGAGAAAAAATATATTAAAAAAATAGGTGTGATCGTTAAAAACGAACAGAAAATATTGTTCAAGTTAACCATGATTTACACCTTTTAAATATCCATCCAATGTATCATTGGAACTGAGTATTATCTACTGCTGCGTGAGGATATCACCAAAAAACTGTCCCATATTGCTTCACGGATACAAATATCACGACTTATTCCGACAATTTTTTATTTATTATCTTTTTCTCTAGAGAAATTTCAGTAACGCAACGATTCGAGGTTAGTAACAGATATATATGAGATTCTATAATAAATACATAGGTACATGCCATAAGATATGAGACATATTCGAAAGCCAATAAGGATTACGATACTGTGCGACTAAGTAAAAGAATACAATACGCACTCACCTAGACCTTTAGGGTTAACATTTTTATTGTTCTATTTATTGTAAAGACGGACTTAAAGAAGTTCCGCAAAACAACTTAAAACCTAATTTTTGTCTGTAGACTTCCGCAGCTTTTCTTGTTTATGAAGGATGTTATTTTTTCTGGCAATGCTGCATTTTGTTCATTTCAGAAATAACTCAACGTTTCGCTTCTCGTACAGGAAGCTTCTTCAAGAGAATGAGCGTTCA
Source organism: Pyrrhosoma nymphula (assembly GCA_963573305.1). NCBI lineage: Eukaryota > Metazoa > Arthropoda > Insecta > Odonata > Coenagrionidae > Pyrrhosoma > Pyrrhosoma nymphula. Next base: position 145,102,475 of record OY754333.1, read on the forward strand.
CCAGATTCAGCTCGGTCTTTCATAGACGTATCGATGTCCGTTGCAGCATTGTTTTGAGGCCATAGAAATAGCCAAAAGGCCAAAAAACTTCAATAGGGAGGAAGGATATAACCTGAGCCGGGTTTGGAAAGGTTTCCTGGCTCCTCCAAAAGCCCAACGGCTAACGTCTCCCGCACAAGATTCAAATCGGCCCAACAATGGTGCAACGGACATCAATCGATGCTTCTATATAAGAACGAGCTGAAACTAAAAAGCGCTCATTATCTTGAAGACGCTTACAGTACAAGAAGCGAAAAGTTGCGTTATTTTTTAAATGAACAAAACGCAGCATTGCTCGAAAAAATCATCCTTCATAAACCTAAAACCTTTCAGCTCATTAGAAACTGGATGGTTTCACCCAATAGCTGTTACTTAAGTAAATTGATATGGCAATAACATTAAATTTTCTCCGAGATCAGGAGTAACTGATATGTACCACCTGAGACACTTTCTAACTAAATCTTATAGTAGAAGCAGAAGTACCTAGTCATTTGTTATTTACCACAAAAAAGATAATATTTTAATGAAGGAGATTCTCATAACTTCACGAATCAGTAGATAATTTTTTCAAGTTTGAATCGAGGGCGCTGGTAAACCATACACATCCGTACCATGTTGGAGATGATAGATATCCTCTTCAAGTGTGACCATGAGAATGATTCATTTATGAGGAATATCGTTGGACGCATATTTTAAGTTCTTAAACTCTCTACTCCTTAACGCAAAATGTAATGCGAATTGGAATTCTCCAATTATAAGCCTAAGTTCTCCAATCGAAATATAGAAGTCATTTTGATATGCATCCGAATCCATTTGGCATGGATATACTTGTTAGGTGACCCGAAACGAGTCGCTTATACTTTTATGTTTCCAAATATTTGAAGAATCTTTCAAATGAAGGCCGCGAATTCAATTTATACGACGAGGATTACCCAGGAATGCGAGCCTGTTTGTGAGTGGCCATATTGAAAGCTATCTTTAAGCAGCTGTATATAACGCAAATGACACCCAGATGAAACTCTATCACATGTTTAATGTCCTGGACATCGTGTAGTTTCAGCTATTGGTCTCAGGAAAAATCACGCAAACAATTCAATTGCTAAATTTAGATACTAGTTTTTATGAAAGTATGACTTTCATCTCTGCATATACTCGTCGTCACATATCTGCTTTAAGTCGTATAGGTATGTATGTCTTTTATTGCTAACTGAACGTGTCTTTTTAATATTGCATAGTTTAATTATGACAAGGATTATTGGGATGTGGTGATTACAGACTTCCCACCCCAAGGGGTGGATTCAATTCGCGGCAGTGACTTATTTATTTTATTGGAATCCCCACTTTGAACCCCTTGACGCCTCCTAGAGCAGAAAAACTCCGACGCCAGGTTTCCCTCCACCTTTTTTCAATTCCTCATAATAATCTCTACATTATCTACCAACCTATTCTTCATTGATGTCGTAAACGATAATTTTTTACAAAACCACACAAATTAGAAAATCATGACCCTGGTTTCGATACGTAAGCATCATTATCAGGTCATCGCAGGAACTCTCTTGTACGCAAATCAGAAAGGAGGGGAGGAAGAAAGGAAAAAGAGGGGAGGGAAGAGAGGGGCGGGGATTAGGGTTTTCAAAAGGAAAAATTTTAACGGTATTATTGAATAACCGCCTCGAGGATAGGGAATAAACACTCGTTGACGACAACAACGTCAGGGTCGCGGAATCTCTTTAAAATCTCCAACTCTTTTAGAGCCTTTAGCTCGCGTCGATTTTTGTCACTATGTAAAATATTAATACTAAAATACTGTTGGGTGAATTGCACAGCAGATATTTGGCAAGTTGCTTCTGTTGTCAAAATTATTTTAAAAGGCAATTAAATATTCTTTGGTCATAATATTAAAATTTCTTAGTGTTTGACCTACATACACACCGTTGCAGTCATTACAATTCAAAGAATGTACACCACTTTTCTTCTCTGAGTCAACGTTTTCTTTGCACTTGAACATGTTCTAGAGATTATAAGGTGTTTTAAAAGAAGTTAAATATTCGTCTTTGGGAGAAACTTAACAATATGGTTAGAAATAGGGCCAAGATAACGGATATAACACCATTTTCTTTTATTTTCTCCTTGACCAGATGCTCCTGAATATATTTGTCTCAAAATAGTTTTCTTCTGTTTCTTAAAAATCAGTTTGTCTATTAAACTAGGATCATAACCATTTGCAGAGGCTATTTGTTTTATTGTGTTGGTTTCTATAAGGTTACCATTGTTTATTAAATTTTCCATTATATTCTCTTAAAATGGAATACAACAAAGTTAAACAAGAACATGTTTTATTTGACCGCAAATGACCTCAGTCGCCGATCGCCTCCACAAGTAACTAAATCACGACACAGATTCATTCCATAACTAGCAGTTACGATGTTGGGCGCCTTTAAAATGAAGCCAATGTATAGGTATAGGCTTTAAAATTAAACCAATGTATAGGTCGGCCTCTTCCTCTGCTACCGCAGCCAACGGAGATATCGAAAGCCACGAAATCTTTTTCGTCTCCTTCTTAATGATGACTTCCACTCTTGCCCTCAATCTCCCCTCAGTCTATAACTTCCTTCGCTTCATTATCCATCTTCTCGTCTTACCCCCTCCATCACCCTCCACTTTAAATGCGACAATAAACTCCTTCCCCTGTCCTCTTGAGGAGGTATTTGGGACGTCACTTTTATGTGCTTAAAGCATAGTAGACCCAGATTCACCCCTTGCCGTACTTAATCAAACGTTCCGCGCTTCCGTTAGACGGGGGAACGATTCTTGCGCAAAGAATCGATACGAAGCGTCGAATAAAGTGGAAGCTAAAAACAGTATAGACCTCACTTCGTTAAAGTAAAGAATTTTACTGCTGGACAGCAATTTAAAATGGAGAAAAATAGGTCTCAGAATTGGTGGTGAGGAAGAAGAAGTTTTATGCCCCCTCAGATAAGGGACATTAAGGCGATCTGGAGAAAGCTTCTTGTTTAGATAGGGAGAGTCATGAGGAGTTGATTCATTTCCCCATTTTCTTTTTCATACACTTATACACTTAAAAAGCCCATCTTCTTTTCAATTTTTTCGTAACAATCCATTTCTCCATCCAAATGCACTGCGGCTTAATCTAAGCCTCAAATTAGATCCTCAATGTTTCTCCTCTAGTCCTCTCCATAGTTTGCCGCCATCTTTTAATTCCTTCTCCCCATTCAGCGAAGTGCATCAGCTTTCACTGCATCCTTTCTAATTTTCCTTTGATTACCCAATGGCCTCCTCCCTTCAATTGGAACATTTAGCAGGACCTGTGAAATTCCGCAATTATCCATATTTTGTACACGTTCGGCACATGGTAATATTCTCAGAATAATACAACTTCTCACATTTACAAGCAGGTTATCTAGTTCTTGTCTATTTGATTTTCCATAATACTTCATCATTAGTGGGCCAAATGATTCTCCTGAGGATTTTCCTAACACAAATATCGATTAAATTATATCGACTGTATCGAATGCTTTTTTTAAAATCAATAAACACAGCTAATGCGGAATGGATCTTGTTTAGACATTTACGATCGTCTTCGCTGAAGTCTTCAAGAAGAATTTTAGTACATTTTTGATGTTGATATCCATACTGGTGTCGAGTGATAATATTAAATTTAGCAAGAAAACCTTTCAGCTGGTTGGCAACATAGCGTTCAATGATTTTATCAAGTGAGGGAAGAAAAGAGATGGGACGATAGTTGTTAGTATCATTCCTCTTTCCTTGTTTATAAATTGGCCTAATTTTTGCTAGTTTTAAATTTTATTGCATCATTCCTTGTTCAATATCTAGGTTTACTATAGCATTAATAATTTTAATAATAACTCACAAGCTAAAATTAGGCATTATGTATAAGCTGAGATAACGATTACGCCCTTGATGCATACTAGTCAGTTTTCATACCAGAAATCGGAAGCCAATCGATATGTTACTTCTCAGTTATTTCATTCTACTGGAATCAGTCATTCGCAAATAAATATTTTCCTCATCTCACTTCCAAATGACAGTAGGCTTCACTCCGGAAAGAGCTATTACGGCTAAAATTCTTTCAAATGGGTGCAGTGTACCCAATACACCTAACTGTAACGAATGAGAATTGACGACGCTGCGAAAACGAGTTGATTTACAAGATTTTTTGATGCTTGACTCCCAAAAGATTCCTGAAAAGGAAAAGAGCCACGGCAAATGGTGAAGTCAATTCGGGTTCTTCACCTGGTCACACTCTGCATTTCTGCCGACGTTTCGATGTAAGAGTCGGTTATCGTCATCAGGGCATCATCCCTTCACCAACAACATACGCCGGGAATGCCTCAGATCATTCTTGAGCCACATCAAAGACGGTGGAAGCAGATTCATATAAAAGCGTGAAGAGGATTGTTCAGACTAGACAGTAGTGTGAGGCTGATGTCCATACTGAACGCTAGCTGAAAAATCATCTGATCCGACCTACTCCTCATCTATATCGCCCTCCTCCCTTATGATATTAACACCGACATAATCACACGGTTTGAACGATTGGATGATGTTTGGTCGAATGTATTCATTTGAGAATGGTCAGGATGGTTACGTTTAATAATCACGGCACAAAATATGATAATTAACGAAATCATCTCCAGAAATAGGAGCGAAACTCTTTGGCTTGTATCAGCAATGTAGTTACATGGAAGGATCTTTCCACACTACATATCTTGTAATTCTTTCCCATCGCTATTTGGAGCCATACTTGCATTTTATGTTAAAAAATGCTTCCCAAAAATTTCTTTGATCCTGTCTAAAGGCCCGTGTGATTCTCACGAAATTTCAAAAATAGACAATTCATATGAACATATTGTAGTTTTTTAGGGCTTAATTTGTAAAAATGGTTCATTTGAAAATATATTACGTCATATTTTTCTCCCAATTTTGTTACTATTACATGCCAATCCAATTTTCAACAGATAACTGTCATTTTCAAGAAATTGTTTTTCGACGAATTACACAAATACTCTTCCATAGATCGTTTCGTGTGATATGGCCGCAAGATTTCCACTATTTTAGCATAGTATGGTATAGTATACTTGGATTATATTTGATTTCTACTAAAGACAGTAAAACGTGTCAGATGTAAAACTTTTCCCCTAAATCCGTTCTCAGGTAATTTGTATCCTGATCCTGTATCCTTCGTTTTTTTTCCAAGCCATGGTTTTATCAGACATTTAATGACAACCCGTAGTAAAAACTGCTGAAAACAATTTTTATTTCGCCCTCTGGGGAAAAAAATCAAAATATGAACTTCGTTCTTTTTCGCTTAAGTTTTAGATAACACAACCAATACTTGTCTTTTAAATCGAAATTTCTAAGGGGGGAAATACAAGGTTGTATTGTATATCCTTGAATAATGAGGTTATAAATTGCAATCATGCTTTGGCCACGTTCAATTAACTAGGTAAAGTGCAAAGTAAATCTTTCAGCGTATCACTAAGAACAATGCGTATGGCTCCCGTAGATCGGTTCGTAACTTGCTAGGAGGCTTTCCAGATGAGGGTATACAAGGGGAATGCAAAGGGTGTGAGGACCTCATTTCCTCAAATCCATTTTTCACGAGGACTGAGTGGGTCGTCGGCATTTGGACCGGATATTGCGGAGGATTTATGAGGACGACCCTGACGTGGGTGGAGAAACGCCAGATGAGCTCGTTTCCCCGGAATCGGATACTATTTTAACCCTTGAGGCTGACTCTCTACGAGACATGGCGCGTGCGGAAAGGATAAGACATTAAGGCTTTTTTTGTCCACTTTGAGGGGTCTTCTTCTGAAACAAGAGAAAGGGAAAAAATCAGAAGTTTAACGTCTTGGTCATTCGACGACTTTATCCTTCAGGAACCCAAGTCGAAAGTTTAGTTGCCAACACTGAAGAGTTGATTCCAGGAGAATTCCGTTTCAAGAGTAGTAAATTCAAGGAAATTCCGGGAGATAAAGTTAGAAATAGGTTTGTAGCAACTACTGAATATCCTTTCTCAGCGAATGACAGCATACGTTCTAAAATTTCATCCCAATGGAACCAGATCTCGGTGAATCCAGTTCAATTAGGATCAAAATATATCATTTATCAAGGTGTGCACCAATCATTTCAATTAAAAATGGTGACAATGGGACACATTTACATAATTTTTTATAAATGCAGCAATTATCTTATGGACAAAAATTACAAATCGCAGCTAAGGATAATAATTAGAAGAATATTTTATGAGTTTTTATTTAAACTTAAACGCATCGTTCCAATCATTGTCATTCGTGCACATTAAAGCGAGGTGATGTATTCTTGCGATATGTGGTCTTTTCAATACCTTGGATAGAAAGCTTCTAAGGGTGGGAAAATTAAAAGACAAAAATTGGTGGCAAAAGGACGGCAAAAGCAAAAGGCAATATAATTTACGAGAAGTCACGGAAATCACCTTTGATCGACACTTTGGCGGTCTAATTGGCCGGAAGAATAACTGGTATCGACGACCGAATCTTGGCAACTTCATTTGATATTTTCATAATGAATCCAAGTAGAGTTTAACAATTGATAAATGCTGAAAAGTTTTCTTTTAGTCTTAATTACGTTTACCACACGCTTTCACTATCTACTCGTTATCACTAGTTTCCAGCATATCTCAGATGCACAGGGAAAGTCCTGAGTAAGGTGCAAGTGACAAAATAATTCGTCTCATTGTGAATGAAACAAGAAGTTACTAACAATTTTTCCTAATTTGATTTCCTAACGCTCCTTTTTTCGAGTAATGTTGTGTCAAGAGGAGATATAAACCATTCTTCACTAAAATTATTGACTTCATAACACACGATTCCACATTCAGCAAGGCAATGTAATGATTACGCATTGATAGGTTCAACCTATAGCTAAACTTAAGTTTTTCATTCACTGAGTAATTAGGCATATGCTTAGGTTGAATTTCTCAAAAAATGCAACGCGGACCAGGGGAATTGTATCATTCAATTGACATTGACATATCTGACTTTTTAGACGCAAAATTTAACTTTACCGAGAATTATAAGTATTAAAGACAGCTAATTACAACAATTAATTATAATAAGTATATTTCCATTATTTATAGGAGTCAGTTCTAAATACCGTAGTTCTGGCAGAGTGGAAGTATAGGCAGGTACTCAGAAGTTGATTAGGTAAACGGTTACCACCAACCTTTTCCTTCGATAGGTGCCCATGCAAGAAATTCAAACTCCCAGTGGAATTGTGCATATTCCACAGGGAGTTCGAATTCACAATGAGTAAATCACATAAGTGGTTCTATTGGTATTGATAGCGTTGCCACTCCACAAGTAATTGATAATTTTATTTCTTGCCGTGTTTTGAATTACAGATCATTTCAAGGAGTTACTACCGACTTAAAATTACGTTTACACTAGGCCATCACCTCCATACACTTATTGCATCGTAATTACTGAAAGACAAATAAAAATTTTATTTCCAAAGTAGATTGTGATTTTCGCTTCATGTATTGACGACATTACCACTAAGCGACACACTGTAAAATATTTTCTATTACCTCGGCATATTTTCTAGGTGTATTACAATCCAATAAGAGTCGCCCTGAAGAACTTAAACCCAACAAATACTATAAAGAGAACGCTCAAGTAACATTTAACGCGAAAACACAAATACTATTATCAATTATGGGTGAGTTTTTTAAGCGAATGTCTGGTAAATGCATTAAGATAAAGTCCTGTCCCTAAGACGCCAAATTATTTAATGAATATGTTTGTTAAACAACCATCAATTGGAAGTATTCGAAATATATATTGATAGAAGCTTTCCATTTCAAAACAAAAGAGAGGTGGAATGTTGAGAGGCAAGCCGGAGATCCTTCGGCATTCGGGTTGGAAAATATTCTGGGGGTAACTCTATGGAGCCGGTCGGCCCAGGTATACCCCTTGAGGGGTGCCTAACTCTTTCCCTCAGCCACGTCAACACATTTCGCTTTTTTTTAAGAGGAAGGGAGGCAGGGAGAGAAAGTGGGAAGGAGTTGAAGGTGGAGTCGCTCCGACTTCCCCTCGCATCTAATTGCTTTTTAATAACTCCGCTGTCAGCGGGAGTTTGGGAGGCCAAGGAGGCGGAGGGAAGGATTGCTTTGATTAATACATCAGTCCTTCCTCCCACCCTCTCTTTCTCCATCTCCCTCCTCCCTCTCTGCTTCGGGCGGCCGGAAAGTCCCTCCCAGCGCGCGGAAACTCCCCCCTTTTCCATTCACCCCCTCCCTGCCACTTCCCCCCCCCCCACCACACACACAAACCCCATCCAAATCATTTTTTTTTAATATCCTCTTTTGGAACGGCGAGGAGAGACACAATGCAATTAATGCCCACTTTAGGGACGGCCCTAAAGGAAAAGACAAAGATTCAGTGGGCGGGACCTCAATAAAGGACCCCATTCATTTATTTATTTTTTTGCAATTACGCGGATGAAAAATGTCTCGGCGTTGAAGCGGGAGAGATGAGTTGTTGGCCGGTTGATGCTCCAGCGGCAGCATCACTCCCTCCCCGTTGGACCTGTTGCTAATGGAAACAGGTAGCGGAGGGGGAGCTCGGGGCATCCGGGCTTGAGCGAAACAAATGAAGGCGCATCCGCGTGTGAGTGAGTCTTTGGCCGATTTCCCCGCCGCGAACGGTATCGTGAGCGAATTATGATATGAAAGGGTCGGTGACAGAGGAGGGGATTGCCACTTCTGCTGCCGTAGAATTCGAGGCAAGTATTCGGTGCCTGGGCCATAATTTAAGCTTGTTTTCCCTCACCGTGCCTTCCAGTGGCTACTTCAATATTTCAAAGCACACACCCGCTAACCAAATGTCCTATCACCTCATCGATCTCCCTTGAGACGAAATATGGTGTTCCATATATATGTAGCTCAATATCAATCAACATTTTTTCAACGAAGTAACTATTCCCATTCTCCAGTAATTTCATGTACAACCGACAGATAAAACTACAACTGGCATTATATGTGAAAAAACAAACATTGAATAATATGGAGTGAAAATTTACTGAGAACGGTTAATTTAGTTATAATTGAGTTATAGAATTAACTATACACTAATATAATACAGAATGTCACTAGAAACCATAATATGGCTCTATTTCTGTATTAAATTATTCCGCAACCACTTGGTCGCATGCCTCCAAAAAGTACCTATCTCATAAGTAAGAAATGGTGGTTGTAAACACTGCTCGACATCCACGGATAATATTTCCCCACCAATTTTAACCACATGGTTATTTAAATAATCAATCATTAGCAGGTACATGACTAATGGATCTAAGCACCGTCGGAAACAAGTGATGAGGCAAAGAAAGCGGAAAACAGAGGATTTGGAATACAGAATTTTCCACTCGTTATCTACATTCGTATACATTGCACCCAGCTAAACTAAGATTCGATAATAAATGGAATATATTTTATAAAGATAGATACCCAGACAATCCTTTTATTCTTCATTACTTCTTCATGCCCATAGCTACAATCATAGGTGACTTTACTGTTAATTTCTAGTATCTAATTTAATGTATCCGGTATGTGGGACATTGGAAAATTGGAAAATTTGGTGAAAATCGCAAGGATATAGGGTTGAAAGTAGTTAAAGAGTGCGTCATTTAAGTAGCATTGACTCCAATGGCATGGATTACAATTCAATAGAACTTTTGCAAGGATTAATTGTGAAAAGATAACTTCCGTAACTTTTTGATCAATCACTCAAGTCATACTCCCGTTGTCAGCCCATATTTGGCGTGGTGTGTACGCCGTTAAAAAACTCTAAAAATGAGCGATTTTAGGAAACAATTACAACCGAGCGACTTTTTGATTCAAAAATCTTTTACTCCTGAAAAAGGACGCGACTCACCGCAAAAAAAAGCGTTCAGGTTACTCTCGAGAGTAATGACCGGCGGCGATCCACGCCATCATCGCCTTCAATCAAATCAAACGCAAACATTTCTCCATTCAGGAGAAGCGGCCGCTGGCGTCGTCGGGTGAATTTCACCGACTTTCTCAAATGGATCTCGCCCCTTCAGCCGCTTATAAATCTCAGACTACCACCTCCCAAGGGCCTCCTCCTTAATGACCAAAACGCCATAAATTCTGAGATCTTTATCTCAGAAACGGGAGCGAACGTACGATCTGCTGACGGATTAAAACGGGAGCAAAAGAAGATGTGGGGAGCGTCACATGATGGAACCTCAGGAAAAACTGTATTCGGCAACCAGAATAATCTACTCAGCTGCATTAATTATGCATAATCAAGTAAGCTATTATTAATGCAAATAGAAATAAGCTTTAGCACGTCGATTGCATGGATTTTTGATGGAGAGTAAACGTTTCAAGGTGAACTCAGTACTCAAATAGCCGCAGGTATTTGAACTGATTAGTGTTACACAAAATAACCATTACGTATGTGAGAACTAAATATCTTTTACATCCTCCTTATCACTAGAAAAATACTTGCATAAGATATATAAAAAAAGGGATGTATCCTCGCAATAATTCAAAGAAGAAGTCAAATCTTCTATGACGAGAGGTCCATGAACACCGGAAAATATATTTTAAAAATGAAAGCTCTATGACACAAAATAGAAATATTAACTGAAAGAAAACATCCATCGCAGAGTGGGATTTGGTATCTGAGACACCAAGGTGGTCCACGCATTAATCTGGAAATCCGCGGTTCAACTGTTTTTCTTCCGGCGATTTCCAACACGTTATCATTCGGTGGAAAGAGACATCGGCCTACACTCCGCCACCAGGAAATAAAGTCTATGCGTGAAATGTGTCACCTACCTAAGAAACAGCCCAACATGTGATGGAAGCTCAAATTGCAACTGAGTGCAAAACAAATCAACCTTAAAGGTGAACTATCTGGAAAGGCAATAAAGAAATGAATACCTGCCCTCGAGGAAGGAAGAAGTGCAAACAGTTGGGGCAAACAATGGCGCGGAAAATTGTTCTTTATTTCAAACTCATAAACCACTTGAAAAACGGGTCAGGAAAGAGAAGTGGCAGTCAAAATGATTAATAAGAGTGCTGTGAGAAAGGTTTGAGAGTGAGATGTGAGAAAATAGAAAGCAAATGGAAGGGTGATGAGCGGGGAAAACATTGAGAGACATAAAGCGGGACTGAAAACAAGAAAAACTGGGCAGAGGCCAACAGAGTATGGATTTTTCAATAGAAAAACAGAAGGGGTGATTCCACGAGGATGGCCAGGACCGGTAATTAGATCGGAGGATGAATAGTGATTGCAGGCTCGGTGGTCGGCGGGGAAATCACCTCGCCTAGCATAGTCGACCTTTCAACCCCCAGGGCATAGTTGTGAGTCTGCGTTAAATATTATTCGCAGAGTTTCCCCGATGTAAAAGGCTTGAGGCCTCGGATTTAAAAGGTTAGTATTTTCAATAGTTATTGAAATGAACAACTAAAAATAAGAAAGAAGGGATTGCGGGGCTTTCAAGAGTAAACATATGTTAGAGGAAGAACCGGGTACTCTGGTATCACAGTAATCGTCGGATTGAAAGTAGGATGAACGCAAAACTTGTAGGAACTACTTATGAAGAAATTCACTGCCTAAGTACTAGCGAGTGGTATGTGGTCCATTCCCAAACAGCCGAGTTAAGATACTGTCATCAATGTGGCTGGTACGCTAAATCCACGAAATTCCTCAAAATTATCGCCCGAATATTTCCACTAAAATCAGTTTTCCTTTAATGTTTTAAGCGGGAAAACTCATCTAATAATTTTTATTCATGGTACTCAGCATTTATTAAATTCAAGTAAACATTTTTCCGAAGAATACTCGTGATTTTTAAATTGTGGAAGAATATGAAATATACTCTTAACCTACTTACTCTTATGCAATTAATACATTTTACTAAGAACAACGCTCTCCGCGCAGAAAGTGGAAGTCCTACGCTTGAACACCCGTGCAAGTGTGTAGGCGGTGTTGCACGAGAGCCCTTGAGATCAAAAGCAGATAAATAATAACGGAGCGGAACATCTGCCACCCTCACGACTACTAGGGATCGCATTCAGTGACAGAACTGAGTCGTCGCTCTCCGCGCTGAGAAGCACTAGTCATTGTTTGGACATCAAATGAAGAAAACGGTTTACGCTGGTATGTTTACCCTAATAGCTAGAAATGGGGGTAGAAATTGTGAGAGCCTAAGTACCATTCCTTGTTAGTTCGGGCTTCGTTGGTTTTGATTGCAGAGATATGATAATGATTTGAATACAGATCAGATTGTCAAAACAATACAGATCAATATCAGCGAATCAATACAGATCCAGTTATTGAGGGTCTCAACATAAGTGAGATCTTTAAAGGTGGCAACCAAAATATGTCTTACTTAGTACAATATCCTCCAATCCCCTAAAGATTCCTAGTCTCCAATGAGTTATCGCGCACTCAGTTTAATCTGCTACCAATGCCTCATTCTAATTCTACAATTTCGAAAACCCCGTGTGCACGTCGCCAGGTTCTCCATGAGGGATTATTTTTTTTGCACAGCAGCTCCTGTAGCTTGCGGGGATAATCCATTTTTTTCAAAAAATAATGTTAGAGTAACTCTGAGAATCATTTGATAGGCCCTTGGAAAGTCCTTCAGCACCCCTCTATCAAGATTACTTACTATGTTTTCTTTCATATTACTCCAATTGTCATACACTATTTCAGTTCTTCATATTTCCTTCCTCCTTTGTTCCGTCAAACACGCCCATTCTTTTACTTCCCATTCCGTACTCGTAAATTGTTTTCCTCTCAGCCACTCTCTTCAGCGTACCTCTCAGCACGTTTCCAAGTTAGATAGATATAGTTACATATATTTATTTCTCATGTATAGATAGAGAATACAAATTTAAATTTAACAGGCAAACATTCAAATTGAAAGGGTTTTTCCGTGCCTTGTGACAGGAAAATTCGCTTTATTCTAGAGACAAATGTCCTTATTGCCCATTATTTGTGACTTCACCACACCCTCTACCTATCATCATGCTCTCTCCTCTCGATTTATCTTATACAAGCCTAAAATGCCACCTTAGAATTGGACCCACAAATTTTCTTTACTCTTCAGCCATATTTCACTCTTTACCGTTTGTCTTCATTGCTACCCATCTTGCACTATCCAATTTTCTCCACTCTCAAGTCTCAAAGGCTTCTAGTGTGCACTCAATATAACTACCTCTCTATTATATATATATATATATATATATACATATATATATTATCCCTTTCCATCCCTTCTAGAGCTGACGAAGGACCAACTGGTTCGAAACGTTCCCGTAAGAACGAATTCTTTATCTTTTCCTCTTTCTCCTACCTCCTGTAAGTTTGAATTTATATATTTGTGGCCAATTGGCGAAAACTTCCAAAGATTATATATATATATATATATATATATATATATATACACTCAATCATACGAAAATGACGCTCAAAGGCGCGAATAAATTCATACATTCATAGGAAAATGGAAATGGATAGGTACACATAAAAGGACGAACACAGGGTTTGGTGGGGAAGATGAAAATGAGTCAAATCCAGACAGAAAAAATTTCACCTTAGCCGGGATACGAACCCGGCTAAGGTGATCTTTTCATCTTCCCCACCAAACCCTGTGTTCGTCCTTTTATGTGTACCTATCCATTTCCATTTTCCTATGAATGTATGAATTTATATATATATATATATATATATATATATATATATATATATATATATGATGTAACAGTCCGCTCGTGTAGGCGTGATTCCCCTTATTGACGCGTCGTTGAGGATTATCCAAGGTTAGCGGATAGGGAGGGAACGCCTCGCACGACAATTCGAACCTGCCGCCCCAAATATCACATATCAATTGTTTTTGTGAAATGTATTATGGGTGGTCATATGACTACGAGGGTATGTGGGCGGAAGCAAGCTCACACACGGACAGAAGGAATCCAGCACTCGTGAGAGAAGCAATCCGACTCTCGTGGAGAGTGGGAACGAACGAGAGGGAAAGAAAGTGGCCAGACAAAGAAGGGAGGAAGAAGAGCTGCCGTGGACGTTTGAGGCAACCTCGCGAACCTGTCGCGTGGGTGGGTGATGAGATACCACAGCTTGCCGGACATTCGTCTCACCAGCAGATTCCCAGCCGCCGATCCGGACATCGAAGTTGACACGCCTCATCCCGATGCGGAGAGAAATCACGTGTCCTCGACTAGGATCCGCGGGCCCCCTTCGACTCGTCTAAGTATTTGCCACCTAGCCCCTTAAGTGTTCCCGGATTCACCTCCTCACTAAGTCCAACCCGTGTGCATTATGCGTGGAAGTTACGATTTCCTCATCCGAAGTTTTCATGCATCCTTGGCCTGTGAACTAACGAGAAATGAAAGATGTTTTCTTGGTTCAAAGTTAATCCTTGTATCACTAATTTCCCGTCCGATGAACGTTATTGCCTTGTCTAAAAAGGAAGGGACGAGGAACTTGTTAAATAAGGGTTTAATTTCATTTCATCTCATCTAATTTTGTACAAATCATGTCACGTTGTAGACTATTTTGTTTGTAAAATTTGTTTCATTAATGTTTCACCAGTCACTCACCCACTCATCTCCCATTAGCGAGTAAGAGGGTAATTTATATTTGTCAAGGTGTCATATGTCGACAAAAGGTTAAATAAAAGGGTTCAATGGTTCATTGTAACTGCGAGTCTTTCACTCCTTAGACGCGGTGCCCGGTTGTCCTGTCCGTCCGGTTCCGTTCACCGTCGCGATCATGGGGGTATAGTGTCCCACCTGTCAAGTTCCCCCCCGAGAAAGTATTTTCCTCTAATATCTACCGACAGAGTAGCTTGACCGCGGTCTTGTGTGGCTCCCTTTTACTTCACGATTGAAGTAAGACTTCCTTCCTTCCTCCACGAGAGACTTTCTTTTCCAATGTGATAAGGATAGGGAAGGGGAAGAGGGACGAGTGAGGGGGGAAAAACCCGGCCGTAAGATTCTGGGGCGTACGAAAAAAAGGGGTTATGGTTTAACGCCCAACGCGTTCCGTCACAATATATATATATATATATATATATATATATATATATATATATATATATATATATATATATATATATATATATATACACACAATATGCCAAGAGGGTGGCCGATAAAAATATACACACGGAAAAAAGAACACTTACAAATAAAAACTTCCGATATTTCGGTGAAGATATTAGCTCCACCTTTCTCTAGGAGAAGAGTAGGAATTCCTACTCTTCCTAACTCCTTCCTACTCTTCTCCTAGAGAAAGGTGGAGCTAATATCTTCACCGAAATATCGGAAGTTTTTATTTGTAAGTGTTCTTTTTTCCGTGTGTATATTTTTATCGGCCACCCTCTTGGCATATTGTATATTTATCACCCGAGTGATTCTTCTGGAAGTTATTATAACAATTCTATTATAACCAACTTTCTGAACCGCATTATGTCCTGCTTAGTTACAAAACTGTACTTTATATCATTGCTCAGTGTCATAATTAATTCTCTTCCTCCGAACTTTTTTTGACAAATTCTCTTTCTTCGTAAATCAACTTCCAAGTGACCTAACTTATTCCCATCTATCCTTACATATTTATTTAAGCTTACCTACTCCGAAATATTTCATTATATTTATCTTTTAAAGATCGATTCTATTCACTACATTTCACATTGCACATCTAGAATGTTCAGTATTGATTGTAGATCCTGTTTATCATATAGATAGGCTTCCAAATGAATTTTTATTCGCGGATTTGTCCGATTCATTGACCTACCCACCGCGCATTTTTTGTTTCCAATTTAAATTCTTTCCACGATTCTACTACGATTTTCATAGTTCTTATTGCCCCATTATTATTTCAAATTTATATCGATGACATAGGTAAAGAATTTGAAACTAATTCGTATATTTGCAAGTACTGTATAATATATAGAAGAATAAAAAACAACAGGGACAGAAATATTTCACAGGATGATCTAAACAGAATATCGGAATGGATAAAAACTAATAAAATGGGTTTTGATGCAAAAACTTTAAACTAATAACATTTACTAGGAAAATAATAAGGGACAATAGGGAATATAACTTGCTGGGAGAAAATATCGTAAGAAGTGAGAAATGTAAATACTTCGGTGTTAATTTTACAGTCAACTTGGAATTGGGGCATCATATAGTGAAGGAGGCAGAAAGGCTTTTAAATCTCTCTACTGGGTCATGAGGAACCTAAAGGGGAGCATCAAGGCCGCCAAAGAACTAGCGTACACTTCCGTTCTCAGACCGATAATGGAGTTAGCAACGACGGTATGGAATTCTAACGAAAAGGTTCATATTCAGAGGATTGAAAAAGTACAGAGGAAAGTGGCCAGGTATTTTTTTCGGAGGGCATAATAGGACAGATAGTGTGACAGCAATGTTAGAATCCCTAGGATGGGAATCTCTCCGGCTCAAAAGAAAGCTGAACAGGCTACGTGGGATGTTTAACATATTAAATGAAGAAAAGGATGGGAGGACCTTTCCGATAGAGTTGGAAAACCCAAACACATCGGGCGAAAGGTTCGTCAATTCAAAGTAAAATATAGAACACCCAAAACAAAATTGATGAAAAATTCCTTCCCCAATCGTGAAATTAAAGAATAGAATGAGTAACATGAAGAAATATTTAATTCCTTACCTAGTTATGGAATTAAATTTAAAAGGTAGCGTAAACATTACTTAAACTATTTGATTGTTATATACATACCTGTGAGTACATTTATATGGGCATTTATTGTTTGTATAAGTATATATTTAGGTTAACACAAAGTTATGATCATTACCATCAGGCCAGTGCCTGCTTGTAATGCCTGTTTTAAAAATAATTAAACATATTTCCACCAAGAACTCATTTAATAACATAAAAAATCAATGTCAATAAATTACACCGCTGCATTGCATTCAGCAACCAATGATGAATTCCTATTCTCTGATATTGCGAAGCTGCAGCAATTCAGGTACAAATAACTGATTACATCTGTCTCTGCAATCAATTCCTTATTTCATCAGAACACCCATTAATTTCGTCCAGCCAACTCAATCATTTGCCTTCTCGGAGTCTACCGATCCAATCGCAATAATGTCTTGTCCATTCTCTCTTTATTTGTTTCGATTAGCGTTCTCATCATTCCTATGACGCCACGCGTCCCCGTCCGAACTGTTCATCGCCAATGAAGTTGTTTGCCATAATCCTTAGCCTTAAGAATGCACACATTCAAGAAAGGCACGTCAAGTCTTTCACCTTTGACACACATAAGACTTAAGCATATCTAATGCCCAGAAAATAAACAACAAACATTTTAGGCTGGGAAGTTCGAAGAGATCTCTTAGATTTCAACCATTGCATTAACATAAAGAGGCTTTTATTAGGTCAAGCAGATTATAGGAGCTTATGAGAGACTTTGAGACAAGATGTTTTTAATACATAGTCGGTATATGTTACCTAAATATTGAATGTGAAATAAAACCTAGACTTATGGGAGACAGCATGAAGATAGTATAAAGGGACTGAGGCCTTGGATTTGGAGGAGGATGGAGAAAATTGGGATAAAAATAATAAAACACAAACTTGTGTTCTGCATCGCCGGAGTTGATGAAGGAAACTAAAAGGAAGCGGATTTGTGTGGATGAAGGAGATAATTAGAGAGGAAGGGATGTTGCAAGATTACGTGGAGGGTAGAATTAAAGATAGAAGAAAGAAAAAGTGGGGAAACACTTGGGCGATACAGGATGGATGAGGCGAGGAAAGACGTTTGCTCATCAAAAGAAAGTACACGTTCAGGGAGAAAAATGTTTAAAAATTTTAAAATAGCAAATAAAAACTTGCCAAAATGTCGGAAGAATCTATCTATATATATAAAAGAGGATGTCTGTTTGTCCGTCCGCTATGCGTTTCCATACGGCAGCACGGATTGCGACCGAAGTTGGTAGATAGGTGCATCTCATGCTCCCGAACCCAGTAGTGCTACTTTCGGTTGCGTCCGACGCGTCCTTAGCGTCGTTTTCTCATTACCGAACCCTGCAAGTGCGCTCAGCGCCACCTAGCACCCATCCCCGCGCTCTGCTTACCCTCCCACCTTCCGATAACAACCCCATTCAATCTGCCATGTTAGTATGTTTGTGTGCGAGGTGAAGGCGGATTTGGCGACTTCCTTTTCCGATACTGCCTTTTTTCGCAACTTCACCGTTCACAGGTAAATCGCCCACGAGTTTTTGTGCGAGGTGAAGGCCGATTTGGCGGCTTCCATTTCCAATACACCCCCCACAGGAAAAACTGCCAACATAGTCTTTAAAAGAAGTACTGTAAGCCGTCCCCCATCAGTTTCGCATTCCGGAAATGAAGAGTTTTCTATTTTGCCTTTTTGCACTGTTTTCTGTTTATTTAGATGACCGTCACCTAACCGGCTTTGTTCCTTTACCTACAAATCCTGCTATGTTACCATGAATTCCAAGTATCCCCCTTCTCCTTCCCGAGCAACGCCGGGTGGCCTGCTAGTAATATATAAATTGTTCCGAAAGAGGTTGGAAATATTTTATCCTCGCGTAGTCGAGTGTAACTCCACGCATTCTTGAGGGCGATATCAAATCCGAAAAAAATACATTACATTCCCATTAATTGATACGTAGACTGCTACAGCCGCAGGCTCCAATCTCTTAACACGATTTTTTCTTCAGCTTGTCACACGTCCTACCTCTCTTCATCCCGTCCACGAAGCCTCTTCTCTTTCTTCCCCTTTCCACACTCACCCAATATCCTCTCCTCTACCTCAGCCTCCAGAATCCCATCGCCCCTCATTACCAGTTCCAAGAACTGTATCTTCCTCCTCCTAATCTCCTTCAGCAGTTTTATTTCCTAACCCGCCACACCAAGGACCTCTTCCTTTGTATTCCCTCTCGCCTATTGAGTTTTCTCCTCCACGGCCACATCGCAAACGCCTACCCTCGTCCTTTCTCCGCTGAGTCCATGTTTCTGTACCATATAACGCCACACTCCATATTAGACTCTTGTCCAATTTTTTCTTTACAAACCCACACTAGACTCCTTCCATCAGGTCTCTGCTATTGCAAAACGCATCTATTGCTAGCATTAGTCTCCTTCTAATGCCCTTGCTCATATTCCTCTTACGCACTACACAACCAATTACATTGTTTTACCAGTTCTAATTCTTAATGTTCTAATTTTATGATAAGTCTCACTTTTTTGTCTACAAAAACCTCACTACCAAAGTTTTCATATGATTATTCTGCATTCCGTACTTATAACACTGCTTTTTTAATGCATCTTTTTAGTGCATGAAATATTTTGGGTGATCGTCTAACCAACGCCTGGTCATCGGTGAGTTTACCCAACTTTCTCATTTGCCCTCCTACTTTTATTCACACATCATTCTCTTCTAATTTTGCTCTTACCATAACATCGGCGTATATATTAAAAAGCCAAGGCTTCCCGTTAACGAGAAACATGATAAATGAAAGCAGGATTTTATAATGACTTATGAACGAATTAGAGTTGCGGCAAACCAATTTACGAATCGATGGTAGGTTAATACAGATGATATCAGGCCTGACATCGTGGATATGATGGATATACATTTTGAGAAAAACCAACTTAGTAATTACCACAAACTTTGTTGTTTGTTTGTGGAAATAAAAAACTTGGTTTTTCTCAACATTGATTGTAGGTTATTCGGATGGATGAGTATAGTATGGTACTTTGTTGGAATGTAAATCTCAAATGTGCATTGAAGAGTTGCATTTCTTTCATCAATTTCAGTCCCCTCTCACGCAAAAACTCCTGAGAACTTGAAAGAAGAAGGATTTCTATCTCCGATTGTTTCAGGAACTTTCGATGCCTGGGCTTCTGGACGGGGGACCGGCCTGGAGTTTGCTACCCTCCCCCTCTTACCCTCACCTTCCGCCTTTGTTCTTTCGCCGCCACAAAAATAAATGTTTTGCCACTACTTCTTCCCATTGTCCCACTCCCCCTTGATGGGCAAACTCTTTTTAGTCACGGCGAATCCGTTCCCCTTCCCTCGGATGAATGAGCAGGGTCGTCAGTCTTCTCTTCCCGAAACTGAGAAAGCCTCAAGCGGCGGCCATGAAGAGCCCCGCTAAGAACCCGTGGAGAAATTAGCGCGTGGCGAAAGCGGAGTTACAAACGTGCGTCTGAATAACTCCCTGCCGCCTCCGTCCAAAACTCAAAAGAGCGGCCTTCATTAGCACGACACCCTGACCTGAAAATCAACCTCGTGACGCCTTCAGCGCGAGTGCCGCCCCTGCCGGCCCTGAGGGCGCCAATGACGGAGCATGAGACTTGACTACTCGATTTCGCTCCGCTGTCGGAGCACAGGTGGCGCCCAGAGAATGAGCATCACATGCGTAGGATAGAAGTCATTTTTTTCATGCGGAGACCAAAGACTTTGTGATGCTGGTTAGGCACATGTCTGCTCCATAAAGGAACCGAAACGAATACTTGGGATAGGTGTGGGTGTAAGTTGTCTCCAAAAGTAAATATATTTCTCACCTTTGATATTTTTCGTCACATCAAATGGAACGATCCTCCATCCGGTCCGACCATTACACTTGGTTGCCACGCCTATCCTCAGTGGCATGAACAGATAATAAAACGATAGTAAAATTTTCACTTTCATTCGGACTCTTCTAGTCGTGAGTGCACGCACGAAAATTAATATTCTAGTCAAAAGAATACTTAACAAATATTACTATCTTTTCCTAAAAAAAACGAAAATCGGTAATTGAAGATAAAAACTTCATTTTATTCTATACAACATTATGTAGATGAAACTTGGTGAACCAGAATTAACATCAATGCTGTTTGTTAGGTTCTGGCACACAGAATTCCCCTTTATGGAGTCATGTTTCCACTTTCCTTCACATTACATTCTTAATGCAAGAGAAATTCGGTGGGAATGAACTATGCATTGTCACATACTATCACTCTCGATACTTGAATTCCGCTTCCATCTGAACCTCCGTTCTAATTCTTCCACTTTCCAATATAATCGCGCAGGGCGAAAGGTACGAAGTCATAGTTACTAAGCTCAAATCATATATTTCATCTTTTATATAAGTTTTCAAATATTATGCAAGATCATATAACTAGCAATCATTTGAATT
Organism: Pyrrhosoma nymphula; assembly: GCA_963573305.1. NCBI lineage: Eukaryota > Metazoa > Arthropoda > Insecta > Odonata > Coenagrionidae > Pyrrhosoma > Pyrrhosoma nymphula. Next base: position 145,123,785 of record OY754333.1, read on the forward strand.
CAACAAACATAAAATGGACTGGGAAAATGCAGGTACTTCATTATTTGATATCATTTAGAATACCAATGACAAAAAGGGGACGAATGACCAGCATGCAAGTCTGGCACTGTTATACCTTTTCCTTGTAAGAGACCCATTATGCGGAACGGATGGCGGACAAAAAATCTTCATTTGATTGAATAAATAACTTTCCTTCCAATAAGAAATGGTTGCAACAAATCTCACAATGTTGTCAGGAACAAGATAAGTAGTTGAAAATAATTTTGAGCTGCAAGAATGGCAAATAATCCGTCGTGTCACATCAATGATCGAATGGCAGTCTATGTTACAAATTCCTTACCATGGAGTTGCTCCGCAATTTTGATGTCGACCAGTGCTCAGGATTGTAAAATCTGTTTTTATTCCAAGAAGTAAATAGCGTTTAAATTGGTACAACGTCTCTGAAAAAGATCTTTAAGACCATGTTTTAGCACTAAAATATAGAATGTATTGCATTTTTCCCATTTGTAAAAGTAATTTCATATTCATAAGGAATAACAGCCTCCTCAAATCTATTATGGAAGGAACTTGCGAGGAATTTAGCGCGACACATGAGGGAACAACTTCCGAAAGAGAACGACCTTCCCAAAGCCCTGTACACACGGCGATATTTCTGGCACCAGAGCTGGCACGCAAAGTGGCTAATGGTAAATGTCTCCGTGTGAGCATCCAAATCTCATACTATCTGCTGGCATGCGAAAGAATCGTTTGCCATTGCCTTGCTCTAGCATGCATTAGAACAAGTTTAATTTTTCTAGCGTTTTGGCAGCAAAGTTTTGCGCTTTTCTGCCTTCGCTTGTTTGTGAATAGAGAGATGAAATTTTATGAAGTGGGTGATTTTGATATGGAAGAGTCGAATCCAAATAATCATTCATATTTTTTTTCATCAACTAATATTTTTACTTTTAGGTATATTTTGTTGTTAATTATTCTGAGTACCTAATTATGCACAGATACATGGTCAACGATTATGTTTCCCGTTACTAAGCATGAGAATAAGAATGTCGTTGTCTATTAGCCCTAGTCATATAAATGACTCATGGTTTTACCACTATCGTTAATTACCGCCTAGACAATCTGAACGTCATCTATTTCACATGCAAAGCATTCACCCACGCCAAATTGTTTCCACAACTTGTTCACTGCCTGTGGATTCGTGTGCAGACAGCGGCAAAATTTTGCTCACCATCGGTTGCCGACATTCCATCCGACACGGCCTAGCGAAGGATTGCAAGATCCACCCCAGTTCAACATGAAAAATCTTTCCGTATATTACATTACATAAAACGTGAAAGGTAAGATTCAATCTATTTGAAATATTAAATGAATTATGATTATATTAAAGCAATAGAGTACAAGTAGGCATCCGATTTTTTTGCGAATAACGATATCGACGAAATAAACGACAGAATTAAAAAAATGTGTTGCAAATTTTGTGGATTTATAAATCTAAAAATATCCATTATGGTAGTTTGAGCGAGATATTTTCCCGTTCATTATGGAGACCATATTTGAATTTTATTTTTTTAATTTCAGCGTCTGTAAGAAGTATGAAGTAAATATCGTAATATTTATGGTGCAAAAATAAAGTTATATATGACAAAAATTATAAATATAACCACATAAGTGTCTAACTTGACTCATTTTTTCACGTCGTACTGCAAAACCCCTTCACAATATAAGTTTGTTTTGCGATTCTGTAAACATTACTGCGGTGAGTAATAGATTAATTTTTATAGGTAAGGTGAGGTGAGAAAACATACAAACTATGCACCGTTAGTTTTTGACGAAATCTAGGTCTTAGAAATTTTTTTTTTATTTTCTCTTCCTGGAAAGCACAGCTGTAATCTATCCCATGTGAAACAGCTTGTATATTTTGAGGCAAATTGCTCGAAAAGTAGTTCGGCAAGGGGTTGATATTTTGATATCATTGGAAAGATGGGAGTTTTTTCTTTAAAATGACGTCAAATTCATCCAATTCTAGGTGAATTGACATATCGCTCAAACTACCTTAACAGACGAAAATTAAGTTATCCATTGATATTTTTCATATCATTGGCCATCAATTCTTACTGGCTTATGGGACACATTTTATTCCTGCGTTGATCTAACAACAACCGCAGGATGCGTAGATAAGTGCATACTTGTAGGTTTCACCCATTAGCGTTCGCCCACTGTAACGCAGGCCATTTATTACGGTCGTCTCCAGCTTGCGAAAAAATTGGAATGTAAACAAGGCAGGACGTCTTAAGGGACGAGACGGCAAGGGGGGAGGGGTGTGAGGAGAGGGAGAGGAGTAGTAAAGGCATCTCCTCCTCCTCCTCCTCCTTGAGTGTTCCGCTCCATCGCGAAGGGGATAAACGAAGTAAAAAATAAAAATGTATTCGCCTCGAATATTTCACTTTTTAGTGTTTCTATTTTGAGACGGATGAGCGCTCTAAAATAGCCCCCCCCCCCCATCCCTCCTTTGTTTAACAGGCAAAAAGAGCGCATCGATACTAATAGCGAGCAGTTAATCTGTCCTCATCCTAATAAGTTATGATTTTCTGTCCTGGTTGCTTTGCTTCGCCAGCATCGTGTAAATCACTCCTTCCCCCCCCTCTATCTCTCTCTCTCTCTCTCTCTATGGTATTTCGCCCGCGAAGCGCGCAGAGCGAAACAAGATCGCCAAAGTGGTTCACGGGAACTGTGGGAAGCGCGGTCACAACAGGAGAAATATAAGGGATGAAAAATATTGAGAATAATCGGTAAGCAAAATTTATCTATATACGAGATAAAGATCGCTTTTGGAAGGTATTTAAAAAAGAATGTTTGTCTGTCTGTCTTTTATACAAATCTGCACTCAGAGTATCCTAAAATGTTGCATAGTTCAACACAGGAGGAAAATTATAGGCTATTTTCAAAAGATCTCAGGGCCCTTAAAAGGTGGTCTACGTATTGGATTTTGAGCAGTGGTCTCATTTTGTTGCTTCTTAAAATTACTTCCGCTCAAGATAGAGGGTTGTGATTTTTCTTATCAAATGGTTAAAAGAATTAAGCCTATATTTATTTCAATCAATCATCTTTTTCAATTCGTATTTGCCTGAACAACGCGTTTTTACCTGAAAAAACGCACATTTTTTCTCTGAAATCAGCAATAGTATACTTCCTTGACAACCATATTTTGGTCTTTAACGCTTTTAAAATTAATTTTTCTTAGTTAAGCTAAATTAGGAATGCTAAGCATTAGGTTTTTGTGCCTTGAGTTATTTTTTTGCTTTTTAAAACTACTTTCATTAAAGATAGAGAGGTAAAATTTATTTTATTAGATACCCGAAACAAAGAATTTTCTCATTTTTTTAAAGATCTCCTCTTATATGATGAGTTATGAAGGAAGTGTTATCCCGATAAATGCCGGTTAATTCAGCTAGTTATCTATAATTATTAATATAATCTACAACTTCGACAGTGCAATGTCTAATAACATGAAGATCCTCGGATGAAATAGAGGAAGAGAGATGTCACCTCGATCTAGTTGGGCCACATCTCAATTACAACGTGAGGATTTGCGACCGTGCACAACAAGAAGAATAGGTGAGATATCCTCAATATATTTTTATAATCCATATTCTCTATATTGAGGGTTCGTTAAAATTTACCCCTCATTAAAAGTACATACATATACCGGGTTGTTACAAAAGAATGCGTCTGTTTCAAAGATCTGTATTTTGCAAATGATAAGAGCTACAGGGCTGCGCTACCTCTTAAAATGACCGATACATTCTCTAGTTTTGTTGAAATAAATTACATTACAAATGTTCAAGATGTCCTCCTTGAGTAATCCGAACAATATCAATTAGATATTCCAATTCCTCCCACACTCTTTGAAGCATTTCAGCAGTCACTGTCTTCACAGCCAAAGTTATTCGTGCTTTCAATTCCTCGAGCTGTTAGTAGGCATTGATTAAGATTGGCTTTTTCCTCTACTGGAAGCAAATTCCAATGATTTTGTGTTTCAGTAAGACGGGGCTCCCCCTACATTGGCACCTCTCAGTTCGTGCTCATCTTAATGAGACCTGCCCACAAAGATGGATTGGTCGATTTGCAAGGCAAGACCTCGCCCTTCATCTGTGGCCTCCGAGGTCACCTGATCTCACACCATGTGATTCTTTTGTGAGAATATGTCAAAGGTCAAGTCTTTGTGCCGTCATTGCCTACTAACAGCGAGGAAATGAAAGCACGCATAACTTTGGCTGTGAAGACAGTAACTGCTGACATGCTTCACAAAATGTGGGAGGAATTTTAATATCGACTTGCTATTGTTCGAGTTATTCAAGGAGGACATATAGAACATTTGTAATGTTATTTGTTTCAACAAAACAAGAGAATGAATTGGTCATTTTAAGAGGTCGCGCAGCTCTGTAGCTTGTACCATTTGAAAGATACAGATCTTTGAAACCGACGCATTCTTTTGTAATCACCCTGTATTATTGAAGGCTTGTCCATTTTTCGGGTTCCCACCGGGTTCATTGTTGCAAAAAAAACAAAAGTTTCGTCCGGTTTCCTCCGAGCGTCTTCAGGTCGAAGAGAGATGTTACCCAATTCGACCTGAAGACGCTCGAAGAAACCGGACGAAACTGTTGCCCAATTGCAATAAAGATCGCGGTGGGAATCCGAAAAATGGACAAGCCTTCTTGGAAGCCCGGCGGTAAAAACTACGCCGCAATGCATATATTATATTGTTGTATTATACCCTTTTCAATGGTCAATGTTATTTAGTTCTTAATGAAAGTTTGTTTCAATTTAAAATTTAACAGAAAAAAACACGCTAAATAAACAACTTAAAAGAAATAATACTAGAAATATTGCTAGTCAGCCGCTAGTTTCGCTTTAGACGGCTGCCATCGAACAGAGAGTGTCACACTGCAGATGGAAGAACCAGTTTGGGAGCCGCTACAGACACGTAGGCTACACGGAGAAGTAGGCAAAGTTTACATGAATATTTCAGCTCACACACGTTTGATGGTAAACGGGGAATATTATTTTGATGCCTGGAACTGATAAAAGCGACAAAATGGTAAGATACACTGCTGAACAGATTCGTAAAAAAGCTCCCACCCACCGGTGGGTGTCCCTGTACGACCTATTTATTACGATTCGTCAAAATAAATCTCAATTTTCACATTATCTTACAGCCTTTAAATAAATTGCCATAATCCCCAAGGAGATTATAAATATAAGAATGAAAGCCTTGATCTTCGGCCAAGATACATTTTCAGGCGCAAGATAAGAGGTTTATAGTGTGGCCGATCGTAGAGCCACATTGGTAACCAAGATTCGTAACAGACCATCCCTATATAAACATACGGAGGTCCGCTTTTTTTCAACCTCCAACTGAAGGAATTTACGGTTGTTTATGGAGAAAATTATGTTTTAGCAATCAGATGATAATACTAACTACCTCTGGTATTGAAATAAAGACTAACACTTTAAGAATCTCTAAAGAGTCATTCACTGGCACCAACGATTCACGGCAGCTATGCGACAGCAATGATATCGTAATCAGGTTTACTTCTCGAAATTTTCTAATTTGTTCATCATTAGGGCTCAATAGATTAAAAGGAATTTATGGACAATGAAAGCCGTAGGTTTAAGGGATGAGGGGTAGTTTTTGAAGGAAGGGGATATTATAACTCACTATTGAGGATGAGAAAGTTCTTAAGTGGGTAAACAGAAAAAGTTCATGGACAGGGAGAGAGAAGAGAAGAGGGAGGATCGCCAAATGGAATTGTTAAACGGGGTGAGTCGTTTGAAGGAATTCTGTCGTTCAACAAATCTGACCCACGCACTTAGGAAAAAGTTATAATTTCATAGTTTCCCAAGAAGTCCATACATTAAAATTTTTGGATTAAAAGCAGCAGGATGAGTCATTCCATTTAAATGTTTGGAAAAATAAAAATTGTATTCGTTGCATAATAAAAGATGATTAATGCTCTTTCATCCTGAAGCATTTTTCTTTCAGTTTTCTCAGCGTAAAAATATTTGCAACTGGGTAAACTACACTGTATTAGGTACACACCACTTTTGCCTTTGTCTTGATATTTGGGTTTAAAATTTAAAAAAAGATTTTTCCGATTCTAATTTCAACAAAGAAAGCTTTTGTGCCTGCATTTCACCACAATTTTTACACATAAAAAATACGCCTTTTTGCAGTTTTTATGACAATTGTGAAGTAGTTATTTGACTTTACACCTGTTTGCTCTTACAATAAAAATAATTTCAACTCTGATTAGTTGGAGAAAAGATCGAAAGTGGTAGAGTTCGTTAGAGCGTAAGGGTTGAAGACACATTCCTCTGCAATCGCCTTGAATGTGAAAAGATGTGACACGACTTAAATCATACGAACCATCTCCTCAGATGCATGCATAAAAAGGACGTGAAACTTCCCAGTAGTCTAGTAGCAGCATGAATTATGGTCGGAAGATGATCGTTTTTGTATTTTTTTTTTAATTTTTAACCCCGAGTAATGATTTAATAAAACCATAAACTAGAGAGTTCCCTTAGGAAGATGCTGTCTTAAGTGATTGTCTGAGGGAACGTGCCGAGAGGTAAGCGAGCGAGAGGAAAAACAAACGTTGGGGAAGGTCAAAGGGGAAGTATATACATACATGCGGGGAAGGCTCTGAGGTGAAGGAGGGGAGTTGGTTGGCGGACGGACCCACGGTAAACCAATGTCGAAGGTTCGTTGCCTCGCCGACAAACGTCGAGTCCTCTCACAGAGCGTAATAAACTTACGAGCGACTTTGGTTGACCCGGGTGAACTGGGGCTCCAATTATGAGATCGTTAATGCTCACACGGCTTCCTAGTCCCTGCACTCATGAGCCACCATAGCTACTCGCTCACCTGCTGCCCCTCCCTCCCCCTTTTCCAACACTCGGCCTTTGATGAACGCCAAGATAGACAATCCTCGACAAACAGCAGAGTCATCGACGTGATTTCCCGTAATTATCATTGCCCGAGTCGCACCTCTCTGCGAAAGACAAGAGAGACGATTTGGTTTCTAAGGTCAAATGCTTCTCATGTCTCATACCTCAACCCCGTATCCAATCATTGCAATGGCAATTAAATGCCTTTGATTCGACGTCAATTGTAGAAACTTTTTCTAAATGTGGGGAAAAGTCAGATATCTTTACAGTTTTTGCCGGTCTTACTCAGTCAACGCGCAACGCAAAGAGATTGGTTGATAGAGAACCTTTTCACGTAAGTTTGCTACGGAAATTCATAGACTGAGTAAAATGCCACTACCGAAACGACTGATTGAGCATAAGAAATACAGTTTACGTCATGGGATGAATTGATAGTAAAGGCAAGGTTACATGAATGATAATCTCTACTTAGTTCCTTTGGGTATGACATGTTTTGGGGACACTCTGAAGCTATATACCTTTTTAGATATTTCTTCGCTACTTTTGCCCTAAGAAAAACGGTGAGCACAATTATCAAAGTTTTCCAGAAGGTTGTTTTTAAAGTTTACACATATCTCCATTTTGTATGTGATTAAGTTCTAAGTAAGATTAAGTTAAGTAAGTTAAGAAAATTTGCTGTGCAGTCTGTGGACGGGTCAAATTAGAGGATGTAGTTCAGGTCTCACGATATGTCTATTATTAGCTGAAAATATCCATTTTTATGCAACGCTTTCTTTTTCTCTCCATCCATCTATGTATGCGACACTCTATCCCTAAGGAGCAGTGCCTCAGTCAAGATGTAATTATCGAAACAATCTACCTGTTCTTTTTCATCCCAGCATTGTGTATGAACTGATTTCTCGCCTTGTGCATTCCACGCTTTTTTATATTTACCGACCATGGTTTCAACATACAACGTCATTTTCAAGGTAAAAATGATATTGTAAGTCGAAACCATTGTCGACCTTGAAAATGACATTGTATGTCGAAAACATGGTCGGTAAACATAAAAAAGTATGGAGGGTACAAAGTGAGAACTTATTTCACGTGTAGCGTTTCCACAAAGTTAAGCCTTAAACTGTAACTCCTACAACGTTTAATAGTTTAGAATTGACTTCAAAACTAAATAATAACCTTTTAATGTCGAATTGATTATAATAATACAATCTAGTGTCTGCTTTCGGGTGTTTCTCTGCATTGAGTTATTTAAGACAACAGTGTCTCCAGCCATCCTGCTGGCGTCTCTAGGTCAGAAAATGCATCATCATTTCTGATCTGAAGATTCAAATGCATTTCATTCATCCCTTATGACCTGAGTGGAGCGTGGTGGCCTAGTGGGTTGAGCGCTTGGCTACAGATCGAAGGGTCCCGGGTGAAGCCTTTGAACGCCCCGGAAATCCTCGGAGTGCGAGGTGGCCCAGGGAAACGAACTGGCCCCCCTACCCTGAATGTGTGAAAATCACACGCCTGTGGCTAAGGACGGGGTGAGCTCTACCCTCAACTATCCAAACCAACCTTCGGGTTGAATCACTGATATATACGACCTGAAAACGCCAGTAGGAAGGCTGTTGTCTTGAAAAGACTCTACACAGAGGAACACCCGAAATCCGCGCATGCCAAAAGCCGCGGAAACCTTCGAAGCAATAGTAAAGTGAATCACAATATAGCCTGATATTTTCAAGCTAAAATGAGCATGAAATGTGAATTCCACTAACGTTTCCAAATAAATGGAGGCATTCAATTGCGAAAGAGCGCTAGTTCTTGGCATGGAAATTTAAAGTTACAAAAATCCGAAAAATTTTACTTAGAAATATTTTTTGGGCAAAAAATCGAATAATTTCAAATTAATACCCCGTAACTTAGGTTCAACGATGCTGCCAGTACTCAGATATGCATGGTCTTAAAATTCTCGTATGTTCAAAGCGAATGGATACGACTGGTCGATAGAACAACTTTCGCCTCAAAAGATAAATATTTTACGATTTTATGTCGACTGCCATTCTACCCTATCTGCAATTTGATTCCTTGTAATTTAGAGATGCGCTGGGCTCTTGAATCCTGACCGAGAGGTACATAGGTTTTCGGGGTCAAGATTAAGCAGGATATGTAAAAGGGGAGGTTAATTTTCTTCTTTAGGGGATACAAATATATCTTGGGCTTACCTAGTAAGTCGCCGGTGCGCCTTTTGAAACTGGCTGTTTTTGTAGAGGTGCAGGAACACGTGGCTTGTTATATTCAAGCACCGCAATGGCTAGTTATTTTCCACTCATCTTAAATGTTTTCCGACCGCAGGTAAATAATACTTATATCTTAATCCCCTCCGTTGTAATCATTTCGGTAAACCGTAACCACTAATTTACACTCATTGGCAGTCGATTATAGTTTGGTAAACATTCCGTCTCCTCCCGCAACACGAATCCCACGGAGCCTGCGAATGCACAAAAAACTTCGGATATTCTATCGAAACGGCTTTGAATGAAAATGTATTTAGCATTTCTACTTAGCGGTATAGATGGTGGAGATATGCAAAACACGACATGGACACAATGGTACAAAACAGACGACATTGAAAGGTTACGATGTAGCGTAGGGTAGGTACAAACCTCGCCCATTTCAGGTTTCTTCTCGTGACTCAAGACTGGCTTGAATCAGGCAGTGATAAAAATAATTGATGCCCTGTTCGCATTACTAACGTATCAACCGTGGTTCGTACCATCGTAAGCTCTAACCATCGTGTGAACTCGCGTTGGTTACCGACGGAGTAGTAGTTCTTAACGCTGCCACTTAAATGTTATCGGCACCGGTGTCGCGAGCGAAAACCGGAAATGATTAAGGACGATAATCGAAAAAGTCAGTCAAAATTGTGAAGCAGATAAGGCTACCTTGCTGAATAAGCAAAGAGGAGTGTCGTTTGCTTTGTAAACCATTTCTAAATCCTCCAAACGCCACAGGGATGTGGGAATACTTATTTTGTTCGCTTGCTCTGTTCTTGTTCGTCGCGATTCCGGTTGAGGGCAGCAATTTAGTTACGGTAGTTGTGTGAATGCATGTAGGGTTGTACGTTGGCTCTAACGATAGTAGACTGAACCTATCACGAGCAAAAGCCTACTGACGTCTGATTAGAGCGGACGGAAGCGAGTGATGTACGAGGGCTGTCCAGAAAGTAACAAGACGTTTCGGCATGGCGCGTCAGTGGGCGGGAATAGCGCCACCATCTTGGCGTCAGAGTGTTCCTACTCTCATCCGTGGTAGCTTGCGCATCGTGCCTATCGTACTTACATATACAGTGGAGTGCTAAAATGAGTGCTGCAATTGAAAATCCCGCCAGTTGTGAAGTGCGAGCTGTGATAAGGTTTTTGTTTGCGAAAAATCACAAACCAATTGAAATTTATCGCCAGATTTGTGTACGGCCAAGGAATAATGAGTGGAAGCCGAGTGAGGCATTTAAAAAAAAACTAAAAAAATAAAAATAAATAAAAAAGCCTAAAAAATAGCCTAAGAGTTTACCTTCAAAATGTATTTTTATAAAAATTGTTATTTTCACTTTTTTTTATTTCAAAACGCCTGTTACTTCCTGGACAGCCCTCGTACTTTGTGCCCCCTTCCGACAAAACGGGAGGAAGCGGACGGAATCGGGGGGGCGGGGGGGGAGGCGGGAGGACAAGTGTACGCCGGCCTTATACGTTTAAGCCTGGTCATATTTCCCTTATAGACTGTGCCCTCAATAATCCAAGCATCTCTCATGCACTTGTTCACGTTACTTCCTTTAAAAAAAGCTGAAGCACCAAGTAATATTCGGCTTTCGTGACGAGGGGAAGAATAGTAATAGCGGTTAAACAATCAGAGATAGTAAAAGGAGAGAAGAAATTACGATTTGTTAGCATTTTCATGGGCTGGGGTACCAGCCAACAGAAAAAAAATGATTCCTTCAAATCTCACGCATAATAATTCAATGAACTATAAACTTCAAAAATTCATGCGACGTGGACAACACAAATGAGCGAGTTCTACTGTTTCAGAGGGACGAACACATAAGCTGGATGGATAACAGACAAAGCTTAGTAAACCTCGCCAGAGATAAGTAAATATCCCACTGGAAAACTAAGAATAGGATGACCGAGAAATAGATGGATCTTTGGTCCGAAATTAGGACAATCTTGAAGTGGGAACAGGTCGAGGACCTACAATAGAGGAAATATCAAAGTACAAATATGTAAATCATTTAAGAATTATACCAGCTGATTGGTAGGTTCTTGAACAGTCCCCATTCTGTATCCCAATCTAATTGTCTCGCTTTCCCTCCTAAGGATGGCCCGTTATTAGATCCCTCTGAAACTTCTCATATCTTCTACTTCCTCTTCCTTCGTCCAGTATTCCTATCCTTTTCCTTCCTCTTCCACGCTTCTCCAGTGTTCTCCCCTCTATCACTCTTTTCAACATGCCCTCTCCTCTCAAAACCTCCTCCATCCATCTATTCTGCCTTCTTCGAACCTCTGCCACAAGCTTCCTCTCCTCTCCGACCATATCCAATACCTCCTCGTTCGTCTTTCTCGCCATCCAGCTAACCTTCTCCATCCTTCTCCAAACCCACATCTCAAACGCCTCAAGTCTACGCACATCCTCCCTTCGCAATGACCACGTTTCCGACCCATATAGCGCCACGCTCCATATTAAAGTTTTCACCAGCCTCTTTTTTACGTCTCTTCTAAGACCCCCCCTCATCAATTACCTTCTCCTCGAAAATACTTCTTTAGCGAGCACAATTCTGCATCTGATGGCCCTACCACTAAACCCATCCTCCTCCAAAATACTACCCAGATACGTAAACTACTCGACCTGCTCCATCTTCTGCCCTCCCACCCTTATATTCAGACCCGAAGGTATAAATTAACTGTACCAAATTAAGCTTATATCTACAACAATTACTGCGCTGAGCGACGGTTCCATATTTCATACGCAAGAATTTTGGGCTATAATCGGAGTCGCATTTATCGGGAAGCGCAGTAATCGTCATCCGATGTCCCGGGAAGAGCAATCAGTCCCTCACTTTTGTACTAACCGGCTCATGGGGAGGAGGCAAGAGGAGAGGGGGAGCAAATGGTCGGAGCAATTACGACTACCTACTCCAATTCTTTCGCGCGGGAATTCCGACATCCTCACCCCCTTCCTCTTCTTATCTTTCCGACCTCTTTGAGTCCTCCCCGATCGGGGAGGATTTGAAAGAAGTTAGGGAGGACGATCAAGGAAGGAGGAGCTTTGGAGTGGCCGAGTTTTGAAGAAATTGGCGAGGAAGGAGAGTTTAAGCGATGCCCCACCGGCGCGGCCTCGTTCGGTATCGGGTCGACGGGCGGTGAATTTCAGACGGGGTATCGCATTGGGGGGGAGAAGGGGAGATGGTGGAGCAAGGGGCTTTAAAAAAAGGTGTCCCTTTTCCCGTTTCCCTTAATCTTGTCCTTTCGCCCACCTCCCTACCTTCTGAGACCCCGTAGGTAGAAGCGGAGGACAAGCGAAGGGAAGAGAAAAATAAAGACGGACGACGGTCTTTTTATACCTTTTCCCCTCTCATCCTTCCCTCCTTCTCGTTAGGATTTTTGCGATCGAAGCAATGCATCCGCGTAAGTGAAATTCCTCCGACCGTCTAAGGGAATTCCTCTCTCCTCCCTCCCTCTCTCGTCTCTGCAGAAGAAAGCGAAAGGGCTCCCTCCTCTAGTTCCCACTGCTTCCACGTCTTCTCAAAAGGGGAGGACGGAGAAGGAGGAGAGGAATGAGGCGACTTTTCTCTCTTTTCACTCTCCTTCGGGAAAGAAATGTGTCAAAAATAAACGATTTGAAGCGAGAGGAGGGATTGAGGCTGAATATCTTTGGAGAGCGCAAAATCGAAATGACGGCGGGAAGGAGAGAAGGAAATAAAAAAAGTCAAATTGAAAAAACAAAAGAGTGCGATTCGAAGGGAATCTCCCGGAATAGGGGAGGGTTAAGAGTGGGGGGGACGGAGGGGGAGGGGAGGGGTGTGGTTGTTGTTTCCATGGTGACTCTGACAATGGCGCCGCTGGGAAAATGGTGATCAATCTTCCTGAGCCGTAAGATTTATAAAATTGGTGCCGACGGCCGATTCTTTGTGTCCAACGGAATCCTAGACGGTGGGAGTATCTTAGATAAGTACAACCTACTCAGCTGGGGGCGTGAGGTTTCAAATAGTTCGCCAGCAAATTAGAGGCTGACCGTACCGATAATCTTTTCAAAATCAACATCTCTGAGGTAAATTGAAAAATTATATTTATATATATATATATATATATATATATATATATATATATATATATATATATATATATATATATATATATATATACTTCTTGACATAACTATGAACCAATATCGTAGACCATATTCAATTGAATTACAATACGCATAATAATTTTCATAGTAGCCCTGAAAAAGCATATGTATAAAAATGCGAAACGTTGGTAAAGAGAATGAATAATTTATAAGTTAATAGACCTATATCTCCTGGAGAAATAAATAAATAAATATTTATAATGCAATGAAAAGACTACATATCCAGTAAAATAAAAACCAAGAGCAGTTTCTATTACTTTAACACCCAGAACCATACGGCGGTTTTGCAAGACAAATTTGCGGAATTAAATTGAATGAGTTCTAACCCCAATCGACGAATTTTAAATCGATTCTAATTCTAATCTCTAATCATTGTACTGTGCAGAGTGTGTTAGCATTTTAATCGTACACGATGAGTTTATTTCGTGGTTTCGTGACATGATCATTGTATAAGAGTTATGAATTTTTAAGTCAATTATAATGAATACCCCATAAAATTAATTCTGAGATAAAATGTTAATAGCCACATCTTCAAAAGTGGTGTAATGCATATTGGTGACATCTCATCCCCTGCCACACACCATCTACATCTACATACTACCCCGCAAGCCGCCTCAATAGGCGTGTGGCGGGGGCTGTTAGGACACCAGCCGTTTACATATAACAAAGGAAACGTTCTAATGAAATTACGCCTAGCATTTATTGAAGACCCTTATTGTTCGGGGGAAAAACGAATTCCCATACCTATCCGTTCGGCAAAATATCTCTCTTAATTTATCGCTTCTGTCGGACCTGGAAATATAGTGGGGTTCTAATATGATGTTCTCCGTGTCGCTCTGAAAGATATCTATTATCAATTGTTCAAGCAATCTAAGCCTAGCGCGCAGCCTCCGAGTCTCTAGCTGCTCCCGGCCTAATTCGTTTAACATCTGTGTAACGCTGTCTGTACGCCCGTAGCAGTTTTTGACGAATCGCGCAGCTTTCCTTTGTATTTTATTAAGTTCCCGGATTAAGTCTTTCTGCACCGGATCCCATATGCTCGCAGCATATTCAAGGTGTGGCCGGACTAGTGCGAAATAGCACCTCTCTTTTACTTATTCATCCGAAAATCTTCCCACAGTACGCTTGACGAATCCTAGCTTCTTCAGAGCTCTCAATGGAGAAGGCTTGCAGGGTATTAAGTAGATGAAGTGGTAAATATAATTACTAACCTAATTTTACTCCAACTTCATCGATGAATTTCCAATAATATTAAAATCATCACGTCTCATATCAACATTGACCGAGAGCTACAGAAACATAGAACAAGCCCGAATGATAAAACAAAAGATGAGAAGAGAATTTGCCCTTGGCAAAACAAGTGACTACGGAAACTAACGTAACCACTTACTGGGGTTATTCAACGACTACAAAAGTACAACTATGACAAAAGTACAACTCTCAAACAATGCCAACTCTTCATAAAAATTTGCCTGCGGTTGAGGCGCAGTAATGGACTTAAAATCCCTCAATTATAAGAGATTCGGCACAAAAGGTCTATTAAAATTACCTCATGCGTTTAAATTGATTAAGAAAACCATGTTTTGATTAGACTTATAATTACATGCGAGTACTCTTACTTCCAACTACATATAAAAATTATATTTTAGTAAAAACAAACGATCGTCAGAGAATTGAACATCACGGCGGATATTGAATTGCACGATACTAGGTAAAAAAAACACGAGTTCTCGTAAATACAGCTCAAATTCAGAAAACGGGAAATATAAAATGTTTTGTGATAAAAAAATGGAGGAAGGCAACAGGAAAGAGAAGAGTAAAAAAATGTGGTTTGCGTTTGTACGAAAGAAATGCAAGCGAAATAAATTAGAGGGGGTGGTCTGTTTTTGGTCGTGGGGAGGGCGAATGGGAGGAGGGGGGGCGAATTCTTTTGGCGTCTTTCAGAGGAATCCCAATCAGAGTGGAGGGGGTGAGAGGTGTGGGGGGGGAGGGAAGGGAAGAAAGAGACAAGGGATGCCGCGATATTCTAACCCCCTCGTACCTCTTCCCACCCCCCCTCCGCGTGAACAACCCCTCACCCCCCATCGCTCTAGCCCTGGGAAGCGAAGGGGAAGAGGGATCGAATGAGGAGGGGGTTGTAGTGTACGGGGGAGGAGGGGCGGGGGGTGGATTCTGTGTAAAAAAAATGAGATGAGAGAGAGAGTCACAGGAGTGGATCCTAGCAGGGATTGAAGGGGCAAATACCCTAATCCCTCCCTATAGAACTTCTGATCCATCGAAAACGATGCTATTTATTGTAGCTTGAGCGAAAAATCCCTTCATCTAGAATTTGGTGGATTTGACCTCATTTGAAAGAAAAAAAGTTGGTGTGCTTAGACCACACGTGAGAAGTGTAAACTCCTATGGCGATATTCTGATAAAAATAATATATAAAATAAATATAATACATAAAAAATATTTTGGTAAGTATTTTGGGTATAAAAATTTAAAAACGAACGAAAATAATGGGATTCGAGACAAAAAAAACCTCCACCAATAGGGATCGTTCCTGGGACCTACGGTACGTGGGACGACGACTCTATCCACTACGCCATCTCACCCTGTCACAAATAAAGCGTTCACTTGAGTCTACATTCGTCATGCTAAGCGTGACGTGAGAAAAAGAGCGTGACGCCCAGAATCCGATTTACCGTTGGACAGAATTAACAGGCGATAACTGCTTTGAAACAAACAGGCGATTCAACCCCAAACACCTTTTTTGCCCACAAGTTCCGATGTATATAACTATCATATTCAAGGCTTTAAGAAGTATCTTACAGCCATTAAGCACATAATTTATCGAGCAGAGAAAAATGAATTTTGGTCTGAAATGATCGTTGAGAAAAGAGGAAACTTCGAAGCAGATTGTAAATTATGAATGAAGGAATGAATATTACAAAGAGTTCGTTTCTTGGTTTAGACGACCTGTTTTAGCTAATTAGCGACTTATTAAATATATTATATGTTAACATGCTCCCTTAATAGGAAGTAAATTAATTGAGATTTTAAATTAGAATATTCAGTTTTTCACCAGTCTTGGCATTCCATAATACAGCAATTTATTATCCTTAAACATATTACGCTTCGTAAAAGTCTCGATTCTCCATCATTGGTCCCCCAATCCTCTCGAAGAAAACGAGGTACTTGAATAAACATACCTTCCCTCACTTTTTCTTATTTTTGAAAGGGAATATTTTCCAGCATATTCCAAAAAATGTTTCCCATGACGTTTGTTAAGATTTGTGCGAACGCAGTCAATCACGGCAGCATTTGTCAATGCCAAATCTCAGCGGTACGAGTTATAAAACCTCCCTCGCTTCCTGCGATCTTTTTTATACCCGTCTGCTGCATTGGCCTTCAGAGCGGCAAGCGGTTTTACTTATCGCCGGTTTCCTTTTCCCAGGCGGACTTCTGAAAGGGAGAATTGCGGGTGACACTTGAGTGGAGAGATCAGCGGGGAGATAAGCCTGTAAGGGGAAATCGGGAAAAGAGGCGGGGGGGAACAAGGAAACGAAGGAAAGAATGGAGATATGCAGAGAGGGGCCTTGTAATTCCTTTCGGGGAATTTAATCGGGACGTTGCAAAAAAAAAAAGGGAAAATACGGAGCAGTCGAAAAATCTTCATTTAACGGCGTGGGTTTAGTATTTAATCAATCTTAAGCAACAGCATCCCCAGTTTATTTCATGGGCACTCCTAATGACTTCGGGCACTATTGTGAATCTTCAACGGAGGCCGAGCCACATGCTACACTTTCATCTTGACGCAGTTTTAAATGCTGGACGATGCAAGATCTAAACCCTAATCACGGCTATTTTCGTCCACACCCTTCCGTCATGTGAATGCATGCCTCCACTGCGAGAGGATTACTAATTTCCTCTAGTTTAAGGTCAAATATGTCTCGAAGGTATTCAGAATACAAGAGTTAAATATTAAAGTTAAATGCTATGCTTGATATCTTTTGAATGCAGATCATGGATCAGAAATGAAACACGCAGGAAACTAGCCAAGTTCTTTAAATATACACGCTACGGTTTAAGGCTCTACTTTGTAGAAATTGTTAGTATCCATAATAAATTATACACTTTGTAATTCTTTAAGCCAAGTTTTATATTCCAATTAGATATTTAATCAGTATCAGGCATTACACACGTTAATACAGATCATGACAACAATAAAAAGAATAAATAAACTTCTAACATATAAACAAACAGTGTGTTGCTATTCAAACTCTTAGACATGAATCACCTCCCCTTTGAGATTGATACATAAATGAACACTAGAACTTCAAAGGCTACATTGATACAACTTTAACATTAAAATCTTTCAGGTTTCTTTACAATTCTACCATACATAGTTACCGTGGGGTTGACAGTGCCACAGTTGGGTTGAGCTATTGGAGTTATCTCATTTTTACAAGGAATGAATGAAGGATTTTCAACCGAATTCATGATTACATTTTCTACTGGGTTTTGAAACTCTATCATCAACTTTCTCAATATTTTCACTTTCAACATCAGTTGGTAAAAGCTCTGGTTAAAACTGTGGAAAAAAAACAGGATATATAGGATATTCTTTAAATCTATTTCTGCTATTCAGCAAATGACTGACAAAAACTCAAAAGTCTTCTTCGCAGGTGGGGTTAGACTATCTCCTTTGAAGTATGGGAAGGTTGGACCAGAGTCCTCTGGATGGCCGTTCTCAACACTACTCCATAATAGGGTATGTAACTATGTAGTGTATTATCGGCAATCCAGAGGACTCTGGGTTGGACTATCTCTGAGATGGAACAATATTACATTCGTATTATGTTTGTGCTGGACTACGCAAACATTTCCCTCAAACTACATCCCACCTCACCATTTAATTTTACTCCCACGCCCACCATAGGCATAATAAACGCGATCGCTCTCATTCTTATCGGATGAACGGTAAACCACTGAAGGGAAAGCATGGAATTCTCCGAATCTTCACCCACTCTTTGATTAAGGCCGCAAAAAAGGGATATTACTTTCATAAATGTTGGCAGTCAAGTTCCTTCGCGAAAAAAGCTTCTCTACCAAACTGTTTCTCACGTGCCGCAACGTAGATCGTCGTAATTTCCGGAAGGTATAGATATGGGAATAATTGGAGATAATTTAGAACACCTTGACAGAATGAAGGCGATTTAACGATTTGGTATGTAAGAGGGATACGTATTCTTTCTGGATTGGATGGACAGCGGTCGGATGTGTGGAGAACGGAGAAGGAAAAATGAATGGTTGCAAGTTGGTGACGTTCGGCTCCTGAGGATAATTTTTGTCTTGTGTCCATCCGGATGAACGAAGACAATAATGGGCATGGTCAAACGTTTTCGTTGAACGGGCCAGATAGAACAACCCTATTAGATCAGTGGGCCAGACTGAGATGTACATTTCCAATGGTCGAGTATTTTTTATAAACCACTTCCCTGTACTTTAGGATATTGTTAATCAATGTGTACGTATTTTTGTATGTTAGGATGAGGGATACAAATTCAATTTCTAATAAAACATTAACTTACTGCCATACGCATATTTTTAAAGTTGGAAAATATTAGGTATTTCTAATTTCTATGACCCGCAGATAGGGGCAGGGGGTGTGGCAAACTCAAGCAAAGAAATCCGGCATGGTGAAAACACACATATGTTGCGTGCAAAGAAAATATGATAACAAATAAGGAAGCAAGACGTGAAAACATTCGTGAGGGGCGTTGCGTTACACGTCTTAGTTGGAGACGGAGCAGTGAAAAGCCGAAACTGACAAAAATTGAGGCTCTCGAAAATTAGTGCTGAAGGTGGGTGCTGAAGATGAAATGGAGGAAGGATAGGATCATAAACGAGGAAGTATGGAGAAGAATGGAAGAGTAGAGAACCATTTGGATCACTAGCAGGAAGACAGGGTCCAGATGGATAAGCCGCACCTAGAGAGAGAGAGACAGAAAACGAATAAAAGACGTGATCCAGCCACACTTAGAGAAAAATGGCTTTGTCAGAAGCATGGTAGTAAAGGTGAAGTCCCATGAGAATGACTGAGGGATAAATATGTACATCGGTTGTAAGGAGGTTCCGCCGCGACTGTGTGAGTCGAGACAAATACTAAATTCCACATTTTTTATATGTTGTCCAAACAATCCTGCTTTCACTGATGAAAAGCGTTACCTATAGAAATCCAAAAGTAAGGAACAAAATTTTCAGATTATTCCACGAATGTATTTTAAATGAGCACTTTTTTTCCAGCCATTAGAGCCGACTGCAGTGCCATTTCCTAAGAATTACCGTATTTTGACTTCAATTACGGCAGTAATCCCCTATTAACTAACTAAAAAAATTAGGAGGTAAGACGCCTATATTATATTTTTATTCAATTTCTCCGGATTATTTCCTTCTTAAAAATAGTTTTCCGCAAAAATGGCATTTATATTTTATGGAAAATACTATTTTCCCCGTGTTTCTCTCATACTCCCATTGAACAACATGTAATTTCAAGTTCAATTAGAGAGTAATATAGCGTGGATAGAAATTATTTTGTTGTTCATATCAGTTAGAGGACAACTTTTTCTACAAGTAGACAGAATATTAATAAAATGACTTAAATGCCATTTTATGGTGGAACCATCTTAAGTAAAGTAGTGAGATATTAAATGGATGATCTACTAGGGCTTAAAGGAGTCATCAGAGGAGAAGATAGACTGGAGGACTTGCAGTCAATCAATCTTGGGATTGAATGACTTATGATGATTGGTATGTGAGCAGTGGTGACGGGGTGACTGGAAGGTTGCTCGACTAATGGAAGAGAGAGAGAGATGGGAGGGGAAGGTGGGAGGCGGCAACGGGTAGAGTTGGTATACACATCTTGCCGCAGCCTCCCTCCGCCGTCTCTCGCTGCTGGAGTCTGCGCTGGAGGATTCCATGGGGGAGTCAGTTCCCACGAGGGGTGGGAATCCTTTGGAACCCATTTTCCAACTCACCCCCTCCACCCCCCAATTCCCTCCCCGCCGGTCGGAAGGAGACATCAGACAGAAGAAGGGGGCGGCGACTGTCTTGTGGAGTCGCGCGCCGGTCGCGCCCTCCGACGGGAATCAGGCGGACGAGTGTGGAAAGGGGCATTGGGGGGGGGGGGGGATGTTAGAGAGTATAGTTTCCCACGAGGTGGAAGGCGGGAGGGGTTCAAGGCATGAGCAACGAATGCACGGTTTATGAGGCAAACGGCCCTCTCTCCTCGAACTTCTGAGCACTAGAGAATGGTTACAATTCAACTCCCTTTTTGTTTCGTGAGTGGCTAATTTGATTAAATAAAACAGCTTTAATAGAGTGCAAAATGACTAAAACGATTGAAAAATTCGAAGGAATCAGATTAATGATTGAATGATGGGAGAATATTTGGGAAAAAACTGTAAGTGGAAGTACAAATGAGAGGATTTCGCTCAGCATGAGAAAGAGCCGGAGACGTGAAGTGTAAAGAAGGTGTGTAATGTCCGACCATATAATGATTCATGACAAGATTGCCTCATTTAAATATTAGGAAAAGTCCATGAATCTATCATTAGTTGAAGAACACCTATGATGATGATAATCTCCACCATATTTCCAAAAATTTAAAATCATGTAAACGTTTAAAAAATACCCTGTAAGCTACGTCAAGGGTGTGTGGTGGGGGGTGAATAGTCACCAACAAGACCAAGAAGAGAGAAAAAAATTTGCGCACTAATTCCTACATTCCACCCTCCGAACTACAGTGAAGTCTGGTTGCTTCGATGGTTCAAGAGAAATGAGCGCGGTATCTCAAAGAGGAGCAATCAGACGCTCGACGGTGAATAGAAATATCAGACAGCTTAAGAATCTTACTCGAAAATTGCACACCAGATTTTAATTACTAAAACGTTCAAATTATATGATTTATTGAAGGAGTAAAACGTTGAAAATGTTAGCCATTGAATTTATTTTATCCGGGTTATCCCGCGTTGATTCATTTTATGGACAACCGTTTCACTTGCATTCCAGCTAGCGTCGTCAGGGCCTGAAGACGCTAGCTGGAATTCATGTGAAACGGTTGTCCATAAAATGAATCAACGCGGGATAAACTCGGATAAAAGAAATTCATCAAATCACCGCGGAAGCCTCCGAACCAATGTTAGCCCTTCTCTGCACATGAAGGAGAAAAAGAAAGAATTTCAGTATCGAACAGGGTGTCGCGAAAAAAGAGCACAGCGAAAAAAGCGCACTGTGAAGAAAGCGCAGTCATCCGTTCCTCTGAGCCTTCGTCCACTGAAATAAATTTTGATCCGTCGTTCAACTGAAGCAATTCTTCGCCTAAAATAACTTCTTCTCTAGTCTTAGGCTCTTTTGGGTTTCACGTGCACTGCTTCTCTCTATGTACAATTGTACATACTTATTTTTGTGGTCAGTTGTTGCGGCATTTCTGTTACAAAATTATAGCCCTTGTAGTGGAGTTCTCCGTTCTTTTCTGTAGATCTTTGAAATGGACGTGTCTTCTTCACGGGCTCTCTTCTTTGCAGCGTTGATGCTCTTCATAACTTCCAATCTGGCTGTGTCCGGTGCTGCACATGAGTGATCAGTAACTTCTAAAACTTGGCCATTTTTACTTTTTAGCATTCCACCTTTCCTTTCCCTCTGACATCGCCAAACTATTAACCCATCTACCTTCTTCCTAAACTCCCTATATGCGTATCCGTTATAATGTGCTGCAGGCTTACCCTTGTTAGTAGTTAAGACTTCCATAACTAACCACCTCCAACCAGCTCCATGTATTCATTTCCTGGTAACGTAACCCCTACCCTAAACTGTCACATTGGCCCTTGTGCGCTTTCTTCGCACATATCTATATTTGCGCTTTATTTGCTGTGCGCTTTTTTCGCATAATCAACAGATCGGAGCACGAACTCAATGCACAATCCACGCCCACAAAACAAACAAGCAGAACTATATTTCACCATTAGGACTTGTATCGCTTTTCAACCCTCGTAATAAATGCTTCCCAGTGCTTTTTATTCTTTTTTCATACATAGTGACCTAATTCCCTTTGCCGCAAGACCTTACAACGGAATACAGGGAGTAACCCATTTGGATAATTATTTGGTTTGGGATATCTAATGGGCTACAGATGTCTTCCTAGAGTAATTTCAGCATCCTAAAAAAAATTTATTTAATGCAAAAGCTTTGTTAATATCGGGATTGTGAATTTTCTTTTTTCTTTTCAAGTCACTGTATTCAGCACAAAAACTAGCTGCTCTTGTATCAAAAAAATAAATCATTTTTTTAAAATGAAGTTTGAGGCTTCCGAGACGAGACCAGACCCGAGTTTGGAAAACGAGACTGAGACGAGACTGACCCAAGTCTCGTGGCAACATTATATCTGACCGATGACAACCCTGCACTCATCCCAATACGATGATAATTACACGACGTCATGAGAGTTTATATTTCCTGCTTGTTTTTTATAGAGTTCAATCGACCCGATATTAATTTGTTCATCATCGAGCACCTTCCATGCTATTTGGCTTTCGGCGAATCCGTTCATCGGAAGCAGTACTTAATCCATTCAGGTCATCTTCAACAAATGAGGGCTGAAATATTTTAATCTCTCGCTAATAGACTGCTACTGATGAAATGGCCTCCCCTTAAAACGAATCGCCAACCTCGTCCAGTTCACGATTGCCTTCGCATTAAGAGAGACAGCCCGCACAAGTAAACACTACTGCAGATGGATGGTTTCGTTGCCACCCGGTTCAAAACCCTCCAGCTTATGCGCCACAATAACGACGAAGACACCGCGTTGACGCCGCTGCAAGCAACACAGGAGTCGAAAGTGAAGCATGAATCGAGCCTCATCAACTATCAAGGGATGAAAATATTTGTTCACGGAGCTTTGGTTCAAATACTGACATATTTTTAACTGTTTTCATAAAATAAACTCGGAATGAACTCTTAAAGGGTTCTGCGATCACATTAGACGGTGCAATCCTCTTTACCGCCATCCCTTCCTTCATTCTTCCCAACTTATTCATCAACTTCTTCCTCACTCTCCTCCCTAAAACCGATCAAAAGAGCCACGTGTAAGTACAGAAGGGGAAACATATCTCAATTTTTCCCAGAGGTTGACACGCTTGCCGTTTCCTAGCGTATATACTAATCAGTACAGCAGGGGCGGGCTGACCTCAATTTTGAAGAAATATAGACGTTCGCGGGGAAGAAATCAACAGCTGAGGAGAATGCATTTACTTCATCTGTGGATGATTTACCTCATTTCCCCTGGCTGAATCCGAAACTGATTTGTCGTTTCTCTTGACGTTTTTTTTTTTAAACAGCTGTGCCTTTTCTCGGTTTTTAATTCAAAACTTTTGCCAATCACTCCGCAACAAGAGCTTGCGGCAGGAGGTGTTAGGCCAACATTTACGGTTGTTTGGTTCATTGATGGAGGTAACCGAAATATGAGGTAATTTGTGCCATCATGGTTAAGTGAGTAGGTTGGTAATTGAAGAATTATTTGGGAAATCATAAAGAAAAGAGATATTCCCGGGATCAACATCAGTCCACCATGAACGAAAACTGACCAAAGAGCTAAACACAAAATTTCCTCGCCGAATTTGCGGCAGTCATAAATATCTTCACAAAGATCTAAAGCTTAACGTTACATCCAAAGGAAGCTTGAAGCGCCCTCCACGTGGCACTCAAGTCACGAACGGGACTCCACTGAGACGAATGACCGTGAATGTCAAGATTCCAACCCAAGCCCTTGACAATTCATAAAATAAACTCGGACATGAGAAGCCTCTAGCCGTCACACCGGCCCGATTCACTATGTACGAGCAGGGGAAATAGTATAAGAAACGAATGTGCATCTACACACTACCCTGCGAGTCGCCACATGGGCGTGGGGCAGGGGGTGTTAAGACACCAGCCGCGTAAAAGTGTAAAGGAGAATGTTATAGAGGTGAAAAGGTGAAGCGTATTTCGGCAGTGTTTTCAGTGGATCTCAGTTTTTATTATGGTCACTCATTGTGCGAGGGAAGAACGAATATTTGTACCTATCTGTTTGGCAATGTAGGTCTCTTATTTTATCTTTCCTGCCTGACCTAGAGATGTAGTATGGCGTCAAAATGATATTCTCCGTGTCACACTGTCGTGTCACAAACAAACAGTCGTGATACGCAATCTAAGCCTAGCGTGTAGCCTCCGAGTCACTCCAGTGGTCCCCAACCTAATCCTTCCCAAAAGAAGTGAAACACTGTTCGGTCGCTGCAGTTTTTAACGAAGTGGACAGATTTCCTATGTATTTTATTTATTTTTCGAATCAGATATTTCTGTCAATGGTCCCAAATGCTCGCAGCGTCTTCGAGATGAGGCCTAACCAGAGTGAAGTAGCACCTCTCTTTCACTTTTTCATCCGCGGACCTTCCTACTAATCGCTTGATAAATCCTAGTTTCTTGAAGGCTGTGCCGTATATGTTTAATATGTGTGTTCTCCACGATAGGTTTGAAGTTAAAGTAATTCCCAGATATTTTATTTCGTATGGCAACTTTATGTTTACCCCACCAACAGAGTAGACATGGCGTTGATGTTTTAACTTACGCATGAAGCATACTACAGTGCATTTACTAACATTTAGTTTAAGCCACCACTCCAGGCACCACGAGCTAACGTTGTTTAGGTCCGATGATAGAACTTTTAAGTCCAAATCTTCACCAATTTCGCGGTAGATGACCGCATATCTACAAATAATCTAAGGTTACTGCATAACTCGAGAACTAGAGTCATTTGGATGTAGAAAGGATAAATGAGAGACATCTCCCAACTTATTTATACTTGGACCTATTAGTGTTGTGGTCATGAGTGGTGCTAGAGAGAAATCGTGTCCATTTTGCATGAATTGAACGTCAAGTTATGCGAAATGGACGAGAAAATCATTCAAGTTGGGTGTATAAATTTCAAGTCACGTTTGACAATTTCTGTTCACAGTTCAGTGGCCTCGGGGACTGCGATCATTAACAACACAAGCTCATGCACACCATGTTAACACTCTTCCAATCAGATTCCCTGTCCAATCTTCTCGAACTTTAGGTGGATATATACCGAGGAATGAGGTGTACTGCCTAAAGTTTTATCTTTACATGGTTATGTATTCGTAGCATGGCAGATTGGATGCAACATGTAAGCTTCATCATCATCTAGTCAAGGGGTGGTCAACCCAAATGATTTTGCGGGCCACTTTGGAAATGCATCATAACTCCTCGGGCCGCATATACAATTATATATCCCCATATTAGATTTAGACCCACTATAGACATTTTTGGGGTGAAAAATTGAAACAATGAATTATTATAATTGTATTTACTATTATTCTTACATGTAAACATAGATAATATAATAATAATGATACTAAACTCACATTGTTAAGAAATATATATCACTAAAAATGAAATATAAAAATATATAAATGTAAATGAAATAAAAATAAAATCATTAAAAAATATTTATTTCACTAGTACGATATTTGTTTGTCCACTCTTTCACTTAGCTTTCGCAAATCGATCTCAATTTGGGTATTTGCACATCGTAATTGGTGTAGCAGGTTAGCGTCCGTTATGTTTGAGCGTGCTTTGTGTTTGGTCAATTTCATTTTCAAATGAAACGATTCGCAGGTGTAAGTTGAACCAACAGCGCTAACAACATTTTGTGCCAGATTTCTCAAATTGAAAAATTTCTCTTTTGTGGCGTAAGTGTTATAGAAATGTATTTTTGATTGTGATGTTTCAAAAATGTGTTTTAATTCAATATTGCATTGTAAGTCAACCAGTTCCATTTGGAGATATTCTGGGGCCGATTCGATTTCAACATGCAAGGGAGTTGAATGTATTTTTTAAAAATTGTTTTATTTGTCTAACTCTAAATTACTGAATCGGCTTTCAAAAGCAGCGGTAAGTTTTCTTATTTCTTTCACGTATTAGATGTTATTGTTACATTTTGATTTCTAAAATCCTTTCAACAATGGAAAGTGGTGAGCGTTATTAATTTTCAATTGCGATTCAAATAACAACAATTTCTTCTGAAATGCTTTGATGTGATTAAATGTATCGATTATAAGGTTATATTTTCCTTGAAATTATATAGGGTCATTCCACCTCAATTCAACAAACGTTTGTCCCTTAGGGTCTCAGATTTTGATAGAAATTGGTGTATGGGTACAATGTTAACTCAAACTGAATATCCTCAAACCGTTTTGTGAAAAAAATATTTTTGAGTGAATTATGCATATTTAAATTTTTTCGCATTTTTAGCAAAAATCCGAGCCTTAAATCATATTATCACTTATATCTCCGCTTTTAATTGTCATACAGCAATAATTAATAGCTCTTATTACAGCTAAATCTTTATTGAATGCAAATGTACCAATAAAAAATTATTTTCATCTATACCCTATTGTTGTAAATTACTAATGTTTAAAAACTTGTTAATAAACTTTTCTCAAATACTCCATCTCAGAATCGGCCGAAACTTTTTTCCGTAATCTAAACATATCCAGCTAACTATTCCAAAAATAAAATTTAGTGGCAATTAATAAATGCGCTTTTTATAAATATTTAAACTTTTACAATTTTTTCTCGCGCGGCCCGTGTTTAAAAAGTTGTTAATAAACTTTTCTCAAATACTCCATTTCAGAATCGGCCGAAACCTTTTTTCCTTATCCTAAACATATCTAACTAACTATTCCAAAAATAAAATTTAGTGGCAATTAATAAATGCGCTTTTTATAAATATTTAAACTTTTACAATTTTCTCTCGCGCGGCCCGTGTTTAAAAAAATGTTGATAATTTTTTCTCAAATACTCCATCTCAGAATCGGCCGAAACTTTTTTTCCGTAATTTAAACATATCCAGATAACTACTGAAAAAATAAAATTTAGTGTAAATTCATAAATGCGTTTTTTATAAATATTTAAACATTTACAATTTTCTCTCGCGCGGCCCGTCGGCTCCCCCATTTGCATGACATGCAGCAGACACGCGATGCAAGCCTAAAAATTTCCCAAATTGCTCAAGGTCGTGGCTATATGAGATAAAAATATATTATAAACTATGAATGTAAACAAAAATTGTTATTTGTTCTGTTAAATGGATGTTTGCAGAGACCATTGAGCTCCACTTTCTCTGCGCGAAGTTTTTTCTAACTACTCCGACACAATCGATTGAAAACTCTTTCTCGGCGTTAATGACAATGGAATACGGACACATAAACAGAAGACCAATTTTAGGAAATTTGAAAGAGATATTTTGTAAATTGTTTGTTGAATTGAGGTGGAATGACCCTATATTTAATTGATTGAGTTTTTCTACAATTTCCACTTAAAATCATAAACCTAATAACCACTCATCATTTCTTAATTCTGGTACAGGTATTTGCTTGTCATTCATAAACAAGTCAATTTCTTCTCGTAACTCATGAAACCGCTGTAAACATATTCCACGACTTAACCATCTGACTTGACTGAAGTATACAACGCCACCATATTCAGAATCTAATTCTTTCATGAACTCCTTAAATTGTCGACGCGGAAGTGCATGTGATCGAATGTAATTAACTTTTTTTTTATAACTACTTGCATAACATGATCCATCGATAATACTTGGGTACATATATTTTGTTGATGAATCAAACAGTAAATTATAATTAAATCCTCTCTTTTAGAGCGGTTACCAGTTTTGTTATTGGATTCTATTGTATCGATTATTAATTTTATACTCCCTTTTCTTAACCTACAATAGCAGGTGCTCCATCAGTTAATATTCCATAAAGAATTTCCAAATCTAAGTTTTTTTCGTATAAACAGTTTTCAACAGCATGGAAAATATCTTCTCCTGTTGTTGTATCTTTTAAACTTATCAAATTTAATATATCTTCAGTTACACGAAATGGTTCATTTACTCCCAGAAGGAACACTACAAGCTGAGCTATTTCTGATATACCTGTGCTTTCGTCAAATGCCAAGGAAAAATATTTGAAATATCGAATTATGTCGCGCAGTGTGTAAGATAATTTCATTTGAAATGTCATTAATTACACTACACACTGTTTGCCGAGATAGGCTTAGGTTCGAAAACAGTTTACTTTTATCACGCAAAATAACAAAATATTAAAAATATTTGTATATATGGGTGCACAAATTATGTATTTTTTAATACATTGGTTTTCACTACTTAGGCCATTGTGAAATAAATATATTTTGTAAAAGTGTGATAAATCTCGTGGGCCGGAAATATGTTCAAGGTGGGCCGCATGAGGCCCGCGGGCCGCGTGTTGGCCACCCCTGATCTAGTTATTCGACCCTAAGATTGGATGACTGCACCCCTCCATTCTACTGTCCCATGCTGACTCCTTTTAGACCTTGCAACTCTTGTGTCTCATATCCCGCTTTAACTAGCTTATGTATTTGTTCCTAAGTCTTCCTCGTTTGGCATTCCCTTCTATTATCTTCCCAAACTTATTTGCTCCATCTTTCTGTGTAGCTAATCCATCAAAACTTGTCTTCCTGCAAGTGCTCCTTATGATTCTCCCCTTATCCATTCTCCCCTTATCCATTCTTCTGTATGCTTCCTCGTTTCTGATCTTATCACTCCATTTGATCTGCAGCATCCTCCTCCAAGACCAAGTTTCTCAATACTCTACTTTCTTCTCTCTCAGCTTTCCAATCATCAAAGTCTCCAAGCTATATAGCACAACATCCCACTCTAATGTTTTAAGGTGCTGATTCCATATTGGTAATCGCATTTCCTTGTAACATGACAGACGATTTTCCGTAATTAATGTTTTCCTTTCTTGGGCTTATCTCCGCAGGCTGTCCGATGAACTGCTTACATCCCATTTCATGCAGCTTTCACTTAAGTTTTAGGAATGTCCTTACATATGGATTTAAGCTTACATTTGCAATTTATCAGAAATTAATAACATAAATAATGTTTTCTTTTTTCAAGAGAATATAGGTCTTGGTTGGTTACCTAGACCTATTTTATCCTGAACAATAAGAAAAATGATTTATTGATAAAAATAGTAAAAATATATATCTAGATGCTAATGATATGATAAAGGAATTATCTGCTTGCGAAGTTTCCGAGTGCTGCTGCGTTGAGAGTATACATGGCTTGCAGATAGCGTCTTCCGGAACGAAGTCTTCGCTCCTTGAGATAATCGCCACAACCCGAGAGAAAGGTTGGGCCAAGAGAGTGATGCTCCCAACGCAGCATCACTCAGAATCCGCTCCAGCATCTATTAACACCTGCGAAATCCTATACTCGCGAAAGAATCACCTCTACACGGAGAAAGGGTGGTAACTGGTCATTATTCTTTCACCATTATCATTAGTCATCAGTCCGAAATTGGCTTGCTACAGCTCTCCACCCCACTCTCCTACGCGATAACAGTTTTTATTCCTGCGTTGGAATTAATTTTAACCTCCCTCACAATTTCCCAAATATACCCTGTCCTAAGTCTTCGGCAATAGTTCTCCATTTATTCTTTATGGCTCAGAGATGAATTTATTTGGCAAGAATAAGTTTCATTGTTTGATTCCTGGTCCTGACGGTCTTTTCATGGGTCCCATGGATATTTTCAGTAGAGATGTCTGCTATACTTACGGATTCCCCTGCTTACATTTTCCAAACACCTAGATTGTCCGCATGGTGGACCTAGCAGGCGTCATCACCACAATAAGTAGGCCATCATCATCATCATCAGTCACTAACCCCAAGATGGGTCTTCCAAAGCTTTCCACTTCATCCTCTTCTCAGCTAACAGCTCCATTCCTCCACAACTCCTTCGCTAAACAACTTTAATGATGTTATCAGCGTATTTTATTCTCGATATTTCTCTTGTTTACCTGTTATTCTTTCCATGATTGTTTTTAGAAGGCAGCCTTTTAAATTTCACTTCACTCAAAATCTCCATAGAATCTCATCCTTTGGACTTGATCTGGCTATAAACTTTCTAAAATGGAGCATTAAGCTCAACATATATTAATATATTGTCCCCCTTCTTCATCACTGTAGATCCCAATTCCTAAAAGGCAGCATTTTCGCTCACACTAATTTATCTCAGTACTTTTTAGTATTAGTTATCGTGGTGTCATCGTAGCTTTGTCTTCTCATTTTCTTACAATAAACATAATTTAGACTTTTTCACGTTCATTTTTTTATTCTTATTTCTTATTGTGTTTTCCATTTAACTCATTCGGGATCCTCGTAAATCCTCTCCCACCTGCCAAAGATGCCAGAATAGAGTATCATGCTGATAACTTTATATTCCGTGTTTTAATATTGAATATTTATTTATTTAACCAGTTACATTACATTGGGAATTTTGCCTGGTGGTAATCGTCCACGTATCACTCACAATGCTCAATTCACACACGATGATCAATATTCTTCACATAAAAATTATGAATTGGTCCGCTTAAATATTGCGAGGCGAAGACTCTTCTTGAACTCCTTATAACATTTTGGGAAAGGATTTAAGACTTCTACAGGCATCCCACTCCTCTACCGTCCTGTTAACGAAGGGAAATTATCCTGTGCCCGTTTTTTGCTGTCGTGCCCTTATTTAAATCGATTGCCATTTTTACCGATTAAGCTTGACTCGATCTATCTTTTACTGATATCCTCCAATTCCTTATCCTGTCTGTAGGTCTTGTACAGGTTGCCTAGCCTGTATGCTGCCCGCCATTCCTTAAGACTTTCCCAGCTCAAATCTAGTCAGCATATCACTCACACTATCACATCTCTCATGCCTGCCTAAGACGCCTTCCTTTGCATTTTTTCCAATTTTTTCACTAGTCCTATCTCATGTTGAGGTTCACACATTCCTCATGGACCGAGGCTGCCGCTCCTGGAGTCATCCTCCGCGGTCCATTCGCAGTTTCCCTCCACTAAGTTCTCCCTCTCCACTTCCATTCTCACCCCTCCCCCTACAATCCCCCCGATGGCTCCCGTCGCCACGGTAACGCCAATCCTCGCCACATCCATCTCATACTCTCATTCCGAACCGCGTGCCCCGCGATTCCTTTTCGGCGTCGAGCTAATGGAATGACCTCTGGGGGACCCTTTTCAAATTAACGCCGTGGTCGCCGTCTCCCCACCGTCGGAGGCGGCCTAGCTTTTCATCATCTTCCTCCTCCCTTATACACTCTCTTCTTTCTCTCTATCACTCTTTCCCTCCTCCTCAACTACTTTCCTCCTCACCTCTGTCTAGAAATTGTGGAATGAAGCGTTGCCCGAGCGAAACGGCTGCAGCCGCAACTCTTTCGGTCGGACAACTGTTTCTAATAGTGGTGGAACTAAAAGAACACTTCAGTTTCATGGCAACAGTTTCGCAACCGAAACAGTTTCAAAACGAAACAGTTCCGCGAAACACCCTGTTGCAGACTGCAGCTAGAGGCACACCAAACAGCAGGCGATCGATCGGCGCTCTTAAATTATGGTTGGTAGTTTTGTATTCTATGTAATAAGAAATATTTCACTTAAATAAAGTAACAATTTTGTTTGGATTCATGAAAGACAGGTACTGCACAGTTCTAATTCTATCTTTAACGACTGGCGGGCATGTGTTGGCTGAATAAACCATTTGTCTGACCGAATCAGTTGCAGCTGCAGCCGTTTTGCTCCGACAACATTTCATTGCACCACTTGTTTCAAATAGCTGTTGCAAGCAACAGGTTAGTTTCGTGATCGTGCCGATGCAGCGACATTGCGCTCCGTGCTGTGCAGAGGCAACTGATAGCTGAATCAGACTGTTTCTAATTCTATTCTGTTCCAGTTGCACTGCACGTGTGGCTGCGTTACGGTTATGAGCTACAATTTGTTGGATTCGAATCTGTTTCTGGCGGTTGCTGGTTTTTTTTCAGCCAATACATGTACGACCATCGTTGAAAATAGAATTAGAACTGTGAAGTACCTATCTTTCATGAATCCAAACAAAATGTTTACTTTATTTAAGTGAAAGATTTCTTATTACAAAGATTACAGAACTGCCAGCCATGTTCTAACAGCGCCGGTCGACCGCCTGTTGTTTGGTGTGACTCTAGCTGTTGTCCGCAACAGGGTGTGAATCGCGGATGTTTCGTTTTGAAACTCTTTCGGTTGCGAAACAGTTGCAATGAAACTTTTGAGTTCTATTAGTGCCAACACTACCTCTGTCTTTCATTCTTAGCCCTTCACTCCCCTTCCCGCAGTAACGAAGAGATTGAAGGCAAGCACCGGTTCCACCTCCTCTATTGCCCCGACAGGAAGAAGAAAAGTCGCATTTTTTGGGGGCAATTATATGCGAATACTTGGTACAAGACACTAGAGGTTCCCGCGCCATCGTTTGTGACGAGCGCTTCGTCGACTTTTCAACGCTCCCGATGTCGTCCCAACACTTCCACCGCGCTAGGAATTATGTAGTTTGAACGAAATATCACTTCACCTAGTATTGGCTGAATGTGACCACGTTTTAAAGAAAAAACTCTCATCTTTACGATGATATCAAAATATAAACCCCTTGCCGAACTACTTTTCGTGTAATTGGCCTAAACCTTTAAGTTGTTTTACATATGATAGATTACGGCTGAATATAAATAAGGGATAATATTGAAAAAATTAGGAATTTTTAACATCTAGTTTGCGTCGAAAAACCAACGGTGTGTAGTCCAAGTATTGTATGTACCATGTATTGTATGTCTTCTCAACTATTTTAAAAATATAATCAGTTACCACAGTAATTTTTACAGAATCGCAAAAATCTGTTAGGAAAGCGTTTTCGCCGAAAAAATTAGCCAAGTCAGTGAGGTACACAGGAGGATATATTTATTTTATCTCTGAGAATTTTCAACATAAATGACTATATTTGGACGCCATTAATATTACAATATTTAATTCATACTTCTTACAGACTTAAATTAAAAAATATAATCCCAATATGCTCCCCAATATAACTACGGAAATATCTCGCTACGGAAGTGCCTTAAGCGCTCAGCAAACGTTCTTTCCCATTAGATGAGCTCTCTTACATTTCCACAGGGTATTTTTGGTGAGTATACGCCGACATCTGAAATATTCCCTTAAATTTCACGATTTATCGTTGATTTTCCATCAAAAAATGTCACTTGAAGTTAGTTTTTTGGATTAACTGGACAGAGTTAGGTGGAGTTATTTGTTCGATACCAAAATCAGCACGCTATAATCAGCACGGCACTAGCATGGGTTTTCATTTCAAAACCGCAACAGAAACTAATGATTCACTACATTTCCACAATTATGGTAATGATTGGCTTCAATAAAAGTTTTATACATCATTTATATAATGTATTATAATGTGTATAATGTATATAATGTAATAATATATTGTATATAATGGCATAAATTGATCCACTGCTCAATTGTATTATTTTTATCAAAATTGGATTATCAATTCGTTATCTTAAATTCATCTCCGGTGCTCCACGCTTTTTAGGATACAAACTGCCGGCTTGTCCAACACTTAGAATTTTATGACCATCTTCATCTCCAATCAACTAATACGCGGTAGTCTTGTCCGTTTCATTCATGGAAAATAATTTTACCAACGTCGAATGGGAATAATAAACCAAGTAAACAAGTCTTAGGCCCGGTTTAATCATCTCTGGTTGACTATTATGTCAATGTGAAATCCGAAGTTTATGCGTTTTTCCATTGATAATGCTGACATAATCAACCCCATAGTCTCGTTTAGTTAAACCCGAAAATTGATTTGCTTCAGCGAAAGTGAATTCCTCTTTTGTAAATAGCCTCCCAGCACAGCCGACATGTATGCTTTTTTACCTAATAACCAGTGAATTTGAGACTGAAAGACCATTTTCACTTTTCATCACCTAAATTTTTATTTCCTAGTACTGCCTTTATTTCATTATTATTTTAATTTGGAAGACGTAACGATTTTCGTCATAGAATACACACTCAGGATCAGACGTTACGATTTTCCTTGTTTCTACTTGCGGATTTCGCCATGTGACCGATTGGAGGGGATGAAAATTGCTGCCTAATCGAATTACTAGATACTATTCCAACTTCTGAACGAGTGAGCATTTATTTTTGCAGCAAACGCGTTAATGAATAATCTTGGACCTATTACGCTAATTTTATCTCACGAACACTCAATATGGCGGACGGTTACGCCCAGTTGGCTTCACCTTCGCTTGCGGCTGAGAATAGCCAACGCCATCTCATATATTTTAATAACTCCATGGTTGTCAGTAGTGTAACGTCAGACGGTTATTTTCGTTTCAAAACTCTTAATTCTTTCCAATACAAAGTTTCTTGATGCATCCAGCATCCTCTCCAAATCCAATTCTCCAACAATCCCCCTTCCTTTCTATCAACAACTCCCCAGCAACCCAGCATCAACAACACAATTCATATCATACGTTAAGGCCTGGTTACACGGTACATGAGAATGTACAAGTTTCTGTACATTTTTGTGAATGGTTTCATGTACAGATTCTTGTACATTCTCATGGACAAGATCAATGAATAGGTGGCTACACGGTACATTTTTTCGGACAGATTTTCATACATTTTTAGATGCGCATTATGCGTTTTCGTTTGTTTTTCCTCATTTTAAACCGTAGGCGCGATATTTAAACCAATTTTTTTGCCGTGGATACGACACATTTACTTGTCAATTGGCTTGTGAAAATGTGAATGTGTCATTTGCGTCGTCTGCAACCAGGTGTCTCTGTAATAAGGTCAACTTGTACGATTGTCTGAACTTAATTAGAACCGGTTCTATTTTCTGTTCAGACATTCATACAATCGTACATTTTGGTGTGGTTACACGGTGAATTTTCGCGTTCATTCAGACATTCACACATTTTCTTGTACATTCTAATGTACCGTGTAACCAGGCCTTTACAGTAGCGTAGCCAGGGGGGGAAGGGGGCGAATGCACCCCCCGCCCCGTGTTCTGGCGCCCCTAAGCCGGTGAATTTTTCCACTCTTAGGTCCTAAATACGTATGTATAAATAAATGTGTATAATACGTTGTCAATTGTCATATTTTGTGCAAGCCCATCCGCCTATTGCATGACCAAAATTATTAAAATTTAGTAAAATGGTTGATTTATGAGTCAGCGCCGCCAAAATATTTCTGCCACCCCCCCCCCCTCCCCCCCCCCCTAGACCCAAAAACTGGCTCCGCCACTGATGGTCGTGGTGAAAAATCATTATTTCAAGTACATAACGTCAACTTCAAAATTTAAGTAAATATCAGTCCTTATGTCTCAAATAATGCCAAACCTATTATTTCTTATACAGTTTTGCTCTTAATTTTTCAATGTGCAGTATTTTGTGCATAAAACCTCTGTGTACCGAAGACAAAAACTTAATATACAAAATTTCTAGGTGTCAATATTACAAATAATCTAGGTGTCAAAATGAGTCAAACAACTATGAAAACAACAATCCTGGTATGTTTGAACTCAAATAAAAATGTGGACATGTGTAACCATTTAGCAATCAATGATTACCTTTGAATTCGTAATGTAATGAATGTATGTACAAACCAAAATACAATATGAAAAATAAAATATTAAAACAAAAAAGCCCTTAAATATCCTAAAATCATTAAAAGCTCAATGTAACCCAATAAATTCGAAAATAATCCAAAACACTAAAATAAAATATAATCAGATGGGTTTAGGGAAAAAAATGAGTTTTTCATAACACTGAAATGAAAATATACTTCACTTCTCCTCTTGTTTTGCAGTGAGATTTAGGATATGTAGGCCTGTTAAAATCAGCAAATATTGAGAAAAAAAACTTGTCAAGAGATCTTGCGTATTGATTGGAAGAGCTTTTTCCAGCTCATGCTGTCTTATGCGTTACTACTGAAAAAGTTCAACAAATTTAACCCAACAATACGACGTTCTTGGGGACCTAGAAGTTTCAAACTCACTCATCCAACCAAAAATTCCAAATCCTTTTCTCTCGTCTTCTCCCACATATTAACATTCCCTTGATACCAGATAGCCTTCAGCATTCCAACACGTCTCCAAATATTCTGAAACCGATTTGTGACCCATTTTCCGAATTCCTTTGAATGCATCCACCATATCGAACCTTCTCTTGTTTTATTTTCTATCTCTCTCTCACTCCAAATCGCCTATTTTTTCCATTTACCGCAAACAAAAATGTAAACATACTCAAGAAAACATGCTCATCCTTGTTCCTACTCCATTTAGGAACCATATACATATGTCTACCTATATTATTATGACATCTTCTGATTTTCCAAATATATCATAACCATGAGCCCATTCAATATTTATTGCCGGCCGCGGTAGCCAGGAGAGTCGCTGCCATGTCCTGGGCTCGAACACTGACTCGGGAGGAGGTTGTCTGGCTTAGTATGAAGACTTTGGACGGACGGCGCATTATAAGCTTAGGTTATGAAGTAATTGCAACCCAGGCCCATCACATTTTAGATAATCAGGCGATAAAATGTGGAAATTTGTGACAGAGAGCATTATCACAGAAAAACTTAGTACATTTCCACAACAAGTTTTTTAAACCGACCAAGGTTTCAGCAAAACATTGCCATTATCATTGACATTGACTTCGATAATGGCAATTTCTTGCCGAAACCCAAACCTGCCAAGTATATCACTTCCCATCCGCACTGATATTATCATAGCTTCACACCATTTATTATCCTTCCAGAAATGAGATGTTTAATTGAAAATAGAAATTTTAAATAACTCAAGTATGGACTTCAACCCTCGCTCACTAAGGTTATGCGCAAGATTACAAAATTCACCAAGAATTCAATAACAATACCCTAGGGTGGGATCATGGTTCATTTGCGTTGTCGTTATCGTGTCCAAAACGCACACTGGCCTATGTAAACTCTACTAGAATAAAAAATATTTACGATAATTGGTAATAAATTACAATTTCTGTGTCCTAAATTCCCTTAGCTGCGGACTTTTGCCCCACCTTACTCTAAGTGCAATGCTCACAGTTACTGACCTAAGAACGCACAACACTAATTAAAACTAGTGATTTAAGGAACCTGACATAATTTGAATAAAGTCGATTTCGTTTTCGCTCTCCTGAGGGCACTTGAGAAATAGCAATAACGCGAGCGCACGCGTTATAGAGAGCTGTGATCGCACCTCAGGACTTTGCTTCGAAATAAAAAAATCCGAATCCGCGCCCAGTTTGAAACAGAAAATTAAGGGAAACCTACATTCGAATCCCAGGATAATGATTTTTTCATTGAAAATTTCGCATTGGATAATGTTTTTCTTTTTCAATAGAGCAGACATTGTCGAAGATGGACCTTTGGGTCCTTGGCCTCGGGTGGTCGTGGGGCAGTGGAGATGGCAAAGTTCCTTAAGGCGGTGCCGCCGTCTCAATCGTCGTCAGCTCGTCGTCGAAGGACAATGCCTCTGGAACTCGAGTCGTGTCGCGGGAGGAGGGCCAAGGAATGCTCGGAACGATCCCTGGGGAATGCAACGCCGCGCGGATCATCAAGAATGTATTCCAGCAAGAGAAAGAGAGAGTCGATTGGATCGAGCGCTCTTCGGCCCTCGAACCAGCGATGAAAAATCTCCCCGATCCAATTACGACGAGTAATAGAGTGAAATTTCTTAAATAAACGGTCTTCCCCCAAGAGATATCTTTCCAGGAGATTTAGCATCCTGTTTCTTGTTGCTGGGTGAAAATTGACCGCCGGCAAAAACTTGAAACTTGTGGAGGAAACTTGCCAAGGACACATTTTGCAGGGCTCTGAGCGAACTGGAATGGTATTTGTGAGGATATTACCGAAATGTATCGCTTTCTTGGCATGAAAGTCCCTCAAATTGTTTATTTTCCTACTGCATAGCCAAGTATAACTCGGACTAAGAGCACTTTGGTTCTCGTGTTCACCTTTTAGTGTATAATAATAAGCCGATAGGTCAGGCTTTCATAAAAATACTTCAACGTATATCTTCTCTCCATTGATCGGGTCTTCACCGCATGGGTTGGCATTGTTGACAACGGTTTCGCTGATGTACCAACCAGTGTCTTCAGCGAAGGCTTCATGTTGTCTGTTGACATCAATGCCTACGCACCTGGTGAAGACCCGAAAATTGGAGAGAATATCCAATGATCAACGCCTCGGAAATCTTAGAACCAACATACATGTCAGGGGATAACATATGAGCAATATGTATAAAGTAGAATTATTATTCACTAGCACGTAATAACTAAAAATGTTTACATAAAGTTAAAAGAATAAAATTACTCTTTAAAAAACAATTAGCAATCGTATCGTAAAACGGTGCGCTGTACACGATTTTATGCAATAAAATACCTAAAACGTTTTGAGTATTAGCCTAAATTTAATTGGAGGCTTGCCCTGACGTAAATATTCAAGATTCCGCGACCGTACACGGAACGTAAACTTTGTTCTATCATGTCAAAATATAAATACCTTGAAAATGCATAAATATAACAGTCCATCCGCTCCAGGGAGCGGATTTCCGCTTGGTATACGCTTCTTTATTCTTTGTTAAGCGTAAAATAAGCATAATAAAGCGAGAACTCCGCTTCCGCACCGCTTCGCGCCGTTGACGCGTTCGTGCGGTTCCATGGGGGGTACAGAAAGCGGAACTCAACCTTCCCTTTTCGCTACCAGCCTCGCCATTTCCCTGCAGTTTTGTTAAGGTCCTTTTGTGTTTTTCTGGTCGGAGAGGGAACGGAAGAATTTCGCTCGGTATACAGTTCGTTTCAAATCGTAACTCATTACTGATAAATAATTTATGCAAATTATTAAATGAATGACCTTCTCGAATTGTATGTTTACAAGGTTGTGAACAAATATAAAGCTTTATTAGAGTTATAAGTCTCCCAATTTAATATTTTTTAATAACTGTGTTATGTGTCACCATCACCTATCCTAAGCATCTAATCAATGCAAGATATAGAAAAACGGATTTTCACTTGGTATGCGCTTCATTTATTTCTACTCTGACGTACGAAAAGCGTAAAAAAGCGAAATCCTCCGTTGCTGTACCACTTCGCACCGTCAACACTTTCATTGGGATATTTATGGGCGCAGAGAAAGTGGAGTTTAACCGTTCTTTTTCGTACCAGTCTCACCGCTACCCTTCTGTATTCATGCGGTTCCTTTAAGCTCCTTTGGCCAATATGGGAAAGGAGAGATTCCGCTCGGTAAGCGGTTCCTATCCAATGGAAACTCATTATTATACTTACATAATGTCGATTAAATATAAAATGCATATCCTTCCCCATTTATTGCATGCCATAGTGCACATATATATTTTATAGTTCATGGTAAATAAGTAAATACATCAAATGGGTGCTGTTGATTTACAAATACCCGCCACCCACCGATTATTGATGGAAGCCACCACATACGTACACTCACGATGATTTGGTAAATGTTTTACATTGATAACTCTTAAGCCTATATATTATTGAATTTTAAAGTTATACTAGTGACATTTTTGCCGTTTTACATTTTTTCAATTCAATGTATGTTAATCAGTAACTGAAATTATTTTCATAACTGCACCCCGGTTGAAATTTCGTAGCTGGCCGCTCCTTATCTTCCCAGTCGAGGGGTCGAGTTAGATCGCGGGTATCGATAGTTGCTTCTGTCGAATTTCGAGAGCGACTCAACAACTATCAACCACGTTTCAATGCTATGAGACTTGTATGATTGACTTGATATGTTTTATCTAGTACGTTTTCTCTGCAAATATAAGGGTTATTAATAGCTGTTTTAAGTGCTGGATTCAACCTTCGTCTCTTCGCTGGTGCAGTAGGTACATCTCTCATGTTCCCCGTAGTATTTGGATGAGTGCAAACGTTTACTCACTGATAGATGATTACAAATACTGATTTGATATTCTGATGTACCAGAGGATTGATAAAACAGAGACAACTCCTGATTTTAAAAACTTAGAAGTAATAACAATTCTATTTTTTAACTGCAAAACATTTCCAATATCGACGTTGGCATTCTGTACAGCATTAAGGCCGCGTTGGGGTCTCTGGATGGAAGTAAAATTGGCCTTGGACTTTAATAAGAATTAGAGATAGATTATTGCACCAACTAAGTAATTTGAACATTTGAATCGATTAGAAGTCAATATTAACACTGGTTTTGAAGAATAAAGAGCCGAAATTTTTCATAAGCTGTTGATAATGGGTAATGTGCATCAGTACGCATTAACTAATATGTATTGGTACATACTTCTTGCTTCATAATTGTTAATTTGTGAAAAGTTAGATTGATCAAGAAACTAAGTGGACATTCAAGTGAACATTTAAGTGCATATTCCGTCTTCATATTTTCACTAAACATTAATTCTTAAAATACCCCATGATAAATAGACATAGCGTTATACAGTGCAACTACGTTATACGTATCAATGTTGGCTCACTCAGTATCGTTTCTGGAGATGACCCTCTCTTTCCCGGCATTCTGTTGAGTCCACTCCAGCATTTTCAGAAGAGTAGCCTACGCTTTGTAAAAAAAAAAACAGTATTATGCCTCCCCAGCTCCTCAATGCGACTTTTTTTGTTTTTCACTCGCTCCGTGCGCGCTTTGTTGGTCCATTTTATTTTATTTTCTCGCGTCGTTTCCGCTCGGTTTCTACTTCACGAACGCTTCGCCTTTGTCTAATTTTTATTGGTCATTCCTGCGTCGTGCACGATCCATGATTACGTAGCGTACGTTTTCCTCTTTAATTAAACGGTTCCTTTTGTTTCCTTCACGTTACGTGCACGATTTTGTACTTAATTCACTGGTTCCTTTTATTTCGTGTACATTTAGTGAAAGCGTCCTGTAATCTTCGTGAACGCGTTGTGTACTGTTCGTAGATGGGTTCTATACGCTTCGTCAATGCCTTGTGTACGGCTCGTGTACGACTCCTTTCGCCTAAATTTTGCACCTCGTTTCATTTCACGGTATTTTACCTTTCGTTAACGCTTCGTTCTCAACTTCGCGTACGGTTCGTTTACGCGTCCTTCGGTATTCTTTTTACCAAGCTGTAAAGGCACATTACTATTTCTGTAATTTCACCTATAGTGAGAAATGAAGAAATCTGAATTTTCATGCAAATTCGTGTTCCTACGGAACCAATTGGATTAAGAAAGGAAAAAATAAAACAGAATATATATGAGGTAATAGCTAATGTAATGAAGTTATGATGTATGAAAAGTTTCGGAAAATGATCAACTCTACTAATTTTCAAGCCCTGTTAATCAATATATTAAATTCAAATAGTTTTTATAGAGAGGTGCCTACATAGTAAAAATGTAGCTGGCATGAGAAATTAAAGCGGAAAGTTAACCGGTCAGGCCATTTTTATTCTCCAGCCGGTGATGTTGAGGCATGATGCGGGGGCAATCCGTGGTCATTTTTACGTCCTCGTCCACTTCCACAATTTCCTCTTCCGAGGTTATATTTTTTTTTCTTCTTCGAATCAAAATTGAATTTTGTGAAAATGGGAGGGTGTTGGGGATGGGCGGGAGACAATCGAAGATGAACACGTTTCATTCATTGATGGACGGTGGATGAATCTTTCACGAATTTCCTACCAACTCCTTCCCATTCCCCCAACACCGCGCAGCGAGCATTTCTTTCCATTGAAGAAGGTCTCTCCATTCCTTTTTCCCGATCCACAACACACATTCCTCAAGGAGTTTGAAATCCGTTGAGATCGACGGCAAATCGCCCGGACCAGTCACAAATGCATTGTTTCCATTGCGCCCTTCCAACGCTGATTTTGCCAGAAGGACGGCATAAAGTTGGCGTCAATGTGAGCCGCGACTTCAATTGTTTTGTTTATATGTAGGCATTTATGGGGGGGGGGAGAATAATCGTAAACGGAATTTGTGTTCAGTCCACGGTTTAACGTTCGCAGCTGTCACTTATCTTAAACCGGGCTGCAGGCAGGTTTCATTTTGATATAGAAACGTCATTTGACGCCGGCCGCGTTTGAGTATCTACTGTAACTCTCATTGGTTGATCTAGCTACCATGGTTACTGGACCTTGATTCTTACGAATCATGATGGGAACGCAAGTCCTATGGCATATTTGTGATAGAACTAAATTAACGAAAAGCAACTCTTCCTCGCTCGTTGTATTCTGGACTACAATATTGAATCACGAAGGCCTGTGGTCATAGCGCGTATACAAGGAATTATTTTAGGTCCAATTACGCCAAAAAATAGTCAAACTTGTTCTTCATCTCTCCTCTTGGATTAACCATGGTGACTAACTAGATATTAGTGACCGATTGGAAAATGAATCTCTGCTTAAACAATCGTTGATTTTCTGGCCATAACAAAAGAAAAGACGGACTGCGACCCAAAGCAGCGAGCTACTGTAAGATCGCTCCCTAGCGAGAGGCTCCCTCGGCCATCGGCCCTCGCCGTCTCACTACTGACCTCACCACCATTCACGGTCCATTGTCAAGGCGGTCAATGCTCGTCGGCTGAGTCAAGAGGAATAGCTGTTTAATATATGTAAAATCCTAGGCATCGTAAAACTAGAGCAGAAAGCTATCATGCAATTAGCCTCAGTTTATTCCAAAAGCATTAATTAAACGCCATCTTCCAAACAAATCGTGTATATAGGTATTTCAAACGACTGGAACATTGCTTAAAAATTAATGGAGTGTAATTTGAGTGTTTTTGGTCGTGGCTAATTTTCCCGGATTGCCTCCGTGTCGATACATCTTA
The DNA here is from genome assembly GCA_963573305.1 of Pyrrhosoma nymphula. Taxonomy (NCBI): domain Eukaryota; kingdom Metazoa; phylum Arthropoda; class Insecta; order Odonata; family Coenagrionidae; genus Pyrrhosoma; species Pyrrhosoma nymphula. Next base: position 145,166,944 of record OY754333.1, read on the forward strand.
GTACGACTGTATCGCCGGCGTTTCAGTAGGCGTCTTCAGGTGTGCGTCTTCACTTCACACCAGAAGACGCCTGCTGAAACGACGGTGAAACTGTCGTACTAAGATGTATCGACACGGAGGAAATCCCGGAAAGTTAGCCACGCCTATTCCACCACTCCGCGGAAGCCATCATCGATAATTGAGTATTTTTGCTATAATTTTCAGCTTCGATCTCCAATTTTTCAAGATAGAGGATTTTCCAGTTCGGATTCCCATATGACAAAATAAACCTAGGTTCTGCCTGTTCTTGCAAAGTTCCTCGGCGTAGAGGGGGGTGGGGTTAAGTGCAGCACACGTCAGGAGAAATATTTGTTCAGTTATGGACGACATCTCACATGCACTGTAGTCTCGTTAGAACATTTTAAAAACCTCTCTGATTGTGAATTTCATTTTTCCTTAATATCGCAGTTTTATTTGCTACAGTCATTTTTTGTTTGCCAATTTGGCTTAAGATACCCACGTGAAAAATTCTTAAACGATAGCGAGATAGTGGTTAACGTACACGCACACTGCGCAAAGTATAACTTTACATGGGCACAGTCTACGAAATAGGATTGCCAAGAGGAATTGAATGAAATAAATGAAACCTAATAAACAAGTGAGCACATAAAAATTATAAAACTACGGTTGAAAAATAAAAGAAGCGGAAACCTTTAGCTACGACATTAAACTTCGGATTTCAGAGATAGATGTAGTATCAAAGTCGTCAAATTCAGGCTTGAAATATTACTCGCAATGGACTCAACCAAGTATGGACAGCCTTGGAAGTAAATGCAGAAGGAGTTATGGAGTCAATCGATCTTCGCCTCCATTGACTTTTTTCCAGCTGCGACGACACCGCAGGATGTTGGTTGAAGAGCGTGGATTAAAGGTGTTAGCGTTGAATATATGTATTCAGAAGGAAAGAGAAATTATAGCTCGGAAGACGAGAAAAAAGGTGATGAGCGCGACAGCAAAGGAGAGGAAGTTATTGGTGGGTTCCCACAATATTTAATCGGAAAATAGCTTTTGCAAAGACCGCACTTAACACATCAAACACGACCCGGGTTGCAACAATCTATCGTCATCATCAGGTGATGATGACGATAAATGTTTGAAACCCGGGTTGTGTTTGATGCGTTAAGTGTGATCTTTGTAAAAGTTATTTTTCGATTAAATAATGTGGAAATATGGAATACCACATAGTTACTGAAGACAGAGTTTTATTTGTTACTGGTGGGTTGGTTGGTTGTCTGGGGAGGATTATCAGGGAGCGAAAGGAAGGGTAGAGAAATACCCGGCGTTGGCATTAACCTGCTCGTAACGAGAGCCGATAAATCGTGGACCCATTGGGGGCCATGCGACCGACGGAGTACTTCACTCGAAGTGCTCTTCACATTGCACCCAAGCAAGAATCTCGATTCCATTGATAAATATTCACCACCGCCAAGATTTGAACCCAGGCCTCCGGGAAGGGAAGCCGTTACTCTAGCCACCACATCCAATAGATCACCCGGAAGTTACTGGATAAACATGGAAGGAATATAAGGGCGACCGGAGGATGGTCGTCGCAATTCTTCGGGAATGGAGGTTTCAAATAGTCTTGCCCTTTTCATAAACCAGACAATGCCTGCACTCCATCGACAGAGTGACTACAATAATATTTCATATTGCTTCAACTGGCAATGTCGTCCTCACAGATATGAATCCCGGCATGAATAAGCTGCTGCATTATGAGCATTTTATAATCTAGCCATTTCCTTAGCTTTTAAACTTTCTACTTTTCCATTTTACTTAAGCCATCTGATGCGTCTTCAGCATTTATGATTCAGTCGGCAATAGGAACGGCTATAAGCATGAACTCCATGCGATTCACAAAGAATACGCAGCGGAAATTGACTCTCATAACCAGGTCTACTTTAGCTTTTTAATTGAAATAGTTATAAATTCCTTGATCGAGGGAAAATTAATTATTATAAATCAAATGAGGAACTATAAAGAATTAGAATGCTTAATAAATGGACTAAGCATGTAATAAAATTGAACAAATGATGAAAGACCCATGGATTTAATAGAACCTAAAGGTTGTTTGAGCGAGATCACTTCCCACAAAATGCGATGATATTGGTCTCAATATAAAGAAAAAAAGATCTCATATTTCCAATAAAAACAAAATGATGGTTATTTACTCAAGAGGGATTTCACTCTAAAAACTAGAAGTATAAAAAGAAAATATGTGGTCAGAAATATAACAGTGTCTAGTTTATAAACTTTATCAACTAAATTTGAAATAAATCAATTACTTACCGCGGTGATTTTTACGGAATGGCAAAAAAATCTTCGGTTGTTAAGGTGTTTTCAGTGCACGGAGCGAAAAAAATGAGTCACGTTAAGAAAATGATAAATGAATAAAAATGTTTTTGTGTCATAAATGTTATGATATTTACTTAATGTACCTTATTTATAAGTTTATATAAGTTGCTTAAAATTAAGAATAAAATATGAATATGATCTCTATAATAACAAAGGAAAAACCTCGACCATACTGCTTTAAAGTGCATTAAAAGGTTTCAAAGTTTGAATTTAACTCTTATCCTCTTCAGTGCTATTCCCGGGAATATATTGGAGCCATATCTCTGGCTTTAACGGCTGGCTGTCATTTAATCTCTAAAATAACGCAATTTTAAAAATCCGCTATGTTTAGAGGAGAAAGATGACACTGAAGATACTAAGGAAGGGCTTAGAGATAAAAGTGAAACATAATGAGTATCAAGAAATGAAATTTTCCGTTTAATAATGTGGTCGAATACTGTAGCTTGCCGAGAAGAGAACTAGGTTTCCTAAATAATACCGGAAGGGTGCACTAACAACGTACGTTTTTTCATCATCATTACTTATTTTTCGAATGGTTCATAACAATATTAGATAATAACTCTAGCAAATATGGCTAGATTCATAATTGAATATTACTTTTATTACACTAGTTTGAAACTAAATTACCTTTTTTAGCCATAAAACTCTTGGGCTAACATCCAGGAAGTCTAGGCCGAGTTGCTCATCTCGGAGTGCAACCAAGGTGGGCTTTTCTCGTCAACCCTTGGGTCGGTCGGTCGTCTCAGCGCCCGTTATGTGTTCCTCGGAGAGATTGTATTTTGGGATGGACGGTGATTGGATTGGGAGAGGTTTTTGAAGATGAAAGGATCGGCGCGGTCCAGATATTCATTCTCTCTCTCATTTTTCTTCCCCACCACATCCATCCTCTGATTTCACCCGCTGGACGTTACCCCTCCACCGACTCACACTCCACTTCTTCAGCCACTCAAACCGTCGTCACTCAATTTGCCACTTCAGTGACGTCTCTGTGAGGCCGTGAAACATGATGGGTTTCGTGTTATTGTGTTAAGCGGTCGAGTGGCCAAATTCTTTCGTTGACGTTACACAAGACAAACGAGAAAATATGACAAGTAGTTAGCTTCATCGTGAGTACGAAAGTATTTCGGTTTGCACGAGACCGCAAACGAGGAGATGCTCGGAGGTAGACTTCTGAACAGGGATTGGTTCGAGGGAACTGTTATTCAAGAAACGTTTTCTGAGTAACTAAAACACTTTGTGGGACGATTACCGGCCGAAGTAGCGAGAAGTTCAGGATTGCAGATTCCCAACCTCTGGCTGGATTACAATCCGATCTGATGATGCGTAAGTAATCCAACTAAGTGGACTTAGCTGATAATAGCACGTGCTGTTTAAATGATAGGCCCATCAAATTAGCAATTACAGTTCCATTACATGAATAATTCCTAGAAGGAAGATTTATCAAGATAAACTGCTGACAAGTTCCAACTTAGAGTACGCATCCTCTTCCAGGGACTCAGTTTTTGAGGACCATACTACCGCCAATACTAATACCGCCAATACCGCCCAACTGCCAACACTTTCTTCAAATTTTTGCAATAATCATAGCCGGCAAAAATACCAGAGATTAGGAGACCATAGAAATGAGTTCTTGAATAGATTATTAACCAGATCTTGGAGCGGCATGCTCTTCTCCACAATACTGGGAATATGGGAAATTAAATTGCCTTTCCTCGTAGCTGAAAAAAAAAGGTCTCAACAGTTGTCATAAAAATAGGATACTTATTGAAATTTTAGATGGTGATTTTTCAGTTTGCCATAAGGTTGGACAGAACACTCACCTCGCGATCAATTTTGCCAAATTAGGTTCTATTGAATGACATGCAGCATAAGCGAACGCCACTTGCGCATTCGCATGATTTGGGTTGAGAATTGCTAATTTTCCAAAGCCAAGTAAGTATTATGATTTTAATGCACTCTTCATGTCTTCCATTGGTCCAGGCGGGATTCCGGAGTCATTCTATAAGCTACCAAATTTGCCGATCATTATTGAAAAAAACACATACTTAATTCCGCGAAAAAGTAACTCCGTGCAAGAACAATGAACCGCATTGTCACTTTAGGGTTCCACTGACGATACCCGAAAATTATTCATTCATCATTAAATATTGATTCATTCAACATGAAGGGTCCTGAACTGGGATTCTGCTTCAATAATTTTCGACAATTACTCAGTACTATGGGTGTCGTTATATTTTGAACCATTGAGGCAAATATCATGCCAATGCCACAGCAACTACCGCTATCCGCCATACGAAACCACTACCTTCCGGCAACCCAACGAAAGGCTCGTTTGATCTGAATAGTACCGATGATGCTGTAAGGGGGATGGGGTCCATGTGCTGGGTTGAGTACTGAAACCGAAGCTGAGCCAAGGACCTGGATTCGATTCGAAATGTTTTCCAGTGGTAACTCTAGTCCTATCTAGAGGGTACTTCGGATGCAGTACTCCGTCCATCGGATGGATTGTAAAACTGTTGAGCACCGTAGTGCCTTTCGCTAAATGTACGATACATTGCAGACGCCAAATTTCTTTCTATACTCAACCCATTTTAGATCTAATCCTTCCCTAACCAATCTACCCACCTATCCTAGATAGATAGTTAGAAAATGTATTCTTCTAGGGTAATCCCTAAAATCATAAACACATATAAGTCAAAAATGTATGCCCATATATTAACATAAGTTTGTGCCAGATACACAGTGAAAAATAGGTACACTGTAATAAAACCTAAAAGTAGAAGTATAGAATAGTCTTTTGAGATATACAACAGTAGGTAATGATTGAAAAAATGCCTAACTCCCCACCATTACCTTACCAATCAAATATATAAGATATATATATCCAAATAATATTTATATATTACTATTTTTTACATATACATGTGTCATTTCAAGTCCACATCCAACAAAATATGGAGTAGCCTGCTGAATTTTACATGCAAAATTTATCTATCACATAAATATTAATCAAATGCAAATTTTATCATAATTTTACAGAAATAAATAACATTTTAGGAGTTGTGAATAGATACAAAACTTCAAATGTTATGTTTTTCAAAAATATATTGATATAATTTCGTTTGGAAGAAGTTAAATGATATACTTGGTTTTTAAAATGACTATCCCAGATTCAAATATCCTCAGCTGCCGGTCACCTGCCCTAAAGACTACCACAATGATACTTTTGCCATATGATACGAAAACGATCCCTTGAACGAAAATGATGAACCCTTATTGGAATTTTCCGACACAATTTTCCAAACCACTACCTTACCTAACAAGAATGAGAGGCGAAGTTGCTATGGATAAGATAGACGAAGGGTTCATCTTTTCGTTGGGAAATTAGAAAAAATAAATCGGATAGGGTGGAACTACATGGAGCTGTCCTCAGCCGAGCGATACTCTCCACAATGTTATAAAAGTCACACCCAGGGGGAGGTGGAGTATGTGCCGTGTGTCACAGAGTGCGGCACTTTTGAAGGCCCGCGCCAGGTTTCCGAGTGGCCGCTGTAGGAGGCGCTGAGAGAAAGGATTTTCGTCGCTCATCGCCGGAGGAAGACGTGTTGGTGACCTTAAGGACGAGCCCGCTCTCAGACGGACATCAGACCCAGACGAGTGGGCTTTAGTGTAAATTGTGTGTGTGGTGATTTAGACATCCGAATTCTTTGGCAGTGTGCCTTTCTGTAGGTATGTTACTGATTATTCTTTATGTTCTTTGAGGGAATTCTTTAAATTTAAAAAATCGTTTAGTGAAAAGCTTGCCTTCTTAACCCACGGGTACGTTTCAACAATCCGCGTCAGCTCTGCTTGGTCGGAGAGCTAAGGACGCGCACAGCGAAGGAGGAACAGGTGGGCTCTGGAGGCGCACGTGATCTGTCCCGCAGAGCAAACAGCGGGCGCGGAGCGAGGCTGTGAAGCGGAGGAAGGGAAGGGAAGAGGGAGTAGCACGTGGACCACACGAGACCTCTTCCCACGTATAACGGTGCCCCTTTCCTCCATACGTACGCGTCGTCCACCCCGCCTTCCCCATGCACTTACTCCTCCATCATCAACGCGTGGCCGATGAGGAGGGGGAGACGCCGCTCCCTACGCACCGGCAAGGAGTCGTCGCTACATTGCGGAGGGCTTGCGACGCAAACACATGAACGAGGGCACGCCCTCTTCTGCTTGCCGCCAACTCCCGCCCAGTTCCTCTCAGCTTCCTCTTGGGCAACTCCGACCCTCCCGCCCCCCCCCTAAAGGCACCGAAACTTCAACCACCACACTCCACCCTCTTCTTAAACATCCTCAGGAGAAATCTAAATCTAAATGAACTGTCCTTTCTAAGTTAAATTAAAGAAAAAGTTACTTTCTCATTGAAGGCACCAATTTTATGAACTTCTATCTGAATTACTCGGCGTTTCTCGGGATCACACTTCATTTACAACTCAATATATAAGAGGAGAGGGGCTTAGTTAGTAGTTGTCAAAACAGACTCACAGTGTTATTTATTATTTTATTTTATTTGAATAATTAGCTGAAAGCGCGGTTTTTAGACAGATTCGACGCGTAAAAGAAAATCGATTGAAAAAATGAGAAAATTAATTCTTTCGGGTATCTGATGAAATAAATTTCAACTCTCTATCTGGAGTGAAAATAGTTTCAAAAAGCAAAATAATAAACGACTGCACAAAACGCAACGCTTAGCATTCCTAATCAGACTAAGCAAAATGAATTTTAAATGCGTTAAATATCAAAATCTGGCTGTTACGGAAATATGCTATTGTTGATTTCAGAGAAAAATGTGCGTTTTTGAAGCTAAAAACGCGATTTACAGATATATACAAATTGTAAAAGATAATTGATTGAAATAATTATAAACTTAATTCTTTCAGCCATTTGACAAAAAAAATCCCAACCCCTCTATCTTGAGTGAAAGTAATTTCAAAAAGCAAAAACAATGAGACCACTGCACAAAAACCAATACGTAGCGTAAAACACCAAAGGGCCCCTTTTTGAGACCTCTTGGGGCCCTGAGATATTTTTTAAATAGCCTACAAATTTTCTCCTTCTTGAACTATTCGTCCGCAAAATTTTACCACGATCGAAGTAAAACTGTAGATTGCTATAAAAAAACAGACAGACAAATACGCTTCTTTATATACACAGATCGACTATCGTAAAAGGTCTATGAGACCAATTTTGAGGACACCGGGACTAGCAAATTCACCTTTACGTAGTCGCCCGCAAGTGCACAAAAGGTCAATGAGACGTTTTTCCCTGGCATACGATGATACGATGACTAGAACGTTTGCTTCCTAGATACGAAACGATGAAAGCTTCATCATATCGCTTATTCTGTTTTGACAGTAAGTATCTATTGTAATTGGCAAATAGTCAAATTAGGAACTAAAATGGTCCATCCAAAGAGAGAAAGGGATGGGATGAAGGTCTGTCGGCTTCTCCTTCCGGGCGAGTTGTTTCATGACCGACGATTAAACGCTGAACTCGTGCGTCGTTGCTAATCAGGACGGGTTCTCGGAGCAGGGAGAACCGATAACGACTTACGCCCGGTACGTAAACATTAACGGGATCTCGAAGCTTGACAAAAGTCGGGAAAAAGCTCTTATGGTAGTATCTCAGATGGAGGAAGCCATCGTGAAGGGTATCTTACTTCTGCTGGCATAAACTCGAGTAGGTTTCGCCTCCAAATGAAAGCTGCGTCATCAATTTCACATTCGGGTTAACTACAGGTTGAAGGATTCCTTCAACTACTTCAGTGTACATAATACTATCACTCCACTCTGTTTCATAGAAATAGAAATATTGAAATAATTAACCAGCGACAACCGCAAGGACTGCACATGGCACAAACATTTTACGGATACCAGAGTCACATTTCGTTTTTATGGAAAACTGATGTATAAATCTCTTTGTTTAATAAATGAAAAATATACATTTATGAAGGCAACAACAGTGATGGAAAGCAATGAGAATGTGGTGTTCCAGAAGAATGATGAAGATAAAACAGACGGAGAGAATCATCAATGAAGAAGCCCTTCGAAGAGAAAGAAAAGATGCTTAGTAAAAAACGCTGCGAAGTAGAAGAGATAAATTGGGCTCCGTCTGAGACATTAGTAGCGTGAAAGCGATAAAATGAGAAAGGAATAAGGATAATTAGCGAGGAAGTCCAAACACCACGCAAATTACGAGGGACGTCCATGGGAATAATGATGCAAACGGTTCTAACCTAAAGCTGGTGGGGCAGTGGAGTGGAGTTCTGCAGCAAATTATTATCACCTGAGTAATCTACCGGTTAAAGGTAGGTTATGATGAGGGTCAGAGAAAATCCAACAGACTCTTACACGTGCAGTGCCCTATCTACCTCTAGTATTTCTTTCTTCACCTCAGCGTAAGTCCTACCTTTCTTAATCCCGTCCATAAAACCTATTCTCTTTCTTCCCCTTCCCCGCTTACCCAATATCCTTCCTTCTATCACGGCCTTCAGCAAACTATCACCCCTCATTACCCCTTCCAGTCACGTACCCTGCGTTCCCCTAATCTCATCCAAAAGTTTCCTCTCCTCACCAACTAGGTCAAGCACGTCCTCATTTGTCTTCCTTTCCGTCCAACGCACCTTCTCCACCCTCCTCCACACCCACATCTCGAACGCCTTCAGCCTATCTCTCCTTCAGTCTTCCTTTCTCAGAGACCAGGTTTCTGCCCCATTCAACGCCACACTCCATATCAAGGTCTTCAGCATCCTCTTTTTTACATTCTTACTTAAGGTCCCCGTCATCAGCTCCCTTCTTTCACTGAACGCTTCCTTCGCTAGCGCTATTATACTCCCAATGTCTTTGCTACTATGCCCATTTTCTTCTAGCGTACAAAATTATTATATTAATAACAAATTATATATCGTATGAATTACGTTTGACGACGATGAATAAAGGCACCATCCCCTTTCAGTTATTAAGTAATTAGATAATTACTCCCAATCATTGAAGGGAAAATTCAATAGTTCAATGATAAAAGCTCAGTAGTCGGCTCTTCGGGCGGAAAAAATAATAATTTCCAAATAGATTCATCGATTAATTTACGTCTTTATGACTTAACCCCTAATTTAAAAATCGTCATTTTATCGGAGAGACCATTTTTTTCTAAGGATACTAATGAAAATGCAGGATTTATCATTTATTATAACTCCAGAAGTCTAAAAAACGTCGTAGTGGCCTTGATCTTTGGTCACCGGCAGTATAAGGGACGACGAGTTAAGCGTCAAAATCTATGATCCTGTAACCAAAATAATTAATATTTGGTTAACTTTGAAGAGCAAAATCACCGTATATGGCGTGCGAACACTAAAAAAAGAACGATAATGCTATTAGCAGCGGAACTCTACTAGTAGATTCGCACTATTTGATTCAACCGCCAACTGACGGTGCCGTCATTTTTTCTGTAAGTACGCATTGATAATAGTACCTGCAATAGTCTATTCTAATAGTCACAGGGTATTTTGGCGCACATTTTAGTGACCAAGTATACGTGGTTGAATGAATTCAATCACAGCTTGAATTGGATAACGGAACCCAATACCAGCACCAGATTAGAGGAGTTCAAGAATGATAAAAGGAATGATTACCCCTCCCCTATATTTTCAAATAGTTTACATTTATATTTTCCTTGCTACCGCCAACCGTAATCTTCAACATAAAGGCTAGTTTCATCGGCAAAGAGGAAGTTATTATCGTTTAGGTGATGAGAAGGGAAGATAGTCTTTACGATGCTCTAAGAGATGCAGAAGGCTGTGATGGAGGGGAGAATGTTGGACGAGCGAGGAGGAGGACAGAGAAGCATGGGAAAACTGGATGTCTGGAATACTGAATGAACTGAAATGGGAAATTTACCGAGCAGAAGTGTTAAATGTAAAGCGTTAAAGATTTAACCCCGCCCTATGCAAATAACTTATTCACCGTCCAATCAAACTATAACCGACAAAATATCCTCCAATGATACATGTTGCAAGAAGTCTATTAGTTTGTTGAGGCTGAAATGAAATGGGAATCCTTGTTAGATGTCAGCTGTAAAAAAGAAAAAATGGACACCCGAGAGCAACATCCTTTTAAAAACTTAGCTGCTCTTTGCAGCTTGCATTCCTATTCTGATATTATAACTACTTCGCAATGATTCAAAATACTAGATACGATATCTAGATGTGGGATGACTAGAGAAAAATAGCTGAATGTTTAACAAACAACAAATTTGTGCGTTTATATTGAAATTAGCAGAGTTAGAAACAATCAACAAATTTGAGGTAAGTTCTAAGCATTAAGGGTGTTTGAGAGAGATAGTTCCCTAGTGATAATGGAGACCATTTTCAAAATTTATTTTTTTATTTCAGCGTCTGTAAGAAGTTTGAAATAAATATTGTAATATTAATGGCGCAAAGATATAGTTAGCTATGATATAAATTCTCAGTAATTAAATAAATAAAGCTACATAAGTCTCTAACTTGACTCTTTTTTTCCCCGCCGTACGGCTGAAAACCCTTCAAAACAGCAGGTTTTTTTGCGATTCTGTAAAAATTACAATGGCGAGCAATAGATTATTTTTTTTAATAGTTGAGAAAACATGCAATCTACACACCGTTAGTTTTTTTTACAAAATCTAGGTGCTAAAAGTTCTTTATTTGTTTTATATTCTCCCTCTGGAGCGCACAGCCGTAATCTATCCCATGTAAAACAGTTTATATTTTTAGGCAAATTGCTCGAAAAGTAGTTCGGCAAGGGGTTGATATTTTCATATAATTGGAAAGATGTGATTTTTTTCTTTAAAAGGAGGCCAAATTCATCAAATTCTAGGTGAAGTGATTTTTCGCTCAAACTACCTTAAACATAACAGAGAAACAATGAAACATAACAGTAAATAATGATACACAAACAGGTTCTTACGAAGTTTAAGCGTTCAGAATTTCTTGCTTAAATTATTATCTCAGCGCCGACCCAAAGTCCACCCGTTCTCGCGCCAAAGTGGCCGCGCCAAAATGTCACATTCCCTCATCCGTCATCACCTGCAGCACCGGTCACAGAACAATGCCGAAGTCCCACGAGGGAGTCGAATAAGCATCTAGCGATTTAGAAACGGCGAGCCCGTCGCTCAGTAATGAAGCAAGGTTGGCCACAACTTGGCCCGATCCATTCATACCGAGGAGTACTCATCTTCGGTTATTGCAGCTCATAATTATTTCCTTTAATTTTGCTCAAAAAATTCAATTCCATCGAAAAATGTTAGTGCAACCGTTTTCCTTCCAATGTCTTTCATTTTAATTTGAGAATTAAAACAATGCACAACAACTTCTTAGACTCCTGCGAAACATTTACGTAGTAAGCGCTATTTTACATAATTTGGTCCATTGTAATATCAAAGAAATACTTCACGCAGAGGGGAAATAATTGCCACTGAAATATCGATCGAACAATTCCTTACAAGTTGTAAGTTTTCACACTTCCGAAATGGTTTCTCACTCCCAAAAAAATGAATAAAGGGACACTTTTCGCGTGTCATTTGTAGAATTATCACCATCATTAGTCATATGTTCCCTCTTCCTCGGCGAACCACAAGACGACGGAGAGAGCCGATCTTTCCTTTCAGGAAGAAATTGCTCTTCCACGGAGAACTTCAGCGCTTTAGAAAGGAGTGAAATTGTTATTTTCCAATCATCCAAATAAGTTTAAAGAAGAAACAAATAAAGACCACCATTTAAAAAAATTCGTCAACATTTACCCCGAATGAGCGTTCATAAATTACGCTGGCGCGTTGAAAAAGAATTATAATCATAGAGTTTACATAGCGATTAGAACGCCGAGTGCTTCCTGTACTTCTGAAACCGACGCCCAGCTACAGTCGAAGCGCAGAGAATAGATATAACTCCGAGAGTGATGCCAGGAATATTTACTCATAACAGATATCCATTTCGGACACTAATGGTGCGAAAAATACCAAACACAAAAAGCGACAAAAGACACTCTAAAAGCGAAAAAAGCAGACATTCAAATAGCTCCAGCGCATTCGTTGGCATCCTCAAGTAAACTCTATATGAAACCCCGTACTCTGTACTTGGCTACTCTATTAATTTAGCTTTACTTTTTAAAAGCTAAAATGATAATCATTCGACAAAGTATAAAGTACAAAGCAGTGACAAATTAAGCAATGGGATTTTACGATCGAACGATGGTTTTCACTCTCCTACAGAAATTATTAAACACCATCGCCGACGTATCCACCCCGGCTACTCACGTTCATGGCATGTCCGTCACTTTGCTGAAGGCAGGAAGGTACTGAACCATTCTCAAAGAGGAAAAACGTACTCAAGAAACTAAATCTTTTCGGCCTTCTTATGAGTAAAATGGTGTAGCTGTTTTCATCAGCATATTTTCTCCAGTAGTAACTTGACTTGGATGAAGTTTCTACTCGGAAAAAGCACCATGCTGAGCGAAATTGACGGCCTCTAGTCGGTGCTGGGCAGTTTTATATTGACATTAAGATAAGTTCCGTTACAAAACTTGCAAAGTGAGTCATAGTGATCTCCACAGTAATTTTCCACTGGATAATCTTCTCACTGACTAAGACCAACGACATGAAACTTAAATATTCCAACGCGACTTAATTGAGAGACTCCCGTGCTCTTACTTGGCAAGCAACGATCATGTGACCCACACGCGATTGCGATTTCCATCCTGAAAGTTGAGAATACACACGTTAATATCGTTCATCCTTTCTATCGATATATACTGAAGTTCTAAGCGGCCTACAATTATTACTGTAAAAACGATATTGTTCTAAGAATAAATGTCTAAGATTGAAGAGATTAGCTTGAATGTCACGACATAGGGGAAAATATTTCCAAAACACCCTCAATGTAAACTAAAGAAATAACAGCGTTTAATTTAGTATCAATAATACATGTGAGGGAGTAAAAACCCACTCTAATACGATACTCCACGATAACTTTTCTTGGTGGCATTTGAGAGGAAAATAGGAGAAAGTGTTGTTATAAATACCGTACCTTTACAACCACATACTTAAACAGCGGTAGAAAATTTACTTAACCATAATTAGCGTTTTCCAGAATGTTTTTCCCTCTCACATAAAAATCTGAGAAATAGCATCACCGCAATAACATTACTTTTTTAAAACACCAAAAAGGTCCAACACTCGCACCAAATCAAAGATTAGAAGATAAAGTTATTTAACTGCAGTTTCATACCCACCAATTTTCGGGAAGCTTTCCTTCCTGGTCATCTTCTCTGTAAAATGAAATTTAAAAAATCCTGAATATTTCTCAGAGCATGCATGTTCGTCACTACGTGCTATTACTTTTCCAGTAATATTTATCTTAAATATCATCCTTTCCGATACAATTTTTTTGAAATAGGATTCATCTCACAACAGATAGTCCTCCAAATAAAGAGTTTCCCCTGACATTCAACATTCTACGTATCATTCTTTCAGGTAAAATAAATTATCCTGATCTCTACAGTTACCCTCAAACCCGTATGGTCATTTTTAAATAAAAAACGACATGGAATGAAGTCCTAGTGGTCAGGCTCGGAAATGTGGAGTAGTAAGGGAGGTAGAGGCAGTTTATATCCGTCTCCTCGTGAAGGGAAAAATGAGATAGCTTGGACGAACTTGGATGGAACTGATATTCTTCTGCTCTCCGAATATCCCGCATTTTTTTAAGGCGGGGAATCCACCGAACAAGTGCTCCTCTCACAGCCTCCCCTTTGATTTATACGCGTCGGGCGAGTGGCGAATCATCACGCAGAATTAGAGCCAACTCGAATGCCGCCCCTGTGGACAGGGCACGCTTCCAGAAACAAACCCGCAACCCGCAAACCCGCAACTACAGTTACCCGCAAACCCGTATGGTCATTTTTAAATAAAAAACAAAGAGAGAAAGCATGGAATGAAGTCCTAGTGGTCAGGCTCGGAGAAGTGGAGTAGTAAGGGAGGTGGCGGGAGAGGCAGTTTATATCCGTGACCTCGCGAAAATGAGAAAGTCTCGACGAACTTGGATGGAACTGATATTCTTCTGCTCTCCGAATCCCCCGCATTTTTTTAAGGCGGGGAATCCACCGAACAAGTGCTCCTCTCACAGCCTCCCCTTTGATTTATACGCGTCGGGCGAGTGGCGAATCATCGCGCGGAAATAGAGCCAACTCGAGTGCCGCCCCTGTGGACAGGGCACGCTTCCAGAAACAAATCCCAAGCGAAAAAAAAGGAGGAAGCGTTAAATATGTTAATTCGTGGGAGGTTCTAATTGGAGTTTCAGAGCGAGCGGGGGACTGGGAGGAGGCGAAGGAGATTGCGACCCCCTTGGCAAGGGGACTTAAGAGAGTGTTATCGCTCGCCATCCCGGCTGGATGCTCTCATTCCAGGAAAGACGGAATGCCCGAGGATTACTGGTGGTTATTAGGGGGGAAGTGGCCGATAACTGAGGTCATTTGCGTCATTTAGCATGAGTAGGTTTGATTAGGGAATGGAGGTCGTGGGCTGCACGGGCCGAGCTTGGCCTGTGGGGTTGGGAACGTCCGGAGGTGAAGATAAACCAAGCGTTGGCATCAGCCCACTTTTACACTGAGGACCACGGTTTAATATCGCATTTGATGGACTGATTGCTGAATTGTTAAAGCTCTCCAAGGGCACACAATTACGGATCGGGACTTCTTTTAAAGATTCTTTACCACGTATGGGATTCGAGTCTGGGTCATCGAGGTTGAAAGCCGATACTTTAACAACAGCACCATTCCTTGAGGAATTCAATCGCGGACACGCACCCATTAGATTCTCTTGACGGTCCGGACTCCATTACTGATTACAGGTTCCAGTCACACGGGCAAATTAAGTAACTTTTGAAATGTAGGAATGCAGACTTTTTGGAGTTCACTCGTTTGACTGGTCTTAAACGTTACTTTGTAACATACCGATTCACGAAACATTCGTTCAAACACAAACATGAGAATCATTTTCATAGCTTATTCAGAAATAATTTTTTTTAAAAACTTTATTTGAAGTTTTTTCGCCGAGTAACGGAATGAATGGTTTTATTTCGCGAGTATTTTAACCTAAACAAAGCTTTAACGAATTCCAAAGTTGAGATTTTCTATTGAGAGACGATAGCTGAGAGAAAATCCACGAAGTATTTACAGTATTTTGTGCAAAATTAGCCAAAAATGTTAACGCAAACACGACCCAAATCCGTTAAAGCTATTTTATATAGAGTGGCATCAAGGAGTGTGACACGAAAATAAGTGAACTAGGTACCAAAGAAGAAATAAAAAAATAGTATTTTTTTAAATGTCACCGTTAATAAAAAAAATAACTGAACTGGTGCAAGAATATTGCAAATTTTTGTGCTCTAAGGTTTATATTTTTTTCTAATTGAATACACAAATCTAAAACATTCATTAGACTTCCAGATTTATTAATGTTACTAACTTAACTTTAATTCAAAGATAGCAGATTTCAGAACTGACTCAGACTTGAATAATAAAAGCGACGTAGATTTGCCCATATTCACAGCCCATTTCGTCTTCCAAGGGACTAAAAATGTTAACTTTATATTGATTTCACAATGTGTTTCAGTTGGAATGGTCTTGTCATTATGAATGCGAATACTAGCTTAATCACTCTCCCAGATTCGAAATTCTCAGCAACCTGTTACCGGCGTGGTACCCCAATGTATGTGTCGCTATGTTGCCTCACGAATGATTTCGGGGGAAGACTATTCGGACAGTATAATGTAAAATAAAACTTTACTGCGCACTTTTCAGGCCATAAAAACCTGGTATGAAAATCGGATCTGGTCCAAAGAGAGGAAATGGTGCCTATACAAAAAAATATGAATTTTACAAGGTAATTGTAAGTATAATCTACTTCAAAGTTCTCCTATTGGCTTTATGTGTCGAACAAACTAATGGGTTATATGAGAATGAACTAATGGGTAAGGTTCTCCTAAATTCCAGAAATGATGAAAAAACAAATTGTTGAAAAAATAGTCATCCACTTACATTCCTTTTCCAATGTATGCGTAACAGTAGATGTCACTCAATATCTGCAACGTGTGTATCCAGAAATTGGAACGCGAACAAAACGCTGGGAACCAAACGTACATACCGATGAATTGACGGTAAAAATAAATACATCCCAAGTTCAATTTCCAAAACATTCTATGTTCACGGTCATACCAACAACACACTTTGCACTAGGTACTTTAACCACTTGCCACTAGTTAGTCAATTAGCTGATACCACTTATGGTTTTACTTTTTCCTCCGTATTGCAAATTCAATCAATACTGTCCCGTTAAATTTTTCAGGAAAAATATTTTTACTTTTTTCAAAACTTTCAAGGCATTTTATCTGCTTCTATGGTAGTTTGAGCGAAAAATCACTTCACCTAGAATTTGATGATTTTAGCCTCATTTTAAAGAAAAAACTCTAATCTTTCCGATGAGTTGTTCTCGGGTTTCCCACCGGTTTAGGCTTTCTATGATTGCCAACGTTTCGACAGGAGACTTTCCTGCCATTTTCAAGGCTGCTTTTTTCATTTTTTTCACAGCTTTGAAAATGGCAGGAAATTCTCCTGCCGAAACGTCGGCAATCATGGAAAGCCTAACCCGGTGAGAAACCCGAGAACCACTCAACAGCATCATTCGCCGGGAAAGCCTAAAATTATACATTTCATCTTTCCAATGATATCAAATATCAACCCCTTGCCAAACTACTTTTCGAGCAATATGCCTCAAAATATAAGCTGTTTTACATGGGATAGATTATGGCTGTGCGCTCCAGAGGGAGAATATTAATAAAATTAGGAACTGCTAGCACCTAGATTTTGTCAAAAAACTAGCGGTGTATAGATTGAATTTTTTCTCAACTATTTATAAAAAATAATCTATTACTCACCACAGTATTAATTTACAGAATCGCAAAAAAACCTGCTGTTTTGAAGGGTTATCAGCCGTACGGCGGGAAAATATGAGTCAAGTTAGCGACTAATGCAGCTTTTATTAATTAATTACTGAGAATGTTGGTCATAACTATATCGTTGCGCCATTAATATTACAATATTTATTTCATGCATCTTACAGGCGCTGAAATTAAAAATCAAAATGTGAATATGGTCTCCATTATGACTAGGGAACTATCTCGCTCAAGCCACCTTAAAGCCACACTTTCACAAATTGAATAGGGATGAGTAACGATTTGATGGGAAGGATTCACTAACTAGGATTTGTAGATATCCAAGTCCTTGGAAATGTTGGACTGATGTCTTGCTGGCTAAAGGCTGGGACACAATCAACGTTAGCGTGTGACGGGAACCGTGAACCGTATTACGTGGGACGGGAAATTTCAACCACCGGACACAATCGACGTCACGGTGCACTTCCCGTGAAAATTGACTGTCGTAAGCGCAACGGCGAATTCGGGATATTTTAAGGTAAACTGTGAGCCAAAAATACCGTTTATCTTGTATTCACGCATTTATAGACACTAAGCAGCGTGGCACTGACTCTTGGTTAAGAAGATGGCTGGAGAAACTCGCGAAATATTTTAAAAGCTTCAAATAAAAGCTAAATATGGACTGGACGTCCGCCATTTTCTCAATTTGTGTCTCCTGACTTCTGTGGTCCTGATTGGTTCTCCGTGTACGGGAAACGTGGAGAGATGAAAGTTGCCCATCTCTCACGTACACGTACTCCCGGGACACGTTGGCTGTGTCCGTCCCCGGTACTTTCCCGTTAGCCATCTCTATACGTATTCCCGTCAACGGCTCGCGTCACACGTTAACGTTGATTGTGTCCCAGCCTTAAGGTTTCCACTCATAGCAATTTACGTATCAAAAATATGCTCATATAGACAAGAATTATTGATTAAGTCCACAAAGGTCTATGCACTCAATTATCGCTAATGCACGGGTCAATGCAGTCACGTTAAAAATTTATCGATGTATTTAGCCATTAATGCAAGTGCCTGCTTCCGCAAAGTGCACACCGGGATAAATAGATGGAGTTACTGCGTCAGAAAGCCGTTCATAATTAGCTCAATTACGTCGTCAAATCATTTGTCGATGGAGTTTGCAAGTTTAATGAAGGGTCATCCGTGAGAATACCCTTACTGATGTTTTCAAGAACTGTCGCTACGTTCACGTTTGATGTTGCACAGGAGTTTTTTTCGGGATCGTCTGGGAGAAATAATCAAGGATCAGTGCCAAAAGAATAGGATACGATATTAACCCCCAGAGACCCGCTTTCTTCTATCTTCTAGTTTTGCGATTCTCAGCTCATGGAGGACTAGTTTCCCCGATGCGAGAAAGCGGTATGTGGTGATCGCAGCCACTGTCTAGATACGCACACACTTATCAAGAGATGCATAATGTGGGAGAAAGATGCGAAGCAAGTCGCTTTAACGTGAACGGGAGTTCTCTCGGGACTGTTAATTTGTAGTTGTGGGGCATGCGCTGCATAAATCCATCCATTTATCTTCACACTTTCCGTCGGCAAAAGCGACTTTAGGTACAGTTAATAACCGCGCTCGCCGTAATCCCGCACTCAGTGCCCCGCCATCGAAACCACTTTCTCGGTAGGCGTGCCCACTGAGATGGTCGAATGCAGCACCACCTATTATGAGATTCCACGCACACAACTATAGCGTCCCGGAATCCGAATTTTTCATCGCGAGGAAATATTTGCCGTAAGTAACAAGATCGGGAATCATTAATCAACCTGAAGCAAACAAATTACTCGGCAATATGTTATCAGAACTTGCGATGATTACAGTGATTTAAACGTTGGATACCCATATTATTAATGGGAATATCGTGTAGTAAATGTACCTGAGATGATATATTCAAGCTACTGGAAAAATATTATGATAGTTACACAAATGTTTGGAATTTCTCTACGTTTCTTATTATTGGGATGGTGGAAAAATTGAAGTCCCTCATTAATGCTAAGGATGTTACCCTGGATTTTAGCTCGAGGCTCTTATTCACAGCCCTCTACACTTAATTTAAGAGATTCACAGTTCACATCCATAATTTCGTTTAAAAACTCCCTATATCAACCATATCTGGTCCTGTAAACTTTATTTAGTTAATGTAAATATAACACTCAAATAAGTGCGAAATTCCACAGAGGAAAAATCATTCGCTTTGATCTAGATAAGAACCCGGATCTCTCGATTTCACGCCGAGTGCTATTACCAGTAAAGCTACCCCGCATGTGTATTTATGAAGGCTTTATAGACACAAGCTGTTCTGGACTACCAGACATATGATGTCACGGTATAGCACTGCTAAACAGTCATTTTATGGCCTCGCACAACTAAAAATCGAACTTACATATTGTATCGCATGTAAGAGACAAAGACGCACGTTTTTTCTATATTTGCCAGTAACAATAGATTCTAACCGTCAAAAAGGAATAAGTGATACGATGAAGCATTCATCGTTTTGTATCTAGGAAACAAACGTCTCGTCATCGTATCTCATAATATCTCAGGGACAAACATCTCATTGACCTTTTTTCGATAGCTCACAGTTCATAAAATTGTCGCCTTTAGAGTGAAAGTAAAGTTTTATTTAATTTAATTAAGGAAGCACAGTTAATTCATATTTAGAGCACAGTCTCCTTACCAAAGAAGATTAGAGAAGCTGAAAAAACCCTTAAGCGAATGGCTCCTCCTTGCGATAATAAAATCTATTTAGAAACTATGAGAGCTTGTTTCGGATATTTTTAAACTGCATTAATTTTTAAAATAATAGCTCAGTATTGCCTTTAGGCATTTATGCATTCCACCAAATTCCCTATTTTTACCTCAGTTATCTGCACTAGAAGCGAAAACTATTTTCGCGGTAAATAATCGAAACCATGATCAATACTTTCTATAGTCAGATTAAAGCACCACCAACGTAAATTTTAAAAATCATTCAGGAATTATCACGAGAATTCGTGCCGGTGGTGGCATGTCAATAAAGGGCCATCCTAGCCCAAGATTCGAGGAGCATCTTGGGCATAGATATTACATTTGTCTTAGAACGATATAGACGAAGCACTCGGGGAACCTAAAACGCACATCTTCGACGAAAAATCGTGGGCCGGTATGCGGGTCATAGACATTTGTCACTTTATATTTCTCCACATTCTTTCTTAATATTCCTCTTTGTCTCAGCTCACGGGTATTCGTCCATCCGAAACAAACGGACCGTCTGAAATATGCGAGAGCATCATATGCGATTTCCAAAACGATTACCACCGCTTCAAAAGGCAAAACGCTCGATGACCGTGGCCTCCCTCCATGCAAAGAGGACCTTCAAGAGGACAACAAAAGCGCCGCCCGCGGCGGGGTGCCGAAGATCCCGCCGAAGACAGAGGCGAAGCGTCGAGCGCACAAAGGTTAAGATATCGCTCGCTCGGCCTCCCGCGGCTAAGGGTCGGCATTTGCGTCACACCGCAAGGGGTGCCCGGGCAGGAGGTCCGTCCTTCCTTCCCCTTATACCTCAGACCTCAACGAGGACCTCTGCCTTACCAACCCAAACCCTAATACTACTGCCCTCTCTTTCTGTTCTAAACTAAAGTCGCCTTCATTAGAGGAGTTCAGTAAAAACTTGGCTGTGGACACCCTTTCAACTCCTTTGAAGGCGCAGTTTCAAATGATGTTATCGATGCTCTACGATTCATACATGTTGGTCACCATACTATCACACTATTATCATTCCATCACAGGTTTTCTATCCTGTATCAAAAATGAACATTGAATGTCTTTTCCAAAACCGAACCTTGGTAGGTACTTAAGTATTTTATGTGTTCCGATCAGGTGTTCTTATATAATGGTAAAAACTAATGTCCACACATGCATTAAAATTCTTCGCCTGTTTTAGTCGAATACCCAATAGCTCTTTAGCTGCAGAGAAAATTGCATACATACAAATTACTTTTATGAGCTACAGGGTACCAAATACCATAAAACCAGGTAAAATTAAATTGGGCTAATGAAACATGCCGGTCGGTGGTGTTGGTAGGGTCTATGCATAATATTCCACCGCAGTATACTCTCATTCTATGAATTCAAGTTACTGCTGAATACCCGGAAAAACAAGTTCGGAAGAAAGTGGCAATAATCTAAATTCTTACCTCCAAGTATCTGAACATTAGAGTTTACATACGAAAGGAGAAGAATCCTTGGATTCATTCCAATAAAGGATTCTCAATGGTGCTACGATCCACGCTAAGGTCTGGCACATACATAATTTAAACCAAAACCTTCAACTCCACCGGAAAATAAAACCAGACCACTGGCCACGTAAATGTAAGGAGAAGGTTAATTAAATAGATGACTTCCCGTAAAACAGCTTTCCAGAATAACCCAGGACCTCACTCGATGAGTCAGACAACAACACAAAATGTACAGCCATTCAAAAAATATTCTTGAGTAATTGGATTCGCAAGTAACTTTCTACAGGAATTTCACTAAAAATTCTCACCTTGATTTCTACAACAAATGTGCACACGAGATCAATATACTAGAGGTCAATATACTGAGACAATCTCTAAGACTAAGCACGCAAAGGAACTAACTACGATAAGGAGGGACAGCTTAAACTCTCCCTGCATAAAAAAGGATTGAGTAGGGAAGGAAAATGTAATTTTATCTCGGTTAATATCAGAATTCCATTTTCTGGAACGAATTTTGTCCCAAATTGTCATACCATTTTATTTATTCTTTAAATTGTTAGTTTATTAATTAACTCCCCGGGTATTATTCGCCAAATTAAATTATTGGAGTATTAAATGTTAATGTATCAGGAAGTAAAAAAAGACACTTTTGTATTTCTACATGCGAGGGAAAAATCGAAGAGATTGGAATACAAAATAAAATTGGCAGCAAAACTGTGTCATGTGGAATACGAAAGATAAGAGCATAGGGTTTTGTACATTTAAGTTATTACTGACTTCGAGATGAAATAGGGAGAGGTTTTATTTCTCTCTCTTTCGTTGACGTGAAAAGAGATAATGTCCGAGTACAACTGCAGGGAATAAATTTAACCTCAAGGTTAATTAAACTTCTATTTAATTATGTCCTTAAAAGGGATTTTCCAAATAATTCATTTTCTAAATAGAGCTTATTTTAGGAACTAAATTTTTGCTAACAATTATTAGGAAGTTACATAGGTACTTTCCTACTTTTAACATTGGATTGTAAAAATGACAGTGGAATAGTGTCATGTGTGGAACAAAAGGAAGAGTCAAGGATGAAGTACATTTATTAGTCAACAATGACTAAAAAGTGGATTTATTTCCTCTTCTCCTTCGCCGAGGCGAGAATTGTTTACTACCTCGGTGACTTTGTACATACACTCGCGGTGGTCACGCGTCATTGGCACTTCCCGCCAAGACCACGTGAGAAGACCACGTGCCTCGGGCACCGTCTGCGCCCGAATATATGGCTTACCTCGAGACACCGGAAGAAGAACTAAGAGGTAGGCCTTTGAATGAACCCTCTTCTCCGTCTAATTAGCGTAAATATCTCACAAGAGCCCCGCGGTCCGAATGCTATGGGGCAGAACGTCGGAGAACATCGAAAATGCCGCATAACACGCACAAGCTTCCGCCCCCCACCGGAGGCCATTTTGGAAACATTCGATTACGTAAATCCTCCCGGATGACACTGACTGATTTCGGAGAAGCGACGATTGCCGAGGCGAAACACTGCCATCTATTAGACGTTTTCGGGGGTTGATGCAATGTCCAATTCTATGCCTCACAGCCATCCCCAACTTCTATTGAGTGGAGGTTCAGAAAAAATAGACGCACTCACATATATAAAATATGCCGCATTTTAAAAAATGAAGGCTGTTCAATTAGTGTCAAGGGAAGAGTGCGCTAGTCAAGTTGCGGGCCGGGCGGGCTAAAATTGGGAGACCACCTCGGGACATCTCTCCGGCCATCGATGCAGGACCTTCGGGGCCCTCCCACTCTCCCGCGGGGGCCACCGTGACCGAGTTTACGGGGTCCGGACGCATAAAAATGGCCGAGGGCAATGGTCATCATGAGGGGGTCCCTTCAGGGTGGCACTCCGTACAGGGGGCCGGAAGGAAATATCCACGCACATCCATATTGAGAGGGGCACCATTCCGATATTTCTCCAAATGCCTTCCAGGCTGAAGTTCCAGCGGTATGAAAAGCGGTTCGAATTTCGTGAAATCCCATCATTGTGCCGGATGTTACGCTATGGGAATCACCCTCAATCTCTTCTACAGAAATTATGTCAGATAAAATTGAGACAGAATGACCTGAGAAACTTTAATTCAAAGACCTCAGGTACTAGCCGCGCAGTTACTATAACGGAGTGATCGCCAAACGGTGTTTAATTCACTGGAAAAAAAATGCATTCGCAATGACTGATATTCGAACCCAGACACTCTAACCAGTTAAGGTAGTTTGAGCAAGGTAGCTCCCAAGTCAAAATAGAGACCATATTTGAATTTTATTTTGTAATTTACGTGTCTGTAAGATGTATAAAGTAAATATTGTAATATTAATGGTGCAAACATAGAGTTAAATATGACAAAAAGTCTCAGCAATTAAATAAATATAACCACATAAGTCTCTAACATGACTCTTTTTTCTTAATGCCGTACAGTGAAACCGCCTTTAACATAGAAGATTTTTTTGCGATTCTGTAAAAAATTACATGCAGGGAGTAATATAATAATTTTTATAAATAGTTGAGAAAACGCACGAACTATACACCTTTAGTTTTTTTACGAAATCTAGGTGTTATAAATTCTTAATGTTTTCAATATTCTCCCTCTGGAGCGCACAGCCGTAATCTATCCCATGTAAAACAGCTTATATTTTTAGGCCAATTGCTCGAAAAGTAGTTCGGCAAGGGGTTAATATTTCGATATTATTGAACAGATGAGTTTTTCTCTAAAATTACGTCAAATGCATCAAATTCTCGGTGAATTGATATCTCGCTCAAACGACCTAAAATTCACGAGGGAGGAGAAGGGTGGTGAGAGCGAGAGAGGGCGTGACGGTTGGAGTGGCGAGGCGAGGGGGTGGGGGGAGTGGCGGTGTCCCAGCCATCTACGTTTTTCGGACGGACATCCTAATTTCCTTCAATATTCTCCTTCTGAAGCGCACAGCCATCATCTATCCCATGTAAAACGATTTATATTTTTAGGCCAATTGCTCGAAAAGTAGTTCGGCAAGGGGGTAATATTTCGATATCATTTAAAAGATGGTGTTTTTTTCTTTAAAATAACGTCAATCTCATCGTATTCCAGGTGAATTGATGTACCTCGTATCATCGTATTCTAGGTGAATCTCACGGAGGCTTTAAGGAGCGGGGTGATCTCACGAGGTACGGCGCAAGATGCCATCAAGTTCACGTACGCGTGCGCTTCGGTACCTCTAGAGATCGCCTCGCTCCTAAAAGCCTCCGTGAAATTTGCTCGGAGATAGATTAAATACTTAGCGCGGTATAGGAAGGTCTGGTATCGGATCTCAGTCCAAGCGAATGATATTTTTCACTGTGAACTTCACAAATTTGGTCGAAAATTACCACAAAATCAACACTGTCTCAAATGAGATTTTATTAGAAAATAGTGCGCTTGTAGAGACGACTTCAAATCGCTTTGCCATCAGCCGAGGAATCAACCTGCTGTGATTATGGAATCACCTCTTCCTGCTCGATCGCCAAAAATTCAGTCCAGTATCAAAGGTTTTGGACTTCATTTGGATGGATGGTTCTCCTATTTGTTCTGGGGGCTGTTGACACCTTTTGCAAATTGCAACAGCAGATGCAATCTAATGGGCCTAGCTCTAGAAGTATGTTTAACAGTAGTTCTTGATATCTACCGGCCTTAAACATGACTTTAATTAAGTGCATGCTTTCCTCTGCGCAGTGAGCAAATAGAAGTTAACAACTATCATCAAAAAAACGTTAAAAATAGACAGTTGAAAGGAGGCCCTAAGCGCTCTATATTCTAGATCAATAAATATTATGAGACAATATCGCCGATGAGAAGGAGTACCCTAAATAATAAATTTTGAGATGGGAGCTATTGAATTATGAGGAAATGAATAAATATCGTTAACATTATCTTTTCGCAGTGTTAACTAACATAGAAGTGTAAAAAAATAACTACTGCAGACTACGGCCAAAGGTGTTTATGTTATAAAAAGCTCCAAATTCTCTGTTAGCTCAAACAAGCCTTTAATCGATTGTATCTTAATGCTTTGTTTTTACTTCACATGTCAAACCATGGGTTATTTACTAAATTATCCAGCACCAATGATAGCATCTATGTGATTGTAGTTGCAACACACTTATTCTATGTTTTTGTC
Source organism: Pyrrhosoma nymphula (assembly GCA_963573305.1). NCBI lineage: Eukaryota > Metazoa > Arthropoda > Insecta > Odonata > Coenagrionidae > Pyrrhosoma > Pyrrhosoma nymphula. The sequence goes on from OY754333.1 coordinate 145,192,774, forward strand.
TTTGTATTTCATCTGTGATGGTCGAGTCGGTGACCCCAAAACGGAGATACTGTCCAATGGGGCACCTATATTCCAGACAAATCATTGTATAAATAATAATTGTATTTATCTAATCTGGAATAAAAACCATTATTATTATTATTATTATTATTTCCGACCACCATATGTATTGGCATTGAATGTATTAATCATTTGCATACCTACATTAAAAATATAATGTTTCTCTGCGGTACTATGCTAAAGCTACGGAATACCTCGCTTGTGGATATATTTATTCCAAATACTTTCTCCATTTTTTTTATCCAACGGGTCAGCACCAGAGACCAACCCCTGAGAATCACCACAAGAAACGTAATCAGATGCTTTCCAGTCCCCCGAGAAATGACGTCATGCTCCGTCCATTAAGTTCTGTGCTTTATGAAAATTTCAAACGAAATTGAATCTCACGCAATTTATTTTCCAGGTTTAAACTTAGCTAGAACTTGAACGCCAGTGATGACGAAATGGATTCTATTTCATTCCAGCTAATCTTTGGTTTGGGGTCAATCTAAATGAAATCATCAATAGTAGATATCATTCTAATACCTATATAAAAATGAGGCGGTTTCTCCGTGTGAGTGCTTATGAGTTTTACGCCAACATACATCCATACACATACTACATACATTGCACATTATATATTAGATCATCAACGCATATTAGCGAATTTCAAGAGAATTCATTCGGGGAATTATTCACTCCCAAGTCCCCACGTGTGGTTAATGGCTGATATATAGTACCCGCATTTAGCACGGTACATTGATCCTTATTACCATATAGATACCGACTTTTCCCGCTGAAATTCTACGGGTACCACAATTTTTCCTTCATTAATATTATTTAACATTATTTCTGGGCCCAGATCGTATTAATCTGACCAAATACGTGGTATTTTGTACCATTTTTTTCTATTTGTATGAAGCATCTATAGAATATGGAATTTAAAATATTCTCTAAATTAAACCTCAAATTTTATGTCACGCATAAACTTTTTTTAGCCGAGAAAATGTAAAATCCTCACCATTATCCCGGTTCCTTTATGCGTAATCGGTGTAATTAATTCGCAGCTTCCCGTGCAAAGTCGGACCCCTTTGCTAGTACAGAATAAGAGTAAAATGATGCTCAATATTTTTTATTTACCTGATTCTTTCCCTGTTAATTTATCAGTATCAAAACGAGGTATGAAAAAATTAACGCCTTAGATTTTTTTACTACCAAATATGGCCGCCACAAAAAAATCTGCACTTCACCTCCTTTAATAGGATACCAATATTTTAGCATGAAAGGTTAAATGAAAGCAATTAAGATCTGCTCCAATAATTATTTCTAAGATAGTCCAAGTTTGTGCTAAAAATATGGTTCATGCAAAAAAACAAGTGAATCCAAGTGAATTGAAAACGTTTGCGTTATTTTTAAGTAATTAATTCAATTATTAGCTGAAACACAGCTAACACAAAGAATACAAGCTATATCTTGAAAAATATGGTGGTGCTAAATTATTTTGTTCACTTCGTCAATAAAATGTTATAAACTTTTCCATTTAACGTTATTTTCGACAAAAAACGCTCGTGGCCCTATTTAAAAATGGCTGATAATACTTTCTTAGCGTTGAAATTATTTTCATACTTCGTTTTGAACTCCCAAAATACTGATAAACTAATTGGCAAAAACACAGAAAAATAAAAAAATATTTAGAAACTCCGTCTGGGTGATTTCACATGGATTGACTTTTTAGAATTTATATATATATATATATGCGAAACAGTCTCTGCTAACGTGCAAATCTGAAAAACTGTTTCACTATTGTTCCGTTTGAATAAATACGTAGGCAAAATAAAAATCGGCTGCAAGTAGAGTTTCCATCTTTTAAACAGTGATATTTTAAATTTTAACTTGGAACCAGTTTTTATAGATTTCCTCTAAAAATGTATTTAAATCTCATAAGACTTAATTGAAATGAAATACTTTAGTCTGCATTAGGCATACAAGTAACTATCACTAATTACATAAATCCTTCCCTATATGGATGGAGAGCCTTCCATAATAGACAAAATATTTCTCATTCCGAAAAACTGCTATTTCATACTCACCATACTCATAATGTAACAAGTATATAAGTATTTACCTTGATAAAAGTTTATAAAATTGCAATATATGTTGGAATACTTTACATAGATGAATTCAATATATGAAAGCACTACTATTTCCAGTAACACGTCAATGTAGAGGAAAAACTATTCATAGTAAGCTCAAAACATATTTGCATAAAAAGTTTCATATTTAACTAATGTGCTTACAATGACTTAGAAACTGAAGGCTCTTCTGCCTCATCAATCAACAAAAATCCGAATGGATGACTTCAAGTGAATGTGCACGCACCACTAATGATTTCGAGTTATTCTCAGCTTACCATTTCACGGCGAAGCAATACGCTGCTCACAAAAAGGAAAATTTGTTCCATTATCCTCCAACCACTTAGCCCTGAACTGTGGTCCATTGCTAACCGTTCTTTGACAACCCGCAACTTGGCATCCTCACCCATTTCACTCATTTTGTGGAAATTAGTTCCACTGGCATTGATCCCAAAATATGCATTGGCGACCACGTATTTTTCTACGAACAAAGTCAGCTCATCCATTCCGCGCGCGACTTAATTGGATGGCGGTTGGAAATGAGGGAAGGCAAAATGAAATACCTTAGGGTGGGGGGGGGGCTTCACTGGGCGAGAGGAGGAGGACGCTTATACGTATACGCAGGTACCTTGCACCTCTCTCTTGCTAACTGCTCGTCGATTAAAACGCCAGCGACGCTTTGAGGAAAAGTGTTATTTCCACCACGGAGTTGGTCACACGCCATTTACATTTAGATTATAAACATCTTCACATCGCGAACGGCAAGAGTGTGCTTAGTGCTGGTGTTTAAATCATCCAATTCATGCCAACATCCAGCATGAGATCATTCTACCAACCTCTCTTCTTCCTCTTTCTTCCCTCTCCCCCTCCTTGCCTCATCGTTTCCTTCCCCTATTAACGAGCTCAGTTCGAGCAGCATACGTTCTACATCATCCGACAGCATCGACACGGGCACGCAAACATCTTCCTCGGCACCGACTACGGCCACATAAACCGAATCCAATTCGTATGAGCACGTGAAGAGAATATGTGGAACAACATTGAAACACTTGGTTTAATTACACGGTACCTAGTACGTTAATTTGCTGGGACAGCCAGAGGAAAATGAATTAATTTTACTTTATCCAGGCCGAACTAGAAACATGCAGCAAGGATTGTTAACCAATCGGTCTGAATAGGTTGATTCAGGAATGAAATATCTCGCAACATAACAGTTCAAACAGTATTATCGATAACCGTGAAAATAAAACGTTTAAAAGAAAAAAAGAAAGCGTAACAGAGTTATCGCACGAACTAGCAAGGGAAGCCCTTCGAAGTTGAATAAAGCAAGTGAGAAAATTCTCGGCTTGCCTACCGTCATTTTTTACCTCCTTTCTCCTCCTCCTACAAGAAAAGTACATATTTGAATAAACTCTAAACTAAACCCACTTGGATATAATGAAGAGATGGACTCTAGAAAGGCAGGATTAAAATACTGATTTTGTTCAAACACCCCCACCACAAGCCCATATCGCGGCTTGTAGGATCGTGGATTTAGATAAAGAAGTCCCATCTGAATGACAAAAAGAAGACCCCATTTGCAGTGATTAAAAAACAAGGAATTCTTTGTATTTAGCTGACAGAAATACCTTTTGGACATATACAAAAAATTTAACAACCATGCACAAATATTCTTCAGTAATATTGGTAAAAGCCGTCGATCTCAGTAACTTATTAGCTGCTAAAACATTCTCAAAAATGTAACACATATCACCGCAGGTAGTAAGAATGTTAAAGTTATGAAGTGATAAGAAAAGGAGCTGTCATGTTATAGTTTTTCATGGTGTAGGAAATTGATAAAATCTAATTTCCCCACCTTTTTTCAGTGAAAAATCTCAATACACACATCTGAACCATATTCTAACTTAATAATCGGCATTGAAGCCCTATAACTTAAAATTGTTGCCCAGATTGTATGTTCTTTAACTACCGTTTTTAGATTGCAGTTCACAGTTTAGTAAGTAATTGTATTATTTGGCGGGTATTGGAGGAAGTAATCAGTATTCTCTAGTAGTCGGTGGACACCATCGGTTTACAAAAGGGATACCATTTTGGCATAGTGGCCTTGGAAAAAATGATATAATACTTTTGGCTTTTAGCTTCCCTTTTGGATTCCGAATGGCCAATGTTTTTAACGCTCAGGCACAAATGGTAGGAAAACAAAGAGCTATGACATTGCAAAGAGAGACAAAGACCTATGACTTTGTACAGAGCTTAATTCATGAAAGACTTTAAATAATCGACCTATTCGAGTCAAGGCACCACAATCCCAATTAACGCTAGTTTTTTTAAGGTAACAATGGGGATTCTTTGGGGATAAGATGTCAAAATGTCGAATTTGCATTGCTAAACAATTTTCATTATTTTTTCAAATTTCCATTATTTACCTCCTTATGTGGGTACTTTTTCCAAACAAGGAAATTACCGGCTTTAGATTATTACGAGAAATAAATCTTTTTAATTTCTATTTAAAGTGAATATTCCATAGAAATGGGGACAAAAGTGATAAAAATAAAATATCTTTCTTGGAACGAGTTGCAGGCTACCATCGGAATGTCATCCATTTGACTTCCAAAAGCAAAATTAATGAAATTAAAAAAAACAAATGGTGTTTCGAGATTCTACTTTAAAATATTTCATTTTTCACCGCAATATGATTCAATAATATATCACGAACATGTGTAAATGCACTGTAGTTATTCACTTGAAGGGATACATTAAAGTGAAAAACTTTAATTTGGTCATGTCTGTTGAGTAAAATTATAGCAGCAAACGAGAGACATTTCTAAAGGAGGGCATTCACGAGTATCACATCAGGTCTCGAGTAAAATGAAAGCGGGCCTGCATAATAGTTAAGATATTGTCTCCTCAATCTCTTCAATATGTCCTCTTCTCCTCAGAGACCATGCCGGATTTTGTGTATAGTTCCTCTTCTCTCATAAACTATAATGCGGCGCAGGCCACACCGAGTGAGGCTCTGCCATATACCGAACAAAAACGGTCGTGAGAGGAAGGACGTAATGTCATCGGTAAACAAGTCCAGGCAGCAGTCGTTCAAGTCTCCAGTTTGGGGGGGAGACCACCTCCGGAGACTTGAACGCGTGCATCGCTCATTGCGGGGGACCGTCTCGTGATCGCTTGCTTCGGCGGGAAACAAAAAGGGTTGTAATGCTGCCCGTCGGGTGACACTGATCACTCCCTAAAGCCGGACTTCCTACAGTCGCCGCCGGGGGAGGCCCCGGAGGGCAATTGAGACGTGGCGGTCGGTCGCTCTTCACTCAGCCGGGCAAACCCTTTCGCGTCGGCGGCGGCGGGGAAAGAGGGACAAGGCGGTGGTCCCCAACCGACACGGTGCGACAACACGTCGGCACTCGAGCGATTGAAGGGCGGTGGGTCTTTGGGGGTCGCCTTAATGAGCCACCCGACGGCGCCACTTGCAACTAATCGATGAGGCGTGCGTGTGAGTGGCACCCAGCTGACGATCGGGGGGCGCAGTCAATCAAGCGAGGGGAGATGAGGAAATGGGAGGCGTAGGAGAGCCCTCACAGGAGGCATTTGAGGGGGCGATTCCCCCTCCCCCGAGGGGTGGGTCTTCAAGGAGCAAGCGGCAGGGCTACGCACACCGCCAAAAGAAGAGGCCCACGCGCTCCCAAGCCCATAAATCGCCCGGTGAGGACTCCACAGGTGTCCGAAAGTCAGAGGGTGCCCTCCAGAACCACCCACGCAACTCACACCACCCACCGCGTAATCCAGGACCTCCGTCGCCGCTTATAAGCTTAACAGGTAATCCCTTAATGCAACCGATTATTCGAGCAACTTAATAAAAATGAAACACTGCTAACAGAGGTACCTGCCTATCAGACGCTAGTATTAACGTCAAAGACTGAAGGTTGACAAAATCAAGCCTTACAGTACTTGAGATTGAAATTATCAGGTGTATCTATTAAAGACTGGTAAAATTGACTTTGGTTCCAGTCGGCAAAGGGCATGGATTATAACCCGTTTTCTGTAAGATATTCCGGGGTGAGGGTATGATTTAAAAAAATCATTTCCGCCAACAGTTTCCGAATTTCCCGGGATAAAACTACTACGCAGACGTAGTGCTCAGGAAAAAGTGGTAAACGGTTGGTTAATTTGGAGATGGTGGTTTAATATACGCTTCACAAAAATTAGAGAATAGTACAATAAAATGCATGCACTAATCCATAGCCCAGAACCAGAAATATTAGCCATGTAAGGTCATCTCAGCGTAAAATAAATAAAAACATAATTAACAGACAACGGATTAGCTCTTGAAATGTACGTATCTACAAGAGCATGTTGATTGGGCCTTAAAATAGCTGGTAAACAGGGAGGTAAAAACTCAAGTACTAATTTATTACGTCTCTCTGAATTAAACCCGTATGGAATATCAAGTAAAACCAATAGTATTTTCGATGGACTGGGTAAAGGTGAAAGCTGTATCGCAAAAGAAATTCATTAAGATCAGCCCAGAGCATTCAGTGATCAATTTTCAATTTCAAAGTTTTCGGTGTTCAATTAAAATTTCAGTGTTCACTGCATTCACATGTCTAAAGTTTCACAGAAGATGAATAAACTGTATTAAATTCTTAGAAAAAGGCTATGGTAAAAATAGAATGTAAAAACCATTCCATTCAATATTGGCTTATTTCTTTTAAGAATGTAGGATCATTGTCTATTTCCCATGCATTGCCGTTAAAATTACGAATAATCAGCTCGGACACACTAATTAACTTTAACTCACTATAAATTTCGAAACACGGTCACCAAATTTACCATGGTTGACATTAGGATCCTGTTCCCTGTTGAAGGGAAATTGACAGGTAATATGGAAAAGATAAGAAAATTATTTCTAAACGGAATATACCATGTTCTTGCCATTACTTATGGAGGTTCTTTTGCTTTGATACCTGTAATTGGAAGAAAGTTTTCCTGCTTTGATGCATATTGAAAAAGAATTATCTTAAGGAGAATGATTCACGAATTCTTTTAGAAGGCCAAATGTTTCACCAAAGAAAACACCAATACTGATAAGAAACGTAGAGTCAGGTAAATATGTGCTTTCATGGCTCCTTACCGGGCAGTCACTAAAATTTTCCCCCTTACTCTATCCCTGAGTTGGCAAAGGGTGGCTTGAATATTCTGGATTGAAATATAATCCGTTCGGAACATCAAAAGCTAATGATAAATACGTAAAACATGTCCCTAGTCTCGATAATCACGCTAACCGAATGTATTATCTTTTTGTACCTTGATGGCCCCGATACAATTGCAATGGCACGCTATAACTGAGATCTTTCATTAATGCTACCGTTTATTACACCAAAAATGTTCATCGACAAATTCCCATGACTTTATCAGCGTGGAACACAGAAATGAGTGCAGTGGCAGAAGCCCGTCTATTAAATTGGGAGCCAACAGAGCCCACCGATGAAAAAAACAATAAAAAATAATCTATAAATCACATTTAAAAATAAATGTTGATTCATCCTTTCGTCACTCAAATTTTCATTCACAGAACGTAATAATTCTTAAGTCTTAGCAAAAGTTGAAAGCATAAAGAACTAGAAAGTGTTAAGGAAAACTAAAGTTCATCGAATCGGATTATCGGATCCGAGATGAGATCACGGCGATGTGGAATCTTTCAAAAGCGTTCATTCAGCAAAAGGTTTAAAAAAAATACGTTCTTATGGTCAATTGGATGGAATCGAAGCCTGTTGAGATAATCCTTAAGCTATAATTAAGCTTTCTGTCGCAACGCCGCGTCCCTCAATCATTGAAAGGGAATACCAGGAGAGCGGCAGGTGGCTCCGTTCTCGAAACCCGGCGAATAAATCAATCAGAGTGCCTCCCCGCGATCACCAGCGTCCACCCCCTTTCTCCCCCAAGCGGACATTTTCCAACCGAGCGAAGATGGCGTCTCCCGCAATGCGGGATGAACTGGATTAATGGCGGAACCGGCAGCTGTGACTCATATCCGCGCTATGGTAAAATAAAAAGCTCCGGGTTTCAGAGAGAGAGCTGATCCCGTGAGGTGAAATAAATCCTATCCCATGCTCTCCTCTCTTTCTCTGGCGAAATGGAAGCGATAGAGTATCTCCGGTCTTCTCCTTTTTTTCATTTACAGTTTCATTTGTCGGAAGTCAGAAAGGAGTCCACCACGTGCACGGCGGTCGACGATATTACTTCGCGGAGAAAAACGCCGCAGCGAGATCGCCATTGCCCGGGAACACGTGTGAATGGGGCAGATGGAAGGGTTGGTATAAGAAGGCAGAGCGAAGGGGAGGGGGATATTCAGTTTATTCAAAAGACACCTATAAAATAATTAATTAAAGATTCGTTATTTCACGAAAAAAACACTTGAAGATAACTTTTTTATTTACCTGAAAAAATTATATGGACAAAAAAACTAATTTACACTATACTATTATCAGTTGATATTTAGCTATTTAAAAGTGATAATTATCATTAAACGAAATAAATTAGATGAAAGGTAACGTTTTCATCTAAATCGACGCTTATACTTCACCATCAGGTTCATATGAAGAACAGCTGAGCTTACCTAATGCTGACACATAAGCTTAGATGCGTGTCGGATAATGCATAAACCACTAGTGAAAAATGCCATACTTCTTTCGTCGATTTTCGCAATTCATTTTGATTTTGGTAAGTTTCTTATGGATTTCTGCGATTAAACTAAACTTTTTTAGCAACAGTTCGCCGTGCTATTCTGCCGGATTCGTCAGGCATTCTAAATCAGCAATGAAAAATAAATAAACAAACTTAAGTGGTTATTGTGTACAGCATGATTAATTAATACTTTAGTTTTTCAAAAGTCTTTTCCACGTATAAGGAAGTTTGTAGCCATCTTCTCTGTTTAGGTTGTTAGGTCTTTTTCCTATTTCAATGGCTTCCCTGATGATCCGTGGATAGTAGCTAATTTCAATAGCTGTTGCTAAAAAAAGTTTAGTTTAATCGCAGAAATCCAAAAGAAACTTACCAAAATTTCATACTTCGTTTAAGTTTTGATGTTAAACATACTTTTCCACCATCGCTCTCCTGATAGAGTTGATTTTTCCAATAAGATTGTTTGCTGATACATTACAGCACCAATGGCGATTTTCCTGTCAAATTTTATTCCATTAAAGAATTGTGCATTCGAGTGGGCATGAATAGTGAGAGCAAATTTCATTCTAGAAATGAAAATGAGGAGTACTTCTTCATCCTATGCAGATAAACTTGCTCTCAGAAGACTTGAGACAAAGTATATAATGTGCTCTAAGCCTGTAGCTCTGGATCACGGAATTTTAAATTTTTATTTTACTTTCCGAGGATTTTTGTATGCCACTTACAAGTCATCGAAAAGTAACCATTTAAACCTGATCCGGTGTAATTTAATGAGAAACGCGAGTTTTTACGCTGATTTTGTTCTTCCGATTCCTTGAGATTCTGGGAAGACTAAAAACATTGAGAAGTTGACCTTTGAGAAGTTGAAAGAAAATATAACGCATTACATGGCACCTTAAAAAGTGAAAGGAAAATTAAAATAGAGAACATTAGAATTTCATTGTAAAAGTACATAAAAAAGGAACATCATCAACAGCAATCAGTCCAGAGATTATTTCGCGGCAACTATCCCATCCATTCTCTTTTTCAGCCAACCGCCTGATTATTTGTATTTCCTAACTCTCCTCTCATCCCTAATGATTCTTTTCATTTATTATACCCTTGCTCTTCATAGGCAAGTCTTTCCGTTCGTTGCTACTCCAATACGGTTTTCAGGATGTTGTTACGCCTAAGAATATGTTCAATAGCTCCGTCTCTTCAACATTTTAGATCACACATACAACATCGTTTTTCCCCCAACTCTTCACAGAACTCCCTACAATGACTTGAGGTGAATTCTTTCTAAATCATAGAACGAGATATAACGTGTTCATAGGCATTTAAAAATTTTCGCGAGCAAAATAAAATTGTTTTCACCGACGAGAACGGGATGCTGGGAAGCCCATGGGGTGGGTATCGCGCTATTGCTGGGCAGGTGGACGAACTGGCTGGCTCTTCTTAAGAGCTCCAAAGCTGATGGAGATTCATTGCGCGAATGCGATGGGCGTGATTCCTCGCACGGCTTTTACATTTTTTCCCACCCCCTTTCTCATAGACAGCTAGGAAATCCACCGCAAGAATACTCATTACTATTCGACCATTAATCATTTATCATCTCCATATTATATGGGTACGCGAGAAACGCGAGACCGCCGAAGAATCCCATTAGCAGACGCAAAAAATATAGGAAAGATATTCAAATGCATATCTCGACGCGTGGTACGCATTTAGTTAGCTTTTCATATCGAGTAGTTCAACTTGGTCAAGCACGGGGAATAACTTTTAATTGAGAGGCAGTTGCAATGGACCTCACAATTTTCCCCACGTTATCATATCGCTCTTTCCATTCGTACGGCTGGCTGGTACTGTTAATGAGAACCATCAGACATGGCCTAAAATTATTTCTCGCAGCTTCTCTATTGCATCTTTGCAGTCGTAATTTTGAATCAAATCAAAGGTGGTATTTAATTTGCAGTACACATGTATTTAGAATTTTCAAACAATGTTTATGCTGCGTGCACCTTTGAGCTACAACTAATAGGTCAATTATGATGTGTTAATTACTTTTATCGGTGTAGAGAAACCTGGCAGCCAAGAGAGCGTTATCAGGAGCGGGCTCCATAACTTAGCCCACCATCAAGTTCTAACTGACCACTTACTATTTTGATTTCAGCGATTTACTCTGTCAAACCTTAAGTTGCGGATCTGAATAAGGAGTGATCACACTAAAAAAACACGACTGAAGATATTTTAGACTTTTAAAATCCCAATATTGATTTAAATAAGACAGCACGATATTAATGATTTAAGTTAACAAAGACTGATCTTTTTATAATCAAAAATAGTAGACACAATTAACAGAACGCGCTAGTTAGTTAATATGCTGATTTTTATACATAATAGAGTTCTAAAAACAAGGTGACTAATATTTTTCCGTCAATCCGTTGCTTAGTTTCCAAGCTAAAGGTGACTGAACACCAAAGCAGTCGACTGTATAACGGGTACTGGTACACAGCCAGTAAATACTTCACAATTCGATAGATTTCATCATCACGATGGTGGTATGAATGAATTCAACGAAGGATTAAGAGGGAGACAGAGGGGTAATTACTAGTAAAATAGGAAAAATTTTAATATAATTTATTCAATACCCCCTAGCCCCCAGAATGTAGCAATCAGCCCCCTCCAAAACAATGACCTTAATCCACTATTAACCATTAATCAAGTATACATATCTAAAAACCTAGTTGCCTACAAGGATACAGAATTCAATTGTGAATACAATTATTTTACCAAATTTTGATTGTTATGGCGGTGTATTAAGTAATGTTAATGACGTAACGAATAATAAGCTTCAGGTTTGAATGTTTCCGTGAGATTTGTATGTGATATAAAACGGTAAACTGTCAGGAAAGAATAAAACTTTGCTAGTTCCACATTAATTTATTCACTCGCATTACTGCGAGTGAATAAATTAATGTGGAACTAGCAAAGTTTTATTCTTTCCTGACAGTCATGAAGGAGTTCCATCAAGTTACGCCTGAAACCATTGAATTCATTAAAACGGTAAAATCACATAACTGATTTTGATACATTCATACAAGCAACTAAAATGGATTAAAGTATGAGAAAGATGGCTTTATTTGTTTCTTCTCTCCGCCTTCATAATTTTCAAGGTAAGCTGTCCTTACATATTCAGATCCGTTAATTTCAAAAAGACATTCAAGATCGATTAACAAGATTCCAACATTTAGACCTGCAGATCCCTCAGCATGAAATATAAATTTACCATAAATATTTTTTAGCCAGAATATTGCGAAATAGGAATTCACTCCCCGAGGATGTAAAAACATGCCATGTAGCACATTTCAAAAGAAAACTATTCAAAGCAATATTTTCTAAAACAAACAATTGCGCATTTGACGAGTCATAGTTTATTGTGTATTTGAATTTTGAATGGTATAAAACTGTCCCTTTGTATATGGTGATTGCAATTTCTTGTACTGCTTTGTCGTGTGCTTAAGGCGTTATGGTACGGACGGCTGTGGGCAGTTCTAGGTGACCACCTAAGGCCTTCTTTTCACTCTGTCTGTGTTTACATATCATTCAATTATGGGATAAGTATTAAATATAAAGACTTGCTGTTTTCTTTATTTGATATATGTATGTATAGATAAGCAAAGGATTTATATCATTTGTATAAGAATTCCACTTGAAGAAACGCTTAAGATCCTCGAAGGTAAATCAAACGAGATGACAGTTAGACTGTTCCGACATGTCCTTAAGTCAACTTATTTCCTTTATGATGGAAAATACTATGAGCAAACGGACGGGTTTCCTATGGGTTCTCCTCTTTCTCCAGCTATTGCGAACCTCTTCATGGAGGATTTTGAAGAAAAAGCTCTAAATTCGGCTACACTACGGCCCAGATATTTTTTCCGGTATGTGGACGATACTTTCGTCATTTGGCAACATGGATGGAATACACTAGATGATTTTTTGAGTCACATGAATCAGCAGCATCCCAATATCCAATTTCCTATGGAAGAGGAAACTAAAAATTGCCTTCCTTTTTTGGACATCCTAATTGAAAGGAAGCCTGATGGTACTCTTGGACGACGTGTGTACAGAAAACCAACTCACACTAATCTCAACTTAAATGGGAGAAGTCACCACCACCCCTTCCATAAGCAGGGCATCTTAACCACCTTGGTATATCGGGAAAAATGGTAGCAGATGCAGAAAGTCTTCCCTCTGAATTGGAACATCTGAAAACTTCGCTCAAACGCAATGGATATAGTGACAGATATTTTCACTTGGAATTGAAAATAACCGTTGGAATAAATATGCGATCGAAAACAGATCATGAAAAGCCGTTGGGAAGAGCCTGCATACCCTATATCTCCACTACCTCGGGAAAAATAGGAAGATATTTACAAAAATACAACATTCAGCCGATCCATAGACCTCCAGGGAAAATCCTAGATCGGCTCGTAAGATTAAAGGACAACCTCGGCCTTAGAGTGCATGGAGTGTATAGCATCGCTTGTGAGTGTGGCCTCGCCTACACTCACAAGGGGAAATATACTTTACCGTATACAAAAAATATATGTATAACATATACAAAGTTTTATGTTTGTCGGCAATTTCTTCAAAGATCGATTTGTTTTTGGAAATTAGTTTCTGTCGATGTAGTTACATTGTTGTTCTATCCTTGTATATTTCTGTGCTGATTCTACTTAATATGTTTTGTTAGGGAAGGTTTGATATGAAATGTCAGGCATATTTATGCTTATGTATCTTTTTAATTATTTCTCTCTTTGTTGTAATTATTATTGTAATGTTTTCTTTTTTTCTTGGAAAGTTTATTGCAATATTCTCTTTTAATTGATGGGGTGATATTGTACGCACTAAATGTCTGGGAGGCTGATTTCGGCCTACGACAATAAACGTTTGCTATCTTTTTACTACATAGGTACTACTATTTACTTATCCACCCCTGTGCAGCCTAAATTAGATAGTCTTCCCTGGTGACGTGGTAACTAGTCACTACAGGGTGGTAGTTTTTGCATATTATGATTCTAGTTTAAAAAGTTAACGAATAGCGGTAGAAAAAGTACTGCGAAAAATGATTTCTGTAGCCCAGCCACTGACTTTGTGTGCACTGGATTATCTAATCATCTCTAACAAAGAGCCCAGTACCATCACAGCGGAGAGATTTGCCATTCGAGGAAAGGGAGGTGAAGAGATTAATAGAGTTCAAATTGTAAGAATTTCACGGTGGATAACGGATTCATCAAGTCTTGGATCCGACCGAAGATTCCCAAGGCAGTGCGCAATTTATGTATGCATATCTAAGCGATGTATCCTCACGACCTTAACCAGCGGCGCAAGGCACTCTGGAACTTCGAAGAACTTACGCAAGGCCTATCGAGAGAGTACCACGTTCGTTCGAGGCCCTTATGAAATGCCTTAGTACACTGCTTATTTCAAAGGCGCAGCAAAAAGGAATATGTGTTGAGATCCAAGTGTTTGGTGATTTCTTTTAATTTCACTGCGAAGTCCTCAAATCTGTGTTCTCCTCAATGGATGACTGACAACGTACTACTATCCATATTTACCTCATAAATTAGAATAATGAAATTTTTTGTTAGATCTGTGCCTGTTTTTCAATCAGTTGAAACAGTTTATTCCGTTAAGACCGTTGAAAAATAGGTATCGCGCTAGATTTAATGAACATGTATGACATTCTGATTCACTCAATACCTTAGGTTTGTATTAGAATAACCTCTGTGACGATGCCGATTCCCTCTATGGCCGGCCTAGTTACTAGTTCCGGAGGCAAATGAAGTAGAGCCTTGGCGATTTTATCTTAATTGGTCAAATCATCGGATTTGAAGTTGGGAAATAGCTCTAATCTGCACCACACCTGTACTATAAAAAAATCTGTAAGAGAGAAATTGTAATTTTCGGAGAGAAAAAGGAATGTGCAAAAGCAAGTATCGCATTTTAATTCAAATCCTCATCTTAATGGTCTCCAATTCGTCATTTCTCACCCCAGTAAAGCACAATAATCACCATTCCGTTGTCCGACTAAAAGTACCCCAGGGGCCTAATTCTGTAACTCGAAGCTCCGGAGCTAAGTGCTTCAGCTCGCTCCAAGAATTAGCTCCTACTCGTACTCTGTAATTTACTGGATCTAACTTAAGCTCCGAATCGGGGTGGAGAAAAGTCAGCAGATGAAGTGGTAAATTTAAATTCCGGCGAGCGAATGACCTGCCAATCACAATCGTCGTTTCATTTTTCGTGACGTTTTTCCGGCTTGTGCTTCCGGAAAATAGCAGACAGCAGTTGAGAATATCAAAAGTAAATAATCATCTACATCTACATACTACCCCGCAAGCCGCCTCAATAGGCGTGAGGCGGTGTTAGGACACCAGTCGTTTACATATAAAAAGGAAACGCTCTAATGAAATTACGCCTAGCATTTATTTAAGTCCCTTATTGTTCAGGGGAAAAACGAATTCCTATACCTATCCGTTCGGCAAAATATCTCTCTTAATTTATCGTTTCTGTCGGACCTGGAAATATAGTGGGGTTCTAATAGGATGTTCTCCGTGTCGCTCTTAAATATATCTATTCTTAATTGCTCAAGTAATCTAAGCCTAGCGCACAGCCTCCGAGTCTCTAGTGGCTCCCAGCCTAATTCGTTTAACTGCTGTGTAACGCTGTCTGTACGCCCGTAGCAGTTTTTGACGAATCGCGCAGCTTTCCTCTGTATTTTAGCATACATTTTTATAATATTGAAGCATTATTGATTGTACGACTTTAACATATAAAAAAGTAGGGTAGACCGGGGCACGTTTACGCGCGGGGCACATTTACGCAGGGCCCTTTGCTCGGTAACTAGAGAAACTAGAGTGCTACCAGTCAAACAGTCATGTGCCGCAGGCTAAGCGGAGCCTCTCACAAAAACCCCGCCACCTGTTGAGTGACCGTCTTGCTGTGAGGAGCATTTTTGTTTTTAAGAGCAAGGTAAGTAAATTTTCTTATGTTTGTATCGAAGCTCCTGGTGAGCTTAGCTTTCAGAATCAGGAATAGACAAATATATACTTATATATAGAATGTTATGCTTGTTTAGATGATGTCTTTGTATGATCTAAAAGTATAAAATTTACAGCTGTAGTTTCGATTATAAATCAAAGATGGCGATGGGGCACGTTTACGCAGCTCTGTTGGGGCACATTTACGCACAGCGTAAACGTGCCCCTGCACGCTGTATGACTATTGTAAGCATGATTTTATTCAACCAAACTGTTATTTTTGTCACTTCACACGCATTTATATAATCTAGGTAGTACTGTGCAACAGTGCAACTGATTTGTAACCTAAATATTGTCATAAGTTCTTTCTGTTTATTTTTTAGATGAAGAGAAATTAAAAACATAAAATCGACAGAAGTAAGCTTGATCTCACAGTGTTAAAAAATGCACTTCTTCAAAAAGTGACTCTAGGAAAGAGTTAGATCAGAACAGCTGAAAAAGTCTTTGGATTGAGCGATAAAACGTTGGGAAATTATTGTAAGAAATGGCCAAACCCTACCGAAGAGGAATTGAAAAATAAAAACCAGCAAGATAATCTAAGTTTTAAATAGAAAACATCCTATTTATTTTGAAATTATTATTTTTTTTTAACTTATAGTTTATAATAATATAAATTCGAGCCCATTTTTTCACTTAGGTGACACAATTACTTATATTTACAGACTACTTTTTTTTTTGGCCTGCATTACAAAAATTTCGTTGTTTTACAGCCTATTAACGATGTGGACAAAGTTATTGGGCGTTAAGGTTTCAGACAAATGGGGAAGATGACCTCTGCCAAGAGAGGAACACTGGAACACTGGACCAAGTGAGCGCTGCTGGAAATTTCATTCCCCCATTTATTGTATTCCTTAGAGTGAACTTTAAGGAACACTTTTTAAGGGATGGTCCGGTTGGCTGCCGAGGAGACGCCAATCCTTCTGGATGGATGATTGAAACGATTTTTTTTAAATTTGCCAAACAATTTTGTCTAACGTCAGGTGTTCGACTTCAAAACCATGCCTCCTGATTCTGGATAATCATGAGTCACACCTGTCTGCAGCAGTTTTGGATTATTTTAAAGATAATGGAGTGACACTGTTGTCTTTCCCGCCCCACTGCAGTCACAAATTGCAACCTCTCGACTTTAGTGTTTTCGGCCCTCTAAAAAAATTTGTTAATGCGGCGTGTGGCTCGTGGATGGCAACTAACAAACGTCCTATGAATACCCATAACATTCCTTCGATGTTAGCGACAACTATTCATTTGGTAGCTACCCCAGCAAACATAACGGCTGAATTTAGAGTGACAGGGATATCACCATTGTACAGATTTGTTTTTTTCTTATGCCGATTTCATGACGTCCTATGTGACTGACAGACCACCAGAACAAACTAACGAGGTGCAAAACTTGTATGATAACCCTACACCATCGACTAGCAATGGCACTTGCAAAGGGGTTGCTGAATCATCTATAAGCCAAGTGAGAAGTTCAGCTGATGGCTGCGCGACTTCTGGGACTCAAGGAATCTACCCAAGTCCTGAAGAAGTAAGACCTTTTCAAAAGGCAGGGCCCAGAATTAAAAAATAAAAAGGGAAGAAAAAAGAGGAAATCTGAAGTACTTACAGATACTCCAATAAAAGAAATTGTTTGATTGTGGCACAACTGAAAACGTTTCCAAAGCAAAGGTTGACAAGGGGAAAAACCTTATGAAAAGGAGAATGAAGGATGAAATTTCGGAGGACGAGGACGAAAATCGCTTATACATTTATTGCTTAAAACCATACAAAAAATCAAAGGGTCAAGAATGGGTGCAGTGTTAAAAATGTAAGAGGCGGGCTCACGATTAATGTGCTTCAGGGGACACTTCATTTTTTGTTTGTCATAATTGTAATTCTGACGATGAGGAAGAATGGGACGAATCAAACATGTAATATGAATTTTATTTATTGATTCCATTTGGTGTCGCAATAAACATGTACTTAAAATGTTCAGTTCTATGTTTTTATTCCTTAATGCACTATTTCATTATATGCGTAAATGTGCCCCGGTATGTGCGTAAACGTGCCCCACATAGGGGGCATGTTTACGCACCTGACCTAGGACCATATAATAATTTGTTACACATATAAATAAAAAGTTGAGATAACGGTACGTTTGCAAAATTATACTTTAATATCTATTTTATCACCTAAAAATATTGAAAATTATAATTTCTAACAGTAACATATTTTTAAAAATTTAGAGAAAAAATCCGCGTAAATGTGCCCCGGTCTACCCTACCTTTTTAGCAATATACCGACTATTTTACAAGCTATAGAAGCTCAATTACGACTATCAGGAATACCCTGCCGAGTTTAACGTGTTTACATTTGGGAAGCTGGGAAAACTTCAGCTTAATACATGCAATTCTATGATTTTACTAGTAGGTTCGCATCGAGAAGAAGAACAAAGCAAAAATTAAACACCTTGATAACGAACATTATTACCTGAATCAGTTGATTTTTTACTTAAAGAGTACAAAATATTATAGTAATCTAGCATAACACTTGTCATCCTCAACAGCTGTTTCTGCAAAGGGCGAGTTGAAAATAAAAAAAGATTTCCTGTATGTTTTTCTATATTTTCATATTATTGATGGTTAATTTAAGTAAATCTAAGGTAAAAATGCTTTATTTAAACCTGTAGCAGGCGTTAATCTATAGGTTAGTTCATTGTTTTACCATTCCGTCATGTATACGAACGTCGGTGATGTAAGTACATAATGATGATAAATGCAATAGATCGGCTATTAACTGATGATATATTTGTAATTCTGTTATATTTTCTGCGAAAAACTACTATTAAATCTACAAAATGTACACAACACTTCGAAAATTACCATTATTTAGGAATTCCCACAGAAGTGTGCAGCTATAATTTACACCCACATGTTATGCTCATATAGGATGATTGGCGACGTTTACTTGAAATTCTCCGTAGAACTTTGAAAATAAAAGTTCCACAGAACTACCGATGAATACTTATGCAACTTAAATTATTAATAAAGGTACCTTAAGAACGTTCTACGTTATGCAGCTAGTACTCGAAGAATCTGTATAGCATAATACGCTCACTTTTTACTTAAGGAAACGAACTAAAGCTGCGAACTAATTAGCAATTGATTTACATCATTTAACTATAGTTATGCATATGAGTAATCATATTCTGCGAGTGCATGCGTATGATCACTTTAACATAGATATGTATTTATACATATAGCTTTTTGCATCGATTGAACTTCCACAAACGTACCTTACCTAAACATTCTATCGTGCATTTTCCTTCTCTTCACGCAGCAATGTTAATATTAAGAGTAACACCTCGAACTGCAGTTGTAATAATGTTATTAATAGGTAAGCGCATTAATCGTGCTCGGCCGCACATTAAGAACTTGCATAACAATAATAAAAAAGTTGATTATTAGATGATAAAAATGGAATTTACGATCATATCCTTGCGGGTTAACAACATCAAAATAAGAACTTACATGAAAACATTACAACATACGTTTTATGACAAAGGAAGTGCTCCTATCGACTTTGCTCATTGCCTACAGTTTTATTAATTTAAAAACAATTCTCAACAGTATGAATGATAAATAAATTCAATGGAATAACCTAGTAAATGCAAAACACGTATTTATCGATGAATGTTCACGAATTGATCTTCGAAAGACAAGTAAGGCAGCAATATTGACATCAAAATAATTTTCCATGATGCAAACAGGGATGGGATTTATTGGTTAAAAATAAATCCTTTGGGTATCTTGATTCTTCCGCCGCGGTAGATAAGAGTATCACCTCAAGAAAAACTACTAAGAAAGAGAAAATAATATCATCAGATTCACAACAACATGCATACTTCACGAAAAATCAACAAAACACTGGGGGAATGCGCAAGGATTTCACTGAAGAATACTCCTAGCGCGGTCTCGAGGCTGGCGCTGGCCGGAGCTCCCATCTGAGGCATGATGGGGCTCCGAAAAGAGCTTAGGGACCGTTGCAGAATACCATTAGGTGCTAAATAAGCTCCGGAGCCTTCTCTAGCTCCTTCCGGCACCTTGAGATGCTGACTTCGCGGAGTTGGAGCCAAATGAAGCTCCTGTTCTCGGGAGCTTTCCAATACAGAATACGAATGGGAGCTAGGAGCTTATTTTAGCTCTTTTCGCCAGTTAGCTTCGAAGCTTCGAGTTACAGAATTAGGCCCCTGGTCTGAGTTGAAACAGCAACTGTCTCCTGCGTAGCCTCATATATCAGGGGTAGGAATGGTGCTCGATTACAGAAACGAATATTAGATTCTGTGGATTCCAAGTGATTGGCTCTTGAAGACAAAAAAAACGCAAGAAGAAGAATAGCTCGAAATGGGAGCCTTGCCGCCGACTCTAATGGCAACCGATTTGCGGGGCTCTAAACTCAAGTGGGTCACGCCCCCCTTCGGCCTCCGTCTCTCTATTCCGCCTCCCGTTGCCATCGGGGGCGGGACCTGTGTTCGGTGGGGGAAGGTCGCCATGCATCAACCCCCTTCATCCCCCAAACATGTTATCGGCACTCGTCGTCCGCCCACTTTGCAGAGGATCCGCATTTCGATCTGCCGCCGAATTCTCATCCGCCTCTCTGCAAAGGAGCGCTGGTATACCACGTCCCTAGAGTCGAGATAAGGTACAAATTAAAACAGAGGGCTTTTCCGAATGTTTTCTACCTACAATAGCTATGGCGCGCAACTTTTCCCTAAGCGCTACATAATATTTTACGTTCTCAGTTAATTATTTTTAGCTCATCTGTGATTCGTTGAATCATCAATGCTTTTCGGAAATTATTTTGATGTGGCCACGTTTTCCTGCATATTTACAGCTTGATAATTCTATTTACTATCGCTTTTTGCATATTTCTAGTGCGTAAGTACTCCCTGTGATGTTGTGCTAATCTATCCTAATCCTAATCTATTAAAATATTCCGCGTTACTTCTGACAAGCCGAGATTAGAAGACTCCAAAGAGTTACTTAACAATTCGGCATGGTTTCTCTTGCTACTTCTCAAGAATCATAGTTTGTTCTTGGTTCCTATCAGTATATCTAATGTGAAATATACTATTTTTTAAAAAGGATTCTGTACTAAAGTCACTCATCACTACGCAAACCAAATTGGGCGGCAATATTTACAGAGTTCGGCTGACAAAATTGGTAAACAAATATGGGATTTTTGGGGTTTATATTCTCTTCAGTGACTAATATTCAAAGCAAAGGACGGATTATTAAATTTAGATATGAAGCAAAGACTAATCTCAAGCAAAAACCTTCCAAACGTCTTTAATTAAATTTCCAATGCTCAAATACAATGGTAATTCCGCAAATAAAGATACTCTCTACCGCAGCACATGTTAATAATACTGCACGTAGTCGGAAAAAAAACATAAAACCCAACCATACTGACGATGTGGCATTGAAATGCCATTTGATGAACTGGTAACCATAGCCGTAATATTTACCATGAAGTCCCTTGAAAGATAACCTGAACCTTAGTTGAAGAAGAGGAAATCAGTTATAAATAATCTGGCCATCATTGCAGACCGGTGGTTCCCAACACGTGGCGCACACTTTCTAAGGGTTATGTGGTTCGTGGTTTAGGGGTACGGAAAAAAAGCTCATATTTGGCGGAATTAATTTTGGAGGAGCATGAAAAATATACAGAACATAGTTCATTACGTAGAGTATTCAAATTTGCTGAGTGAATTTGTATGTAATATGTAACCAAGGGATAAGGATGATTAAGGAGGTTGGGAACCGCAGTCGTCGCAAAACTTTAGTACTCGTTGAACATTCAAAACAAATCGTAACATGAAGAATGCTACCGTGGAAGAATAGGGAAAATGTTTGGGCCATAGAGAAAAGACAGTTGAAATTAAATCACTATGCACTCTTGCGTGTTTTCAGAATTGATAGTGCTTGATATAAATAGACAAAAGCAAATGTCATCGATAAGTGATGCCGTGGTAATCTCCGTTCATAGTTGCCTTGGCGGCCATCTCTCTCCGCACAATATTAATAGGCATTAGCTTTATTTCGGTGGTCACTGATGTAGGTGAATCTTTAAGGAGAGACCTCAATGAAGCTAAAACCGTGAGGGACATCTCTCCGTGGTATTCCCACAAATTTACGATCGCTTCCCTCATTCTCTCTCTTGAGTGTAAACATCATGGAAGTTTACGAGCTTGCTTTTCCTTCCGAGTCGAGAGCAACTCTGGACGATGATCGTTGTTTGTGCAGCCAATTCCTCCCGCTGCTTTATTGCCCTCATTCCCGTTAAGGAAGAGTCTCTCTCTTTCTGGAGGCCGCTCGGGTAAGCAGGGTTTTCGGCCACAACACATACATGGTTAGCTCCCGGTGAAATCGGGAGAATATCGGTCCAAGCAGCTCTAGTCTCTCCCTCCCACCCACCATCCTTCATGTGACGCGGGGTTCGGCTCTTAGGCTGATCAACTTCGCCCACTTCCAGCCCCGCGCCGGCCCCTCGGGGGCAACGGGGGTGGAGATGGTTCCCGCCCCCAATGCATCATTGGCACCACCGGGGGCAGGAGGTTTGGGGGATGGCGTGGGCGGGTGCACCCACGCACCATTATATTGGCAACCCTAATTAACTCCCTTGGGTCAAACCGACGCCCTGAGCGCCTTTCCGTGCAGCGTGCCAGCTAGAGCTGATTTCCGCCAAACGGCCAAAAAAGATGTGCAGGGAAAGAAGAAGAAAAAGGAAAAAGGTTACGGAGAATCCAAACTGGATTACTTTTTTCTCCTCGTAGTCATATATATGTGGGAAATTAAAAAAAAACAGGAAAACGGTTCCACAAAAAAGTACTGTTGCTTTTTTTGTGTGACCAAAAAAATTACCAATCGGTGGATTGGGTGTGGACAATCCGAGCAAACTTCAATCTTTCTTCCTTTTACAGCTTTTGGTCACGCCTGGGGCACTTCCGCATGCTATAAGGCAACAACTGTTTGCTCTCTTGGGCTTAGTAAAGCGGCCGACTGGGGACTGGCCTTGAACCAGATCAGAAGTGCACTTTACTATTCAAGGAGTGGTTCGTGCCGGAATGGACCGTTGAGACGACGGTGGGCTCCCAATTTGAGAACTAGAAATTATCTATTGCGATGGGAGGTTCAAAAACAAATCAGAATTTTTTAGCAATGACATCTTGCGTAAAACATTACACAAGTTGTATCATTGTAACATGTAAATTTTGTACACAATAAAGCATATCCGCGCACTCATAAAGTTAGTTTTCTGTTCCTCTCTATTTTCCAATTTATTTTCCTTTTCCCCACCCCTCTGTGTGGCTGGTGACCTAACAACACCCCTTAAGCCCCTGTGGTAGCACGCAGCGTAGTATGATGATGTACAAGAATGTATTGCATTCTTTACTCAATCAATGGTGCTGTTACAATATTATACGGAGAAGCTAATGCTCACAAAAAGGGAAAACTTCGGGCGGAGTAGAGGTATCAGTCAGTAAACGAATCATTCAGCAGTAGTAGGATAACAGACATTTGAGATATTAATAAAAAAGTCAGTAGCTAGTTGACGCTTCATAAAAATTTCTATTCCAAGAATAAGAGTAGTTGATGGATTATTCGCAATTTGTTGGCATATATGATTACAGGTCTCTAGCCATGCATTTAGCATTCTTCCTAAGTTTGGTAGGCATAATCAGGCGGGATACTACATGTTAGTTATCATTAATTATAAGTGAAGTATTGTACAAGTATTATCAACCTTTTCTTGGAATGTAAGATTTGTATCTCGAGGATAGGTCAAAAATTGACAAACTATAATTGTAAATTTTACAATCTATTTCAATTTTGTAAAATTTAAACAAGAACAAATTGTAGCCCTGAAGATGGTGTCAATTATACACCGAAACGTTGGCAAGGAGTTATTAATTATAAGAAAATTTATTTCCTGCATCCTAAAATTTCTCAAAGGCTCTTGTCGAACGGAGATTGATCAGCTTTCATTTCTCTCTCACAGTTATCACTCCAATATGTAGGCCTCGCAGTTTCAGCATATATGTGAATCGTATTACTCGAATATTCCTCCGTTCAATTTCGTCAAATCTGGATAAACCGAGGGCGTGCAGGCATCGCAGAGTATTTTATAAGCTTCACATAGCATCTAAGAACGAAACATCAAATTCGAATTAAAGGTTTACATTTTTCAAAGAGAATTCGACGGAAAAAATGTTTTGGATTACTTCAATCCTAATCCAGACAATTTATTCACAATCATTTTCATATCATCAATACCCTGCTTTAGCTTGGGAAATATATATATTTGAAGCTCGTAGGTCATCTTCAGTAGAAATATAATATTCGAGGTCAATTTTGCTACTTTTACCGTAAACATTTTAATTCCATAATTTGTAGCTTGGTGGCTTTAAGTTAGACCGACGAGATCACTTCATATATTAAGATGTTTTCTCTTTACCATGATTCGATTAGCCACTGCAATAAAATAATCAAATTCTAGAACAATTGAACATACAATGATGCTTCGTATTCTGAATTCACGAATAAACCATGCATTGTTCTTCATGAAACTAATTACAGCACACCAACTATACTACTCCAAGGTAGGTTTTATAGAAGATAACATGAACAATGTTAAAGAAATGAAGAAAAATACAATTATATAAACCAGATGCAATAATAACGCAATGGAGAAGATAACTATAATGAGAGAAACTCGGACGCCGAGATGAAACCTAACGGCAAAAGTGAATTTTTTTGTGTTCCCACGCGTCCACAGACTGCATTCGGTGAATCGTGTAATATTTCTCCCTTACTCGGTAAATTGAACACGCTCCGAGATTCTCGCAATGAGTTTTTCTGTCACATCTTCTAGAGTAGGGTCAAATTCTTCAATTCAACGTCTAATTTAAGAGTCAAGAACTTACTGCGCATCTAAATGAGCTTCCACCGAGATAAAATAAGGAATTCTCTCGAAAAAGAACGGTATCCAGATATCTTTGTCACTTCGATCTCACGGAGGCTGAAGTCGTACAAGGGAGGAATTCCGGATAATAAAACTCTGAACGTGACTCCTTGACCTACCTGTTCCCAAAATATCTCAATCACTTTCTAAGCAAGTTAAAACATTGAGTTTTCTAGGAAGGTAAGCTTAATTCTATTTATTTATTCAAAGAAAATAACTTCCTCTGCTCTCTTTTCCATCCAAACGACAGGATTTCCCCATTGAGAATAAATTTTCACTAATTTTGGGAGTCCCTTAGTCTCATAGGTAGGAGGAACTACAAGCAGGCTTAAAACTTTTTATTTAATTGAGTGCTTTTTGGGCCGATCTAGTGAGGTTAGGAATCGCTCCTAAGGATACCCCTCTGAAGTACAAAATGAGAATACCTACACAAATGCTGTTCCAATAGCAGTGGAGTGCACTATTAAATACCTGTAAAATCATTTTAAAACAAGGGAACGTACTTTTAACTTCCAAAAGTTAGAAACGCCTGACAGGAGTGCCACGTAACTCTATAAACGAACAAAAGTTTTCAGCATATACCTAACGGAAAATTGTTCATAATTCGTAAAAATAACCGTACATATTCATTGAGCTAATTGCTAGGCCCTATTGCTATGCCTATGTTGTCTATGTCTATTTTCTATTCTTGGTTTTCAGATAAACTGTGCTTATTTTCAATGTAAGAATAAAATGGTTAGAAACTTCGTTAAAGTGATTCGAGGGGCGAATAACTGGGGAAGAGGGGGGAGTAACTGGGTAAGAGAGTGAAGGAAATTATTTTCCAAAAAGTTGTATTAGTTTCGCTAATTAAATGATAAGCAAATTGCATTTGAGCAACCTGAGCTATTTTCTCATAAAGAACCAAATTGTATACATAGCACTCTCATCTTCTCTGTCCAGTTGCTTTTATACTCCAAGTTTCACTGCCACTAGACTCCACATGCTCCACACATGCTCCACATATATAGGTAATTAAATATTTCCTTCCATTCGTCTGTTGAAAGTAAGCTCTTGAATCTCCTTCAGACAAAATACCTTCTTTGCTTGGTATTCGCTTAGGTCTTTACTGTTTCTTCCATCGTTGTTAATTCTATTTCCCAGATAGCCAAGTTCTTCCATTTGTTTCATTACTTCTTGTCCTTCTCTTATGATGACTTAGCATTCCTATTTTCTTCCATATTACATAGCTTTTTTCTTTATTTATGAAGTTTTTTTTTTTCAAATAATTTGCAAATTCAAATAATTTGCGTATTTATATAGTAAAGTCAACATCAAAGAGTAACATGTTGCTCTGTGCCCGTGTATTCCTTTGTTCACAAATTACTTTTTCAATGATGGTGTTTCTAAAAGATCATGGATGACAAACTATATCCGTTTCGTACTGCTTCCCTATCTTTGTCTTTCTCTGTCCCTCCTTCATCCCTTCCTTCGTTCATACATATGTTGCCAGTACTTGGGATCCTTATGAGATAGGCTTGAAAACTGAGTTAGAACGCGTGCAGCGAAGATCGGCAAGATACGTTCAAGGCCGTTATGATAACCTCGTTAGTGTTACTGACCTTTTGCAGCAACTGGGATGGGAGACGCTTTCAGACCGCCGATTAAAAATTAGACTCAATCTATTATGCAAGTTCCAAACCGGTCTATTTTCTGGCGACGTTGATAACATTTTACGAAATCCGACATACTACGGTAGATCAGATCATGAGAATAAAATTGGGGAACTAGACTGCTGAACGGACAGATTTAAAATATCATTTTTCCCACGAACTATAAGGGACCATAACAGTGGCCAATGAGACTTTTATCTAGGTTTGTCGATAGGTAGTGTAGCTCTTAGTAGCATAAGTACTCCCTAATACTTAAATCCTTATCTGTTACCTAGTACTAGCAGCATTCCGTGCATCTTTTCTACATAAAGTCTTGAGTCTCTGTCCATTTGTGTAGTTGCAAAATACATATATATTAACGATCCCTCTCCATTGTGATAATATCTATAGTGTAGTGCATCGTAGGGAAGAGGCCGCCCTCACTCGGCTTAGAATAGGCCATACCGCTCTCACACACGCATATCTTTTCACCGAAGAGAAACAGGTCCCCCGCTGTGATAGCTGCGACTGCCATCTTACTGTGAGACACATTCTGCTAGAATTCGTGAACTACTCATACCAACGTAGGAGACTAATTGAAAACAAGGAAATTCACACCGTCTTGGGTAATAATATAGATGCCATCAACAATGTTATCCTCTATATCATAAATACGGGTATAATGAAATTCTTGTAATGTCAAACGACCGGAGACCTTTCTACACTAAATACTTGTAACAGAAGAAAATTAGCTTCTTTTTACGTTAGGAACCATGAGCGGTGCAAATGACCCTGTAGTCGACGCACCCCTAAAAAACTTATTTCTACTACTAGTGTAGTGCATGCTTGTGAGACTTCGCCTCGTGACGAGCATTAGCGATTTATGCTAATGCATAATTAGTCGTAGTTACACTAACTTTAGGGTATAGTGTAATGGATGTTGGTGAATACTCACCCCCTGCCACACACCTCAGAGGTGGCTTGCAGGGTATTTTGTAGATGTAGATACATCAGTAAATATGCTTCAGTCGTTCTACGCAGTGCCGATACTCTTTGGACTCTAGACTTACATTATAATACACCACTCCGAATGATTTTTCCAGGCATACCTATGTAGACAATGAATTGTGACTGGTCTTTTATCATCCTCTTCTCAATGAGATATATTGAGTGATCATCTTCCAGTAATTTCTAAATAGAGGCGCATTGCACTGTAAAGTTTCTTCCATCTCCTAGCCTTTTCCTCAATATCTGTGAGAAATTTAAATTAATAATTGTACAATTGTCCAACCTATTTTAGAATACGGGAGGGTGATTTGGAATCCACAACAAGTTACTTTTGAGATGACCCTTGAAAATATACAGATGCGTTTTTTCAAATGGTTGTGTACCCTAAATTACGGTCCTGTTTATAAAAAAAACTGACCATGCCAATTTATGTAAAACTTTTATGATATCTCCACTCAGAGTCAGAGGGAAAGTTTCGGAAGCAATTTTCCTTCGTAATCTCATGATATGTGTTGTCGATTCTAACCTCATCTCCTTGGCTTAGTAAACATAAATGCCCCTCCGAGGAGGACTCCGCTCCTTGGAGGACTTGGCTTAGTAAACATACTCCGCTCTTCCGATGGCATTGCGGTCGGGTGGATGTTTGCAGGCATGAACCTTTATCAAGGAGGATGCGTGCGGTAAATGAGTTTTTGGATCATAAAAAAGATTCCGACTTGCTTTCTGACTCTTTGATGTGCCTCAAGAAAAAATTGTTTGCCTTTTTTAATATAAACTAAACTCTCCAACTTGGGTGTGTGTGAAAACTTCTTGTGTGATTTATGTATTTATTTATTTATTTTGTTGCCTTTTATTATAACGCATGTAATTGGGGTCAACTGTTAGCGTTTGATAAATTATTATTATTATTAATTTTACCGGTATCCAAACTCGGGTAGAAGTCGGGTGCCATCGGGTAGTTCCGAATTGCATGATCTGAGTTGGGACGTGATTTTA
This sequence comes from Pyrrhosoma nymphula, assembly GCA_963573305.1. Lineage (NCBI taxonomy): Eukaryota > Metazoa > Arthropoda > Insecta > Odonata > Coenagrionidae > Pyrrhosoma > Pyrrhosoma nymphula. The sequence goes on from OY754333.1 coordinate 145,221,352, forward strand.
AGTGACTTTCTACTGTTCTTTGGCCTGCATCAACTTTTCCCTTGGGTATTTTGCCTTTTAAGCTCATTATTATAGTTTTTTCATTAGGTGCCGGACCTCCTCGGAAACCCATGGTTTTTACATCTCCACTTTAAGTCTCTCGACTTTCTCTTTTTCCCCTTTTAGGCTCTTTATGCTGAGTCATCTTTTTTCAACAGACCCCATTACCCTTTTAACCCCTTCAGCTCTTTCTAAAATACTTTAACAGGCCAATTAGTACTCTAAATCAGTCTTTTGGATTTTTAAATAAGCGTAGTATTTATTTACAGCCTTGTTTGGATCTTAATCGATATTTTCTTCAGGCCAACTTTTGCAGATTTATTTTGCTATTAACTGCTGCCTCACCGAAGTATAATATATATATATAGATCTTTTATATCTCCCTGTGCTTCCTATTTGAATCTTTTTCGCGGACAGTAGCCGAAATGTATCACTACCATTCCATTATAATTGCAAACTCCCTCTCCTGCATTACTTCGATTTCCCAAGTGTTTAGCCACTATTTCAGGTCTCAATCATAAAAGTAATTAGCTAGTATATTACGTAGCTATGAGACATAAGGATAATTAACCGATGAATTGTCCTGCGCTGTTCCCAAATAAAAAGTGTTTGGTCGAATAGAAGATTGATAAATGTTCGATGTAATTTATAGTTTCTCCTCCATCTTTATTTAACTAAAATCTTAAAGGGCATCCAGGCAGGAACTGAAAATTCATGAATGTTTGGAATGCAGAAAGACCTATATCCGCGAATTTATTAATAGTTTTTCTCCTTCAACGCCTACGATGAGCCATGAAATATAATTAAGTGTCTGATAAATAAATAAATAAAACAAAATGCAAATTACTCTCATTCGGGAAAATAGAGGGATCCAAAATAAATGAAACATTCGTATTAAGCTGCCAATTTATGCTATATGCGTGGACGCTCATGTCAAAGATTTTATTGCTTAAAATCAGCTCTTGCCTTGGAATTAGGCACTCGAGAGAATAAGTATTTTTAATAATTTCATCAGCTAAATACTAACGCCTATCCAATATAATACATAAATGCTATAGTTGGAGCGTGGTGGCCTAGTGGGTAGAGCGCTTGGCTACTGATCGAAGGGTCCCAGGTTCAAATCCGGGTGAAGCCTTTGAACCCCCTCAAACAAAAATCCTCAGGTGGTCAAGGGAAAGGAACTGGTCCCCCTAACCTGAATGTGTGAAATTTATACGCCTGTGGCTTAGTCCAGGGTGAGCTCTACCCTCAACTATCAAAATCAACCTTCGGGTTGAATCACTGAGTGAGTGATCTATTTTTTACAATATCCTTAATCCGGGTAATACTGCTGTATGCTGAGGGACATCTACGGCTGAGGCTATTCAACACCTTATGAGCTAAGGAATTTATTGTAGACCTATATATCCATGCACGGGGCGTGATTGGAATCCTCGACTACATTGCAACAACACGTGGCCGGTGCGTTTCCCATCCGGCAAACACATTCGGCGTCTAGAGGTCACATGATTAATTTAAGATTAATCATTATAAATATTATTACAGAAAAGTCTTTTTCTGTCATTCTGTATATGCTCCGTTAATACTGCACCTACGGTGATAAATGAGATTATCATTTTAAACGTTGAATCACCTGCTTCTGACGAAAAATACAATCTCAAATTTCACTATTGACCCATTAATTTGACTTAAAAGTTTCGATAAACTCTCTTGCCTGTATTGTATTCATATTATTTGTATATTTTTGCAAGAAAACAAGTTTAAAGAAAGTACTTTATGATACACCTTCTTCTCTACTTTTACCCAATTACACCGTTTCCTTAACATACTTATTCCCTGATAGCGTGAAAGTGCGAAATTTTCGCACGGGTTACCTAGTCTTTTATTAATAGGAAGTCATAGGACTTTTAGGACTATCCATAAGCGATGAAATGTATGCTGGTGCAACAACCAGCCAAATCATCCATCCTGGAATTGGACACTACAGTTAGCGATTGCACTTGCATTGGTGCATGATGACTGTAGCACGAAATTAGGAAAGTCATTGGGCAACGTAAAATCGTCTAAGAAATTCATTTTCGACTTAATTCACGCATTCAAGTCACCACGTAACTTGTCGCTCCAAAGCTTTCACCATTCATATTAATTAAAATGGAATTATAAGAGACGGAAATTATATCCCAACTATAATTTTTATATTACTTCCCCGATAATTAATAAAATTGGTCACGTAATCCACCCATTGGTACCACAGGGCCTCTGCAACGATTGCCTTTCCACTACCTCATACGTTCCTGCATTGAAATGGGCAGTTTTTTTTATCCATTTAAAAAAAAGGCATTTGGAATAATTATCTTGCAAATTAGTATTCTAATTTTCATTGATTTTCTCAGAAATATTACACAAAGGTAGCCATACAAATCGCAACAATTACATTCAGTGTAGCGTGACATGGAAGGTTCGCGAAGACTCCCGAAAATTGACGTTGTGACAAGTGACAGATCATCAATTAATTTTCTGGAAACTTACAGAGTTTTAGAGAACCTTGGCAACAAAGGTAAATGAAAAGAGAATGAATGGGTTGAGGTTAGGATTACGAGTATCGTACCACTCAAGGTAAATCAGTAAAAATGATTGAGTAAAATACATTTCTAAAAATAAATAAGTAATTACTCCATTTGGTATTTTTTTTAAATTTGTACTTTTCCATACTTTATTTAAAAACTGCAGCCGGTTTCACCTAATAAGGTGAAACCGGCCGCAGTTTTCAAATAAAGTATGGAAAAGTACAAAGTTTTTTATTCAAAATGGATATCTATCACTTCCACGAAGCCAAGCCTGAAACAATAAAATTTAACTATTTAGTGTTAACGTTAAAAGAGTGATTAGTGGCCCACGGACGATAAATAAGTATTCTTAAATGTAGAGAACTCTAACATACAGTTGGCCCTCAAAGTATTCCCATCGACATAAAAGCCAACATTGATCTCTGACGATTCATTTGACGGCCATTCATTGGTCGATAATCCGATTGGAAGAAGGGTTGAAGGGAGGGGTAACGGACAATGGGGACGTAGGATGGTCGAGGCAAACAGTCACCACGGCGCCCTGGGGGACTTCAAATGGACCGACCCCCTCCTCTCCCTAACCCTCCCTCTCCCGCCTTCGCTCCCGTGGCCTGCGGAGTCAACAAAAGTGGTTGCTCTAGCAATAATAACCATAATCACAGAGGAAGAAAAAACACAATAGACTCGTCCCGACGGGCGTTAAAGTCTCCCGCGTGAGGGCGTCTCATTCAACAAGGCAGCGCCCGCCGCAAGGGGAAGAAGATTTGAGTCGAGGGGAAATTGAAAAACCTCCAAGAAAGAAAGGGGAAGTGGCGAGTAATTGTCCCAAAATTGATATTGAAAAAGCTATGCCGTGAATTGAAACTGGATAATCTTCCCCAATGAGTTAAGAAATGGGTCAAGGTCGGACAAAAGAGGTCGGTATTCTAAGTATTCCTGAATCAGTTTGCAGCAAAAAATCATGAGCTAAAATTTTTCTGATGAAGAATTTCATCATCAAGACACACACGGATAGCACCAATCACGGATGTACTCCCAGACTTATACGTCGTATTACCTTTGACTCACTCCGAAGCATAATGCGCATTTGGCTCAGCATAATTATTCATATTTAAATTTTAAACACTTAGGTTAAGTGTCAGAAAGTACTTATATGTACATATTCCAGCAAGCCGCCATAACAGAGTATGGCGGAGGATAGCATTTCACTAGCTATGAAAATAAGAGTATCCAAATTATTAGTGCTTTGCTCTATCTTCTCCTCGGCCTTCTAAGGTTTTTGGGGAAAAAATAAGTCGGGTGCCAGCCTGTTCGACAGTGCATCCCCCTCATAAGGGTGCAAGAAGCAACTTCCCCATTGCCGCAAACAGTTCATCCAAAAACCCTAAGTCTATCAAAATCATCACCAATCCAAGGGTTTTTATTTTATTTTATTTTATTTATTTTATTACCACCGAAAACAGCACATATTAGCCTTTACATCGGGGTATTTTAACAATCAACAACGGACAAGCACAAACAACCATGTCCTGGGAAGTGAAAAATCCTCCCCAGGCGGGATTCACACCCGCGACCTTTGGGTTAGCAGGCGAGGACGCTACCCCGCCGCCACCGAGGTTAACTGGAATAGTCTGAATTGGTATCTAAAAGAAGTGTACTCTTTCTCAATAAACCGCTGCCACTTCTGGCCTGCCTCGCCGAAAAAATCCTGACTGTTAGCCGGAGTTCGTTCCCTCAGTTAACTCTCAACCCTCGGGAGGAGAAAGGTGGAGGGATTTGCTAACGTCATCGAGCATACACAGCGAGTTTGACAAACATTGCTATTTTCTAAAACGGACTAATTCCACCTATGAAGTAATCTATTGGGCGTCGACTAGATTATTACTTACGATCAAAATGCATTTCATTCATGAAATGTATTTGCCTAGGGAGTTAGCTTGATGAGAGTCGTATTTTTGTAAGTAGCGTGACGATTTCCCAAAAGCTTTCTAGCCACTTCACCTTACGCTCACATAGCATGGCTTGCCTTCTTTGTTACACCTTAACAAACGTGATCGCCTTGCATTGATTGTCTCTCTCAGAAAGAAGAGCGTCCGATATGACCGTGGGAAAGAGTGGCCATGGGTTCGCGAGTGGACCAATGGGAAGTCGCCCGCACGGGGGACGTGCACTCGTTAACTACGAGAGAATCAGTCTTCAGCATAGAATAGTATAGCTGTTCCTGTATATGATAAAAAAAGTGAAAACAGAGATACCAACCCGCTCGTTTATCGCTTCCCAGAACCCGAGATTTTTAATAACAACATTAATGGCATACATTTCCTTCAGTTGAATACATGGAGATTAAAAACAAAGAAGGAACGAAATTACCACCATAAGTAGGCACAGAAACAGAACAGAAAGAAAGAGAAAATTCTAATTATTACCTAGATCAATGAAGAGAATGTTCAATAGCTTGTTTATAAAATGATAAATACACCATTTGGCAAGTTCATAGACAACCAAAAAGCGTGTTATCACACGACGGATATGAAATTATATGTCGTGTAAAGAACAGGTCTACACAAATGAAATCGAGTAGTGCGCTTATTAGACATATTAGAAATCAACTGATCTACAGCGGAAACTTCCTGATAATTAAACGACTATTAAGGTGAACATATAAAACAGAATTAAATAAAAACCAGGCATCAAGCTGAGAAAATTGTCACATTTTTAGTTTCCATAGAAATAACATTACATATTCACAAGAATAAATTTCACTCGCCAAGCGAATGTATATTTACATATCGCAGTTTAAACTTGGGAACAGGAAATATCGGCAAATCGTTATATTGCATCGTATTATTCTTGGATCACTGCCAAGAGTATGAAAGGGCCGCGATTTATCGTATGGATCATTACTAGTTCCGGTTTTTGCAGATGCAAACGAAAAAATGCCGTGAAAAAAGTTTTAATAATTGGGTAACTATTGTTTATTTTTTTCAATTAAATTTTTAATCACTCTGTTGTATGAAGCGTTCACTTTCAACGGATATGGAAGATCTCCATTAAAGCCACCTTAATACATGTGAACGAGGAAGGAGGCCGAACAACATTGCAAAGAAACTGTCAGGGTAGGTAGCATTATTGAGCAGTATCCTGGTTAGCAATTGTAGCTCTGGCTGCAGATAAGGCCACCGCTAGATTAAATGTCCACAGCGGCTTAAGCGGATATTTTTGCACTTTAATTTAACTGAAGATAAATTGTAATTATTTTAAGTGCAGTAAACCCAATAGCAATTCCTGAAAGTGTATTATTATTTTAAAAAGAGCAAAAAAACTTCAAATTAGGTGACATGATTTTAACTATCTTGCAGATTTCAGAGTTCTGCTAATTTTTTTCTTTAGCGTCATTTTAATCATTTCAACCGAAGAATATGATTTTGAAACTAAGTTATTTTATCATCCAAACTGAATAATCACTGTTTTCATGGAAATTATTACAGGATTTCCATAATTGAATTTCATGTGTAGGGTAAATACTCGTTACATATCGCATTTATGATGTGATTAACGATGAAAAAAGCTACACTTGTGTGTAAGAAGAAAATATATGCGTTGCGTTGAGTTATCGCGGCAATAAACGCCTGACCGCTAGAGCGCTCTGCGTGAAACGTATATCCACGTGAGTAGTAGAAGTGTCATACTCCCTCGGTCTCCGCTGCGAAACAGGGCCTTCCCGATTCTCTTGGCGCGCGCAGGGAGGAGATGGGTGGGAGGATTAGTATTAAGGAAATAGTTGTGCAGAGAGAGGTCACGGCGGCGGCGGTTGGTCACTACTTCATCCATCCACCCGCGCGCCCCCAGAGAGCCTTTGTCGGCGGCCTCCTTCACAGACTCCCGCTCAATATCCATCACCCTCTTGGGGCTGGCTGCCTCCTCCTCCTGCCCCTCCGCCCCCGCGTCCTGCCCCCGCAGGAGGCCCAAATTATCCTTCACCCTCGATAAAATGAATGTGAGGAGACTGCTCCCCTCCACCGCCGCAAAGGTGCCAACCACCTCCATTTCTCTTTTCCATTACGCTCAGGGACCACTGGTGTGGAGGGAGGGGCCCCCGGAGTCCCCTTCCATTAGTTAGCCTCTTTCCCCATTCCCTACCTCCCCGAAGCTCTCCCCCATGTTGGTATGTTGAATATAATCATCATTGGCTTCACATCTTTGGGGATCGGGTTCGAATCCGGAGAGGAAGGGATTTTTTATGGTAAAATCCCAACCCTTAGTTGGGGTCTACGTGGAAATCCTTTCATTACGAGTGGGCCAATGCCAACGCCGTTTTTCTCTCCGCCCTGCCACAGTTCCCACAAAAATTCTACCTCCAACAACCTATCTCCTATTCTAAACGGCAAAAACTACCGCAGCAGACGACCGCATTTCTTAAGAGATATCGTCCTAAGATATACTGCCGTACTAAGATAACTATCGTTCGATGTAATGACTGCCGTTGGCCCCAGTTCAAGTCTTTGAAGTTTATGAAATTTTTTAATCGGAATTCCGTTTTCTACCCGCGGTACAATGAGGTGTGAATTTTTAAGAGAACCGCTCCATCTATTGTGAGGGTTGTGGGTAAAAATGTGGTCCAATTGACGCCTTTTGTTAGCTCAATGTTGATGAGCTCAATTCGATGCTAGGCATCCTTCCTAGGTCACCCAGTAAAATTGGACGTCCAGGCGCAAATATAATAATGGGTCCCCAGAAAATAAAATTACGTAGAGAAAAATAAAATGAAGTGACAATTTTAATGAACAAAAGAAATAATGTTGTTACCTAATCATTTTTACACACAAGAAGTTTATATGATGTTCAAGAGCGCATATTAAAAAAATATCAGAGCGAAGTCCGAAATAGCGCAGGGCTCTGGGGTGTCATTCTGTAAATCCAAACCGATCGGTACGGTAGGCTTTTCGTCGGGTGTGACGTCACACCGACGAGAGAGAGCAGCCGTGCGATTCTGTACGCACCCGATCGGTGCGCCGGCGAGCTCCAGTCGGTGCGAATCGGTGTATCGCACCGACACCTAAAAGCTGTCGGTGCGGCGGAGAATCAGTCGGTTTGCTTGAGAAACACCGAAGCAAATCTATAATTAATTTGGATTTTTAGCCCGAAATGGGATATTTGATACTTGTAATAATGATTAAACATATATTCATGGATGTAATAGCGACGTTATTTGTTATTAAGAGAGCAAATGCAAAAGTCGATGAATTTAAGGTCATAAAGTAGATGATCGAAAAGAGAAACTTCTACACAACTAGAATTCCGTAGTATTGCATTGTATTCTCTTGGCCGTTAAAAATGTTTTACTATTTGACACTAACAATTGTACGTAAATAGCACCATATTTAGGCTATTCAGCATACTGTCACCGGAATATTTTTCATAATAATTGCCAAAAATTGTCCGCGGTGAATGCCTATTATTGCGGTTTGGCTATTCTTAAATGGATGATTCCCGTTGAAAGTTTTCATATTATAATCTTACATCGTGTATGGGGTCACTTCCTTAACTAGATTACATACTAAGGTAGCTTCTGATTTCAAGAAATAGGCGATTTCGCACATTTTCGATACCTATGTTATCCCCCAATTTTGGGCCAGGGTAACGGAAGTTCGTATTAATACTTATGATTGTTTGCTTCCGGCTTCTATTTTCGTAGTTGAGGAGATATATTTTATGAATCTTTTGCATTGAACTGTAAATCATCACTCTATCATAATAAATTTCGGATTATTCATCAAATAATGTTGAAACAATGTGTTGGACAACACCATGGTGTGGTGACAACACTACTTGCAAATAGGTACTACCTACACGTACAATAACCAAGAGTGCTAATAGCAAATTTACTTAATTCTACACTCAACTTAAATTTCTTTCACCATATGTATTTATTTATCACTCATTAAATTCATTTTACATTCAACTTTGCTCTACGAAATTACATAATAAAATGTTTCATGGCACGAGCGCGCAGCAATTTCACTGTCCTAAAACCACGAATATAGAATAATATACCCACAAGAATATTTCAATACCATACCTACAATATATAATACATTCACGGATTTTCTATTTTCGATATCACGCCACTGTTTAATTTATTTCAACGAACAATTCTATCAATCTTTGGACGATTAAATACTATATCGGTACTACACGTAATGCCTTTTCTGCAACTAGAAATTCCAAATGAAAAACGCTGTTAAGTGTCGGATCTCAATCACACGAGTTAATAAATATAATCAATCAATATACAGGTTAAACTGAAATTTTGAAAGTTATTTCTGGATTCAAACGATCACAGCTGATTCATTCTCACTTCGCACACTTCATTTAATCTCGTAGCACTCAACGTCTTTTACTGATACTTCATATTCTCACGGACGCTACTAGATATGTGCTTTAAGTATAATGCACTTATTTTAATTGTCAAATACACATTGCTCAAAACTCACATAAATTAATATACGATCATTCTCTTTCCGACATCGTTGATTTCTGTTGTTGTTTTCAACCCCGAGAGCACTAGGCGGCTTCCGATAGTCATTTGTTTCTTCTATCGTCTTCCATTGGTGGGAATACAGCATGTGACCGTCAGCTTCGGAAACACTCGGAAAATTGTGAGGAGGGGGGAACATTTTGTGGGAGGAGTTACCTAACCGACTGGAATGGCACCGACTTGCATACAGAATCGCTGAAATAGGCTCCGTCGGTGGCTGAGTCCAAGTCGGTACGGAATCTCAACCGGTCGGTTGGTTAGGAAGCCCAACCGATCGGTACGGAACCGACGAATTACAGAATGACACCCCTGGGCCCAATTTTTCGACATTAGAGAGGAGCTACTCTTCCTGTAATTCCCCTACTCCATTCGCCGAACAATGGGACTCTATTCTGATTCCAACTATTGCTTATAGTAAAATGTTCGCAAATGAGTTATTAATTATCAAATCAGTAATTTAAATGCTAATCTCGTACGTACTCATAGTTCTTTATTGTCAAAAAAAAACTAATAAACCTGGAAGGATGGAAGATGAATATAACATTTCCCAGAAATATGTCTTTCATAATAGCAAATTATAAACGACATAATTTAAGTCACCATGGGCAGACGTTTTTACCGTGTCAGTAGCCATAAGTAATTAATTATTTCACTTGATCATCCTCTCATTTATGATGTAGGTGCGGTGCAATAAGACAATAGGAACAAGCCATTATTAAAGATAACGTCTATGTGCTCGCGCATCATTTTTTACTGAAATGAAGATCTGCGGTATAGAGTCACGTTTTTGGCACGTGCACTTCGCAGACCCCAACTATAGAGATGATTTGACCGTTTCAAGCAATAATTTTATTTTTAAACACACGTTACTTTTGTAAAACATGTGTCTTTCAACCATTGGCACCAACCGAACCCCATCTTTCCACATTTCTTTTGAATTTTCACATGAAATTGCATAGGCTTGAGAGCAAAACCGGGCGCTAACAAAATGCCCGTAAAACGGTCGTAAATACTTTATTAAATTATTCCATCATTTTAAGTTTGTGAAATACTGATATATGAGATTTATTTCTCCAAGAACTTAATACGTCGATGAGAAAATTAGGCACCTTGCAGACTTATTGTTCGAGTCTTATTTTATTTTCTAAGAAAATTTCTGCAGACGAAATACTAAGCATACCTAAAGCTTTAGCTGCTGTTTTACTATTTATTAGCTTTGGCTTGTTATCAGGAAAATAAAATTTTTATCTGGCATTAGTATAAAGGTGGAATAGATTAAAACAATGCGAGCTTTAACACACTTCAAAATCGTTTACACAAAGCTCCAAAGGCCGCAAATAGTTTTAGAGCGTTATGCTTGGGAAATATGAAGTAATGTGATTCGTGGAGACTTTAATCGCAGGGCAGTAACCCGCACGATTGCTCAAAATCTGAACCAAGCAAACATTCACGCGCTATGGACTAGTATCGCTCAAACGGTGGTTGCGACTGTAAAATGAATTCCTCTTCATTCGCAACTCACGGAGCACCTACTCGGTGAGCATCAGCTCTTCTTTTCACTAAATTATTTAGAACGTATGATACCCGTTTAATGATTGTCGTGTAGAAAATATCGCTTCATTTGTTATAACTTATAGAAATAAAATTGTTGCGAAATTACTTCGTTTTTTATTTGATAAGATCTATGTAAAATAAATTTATAATGTCATAAAATGTTGAAAATCGCGCCAAAGGTAAACAGGTTTCTTTTAATTGGTCTATTAATTGTTTTCTCATTGCCGCCTCACTTTTGGCATGCAAGGAACAGCTAAGCTCACACTCACTGGTCTCAATTCATTCTTTGTTGCCCTGGTGATATGTGTAAACACTCACTAAGCATTGGCAGACGAATACGTTTTCATTTCATGGACCAGGGCATTGATAAACTTGAATACTTTTTGCGTAGTTGTTTTTCAAAAAAAATAGAAAATACAGTCAAATTATACAGGTTTAAGTATGATCTCATCGTGTACGTTTTTTCTTTCGTTTTTAGCCAAGCAGACGCGAGCCTGGCTCCCTCAGTAACTCTAGAATTCTGGTACGTAAATGTGATCCGTGATCTACGGGCCCAACATTGACGACACTGAAAAATGGTGCGTATGGCCCTTCGATTGAGGGACAGTATTATCACAGAAACACTTCGTAAATTTCCACAATAAGTTTATTTGACCGACCTAAGTTTCAGTAAAACATTTCCATTGTCAACGTTAATTATATATGACAACATTTATATTACTATAGCAATGGTTGGCTGAAACCTAGGTCGGTTGAATAAACTTGTTGTGGAAATTTACAAAGTGTTTCTGTGATAATGCTGTATTTCACACATTTCAACAAATTATCGCCTGGCACTCTGAAATCTGCTCATCCATTGAGGGTTAGATTTGCTGTCTGTTCTGAGAAGACGACCACGACGTCTGTCCGTACCCTTTCGGGAGCGGGGATGGTGTGTGATAATGTTCAAGGAGAGAGAGACGGGTGATGATGGAAGTGTGAATGTCGGTGGGTGGCGGCGATTCCTTCTTCACATCACGTCCCACGAAAATTGTCGGTTTGGCGTGGCGGCAATTACGCCCACTGTGCGGCACTTATTGCCACCTGACGACAATCGTTTTCAAGTGCATCGTCGGAGGCGTTTTGATGAAGGCCGGCAGCTCCCGTGTCTGTCTGCGTTGCTCCCGTACCGGTGGCTCCTGGAAAGTTAAAACAACAGACAGGCCCTCAAGCACGCACGACGAAGTCGCCCAAATATGGGAGCTATCCATTCAAGGTATTGAAGTTAGCGCACATCGGAACACATCAGCGCACTTTAAAGCGCATCGGCTAAGCAGGAGAGTCCTTTTTCGCGTCATTAACGAGACCGACAACTCGCGAGGGTGAACCCTCACCTACGTAAGACCCTGCGAATCACCGTAGGGTGTTTGGGCATCTAAGAGGGATTGATGCATTTCGACGGATTGCTTTCTTGCACTGTTTTTGGTCCCAGTCGTGATCAGTGATCGTAGTAGATTTTCTGCCCCGTTAACTCAGGCAATATCTCTTTATTGCCCCTCTTGTCAGTTCTAGAGATTTAGGGTGTGGTCGATATCCAATATCATCATTTTTCTTCTACCGAACTTAGAAAATTAACTTTAGTTTTGGCCAACAGGGAAGAACGTGAACACACATAGGAATTATAATGGCACCCTCACAGGCATGGCTAACCTGATATGGTCGGTTTTTTGTGGTAAAGTCACGATTGTGGATATGGTAACTGTAATGCTACTATTTGAAGGGTAACTAACAGGTTTGAACTCTGCTACCTCTGAAGATTCGTTTTTCAACTTCTTTTCCAATTCTTTCAACTTATTTTTCAGCTCAAAAGAGATTTTTAGTTCAAGGCAGACTTTAGACAATATAAAATAAATAAATATGCATGAAATAGAGAAGGTGCCCGTTGAATATCAACAGGAAGGAAGAATATCAACACTAATATACAATAATAAACCATTCATATCTTATTTGGTGAAAAGAATCATTGTGTTATAATTGGATGTACACGGAATCTCGTCTTAAACAATGAGTATGGTCGTTATGGGGACTTTAACTCAAAAACGCTAAAATATTGCGAAAAATCGTTACGTTTTAACAAACATTTCGGAATTATGACGGGAATACAAAATTTGATTGAAGGAATAAGAATTTTTATTTTATTTTCTTTCGGTACCTTTCCCGTTTCCAGAAAACCACTTCTTCTAATTTAATTTTACAGATAAAAAAAGGTCTGCAGTCAAATGAAGATTAAGCTTCACGTGTATTTCTCATGTGAAAGTTATTGACATAATTTAAACACATCGATGATTATTATAGTAGACTAGCTGCGCCTGGAATGCGTTGCAGTGCCTCTTTTTATTTCTAAGTAGGCATACATATACAAAGCACACGTGTACAAAATAAATGATGGAAAATGATTTTTTTGTGTATTCGCAAATAAAGTACTCTATATTGAAGTCCCGATTGATTTCCATACTTTTCGTGGCTCGGCCCACAAATCGTTTTTGGCTTCAAAATCGGCTCCTAAACGAATTTAAAACCTAGCTCAATGAATTCCTCGTACCTACACAGGAATTCGTAAAGGAAAAATGTTGGCATGAGTTTCTATTCCATGCCTATGCTTCGGTTTCCAAGTAAATTAAATATTCTAATGTTGAGGTGGTGCAAAAACTTAAGATTTACGAGCTTATAAATCCAATTTTAGGAAAAAGCGAAGCGTGTACGAAAATCGGAATGCAGGAATTCAAAACCTTGTTCTATAAGTGATCTAATGATAAGCACTTACAATCCAGAAGCAAAAAAAGAGACCACTGCACCAAATCTTATTCTACGTACAAACTACATTCCTTTTAGCACAAATTATGTCTCACTGATATGATTCTGGTGCACGCGATTTTATGTCTCACTGATACGATTCTGATGCACTTGATAGAGCAACTCGTTAACGATCTGCTTCGCTGCCAGCTTGTTGTTCCTCGCTTGCTTGAGAAACTCGCGTGCCAACACTCATTTGTTGAAACTGTTCGTGCTACATCTATTGTACAATGTATTTAATAATTCAGAAACCTTCGAAGGCGCGAGCGCAACAACTCACCTAAGTTTCCCCGGCATGAGTTGCAATATCTCTTTTTCTTTCTAAGTAGCCACATACAAAGCAGACACATTTACGTGTACAAAATAAATGAAAGACACTGTATTTAATTAAAGTTGAAAACGCTTATTCAAGTGCTTTGGTATATAAATAATTTTGGTCTTACAGCCCTCTACAAAAACAAATACATTTTTCGGTTGTCCCACTCGTGAGCATGTGAAATGCAAGGATATTCCATATTTAATCCACACACTTGAAACGATTGACATTTTGCCTTGTTGATGGTCACTGAGAAGGCACGGCGAACTGTAGTCATTTCACTACCAACTATCAAATTAGCCACTGAACCTTTAAATGCTTCAGGAGTGAATAGCCATATTCATGAAATCGCTATTAAATGGACATTCACGTCTGGTTTCCAAGGAAATTTTCTATTGTTGAAATGGAAGAAAAATTGATGAATTTCGAGATAAAAACGCAATTCTTGGACAAAAACGAGGCGTAGAAGAAAATTGAATGAAAGAAATAAATACTGCATTCTTTAATGTGTTCTATGATACAAATTTCCATCCAATATCTTGAGTGCAAGTAATTTAAAAAAGCAATTAAAGAAAAACCTGCACCGAATTCAATGCTTTTCTTATGGGAGTAAATGATAACAATATTGGGGTAAAAACAACCCCAAAAATTGCCTTTTTTTGTAATTCAGAAACCTTCATGAGCACGCGCACAACAACTCACCAAAGTTTCATCGCAATCGGATGAATGGTATCGGCGTGCATAAAAAAATGAACAAAACAAGCATTTTTTATGTATAAGATGTGAAAGTTACTGACATATATGTGTTCACACATCGGTTATTATTAAAGCAGATAAGTCAATCTGTCCTAAGTGATGAAATATTTGTCCGTCCACTTTCAGCATTCTCTCCCGCCATATTGAAATTAACACTTACCTACTGTTTATGACATACATTCTCTCTTCATTTACCAATTCCTTTATTCCACATCTTCACAACTCAGCTTGCTCTCTCCCAAACCAAGGATTGTAATTCATCAAAATTCTTTGAGCTCATAAAAAATGTGAAACTTCCTTTCTCACTCTGGCTGCGAATAAGTGCACTTTAAAATCGTTGTAAATGGTCAAATTTGATTATTTTTCCTCATTTCCCAATTATAGAACGCCCTATTATGGATTACGCAAGTAGGTATGATTTTGAAGCTGTTTTCTATTCTACCGGTCATGAATCTAGACAGAGGAGTAAGTTTTTCAGGAAATCCTGATCCCTAAATAGACGTCATGAGGAGAGCACTTTAATTCCAGTGAATTCCTTGCCATCTATCGTTAAGAGAATAAGCTTATGCAGTCCGCAAATTATTGTGCACCCTTACTCTTTCCCCAAATTAATTATTATCTTACCTACTAACAAACTATTCTGACCAGCTGGAATTGCCATTGTTGTTGATCACCTTCATTATTTATTTTTGCTAAAACTACCGCTAATAAATTTGTCCGACAAACAGAAACATAAATCTTTACACAACTTTTGGTCGTACAAAGAAAGGCCTCCAACGCATACCATTGCTCAGGCAATGCCATTTGAGTGCTCGCAGAAATGACGTTTCTACTCAGCGCGGTAGTCTTAAAATGAGATAAATTCTTGAAGGCTTTACATCGAGGGAAATGAATGATATCTCACTACTTCTGGTTGCCCTGAATGGATATACACCTTTCTACTACAAAATTATGCCCATTCAAAACATTCCATTACCGGGAGCGGGTTCATATGGCCCCCTTTCAACCGAGTTCTCACAAATCTGGCTGTCGTCTTCTTCTATTATTCACCCAGTTACCAAGCGACCTTGTTCGTGATCTTGGCAGCCCTAGATACTTCCGTAGCTTCTCTTCTCCCCGACCTAGCGCAGCATTGGAGGCCATAAGGCGCCGTCTGTTTCGGCTCACCTCCATCGCCCTTTCCCCGAGAGATTAATAGGTCCTCCACTGGAGCCCTACACCAAAAGAACGAAAGGATGAATGGGATAGATGTGCTTCAACGCCTCCTTCCGGCGTAAGCTCTTTTAAAGTAATATCGATACTCCAATTTGTGCGTGATAGCCTGTTATAAAAGTCGATTAAGGTCGATATCTCGACTCCCACCTCATCTGTTTCGCCACGATATGGCCTCTCCGCCCCCATTAGGGAAACGATTGAGGACTCTTGATTTCAATTACCTTCTCTTCCTGACCCTTTCCAAGAGATTTCCTCAAACCCTTTCTCCCGTCCACCCACTCACCCTTCCGCTCCTGTCTGGTCCACGACCATTCATCCCATCATTTCCATCCACGAAAAATTGCAGTCAAAACATCTTACCCTACCCCAATATTTTCCATCTCACCTAGATCAACTTCAAGGTCAGCAAGAGATGTTTCTTCCCTGAAGAGTCTAGGCAGTTGATTAATGAATGAGAACCATGCTCGATTAAACACATGAGTTCACCAGAACATTTAAAAAATTGGTTTTGCTTGGCTGTTTCACAGAAGGTTAGGCTCAAAATATAAAAATAAACGCTTACTGTCACAGATCAACAGGCCTTTTAGACAATCTGTATGCAAACAATTACCTTTATACTTTAGAATGAACATTACACTAATGAAATAAGATTAAATTTCATCTTTTACATACAGGAAAATTTAAACTAAAAAATAAGAAGAAAAGAAAATAATTAGATAATTGTTACTTGGTATGCTTACATCAAGTTGCTATATTAGGCAAACATATAATAATAATGACCAAAACTGATTAGTACAAAAAATACTGTGCATAACCTAGATAAGTACTCAAGTTATCATGCCGGTATATCCTAGGCAATGGCAAATCTCTTTTGGTAATGGCAAAATATAGATTAGCTTATGGAAATAGTCATGTCAAGCGATATTACTATTAAATTCATAATGCATAATGCAAGACCGTACGGTTATTTGAAGCTTTTACAGGTTCGTAGGTTTAAACAAGAGGCATTGTTGGGTAAAGGAAGGTGGAGAGAAACCCGGCGTCAGTATTAGCTGCTCTAAACAAAAGGAGGCTAGGAGTCCAAAGTTTTTTTCCAATCTGACGGATGTAGTACCCATTATCCTTGAAGCGCCCTCCACATAGCATTCAAGTAGAGATAACGTAGTGAAATCTACACCACTGCCGGGATTCAAACTCGAGACTTGGATTAAGTAGGCAAGTGTTGTAGCATCTAATTAAACCCGATCCCAAAACAAATAGCAATTTTGCAGAGCGCTCATAAAATTCGCTGTCATTAGCATTTACGTATGTAAAAATCAATAAATTTTGCCTGAACTTCCCAAGTACGCAAAACTATTTTCACATGCCATTTATCTTTTTGCCCATAATGTCATCTTTTGAAAATCACGCATCATCTCTTTAAACGAATTTTCAACTGCAAATAGGCATTAATCCAGCTCAGATACCTCTCTCATAACAAAGTAAATGATTTTTTAGTCAAAGTATTTGGAATCATAATCATAGACCTCTACTTCCCTTCACAGTGATGTATTCTTTCATGAGACTTATGCTAAGATAACCATAGATATGAGATTGAGATGAGAGGTTTACCCATCACTAAAAAAACTCTGTGTGATACCATTGTTACCAGCACTGTAAAATTCAGCACCACACCCAGTTTATCCATTTGCACTCATTCTTGAATTTTTGTAAATGTGAGAGAAATGTATTCTATAAAAATCGACTTACTGACACGCACGCATATGCAATGCGCTGGAGTTCATTATGTAGGTGGAGGACAAATTAACTAAGGTCTGAGAAAGATGAAATTTCACTGTATTTAGGCTGCTATTAAAATGTAGATAAAGTGTTTGGTCATCACAGAAAGATGTTATTACAGATTCGGGTTAATTGCTGGAAATATGTGCCTTAATTATTAAAATATTTAATGCGAAAATGCCACGAATAAAGATATAGAAACGTCTCCAAGTGCAAGCCAAGTAAACAGGGGATCCAAGTTCAATCGAAGTACGCCACAAATTGTAGTAATTTCCTTCAATGTTGCATCTCCGGTTTCCGCGGCGTCTGGAATTATGCTGCTTGGCTTCCGGGATTCCCCCCGTTGAGTTGCCTATTGTTGACGACTATAGTTTCTCCAGCCATCCTGCTTGCGTCTTCAGGTCAGCTGGCGACTTCAGGTCAGAATACGCCAGCAGGATGGCTACAAAAACTATAGTCGTCAACAATAGACAACTAAACGTGGGGGGAAATACCGGAAGCCAAGCAGCATAATTTTTCCGTCATTCCAAAAACATGATAGAAGAACAGAAGAGTACCCTCAAATTCAATATACAAAATAAATTCGCATGTTACGCAATCAATACGCAATATAAATAATACATCCCTCTCGAATAACACTAAAATAGTTGCTGTCCCGAAACCCCCTGCCAGACGCACCTACGGGTAAGTACGCAGATAAAGATGTACGTTATTAAATGCATAAGGCCCGTTTTACACGGGGCACGTAATTGCACATTCTGATGCACGTACGAACGTGCATTTCAAATTGTATCATGTAAAGCCGTGAATTGCAAGAACGCATGCGTGAATGCATGAACGCGAGATGGCAAAATAGCCCCTGCTCTGATTCGAAAACGATTGCACGCCCGATTGAGAAAAACATGCAGTTTGAAGTTGTGCAATTTCGTGCCCCGTGTGAAACGGCTTTCATAGTACACGTAGTGGCAGTCACAAGTGGTGTCATACTTCAATATACGGGACCGTGAAAGAGTTAGAAGTGGGTTACCGCGTCGGGAGTGTATCAGCTGGCCACTTCCACCACCCCCGTGATGCCGCCATTGCCGCGCGAGGGGGCGGGACGTAGCGAGACCGGGGGCTATGTGCTCCTCCGCCGCCCCCCAAGGCGCCCCAACCCTTGCCCCCCCCCCCTGCTGCCCACCCCTCCCGGCCCGCCCCGGAAGAAGGGAGTGGAAATGACGGCACTGAATCTCCTTCGAATGCCCACCCGCGCTGGGCACCAGAGCATATTCCGCCCACTGCGTCCCAAACCTCTCATTTTGGACCCCCAGGGGGGGGAGGGGGCTCCCACCCCCCACCCCCTTACGCATCCCATCTCACTCGTATCCCTTGGGAGGAACATTATGGAATACGTTCTGGGAGGTCGGGTGTCCGTGAATTCATTCATTCGACGGCCAATTTGAGCGAGGAAGCTATTTCTGGACGCATGGGGTAATAATGTGGTAGCAAAGGTTTGGCATAATCAATGTGATTTCTAATTTGCACTCAAATTAACTTAGCAACGACGATAAGTTCGACCTTAAAAATAACCTGCAAAGGAGTTCCTAAGTCACAAAGGAGAGCTAGCTACCAAAATTGAAACCCACAGGAAGTATTGACAGGGCAAGTTGAAAGAATGTGCTACTATGTCCCTCCACAATGCTCAATAATTTTTGACATTGAAGATTTCCCATATGATGATATGCGACTAATGAGGCAAAAGTACTCGTTAATTATGCTTTTCGGAAATCATAAGGTTGCTAGAATGATGACAAACGACCGCATTGGCAGTGAACTCAAGCAAAAAGATTGATAAAAGTCATATTTGAAGTAGGGCAAGCGTTAGGCAATCATCAAAGGAACGGCGGTGAATAATAAGCAAGATAAAGGTTCAGTATGAGAGGTATGAAATGAAGATATATAATGAGAATACGAGGGAAATGAGGTGCTCTTGCAGTAGAAAGATTGACATTAATATTTAGGTGTAAGAGCATAGGTCAATTAATTGGAAAGAGCGTACCTTGGTAGTATTTTAGATGTAATCGGGCTTTGTAGAGAGAAACTAAAGAAAGATTTGCATTGGCTGAGGAAGCATTCATCCAAAGATTTAATGAGGAGCACTTCGGGGAAATAATTAAAGTGAAGATTAGGTTAAAGTTAACGTAAAATATAGCGATTTTTGTCTTCAATAACTGGTTTCTGTGGATGTGCTCAGATTGGATATTTTCGATATTTTGATGTGGAGTAGGACGGGAAGGGTGGTGATTAAGCTGGGCGCCAAGGAAGTCAAACGCGCAACTGATGAACACGGGAAGGGTGGAGAGAGAAATTCTGAGGAGGTAGAGGAAGTGTACGTAGGAAATAGTGAGAGATAGCATTCTGTTGAGGAAAATGATAGGCGAAAGAAATAAGGTTAAAGGCGAAAGAAGAAGGGAACATGTTAGAAAATGTGGACGACATGAGGGGAGGCAAAACATAAGAAGAGTTTTAATTTTTCAGTAACTCGGGGCTAGGTAATCCATGGCGAATACTACCTGTTTTTACTAATTTTCCGTTGGCGGAATAAATAATGCCGATGAAGAATGAATGAGAATGAAGCTACAACCTGTTTCGCTATATTTTCACCGCAGACGCCAAATGAGACCACTAAGCATCTCGTAAAAACTGAAACAGCTAAAAACTGACGGCAGTAAAAGCTTACGAAAAGTCTTTTGGAAAGTGATCAGAAGCTGCTTACAAGATGGTTACCTGTTCATTCAACTTTGGCCGAAGATAATGTTATCGCTTCTTCACTTGTGTTTGACGCAAAGCTCCACCATGAACGTCACCATCGCATAATTGTATTGAAATATAACATAAAATCAAGTAAGAGATATGGTAGAAATGGACGCCTATTACTTGGTGGAATACCCGTGAACAATTTATGTGTCGGATTCACCGGGAAAATCTTAGATCATTGAAGGTAGAAATGCTTTTCTTGTTTTCAACCTCAGCAGGACGAAAAGTGCTCGTATATGAAGCTTTGATTCACAACTATATGAAGTAGTTTCTGCATTTGAGTATTGCATTATCTATCTGTGGTTACTTTAAATAATCTAAATCCGTTTAGATATAGATAATGCGTGCAACTTTGTATATGTTAGTGTGAATAATTTGAATCCACTATCTCCAGCCAGCTCCAGACTCCTCTACTCTACAGAAGACTCTGGTCACCTCTCCATGATCCTGGCACCTATCTCCTTATGTTCTATCTGGTGTTCTAATCAGTTTTGCCCTCATCTATAAACGTCACTTGATCCTTCTCAAATTATTGACAGGATTAGCCAAACCTCTTGAAATTTTTAAATTAGGAATCATTGAATATTTATATTTTATTGCATTACGACTCATAAACTAAGGGGGAAAAGGTTGAAATCCAGCTGCACAGAAGTAACTAAGCAAGCACGTTTTTCCATGCTCGACCAGAGTAAGATTCACCTCGAAAAATTAAAAATATCCTATGTAAACCTGATCCGTTTTATGTAAATTGGAGAAGCTAAGTGCTAAAATCTTATAAGTAAAAGAATCAAATAAGTAAATACCTCGAAAAACAGCAATAGATATGGGATACCATGCTTTATACCACTATCAGGCAACTATCTAATTCCATAAAGAAAATTAATAGAATGAAACCTGTTTTGTTACCTATTTGAAATTAACAATGCATAATTATCTGACACACATTCAATGGGTCGCCGGGAAATAGCTAAAATGCCATATAAATCCGATACAATTATTTTTGCGGACTTTGATGATGCCTAAGAAAACTATTCTAATTTTATATGAGTGTTTGCGACTATAAAGTGAAACTAAACCTATCTCTTTTTTTCACCGTGGATACTGCGGCTGCAGTACTTATTTCTCCAAAGTCCTAAATGACTAGACTTATTTTCTATGATAGGTTTTCAAGGTTGATAGACCCGTCGTCGTTATTATTCACAAACACATTAGGTTCCTCAGGTTTTTCGGGCACCAAATATGTGATCTGTCAAATTATATACTTTAAAAAGCAGGTCGACGTCCTTTTGAAAAAAAAAACAGTTCTTAATAAATAACGTTTTTGCTTGAGAAGATTACCACGCTAATCAGAATACGGGGCATGGAAGCGAGAATAAATGCTTAAGAATTAAACTCGTTTGCATACGAAGGCGCTAATATCAAGCGGGCGGGAAATCTTTGCCGCCTGGTGCACGAAATATAAATTTCTCGATAGAGACGTTTTCTTGAAATTAACAGCATAACGAGAGGAGGCCAAGTGAAGATATTTCGAAGGCGACACATAAGTACAAGACATCGGCACACGTGGAGGTTTGCAATTAGCAGGGTGTCTCGACACCCACCTCTGGTCCTCACCACCAAACGGCTCCGTCTCGATTTTAATGCCAGTGTTTATGGGGCGCAAAAAAAAACGGTGTCTGGCATCAGGAGATTCATTTGCCACCCCGTGAATCCACACGGAGAGTGTTTGGTGAGTCGTTCCGGGTCCACTTTCTCCGACCACTTCTCTCGCCTTGGTCCTGACAAACAACCACCTCTTTCCTCCCCCTCCCCTCCACCCTCTCGACTTCGCAAAACAAAAAAAAGAAACGGAATCCGTGAGTTTGATGAGCCACAGAGTGAGCCATGCCATACCACCCCCACCGGAAGCAAGATTGCTCACAGCAGACAATGGAACAGATTTGTAACGGTTCTCGACGCCGAAGAAAGGTCAAAGAACGTCC
Organism: Pyrrhosoma nymphula; assembly: GCA_963573305.1. Taxonomy (NCBI): domain Eukaryota; kingdom Metazoa; phylum Arthropoda; class Insecta; order Odonata; family Coenagrionidae; genus Pyrrhosoma; species Pyrrhosoma nymphula. The sequence goes on from OY754333.1 coordinate 145,243,726, forward strand.
TCTCCATTGAAACCGAAGGGTCTCCAGATGCACTCAACGGATACAGAATGTCGTCTCGGGAGCTTGAAGAATGCGGCATATTACACCCAAGTATTAATATTAGCATGCTTTCCCAACGGGATAGTCGAATGAGAGGTAGCTGTGTTACCGTCGTTCATCTGGATCGCAATGACAGGCTCAATCAGGTTCCAACTGGAATTTTCTTCTATGACTTCGAGTAAAGAACGTGCTAGGCATTTAAGGAATTCAAATGAGGAGTATGTTAGGCATTTTATTCATTGCACTGTCGTTGGGATATAATTCCATCTCGCAAAATATTGTTCCCAGCGCGTTCCCGGCGTCGACTCCCGTTGAGTAGCCACGCGACGCACCACCTATCGAATGCATCTTTTTATGATGCTCCTTCTTCAACGGTTCCCTGACGATCATCATGCGACGGTGATTGAAGGTGCACATGCCTGCCTCTTCTATTAAGCATGCCATTTCACCTCGCATGTCCTCAGATAGAGTTCAAGGGAAATTGGTTCTTTCTTTAAAGATACCTCATTTCTCGTAACGGAGGCACTTTGCCTAGGTCCAATGGCAAGGGGACATTTTGGAGAGGAGATTTAGATATTCTAGAGCCATCTTTTTGTAGTGATGACGCGCAGCTGATCCTCGTCCTCCATCCTGGTGCACAATGGGCTGGCCATATTTACCGCGTCATAAGGACCTTCCGCATTGGAGATTCCACCCACGGGCTGAGAATAACCTCTTTATCCTTCCAAACAATACTCCGTGCGGCTTCGGGTCACTGACGGCGCGTCCATAAGCAATTTTTCGTCATCATAAAACTAAGCCTTTGTAATAGTACATTCATCGTTATGAGAGAACTGATGGGCTGATAGGGTAAGGGTTGTTGCGCCAGTAGGAAGAGTGGCTTCCCATCTCGAGGGGGATAGGTAACTGCGGAAGTATTTCAGTCTAGTCCCGATCTCAACATTGGGGCCACGTGAGGAGCACAGCAGCTAGCGAAGTAATTCGTCGGTCGGATGAGACGTTCAAAGAAACAGTTTAATGTATTCAAACACCGCACTTAACAAATAATGTTGTAGAGTGTGATATTATAAGAGTATTTGATTACCCTGTGAACCCCTTAGTGCATTTCATGCTAATGTCGATGCCAGGGGTGGGATCACGGTTCCCTCTTTCGCGTTGCCGTTATCGTTATGTTAAACGCAAACCGCCCTAGAAGGACAATGTTCATATTTAAAGCCCTAATAAAACACTCCAATTCAAATTTGCAAAATTAAAGCAGCCGGCAAAGTTTGAAGAATTACGATCGTGTTTTCACTCTCATTAGCGCGATTTAAAGATAACGATAACGCGAGCGCACGCGTTATGAAGTACCGTAATCTAGCCCCAGGCGTCACTCCGTCTCTCCTCTATTCCGATAAATAGTCTTTCCAAAACGTTCTATACACCCATCCTTAATAGCTAAAAAATGGCCCCGGACGCTGTTCGCCTTCCCCGAAAAACCAACCGGGCGTTTGCCTCGTGACGTTCACAGAAGCCAGCATTCGAAATTGCACTCGCATTAATTTCCAATCATTGCGCCTGCACAAAATTATGTGGTACGCAGTCACGCGCACGGATGCGAAGTTATACACCGAAGACGGTCAAATTCGCCTTGTAAAAAATCATTTGACTTCACCGTGATTCGAACCCAGATCCCCCAATAGCCGGTCAGTTGTGTTAGCCAGTGACGCCACCAAGCCATCTTAATTCAAGGCGAAGTTCAGCGGAATTGAATTGCTTGAATTAATATGGCTTGGTGGCGTAACTGGCTGACTCACCTGACCAGCAATTGGGAGATCCCGGTTCGAATTCCGGTCAAGTCAAATGATTTTTTTCAAGGCGAATTACACCGCCTTTGGAGTAGGTATAGCACTCTCACTAGTTTATTGTTTGAAAGGAGAGGCGGTCCAAAGCTTTGCTCATTTGCTAAGATAATAAGGGACGGATTACTCGGGGAGAAAAACCCGGAGTCGAAACTTGTCTGCTCATAATTAAAGGCGCCATGAGGATCATAGTTTTAACGTCCTATCCAACGGACGGAGTACTACACTGGTGCCAAGTTCCCCACACACAAGTCACCCAATTAGGGATCGGGGTTCCACTAAAGAATATCCACCCCTGGCGAGATTCGAACTTGAGCCCTCAGGACAGGAAGCCAGTACTCTATCCACCATACCAGCTGGACCCCAAATGCGCCATCTCTCTTTAATATTAACGTGAGTTGCCGTGACGGTAGCCGCTAATTTCGAAAGTACATGCTCTCGGTTTTCTCGACGATTACCGACAGTAAGAGTGCACAGCGAGGCCAATATAGTCTCACATTGCAGCGGCGTTCGCTTATCAAGGTGAATGTTCTATTTTCGATTAAACCTTACCGCCAAATAAACGTTTTAAAATATATGAGAAAACCTTTCCGGCGTAATTCTGTGGAAACTTTTAATGTGCACATTGAAAAATCACTTGGTTAAAATTCCACTCTTAAATTACGAAAAAACCCGACCCAGGTTTCGGCAACTCAATGCCATTTTCAAGGTACCTTTCTTCTACTAAAGGTATCCTTGAAAATGGCACTGAGTTTCCGAAACCTGGGTCGGGTTTTTTCGTAATTTAAGTGTGGAATTTTAACCAAGTAATTTTTCTACATGCGTTTTAAAATATAACTAGAATAAAAATCGAAATATTGTGATAAAAATATCATATAGCTGTAAACATTTTTTGTGCATTCCTGTGTTGTGTTACAAAGTACTGACAGTCACGGGTATTTAGGAAAGTAAAAATAAAATATAAATCTTTTGGAATTTATTACATGAAACATTGTCATTGCCCCTTAGCATGACGCATATCAAATCAGAAAAACATACCCTTTTCACTCATTTAAATATCCCTCAACATTGTAATAAAGAAGCGAAAAAAAACAGCCGTAAACCAAGGCCATAGATAAATATATATCTATGGCTATGCCATAAACATTACTGAGGTGACACGAGAGTAGTCAAATTAGTCGTCGTAGGCCGGGATGTAATAGGGAACAACGATGTTAAACATCTAAATACCGTTCCCTTTCCTAGCGCTCATAACTCACCACAATGTAATACCTGCTGTTGCATGAATAAGATTTCCTTGCTCTCTCATTGGCTACGTATCAGACAGACGAAAGAGTTCAGCTGAAATGGATGCGGATTGAATTTCTACGCATCGCCGAGATCGAGGAAAAGGAAAGAAACTGTAAGAGCATGATTGGGTGAACGTCCAATCAGCTCCGTCTGCGCCACGAATTTCCTCAGGAACCTCCAATCCCAGCCTCTTCCTATTTGCGAAGGGAATCTTCCTCGGAAAAAAACACACGCCAGAGTGAGTTGGCACATTTCTTGGATGTTTTTTATGACAACTCCGAGGAAGTATATTGCCGAGATGTTCGCCATCCGACATTAATTCCTCGCGAGCAAAGGAGGTGTGACTCTGCCGATTGGTCCTTTTCCCATCCAGCCCGAGAATTGGAGACCGCCCGGAGGTATCCCGAAATCTTTGAAGATCCAGTTCCGTCCTTTGAGAGAGGATAGTGAAAAAACCACCATCTTCGAGTCACCACAATGAAAATGAGATTTGTTTTGGACGTAGATCTTTGGTTTTAGATTTAAATAATGAGGCTTTTTGGGATAAAAAGAACGAAGCTGGCCATAAAAGACTGAGGACACAAACTAGAGCATGTAGAAAAATGTAATTATCTGGGTGTACTACCCAGAATTGGCTCTGGGGGGAATTGGCTCTGTGGTAAAGATAATTGAAGGAGAATAGCGTTTGCAAGGGAGGATATACAGGACAAATAGCAGAGGATTAATGACGAGGATCTTGATTAAAAATGCAAAGAAGAGACTGGCTGAGAGTCTAATCAAGAGTAGAGCGCTGAGCGGTGTAGAAACATGGACTCTTGAGGGGAGAGGATAAGAACAGGCTGTAGGCCTTCGTGATGTGGATATTTGAGGAGAATGAAGAAAGTGCCGTGGACTGAAAAGAAGATGAAATAGGGAAGTGCTCTACATCGTGGGTGAGGCGAGGAAACTCCCGATAGAGATAAGATGGAGGCAGAGTAGGTAGTTGTAACAGATAATGATAAGCGAAGGGATTCAAAAGGCCGTGATTAAAGGGAAGATGTTGAGTTCGTGAGGAAGGGGAAGAAAGAGAATAAACTTATGGAAGGGGTGAATAGGGGCAGGACGCATCTACCGCAGAGGAATTAAATCATGCAAGGAGACAAAGCACTGCCGCTGTTAAAGGTCAGAATCCTTATTTCATTTGAACCTATCTTAACCGGTGTATTACTTTTAATAATAGTAATAGTATCGAGGCTGGTATTGTAGACATGTTCTATAATAATGAATAAAGAGCACTTTTACAACATTTTCAAACGACGCGAAGGTTTCTCTGCATTGCTGCTCTGGGAGATAAAGAGAATAGGATAAGATATGGAAGGTGTAGGGTTGCTGCGGGGAGTACAAATGTGCGCCAATAGTGGATGTAATCCAAGGAAAGCGTTGCTAGAAAAACCAAGTTGTTTGGTTGGTCATTTGGGCGAGTTGACCGTCAACTGAGGCCATTTGCGGCATTGAGGACAGTGGGTCGGTTGGTAAGGGACAGGTGACATGAAGAGTGTAGGAAGGGTTAAGAGAAACCCAGAGTCGACATAGGAACATAGGGGACCAGAGGTTAACGTCGTACCATGTGGAGAGAATCTCAAGGGTAAAATATCGTCGATGGAATGCTCTTTACTTGGAACTTAAGTAGATTACAATAGAATTGAATAAACCTTTATTATACCCTGCAACAGGTCCCCTAGAGCAACAATATGATACAATGGAATAGCAGCGAGGTAATTAACAAATGATTTTGTTCAAATCAGAAAATAAATGGAGCTTAATAACCAAGAAAAATAAATACAAAAACAATTACCCTTAGTCACAAACAATAACTGTACTTGTGATACAATTGAATTCAAGTATAGGTAGATATAGATATGATACAAGATAATCGAGAGGTAAAACCCCTAAGGTTGATATTCATATGAGATATAAGACACTGTCTCCGGCGTTATTCTGTGGAACTCCTTCATTATAATAATAAAAAAGCACTTGGTTGGCACGAGTAATCCGAAGGCCACCCCCACCCCACCCTCCTTCAAAAACACCCTTGTCCGTTACTTATGCTCCCCATCCCCCCCCTGTTTTCATAACCCACGGATACCTATATAAGTGTAAGCCACCCAACTATTTGTACCTGATGATGGCATGGGATGCTGAAACCCGGGTCGTTTCCTTAAAATAAAGTGTGGAATAACAACCAAGTGCTTTTTTATTATTAAAATTTCATACCAGATTTTAAAAATTATTTTAAACAGTAAAAACAAAGAACATGAATGGATCATGAAAAAAAGAAACAATTTTTATCTAAAAAGTAGTAATGAGAATTTAATACAGAACAAGCTAAACTATTCAGGAAAACATTCTTTTAATAAAATTCCATACAATTCGGAGTGAAAAATTAGCAAAGAACGAGATTTCGTCAAATCAATTGGAATAGAATTCCAGAGTAGAGAGGCAGCCACGACAAACGACTTGTGAAAGGTAGTGGTTCGGTGGGTCGGAAGTAGAAGGTTGCTAGGTTCTGTTCTAGTAACAGGTTGCATGGTTGCATTGCATGGTTAGTAGTTATTTTAGGAAACATATCAATTAGCATATATATGCCTAGGTTGCGCACAGTTTTGGAAAAGGACAGCTCAATATACCCAACTTTGATTTTGGGATCGGTGCAGGGATCAGTGTTCCGATGAAAAATCTCCACTGCTGCCTAGACTCGAACCCGGACGTTATCGAAGAAAATACTTCTGCTACCACACTAACCAGATCCCCACAAAAAAGCCACGTTAGATAGCAATATGTAGGCTCGGGGGTGTTTACAAGGGCAGGGAGATTCACGGAGCATAAAAATATTTGGAGGAAATCTCAATGCTCGAGTGACGATCCTGCTCCACACCCGTTGCAGTTCTACATATTTTAGAACGTCTTCATAACCCTTTGTTTCTTCCGGTGTCATTTGAGGGAAAGGACTCAGAAGGCTCGGGGATGAAGCAGGGAGGATCAAGATGGGAATTAAAAGTTATAGGGGGGTTGAAATGGAGGGTTGGCGGTGTAAAAAGAAGTTATTATAACATCGACCCCTCATCTCTGAACATTCTGAGCTTCTTAATCCCATACGCTAAAAAAAATTGAGCTTCTCACTTGAGATAATCTTGTAGTTGACTTTTTCGTGACTAAGTGTGACCTTTTAAATAAGGTAATTACAGCACAGCTGAGAGAGATTCGCGATTTTGATAATAAAAAAAGTACTGTATCATTCTCACAACACGTTTTTAGATGAATGTATAGTTTAAAAAATAATAATTCTGATTGCCTCTGTTATACACTGGGGCATAGGATTTAATCGCCATCAATTTACTCCGACTTATCTCATCAGATCATTAGATGCAATCGTCATGACTGCAGCTACAATCGCTGTGGCAGAAGCAACGGCGGTAACGGAGCTCACCGTCAACTGCATCACACGCATCCCATCAATAACCCACCTCTTGTCCACTTCCTAAAAATATCTGTTTTTCTTTTAAGCTTACTAACTATCACCGCCATACACGCCTTATTTTCTGTTTTTCGAGTTTCCACATTATTTTCCTTCCATCGCTGTCACGCAAAAATCAAACAATTAAGCTAAAGCAGCAGTAAAAATTATGAATCTTTTATGGAGAAAAGTATGCCAATATTTTGTCACCTTACACATGGGTGACGGAAGGCGATAGATAGGTGTTTCAGAGGTCTCGACCGGAGAAATCGAGTTTCGGCCCCACCGCACGTGAAAATACGAGAGCGTATCGGCGAAACTTTAAATCTAATGTCTCCACTTCGCGGAGCGAGAAAATGATTTCAGCGAACTCTTCTTCCGCCGAATAACGGCAAACGCTCTTTAACGACCCTTGGTCGTCGCAGAGACTGGAAATCCGGAAAAGAGTAGACCCAAAAGGAATAAAAAGAAGAATATCGTTCCGGCATAATCTCTCTCTCTCCTCCTCGTAAATATCTTCGTTTTATCGTCCCTCACGAGGGCCCATTTTATATCTTCGCCCGCATTCATATACATGTATATAGACGCGTGTATGCATATACATACCTTAGAGGGCGCCCGGGGCGATTGGATATCCACTGGCGCCCTCCGTGCCCGCAAACCAATCATAATAAAGGCGTCCCTTCTCCCGTCCCGAGATTTCACCGCGCAGGGCGACGGCAAACACGGCGAAATGTGTCAATAGCACAACACACACTGGCGATCGAGAATTTATCTCTCCCCCTTCCTCCCGATGGAACTTTAAGAGAGCTGGCTTTTGGAATCGGAAAGAAGAGGAACAAGTTTCCCCCCCTCGGCCATAATACTCGGCCCGGCCTAAGCCCGTCTCTCTAATGAAAGAGAATATAATCTCATTAGCGGGCACTTCATGGTCGCCTCTCCCGTTCGACTCACCACAATCCGTGCGCATCTCAAGTCAGCTTCTCCTTTGGTCACCGTGAAGTCTCCTCCTCCTCCCACCCCCCTTTGTTCCACTCCTCCCGCGGCCTTCGAAGCTTTTATTGGTCCTTTGAAACTCAGGTAGGCAAAGAACTCGAACCATCATCCCGAGAGGACCAAAAGGACTTCCGCAATACTTGCGTTCAGCGACCCCCATGGCATCCCTCTAAGGAACGGGGAAAAAAACGAAAAAAATATTTATTTTTTTTAACATTTTATGAAATGACTGTCGTAAAAGTATCTTCAAAAGTTTTCTAATCCTTGTTTTTACCCTGCTTTCAGAGTTTAACAGAGTGCGTCATTAACATAAAAATGTTTAGTCTTTCTTAAATAACCAGTTCTCATGAACGAAGTGAAAATTCAATCATGCAGAGAAATAAAATAAAACGTCCAAGAAAGGTTTGAGGCATGGCTCCATAAGAAATATTGTGACACGAGCTAGACTAGATGGTGGAATAGACTCTTGTGGAATAGAATTTGGTGGATTAGATTCCCGTTCCTATTCCAAAACAAGATGGCATTTATGACAATATTTTAGGTAGAAAAGCATATATGCCCTCAAAACTTTCTTTATTATGAATGTAACGGAATACCTAAACCGTATGTGAACCGTAACGCGAACAAACCTATCTATTACGTCTTAATAATACAGCAAAGGCACAACAATTGTAGTATTTTAAAACTTAACCGCACTCGTAGTTACCAAAAGGTTATCAGTAATCACTTTTATATCGGGTACTTTAAACCTAAAGTTAACATTAATTCTGCATCGGTTAAATATCAACATTTGAAAAATTAATTCCCAAAACCTTCAAAGGTATAGATTGGTTATAATTTGAATTCATGCTATTTTCCGCATTCCTCATCCCAATGCACGCTAGTCAACAGCATGAAATTTGTTTTTTTCTGATTTAGTTTTTCCTACACAGGATCATTATTTCAATATCAAGCATTCATAAAAGGAATTAGTTCCTTTTATAAGCAGAACTCAGTTTCTATAATCGGCAACCCCAATAAAATCATATCACTGGAATTAATGATGAGTTGTTCTCGGGTTTCCCACCGGGTTAGGCTTTTCATGATTGCCGACGTTTCTGCAGGAGACTTTCCTGCCATTTTCAACTATGTGGATAGGCAGGAAAGGCACGAGGCAAAGAAATGGCAGGAAAGTCTCCTGCCGAAACGTCGGCAATCATGGAAAGCCTAATCCGGTGGGAAACCCTAGAACAACTCAACAGAATTATTCGCCGGGAAAGCCTAAAATCATACATCACTGGAATTAATGTTGGCCAAAAGATCGAACTGAATGACAATCAATGAATAGAAATACTTCGCAAAGTAAAGAGCCAATTACTCCAAAAGGTTAGGCAAAAGGAAAAAATTAAATGAATACCACGGAGCTCAGTGTCCATAGGAAAGCAGCTAATTAAAAGTACTGATAAATCCATTCTTTAAGTTTCTCAGGATAGAAGTTGAATAGACAAACACATCCCGTAACCTTTAGGATTGAAATGTAAGTGTTTCTACCTGAGCAAAAAGTTAATTATGTTTCTTAGGCTATCTAAGAATTTGGAAAAGTCTTGTTTCAAACCGCATTGGATCGGTATTTGAAACTTGATTATCTAAAACTGTATCCGAAACGAAGGGCAGAAGGGCATGGGAGACTGCTGTGCCCTCCTGCTTCCTTTAGAAGGGCATTTCCCAAGTTTCATCTCGACGCCAGGGACATTCAGGGAAATGCGTAATAAGAAAAATTGAAGTACAGAATTCAAAATTTCCGAGCAAGGCAACTTGTACATTACTGTTTCACCTGTATTTATTCGTTGTTTTACCTTTTCCTAAAACTAATTAAAATTATTATTAAATTTGTGTCACTTGAAGTCATACAAAATGTACTTAGAGCCATTGTTTGTATACTAATGTCCCTATTAAACTGAGTATTTTAAGTTGTTTATGATGTAACTTTTCCGCAATCTATTATTTCATTTAAAACCGTATTTCGTAGAAGTAAGCAATTAGCATTTTAGGAACCCTATTCATGTCGCTTGCATGAATTGAAATCAGCAGTTTTCACATTATATTCACTTTTTATTTTACATATATGTAGCGATACTTCGTGGAATATATCAACGAGGGCTACTTCCAAAATTTTAAACTGCATTCCTTTTCTCTTTCTGTAGGTTTTTAATAATAATAATATATAATAATATATTTTATTTGCCAAGGGACAAGTAAATTTCATACATGTATATGGCACGTCAAGTGTAGGGTAAAAAATACACATAAAATATTTACAATGTTGTTAGAAAGATAAACATAAAATAAAATCAATAAGTTATTGCCTAAATATTCATCAATTGAATAGAATACTCTTTCGGCTAAAGATAAACATAATAATACAATCATGAGAACAAAATTAAACTTACAGTACTCTCATTAGGGTTTGCGAGATTTACTTGTACAAGCACGGGTCAATGCAAATAACTCTCTGAGGTTGTGTTAGTTAAACGTTGTCCGGTGGGCATTAGGCTCGCCGCCTTGCCAGAAAGTTTAAATATAGATACTTAATATTTGAAAGTGTACAAGACATTTAAGTAAAAATATATCAATTCAAAAATGTTAGTATTATTTATCATATATAAAACATTGGGAAAAATATTATTTGTTGTGAAACATTATTCATGTTGATTAATTTCTAATTTAGAAGTAATATAAAGACATTTTTTTAGATATTAGGAGCACTCATTAGATGCTTATCCCTATGTGATTTCGGTATTTACAATAGGAAGCTAAGTTGAATCTTGAGTATAAGGAATCACCAGCAATAAAGCCAATTAAAGCTATCCCGCCGATTTTTTAAGTGAATTTAACGAAAGCACGAATCACAGGAGAGTCAAATGATTCCCAAAATGGCTCGGAGTGCAACGAGAATTGGTCAAAAGGGTGCATTCTTGCTTGCATCCTTCACTCCGGTCCTTTCCACTATGTCCTATACTCTGCCCCTATCGTTTTAGGCACCCTTCACGAGATGACCGACACCGCCGATGTGCCCTTCAAGGGCCCTTCGGTGCCGTATTGGACTCTCTCACTCACTCATACTCAGTGTTTCGACCCGGAGGTTGGTTTTGATGGGTGAGAGTAGAGCTCACCCCGTACTAAGCCATTGGCGTGTGAAATACACACATTCAGGCTAGGGGGGGGGGGGGCAGTTTCTTTCCCTGGGCCACCTGCGATTTTCCATGAAGATCTGACAATTAGAAAGTCGCACCGCGAAGATTTTTGGAGGGGGTGTCTAGAGAGGCTCCACCCGGATTTGAACCTGGAACCCTCCGGTAAGTAGCCCAAAGTTCTACCCACTAGGCCACCACGACCCCAATGCCCTTTTCGACGGGGCTTTAAATAAGGGTACGGATATCTTAGGGTTAGCTCCGATTTAAGATGCAATTGTTTAGTATTAAAATTCGATCATTACGCAATGACACAGTTTCATTTTTAACACTTTTATTCCTCATAAAAAATAAATATTCTTGTTTTACATTCATATTTCGTTTACGAGTAAAGCATTGAGACGGTCTCAATCACAACCCATGAGGAATACAGTTCATTAATCAAATCAGTGGTGATCTAATGGGGTGCCACAATAGTTTAGGCTCCGTAGTGTGAGGTGAACGGATAAAAAATCATCTATGATGAGTGGATATTCCAAAGATATTCAGAAAACCAAGTCACCATTACACTTGGACCAGAAAAAAATGCAGAAAAATAAGGACTTTTACAATCTGGGAAGTGAAATCACCAGTGATGGAGGACGGAAAAAAGGTACAGTGAGAAAGCAGAGTAGCACAAGTCTATTACCGCCAGCAAAGGAAAAAAAGAAAAGTGTATATGAAATTTAGAAATAAAATGCTTTTATTTGGCAATTTGACCAAGGAGAAAAATTGTTAGTGTCCTTTCACCCCCTTCCACAAGCCAATGTGGCGGTTCGAAGGGTTGTATTTTGATGTAGAAAGGAATCACCTCATTAAAATATGTACTTGGAGCATGCTCTCACATGGCAGTAAAGTCTAGAGAGTGATAGACGCCAAGCGAAAGAGACGTGGTGATATGGAGATGTGGTGTTATCGAAGAATGATGAAGATCAAATGGACGGTGAGAATCCCCAATGAATAAGTCATACGAAGCGCTGGGGAGAATAGATCTTTAACGAAAACTCCGAAAGAGAACATAATAATTAATTGGATACATTCTGAGAATCTAATTTATCTTGAGAACAGTACTGGAAGAAAAATGAATGGGAGGAGTTATCGAGGAAGGCCGAGGATGGAATGCACGATATACAAAGTATGAGGGACGTCAAAAGTGAAGAAGTACCTAGGAATGAAAGGGTTGGCTGAGATGAAAGTGGAGTGGGGAGATGCAGGCGAATAATATTCGGTAAGATGTCTGCTGATGATGGTGACGATTATGATGATGAATGTAGATCTATAGTTTGCATATCCTAACGTCTTCTACTTTCTTCCCACCCTGGAGGTGGATGGAGGAATTCACATGATCCATGCATCGCATGTCTGGTGGGCCGAGCATTCGCCATTATTCCATCATCTAGCCATTCTAGATCCGGGTCTAACTAATGAGTAGGTACTCTCGACGGTGGCAAATGCCGTCTGCATGCCGTGGAGTTTTAAACGAAGCGGACACCCTAAGCGAACACTAACGGTTCAAGGCGTCCGCGATTAATCGCTTGTCGTAAAAAGATGCACCGGTGCGTCCCCGACGTTCGATCGTTCTTTTTTTTTGCATCCGTCCTTGGCGGTGGAATAACAGGGCTCTGGATGCATATCCGAGCGATCAGAAGGACAAGTGTAGCAGCAGCGTGTAGCGGGCACGCGGGACTAGGCGCGTGTCAACGCAGCTAAGTGCAAAGTCTATTAAGATTGTAGCCCTGCTCTCCACCACTTCACTCTCGGTCGAATGCAGTATGCATTCACATACCCACTATTTTCCACAAATTGCAGTGAAAACAATGCAGACACAGGAGAAAAAAAACACAATTATGATCCGTCAAAACGGCGTATTTGACACCAAGAAATTACATCGACGCCAAATATAGAAGGCCACATTAAAAACTCAAACTTACAACATAGAGAAAATGTGAGGGAAGGTAAAATTAACAAATCATCATGAAACAAATAAAAGAAAGTTTGCAAGGCTGTCGGAATTCCGCATTTTGAGAAGGAGCATGAAAGAAAGAGAGGACTTGATACTGAAGCCAGATTTAGAAAATCGAAAGAAAAACTATAACGATGAAAGCCAATACTCCCATCACATTTATTAGAGAAGCTAAAGAAGCCTTTATTACGCATATGATATTGGATTCACCAGCTGGAAGGAGAAACAAAGGCGTAAATAAATGGGATATTTTGAATCCCTGGTATGATGATTCGAAGGGGTTTGAATTGTACCTCTTCGAATTATTATTTTTGCTGTAACATATATTGTACGAAGACATTTACGAAATACCTTTCAGTTACGGTCGAAAGAACATACATTGGGCAGACGAAGTGAGCCATTTGCCACCGACTGAATGAGAACCACGGGGCGCTAAAAAAAATAAACATTGCAATCAGCAGAGGTGACAGAGAATGCAGACGACCCCGGCCACCAAATCATAAATGATGAAGCATGAATGCTGGTGCGAGAAATGGTGTATTTCCCTGGTTAGGTGACTGCAATAGAAAAAAGAAATAATTTTAACAGATAAAACGGTGATTTGGGTTCTATTGGATTGGTGTAGTTGGATTTATAGCTACTGATTTCGAGCAATCGGCATCAGATCCTGATCTGAAGATGCGTACGGCAATGGACGCGAAACGTCAACACCAAACAGATGAACCAACCCTACGGAACCCAAAGGTCCTCCAACCGGAAGTGATCCAGCACTGGGAAACACTCCAGCAGAAATATTACTTTTCTTCTCATGCAATCATCTTAGACATCAATTCATTTCAGCGAGAGGAAAGTATATATAAAATGGTTTCCCTCAAGTGCATGGCAAAGTGGACCCAGAGCTTGAGAAACGTTTCTCAGTTTTCTCAAGAAAATCAAAGCAAAAAATATGTCATTCTTGATATTTTGCATTTATCATTATAAAAATGTACCTTTATAAATATTTGTCTTCTTTATTATTAAAACACTTCATGTTTTAATATATCTACGTAAATTTGCATTCACTTAGCTCCAAAAATAATATTGTACGAAATACATTATCTTGTGAGAAAACCTCGAGTTATGTAAATATCTTATCTTTATGGTCATACTTAGTTTTGAATAATCGCAGTTTAGTGATAATCGAATTTTTGCAATGCTGTGCACTTGAAATTGTTTTATCCTATTGAACAACAATATTGTTTTTTAATTTGGAAACGTTAGAAATTCTGAAAACTTGATGTGGAGTTCAGTCGAGTTTAATACAATCAGTGAAAGTATTTCAACCGACAACATAGAGTTCCGATTTCACTCATCAACCGAAGCATAGCATTACGCTTCAGTAAATAAAAGAAAACACGTTTCCTTAACTAATCCTTGAGAGTTGTGATCAACATTCTAATTGAAGACTATCTAACCCGTTATCCTCATTGAAATGCATTAATGGCAAGCGTATCTATTCCTTTCCCTTACAACGTTTGCGAGGAGGAAATCATAACTATTTCAAAAGATTGGAGCTGAAATGCGAAGTAAATTCATTCGAAACACAAGATACTCTTTAATCAATGTGATGATAAATAGCACGATCATAGACGCTTCCACAAATCGTATTTAAGCCTCTGCGGTGCCGTCACTCACCAAAGCTTTCGTCTACGGTCCAAGAATGTAAGCATTTTGAGTCTGAAAACATGAATAGTATTATAGGAAAATAACAGAAGCCTTAATATGGTTATAACTCCTCCAAGTCTGCAATTTTCTACAGGGTTGACGGTGTCATTTTCATGCATAACATGCCAAAGACACTCAAAATTACGGTTTTATTTTTTTCCAGTTCAAATTCTAATCCTTTTTTATTTCTCTTAAACATTTCTCGAAAAATATCTACATCTTAAAATCGACTCACTATATGATGTCAAAAAGTCTTTTTTTTAGAATTCAGTGCTCAAAATCATAAGTTATGCAAGGTGGAGACGAGAGTAGATGAGTTTTTGGGTGACGACCAGTTCGGATGTTTCGGAAGGGGAAGACAACCCAAGGTGCGTTTGCGGTGAGGAAGCATTTATGGAGAGGAGCTTAGAGCACTAACAAAACATTACGGCTTGTTTTTTTGATTTTGAAAAAGTATTTTAGAGAGCTTATTGAGAAGAATTATTAAGATACATATAAAAAAGGGGTACATTGGAGTAATAGGAGTCCCATTCGAGAATGGCCCGCGAGGAAAAAGTGTTGACAGAGAATCAGGGTGGGCAGATGTAGGTCAAAGGGGTAATACAAGGTTGCCCATTGTCGTCTTGGCTTTATAACATGCATGCGGAGCAAATGGTAAGAGAGGCATGACAAGAGTTACACCTAGGAATAAAGATAGGAGGACTGCAGAGAATGTACGTTATATTCGCTGACGAGGCTTGTCAGTCAACCAATTACATGATCTGAAAATCAATGCAAGAAATACGGAATGAAGATAGATCTTACGAAAAAAGTAATGGTATTTTCTGGGGCAGAGGAAGTGTGACAGATCATAAAAGTATGAGGAAACTGAAGATAGCGATTAGAACTAATTAATTACCGGAGTAGGGCACTGGAGGACAATAGTAGACATTGCTTTCATCCCACATGAGCTTGCCGCTTTTCTTCTTCATTGTATTAATTCTCCTGCACTCACCTTTTTTCACTTTTTTCCAAGACATTTTTAGCCTTTATTGTCTTCAAAATAACTCTGTTGTTTGCTAGCTTCATTTAAACATATTCTTCCCTTGCTCTCTTTTGCAACGATTATGCATTCATTCTTTTTCGCTCTGTAGGTACTACTTGCATGCATTCTTTCCCTCCTCTTCAGATCTGGCTACAATAATCTCCCATACTCCTCTTTCATTCCAATAACTGCAATATCCACGCCTTCATTCTTCAAAGCATTGTGTTTTTTATTTTATCTACCATTTGCATTCCATACACACTTTCAGCACATCCTAATATCATTCCTTTGAAACTCTCCCACGCATCCTTTACACTGTTTGTCTGTTTTTCACACCCCCTTCATGTGTGGGTGTTTTCCGTGACAGATGCCAGCCAAAATCCTCATGTTTTTCCCACAATTGCATGTATCTTTTTTACACTTATTTCTGATACTTCATTTCGTCGCGTTAATATTCTATCGCTATTGTCTATAGTATTATTTCTTTGATTTATATATTGCAGTGCTTTTCATGTTCACTGTATTCATGTACTGACGAGGGGTTAGATGGAAGAAGGGACTTTTAAAGTCTCAATCTCACCCCGTCTAAGACGTTTAACTATATATCTACACTCCCTATGCTGATATAGGTATTTCCTGCACTTATCCCTACTATGAAGATGTATCCAATCCGCGTTCCCACCTCGTTGTCTAACAGTTTTTCCACTTTTACTCTCATTTGCTTACGCGCATGGAGTCCTCCTCGGAACTCAATTTTACTCAACAGGCCACCAAATTGTGATATTTCCTATATTCAGCACAACTCATTACTCTTGTATCTCTCAGTAACTATCTCAAACTCGCATTATGTACAATGAAATCAATCAAGCTCTTAAAAATCGCCCCATCGGCATATGTGAAAATGATTGTACTTATACTTATGCCATACATTCGATACAAACACTCCTTTTTCCAAGCACACATTCAAGTTGTCACCATTATCATCAACAAGAGGGTCACCAAATGGCCCGTCCACTTTCCTTCTACCAACCCAGCCATTCATGTCGCCTACAACTACTATTCTCTCACCTGCGTCACATTCATTCAAATCATCACTCAGTTTTCCCTAAACTCATCTTTCACACTTTCACCCTGTCGGAAAATTCCCTAGAAAATTGAACCCCCGTTTTTCCTAGAAAATATACCTCAAGTGAACAAGCTCCCTAAAGCGCATTTTCACTGGGAAATGCTTTTCAAAGTGGTTTGCAGTGGCTTAGAATATATTTATTTTGCACCAAATGTAGTTGACTGTGAGAGTTGATTTTTATAATGGTTGTACATTTTTTATTGAGAATATTTCACAATCTCATTATAATTAATTGTAATAACTCTATGGTTGCATAAATGAAACTATGCGGAAGACATTTTTTGTTTTAATGAACATATGTATTTTCCTCTGTAGTCATTTACTCTATGCACTGCACACTGCGCTCCATGCAATTGCTGCTGTAATTTTTCCTATGCCTGAAGATTTTTTCTAAAGTAGCGCTTTGTTCTAGGAGAGTTACTGACCGAAGACTCATTCCAAAGGACAAAGGTTCTAGGAAAAAAGTTCCCTGGATTTTTGAGGGCATTTCCTTAGTAAAGAATTTTTTCTAAGGAATATACTATTTTTCCCTTGCTTTTACCTATTTTTTAAGGAATGGCTATACGGAAATTTCCATCAGGGCCTTCTATCCACTGGTACGCGAGATGTCACAACCATTTGAAACTCTCTGATTTCCTACTTTCATACGAGCCCCTATCAGCATCCGAAACAATCTAGGGGATACCTGCTCGTACTTCCAGACTCGCATCTAAACTCTCTCAATTAGGATCAAGCTTGACTGCCGTGTGCACCTCCATCGTCCACTCTTGACCACATTGTCAAACCACCGTCATTAGTTATAACAACATCCAGCACCTTGCGCTTTGCGTCTTTGTAAACACACAAAACATCCGTCTGTCTCATATTTTCCTCTATTCATAAACTTTTTGCATACTCTTTTCCTAACATCCAACTAACATTCCAAGTACCAATCGTCCAGTTCGTACCACAACGTCCGTCTATTGAAGGGCCAACCTCACAGCTTGGGTCGCTCATCGTGCCTTCGGCCGTCCAAAGCTATTCTTTGAAATATCGCAGTAACTTGGAATATGCAAGGTAACCAGTTTCCAAAACACCAGTGCCACATGAAACTTTCCTTGTCAATGTCCATGCACAGGTACACATAAGGACCTTGTTCCCGGCTAATGATTGTGGCGCTCTGCCGGTCAGTTTTGGCACATTTTCGCCGGAATGGCACAAGACGACTGAAAGCATAAGTAATACCCTAGGCCCGCTATCGCTCTTCAACTCGAGATAGTATCGCTTCCAAAAGAGATGCCTTGAGAGACAGCATACCTTTGCCCGTGGCACAATACTAGGAGGTAGGTACAGTTCTCGCGAAAGCTTACGGCCTCTAGATGCGCAGAACAGAGGGGGTGAAATGTGTAGGAGGGGTAGGAGAAAAGAACGGAGGGGAAAGTGAGCGCGTGGTAGGCAGAATGACCAACATAGTGTCTCAGCGTAGAATTGTAATTCCGAGTCGTATTGGACAATTCGACTCGTCGCGAAGCATGGAGCCGGTAGCCGACCCGTCCCTGCCGTACCTCCGTTCCGCGGCCGGGGCTGTGGAATGAAGGGTCTTACGCGATGACACATAGCAGGGTATTTCAATTACTTTAAATGCATTAACATTTATTCTACATAAATAAAAATAACAAATGCTGTTCTGATTTCGCTGAAACGCTGGATAAGTAGAGACCAAACTTCGCGCAATTCCGTTGATTTTCAGTAACGTTGCTAAAGTTTTCAGCCGTGTGAAATTCTGTAATTCAGATTTATGACATACAACATAAAATTACGAAATAAAACGCATTCTATGTTCTTCTTTTAATTAGCTAATGCAATGAATGGAATTGGACTTTGAATACCACTAGCTAAAATTTCAGTCAATGAAATCAGAAAATTAAAAGTACTTGAATAAATAATTTCATAAATTGGCACTATGTACATGTAGGTATATTCGATGAATAAATGGGACGTTGATAACACAAGAGAGTGGAAAAATAAGGATATATATTCTAAAGAGACAGAGAGAACATATATATTTTATGCAAAAATAAATTACGGATAATTTCCGTAATTTATTTTAAAAAAGGAAAATCGAAAGAAGTACGAGTGTGATATTTGTTTTTGTATAATTTTTTGAAAAAAGTTAGTACTTGTTGCAACTATAAGTTCACTTCCAAGTCATTGGCCTGAGATCCCCAGGCCGTGACGCCCTGGCGCACGCTCAGGTACGAAAGGGACGACGCCCACTTCATAACAAACTGCAGCGAATAGCTGCGGGCATTCAAATTCATTGAAGGCATATAACAAGTTTCAAAGTTGGCAACGAAAATCGTTAACATTAGCCCACCGGTTCTAACCTTCCACCCGCGGCAACCGGTTTTAAAAAAATAGACCCTTCCAGTCCCAAATTCGTCTACTGCGCAACGCCGTAAGCTTTCGCGAGGACTGTATATGCGGTGTTATGGCACACCGGGACGCCATAATGAGTGCATTACCGAATTATAACGGGCATTATTCCGCAAGTATCTACACTCACATATTACCGTGCAAACCGCCGAAAGGCGGTGTGCCAAGAGGAATGCGTTCATTCATTAGTCTTAAATATAGAGGTAAGTTGACACTAATATGTATAAAATTACTGATGCTTAAATGATAAAACAGAGTGGTTTTAACTTATTTAGTAAAAAATATACTTAAAAATCTAAAATTTAGCGCATGAGTTCACGTCCAAATGCAGTCATCCGTCTGTGATGTTCATAGTCCAACACACAATTTCCTCTGACCATAATTCAGTTGGTCTAGTTGGAAACAACCATATTTTATGGAGCGTCTATGAGGAAAATGTACCCATTGCCCTCTTCTGCCATATTTTCCCTTTATTGTTACATCATTGCACGAGTTGACGGCTATGGCTTGGAAGGCATTGAACCACGAAAATGGTATCGTTCATTTAAAGTAACGTAATGCTATTGATGAACTTCTTGTTCGCCACCATTTAACGCACGGATCTTTCAAATTTACTCCGGGTACTAAACGATTGGAAATTAAAATTTCCTCTTAAGTGTAGCGCAAGCATTACTTTTAATAACTCAGAATTGATGAAAATATTAAAAACAGAATGCCAATTAATGAGCGGTCTCTACCTTCCTTTTGTTTCAGTGACACCTCAACAATGGAGCGTCCAAAAGAACCTATAAATCTGAAGTAAGACGACCGCTATATTTTTTTGCTCGAGGCTGTGTGAATGGAAAGCAGTTAATAAAGCCATAAAATATGAAAATAATGGGGTTCCAAAATGCAAACTTGTATTTTAAAAAATACGAAGTCCCACCAACTGGGTGACCGAGAGCAGGGCAAGACTGAAGAGTATTTTTTATTCTCTCCAATCATCCCTCTGCGAGAGTAGCGCCAACCGGTAAACGCGAAAAATAGCACATTTACAGGGTAGAGGTACCCGACTTGTAAGAGCGGCTCCAGCCGCACATTTTGGCAGGTTTATCCTCAACGACAGCTTTTGAATACATGAAGTCGCTTTCGAAAGAGGTGTGAATTTTTGCATATTGCATGGCGGGCAGGCAACGAACTTTTGACCCTGTGTGCACGGCCAAGCAAAAGGGTGTGCTTGGTTCCAGATGAAATGGGGACAACAGTAGAGTTTGGACAGTAAAATCCCCAAATTGCAGCCAGGAGAAGGAACCATTCGATTAACGGTGTACAAAGAATGCTCAAATACCATTTATACGGCACACAAGTTGGGAATAGAGCATGAAATCAAAATCAGAACCATCGGTTGGAGTGCCCACTTTGAAAGGAGAGTTTTGAGAAGTTTTCCTAAATTTCAAGGCGTATTTCGTTACTCCAATGCTACAGCTGGTTGTCAACTCAAGTAAAAGTTAAAAAGTAGATTTATCAACATATTTTAAATCTATGCATTTACCATTAACGCCAGTGTCTTGGGGCATCAAAAAGTTAAACAATATCATTCGGTCTGATTTCACTCCAAATACAATGGATTACATTCATTGTTTCATACTTTTCCTCGAAATTGTTTAGGCATTACTTCAATGTAAAACAGAAAAAACTGGTTCATTCCAAAATAACTTAGAATATAACTGAGCAAAATCAATGAACCCATTCTGCAAGTTGTGAACTTTGGTGTTGATGTTCAACACAGCAATTTCCACAATCCATTAAAATATTTTGCAGCTAAAAATCGCTGCTGAATGACTTTCTTTTCTTCTTTTTCTTATAGTTTTTCGAATTCAACCTTTCATTCAACCGATGAGAAGAGTGTAGAATCAAAACATGATTAATAATAGTCAGTCTGTCGTTAAAACAGGTACTTAATTGATGAAACTGATGATCTCAGGCCTGACCTCGTGTGTACGGATTATGGATATCCATGATGAGAAAACCACCTTTGTTTTGTGGGAATAACAAAGGTGGTTTTCTCATCAAGATAATTGATGGTTTCATCAAATACCAGATTAATGTCCATTGTCGTCGAATGTTTGGGGTATTCGGTCGGGCATCCTCGCGGGGGCTCAAGTGACTAGAAGCGATCCAGGTGACCGCTTCACTAAAAAGGCGCCTCCTTAAGGTAGTCCGAGCGAAATATCAATTCACTTCAGTGTACTTGACGAATTAGACCTAATTTCAAAAATAAAACTCCCATAATTCCCATGATATCAAAATAATATCCCCTACTTTTCGAGCAATTTTACTAAACATTTAAGTTTTTTTACAGGAGATAAATTACGGCTGTGCGCTCCAGAGGGAGAATATTGAAAACAGTAGGAACGTCTAACACCAAGATTTCGTCAAACAACCTACGGTGTGTAGGTATTATAGTTTCTCAACTGTTTATAAAAATAAGTCAATTACTCACCGCAGTTACTTTTAAAGAAACGCAAAAAAACCGTCTATTGTGGAGGCGTTTTCACCGTACGGCGTAAATAAATGAGTCAAGTTAGAGACTTGTGTAGTTATATTTATTTAATTACTTAGAATTGTTTGCATACATAACGATATTTTTACGGTAATAATATTACAGTATTCAGTGCATACTTCATACAGACGCTGAAATAAAATAAATACATACTCCAAAGTGGTATGCTTAACTTCGTAGAAGTAAGTACTTGTCATTAATTAAAATACCAAGTACTTTTCCACAATTATTTTAATCTACGACGCGTTTCACCGATTTGCGGCATCTTCAGGCACTGAAGTTTGTTATTTGTTTTATGTTTGTTGTGGTTACGGGGAGGAGGGGGAAAAACAAACATTCGGGTAGGGTTGAGAAAAAACGCGTTTATTAAGGGCTGGTGGAAGGTGGGAAAAGTTAATATGATCGGAAAAGAGTGGGGTGGAATGCGGAAATAATAATTCGTTACAAAGTTTATTGGATCGTCTGATAAATTCTATTTGTTCAAGTGCGTCCATTTTCAGACCTTTGGGAAGAACGTGAAAATTTTCGGGTAGAAAATCACTCGTGTGATTGTTATCGAGCAGGTGTTTAGCAAAAGGTGAGGTGGAATTTCTGTAACTTCTGGTGTCTTCTTTGATACGTGTGAAACCTTAAGATAGTTTGAGGGAAAAATCACTTCACCTTGACTTGGATGAATTTGACTTCATTTTAAAGATAAAACTCACATCTTTTCAATGATATTAAAATACTAACTCCTTGCCGAACTACTTTTGGAACAATGTGCCTAAAAATGTAAGCTATTTTACATTGGATTGATTACGGCTATGTGCTCCAGAGAAAGAATATTGAACAAATTAGGAATTTATCATACCTACATTTCGTCAAAAAACTAACGGTGTGTAGTTTGTGTTTTCCCAATTATTTATAAAAAATAATCTATTACTCAACGCAGTAATTTTTACAGAATCCCAAAAAAAACCCTGCTGTTTTGAAGGCTTTTTAGCCGTACGGTGTGAAAAATTACTCAAGTTAGAGACTAATGTAGATATATGTATTTAATTACTGGGAAATTTTGAAATAAAACTATATTTTTTAAACTATTAATGTTACAATATTTATTTCACACTTCTTGCAGACGCTGAAATTAAAATATAAAATTCAAATATGGTCTCCAATATGGGACTAGGGAACTATCTCGCTCAAACTACCTTAAACAGGCGATTGACGTGGCTTCGAGTGGAGTGGAGGCGCGTATGGCAGGGGGTGGCGCTCGTTGGAACCTTCTCAGAGGGTCCACTGCACCCTCCTCCTCCCCTGCCGGTCCACACCCCGAGGGAGGAGGTAGGCACAGCCGCCGTCCTGCACCAACCCGTTCCACCTCCTCCTCCAGCCTCGTTAAAAGAGTTTAGCCGCCGCCTAAAGGACAAGTGACCGGGGAGTGGAGGAGAGGAGGTGGAGCCGAAAGAAAAGGGGGACACAGACATGGACGCTTTCTCGCCCTGCCGATTATTGGAAAGGGGAACCTTTCTCCAACCTCGCAGTCACCGCTAGCAACCCGGCCCTTCTCCGTGTCCTCCCCCCCCCCCTGCCTCTCCTCCTCCTCATACTCCTTCCCACTCCTCCTCGTTGATTCATAATTCTCCGTAATTGGACGAGGCGGTCAATGAAGAGAGTCCCAACGGGAATGCCGACGGAGAATTCTTCTCAGTGTGAGGAAATAGTACACAGTCTGCAGCTCGGTGCGGGAGGGACTGGGATATAGCAACTCATGTGCCACCTCCCCACCAAATAAACGAACAAACGTTTCGATGGGACGAAAATAAAAAAAATAAAAAAAGGGAAGTGAGAAAGTAAGGTTGACAATGTTCGTAGATTGAGCGTCGTATTAAAAACCTGGCGTTATTTTATGGAAAAATGGCTTCACTCGATGACTAGCTAAGGCGAGCGTCAGAAGTATACAGAATACTCTCACAATAGTCTTTGGCCAGAAACACAGCTAGATTTATATCAGGTTATAAGAACAGTGGCCAACCGTGCGATGGATGAGTTGAGAGAGTAAATTTTGTTGGAGGAATGAGTAGTAATTCTAATTATGATTCCATGAAATCGATAGATTTACTTCTTCCCATTCGGTCCAGTATGAGAAACGACTTTTTTACATGAATTTGTTAAATAGTTAAGTTTAAAGGTAAGCAAACATTGGAAAAATAAATGAAGATCGCCTACTTCATAAGTCTGAATCCATTGGGAAGCACCCCAACTTTACACAGATGCAATGACGTTTAATATTGGACATTTAGAAGGGCTATCAACCTATGCAATTCGCAGTTCTTAAATTGCTAAATACATCTAGGTGAAAGGAGAAAACTAGTGCTAAAAAAACCCTCCAAATAATCTCATTAATCTCTCTGGGTTCAATGGGAACATAGGCGTCGTTCATGTTGCTCACAACTAGAGCGGAAAATGTTCACCATTCGCCAACATTCACAGCCCACTTCGGTTTTTACGGCTCGAAAAAAGCGTTTAACAAAAAAATAAGCGTTCACTACTTTAGATAGCGTTGGTAGATAATAAGGAAATGAGACAGGAGGGATGTTAGAAGCTCATACTTGACCAAAACTCAAAATAGGGGTATATTATCTGGTTACCACACGATACTAAAAAAAACAGCCTTTCACAACCCACCACACGTAATTCACAGCTCGTTCAGCAAAACATCCATAACTTTTGTGTTCCTTTGTCCTCCTTCTCTAGAAAGTATGACGTTCTGAAATTTCTGCAGTAGCAGAAATTATTTTGAAACTTCTTGCGCTATTTCCACGTTAGAACTCAAAAGTACTACACCCAGACAATTGATACCTAAGTGGAAGCATTTGTCCGAGAATGGGTTGAGATTCGGCTCGATTCCTTTAAACCCCAAATTAGTCTATATTATCTTTCGGTCACTCGTTGCAAGTGGTAGAAAATTTAGATATTTCAGCGCAAAGAATGTCCATAGAGTGCGAAATGAGCTTTTACATGGGACCATTTCACGCTAAACTGATTAATAGTATTTACTTGAAAACTTACCAATATAAATTCAACCATTCCTCTGCAATACGAGCGCCTATACACTCACTCACTCAGTGATTAAACCCGAAGGTTGGTTTGGATAGTTGAGGGTAGAGGTCACCACGGACTAAGCCACGGGCGTGTGAATTTCACACATTCAGGGTAGGGGGGCCAGTTCCTTTCCCTGGGCCACCTCGTACTCCGAGGATTTTACTTTTTTTGATTCGGCCTTAGGTCTATACCCTGATTTATAGGCTTATACCCTGTAAGCTGATTAAAAATACTTTATTTTAACATTTTTCACCTGCTATGTTATGTACGTAGCGTACATAACATAGCAGATGAAATACTGCATGGTTTTAAAATGGCTAGCGGTAGAAACTGATCTTATTAATGAAAGCTGTAAGGAATAAGCAAAGTATAATAATCCACACAATCATCGATCCCATTAGCAATATTAATATGCACCAGAGCGGATATTAATGTTGAGATACGATCTCGATGATACGATCATCGTTGACGACTAGCATGGGATATCGTAGTATAGACACTTTGGAACACTGTGATTACGAATCAAAGGCAGAAACGAAAGACTGTTCACAAAAAATTCCATCAAAGACATTGGTCCAATTGTAAATACTTAATTAGCAGGAGTGGACGGTTTTCGTGTAATAAGCACCCGGGTCAGCCCTGAGCGGTTATTTTATGGACGAGGTTAACGTTTTATGATCTGAAACAGAATCTCCGTCATTACGATCGGGATTTTTAACTGCTCTGCTGGTATCAGCTCCCTCGCTCAAAAGTTGGAAGAGAAGGAAATAATGACTTAATGTTTTCTGCAATTTGGAGGTAACAGACAGTTGTGCGAATGTAATGAGCTTTTCTTCTTTGTACGGCTTCATATTTGACAAACAACGGCCTTCAGGCTCACGTTTAATGGTAGGCATTGTTACCAATCTAATTCGTTTTTCATAATTAGAAGTGTATTACTGCATTTAATGCTTGTTTTTAAGAAACTTATTATCAAATAACAAAAAATTATCAGCACAGATGAAATTAAATGCTTGAAAAGCATTTTTATCTCTAGTTAGAAAAAAAGTCGAAAAACAAAAATTTGAAGTTCAATGGTAATGCATCATTCAATGCCTAGAATCGGCACTTGAGGTTGAAGTAATGCCAATGCAGGTAAAAATTTAATGAGAATATAAATTAGCCCTACTCACAAAGCACGAAGGAGGTCCTCATTTTAAGAAGAAAGACGCCAGCGACAACTTGTTCACATGAAGCGAAAAGATAGCTGATAATCAGAAGCACATCCTTTGTACGGAGAACGAAAAATAGCAATTAAAGATTTTGAGTGAATGCTCGTTCGATGTCTCGTCTATAGTTTATATTCTATGCACCCTAACTGTTCAAAATTTAGTTAAATTAGATTAATACATAATTATAATTAGTACTTTGAGTGATATTTTTCTCTAGTCATAAAATTGAAGTTTATTTTAAAATTTAAGGAGCTTTAAGAAGTATGAAGAGAATATAGAAATTTCAAATGAAACCAAACTCCGTTTCATGGCAGACCTCCTCAATAGTTTTTTATGCAGAGCAACGTTTGAAGGGTTTTGCTCGATGTGCCTCACATCGTTTGCTTAAAACTCAAAAACCGAAGGTTTTGTTGCGATTTTATGATAATGTTACATTGAATGTTGAATTTAATTTTTTAATAAATTGAGAAAACTTATAAATTACTCACCTTTGAATTTCTGACGTTATCTGTGCGTTATAACTGCCTCACTTTTTACCATGTGTCCCACTG
The DNA here is from genome assembly GCA_963573305.1 of Pyrrhosoma nymphula. NCBI lineage: Eukaryota > Metazoa > Arthropoda > Insecta > Odonata > Coenagrionidae > Pyrrhosoma > Pyrrhosoma nymphula. Next base: position 145,270,211 of record OY754333.1, read on the forward strand.
GAGCTCACAGCCGCACCAAACCCCATGGAAGATGACTTCAACTTTTGGGAAAATACCTGAAAAAAGTATTGCAATAAGTGGCTGATATTTTCATATCATTAGAGAGATTAAACATCAGAGTGAGAAACATATCTTAAATCAAAATCATAATCATCTATTGTTGTAGACCATTTCGTCTAAACATTAGTACTTGGAGTCTTTAAATACGAGATCAATATGAAATAATGGATTAAAAAACTAAACTAAATATCTTATAATATACAAAGAAGGTTGTCTTTCATACCTCAACCCTCATACAAATTAGCACAACAAATTAGTTATCCATCCACTGTATGTCAATTATGCAAGACGATTCTGTAACTTAGGGGCGTTGCATTCCGCCGGCGTCATTCACCGCCTACAAATAACGCCTGTTGCGATTATGTAAATACTGCTGCGCTATTTTCCGACGATTTCGAGGACGTTTCGCTTTCGCAAGGTCCGCAGTATGAGAAATTATAAGGGCAGAGAACAAAACACTTTTTTCGGCTACTTATAATGTTAAAAAAATTAAAATCTCCATTATTTGGCAGGAATACATTGGTTTTGTCCATATTTTGGTATTATTGCAGAGATGAAACCTTCTTCCTAATAATGTGGCCAGATTCATTGATTATTGTTCGATGTGACATCTAACTCAAATTTCCTTAAATATTGTGCGCAGATGAGGCACAAGAGAGTGACAAATTGAAAAGTCTTTATTGTCCTGGGACTTTAAGTCCCCTGGAACATTGAAATATAATTACATGCTACCACAAATGGGGCCAATGGTGGAGAGATAAAATAACTTAGTAAGCTTCACAGGTACTTTGGCATTGATAGAATTAGGTTTCGCCAGTTACGGCATCTTAAGGTATACCTACAAAGTTATTTTACCTGTTCACTATGCAGTGGTTCTACCAAGTAAAGCCGAAAATTATTGAGGTCAATGGTGACAACAATACATGCTAATTTCATTAAGGAGCACCACATACAAACCAACAATAACCAATGAGGGAATGGAGAAAGTCACGTGCGAGTGGCATTCTCCCATGGACCAATGGGAGGGTCGAAAGACTCACCCTCAACCCCTGCAACAATCTAATATCTTTTACCCACTGGGGGCATTACAAAGATGGGAGGGTGGTAGTGTTTGGGGTGTTTGTGAGGGAGGGTGCTACCATCAAAGAGGCAAGAGAGATTCACCACCCTACGCGCACACCCTTATAAGTTCGGAGAGGGGAAGGAGGGAATGATTTCCTGGAGAAGTGGAGTGAGTGAGTGAGTGAGTAGAGGATCGAAAAATAGCGCGGGGAGAATTGTGTTGTTGCGGAAGGATGGGTAGAAAGGGACGGTGGGGGGAGGAGAGGGCCCGGAAGGATGCCGACGGACCCTGAGGGCACCTCCCTGGCTGATGGGAATTGGTCGTGGGTAGCTCTTTTTAAAAGGAGGAGGAAGAAGGTAGGGTGGGGAAGGGCGGGTGAAGGTAATGGCTACAGACAGAGAGGAGGAGGATGAGATGGTTGCGGTGGGTTGAGAGAGGTTCCCTCTTGTTTGGGTGGGGAGGGGGAGCTGGCCTTGAGTCACGTGACCACCCACCCATCCCCTCCGCCTCACCGGTAGCTCTGCTCCCGCGGCCCAAGAGGGGGGATGGGAAGGGAGAGGGGATGAGGGGGAGGGGATATGTTGGAAGGAGGATGAAGCAGAATAAGGGGATGGGATGGGAAGTAAAATCGGGAGAGGAGAAGGTGGAGGAGGAGGGAATGAAGTTGAGGTTTTTATTCTCCTGGAAGGAGGGGAGTGCGGTGAGTGGGGAGGGTAGAGGAGGAGAGGATTCTCTTGGGAGGCGGGTCTGATCCCCTTCAACCGGAGGCTTCTTGCGTTCAGTCCTCTCCGGGCCATCGAGACGAGAGGAGTAGCCACTCTTGACCTACGCGCCTCAAACACGTGAGCAGAGTTCGCTTCGACTTTGAGATCAACTCAGTATTTTTCGGAGAAAGTGAACGACTCATCCGCCAATCGCTTTGCGTCCATCCAGAGGAGAAACACTTCTGAGTCCTTCTGCCTCTTTATCCGGAAGGTACAGTTCTCCCCTGGGAGGTAAAGAGAAAAGACGTTCTTGGTTTCGATCTGCACCAAAGTTTTCTAGTGTGGGATGCTTTCCCACTGATTGACTTGTGACCTAAGTTTCCCCTACCCAACGAGGAGATATAAGTGATTCTGTGCACTGCCCGGGGCAGCATCCACTGCCATGTCCGTCGCCGCCCACTTCCCGGCAGTCGCCGCCTCCCAGAGGCTACCAGGCCGCCGGCCTTACCCAACGCCAAACTCCGCCACCGGTGACCACGGTCCCTTCGCCGACCTCACCATGATGTACCTCAAGAACCGGGCGTATCTCGACGCGGACGGCGGTGCTTCCGAGGGCTACCACAGCCCCGTGTCCAGCCCCGAGAGCTTTTACGCGCCGTCCTGCTCTTCGTCTACTTCCGGTGTCTCGGCCGCGTCCTCCTCCTTCTCCTACCACCCGGCCGGCAGCCCACCGGCGCCCACCGATGAGGAGAAGAAGTTCCTCGAGATTGGTTTCTACAGCCACCCGCAGAGTTCCCCCAAGCCGTACACCACCCAGCACCCGTCACAGATGACCCCCGTCCCTACCTTCCCGCACCACCAGCAGCAGCAGCAGCAGGAGACCCCGAACGAGAGGCTATGCGGCATCCCCGCCGTGGGACAACAGCAGTACGGTCAGCACGAAGTGGACTACCTCCGCGGGCGGGAAACCCAAGAATCGACGTGGGGGGCGTACCCTGCCGTAGAGGCGGCGCGCGACTACTACTACGGAGACTTCAACGCGTGCAGCAAGGAGGCGGAGACCGGCGAGGAGGCTCCGGGCACGGCGGCGGGCCCCAGCCGGGTGGAGGCCGAGGAGGACGAGGAGTGTGCCGGCGGGGAAGAGGAGAGCGAGTGCAGCGACGGCGGTTCTTCCTCGGTGAAGAGCGGGGGCCTGTCGGCCTCCCCGGGGCCCCACGAGAGCGGCAGGGTCCCTTCGAGGGCCCCAGGGGTCGAAGTGGTGCGAAAGCGCCGTCTGGCGGCTAACGCGAGGGAAAGGAGGAGGATGAACAGTCTCAACGACGCGTTCGACAGGCTGCGGGACGTCGTGCCGTCGCTGGGCAACGACCGGAAGCTCTCTAAGTTCGAGACGTTGCAGATGGCGCAGACTTACATTTCTGCGCTTCACGAACTGCTCAACAGGGATTGACTGACATATCCCCCCTTTCGCCCTGATCCCCCCCCCGTGTCTGTTTGTGCTGACGATAACTCTTGTGTGTGCAAGTGACGGACTCCCAAATATCCTCGTTCTTCCGAATCCCAGAAAAACGAACTAATCGAGCAAAGTAGGACAGCATATTTTTTTTTCCTGCCTACCCACTTGAGAGTGTGCGAAATAAATTATTTAGTGGTGAATGTGTGAATTTACTCAAAGTTCCTCTTTTTTATATTTCAACAAGTCATTGAAATCATTAACCGAGTCTTCCCTCACAGTTTTTACTCCACCCAAGCTAAATTCAATTCGTTTGAAATGACTATCATGAATTGTGCAGCATTATTCGATTGCTGTGTTACTTGTTCGAAAATTCTTAAAAGAAAGACTGAATTTCTACTTTTTGCCATTGAAAGTGAATTTGATGTATGTATCTATATATTTATTGACATGAAAATGTTTTTATGATTTATTTGAAATGTTCATTAAACGATGTCGTATACATTTACATAATGTTTTCATTTTTTCAAACTTCCCAAGCTTAAGCAAATTTATTTTCCCAAACCGTAGGAATGGATTCTGCGAAACCCTTTTCCAAATTTTTTTATACATGCTGTTATATTTTGGCATAGAGTAATCATATTATTACTCTGTTGTTTGGTATGCAAACATAAGGACAGCTTGTCTTCTATCGTATTTTGTGTCCAAATTCAGAACATGTTTATAGCATTGAGGCATTGTTCCTGCATCGAATTCACCAACTGACCTACAATCACGGCATGAATTGGGGTTTGCTGCAACACTTGCGTATCATCATCGTCATAGCTCATCCAATGGGAGACCGGGTCAAATTTCTCCGAAGACATATGGCATGGAACGATTACTGTCCTATAATTTTTGTTTGTTCCGAGTAGTGTCCATTGGCATACTTTTCTTTTGCCCTTTCTTCGTCAATATTCAATGGAAAACCAAGGTTTTAATGCCAGCAGAGCTAGGAAAGCCTAGAAGTCCGCGGAGAAAGTTTCTTTTTTCGATAACCAGCGGGGAATATGAAATTTTCTTAAAATAAAAATGTTGCGAGAACAAAATAAAATTACTGGCATTAAGTGAGCAAAATAAATGTCTAATTAATCATATAAAATGAGCATAATTTAAGTTATTCGCAAACGTGTAAGTAGGAACTACGGATCGCATCCATGAAAGGCTTTGCTTTAATAATGGAAGTTTTTTCAAATAGAATAGATAAGGACGTTTAATAATCAGGATCATCAAATGCGGCTCTACCCATGAATTTTTTCAACTAGGTTTCTTTGTCCCAAATGTAGTTATTGATGAGAAAAATTAATTTTCACCGGTTTTTATTCTTTAAAAAAATGCATATTTATGGTATATACCCGTTGATAACGGGTAAATGTATTGACGAAGAACTTATTGGTCTCAAACTCTACTTGGCAAAATTATGAGTTTAAGGTTCTAGTTTAAGCGATTATTGGAGTCTTGTCAGTATTCTAGTCATATTGGAGGTCATACCTATTTGAATTTTATTTTTTAATTTCACAGTCCGTAAGAATTATGAAGTAAATATTGTAATATTAATGGCACCAAAATATGGTTATGTATCACAAAAACTCTCAGTAATTAAATTAATATATCTATATAAGTCTCAAACTTGACACATTTTTTCACCCAGTACGGTAAGATCGCCGTCATAATAGAAGGATTTTTTGCGATGTTGTAAAAATTACGGCGGTGAGTAATTGATAAATTCTTATAATTAGTTGACAAAACATACAATTTACACACCGTTAGTTTTTTGACGAAATATGTTAGTTATAAATTCATAATTTTTTCAATATTCTCCCTCTGGAGCGCACAGCCGTAATCTATCCCGTGTAAAACAGCCTATATTTTTAGGCAAACTGCTCGAAAAGCAGTTCGGTATTGGGTTGATATTTTGATACCATTGGAAAGGAGTTTTTTCTATAAAATATGACGTCCAAAATATCAAATTCTAGGTGAATTGATATTACCGCTCAAACTTCTATAAGACAATACCATGAATAAATTTCATCCTGAGAGAGAATATTAGTCTCAATTCACTTCGGCGATTTTTGATTGACTCCCTCAATAGGAGTCGATTCGTTTTTTTCCCCCGATGCGGAATTCTTTCCGGTCGAAAGTGAATACATGTACGGTAAATCCTGACCGACTGCAGTGGCGTGTGATAGCACTTCATTTCCCGAACCCCGACGCCGAAATGACGCGCGGAATATACAATATATATCCACACCACGCCGCCCCAGAATATTTCCGACTCTCCGTCACAGACGGTGATCATCGGGGTCATCCTTTATCACCATTGGCGTTTCTAATGACATATTTTTCGGCTAAACACATACACGCATACCTACGCTACCCGCTCCGCGGTTATATTATCCCCGGTCTCCTCGTGATTCGTCGCCACGCCGGGTTCCTGTTTTCTCCTCCTCGGTCGAGAATGGGTGCGTGTTCAGTCGACCGTGTACCGCGAGCCGCATGCTGCGACTATTTTAATGCTAGAGAGAACCGATACGGAAGATTTCTACGACGGGTCATTCACTGCTTACAGAAAATCGTCGGGAAAACTTTATGGATGAGGGAAGACGGGCATAACTTTAATGCTTCCCCAGTGGAAAGCTCCGGATCCCCTACTCGCACAATTGCCCTCGTTAAAAAGGCAATGAATTCTGATTCCTGCATATCCCATCTTCAATTAAATATAATAATAATAATAATTTATTTTCCATGTAAGATCAGGTACGGTAAAAACTTACTATAATCAATATATGGCACGTCAAAAGATAATCAGGTACAATATACTGCATGTTTAACGAACAGTTATCAATTTCCATCACATATTACATCAGTAAAGCATTAAGCATTTAAAATTTTTTTTAAATAAATTAAAACCATGTAACATAAAAATTACATAAATGAAATGAATATGCAAAAAAAAATACATTATTTAACATTCAGGAGAGTCATCTCTCATGTACTCAGTCACTGAATAATACAGTTTTTTACGTAAAAACTCTTTAAGTTTTACCTTGAAGAGTGTAGCACTTCGTATATGTTTTAATGCTGCAGGAAATTTATTGTAAACTCGAGTTTCCATCTCCATTGGTCCACATTTTAACCTTTTTGTTCTAATAGAGTAACAGTGAAGGTCGTTTTTACTGCTAGTATTGTGATCATGAAGGTCCGAATTAGTGGAGAACTGAGTCAAGTTTTTTTCACATGTAAAATAAGTTGAAAAATCATACTCAAATACGAACTCATCGCAATGAATATTTAAAAAAAAACACCAAGGAAGACTGGGAAGCGTTTGCAACTTAGTCCTGGGGGTTTGTGCTTGAAGCATTCGAGATAATTTAGATCACGTGATTAAGCGATAGGTACAATAACGCACATTTCTAGATTTGAATCAAGTGAGGAAGTGAGGCAAGTGATAAGAAGTGAGGAAATGTACGGAAGATTATTAGAGAAATCGGCCATACAATACACACTATTGAAAAAAAAGCCAAATGATAGAGCACACCACACAGCGTATTTATTTAATACAGGAAGTTTAAGGAGGAATCCGCTGAACTTCTGGAGGTGACAAGGGGTGCGATTTCAAGAATCTTTTGTCTGATGGGATCTCATATGGTCACGATTCCTTACTTATGAAGCTATGGCAACGCGAACATATTATACACCACATTTTGCACTTTCATGAAAGCTCCGAAGGATTACAGATATTCGAGTGCCATATAGAACATAAGCCACCATAAGCATAAGTGACGAGACTGAAAGAACGATATATGCCTTATGAATCACTGAGATAAGTTCCACAATTATTCAATCAACATAGGCTACGGTTATTCCACATTTTCATTGTAATTACTAGGCTTTTTAGGTAATATGTTTGTATTGCCATTGCTCTGTAAGAAACTATTAGTGTCTATTACACAAAAAAGGCATGAAATAAAAGATGCGGCAATAGAATATCTGCTTCTGGAAATTTCCTCCTGAAAATCCTTGTAAAATAGATTAAAACAGCAGGGAATTCTCCTTTAAAAAACCAAGAAAAAGAGTCATGGACCAAATCGTAGAAAAGGGGCCCAATGACGGTGTAAGAGAGAACTAAATAAGAAGAAATGGAAGGCTTTGGATTCGAAAACTGGTTATGATATCGCGAGGGAACTGGGGGTAAATATCAGTCAGATAAATACAAAAATAATTAAATATTTTCCAAAACGCACCTGATTGAAGAGCCAAAGGTTTCCACAGGCAACCGTAATTCCCAGTGATGGAAAATTTACCGCTAACAAGCGAAGAATTTACAACCAAAAATAATTTTTAAAGGTTCGTTAAATAATTTCAGTTTCAGTGTACCAAATCATTTATCAGAATTGAGTACTCTACGATTTTCGCAACATTCAATCAAGTGGGTGTCTTTTCTCGAGATTACATAATGTCTTCTTATATTTTAAACGCATCCATTTTTAATAAAATTTGATATCTCATTAAGATGCGTAGTTATATAAAATAGAGGCAATAAAATATCCGCTTCTAGAAATCAAAATTGGTTTTCGTATTCGTCGACATTCTGAATTTCATAGGAAAATAGTAGTCCCAGCCAATATATACTGCCACAGACAAACAGCTGATTCACATACAAAAAATATATCACTCAAGTGGCCTAAAAGGCGCGCGAGCCCATTCACAAGTTCCTGTTAAGTGAAAGACATGGGTAAAAGTCAGCTTTTGTAATAAAATGCGTTAAAATCGCCTTCATTAAGCTAACCCTTTCTTCCATAAAAAAATTAATTATTTTTCAGATGATTCCTTAGTGATTTTGTGTCAAATGCATTAGCTTCGTGGCCCTTGCTCAGAAGGCCGGGCCAATATAGCCAGGCCCGAATTATTTTAAGTTGTTTGGACGCATGTGCTTTTAGTCTTATCTCATATGATTGATCGGAGCGGTAGAGTATTGGCTTCTTATTTCGAGAGCCCGGACTCGAATCTCAGCGGCCGAGGAGACTTTTCGATGGAATTCCGATCCCCATTTGGGTGCTTTAGGATTATAGCTTCAGAAACATCAGTAATATATGTTTAAAAAATTTCCTTTCGTATTGATTTTCAAAGCAGCTATTTTAATCATCAAGTCTCCAAGGCTGGGAACTCAGTGCAGGCTGGCAAGTGAGCGAACAACGCGAGTAATATCCTTCACCGTTTTCATCAATTATCCAAATATCCTCCAACTTTTCGACAAATATTACTGCTTTCTTCTGCATTTACTTCAGCTCGTGAAGCGATGGTTTCTGAAGTGGATCCTAATTCAAATATGATATTTTACATTTAATCAAATGATGCACATCATTTCTCCTTTACTCTTTCATCCCTGTATCCGTCTAAGTGTGCTTCACAAACCTTAGCTTTGTTAATGCAGCATCTCACGTTCGTGAAATAGAGACAAAGAACTTCTCCCTTCACAAAACTGTTATTGCTCACAACCACAAGATGCTTTTACTGTGTCAAAAAAACCTACAGGGGAACACTATTTGTTTTACTTCACGATGAAATAGTTCCACAAAGTTACTCCAGAAACAATTTTTTTACGTTTTCTTACTACTTATAATTCCGATGTGACAGTGATCCCCAAAAGATGTTCCTTTATGGGATTTTCCCCGTCTACGATGCAATGCCACCAAAGTTCCTTTCCTCCTACTGGAGACTTCCACACGTTAAAGGTGTGACGGGATAAACAGTGCGGATAGTAATGTAACACGACAACGGCACGATTCTCAAGTCAAACGATACCGCAAGCCAGACAGGAAGAAAGTTATGAACCAAAGGTATAGTACATCAAATCAAATGCAAAACACGTGAAAATGTGAAGTAGAAGACTTTATTTACACTATCCTTGAGAGTGCGGTTAAAGATTTTGTGCCCATGGTCAAACCCAAGCCAAAAAGTTCCCTCCTTGGTTCAAACCAGATACCATTCACGCTCTTGGAAACAAGAATCGTGCTTGGTATCTGTTCAAAGATTTCCCGAATGAGAACACTCGAAAATTAATCAACGATATCTGCCGCTACTCTATGAAGCTAATCCGCTGTGACCACAAGGAATACGTGCTGGGTCTTTCCTCTTCCATTTCCTCCATCCCAAAAAAATTCTGGTCCTTTGTAAATAGTCGCCGTAATCGGCCGCGCATCTCCCTTGAGATGTCATATGAAAATGTCAATGCGGCGGGTCAAGATAAACCAAACTTATTTAGTAAATTCTTTACAGATTGTCTGGCCCCTTTATCTAATCTACCCATTAGTCGTGATCACTTCCTCACTCCAATTCGTGGCCACTCCTTATCCATGACTAAGACAGATCCTCGTGAGGTATTTGAGTATCTCTGCAAAATCCCTCTCCATCGTGCTCCTGGTCCCGATGGCCTCAGTCCCATACTCATCAAACACTGTGCATCCTCCCTCTCCCTCCCCCTGTGCCTCCACTTTAACCATTGCTTTTCCCATGGCACTTTTCCTTCCCAATGGAAAATAGCAATTGCATCATTCCCATTAATAAAAATTGCCCTAGAGATGAAGTTTCTAACAATCGTCCAATATCATTAATACCAATACTAACTTCAGTTTGTGAAAGGATTATCCTTAGCAGACTCTACTATTTTATTTCTCCTGTTCTGTCCAAGAATCAACATGGTTTCCTCCCTGGCCGATCCTGCCTGACCAACTTAGCAGTTTTTCAGCACCAAGCAGTCAATTGAATTTCCAACGAAACCCAACTTGATGCTATTTTCTTAGATTTCTCTAAGGCCTTCGACTCTCAAGACCACTCTCTTCTCCTTCACATACTTTCTCATCGAGTTAACCTGCATGGTAATATCCTAAACTTAGTTGACTCCTTCCTCAGAAACAGATCCCAGCGGGTAATACTTACCGGCTCCTCATCCCACGGGTCACCTGTAACGTATGGGGTTCCCCAGGGAAGTGTTCTCGGGCCATATCTTTTTAATCTTTTCATAGATGGTCTGGCCTCCCTAGTTCCCTCCTTACAAGCTCATACTCTTCTTTACGCAGATGACTGCAAAAGTTTTAAGCAAATTTACAATTTCACGGACTGTTGTGATCTTCAGGATGCCTTAAACACTTTCTCAGGGTGGTGCAATACCTGGAAACTCAAATTAAACCCAAAAAATGTAATGTTATATCTATTTCCCTAAAAAAATCCCCCACTGATTTCAGAGACAATATAAACTCACTAAATATCAATGGCGTCTCCTCCATTAAAGACCTCGTCGTTTTGATGGACCACAAACTCAACTACGCTGACCATATCCTAGCAGTCAAAAATAAATCAATGTCTCTGCTTAGCCTCTTCTACCGCTTCACACAAATTGCAGATCCACTAGCCTTACGGTCATATTTTTCGTCTATTGTCATCCAAATAATCACGTATTGCTCCCCCATCAGCTCCTTCTAACATTCAGACCCTTCAGCCTGTTACTTCTTTCTTCTGCAAGATAGTTAAATACAGAGTCTCATTTTCAAAATATGCCAACTGAAACTATTATGCCTACACTATCCATTCTTAATCTCCCTAAACAATTTCTCAAATCTAACCTGAAACTCATCCACATCATCCTTAACTCTGCCATTGACTGCCCAGACCTGATTGGCAGTATCGACATTAAAGTTCCATATAGGCCTACTCGCACACATTCGTTACTCCACATGCCCATTCTCAGAGTATCCTTGACCAAGCGCTCCCTCCTCTTCCGCCTCTGTTCCCTGATAAACTCACTTCCAGACAATATTGACCCGTTTTCACTTTCTTACTACACCTTAAGCAGTCGTGCTCTTTCGTACCTCACTGGCAATTTCATTGCTTCTTTCTTTTTATGTGTTTATTTTCATAAATTGTTACTGAGCTGATTGTTTTTGTTTGAATGCATTCGTATATCTTTTTCTTGTTTTTTTTGTTGCTACATTGTGCCACTATAAATTGGCAAGCATGATGTATGTGGACAATTTTTATAAATAAATAAATAAAAATAAAAATTTCGATGAGACAGACAGCACAATAAAGAACAGATTCATATACGCAGAAGCTGCAACGCAACTGGGAATGGTCAGCGGTCGCGAAGAGCCGTGAGATGGACATCGTTGGAGTAGCGGTCATCATGGAGAAAAATTGCTTCAGAACGTAACAGTTTGGCATTAAGAAAAATCCAATAGATTAATTAGGGAGCATTGATGCGTGGCCTCGTCCATAACTTCCGATTAGAATATGGAAGATTAAGGAACTTTCCATCCTTCTACCTCCATACGCATAATTCACATAAATATTAAATATTTCCCCTCAAACAAATTCACATCCTTCCGAAGCCCGCATCAGAGGAGATGATACGTGAACAGGACTAACATTGTACGCAAACACCCCAAGAAGAATGAATACATATGTTCGATGTCAATTGACCTCTAGAGTCGTAAACAGTTAACGGCTACTTCTAGATGCACTAATTAGTTATTTCACATGGTAAGCTACAAGCCTAAAATACAAAGAATTATTACCGTTCACCTACTGCCGAGAATTGGTTCACCTACTGCGGAGAATTACAGGATGAGGAGAGCAGGGAGCCAGGGTCTTATACAGTAAGGAATCGGAAAGGTCGGAACATTGCCGAAATTTTGACGACACAGCCTCGGATAATCACAGCTGTTGCTTTGCAAAATTTGAGTTTAGTCGAGGATGTGATGCCACACTGTGTACATTTTCGAAGATTCATAAAGTCGAGCTGTTAATAAATGAGTGCCAGCTGTTTCCTTGTCAGCTCTCTTGGCCCCAAACTTGCTTGATCCCAGCAACCCTTGCGTTACTCTTCAGCCACCAACGCTGCCCTCTCCGAATCAAGTCTTCATAGCTCACCAATCCATGTAAAAAAATCTAAAGTCTCTTCGAGGCAAAGCGCGAAAATTTACAGCGATGGCCACTTCTTAAATCATTGACCTCGACTCCGAAGAGGACATGAGTTACGGGCGGAGAAAGGAGACTTAGTGCATGTACCTAATTTCTGTAAATTTAAATGGCCGTCCCAATTTCTACTTAAGTGTTCAGTGCCGGAAGTGAGTGACCGGGCGCGGTTTGGGAAGAGGGGAAAACAACAGACCTATTCCGCCTTCCCCCCCCCCCCCCCCCCCGAGGTAACAGATCACTAGTTAGTCTCTTGTCGCCGACGATGACGGCTTGCCCGTCGAAACGTCCCGTAAATTATTCTGTGAGTGTCCTTTTAATTTTCGTGCGCCTGTGTTTTCAAAGTATATTTATATTTGTGTTATATATATATATACCTACAGGTAGCAACAGGATGACAGATGAAACAATCTATAAAAATAATTCTATAAACAATCAGATCCTTTAGATCAGATCAGATCCCATATTTAGGATGGATTATCACCAAGTTCGTGTATTAAATGCTTAATTTTTAATGAAACCTAGCAAGGAGGGCATTTTAACGAACAATAAGTCAGTTCAAAATCTAAGAGAGTTATTATTGAAAGTAACGTAGTGATTGAGCACTGAATCTGGATTTTTACCGTATAACGTAAGAGGCACATTTATTCAGCAGGGGAAAATAAATGACTTTAACAGAATATCTTTTGCTTTCGTGAATGAACGTCAAAGCAAATTACCAGAGTATCAAATGCGCTGCAAAGCTTGGGCGGCTCGAGTAATTTTTTTCCGCCGGGCAAGAACACTTTCTGCATTCTCTCCCCCTTAAACTACACTTCGTCTTCCTAGAGAAAATCCTTAATGAGCCCATTTATAAAAACAAATTCCTTATAAATCATTCAAATATTAAGTCATTTATGTACATTTTATAGCGAAAAATATACAAAACCTAAGTTTTTAGCGTTGTCTTATTTATGCACTTACCTCCCTCGTTCAGACATCATTAGACTCAACTACTATTATCATAGAGTTACTCTATGCTCTTACAAAGAGATTTAAGCCCAGATTTAGACAAAGTAGACTTGAAATATATTTGTGGCTCCGAGGTCGCTGGTTTCATTCCGTCAAAATCATCACCAACAGTCATCAATATGACTAATGGTTTTCTGCAGCGTTCCACTCCACTCTCCTGTCAGATAATCGCTTAATTCCTACATTAGTCTTGACTTTGACGACCTTCATAATTTTCCTGCAGTATTGTATTCTTAGTCATGCCATTCACTTTCCCTCGTTCATTATTTTGAATAGGTCATTTTGTCACAAAACGTGTCCAATGGCTTTATTCAACGCCTATAAATAAATACACATTTGCCGAAAATAATCCTGAAATTCACCCATTCTTAATTCCTTCACTAGGCATGGAGAAATTAGGCTGTTAAAATTCAGCTCTGGTAAAATTTATTTGTCATGCCTAAGAAAATTAAAAAGATACCGGGACTAGCCGCGGTAATAATTTCACAGATTCACCCGCAAGTGCAAATATTCCACAGCGGAAAAGAGCATTCGTCTTGACCGGGATTCGAACCCTGATCTCTCGATATAGCACCGATTGCTTTTATCAATGAAATCAAATGGGAAGGAGGATGCCTTACATCCACCAATTCCCCGCGGTCTCACTCATCTAGGCAAGAAAAGTTTTCTTTCTTTCTTCATGCATGGCAGTTATGTCCCATTACCAAGTAAATCGATTTTGTTGGTTAGTGACCAAAAGGGATTTAAGGCTGGCCTTCAGCTCGAAGTTCCCTCAAGAAGTTAGTGATAGCAGCAAAATTAAAAAAAACCAACGATGGCAATGATGCTCAGTATTTTCTGGTAGAGTGGTAAGGTTCACGAGTAGTTCAAACAAAATAGGAATAGCTACTTAGTCTTCGCCCAGTTCTTAGTCATATACTTCAGCGCATACATTCTAGCTTCATTTTTATGGACATACACTTTAAATCCCTCAAGTTAAAATTATATGGATTCAATTATTACCTATAACCCCATACTCTGTGAAAACGTTACTTGGATCTTTTGCTGGAAAAAATCATACTCTGTCAGTAGACAGATTCTACGGCAGACCTACACTTTCAAGTAAATTAGAAAGAGAAAAAACGGATATGGTTGGTAAAACACAGAAAAATAGAAGGGATGCCCGTCGACTTCAGCAATGTGAAATTGAAACAAGGAGAACACATATTTCGAAGGAATTGAAATTTTTAGCAGTATGCTGGAAATACCAACGTGATGCCTACTCGTTGAGCACTAGGCATAATTAGACATGTGGTAGACTAAAAACGAAGCCATCATGAGTTACAGCATATAACGAAAAACATTTGGTCGGCCTCTGTCAGAGCAGACAATGTCTTATGGAGCATTTGACCATTGCAGTATAAACTGATGGTGAAAGTAATCATTTAACTTGCTGCTCATGTGCCTTGTACATGCGAAAATCCTTCGCAAACAGGTAATGGGGAATAAATTCACTATTACCTGTTCATTATACAATTATGCTGAGTGAGCTTGTGGTTGAGATATCACCGCCGCAGACTTGCAGGGGGAAGATATTTTGTGGAAAAAAATTCCTCCTCCTCCTCCAGGAAAAAAACGACAACAAAGGATGAGCAATATTTGCTCACAAAAGACTTCAAGCTCACTGGAAAAGTTAAGCTGAAGGGCATCCTATCAATTCAGGAAGAGCAAAATTCCGCTCTGTGCAAATCCATGCTTCAAACTTTACCAATCGAGGATAAAATAAACACAAATTCTTACTAACTATTTGTTTTTTTCTTACATCAAAAGTCTATTTGTGAATTTCACAAGATTATAATTTCTTATATAAATGCTGCAAAGCAAATTCAAGTTTAAACAATCAGTAATGGATGATTTCATAGTAAATATTGAATTTTTAAATAATTGAGCTGAAGTCATCTTTTTTTATTTCCTCAAAAACCACAATTTAAAAAGATTGTAAGAATCACTTTAAAAAAAAAAACGTTTCCTCCGATTCAAATAAAGAATAAAAGTAGTTAATAAAGTTTGTTTGTTTTAGGACACGATGAAAAATGCTTAAAAAGCCCATCTTTATAAAGGAAAAAATCAGTGAATATTAGAAAGAAAACACTACAACTAGATAACCTAGCAATGACGGAGTCAATGTAGAGTCTCTTGAAGTTTAAGTATCCCGGAAGATGTCTTCAAATACCGACGATAAGATGTCATTGGGGTTAACTCCTTCAGTTTCAACGTTTGACATCTGTAGAGAGGACGAGCAATTTTTGGTAAAACTGTCGTAAAAAAAATGCACACCCATTATGTGACATCAACTGCGCCTCTTTTATCTACTCACGTGATTAATCGAATACACTTCCAATTATGGAACTTTAGTGGGTGGCATTTGATATTAACCTCTTATAATTCGGTAGGTTAACTATAATTTCGGTAAATAACTAATGGATGGAGGTGACACAGCAAAACAGTTTATACCAAATATTCCTTTATAACTCGAAAAGGAATAGAAGGTATACGAACGGGCCATGTGTAAATGGATATAGTGAGGATAAAAGAATGAAATAAACAGCCATATTGGAAGTTTTAATGATATCAAACAATACATGATGTATAAGATAAGGCCGCCAAGTATGGGTACATAATCACGTGTCGCCGACAGGGTAAAGTTAGCGCAACACGACGTAAAACCATACGAGGAGTTCGCAACTCGGTTTCATTATAAAGAGTTTTGATTGTTCTAAGTAATAAAACCACGAATCAAGCTGAGTTTACAAAGTTTTAAAAAACTGATAGATTGTAGTTGTGAAAAATTGAACATTTGGTGCGTTTTAGGGAAAACTTTCAAACTTTCTTAAAAATAAAAGTTTAATGACAAAATTAAGAGATTGCGGAATGAACAAGTCCACGAAAGGTTAAAAAAATTTGAATTTTTTTGTCCCGGCTCACCCGAGGACGCAGTGAGAAAGTTAATCCATTGAGCCCTGAAGAAGCCTCATTAATAAAAAGGCGAAACGTCGGCGGAAAAAGGAAGTTGAGTTTCTTAAAAAAGACAAGAACAAACCTCCATAAGTTAACCAATGCTTCACGCAATAAACAGCGACGGTAATCACACAATTGGGTGAAATTAACGGTGAAAATAGTAATTAACCTGGACTTAGATTCGAACCCAGACCTCTCGGTATCGCGCCGAGTTTTTCAACCAGCTAAGCTACCCAGGGGCCTTATTCAGAAAGGACTCGATGCGGTCGAACCTCGGAAAATCCGTGGGTGTGACGTCAAAGTCCCCGAAAAATCTCAACTTTTGAATGGGACCAATTGAAATTTTCGTGACTGTGACGTCAAAATTTCGTCACCGTCAAGACTCGGAAATTTCGAGGCCATACAGAATGGTCCCTCAGGGGGGTTATTCTGTAATTTCACTTAATGGAACATGACGTCACGGATCGCTCCTTATATGAAAAACATCACCGAAAGTGGAGTTGTAAACCGTGTACGCCAGATGGCGACACCATCGACTCGTTCATTTCGGCCGAGAATGGTTCATTTCCCAGTTCTTTCGATCGTGGTATTGAGCCACATTGAGCTTCCAAATCACCTGCTAAATGCTAGACGAATTGGCACTGCTGTCGTTTCCGAATTTGCCGAAATCCCGTGAAATTCGCAGAGGTGAGTTTGCTGTTATTGTTTTTAAAAGTACTTCGTATTTTTATCTAAGTGCAACCCAATGATTATGTACACAGGGTGCAACCTCTGTAACTCAATAGATTTTCTACTTTCACGAGTTCCATGATTGTCTTTAAAAGTCAACCGTGACGTCGCCAGCTGGCAGCACTCACTCCGTGAGTACTTCGAGAGCGGAGTATCTCTAATGGATCATTCATTTGATTTGGTGCTCTTCCGAAAGAGCTATTTCGGGAGTGGAATTACAAAATAACCCCCCAGTTGTCTTATTGCACAGTGGGTTATATTGAGACTTTAATGAGCGAGGTGTCCTCAATGAGGTCATCGCTCTTTAAACTTAACTGGTACCTTTTAACTGTAGATTAACTGGTTAGAGCACTCTGGTTCGATTCCCTGTTCAGGCAAATGTTTTTTTTCCAATTTATTTCACACACGTGCCTGACTATCAGCGGGTGACTCCGTTCAAGTTTCTGCGCGGCCAGTTGCACAGTTCTTTGACTTTACCTACTGTGGTGTCGCGGACACAACTGACTAAAGCTGCGTCCAAACTCGCGTTAGGTCCGAACATTTAGGGAGGACTCGTTTGTCATCATAAGGGAGCGTATTTAGATAGCCATTGCGCTCGTCAGCTTTAGGGTAAATGAAATAATTCCTAAATCTGCCACCATTTTGGAATTCCCATCATTCCAAGTGCTGCAAGCGTCAAGGAGTGAGACAGAGAAGATACAAGTGTCATGGCGGGGAAGTATTTTGAGTCTGTACAAATCAGATTCTTAAAAATTGTCTTACGCATGGTGAATGTTAGATATTTTTTTTTACTTAAAATTTCGTTTTTGGGAGTAACGAATAAACCGAATAGTTAATTGAAGCTATAAAGGAGAGGGTGGAGCTAAACTAATAAAATATAAATTTACAAAGAACTACACCTAAATATATCTACAATGTTGCAAGTTTTTAACGAAATTAAAAAGAATAAATACAATACAAAAGAAACACTGTCAAAAACGGCAAGCTAATATTTAATATCAGCATACACAGACGCATTATTAATGCACGCAAAAGGAAAGAACTGTACAGGGATAATATAAAATTCGAATTGAATTTATTAACTACACGATCACAAATACAATAAAATGCTCAGTCTAACACGAATCGTTATATACCATAAAGTAAAAATTGACACAAACACAATGACGAAAATCTAAAAGCATGTGCTTATACTATAGTGCTATAAGTCACGGAATCTAACTATAATAATCTTAATGTTACGAATTAACACCTCCCATTCCTAAACTACAAAAATAATGAGGAAATTTATAAATATTGCAATCCGAATTTTCAAACAGCACTAGTCGTGTGGGTCAATTTTTCACAATATTACCGTATTTCTAACCGTATGAAGAAGATATAACTTTGTGGAATCTTTCCGTATTAAAAGAAGAACACAACTTCGTGTTTTCCACTGATTTATTATATAAAATACAATCGGTTTCTTCATCAATCAACCATCAGCAAAGTCAATTATAATTTAATAATGGTGTAATAACCGAAACCGGTAGTATTTTATATAATATATCAGTGGAAAACACAAAGTTGTGTTCCTCTTTTATTATTTATTATCGTATTTCCCTTGTCTTTCTCTTGCTTCGAGCTCAGTATATCTTCCATGGTTCGCGAGTGAACTTCGTGGAACTCCGAGTGCATAATGAAATAAATAAACTTTGTATATTCCACACAAATATTTAGGGCCGTATTTATAGTCGTTACCTAGCAGTCCCCTTAACTATCCCCTACCCAGCAGACCCCTTGAATTGTGCGTCCTATAGTCAAAATTAAGGAAGCTGCTAGGTAGGGGATGGTTGGTTTAGATCTGGTAACTAAGGACTACAAACGGCGGGAAATGGAATTCGTAGCTCAAATGTTTCAGTGATGACGCTCGGGATCAACGTGGATACGGATAAATAAAGAGCCAGACGCAGCACGAAAACTGTTAAGATGGCCGCTCGACGTGCAAATAGCTTCAACGGTGGGGAGAAGAAGATTTTGTGTGACCTGATGGAGAAGCATAAAGATATAGTGGAGAGTAAGAAAACGGACGCAGTTTCCTGCCATAAGAAGAAGAAATTGTGGGGAAAAATATACTCGTAGTGTATATGAACATCCTTGGAATGAGTCTGGCGTCACATCAGATATTTATTGATTAAGAGCAAATCCCACCGTAGTTTAATTAACACCAAATCTTCGAAATTATTAATTTAAGGCTATGCACGTTCATTAGAGTCAGTTTAGTTATATCTGTTGTGTTATTTGTTTGATAATGGTGGAGCATGCATCTCCTGCCAGAATCAGGAGAGGCTAAAGGGGCTGCTGGGGGTGGAAATTTTACTATAAATACCGTTCTTAACGAAGGGGCCTGCTAGGGGCTGTGGGACTGCTGGGTAACGACTATAAATTTGGCCCTTAATGGTTTAAACTCCGACCAGTTTCAACACTTTCATGTAATTTTCAAGGGATAATATAGTGTATTATAACAAGGGTATTATCTCTTGAAAATAACATGAAAGTGTTGAAACCAGTCGGGGTTTATACCATTAAATATTGTGAGAAATATACACAAAGTTTATTCATTTATTTATGAACTCGAGCTCAGTAGATGGCAACACTTGCGAAGGGTGTCCAAACTCAAGCTCCCTTTCTGTTAGCTGCTCAAAATTTAGGCACCCAAATCCATGTTCCCTAATGCCTAACGAGTTTGGACACAGCTTTCGGCGTTTCGTTCTCAGTTCGCAATCCCGCTTCCAATTTTGACGGATGACCAATTCTATTCTCTTCACGGCCGGCGATGTCCGGCGACTTTGGGACTCTGCGGCCGTTTTCTTCCGAGAGAGGGAGAGAGATTTGCGGTGAGTGTGAAGGGATGGGGTGGGGAAAGGAGGGGAAGGCGATGGGAGGAATTGTTGGGTGCCCCGCTGGGTGCTATTGCGGCTCCGTTGGACGCCCGCGGCGCCCCTAGCGGACGAAACCGGAAGGAACGCCGTAAAGAGGAGAGGGAAGCTGAGCGAAAGGAGGCGGTGATTGCGGACCCGGAGCCCGTTTAATTTTCACTCGGAAAAGAGAGAGAAGGAAGAAGAAATGGGTCGGTCTTCTTCTGCGGACTCAAAAGTCAAAAGCTGAGCCGGAAGTATCACTGACCTGACATCGACGACGCAGTTTGATATTATGCAAACCTACTGATGGCCAAAACTGATCTAGTTGCGATGGTTGGAGCGATATTTTTCTTATAATAGAGACGATGTTTGAATCCTATATTTGTTAATGAAGCCGTTACAGGAAGCACGTAGTAAATACAGCAATGTTTATGGCCCACAAACATTATCACTATCACAGAGCTTCTCAGTAATTCACTAAATACATATATAAATTTGATTGTTTCAGGCTTGACTTCGTGGAAGTGAAAGATATCCATTTTTGAAGAAAAAAACTTCGTACTTTTCCACTCTTTATTTAAAACTGCGACCGTTTTCACCTTGATTTGGCATCTTTTGGCCAAAATATGCCTTGTCAAGGTGATACCGGTCGAGTAAATAGAGAGTGGATATAAATAAAAAGAGGAACATACGAAGTTTTTTTAAATAAAAAATGGATAACTAAATAAACAAATTTCAGCGATTAACTTGATACAGGTAAGTATTAGTCTCACACCGTACGCTGGAAACATGTTCGAAACCGAAGATTTTTTTGCGGTTTCATATAAAATATCACGATGAGTATTATATTGCTGTCTTCAAATAATTGATGCAACGTACGTACCATATACCGTTATATTTCTGACGCAATCAGTATGTCATAACTTCATCTTTAAACGATGTCTCTCTGAAGCGCAATTCTGCACCAAATCCCGTTGAATACTGTTTCCATGTTTTTGACAATGTCACAAAAAGTAGTGAGATAAGTGGCTGATATTTTGGTTTCATGAGAAAGATTACAAAATTTACTTTATAATGAGGATAAAATCATTAAATATTATGCCTGTGGATACCTCGCTCAAACTACCTTAACTTATGTACGAACCACCAATTCCAAGTTTCTCGGGGAATTTCATTAATTAAAATGAAAAAGAAGTGTGGCATGCGCAGGAAGAGGCGAATAACTTGCCCAATATTTTAATAATGAAACAAATTTTAACGTACTTTGATAGCTTTGGCCATTTTGCACTTTGCATTTGCGGCTTTGGCACGAAATGTCCGTCAATCGCGGAAAGAAGCGGGAACGTCCGAAGGAATTAAGACTTTCATCCATCCGAAGTCGATCCGAGTCGCACGGTGATTACCTAAATTCAGTGTTCTCTGCTTCCATCTCAGCGTGCACGTTTGCACCATAGAATCCGTTGTGCTCAAGATGCAAATAAACTGCCATTATCCAGGGATCAGATTGCTGTGGTGGCTGGCTCTCCACTCTGAGGGCTCAGATATGTATCCCAGAGGTGGCTGGATATTTTATACTGGATTTCCAATCCCAACTTTGGAGCCATATGCAGAACAAGGGTGGATGGGACGTAAAATTACGGACCTGTCGGTACTTAACACAAATATTAAGTAATGGAGGGATGGTACTACAAAGTGCACGTCATGAATGGGAAAACAGAATGAAATGAAAAGGAAACACAGGTCATATGTGAGCAATCACTAATTTCTTTATAAGGCAAGCATTTCCTTCATCGTGCACTCCGTGAGCAATTGAAACAGCTCCTTATGAGCAATAACATATTGTCAAAGAACTTCTAAATTGTAAGCAGTGAATGAACATCACCCTCACACAAATCTAACTAAGGAGTTTAACAATCATTTCATACATTTACAATAGCAGTTTCCTTTCCAAATCTGGCGGCAGCTGGATCCTGTGGGATTGTAGCCTGAGGTAATGGTGGTGGAGGTTCATTGCATTCGCTGGGTTTCCTTCCACCTTTCCTCTTGTCCCAAATTCGTCTTTCACTCACCCTTCTACCTTCACTCCTCCCCCCATGTTGTTAGGGTCACAAATAACTACAGTTGTCGGTCGCCTTACCAAATATCCCAGATGACCAAGCAATAAAACTGAGATTTCGTTTGCGATTGCCCCCTTCGGAGTTGTTTTCTGGCTTAGACAGTGCTCATCGAGTATCGTAGTGGAAAAAACATTCGTGAGTGTGACACAACAGATGGGAAGGGTTTGGAAGCACTGCCACAAACAGAACATAAATCATTCAAATCCGAGAATAATTTACTGTAGGCAACATTTCTCAAAACTCTGTCCTTTCGGAGTTCCTTTTCACTGGAGAAAATATATACCTGACTTTATGTAAATACGCATCTGCTTGCTTAAGAAGTATGCAGATAAAATTACTCGATATTTTTTGCGCGGCCACGTCACTTAAGATATAGCAAACGGGATCTTGACCCAGAGTTTAAGGAGTCCTGAACAAGAGCAAAAGTAGAATGGAATATGCCTCACCAATAAACCTAATTTATCTTTATATATATATAAGTCAATGTATGTATGTTTGTATGTTTGTGGGTATGTTCCACATCTCCTCCTAAACCACAGGACCGATTTTGATGAAATTTGGAACACAGGTTCGCTACTGATAGACAGCAAACACTGTAGGGATTTTAATTAACCAAAACCCCTATTTTTGCAGGGTTAGGGGTGTGATCCTTAGTAATACATAAAAATGTAATGGTCTCTGTCTGTCTGTTGCTCCATCACGCAAAAACTACTGAACCGATTAAGCTGAAATTTGGCATGTAGACAGGAAAAATGTCTGATTGTAATGTATGCTATATTAAAAAGCCCTCAGGGCCCCCAGAAGCCCCCGAGGGTCACCCCTGGTGGTCCATGCTAAGCATTGAGTTCGGTGCAGTGGTTTCATTCTTTGCTTTTTAAAAGTACTTTCACTCAAGATATAGGCCTGGGATTTTTCTTATCGGATGGCTGAATAAAGGAAGTTTCTAATTTTATCAATCGATTTTCTTCTACCCTCCGAAGTTGTCTGAAATTCATCTTTTCAGCTGAAAAATCTCACATTTTTATCTGAAATCAACAATAACATATTTCCTTGACAACCATAGATTTGATTTTCAAAGGGCATTGAAATATCACGTTTTCCTGCAGGCCCATGATAGTACGTAGAAAGCAAAACCGTATAAGAAGGGCCCAGAGTCCCAAGGGCCCCATGATAGATTGCTTCAGGGGTTAATTGATAAATTCAATGCATATTTACAACAAGTATACTCTTCAACGTCTTTCTCAAAGTAGCTCTCAAAGGGGCATCGCATGTACTATATGAGATAACACTTACGTAGTAAACAATACACATAAAGGAAATTAATTGATTACACACACAATTATATGTGCAAGAATATTTAAAAGCAGCGAATATCAATGGTAATAATGACTCTGTTGCTACAACAAACACGGCGTTGTTTATTATCGTTTAATACTCAGATGTATTACACGTAGAGAAACCGTCTGCCTCTAATTACCATTGCGAACTGTTTTTTAGACCAATTCCCACATCATTAACGTCACGAGTTATTTATATGTTTAAAAGTGTAAAAGTGCAGTTAACTTAGGTACATTCACTCAATCATCAAGTTACCCATTCAAGACTCTCGCTCGCCGCTGTGTTTCCCCTCCTTGGACTTAAAAATATATCCATCCACATGCCTAATAAAAAACAGAGTAACCTTTCGAATAAATCTTCTAAAGCAAAACGAATGTCTTCTTTGCGAGAAAATGAGTCCTTGCAATAAAAACGACCAAAGTTAGACTTGGATGCTCAAAGCCATGCCCACCAGCGATCTCATGATAATCTCCCCGTGGTGTTTCTCGGGTTACGCTAAGATCCGCACAAATTTCATCCTTACCCAACATACGGACGGGTAACCAGCTCTAAATCTGGTTCAAATACAGACCCATATGTTTCGAACCTTCAATCTGTTTTAAGATGGCGGAAATTATAATGACGTCACTACATGCTTCTTACCCGAAAGAAGAACGGAAATTCTGCGCAATTAACGACATCCGTGCATGAAAATCGACAAGTGCACTAAGAATCACCATAGATTTTTTATTTTGCAACCGAAACCAATGATTATGGCTATGCCGAAGGCGCAGTCCCATTGATGGAGGATTCATAGGTCAAATAAACATGGCTTCTGCTGCCATTACTCCTCTTGATGTTGTCCACCGCTGGATTGTACCCTTATGTCCAATTCTGATTAATATACTCAACGCACATATCAACGTTGAATAGTGCAACTGACTTAAGTCATGGAATGCAAATATATGTATGCACACAAGGGAAGCGATCAAGCTGTTAATTACTCAGAAGACGGCTCAAGAGAACCGTAGGGACGAGTGACCATCTATCAACCTTTGCTACTTAAGTAGTAATGAGTCTTTATGGCCGATTTTTGGGTTTCCCGTGCTAGAAAGTGGACCAATAGTCACTCATCTCTCCGCGCACCTGGAAAACGGTCAGCGTGTCTACTACAACGAACACAACAAACAAGATAGGTTACGAACTCCTCGAATGACCACGCGTACAGTTTTTCTTCAGGCTTTGCGGTTTTCTTATAAAATAAGTTTAACGTTTTTCACACCCGTTGAATTTCAACGGGTACCTTCTGCTCGTTTATTATATTTTTTTCCAAAGTTTACTTGAAGAGAAAAAAATCTGCGTGGCGTTTTCGAAAAATGCTAAATATCACAGAAACGGAGAGAATCTCTATAATGAAGACGAGAAGAGCATTTGGGAGTTCCTCCGCATGGCGTCCATTTCTGACAAATGTCCTCCAGCCATCTAGCTGGTGTCTTCAGGTCTGAATTGGCGACGTGTACTTTTGGTCAAAAGTAGCGATGTTGATCCGTCTTAAGTAGTGGATACAAGCCACAGTTACGCATCGCCACACAGACCTAAAGACGCCAGATGGATGGCACGTGAAACTGTAGTCAACAATTGACACCACGCGGAGAAATGCTCGAATGCTGTTAATCGTCAAGCCAAACGCCGCGGAAACTTTCGGATAAACAAAACGGAAGTACTCCGATGAATAATGAGAAAGGTAATAACGAAAATCCAGCGAATTAGATGAGACTATCGTCGTGGACTTATAATAACACACACTTTTACCTCTTCAAAACAAAAATGGAAAATGAAGGGGCAGAATTGCCTAAAATAACTAAAGATGGAATCCATGAAGAAATTGATGAAGGTTGGTAAAGTGAAGAATCAAAGAGGTTGAGTGAAAATAGAAGGAGGCGATGAGATGCAACAAACTAGATGACACTAACTAGATTGATGGATGCTCATACTGATAATGATCTGTCTTAAGGTATCTTAAGTATTAAGTATCGTATTTTAAGTATAAGTAACGTATCTTAAGGGATTAAGATCCGTCATCTGTTACCATTAGCAACGATATGAAATACTTGTTACGGTTTAGGGACTATTTCCCCGAAAACAATGCCGCTGGCATGTTTCGCACTAATTCATAACTCCCTCTTTAGACATGAAATACATTCTGTACCTTTCTCTCGGAAAGGAGGATGTGTGAAACGATTTCATGCTTGAAGCTATTTGCGTCCGTTTATGGGAGAAAATATTCTTCCCCAGATGCATAATTTAGCATTCGCCTTGTAAATCTTTCGAGTTCCTCACTGCCAGATTTCAGATAATGGTCTAAGATTTGCTAGAAATGAGGGTTAAAATTTTTATCGCATTCACCTCGCCTTACGCACCCACGGGCAAGTTAACTTCCATAACATGTTAAACAGTGTATGACGGGCATCTTTACGGATGATAATTCTTTGGAGAGCACATAATTGAACCGAAGGGATAATAAAACATCATAAAGACAGGCATTACAAAGAGTAATTAATTCCCTAAAGATTTCTAGAGTTTAGCTTTCTCGTGAGCAAAAATTACTTGATACTTGCCTACTGTTTTAAAGTTTAAACTAGGACATTTGATGCTAAAACAGGTAAATTACAAGAGCAAAATATATCCATTGAATATGCACACTATCTATAAGCTAACATCCGGCTTGGTGTCCTAAATAACGAAGGTATTTATATCAGCCTGGTGCCATTGCACGCCAATTACCTTTTTTAATTAGATAAACAGTTTTGTTTTATTTTAACTGGACTTTGTAACCAGAAGGATAAGAGAGAGCTAGGCGGGCCCGGGTTCAGGTCTAGCCAATGCTTATTTCGGCACCTATAACTGAACTCAAGGCTTCGATTTTCACTCAATGCAATTACTTCCCCACATTTTAATAATCGCAGCGATTTATTGACTAACGTTGATCACGAAAAACATTCCAAACTTCAGGAAGTAATGAATGCATCAGTGAGGTTTGTATCTTATCTTAAACGGTGGGATCACACAACTGAATCACACAAACGACTAAATTCCCCAAGGTATGAGAGAGACGACTTTACTCGTCCCGTCTTTCTGACTTAAATTTTTTTAAAGACAGGTTGTCATCCGTATATTTACAGGTCCTTCACCTTCAAAGAAAGTTATCCACAATCACCTAACAAGATCCCGCCGATTAGATCTGCAAACCCCTCAGCTTAAACAAAAATATACCGTAAATCCTTTATAGCCACAGAATCCAAATGTTGGAACTCACTTTATGATGATGTAAAAACCTGCCAATCTGTTACCAATTTTAAATCAAAAATATTTAAAAAAATATTATAGAAGAACTTTAACTGATAATTTGACAGGAGAAAATTAATTTATAATGAATCTGGTGCAACTGGTGTCATAAATATACTCATAAAATGTAAATGAATATTAATTTATAAAATTAATCCAGTATCAGGTACACTCTGTCTCTCAAAATGTATCCTTTTTATTTTTTTTTATTAATTCAATACATATTTTGTATATTCTGCTGGCAGCGGAGGAAAATTTTAAGAAATCATTTGTATTGAATAAGTGGTATGGAAGGAAGGTTAAGTTACCTTTATTTCAAATTGAATTTTGTATTCAAGTATTGTATGAGTCGATTCATAGTCTAAAAGGCTGAAACTGGTCTACGAAAAATTATTATTATAAGTATATGTTACTGTTGCAACATTCCCCTCCAATCCCCTGACAAGCATCGGTTTTTGTTGCCATCGTAATGACCGGAGACTCGTGAGGGGTTGGGCAGTATTCGCAGCCACATCCGACGCCCATCCGATAGGTAGTTGCACTCCGTTCGGGTCATGCGTTCGGAGTAGATGAAGTGACCCCAGGATAACGGCCATCTGCGTGCGGATCACAAGTGATTCCACCTGTGCCACGCAAGACGGAATGTACGTGGTGGAGGATAAACTCGCTCAAGATGGAGGTGGGCGCCTTATATACAGTATTGACGCAGGATATAGGGCGGTAGTTCTTCGAATTGGATAAGTCTCCCTTCTTAGTTACGAGATTTGTACGACCCTCAGTCAGCCAAGGTGGAATAGTTTCTCTACCTATCAGAAAGGACTTTACGATTCTGGCTAAGTTTTGATAGTTAGATACCAGTAGTTATTCACGGCGTCCATTCTTAAATGTTCGAGAAGTTCTTTTGGCCAAAGAAGCGTTCGCGTGAAGAAGTTCTTCACGTGACTTTCAATGACTGAAAGAGGTCCATTCGCATGTTGTAGGTGGCGGTCACAAAAATATTTAATGAAAGCTATGGCTGGAATGTCTCCGTTGAATGCCTTAGACGTTTCATAGATATCATTCCAGAAACGTTCTTCCTCTTAGACGGCTGGCGGAGATTCGACGGCAGGCGGAGATGTTCGAAAGAGACGGGGTGTGTCAAGGAGAAAAGTAGAGTTCTCCTTACTCTTGAGTAGTTTTTTCCGGACCGTGGTGAGAATTAGTACTCTGTCAACCTTACGCTGCTTAGTGGTAAGCAGCACATTTTTATTCAGTGTATGATGGCGGTATCTTATACTGCGCGCTATGCGCCGAACTTGGAGTGTAGAAGTTCACCCGGATGCGATGTATCTTGAGACTTTAAAAGTCCCTTCTTCCATCTAACCCCTATATGTGACTGTGGACAGAGGGGACTGTGGTGGCTTAGTGGGTAGAGAGCTGGGCTACCGACCGGAGGTTCCCGGGTTCAAATCCGGGTGCCGAAGCCTCTCTGGACATCCCCTACGAAAATCCTCGCGGTGTGACAGTCTGATTGTCAGAACTTCGCCAACTGCGTGAAAATCGCAGGTGGCCCAAGGAAAGGAACTGGCCCCCTTACCCTGAATGTATAAATTTCACACGCGAAATACATTTCATCATGCGCAACTTAAAGAAAGCATCGAAGGAAGTTAAAGATAAGGCTTACATAACGATGGTACATAAATCCAATATTGTAGTTCACCACGAGTTCTTGGAACTCATATTAGATATGTCTAGTGAAAAAATTGGAAAAAGTGCAAAGAAATGCAGCACGCTACGTTTTAGGCAGGCATGAGAGATGTGATATTGTGAGTGATATGCTGACTAGATTTGAGCTGGGAAAGTCTAAAGGAAAGACGGGCAGCATACAGGCTAGGCAACCTGTATTAGGCCTACATAAAAGATCAAAAGAGGAAATCAGTAAAGATTGCTCGAGCCAAGCCGAATCGGAAGAAATGACTATAGAATTAAAATAAAGGCAGGACAGCAAAAAATCAACACAGGAAAATTTTCTTTCGTTAACAGGACGGTAGAGGAGTGCAATGCTTTACCTGTAGAAGTCTTAAAATCTTTCCCAAAATGTTATAAGAGTTCAAGAAGAGAATTCGCCTCGCAAAATTTAAGCGAACCAATTCATAATTTTTATGTGAAGAATATTGATCAATGTGTGTTAATTGAGCCTTGTGAGTGATACGTGGACGATTACCACCAGGCAAAATACACAATGTAATGTAACTGATTAAATAAATAAATGGCTTAGCACGGGGTTAGCACTACTCTCACCCATCGAAACCAACCTTCGGGTTGAAACACTGAGTGTGAGTAATATATAAGCGCAAAGAGAACTAAATGATTCACATTGCCTTGTAACATTAGAATACTACAGGAATACCTTTGATGCTGACTGGGAATCCACATGGGTAGGTATTTAGTTCAGCGTTGCTTGCGCACCACAGGATGTAAGATACGGATGACAGATTTTAAGCAAATTTTCCACCATATGAGTTTCGACTTCTCAAATATATTTCATACGGAATTAAAATCAAATTAACTTATCTCAATTCTCAAAAATAAACGTCACCCTTCTGTCCGAGAACTTAATATAATTGGATGAACACCTGTGACGCTCATGGTAGTTATAAAATATATAGTTTTCATAGTTATAAAAATTCAAAGGGAGGGAAGCTGGGGGAATGGAAGAGAGGATAAGGAGGAGGGAAGAAGTGGAGGGAGTGTTTCTTGTCTTTTGCGAGGGGAAGGGAGTGGAGGGAGAGAGGGGAGGGAGAGAGGGGTGGGAGTTCCCTCGAGTTGTTAAGAGCTGAGCAGCGGCATTCAGAGGGGAAACTTCGTCTTCTTCTTCTTATCGTATCCTCTCGCTCTTCCCCAGTCAAAGTCGCTCCTCGACCGCCCCTGGCTCAACCTCCGCTCCTCCCTAACCCCCCAACCCCCACCCCTACGGTGTACCGATCTTCCCCCCCCCTTTCCTCTCAACCACTCCCCCCCTCGACCGCTCTTTGCAACACCAATTCGGTTTTTACAACCCTTATCCATCAAAGACAAAAGGCGCCGACCGATTCCCACCCCCCCCCTCCCTCTCCCTCCATCCCCCTCCTGCCCCCCCCCTACTCCCTTCCCCTCCTGAACCGTCTCATTGCTCTGCTCGGTTTCCTTTATTGCAGCAAGAACCATCACTTCTGAAACCCCCATTTTCATTAGCGAAATGCAATTACATTAAGAGAATAAACGCAGACTATATAACTCGCGTGGCAACTTCACGTTAGAACCCATCATTCAACCATTTTTAGAAAAAGGAAGTAAATTGGCGCAATTGATTTTTTTCCATGCACGGACTACAATTTAATCAAAACTTTTTGTCTTTATTTTTTATTACTTGGTTTAAATTGAAGTAAAATTACTTCTAAATGCGAGAGCGATCGCGATACATACCCAAAATAAATGAATCAAATAATTGACTAAATAATCATAAGTTAGACGAAAATCAAGCGAACGATTACAGCAAATGCACTTTGTTTGCAAAATTAATTAACTTTTCACTTTCACGACGAGGGATGTTAAATTCACCTGCGAGCAGAGTTTTTTTCCTATGTGCAATTTATAACGATGATGATTGGTACTTGACGTCTCAGAAAACGTCGTTTTCTGCCAGTTTCTCACCATATAATTTGCTCCGCTAAAACTACCGTACCCAGTCTTCACCACACCATGTTAATGATAATTTATAATCGATGTGAGGAATTAAAAGGGTCACAAAAATATTTTATGATGTATCGAAATATTAACGAGAATTTTCATGCTCACTTTATCAACCATAGAGTATTTAAAACTCAATGCACATGTTACAAGGCGTGTTTTGAAATAAATATAATGAAAATTCTACATTATGAGTTCATTTTTCCTCTTAGTTTCAATTTACTGGTGCCAAAGATATCGGGGTCATATGATATATGTTTTAGGATATTTCTCGTGGAATAAAGCGTTTCAAGAACCCTGACACAAAGAGAAAACCACCTTTTTTTCTTCTCTCATAGGACCCAAAGTGTTGAATTTAATATAGGACATATATTAGAATATCTATAAATAAATTCTTTCCACCTAATGGTATCCAAAAGGTCATCGAAATCATCGGGTATTATTTGAAAAAAGTGAAAATGTTTTGTTGCAGGCTCTTCAAATACAATAATATAAGTAATGTATAACTCCTCTAACGCCTCACTAAGAGATGAGTCGGTAAAAAACAACACCTACCGATAAGTCCTTTAATGAATCCTTCACAAAATGAAGCCCGAACCATCGAGTTAATGATATGTCCTTTAATATTTCGTCATTGCTTCGAAAGATTATTGATCATGAGTTAACTCCACGCATAAATATTTACATGAGCACATCATAATTTTAACATTCATGACACGTACTATCATCATTGTTATATCATTGCACATCTTCAATGAACAGGATACCTTTTACTAAGCAAGAAATGCTTGAATTTCCTGAAAGTTATTGCTGCATTGGATGCATTGTTGTATATTTTAAATTGTTATTTTGTCAATACCGCCCTCAACTCATACGCTTGCTAACAATCTATTCCAAGTAATATCTTATTAAGATGTAAGTATTAAAAATTTATTTTCTGGACTGCGTTAAACTTCATTTCCTTTGGTAATTTATTAAAAATGTTAGTGTAGCCATTTTTCTACTAAAAGGAGAGCTACTCATAGAGCAATAAATGATGTAATTATTATGGTTTTCTTGACTCGCTAATTTTAATTGACGGCTCTTTTGAAGTCAGGTATTGGTTTCGGCATATATTGGGCAATATGATAAATTATCTCCGACAGTCTCCATGCATTAGTAAAAATAGGAATATATAACTTCGAAAACCATGGACCATTAACTCACTTTGACCATGAGACTACTTATCCCCTATTTTCCATATTTTCAGCAATAAATTACCGAGTTAGTTCCTGCTAACAGCCAGAAATTTGGCTTCGGTAAACTGATAACAATTATTCTTGAATGTAGCTTGGAAAATGTAAATAATGATAAATGATTTAATCTACTGGTGTTAGCAATCATTTTAATGACATAACACAGGCCGAGCCTGAAATTACTGTGATCGACAAAGGGATGTCGCCACATTTTGCGTGTAACTATTCAACAATCATTCTGTGGCACTTGCTTATGATAATAACCCTATTAAGTGCTGTAAAACTGGAACGATTGGAGCCTAATTACTACAAAATAAAAGTAGAAAACACAAGGTTGATGATATTACCACTCAGTCATACTACTCCACCGTACATGCCATTAATGTAATGACACATAGGGCTGAGACTTGGCCAGACACAGCAAAAACAATAAGGCCACTGGAGAATGGTGATATGAAAGTACTTCGAAAGATCATGGGTAAAAATCACTGAGAACGATACGAAAATATTAGAACAACTTGCAAATTAGAAAACAAAAACGAGTGTATGAATAAGAAAGCGAGAATGAAAGGATCATATAGATGGCATAGGCTAAGAAATGGTTGATTAAGTAGTGCGTGATACGCTACCATTGGGAAGAAGTATAGGAAGGAAAAAACGATGGTGAGATAACATTCCGTCGAACAAAAAAAAGTGGAGAGATGAAGAAAGAACAGGCACCCTGCCGACTATATAGAAAGAAGAAGAAGACAAAGTTGATTTTAGTTGGAGACATACCTTCGCTTATTTTCTCCCCATTCATGAAAAAGCACTCATTACGTACCTACACAAGATTGCATCACTTCTAGAGGCTGGGGAAGGCTAGAAGGCACTCTTTGTTCCTGTTTCGCCAAATCGAAGCTCATTTCTCCTCTCCCTACACTTTTTGGCAAGTGACGCAAAAAACTAACGGGTAGTAACCGCGACACTACCGTAGGCTCTCAGGTTTTCCCGGCAAATAGACTGTAGGAAGATATTATTGGACCTATCACCGGGTGGCAGTTTTGTTCAGTACCGATGTTTCGTCATCCATTGTATTCAGGGTTGATCCGAATGGAATTCTCACAGAAGATGATGGCAGACTTAGCCCTCGAAACTTCGATGCTGAAGAACTCCGCTACCCGGTAGGAAACCCGACATCTCCTCATCCACTACCATAGGAGTTTAATTTGCGTGAGAAGTCTTCTTGGAAATCGGGGATGTGCATAAGTGGAAATAATGGCGCTGATTTGGATGTCGCTTTGAGTTCGCCTCACATGCGGAGGTTTCAGGAACCTTTCTGGGCTGACATTTTGGGCTTCTTGGATAGAATGAATAAATAGTTTCGGAATTCGGCTCTCTATGTGGGAATTCCGTTTTATTAATGAGGCATCAAGACTTTTCTCTGAAACACAAATCATTAAATATTTCACATTTAACTATACATTTCAAATTTGTACACAAATTACCAATATTCAGCTTTCTGTGGTTTCATCTCATATAAAGATCGAAACTATTTAAAATAAACCCACTAGTGAACTCGTAGCACGATTTAACGTCGAAATTTAATTTTACGCAATTTAATTTAAATTGGCAAGTGATTATATAACTATATTTGGTGGCCATCTTCTTTTTAACGGTGACGTCATCAATTCCAATATTACATTTAAATGTACTCACTCAACCTTCCTATTTCGATCAGCGTACGGCCTGTTTGGATACATCTCTCATTTTCCGAGTTAGTTGCAAAGAGATGTTTGCTATACACAAGTTTGTTTAAACCTAAGAAGCTTCCCTTAAAAATTACAATCATGATATATGTTTTCAATTTTTGGCGCGAGTCCACCGTTAATTTAGTCAAAAACTATTAATTTATTTATCAAGACCATTGTCTTTCTGAATCTTTTACTAAAACGGATCATCAATACTTTTGCTGCCGGCCCGAGCTTATCACGAAGAAACGAAAGCCACATAAGGCTTTTCTGCCTCGTCAATTCACCGGCTGAAATCTCAACGAACGTTGAATCTACGAAGCAAGCAGCACAACGTGTATTTTACTCAAGTCAAAGGTATAGTCTTCGGTTAAGGTGAATTTAAGTGGATTGTTAAGGATACTGAATTAAAAGTTTCATTTAAATTAACTCATTGTGATTCCAAAGTTACTTATTGAAAGTTCTACCTACTAATTTCATGATTAGTATGTAAAATAAAACTTTATATTTCCCTGCATGTATGAGAGCAGTTATTGAAATCATTCAATATGCGCGTCCCATAAACTACTCTTACTCTCAAGGGAAATCTATTCGAGTCGATCACGCATCCCCTGGACCACGCATTACGCTAGTTGCAGCGCCTACTCTGTCGTCTACTTCTCATTTTCATTCCACCAAGTAGGTAATGTAAAAGAACTAACACGAGTTACAGTACCTCAGTTCAACTTCCATATCATATCTCGATAACCAATGAAGCAAGATCAATGGAGATATATTTCCACTAGAGTTAAAAAAGCTCACATCGCATTTAGTTGAGGAAAACCGTATTTTAAAAGGCAAAAAAACATTACATGGCTTCTGGGATGACATGATTGACTGGACATGATTGACTGGTCAATCAAATGACCTACACATTTGAAAAATTATTTTTACATAAAATCTCCAAATCACTTTTTCCTGCAGTCGTTAAAACCATTTTCAATCCCGTATGAAGGAGAAAAAGGCTTTTTTTTAAATCCAATTAGAATTTTCTAACACGTATATGGTATGTTGATCAAATTAAGATAAAATTAAAAATAAGCGCATCAAACGGCACTTATTAATTGATTTTCACCAACAGCATAACTTTATTAAGCATGTATACATTGCTAAACTTTAACCTTGTTTTCCATTCTTCTTCCGGGTATCTGCCGCATCGTTGTGTTTTTCTGGAAAATGGAAAATGGTAACGTTTCTCCTCCTGTCCTGGAGGCGTCTTCAGGTCGAAGATATCTTGCCAAATGCCCCAAAAATTTCTACAAGGACGATGGCTAACAACCTAGCTCTACCACTTGGAGGAGGGTTTTGGCGCGCAACGAAAGGAGAAATGGCGCGAAAAGTGGTTTTGCCGCCATAATTGACAGCCAATCAGATGCGACCAGCTCGAGTATAAAGTCGAACCAAAATGCAGCGCAGATATCTTCGACCTGAAGACGCCTCCAGGCCGGGAGGAGAGACGTTGTCAGAAAAACACAACGACGCGGCAGATACCCGGAGACAGAATGGAATATTCATCTAACCACCGCGGACAACTCAGAGAGAACTTTAACCTTGTAGTATGTATAAAGAAAATGGAAAGTGTTAGGAATAGATTACGAATGTATATGACTAATTACCGGACAAATTAACGAGACTATCGATACGTTTGTACAACAAAGGGTTTCCGTGACTATCCAGCGACTATGGGAAAATCAGAGAACAATGGAAAAAAATTGCACGAGTCGACCCGATTTTTGTCATTTCCCTAATTGTCTCCACGACAACCCGACTTTTGTCTCCTTGGCGATTTTTTGCGGTCCATCGGCGGTTTCCGAAAGGGATTCGCCCCGGCCAGAAGCTATCAGTGGCGGCGGCGAGACACCGTGGGCATGGAGAGACCATTACTCCTCCTCTTCCTTCACTCCCCCACCCCGTCTACGCGAGCCGTAATGGATGGAGACGCAGAAGCCCTTCGAAGGCATTCTTGCCGACCGACGAATGCTTTGGCAGACGACGGTGTCCGGGGGAAACAAAGAGACCATCTTTTTGTGCGGGGACGAAAGAGAGAAAGGGAGAGGAGGGGGAGGGAAGGAGGGAGGGGGAGGGAGGGAAGGGGATGGGGTGAAAGGATAGTTAGAATCGGAGACGAAGAGGGAGAATTTATATTGTGCCAAGACCACTTCCCGCGAGCGGAAAAGATAAAAATGATTGTTTTACATCGTCTCAATAGCGTTCCCAGCCGTGTACCTGCCTCACCGATGACAGCACGGGCGCGGACATCATAGCAGTTTACAACCAGTCCATTTCTCATGCTGGAAAATACGACCCCAATCCCTTCAAGAATGTTATACAAGCGGCATCATTTGTACGAAAAAGTGATGATATTATTACATCATTGATATGTGGACCCTCTCACTTACCTACTGCTCCATTCTGACTTCCAGATGATGAATGTTGCGAATTCGGGATCCTCTCTCACTCATTGCCATTAAGAAGTTAATGCCGAAAATTACGTTTTTTGGAAGCCCAAAATTTACCTCACCAACTGTCGACCTTAAGGTGGTGAAGCAAATGTAACATAAGGTCTTGGAAAGTCAAATGGACGCAGAGCACGAGTTTCTGAAATTATTTTATTGCCGCAAGGCCCGTGCCAGTAATACAGCCTCAATTTACACGGTAAAAGCTCATTGGAGGCTTAAAAGTCGTCACACTTTAACATAAAAAAAATTACCATAAAAAATTAATGATAAGAAATTTTATGGCACAACCGTCCACGTGTTTAAATAATTTATATTATATTTCAGTTCATTAGCGTGCAATAACTTCAATAACCTATAATATTCAAAAACATCGAAGAGGCTTCTATCCATGGCCTGCACTTAATATTTTATTATCGCAATTAACCGTTCCACCTTAATCGAAAGATAATAAAACTGCGCCTTCTAATTCAGCTTCCTCCGATATGGACCTTGAATGGCAAGAACTCATCATTTGCAAAGAGGTTCCCATTTTGATGTTTCTTCAATCGTGGTATACTAAGCACATCTCACTATCAATTATGGAGTCATTCCTTAGATGGTTGGTGATCATGTGAGGATCATACAGACACTGATTTCATGTCATAGCTGTCTTTTTCACTGGCCATCAATGGGAACCATTTTCCAGCCAACTCCTCTTATTTAAAAATAAGATGCCAACGCAGAATCAAAGCATTTAGAAGTTGGTATTAAAAGACAATATAAATGGTAAACTCCAACAAACTGCTACTCGACAAGCCCGCAGAAGAATAATATACCAGATTATATCATTATTGTCTTAGATGCATTATGAGATGCAATTTGCTGTTCTTATTTTACACAGCATTTCATCCAATATTTTAATGTTAGGTAATCTGTTATAAGTCAATATAAATAAGTGATGGATCATTAAAGCTTATTTTCGACAGCCTGTTGGTAAACTCATTTTCAAGATGCGTACTAATCCTTCAGTTACAATCATATCCTTGTTATCATTGTCCCCAAGAACGTGTGAATGTTAGTCCTTATTTAACAATAAATACAATACTAATTTCGGATCCACAAATTCAGCGCCGACGTCAAGGTCAGAAACAGCAACAATTTAGAATTCAAGAGTAAATACACAACTATCAATAATATAAATGGCCCGGTTATGTAATGCCCTTTTAAAACATTCCTTGGCATGAAAGCCAATGCTACTACGTTCTCCCAATAATAGTAACATCAACGTGCACGTCAACTAAACGACAGTATGGTGCTACATACGGAAACCTAACTCTCAGTTAAAATCAAATTAATGAAACAATAAAACTGGTGGAAGGGACAATGTGAGGAAATGGAAAAGATACAGGAGGAGGGGGAAGTGGGCGCTTTGTACGCCAAGGTGAAAATGTTATCGGGTGATAAGAGAGGTCAAACGATACCGAAGGTTAAGGACAAAACAGGGAAGATATTAATCGAACAGGAAGATATCCAAGAAAGATGGAGAGAATACGTAGAGGAGCTATATGACAGCGAGAATAGACCCTTTAGCCTAGATCTAGAGGATGAAAGAACAATAGATAAGGATAACCTCGGACCAGAGTTGCTTGAGAGTGAACTAGAGAGGGCATTAAGAGAGATGAAGGGTAGAAAAGCCGTGGGAACCGATAACCTACCTTCGGAGCTACTGAAGAATCTAGGTAGTAAGGGGAGAAAATCGTTTTTCGAACTTATTCGCAGGATCTACGAGGAAGGAGTATTGCCAGAGGATTTCGTGAAAACAGTATTAATACCTATCCCGAAGAAGAAGAAAGCGTCAGAATGCGAGGAGTATAGAACAATCAGTTTAATTTCGCACGCAGCAAAAGTGTTGCTTAGAATACTAAATAGAAGGTTGGAGAGCAGAGCAAAGTGCTATTTAGGCGATGACCAATTTGGGTTTAGGAAGGGGCGGGGAACCAGAAATGCGATTGCGGTAATGAGGACACTTATAGATAGAAACATAGAGCATAATCAGGATGTTTTCGCTTGTTTTGTAGATTTCGAAAAGGCGTTTGACAGAGTAAACTGGGAGAAACTAATGCAGATACTGGGGAAAATAGGAATAGATTGGCGTGATAGGAGACTCATCCGAAACTTATGCATGGGGCAGAGGGCTCAGGTAAGGGTAGCTGACGGTGAATCAGGGTGGGCAGTTATAGGTCGCGGTGTACAGCAAGGGTGCCCGTTGTCGCCTTTACTTTTTAACATCTATGCTGAGGAAATGGTAAGAGAGGCATGGGATGAGCTAGATGAGGGAATGAAAGTAGGAGGCCAGTGGATAAAGTCGGTTAGATTCGCAGACGACCAGGCGTTGGTCAGTCGGTCATCGAAAGGACTGCAAACTTTAGTAGATGCACTGGAAAAACAGTGTGAGAAATACGGAATGAAGATAAATAATAGGAAAACAAAAGTGATGAGATTCTCTAGGACAAAGAAAGCGAAGCTGGTGATAAGAGTAGGAAGTCACAAACTGGAGCAAGTAGAACAATTTAATTACTTGGGTAGTACGCTAGAAGAAACAGGTCATAGTAGCAAAGACATTAGGAGGAGAATAGCGCTAGCGAAGGAAGCGTTCAATAATAGAAGGGAGCTGATGACGGGGACCTTAAGTAAGGATGCAAAAAAGAGGCTAGTGAAGAGCTTGATGTGGAGTGTGGCGTTGTATGGGGCAGAAACGTGGACCTTGAGAAAGGAACACGAAAATAGGCTGAAGGCTTTCGAGATATGGGTGTGGAGGAGGATGGAGAAGGTTCGTTGGACGGAAAGGAAGACAAATGAGTAAGTGCTTGACATAGTGGGTGAGGAGAGGAAACTTATGGATGAGATTAGGGTAACACATGGTAGGTGGATGGAAGGGGTAATGAGGGGCGATGGTTTGCTGAAGGCCGTGATAGAGGGTAGGATGTTGGGTAAGCGGGGAAGGGGAAGGAAGAGAATCGGTTTTATGAACGGGATGAAGAAAGGTAGGACTTATGCTGAGATGAAGAAAGAAATACTAGAGGTAGAAAGGGCACGGCACGTGTAAGAGTTCGTTGGATATTCTCTGACTTTCATCACAACCTACCTCTAACCGGTAGATTACTGTAATGAATGAATATCAAATATGTGAATAAACAAATGATTTTTTCACTGTGAATTTCACACCATTGTGTGTCCATCAGCGGGCGACTCCGTTAAAGTACTGCGAGGCCAGTTCCACAGTTCTTTGAACATCAAATATTGGTTATGTCATCTTGCAGCTAACGTTAACCAGGCACAATAAAACCATGCTTAATGAGTCTCATCCTAGCAGTTAAGCAGATGTGATGGTTGCATCGAAATTCAGGTAAACATTCATCCAAATTCACTTAATTTCAAATAAATTATAACAATATGAACATGATGGCAGCTCACAATTTACATGCATCCGATATTACTAAATATATTCATCATCCTTCTTTATATATTTTTTGCTTCAATAGACCCTCCAGCGCTATTTTTTTCAGTTTTTCCAATTTATTTTTTGACACGGCAGACTCGTATTACCACAAATTACTCTTAATACAGTATCTATTAATTTTTATCACAGAATTGCATGGTGAAAAATACTATAATTCCAAAAAAGTGAGTTTCAGGTAGTTTTTTTGCAATAAGTACACTCCACACCCATTCCATTTCAAGTGAGCCCAAATTGGGAAAAAATAAAAAAAGTGTTTTTGTTCTACAATTTTAAATTTCGATTTAGCCAGGTTAAACTGAGCTTAATTATACAAATATACTGAGCCTTTACCACAATTTGAAAGAAAAATTTAATTTGACAAATAATGGAAAGCAGGAGTAATTAGGTCACACCCAGAAATTTAACATGTCACACCCGGAACTTGTTAAAACATTCATAGCTAGAAAAATAATGCTTTTGGATACTTCTCCATTAGTTTAAACTATATAACAATTACTCTTATCTTACTGATATTAACATCAATATTGAATGTTAAAGCTGTTCACAGAGTTTACAGGTTAAAGTAGTCAATGTTATTGAGTGTCACTTGTGTGAGTCACACCCTGAACCACAGTTCTTTTCCAATTACAACGGTGCTAGTTAATTTTTTAAATTGCAATTTATGTTGAAAATTACCTACTTCTATGGCTTACTAAATATGTACTCCAGTATATTTTAGATAAAGTATTTTACGTGAAAATTTTAAATAAAACGCTCATAAATCACACCCGGAACCAATGGAATGGCTGCCCTACACTTAACTTCGATAAATGCATTTCAGCTTATTAATATTCACTAAATTCATTGGGTCGCCATTATATGGATAAGTCATTTCATCTGAAAGCATTTCATGCACTGGGTTGATATGTTTGAATCTTCATCAACAGACTTAATCGCAGGTTAGCAAATAAAAATTAAAAACTACAGTTCCATTTTCCATTATGTGACGGTAAATGATGAACATAAATTATTATTAATTCCACGACTTGAAGTAAATCATCCTTCCTAATATAATTATTCTTCGGTGCAAATATCACGAGTTTAGGTCAAATAATATATTTATATTTTTTTTACTTTTGCCGACGTTTCGGACCTTTATTGATCTTGATCTTCAGGGCTATAAACAAATGATACATGATTTTGAGAATGTTTTACAATTCTTTTTTGATTACATAATGGTTATTTACAGTCATTAAATATAAAAATAATAATATTGAATATGTCTATGTATTTTTATATTTGATGAATGTAAATTAACCATTATGTAATAAAAAAAGGATTGTAAAACATATTCAACATCATGCATCATTTTTTATAGCCCTGAAGATCAAGATCAATAAAGGTCCGAAACTTCGGCAAAAGTTTAAAAAATATGTATTTATTATTTGACCTAAACTCGTGATATTTACACCGAATAGTAAAAGAGGTCGATAATAAATACCATTATAATTATTCTCCGTAGGAACGCATAGGAGCGTATCTACAGGCAGAATTCAAAGTCGCATATGATTATAAGAAATCAGATCAGATATAAAACAAGAGAACTCGATAGAAACCACATACACACCACATTAGTACCACGTCTACACACCATACCACTAAAGTAACCACCACACACACACATTAGGATTCTATATGCATTGATTAAAATAGGTAAAATTAATTTAAACTGGGAAAAACGTTATTCCAAAAGTCCTTCATTATTAAGCCAGTTGTTATTTGTTTATGCCTATTTGAATGTAAAATACTTATTTAGAGAAGTAGTTTAACTTCATTTATAATTTTTAACGGCACTATTGCTCAATTATAGTAATTTATGTCGTATTTAGCGGTTTAATTGTAATTGTTTAAATGCATATTGATATTATAATAAACTGTATTTGTGTTATAAATGATGTATTCATACCATGTACATGACATGTTAAGTGGAATAGCCTTTTTTACTATTTTTTATTATATTTTCACGCAACTTCCGATCACTGTCATACCCAAGGAACGGCAACACCATCATAAGAACTTTCTTCTGGGGTGTCTAATGTCACTCTGTAGTGTTAATTTACTCTCTACAATTGTTATAGTGGAACCACTACCATACAGAGACTAGATTATCTTGTTAAGATAAACTATTATTTCGTAAGTAATAGATCAGAACCTCTTCTTCTTGTCGACCACTAATAATATATTTAAGGATATTATTCCGGAGTATTGGTCGTTTGTTTAAATTATACCCTCAAGTAAACATAACCAACTCTTCGTTAAGTTTTATTGACCTCCTCAGTGCTCCCGTGTGTGCAATAACAGCTTAAAAAGATTAGTTAACAATTTAGCATAAAATGCTACCATTACATTATTAAGTATTAATCATATTTCTGTAACCGCTATACTACGATACATTCCGGTGATATCCGTGAGTAGAGTAACATTCATAATTTCTACCATTATTCCAATTTGATAGTGGTGGAATAAAGTGTTTGCGGAGCGAAATGGCTGCAGCCGCAACTGTTTCGGTTAGACAGCGGTATGAAATTACTGTTGTAAAAATACAGGTTAGTTTCGTGATCGTACCGCAACCATGCCGTTGCCTTCTGTGCTGTGTAGCGGCAACTGATAGCTGAAGAAGCTGACTGTTTCGTCTTCTATTCTGTTCCAGTTGCACTGCACGTGTGTCTGCGTTGTATTTATAAGCTACAACTTGTTGGATTTGGGACTGTTGCAGGCGATTGTCGGTTTATTCAGCC
Source organism: Pyrrhosoma nymphula (assembly GCA_963573305.1). Lineage (NCBI taxonomy): Eukaryota > Metazoa > Arthropoda > Insecta > Odonata > Coenagrionidae > Pyrrhosoma > Pyrrhosoma nymphula. Next base: position 145,312,363 of record OY754333.1, read on the forward strand.
GACACATGTCCGCCACTCGTTGCATATAGAATTTGAACCTATCTTTCATGAACTCAAATGAAATTGTTTTTTTTTTAGGTGAAAGATTTCGTATTACATAGAATACAGAACAAACAGCCATGTTGTCACAGCGCCGATCGATCGTCTGTTGTTTGGTGTGTTTCTAGAATACAGAACAACCAGCCATGTTGTCACAGCGCCGATCGATCGTCTGTTGTTTGGTGTGTTTCTAGCTGTTGTCCGCAATAGGGTGTTTCGTGGAACTGTTTCGTTTTGAAAATGTTACGGTTGTGAAGCAGTTGCAATGAAATTTTTGTGTTCTATTTTGATGTTTCCTTTAAGGTAGGCGTGGTTTGAGAAGCCCAAGCACCCTCACTCTATTCCCACTTTGCTCCTATTCCGTGTGCTCGCAGCCTCCTTGCTCTGGACCGAGAGGGGGATGGGGGAGGTCGAGTCGAGATGGGTGGAGGGGGAAGGATAGAGGAGGTGGGGGGAAAGAAGACAACCTCCCCTCCCTCCCTCCCGCCACCCTCTCGTAAGGCGCGTACATCGAACACGCTGGTCTCGTCCATCGACTCTTCTCCGGACGTGGCCTGCATCCGTGATGCGACCCTCTCTCGTCCCCCGGGGACATCTCAATTCACGTCGTCGCTCTACGTGGGCGGGCGTCCGCTGCGGTGGGCCACCGGACGGAGGACGAGGCAGCGGGAGGAGGAGACGTCGTAGGGAAGGCATCCGAAGTGACGGCATTTAAGTCCGATCGAATTCGATCCCCACCGCACAGCCACCTGCCGACACCTTCTCGGACACTCCGCTCGTGAAAACCATCAGTCACATCAACGATATCGCATCGCCCACACTCGCATCCAATCTTTGAAGGGTTTTTTTGATGTGAATGCGAAATGAATATGCTTAGTTCTCGGTGTCATGTAAGGGTTTGCCGCGACTAATATTTGTGTGCTCTTTCGAGGGTCTCGTGTGCAAAAACTTTAAAAATTACGGAATATCTAACATTATGATTGGATAGCCCGTTTCGTCGACTACCGGAAATGGTTTGTCGCCAGCGGAGATGCGAGGTGACGTCACAGCGCTGCTCTTGGGGGGCTCGTGTGGGTACGGCGCGCGCTCAGTTCAGTTTGTATCTCCGGAACGAGTAGATCGATATTAGTTATCGAAGTGTCTACGGAGAGCTGAGAACGTGAGTTAGACTCTAATAACACAAGACATATAAAATTAACATTGGAAAGCAGAAAATATAAGTACCCATCGATCAATTGTTCATAGGTTAGCTATTTGTACTAACGATTTCGATGAATAAATGTTGTGTACAGCGTTATTTTCTTTCTTTAATTTCAAGTTTCTTTCTGACAAACAAAACAAAATAATCTCCCTCTCACGAGAGTAATGAATGTAATTTCGCATTCACGAAATAAAGATCCGACGGAAGTATCAAGAATACTCCTATTATTTTTTTATTCCTTACGCCTCCTGGCGTAAAGCCACTTGGTTCATCCGTCACAATCCTCAAATACCACGAGAGTTATCTTTATATCCTTAAAAAAGAAGAATAAATCCGTTAAATGATCTAAGATTTTCCTGGTGAATCTGATGTATACATTATTCACGGGTATTACACCAGGTAAGAGGTATCATATCTCCCAATTTTTCAACGAACTGAATTGTTCTTCTTCTGAATGCTTATTATCTGGTGGATTACCCGTGACAATATATAAATCGCAGAAAATTTACGGATTATGAAAATGTATTCACGCAATTATCACGAAGATGTACAAAGGTATCTGTGTGGAATACTGGCTCGAACTAAATGAAGAGAATATGCAACAGGTTCATGGAGGCAATTGTCTGATTTTGTTGAATGCGTGAATAAGAGGATAAAGTACGATTAGCGATATGAACAGGTGGTAGAACTGACTATTATTGAGAAAATTAATTTTTATGCTACGTTAAAAAATAATTATCAGATAAATGCGTCCTAAAAAATTCCATAATTATAAGCTTTTATGACTTTCTATAATAGGTAGTGATCTGGATATCCTATCAATATCCAATTAATATGGTGCACTAGGAAATGACTACTTTTCGCATTTGGTCAATTCTTTCATCGTTAGTTACTATAAATAGGCTACCTCAGGTGCCTCTTTAATTCATCTAGAATTCAAGGCATTCACTTTGTAAATGGGCCTAGTGGTTATCTCTTGTGCCATTTCCATCTAAAACTTTCTTTCAATACCTAATGGTTTTCTCAGGGTCCAGGCGATAATGCTGGTCTCGAATCCCCAAAAGGCAAGTGGCCTTGAAGACTGGACCGGGGAGGGGGGGATGTACGGAAGGTCGGAAGGGGTCGCTGCTGCGAGGAACATGGAGCGCGTCGTCTCCATGTTTAGTCGCCTCGCGGCGGCCGAGAGACCAAAAAATGTTGAAAATGGTGAAGTTGGCGGCGGTGGCAAAGTGAACACAAAAGTGGAGTCTGGGAGAGTTGTTAGGGGTGTCGGTCCGGGGGGGGGGGAGGGGGCGCTGAAGGAGTTGCGGAGGAAATTGGAGGCGGGGAACGCGAGTCCCTTCGACGGATGTGATCGTGCTTGTGAGTAAAACACACTCGGAGAAACGAGCGAAGAAATTCGAAGGACATTGGAGATCGGCGAAGGAGTAGTAGTTCAAGGAGGAATGTAAGGGGGGCGCTTGGATATCGGGGAGTGTGGGAGGGAGGAAAACAAGGGAAGAACGGGAGCCGCGCGAGAAGAGGAAGAGAGAAATCCTCCCCACCCCCTCGTCTCCTTCTGCTAAACGCTTCCTCGACCCCTCCCCCTTCCCCCCCACCCTTTGACCGCCGATTCCCAGAAAAAAGACGGAAAATTAAGACGCACGAACGGTCAAAGGTACATACATACAGACGACCTCACGGCGGCCAAAATTCACGAATACATAAATGAATAGCCGTAGATAGTGATGGCGTAGAGAGTTTTAACTTGAAAAGCTCATCATCATCTTAAGTGCCTCCAAACTGTACCGCGAAAGGTCCAGAGGTGAGAAACAATAAAATTAAATTATCATAAAATCTGAAATGTCTTGATTTAAGTCATTTATCTCGCATTTGCATGAATAATATATGTAAACACTATACCATTTTAACCCTCCACTAGTGCGATATTCCTCAGAGGAAATATCATTCGCCTTGACTGAGATTCGAACCCGGAATCCTCTATTTCGCGCCGAGTGCTTTAACCAGTTAAGCTAACGAGGCGTCCTGGTTTAAACACTCGGCGCGAAATCGAGGGATCCGGGTTCGGATCCCGGTCAAGACGAATAATTTTTCCTCTGCGGAGTACCGCACTTATGTGCACTTGCGGGTAACTCCATAAAGGTAACTACCGTGGCTAGTCCCGGTATCCTCAAAATTGGTCTATCACTGGTGTCACAAAGAATTAATCACATAATTTAGAAAATATCTTCAGTAAAGCTGAACACATTGCTATCGGCATTAGGAGGAGAATTCCGGGAGTGAAAGGGTCCTTTGCCTTCATGTAATTGATTTTGGCGATACTAGGCTAAGGTGGCTCTATACCGGGGCTAAGAAGCTCGTTTTCGAGCGGTGGTAGAAAAGTTCGATATGGAGGGTGGCACTGAACTGCGTTGAAACCTGGATATTTATAGGAAAGGACGCCAACAAAATATGATGAACTAAAGAAATTTCCTGTAATTTTATTTATTCATGAATTGCTTCTACAAAGATACGCTGCAGCGTACCTCGTGGTGAATACTAAACAATAACAACTGCAGAGCAAAGAAGGTTGGAAGCAATGGAAATATGATGTCATCTAAGAATGATGAAGATCAAATGGGCAATTAGATCAAATGGCCAATAAGAAATCCCTACGAAGAGTTGGAGATAAAATGTGCACAATCAAAACTCGGGGGATAAGAAGAAGACACAAACATATTCGACACAGTTTGCAGCACTATGGACTAAATAATGGATAGAGAAATTAATTGTAAGAATTACAGATGAAAGCCGACAATGGAGAACCTCAGGAAAATTGTAAAAGACGTCTAAGGGAAGACTTCTGAAAAAATGAAGCGGTCAGCTGATAGTACAGTAGAGTGGGGAGCTGCATCTCCCGATTAACCAATGTTGATGATGACGAAGCACTAAGTCAGTGGATTTTCTTGATCCTTTGATAATCACCAAATACAGTTTTACAATAATTTGTCTTTCGAATAAATTTCGCTTCAGTACTTCAAACTTTATAATTCTATGCACCTAAAACGGTGAAATTTTCCATAAAAAATACTTTGACTTGACTGGGATTCGAACCCGGATCTCCCAATGGTCAGTCAGGTGTGTTAGTCAGATGTGTAACTTGACCCCTGAACGGCGATTGGGAGGTCCGGGTTCAAATTCAGGTCAAGTCAAATGATTTTTTTCAAGGCGATTTTCACCGTCTTATAATAATATAATATAATATAATATAATATAATATAATATAATATAATATAATATAATATAATATAATATAATATAATATAATATAATATAATATAATATAATATAATATAATATAATATAATATAATATAATATAATATAATATAATATAATATAATATTTTATTTCACACAATAAATTATACAATTTCCATTAAACAATTGTTTTGGTGAAATTAGGCACCCCTGAAGAAACCTGTATTGGGGTTGCCATCCATTAATTACGCTGTGTTCAGCAGCAGTCAATTTAACAACTTATAAATATATTTAATGGGCTAGCAATTTACACAAAACGTATGCTCAATATAACATAAATTGAAATTCATAGACTTTATGCATTTAACAATAGAATAATACAAAACAAGTAACAATTTAGGAAATAGTGAATAAATAATTACATAGTGATATCAATGGCATGTTTGTTAGGTATGATGATGTTATTGTTAGGTATATATATCTTCGCACCCGTCCGCGTAACTGCGTACCATCATTTGTGCAATCGCAATGATTGGAAAATTTATAATTCACTTTGAATCTTCTATCCAGCTCAATTATTTCAATACAAGATAGCAATTGTTTGACGAAGATTGAGAAAGATAACATCCATGCTGTGCTCTCACATTCAGCATTCCATCTTCCGCATTGCATCTCCAACAGCATCGAGCGAGGCATGTTACTCCTAAGAATGAGCATTTCGGAGGCAAAAGAATTTACCTCTCTTTATCGATCGCATAGAAAACGTTTTAAAAATCTGAAACTATTCCTAAGTTTTTGAAATGATTTCCACGAACATCTACCACTTAAAAGACTAGCAATTTTCCAAGTTCACAACTGTCCTTCAGAGAATGCACCAATCGAAAGCTAGTGAAAATGCTAATATGCAGGAAATCATATAGCTCATAATGACCGATTTCTTATGAAGAGCCTGAGGAACGTGACCGCGACTGTGTGGGCAATTACCTAAGTAGATCGTAGCCTGAAGTTCAGCCACTCGCGAGCTCATGGGTACTTATCACACTCCATCATGAGGTGCTTCGCATCCACAGATGCACTCATCACAACATGGCCGTACCTTCTCTTCCGTGAAGAAATATGAGTGATTCCGGGTACACAGCTGCTTGCTCTCAGCGTCAACGAGAGGCTTAAGTCTTACCACTATTCACGGACGTAGAAAACCACAATGATGCTCCCTATCCCTCCTGGCATATTCGTATGAGTTATGTAACCCATGTGTCATACATCCTGAATATCGCAAAAGAATAATCCCACGTATTCCCATACATGAATAATAAATACAGTATTCCACAAAATATTAAAATGTAGGAATACACTCCAAGCCTTTCTAATGGAGGGAAGTATTCACTCTTGAGTTCTTGTCTCACACCAAACGAATGTACGTACGGTGAAATCTCAATCCAAATTTTTTCACCCTTTACCACTTACGTTCAGTGTTTCAAGGACGATGTAGCTGGCATATTACTGTCTTTCAAATGTTGCATTATATCGCAAACTTTATTAACAGTACCATCAAACTATTTGACAGCACCTAATACGGCATTAAACGATTACTATACTTGGCGACCATGGCTGCTAACAAAATAAAAAACTGACTGTAAAGAGGGTAAAAATAAATTTCAAATTAAATTTTGAATATATACTTTTAGTTTTTTCAAATAATTCCTCATTAAGAAATGCTACTGCACCATTTTATAGACCGTATAACTTATAGGACACTGTCTCTGGCGTTACTCGGTGGAACTCATTCATTTTAATAAAAAAGCAGGCACTTGGTTAATGTTCCACACTTTATTTTAAACAACAACAAGACCCGGGTTTCAGCATCTCATGCCATCATCAGCTGTTGCCATCATGCCATTACCATCATGCCATTATCACCATCTGATGACGGCATGGGATGCTGAAACCCGGGTCGTGTTGTTTAAAATAAAGTGTGGAATAATAACCAAGTACCTATTTTTTATTGAAACCGTATAACTTATTTCTTTTTGCGAGCCAGAAAATTTCCTTCATCGTTTATTCATTTCTAATGAAATAAGCCCAAAATGTCAGTTCTTAAATTCCTTCAAAAACCTCACAAAGTAATCCTGAAGGCGATGAGACATCTGATTCTCCGCCGCATAAACCAAGGTGGATGACAGCTAGTGCATAGGATTTACTCAATGGACAGTTCACGCAAAAAAGTACCATTTCATAGCACAAAGGCAGATGATGGCGTATTCCATCAATGTATTTTCTTAGGACATGTTCAGTGCCCTATGTTGCGACAACTACAAAGATTGCCGGACAATGAGATGAAATACGAAAATATGAAAATCTTTGTTTACGTTTCGATAAAAGCTCAGTGCTTGCCATCTCTTAGTGTACCGTCCGTCAGATGGGACATTAAACTATCCACCCCTTGGCACCTTTCCACTCGTCATGGTGAAGAAAAGGAAAAGGCCTAAGAATCAAGAAGACAAGAAGAATATGCATAAAGTGTTGCAAAACTAAACCAGTGAACTACGTATATTAAGAAAGAGACGTCCAGAGCGTATTAAATTAATAAATATATATAAAGCTGAAATCGACTCTCTCACTTACTCATTCATTGATACAAAAACATATATATTTCCCTCATGGACTGGGTCATTCAAGGTTATAATTCCATAATTATTTTCTTTACTTGCATTCTGTTCGCACCTTTAACGATTTTCACGGGTTTTAAAAGTATATTGCCAAATGCTACACATAGCCCCTCCCGCTTGCAAACTGCAAACGCCCATTTACTAGAAAACAATATATTTGCACAAGTTGAACTTACAACTGTTTTAACGTAAATAGTTTATTCATCTGTGTGAACTTTTGTGAAGTGAACTTTGCAACTAATGGACCACCAGAACTCCCAGGTAGCGCTGGGTAGAGCGTCCGACTCACGATGGGAGGAGCGAGTGGCGACACCCGCTTCGAATCAAGTGATGGGGGATAATTTTTTGATCGTTTTCCTACGTTCCTTCGCAAAAAAGTTTAGCATATCGTTAAAAATTCATAATCCAAAGAACTGCGTTTTTTTCAAAACGTTTAAAAACTTTAAACATTTCGTCAAGATCGTAATCAGACTTGCTGCAAGCACCACATGTCATTTTATATAGCAATCATTTCATTTTGATGTCAAAGTGATATTAATATCGGGTGATCATCTTCGTTGTTTTGATAGTGAGTTAACTTCAATTCGCAGAATTAAACCCTTATTATAAAATATTGATGGAAACTGTAGCCATATTTCATTGCAAATGATGAAAAGAACCCTGTAGGTAGTACGCAATGCATACGTTTTGGCTGGTGTGAAATAGGCCTAAAACTATCGTGGATGTTTTGTGAGACAAAATTGTGGCTGCCGCAAGGCAGTTTTACACGGTACGTTTGTTTTTACAAACTGGTACTAACTCTTCCGTGAACTCTTTCATGAGGCAAAATGTATCGTGTAAAACGGCAAATCCTATGAAGGCATGTGCGAATGTCTCAATCCCTGAACGGAAAATAGAACCTGTTCTAATTTCGTTGAGACAAACGTACAATCTCATGTACGTACGTTTGTACAAAATCATTCATCGTGTAAAACGGCCTTAATAAACACTACAGCAGCGGTCCCTAAAATTGTCTCATCACGGTCCATCTTCTATAGCATAACGTCACTCACTAAACTTTTGCAGTTACTCAGTGTTTAAGTGAATAATGTAAACGAATATCCAAGTAGGTATCTATAATATTCATGATCTAAACAAACTAAACAAATCTCCGTCTGTCGAAATAGCTATGTTGGTCGGAAATCTCCCGTAATCGATATATACAATCGATAGATCTACCACTGCGCATTCAGTCTGCGCAGAAAGTTCACTGAATTAATTTGCCGTATAAAGAGGGAACTTTTCAGGTCATCATTAAAATTAATTCGTGAATTAATGCTCGAATGATCATGCGCAAGATCATTCGCCGTGTAAAACGGCCATTACTTCTCGAAGGTAGTATGAATACCATGAATGCCAACGATGTATTACGTGGATGACGTTAACGAATTTTAAATATCGACATCACGACTTTTTGTTTCTTAATACGTTGTTACAGACGACAAATTTCCAAGCATTTAAGCTAAAAGCTGTTAATTCTATGATCTTAAGAAACAAAAGCTCCGCGAACTTGATTGGTTGCTGGCAGGGCGTATTTAGCCGTTCGTTATAGGCAAGTTGGAAAGGCCCGCGGGGCCGTATCCCACCACAGATTTGGATTTTGTGTTTGTTTCAGGATCTGGGTTTGAAGTAACTATGTTGAGATCAAACCTCAACAGCTGGAATGTCTAAATCCCAAATGGTATTGCTACTTGAATGCATTGAAAGAAGTTCAGAGAACTTATAAACTATACGCCATTATGTCTCGTAGGTCGAATTAATTCCTTTCACGGCGCCACCATCCGCAAGGCGCCATCTTCGAGTTTAATCCTCCCTCCCTCCCTCTTCTTGGCCCTAGGAATTGAAATATGCGCTCCTTCGAATGGTTACCAAATAGGAAAATCAAGCTTCGCCTAAACTCATTTTCAAAGGGCACGCTGACAAGAAGGTATGTGTGTATACGTTGGATGCCTTATTTTCCTTTCCAATGGCAGATCTTTGGCCGCGTCCGTCCCTTTTAAGTCGAAGAAATGATTTAATGGCTCCATTTTTCAAGCAGAGTCGGGTGAGGGGACATGGGGGAGTCTCTCTCTGGTGAGTAATCCTCTTTGGCGGAATCCTCTCCGGCCCCGGAATCCACGAGATCTACTTCCCCCTCTCCTCCTCCTCCGCCTCTCTTTCCCCCCTCCCCTATTCCTCCCCTATTCCGTACCTCCACCCCCGGCGAGCGATTAAAGATTTTGCGATTCTTTCCCGCGTTTGGATCCCATTTTTGCGTATTTCAGAGATGAGAGCTCTTCGGGCCGTGGGAAGAGTTAGTTCCCCTACCTTCCCTCAATGGCTCTTCACAGCAGAGTGAGTTATCTCCAAAGATTTTTAAGAAATACAAAAAAAGTATACTGAGTATTCGAATACATTTTTTATGACCACACAACAACCTAAGGAGCTGACTGCAGCACCATTTCAGCCCTGTGCGCATCCATGAACTGCAACATTATTCCTCGAACTGACAGTGGTCCCTGCGTTAGGAGCCGGATTGACTGTCTGAACAGGAGGCTGTGGAAATTCTGTGTGAACATAGGGGTGGAATTCGGCCGGCGCTCGGATCTTGCCGGTCCATCCCCTCAACCGTTATGGGGTGCATTACTCCACTGAGGCATCAGAACGGGTGGTTTGAAGGATATTCGAGCACTGCAAGTATTTTTTAGGTTAGATCGTCGGTCAGTTAGTGGATGTTTTACAGCATAGCTCCAATTTTATCCTTCGAGATCAGCTGTACACATAGCTTCCATTAACAACGCAAAGAAAGCTTTTGTGAAGCGGACCGTATACATGTAACAAAATCAACGAAAACAAATACAAAACGTGTAGCAAGAGAGTGATTTCACTTCGGAGGACGAAACAAACAGATTTTTTAGTGTCCCCAGTGAACATCTACAAACAAACGGACATAAACAAAAACAAGAACGAGCTAAAGACTCACATTGATCTAAAGACTCACATTGCGCTAAAGACAATCTCAATCTAGAAGTGATTAACCGTCGCAGTCTTAAGAACAAAAGTTCCAATTTTGAGCATATACTCAAAACACAGACATAGTAATGAAAACAGAGAGCTGGCTTTCAGATGGTCAATCAATAGCGAAGTTTTTCCGCAAGGGTATAAATCTATAGATATGATCAACTTAACAGGAAGTTTTTGTAGCAGGTAAAGCACATGTAAATAGCACCGCACACATAATCAATGAAAATGGAACAGAGAGCGTTTGGTGCACCATTAAAAAACGGAAAAATAGAAAAATACACGTTTGTTCATTTCACAGACCACCCGATTCTTACAAAGAAGATATACACCAACTAGAAGCTGAAACATCGACATTCGCCTCGAGAACAGCATAGCATTATAATTATCGGCGGGTAATTCTGCCTTCCGTATATAAACTGGCAAACCTATAGCATAGACACTAGATCAAAATACCGATACTCTATCGAGGCATGAAAAACTTTACAAATTTGATTTCAAAGGTAATATCGAAAAAGCATTCGAATGTTAATCCCCCATTACAACGAAGGCTTCCGCGGTGAATAATATAAGATATATCGAGGGTTTTTCGGGTTCTTTCCGCGTTTATTTATCCTAGTGGACGACAGTTTCGCCGGCATTCCAGTCGGAATATTCAAGTCCGAAGTAATTTCGCAGATTTTTTTGCCCGCTATATATAAAGGGTGGAAAATCCATTTTTACAAAACGACCGATCACAGCGCAGCGGACTTTTCAGTCAGTCAGAGCGCCTCACCGAAGTCCGAAGTATTTATAGCTGGCAAAAAAAACTCAACCGAATCTTTCTTCGTACCTGAAGCTTCCGACTGGGGCGGGCCGGCACAACTGTCGTCCGACAGAATAAATCAACGCGTAATGAACCCGAAAACCCTGGAGTCAGCCAGAAAGTTGATTGAATGACTTTAAAATCAAATTATGGTGGAGTGCCCTTCAAAGAAGAAGTGGAATAGTGAAACCAGAAAGACAAAATGCAAACGAAACTTCTCCTTACGATTTTCCTCTCCTATCGCCTTGACATCAGCTTCACTCACGGTCCATCGATGAGAGTTAGGGATCTCCAGGGAGACCAAGAAAGGTTTTATGACGATAATTACTGCAGACCTAAGAATTAATCATTGATTATTTCGCTACTAATATAGCGATAGTTCATCGTGGAGCTTAGCAGTGAATCATTGTGAGGAACCAGAGGAAGCCTACAGGATTTGCCGCGTGTTGAGTTTTATGACTTGACGTCTCTCCTACGCGCCGCCGTAGCGAATGTCTTCAGAAGCTTAAAGGAAACTGTAGAAAGAGCTTCAAATACAAGTGAAATTTAGGGCCCTTTTGAGATATCGACAAAAAGCTTAGCAGCAAAATTTTAGAATGTCCATACTTTCCATAACAGCGATAGCACCAATAGGATGAAGTAATTCTTAACAGCATTCTTCGCATGAACATTTTTGAAGTTAAGCGATGAAATATCGCTCAAGATATTATTAGATTAATAACACCAGTCTGCATTTTGAAACTTTTTGTCAGATCATTCATTAAAAAAAGGTGTTCTTCAATCAATTTTTTATGCTGATTCTAAAAATTACTTTCATTTTTTTCTACCACGTCAGGTTTTACACAAAATAAGAATAATGTTTTCAAGAGTTTAACTACTGCAAGCACAGTTATATTGACATTACTTCACGCATTGGCAATTTTTGAAAGAAAAATGAATGGAGGATGGATAACACTTCCCAGGTCACACAATAATAGCAGCATTTGTACCAACCTAAGACTCATTAGCTTGTGTCAACCTACGGCTCATTAGCTTGTATTGAGAAATATCCCTCGCACAATAATTACCCACTGGCACATATAATGCACTTATCAATAAATCTTAAAGTTAAATCGGGTCCATTCTGGAAAAACAGTACGGGATAGAAGAAAACTAAGAACAGTTCTGAAATCATCATATGCTATTAGCTATTATCACTTACTACTTTTCAACCATCTGATATCACGCAGACTGGTGTTATTATACATTAATTTTTCACTCGTGAGCTTGTATAGAATGATGAATATAGAAAAATACAGCCGTTATTTAATTCATCGTCACTCGTCAATCCCAAGATTGGTTTACTGTAACTCATTACTCCACTTTCCTATTTCCACTAAACGTTTCACGCCAACTCAAGTCTTCACTTTGACGTCCTCGGTCCACCTCGACAAATCTTCCCATTTTATTTCTCCTCCGATTGCTGTTTCCAAGAGATCTTTTTGAAGAAAAAAGTGCCCAAACTGTTTCTTCTTCTTCACAATTTTCTTTAAACATATTTTCTCTTCAATTCTTTGTAGAACTTCTTTGATGATTTTCTCTGTCCAGTTCGTCTTCATTATTTTACTGTAACACCAATGCTTCCATGCTTGCATGTTCTACGCTATTTGCCTAGCTTCGTTGCCTTATGCGAGACATTGTTCCTAATATATGTTTTAATGAAGTACTTCCGAGATTCTTTTGCTGGCTGTAAGTAGACTCTTCGTCTGGATATTATTTGCTTGGACAGTTTCGCCAAAATCATTTTTTCTTTCATCTTCCACCATTGGAAATACTACTTTCCAGATGGCAAAATTGATCCGGTCCAAGTTTTACTGTTGGTCTTCTTGATTTCCTTCACAGACTATAATTTCAGTTTTCTACAAATTAATCTTCAAATTTTATTTCATCACTGTTTTTATCATACATTCAGCATTCTCGTCTAATCTTTTTTCTCTGTCATGATTTGTGCGCTATTAGAAAAGCGTATCGAGTTTTTTTTATCTCCGTGTAACTATATTCTCGTTTTTAATTAATCCTTTCTTTCATTTCTTCTTCAATTGATTTACACTACAAATATTGATGATCATAGATGAAAAATCAAAACCTAGAGAATTGATCAATTTTAATAAGTTTAATTGCCTAAATGCAGGAGCTTTCTGATTTTTTTAAATTTAAAAATAGCGAAAATTGTCTAAGGGAGCGGTTCAAAACAAAATATCAGACAAATTTCAGTACTTATCTTAACCATTTACTTCATCCACCCTCATTTACATTGCAAAATAAGCACCATGGAAGAAGAAAAACTTGGACTGTATTTGACAGCTAATGGTATTTCATGATTTTCCCGTCAAATACGCAAATCTAACTTGAGATTTTTCCATTAGTTGGCTTTGTATGCTTCTATTTATGCTAAGTAACCGATTATTAATCACGCCACTTCCAACCAACAATAAGCGTATTTGAAAATAAACGAGCCAATATTTTTGACAATGTATAATATACTGACGTTAAGTCACGAATTCTGAATCACTTAATCATTAAAATCCAGTAAATTCAGATCAATTAAATCAATTTAAATATAAAAAAGTAAAAATAGCATCCAGTCACAAAACAGCTAGATTTTTGTAATTTAAATAGTCAACAAATTTCATTTTTAAAACGTCAAATAATAGCCTGTGAAATGGTGCATTGCTAGTGCAGGAAAAAAACCCGCAGAGATTTTTAAATTGCTTTCAACGATTCCTTCCCCATTAGTGATGGCATTCCACTGGGCTACCATGTTCTCTGAAAGCTTTCGTTGGCCTTTGTAAGCATTTGTAATACCTTTGTATTGAAAAACACTCTCTTCGGATTTTTCTTCGTATTTTGATTTTTCATATTTTAGCTTTTGATTTTTTCCTCCAAAATCGCTTCTCTTCGCCACAAATACTGTGCCCGAGAATTCTCCAGATTACTTCCCCCTCCTCTCTAGTCTCCTCTGTCGGTATACCTCCAGGCCACTCTCAGTGACATTAAGTCATAAAGAAATTTCTGTATGGGCAATTTTTTCCATTGGAGAACATTTCCTTTTTTCCTGGAAGGTTTTCTGAGCATTGAATTTCTCACAGGCAAGTATATTTTTTCCTGATACGTTCTTTTGCGACGTTCTTTTCGTTGACTTGTATTTCTCTGAGGTGAACAGCGCGTAAGGTGATGGACGGACTGTTTTCCCCCTCCATCTCCGATGGCTCATCTGTTTTTTCACTCTATCATGTGATGATGTAAACGTGGCATGTGCCCTGGCGAAACTCGTCGCCTCAACATCCTATTTTTACTGGTCTTATTTCAACTTGATTGGAGAGTTTAATCGCATATCTATTACCCAATTTTTGAACCCCTTCTCGTTGTTCAATCTCTCCCAAATTTTCAGAACTTGGTTAAACTTTTTCGAATTTTTCACGTCGTCAGATTTAATTTATAGAAATATTTTTGATTTTGATCTAAGACATGATTGTTAAAGTAATATAAGTGTGAAGACTAAAAAGTAGAAAATAAAAATATATAAAAAACACTTTTTAAAAACTGTTCTTATTTCAAAATGCACTAAAAAGTAAAAAAATAAAAATGCACTAAAAAGTAAAAAATAAATTTCAGATTGACATTTACAAAGTTAAGAGACCTTCTATTCTAAATTTATAAATATATTAAAGTTGAAAGTGAAAATGAATATTTGTTTACATTATCTGTGCAATTCGTCGATGATTATGAAGCAAGAACTTATAATCGCACGTCTAATTGATCATCTAGTTGATCATCATGATTATGAGACCAGGGTGCAGAGTAATTTACTAAGTTGAATTTGAGCCTGCAAAGTAATTTACTGAGTGAAATTTGAGCACCCTGGTCTTATGATCATGATGATCAACTAGATGATCAATTAGACGTACGATTCTACGTTCTTGCCTCATAATCATCGATGAATAGCACAGATAAAGTAAACAAATATTCATTTTCACTTTCAACTTTAATATATTTATTAATTTGGAATAGAAGGCAATCTCTTAACTTTGTAAATTTCAATCTAAAATTTATTATCTACTTTTTAGTGCATTTTTATTTTTTACTTTTTAGTGCATTTTGAAATAAGACCGGTTTTTAAAAAGTGTTTTTTATATATTTTTATTAATACGTATATACGATTTTAGCTTTAGGCAGGACAGCAAAATTGTATATTTAGTCGAAAAATTGGTCATTTACCCAACGAACGGTTACGACCGTCTTGGAAATATGCGTAGGTTTAATGTTCAAAGCTGAAATGTGGTAGAAAACTGCATCTGCTTTAGTACGTAATATTTAGCAGACTTCGATGTACCTGCTACGTCGCTGGCGGCAGCGTCGAGACGTTCCTGAAGCTGTCTTTTCCGTACCGCCATCGACATAATGATACTGTTTACGGGTAATTACTCATGATTTCCGATGAGAATCTTGTCCTTGATTTTCTTCTGGCCTTTTCTGTGACAACGGGCTTGAAATCTGAACTTTTACTTGAAGTATTATTATGTATTTTTCATGTCAACAAACATTATTGTACGAGGCCAATTTTGGGACTTAAATTAGACAGATGCAGGCAATATCTTATGCATGGCGTCAAAATAAGCACGCTAGTTTATCATGGCAAAAATTGCTATAGAGGTGAAACACGTAGGTGATCAGGTGGAGGTCTTGATAAAGAGTTAATAGAGGCTTTATAGACAGGAAGACGAGCGAGTGGAGATGAGACACCGGGGCTGCCGGGAATGCAAGAAGAACGCTTAAAGCGATGAAATACTTCCTTTCCTAGAAGGATTGGAGGCTTTTTCTTCGGAAAAGAAGGCGATAATAGGGAAAAGGAACCGTAAGATTGGACTCAAACGATGCGAAGTATGCTAGGGAAGCCAAAAATTAATAAAATATACCCCAAAAAAAAAGTGAACGACTACCCTCGCAAATAGGTGTATAGCCACAACGTCGGAAAATACTCGATATCACACTCATAATTCCAAAAAATCCCACTGAAAGTGAATTTACGAAGTATCATAAGCAAGGGAAGAAAATAAAGCCATGAGCTTCCGATTAAATAATTAGGTAGGCGCGAAATACATAATCACTACGTAATTTACTCTTTAGATCACTAGTAATATCCCTGGACTATCCTCCTGACCGAATTCCATCACATTACTACGTTTCTTTTCTAAATAGGCATGTTGATCGTAGAATTGGAGAGTAAGAACATCGGAAATAATTTCAATGCAAAAAGGCGCTAGCTTCATTTTTCTCAGGAGCTCGAGCTTTTTTCCCGACCCATCCTATGAAAAACTAATGTTTTAAAGGCGAATTAGCAAGTGTCAATTCGCAATATCTCTGGCATGTTTTTGCATGGTTCTAGCGATTAGCAGATGAGTGGTGTTTACGGAAAAGCAAAAAGGAAATAAGTACTTACTTCCATTTTCACCAGCATCTCTATTTAGATATATATCTTAAATTCTATAGGAAGCCACAAAAGCATTTCTAGGGTTTTATGATCAGATGGTCAGTGTAATACAATACCTGAAAACGTCAAAATGAGACAAATTCAAACTCTATAGGGCGAGGTGCATTTTTACATATGAAACGCTTCCTGAGGAATACCGCTACTGCATAAAAACCATGAATTTGAGTTATCATAGTAAGTTACTACTAAAAGAACGTATCACGTCATCGCAATAATAAGTTATAATCACATTTTGATGAACAACACAACTGTTAAAGGGAGGATAACAGTTAGTCTTCAATTACATTCTTATCGCAAAATACAATAAATATATGTAAATGTAGATAAACCTCGATATCTCCTAGGAATGACTGAGAAAAATGGACTCACCATCAATCACAGGACATCAACTTCCTCTTTAGCCCAAAAATCAAATACAACCATTAGTTACCGTATCTAATTAATTACTCATGCTTTTCATCTCGTAATGATGCTACGCGGCGAAGGTTAAATCCTTTAAATCCATCGACAAGATGTGGGCAACCGGCAATATTTTTCAAACCCTCTCCAATGAAAACGACACACGATAATTAGTTCCGTCCAATCACGGAGGAATTACTTTTTCACAACGGCTCTCTCTCTCTTTCTCTACATGTCTTCCCCGGGGAGTTTTTTTCCTAATTCAATTACATTTCGATATTTCTTCTTCCTTCCCACCGTCTAATCAGCCGGGAGAGGATTTAAAAAGAGGTAAAAAAACCGTTTTAAATTGCGCGGAGAGGGGAATTTAATTTCTGAAATCAGCGTGACGCGCCGCCTAAAGCCACTCCGTCTCTTAATGTCGACATTGACAGCTGATTTATCGCGGCAAAACGCCAAATAATTGCGGAAGAATGGAGAAGGGAGGGGGGGGGTTAAGAGGGTGGGGTAAGAATGGACGGGGTAGAGAAGGAATCGGCTCTCTGAAGCTACGCCGCGCTTTGCACTCTGGGAATGCCTCCTGCGAGACTACGTCCTCCCCATTATATGTTTGTTTGTATTCCACTCTCCCTCCCCTCCCTCCCCACCCCCTCTTTGGTGTGGAGGGGAGGGGGGGGTTCGGCGAAGGCGAAGACAAAGGCATTATCTTGCCTCCTCCTCCTCCTCCGTCCTTCCGAGACTCGCATTCCTTCCCTTTGCCTTCCTATTCCTCGCCTTTATCTCGAACCCTCCTTCCTCCTATATCCTCCCGTTCTCCGGTTCCCACGGGGTCACGGACATTTCTTCGTCTCGTTGACGAATTAAGGTAGTTTGAGCGAAAAGTCACTTCATCTAGATTTTGATGAATTTGGCCTCATTTAAAAGAAAAAACTCTCATATTTTCAACTATATCAAAACATTAACCCCTTACCGAACTACTTTTTGATCAATTTTCCTGAAAATACGAGCTGTTTTACATGGCATTGATTACGGCTGTGCGCTCCAAAGGGAGAATATTGAAAAAAATCGGAATCTATAACACCTACATTTTGTAAAAAAAAACTAAAGGTGTGTAGTTTGTATGTTTTATCAACAATTTATGAAAATTAATCTGTTACTCACCGCAGTAATGTTTTCAGAATCGCAAAAAAAACAATTGTGAAGGCTTTTTCAGCGTACGCCGTGAAAGCAAGAGTCAGTTTAGAGACTAATGTGATTATATTTATTTAAATACTGAGAATTTTTTTCATATGTTACTATATTTTTGTGCCATTAATGTTATGATATTTACTTCAAACTTCTTACAGACACTGAAAACAAATAAATTAGAAACATGGTTTCCTTTATGACAATGGGAAATATCTCGCTCAAACTACCTGAAAGCCCGTCCTCCAAAGCGGCCAAAAAGTCCTCCAAAGCGGCCAAAATTTACTCTAATATATTTCATCAAATGACATGGTCGAAACCTTTTGAATTAACGCTAAAATACTTTCGTCAAATATTTGGGCGAATGTTTACGCAGTTGCGGAATCTGCATCTAGCTTTCGCTGGAAGAGTCGTATTCAACCGTCATCGCGAAGAAAAGAGCAAACTTCAAGTGTAAACAAAAGACGCAGAAGCAAAAATGTATACTATGCCTACTAAAGTCAGGTCGAACCGACACAGGCCGTAGAGCGTCATTTTTAAATTATTTCCTCCATGGTTGGTTTTCTGGTATAAAAAATTCAAATATTTTAATACAATTTTAATCGTATTTCCTTTTCTTCGAATCGTTCCTGCCACGCTATACTGAAGCTCGTTAGGTCAATGTTTTTGTTAAAATTTTAACCGTTGGACATCAGATAAACTCTTTTCGTCAATTTTTAATCTTACTCTTTGCCCTTACCTTAACCCTTTGCACGATAGAACAATATTTACTTCAATTACCTCACCCAGGGTATCACTTCGATAGCAATATTGATCGCAGTCATACTGGTGAGAAAGAAACAGATATACAAATCTAATGTTTAATTTTGCGTAGATAGGACTATATTTACTTGCATTTGGTTATGTTGATACTACATTGTATAAACCGTCGCGGTAGCAGAGTCGGGAACGCGCCGAACTATCAGCCCTAAGTCGTGGATTCGAGTACCTACTCGGATAATTTATAAGTTGCCTATTTCAGGATTACAGGTCAGACAATGTGGAAGAATTTAAAGTAGCTAGGAGCCCCCAAATTCCAAGTCGGTACAGTATAACTGTAAAGCGATGTTGCACTAAGGAGAATGAGACATTTAGCAAGCCAAGGGAGCCAATTCGCTTCAGAAAGTGGGAGCTAGATTTTTATTCCGAATTTTCAAAATAATTAGCTCTTTCACTCAGAATATTTTACCAGTTAGGAATGTGTAGAAAGAGTACTGTTTAAAATAAAACCCCATCCAAGGCCGGGGTTCAGAGTTATAATACTTATTTCCACATTTATCTCTTTCTCTAGCTGTCGTCTTCATTGAAAATAAATTTGCAATTCTTTTTCTCCAGCTTCCGTGGATTCCTCCCACTCTATCACGGCCCTCAGCATCCTGATCACTTACTCTCCCAACCACCCTGCCTCCTCCTTATCTTCTCCAGAAACCGCCTTCCCCTCCAACCATGCCAAACAGTAAACCACTTTTTGTTTTCTATACCTTGCAACATGACTAGAATTAAGACGGCTTGGTGGTGTAACTGGCTAATACACCTGATCGGCATTTGGGAGATCCGTGTTCGATTCCCGGTCAAGTCAAATGGTTTTCTTCATGGCGAATTTCACCGTCTTCGGTGTATAACTTCGCACCCGTGCGCGTGACTGCGTGCACCACACCATTTGTGTAAATGCAATGATTGGAAAACTTAGGGAAGACTGTTTTCGTTGAATGCAAGAGCTGTTTTTATCACATAATCATAAATTCCACTCCAAAGAACTTTTTTCGTAGATTTTCGCAGTTCATTTTAATTTTGGTATGTTTCTTTTGGATTTCGGCGATTAAACTAAACTTTTTAGCAACAGTTTCGCCGTGCTATTTTGCCGGATTCGTCAGGACATTCTAAATCAACAATGAAAAATAAATAAACAAACTTAAGCGGTTATTACGTACAGCATGATTAATTAATACTTAAGTTTTTCAAAAGTCTTTTCCACGTATAAGGAAGTTTGTAGCCATCTTCTCTGTTTCGTCATTTTCTGCAGCTCTCCACTTCATTTTCCCGTCAGTTAACCACTTCATTTCTCCGCTATTCTTCATTTTGGCATCCCTCATAATTTTCATCTTGCTTTCTAATCTTTTTCTTCCGAGGTAAACTTCCCACTCATTTCACCACCCTTTATTGTTATCAAGAGGCGGTTTTGTCACAAAATGTTGTCAATAAATTGTACATCCATTCTCTTAAACTCATAGTGGGACTTCTTCATTCCCTTCATCCATTTTTATCGTCTTTATGTTTAGGTAACAACACATTTTGCATTATTTCAAATTTTTAGCGTCCCGCTGCTGTTATCGTCCAATATTCACTACCATATAAGAGCATGCTACAAACATATTTTCTAATGAAGTCCTTCCTTGCTTCATAGCATTAGTTGCTGTCTGCAATCAGACTCATCTGACTGAATACCTTCATTGCTTGAGGCACTCTACTTACTATATAACATCCTGGCATCTTCCATTACTGGTCCTACAAACCAGATTATTCCATTTTTCCACTTAAAACTGATCTACGATGATATTACTAATAATAGTAAAACCTTTTGTGATCGGTGCCTAATTCTGCCAAAACAGCTGCATAAGGACAGAAAGGACTTCACAAGAAGTTTTCAGAATGATCAAAAAGACGTCTTTATTCATCATTACTTCAGTTGTGCCATATAAAAGTCGGCTTCATTTCAAAATGGTACGTGCTAGGACTGCTTTCCATTTCATTCTTTCCGGGGAAATGAAAATAGGAGGCGGCCATTCACCCAACGCGAAGATTTCAAGCTACACAATTCTTCGGCCACTTCACCACTGTATTCCTCCACCTCGTATAGGAGAGTGAGCGCCCTCCAATTGGAGAGCGAATAAGGAGTGGAAAGGATAAATAATAAGGCCTTTCCGGTTTGCTAATAAAAAAACATCCATCACGACACGCGATTGTGCTTAATGTTCACTGAACATCGAGATAATAGCGATCGCGTTATGAATGCTAAATACCGCGCAAATATACAGCCGTGGATAATGACAGATATGTCGGGAACCGGGGGGTTACTATTATCCGTCACTTTTCATTCAAACTAATGACGATCGTCCGGAATACTATATCTCGAGTTTTGGCAAGAAACGGCGCAGATTTGTAATCTGCGCCGCAGCGCTCCGAAGGTTCGTCCTTCGTTCCCGCAATCTGCTCGCGTGGTCTCCGATTGGAGAAGAGGCGGGGAAGGGACAGGACTGTTTGGCGTTCGGTGGCGGCGGTCATTAAGTATTCACTCCTTTGATCAGTCTATATTTTCAGAATGAAATGAAAAGACGGCCGAGGGACTGCCCGGAATGACTTCCTCAGAATCACCTTGGGCGCGCGAGTTCCCCATCCTCCCCGTACTTCCGTCCACGCAGCCGAAAGAACGTCGAGAGAATGGACCACTCATGCAACATCGTATCGTAGCGTCGGACTGTGTAAATTCATCAAAACAACACTTACGTCTTATAAACAACACTTATCTTCCATTTTTTATCAGGAAACGCTTCTATTTGGTACAGAGCAGATCTTGCAGCTTCCACTTTCTTTTTCATTCCCCAAAATCCGACCCTTTTGTCCACAACCCCTTAATAACCCAAGACATTTAAAAAATCAATCAAACATTTCCACACTATAGTAAATTAAAACATTTAAACAAAAATTACACCAAATTAAAACAAAAACTAAAGTAAATTTCAAACGTTAAAATATTAATCATGGAGAAGATAGTTTACCTTGAATGGGTTTTTAATCCGAATCTTTCCATTACCGATCGGGAGTGTTAGTCTGTAGCACCTTCAAGCTATTTTATTTGGCTTTTCTAAAAGGTATTTGCAAAAGCAAGATGCTCCCAGACACACAGTTCACATTAAGGTGGCATTTAGGTGCACCATAAGCTAGACTTACTGGAGGATGAACCAGCAGACCATATAATTTTTAAAGCAAATCCGATTTCCTATCGCAGTCAAGTCATATGATCTCTCTTTATTCCATGCGGGTTTTCTTAAATCATCCTGCAATAGTGCGTGTGGCTGCGTACATCGTTCCCTAGCAGCCACGGTCTTTTGGAACCAAAATATTCAAGCCCCGTACTACGAGCCGTTGTATGCACCAATACCAGACAAACGAGACTGTATTTTAATGACTGTAATGTCGATAGGCCCTAGATAATTTTCTCTCAGTAGTTTTTACTGTTTATACCCCTTAGAGTGTCAGCTCAACAAGGTCCCGATATTATTTTAAGAATTAGCCCACCGACTGCGATAGTGATGTTTGTAACGGGCCGAGTTGACAAACCAAATTTTGCGGGTTATTTCACGGATATTGAGCCTATCTAAAAAGTCAGGCAAGATAATAATTGACAAATGCATTTATAGCAATAAAAACTCATGCCCATTTATCTAGAGCTAGCCTGAAAGCCGGAGGGCACCAAGATCGTATCGAGGTGACGCCATCTGTGGTGCAAGGGTGTGACTTCCCGATTCCCAAAACTTTGTGAGGAACTTACAGAACTACGGCATTCGTTTTTACATGGTTAGGCTGACATTCTGTGTCCCACAAGGAAGCATGATCTGCCCCCTGGAATTTCTTATTTATGCTAATGCTTTAACTGTAAGTCAACAGTATAATTATATTTTTTGCTGATGGTGCGGTCATCCTCGAAAAATTCCTGCATATGCCGACTTAAGTGTTCTCTCATCTGATCACCACTAAGACAACGCGTGATGCGTTGAGTGGGGCTTCTGCACTGCAGTTTCTGCCGTGTAGAACACTCCTTCGCGAAAGTAATCACAAAAACGCCACATCTTTGAGTGAAAGAAGTTTCTCGAATGGAAGAGGGACAGAGATATGCCATTTCACTCTGTCAAGGCCACATCTCGAACACGCGGTGAATATTTTGGACCTAGTACCACAAGGTTTTATCCGTGAGGTAAATAAAATACTATGGATAGCCTCAAGCTTCGTAAAATCTGCTAACAGTGAACGCAGATTGTAACACAAGTGATATAAGGACTAGATTGAGTCACAGAGGCTACATGCTAGGCTTGAATTACTAGAACAAATTCACATCACACAAGTTTTAGTGTGAAATGGAGGATAATGCTTCAACCCTTCGCTTTTTCTTTAGAACAAATAGATGCGACAAAATAAGACAATAACTGCTAAATTGATAGGTACAAAAATTCCTCCTTTTTTACGCACCAGTAGTGATTAGGTAGGTATATAAAAAACAGCGAGGCACTAAGACAATTGTAAAATTGTAAAATGTAAAATTCCCAAGAAAATTGAACCCCCGTTTTCCCTAGAAAATACACCTATACTAGTCGGGAATAATTTACCTAGAATGCATTTTCCCTGGGATATTTTTTTGAAAATGGGTTGCAGTGACTTAAAATATATTTGTTTTACACCACATGTAGTTGAATGTAAGAGGTGATTTTTCATAATGGCTGCACATATTTTTATTGATAAATATTTTGTCAGTCTCATTATAAATAGTTGCAATAACACTATGGTTGTATAAATGGAACTATGAAGAATACTTTTTTGTTTTTTATGAATACCTATATATTTTTTCCTCTATAGTCATTCACTCTATGCACTGCACACTGGACTCTTTGCAATTGATGGTGTGATTTGTATCTTTACCTATGAAGGTTTTCCCTAAGGTAGCGTTTTGCTCACGATTTAGCTTGATTGCTTCACAATGAAATTCAGTCCAATGCTCTCTCACGCCCTTGGATTATCGACAAAAGAATTTCATATTTTCCTTAAGGATTGGGTTACCGCATTCCGATTTCCCAAAACCGGGACGTATCTGGTTTTGAAGATACAAAAACCGGGACGCTGTTCGTAAAACTAATAGGGAACAGTTATTTAATCCACTTATTGTAATTGCAAAATAAAATATTACGTGCACCTGCGACGGCTTATTCTTATCACCTAACTCTGTGAAGTACCTAGGTAATCTCATTACTACTGGGGTGGTTAAACCCTTCTCAGCCCTCACCGAGTAATTCCCCCCCTCCCCCCCCCCCCTGGGACCGCTGAAAAAAAAAACTTTAGCTCATTTCGGCTTCTATCACAAGGGTTCTTCCCCCCCAACCAAGCAATAAACACCTATTATTCAAGTATAGAACCTTCGAGGATACGTGATAC
The DNA here is from genome assembly GCA_963573305.1 of Pyrrhosoma nymphula. Taxonomy (NCBI): domain Eukaryota; kingdom Metazoa; phylum Arthropoda; class Insecta; order Odonata; family Coenagrionidae; genus Pyrrhosoma; species Pyrrhosoma nymphula. The sequence continues at coordinate 145,336,708 of OY754333.1, forward strand.
TATTAAATAAAATGTTTATTCGTATCGACACATTTCTCGCCATGCCTACATTTTTCGCTAAGCATATCTCTGTGGACTAGACCGTGGACTAAACGAAGACATTTCGGTGTCAGAGTTTCAGCCGGGACAAATCTGCGCACCGGGAGGGACACCGAGACAGACCCTCCAAACCGGACTCACAAAAAAACTGGGACGTACGGTCAGACTACTCTAAGGCGGTTTTTTTAAACGCCGTTATTTGTTTAATCCGTGTAAAATGCTGTGATTTACAATGACCGCCTGACTTAAGTTCCCTCACTAACCCAACGCTGTTAGGATTCATTAGCGTGCCTACTGTCTACGCAATGCATGTAGTCGGGTAGAGTCGTGAACAAATACTCCTTAAAGTTTCAAAGTTGCTTCGTGTTGGGACGTAAACTTGCACGGTTGTGCGAATACATGTCCATAGAAAAAGCCCCTGTTCTGATTCTGATCCGGTGTCCTCAAATGTGTTCTCCGCGTCTACATGCGTGAGTCCATGAATCGTGTAAAAAAAGGTATTTATTCCGATCAGTCTCTCTTCTCTTTGAACTCCTGTCTTCCTGTCGGAAAGCAAAGACACGGAGGATATAAAAGACAAATTTCGGGGTGAATCGCCACTCTTGAAAAAGAGACTGCAAAGAACGCATCGAATACGTTCGAAATCAGGGGAGCGGTCAGCACCAAAGCAGAATCTATGCTTTACATTAATTGTAGGTCTAGAGAAACTCTAGTCCAATACCTTAAAGATTTAGAATACCGTAAAGAAATGAAACTATGTTTCGGCTAGCTCAGAAGCTTATTGTTTTGAGAGGCATCATTTTTATTTGTATAGTTGTATGTCTACTAAACGTGCGCAGTATATTGTGTGAGAGAATAAATACCACTGTCAATGAGGGAATTATTTATTTAATTAATTCCCTCATTGAAACATTATTTTTTGGGATTACAAACACTGTTTTGGTTTGTTAAACCCTTTTTATTACATAATTCCTGTTGGGCTTAAACTTTTTCATAAAACTCGCTACTATAAACTTATTGAATCACCACGATAATTGTATATCCAGGTTCTTGAGTAGATAAAGTGGATGCTGCTTGGGCCTAAATATTTACAATCCGAGAAACTTCTCATCAGTTACTTCTGAGGCAAAACCTTTCAATATTTCAAATTTGAACAGCATTTACTTTATCATGGACAATATTTTTGAAATGCGCCATTCTATTGAAACAAATCATGAATAAAGATCATCATATATCTCATTTTATTGGCTAATTATTTTACCAAGGGACTAAAATCTGGCTTGCAAGCTTTGAAAATAACCATTATACTAACTATATTATATTATTAACTATAACACTAACCCTGCACTATTCTATTTCGTTTAGCAGTCGCATAAAAGCACTTAATTATGGTTTATTAAACTATATGCATATCGATACACTGACAGTTTGCCCATATATCAATTGCTGCCGATGATATTTACTAAACTACTATTGAGGCAGCAAATGTGAATTTTTTTTTCGATATCACTCACCTCCAAGGGCGAATCACATCCTTAGAGTGAATGGAAGAGGACAATGACGTATGAAACTCTTCGAAACAAAGGATATGGGGCCGATGGAAATTCCAGGAACTTCAAGAATAACTATTTCGAGGGAAGAAAGGGTAAATGCAGAGGGATAGAGGAAGGCGTGGCGGTAGGCCGAGTGACGCGGCACGCCATCTTTGAATGGCACCTCCGTCACGGAAAGGCGAGGCGAACGAGGTCATCCGGTGGTGGGAACTGCAGTCATCGGGGCAATTTCCCCCCGCGATCCAATCCCTCCCCCCTCTTCAGTCGAGGGTACCAGGATATGAGAATTATAACGATGATGACGGTTATAAGGTGCACTTTGACGGTCCTCGATTGATTGAATTGCACGATCCGCTTGTCTGGTGGCGATTAAGGCCTCTTTTGTTTTCAATTTCCTCCCGTTTGACGGCGCGAAGTAGATTGTTTTCTTTTTTTTTGTGGGGACTAAAGATTGAGAAAGTGGAAATAAGACGGAAGGGAGGGGTTTTTAGGTGGAAATTCGAGATGTGGAATCGGTAAAGACAACTAGGTTGATGGAGAGTTTCCGCTCGGATATACAGGATAATCATTTTGCCTCAGAAACCACCGCAATTATCACTCTATAGTGACTATTTGCACTTGAAATTCCAGGAATAACAGAGTTAAAATATCCTGCTTTCTAGAATATCTACTCGTCCTGGTAATGAAAGGTAGGAATCCGTCCACGATGAGCTCAATTCTGCACCAGAGTACGCAATACGACACCAAAATTGACAAGCCACAGCTCAGAACAGCACCTATCGTTTTCCCTGGCCGAGAAAACACATAAAAATGATCACATTGCAAAACATAGCCTAATACCAAGCCCATAGTTCCAAATACAAGCAAATACATATTAATAGAATCGATGAAAGAGAAAGCACTTCACCGTAGGTATTTCGATAAATGAAATATTGTTCGTGGCAGGTAGTAAGGCAGCTATAGTTGAGACTTGAGTAAAATAAATAATTTCCTTTGAGAAATAGAGACTGTGATATGTTTTTAGAAAACAAAACAAATGTTCTCTCAACAGGATCCTAGAACACTCGGATCAAATAATACTAAAGAGAGGAGGTGTCAACAACCCAAATAACATTGTTTCTAGCTTCGAAAGGCTAAAATATGTAATAAGGTAGAAGTTCAAAACATTCCAACCCTCTTCACTATCCTGTGTAAAGAGAATCATTATGTTTATTATTAAGGTAATCTAGCTGTTAAGATAGGTTTAAATGGAAGAAAGTAAAAATCCTGAAGATTTTTACAGGCGCAGCACTATCTACCCATACAATTTTTTCCTTGATCTCGGTATGCGTCCTACCACCTCTATTCATCCCGTCCATAAGATCTTATCTCTTTCGTCCCCTGCCCCGCCTACTCGACATCCTTCCTTCCATCGCGGCTTTCAGTCACCCTTCGCCTCTCCTCACCTATTCCAAACACCTACTTTATCTCCTAATCTCGTCCAGACGTTTCCTCTCCTCGCCCACCATACTAAGCTTTTTCCCAGGGTGATCCCTGATACTTGGCTCAATTGCACTATTGGTTCTCGTTTCATTAGTTATCCATTATTTTTCCTTCTCCTATTTACTGTGCCTAAGTGTGTTTTAAGTTGAAAACCTACATTAACAGTTCTTAACTTGGGTCATAATTTTTCTTTTTCTTTTCTACCAAAGTTTCATCAATGACTGTCATTCCATAAAGTTTTGTTTGTTAAATCAATGACTTTATCTTTTATCTTACAGTTTCTACAAGCAATAACTATCAACTTATTGCAATATATTTAAAATTTTTATTCAATTCTTCGTTGATCAAAACAGATTTTTTTTAAATAGCCCTTTTCCCCGTAATGTTATTTTATATTTTTGTAAACAATCGTGTTAAAAATAATCCTTTTATGTTCTGACAGTGATTATACTTATGTGAACTTGCAAAGCAGAGGAAGAACTCCAATAATTTGGAATTTGGGGAGTTCTGACAAACCCAACAGGCATATCCGAGTTGATGCTTCTGCAGACATCAAATCGTCTCAATAACTGCAGGACCGGCTTTTAGAATTTAGAAAACCAGAAGCCATCCATTAACTACCAAAATGTTGAATCCACAAAATAGTATAACTAAAATCATGATCTAGTCAAAATAGGTCGGCTAGCCAATTATTTAATTGCTCAAGAGAAAACGAAAAGAACTCAATGATAACGTTAAAAAACCATAATCAACATCTAACAATTTGAAGTAAAATTAACTAAGCTTGAGCGCCATACCAATGATCTCAAAATATGCCTGAAACTAAATCTGACAAAAACTCTGTAAGAGATGAGCCCTGGGGCGGAGAAAGAGGGGGCCATATGGCCTCACCTAGGCCTGTGCGATTATCGAAAATAACCGATATCGTTCAATTATAAGAATAATTGTAAATGTGGTCGATTCTATTAATTCATTCAATTAATTAACAAAGGCCAATTAATTTATATCAAAATGGGTGTCAATTAATTATCATTGATCAATTAATTGACACCAACCAATTAATTGACAGGACTCAATTGAATCGTGCTTTTCAAAGTCTTTCCTTTGGCAATGAGAATAATGAAAACTAAATATTTACATAAAAAAAGGCTATAAAATGCACTTTTGTTGTTATAATTTTCAAAACCTTCCTGGGTAGGGCCCCCAATTTGGCTGGACTCACAATCAGACCCCCGGTACTCACCTATGAAAAATATTCCAGACCCCCCCCCCCAGAGCCAAATTCTAGCTACGCCACTGCTGGCGTGTGTCGATGACAATGTTCATACCGAGACTAAACAACATCTCGGACGCAGTGCTAGTTATAGCCGGAATGTAGCTAGATATCTTCATGCTAACTTCTGGAGGGAAGGGAAGGTGGTGGCCCTTCGTCAGTTAATCGATTACCGGACAATAATTGTGAATTGAATAACAATTCACAATTGACAATTGAACAACAATTGAATCAATTGAAAAAAATTGACAATCGATTCAATTACCGCAATCGACATCGATGTGCTGAAATAATCGATCAATTGTAAAAATAATTGAATCGACGATTCAATTAACCGAATAATCGCACAGGCCTACCTCATCTGCTCCAGGATAAATAAATAATTAGTCAAAAGTCAAGTCAAGCACCTCTTCATTTATTTCCTTTACGTCCACCGCACCTTCTCCATACTTCTTCACGCCTTCACATCTCGGATGCCTCCAGCCTATTCTCGTCCTTCTTCCTCAAGAGTCGACTTTTCTGCCCCATTCCACAATACACTCCATATTTAAGATATTATGTCGAATAGACGGGCCAACATGAAAAACGTGTTGGCCCGATTCTTACGAGCCGAACGGATCTGAGTCGTGAGGAAACGACGGGACATAAAGATTAGCCGTCCATCCAATTGTCTGCCTCGGAGGGAGATCGGCCGGAAACATGGCCATCTCTCATCCAAACGACACCACCAAAGGGAGAGTATAAATTCCGGATCCAGAAGCCGATGATCGTAGATAACGAGTGTTAAAAAGATCTCAATTTGCATTAGTAGGCCATCGTCCTCAACCTGTTAACATAAAACAACACTTCAGCAGTTAACGGGTTGAGTGGGCGTCCTTCTCTCATCACTAAATATCGGCTACTGTGAGATTCTTGAGCTGTATTTAAACCGTTCTTCAAGGTGCCATTTTGATGAGTGATTTCAAATCAGTGGACAATTTTCCTTCGTATTATTGTGGTGGGGATGGGAGACGTGATTATGTTTGCTCAACTGGGACGAAAAGTGTTGAGCTTTAATGACATGAGTATAATAATGAGGCAAGTCGAAGATAAATTATGGTGGTGTTTAAGAATTTGAGTCAACCACTTATTGGAATGCTCTGATGCCGCATGACCATGTGGATCCACAGGAAAACTCCGGTCCTAAACAGCAGTATTGCGAATTATCATCACTTGATTGCAATAAGTTTACAAAAATTGAAATAGTTTTCGCAAAATAAAACTTTTCAAATTAAAATATTAATTGTGAGATAAAAAAGATTAAATAATTCGTTCTAAGCATTATGATTTCTTAACTTAAAGTCACGATTCTTCAACTTAGTAGCATTTAATGATTAACATGCTGGGATTTTCTCAATATGTGAACACAGATTGTATGCAAAAATATTCCTTATATTTGTGTAATTAGAATGACGGACATAACGGAAGAGCGGTACTCAGAGTAATAGCGATAAATTAAGAAATGCTACCGACAAATACGAAATACTTCCATTAGGGTAGGTCATATGAGTCGCTGAGGATATGTGGGCCAGGTGATAAAAGGGTATGATAATTTAGGGAGAGAATTCAGGGAGGGTGGAGAGAATCCCAGCGCCAGCTTTACCCCTTACTCTCAGCTAAAGGGCACAAGGACTCCGCAACTCTACGTCCCTTCTATCGGACAGTATAGAAATAGTTATCCGCATTACATCCAACCTCGATTTGGTAACCCATTGAAATATCTCTACCAATACCGAGATCCGAACCCCGGTCCTCGCCATCGCATGTTATTCCAATATTCACCGCATTATCCTGATACTTAAATCCACAAAAACGAATGCATAAAGGCGAAGGCTAGAAGTACGGTGTTCATGAGATTAGCTTTGTGATATGCATATAGTAGTTGAGGTAGCTTCAGGTAGTACACTGTAATTGTGGATCACTTGGCAGAATCTGGGGAGAAAAGTGGGGATTATGCCTCATGCAAGATACACGCGTAAGCCGCCAGCACTTAAGAAAGAGCGTGAAAATATTTATCTTGAATTTATTTGAAAACAATCTCCTAAAGGAGAAAATAGTTAAAGGTTTTTGAAGCCTGTGAGCGCATGCGCATGTAAATGACCGGAAGTTGAATGCCAAAAGAAAATAAATGACTATAAATACGGAACGTAGGTGTGAATGGCACTGGTTTAAAATAAAGCATGACATAAAATAAGGACTGGTATTTTCAACGAGTTATTTTATTGCGTGTTCGGGTTATGCGAGGGATACACTTAGAGATAAGGTTTTACGTAATGGCTGGAGTTTAAATTGCTTTGTGTGAATACAAGTGCTTAACAACATGAATGGTCGATCTTCCATATGCTAAGTCAACCACTTAAGTAACCGTTTTTGATGGAGATAATAAGGTGACGGTTACGCCTACAACACCTGAGTAAAGAGCGAATAAATGAGCGATGTGGAAGGTTTAATAGGACATAACTGAGAGAATGCATTATGAGACTGAAAATCAAGGGTAAGTTATTGGAGTGGTTCTTGTTTACTCGTAGACTAATAAACCAATGAATACTAATTCATGTAAAGACAAATAATTTGGAATAAAATTAACTATAAAAGACTTTGTCCTCTTCTGTGTTCCCTTGTATACTATATTGTTACTTCGCGAGGATTTCTTAAGTTGAGCATCGCGAAGACCTTACCTTCCCATCCATCGGTCACCCAGCGGGCTGAGTCCCCCAAGTGTTACGATCTCATTTATTAATTTATTTATCAGCGAATACCTGATTTACTTTCTCCATGGCATATTGGGATAATTAATTGAAGAAACTACCTTTTCTTTCAATTCATAAGAAGAAATTACTCTGCAAATAAGGAAGCCGCGCTCCTTGGGTCGGACATCAATTTGAAGCCACATTACTGAAGTGCATACATACAGACGCTGCGCAGACCACCATTCTTCTGTCACCAGACCTTCGGCCTATTTGGTATGGTTGGCCCTACCAGGAGCAATGCATCATTATGCATCACTGTCTGTTCAGCTCCAGGGGTCATCAGGACGCGCAACCCCTTCCACCACATCAAGGTTATAGTCCTTGGGGAAAGGAAGCTATGCTAATGCCCAAATATTTGAATTCTCCCAATTTGGTCATCGTCTTCGCCTAGGAAGCCCGAGGACCAAGTCTCTTTCGATCAATTTCGATGCCTCGCTCCCGGACGGGAGTCAGGGCGGATGCTGGCGGAGCCCCTGCCCGCCAAATTGGGATCCCTCGGGACTCCTTCAGTCTTGATTGGCAGACAGGAAGGCCCTTCGGTATAATGCGTGCCTTCGTGTGCAGAGCCCTGATCGCGTGAATGGCTGCCGGTGAGGCGGTGCGCGTCTCACGACTGCTGTTGCCGCCTCTGCGCCCCCGGGGGGTGGGGGTCCGCCATCCACGCGACGGACCCCCGGATGGGCGGGAGGAGACGCCGTCGTGGACCCCCCCCCCACTGCAGGCGCGCGAAGCGGTCTCGTTATCAAGGGAACGGCCAGACCTTCCCCCATCCTCCCTCCGCCATCTCAAACCCACTGAACTACGCCCACAAGTGCACATGTGCATTCAGTCCATTTCAAGTCTCACACGCAAACAAACTTCTGCGAATGCGCAGCAGTAAAAAAATCAGGAAATAACTCAAATATTAATTGAATGTTTTTCTCTGGATCTTTGGTCCTCAATTCAATTGGAAACCACCACTTTGTCAACGTTTCGCGTTTTTATTAAAGCTTCATCAGTGCTAAAATTCGGCATGCATCAAACCTGTGCTTATATATACATAAATAATTAATAACTAAACAGTACATACCTTCAGATGAAATTAGAAAAAGAGAGTAACAGATTTATCCCAGTATGGTTAGCAATATGTAACAACAATGTTAATGATATATACGTTAATCAAATATTAATGACGACGCAAGGTCTCGTGAGTGAATGAGACACAATGACTGGTTCTCTGACAAGCCTGCAGATTTTCAGCTTGTAGCTCAAAGATGTTGGAACTTACAGAGGAAAGAGGTTTGAAGGACTTGGATACATTACACGGACCTTCAGCTTTCCAATCCCGTTCCTTCATTACTACGCTGCCCAGAATTCCTAATGTCAAATTCAATGTTTGGAGGACCAATAAGAACTGGCTGTCGTGTACATTTACGGTCGATCATTGCACCGGTCAGAGTTTTAGGTCTATTCCATTGAATATTGCTTTTAAAAGCTATATTAACTATAATAGATCACATCGCAACGGATGTGAAGAATTTTTCAGTTCCCGATCAAAGGAAAATTTTCCTCTAGCAATCCCGAACGCATTCTTAACCGTTTTTGCGGCAGAATAAAGGAGGTGGCTACCACGCCGGAATACGTGTTTTCAGACCCATGGGGTTTTGATCACTACTGTTCCATCTTTGTAGGTAAAAAATTGTTATTTACACCACTTAGCGCCTAAAATATGGAACAACTACGCAAATGTATGTTAGCTAAAGAAATACGAATCATATTAGAAAGAAAAAAATCCTAAACTTCGCTGGAAATAAACCATTTTCATCGGAGCAGTATTCCGTAATTAGGAGTGATGCCAAAGCTGACTTGCGCATGCGTCATAATCCTTCACCTTTGAATTCAGTCATTTTAGGAGAAAGAAAGTTTCATAGAATATTTGCAATTGTGATGAACGACAAGGATTGGATTTCGTGCGGGGCGGGCCACCGTGAATAGAGAACATTGATTAGAGATAGTGCATTTCCAACGCCAAGGCCCTGCAGTCCGCCCGAATCACCTTCCCTCCACCCCACTACCTCCATAACTCCTCTGCTAAAGCGTTTTGCACTTGGTGAATTTCCACTTGCGTTCTCGAAAATCATCTACTAAAACATCATGTATCTGACAATGAGCTTTGTCCACGCCGTGATCACCTTCTGCACCGAAGTTTTGCAAGATGAAGCTTAAGGATATAAGAGGGAGTTCAACTAACACATTACTCCACGACGCGAAGGCTTTGTTGGAAAGGCTTGCGAATGGACATGGTGGAGATAAATAAGAAGAAATTATCATCACAAAACAAAGGTAACTTTGATTATTTATATGGCAAGAGTTTTCAGATGCACGTACGATATTATTTCATACAGTTTTGCTCTATAGACCTCTTAATTTAGAACTACTTTAAAAGTATCGAGGGTAGGTCATGAACAATGAAACTATAATATTTTTCCGACATTTTGGAGTGTAATGCACGCCATCATCAGGGCTTGGCATTAATAATCATAGGGATTCATCTTCGGTAGATCGACTTTTTAGGACATATTTCGTTAGGGTGATTGCACATTCCAAAACCAGTAAAAACATCACTCTATGCATTATAATAACCATTTGCCGAAACGTCGGCAAGGTATTATACTTTCATTGTTCCTGACCTACCCTCGACACTTTAAAAGTGATATTATTTTAGCCAAACACAACACTTTAAGTCTGGCAAAATGTTTGAAATATTTAATAAATATTAGTTTACGTTATAGCAAGTCAAACCTAAAATTCCTCCTAATTCAATGTGGTAGCGGCGAAAGGTTTTATAGATTGAAAGACGGGTGTTGAGATATACGGCGATGGTATTGTCCCATTCCCAAGGAAAGATACCGAGAGGATAAAGGTTTGACGTCCCATCCATTACGGGGATTGGGTTTGTGGGGTGCCTGGAGAACTAGGTATCTTCTCATTCCGAGGGCTATGTTTTGATTCCCGGCAGTAGCGAAGATTTTCCGTTGGAATGACGACCCCTACTTGGATGTTATGTGGAAAGAACTTCAAAAGCAGTTCTCTGTCCGTCGACGGTTGGGATTCCTTTTGCGCCTTTCGTTAAAAGGGCAGTGGCTAATGCCAACGCCAGGGTTCCCCCCTATATACCCCGAAAATCTTCTTTTCACCTACGTATCCCTATCTGTCCTCAATAGCGAAAATTATCTCAGTTGCTGGTTGCCTGCCCCAACCAGCCACAAGCTACAACCAGCCGCATGAAGTGCTCTTCTAAAAGAATCAGATTACCTATGCAAATTTTCCACCAACACCGAGCGTAGGTTATCCTCGTGGAAAGCTAGTAATCCAGCACCACCCTAAAAAATTTGTATGTTAATTGGTTATTTTAACTCTATCCACCGCGCTAATCCGATCTCTGAACCCGAGCTTTTTTACGTGAGAATAAACTCAAATAGAAAATAATTTATATTAGTGATTAAATTTGGTCTTCCAAAATAAAACATTCTTATTCACTACTCAACCCCATCAGTATCCCGTTAATTAATTATGACCACTATTCGATGAAACTGGTCGTCTCTGGTCGAATAAACCCTGTGATATCTAAAACGTTATTCCACTATTAATAAGATGACAGTATTATAGGTACCACAGCGAAATGAAGTGCTGATATTCCTCCATTTATCACAAATTGCAATTGAATAAAATTGACAACTTTTACTAGTCAAGAAAAGTATTATAGAATAAGTAGATAAAATGATGGTAATTTTATCGGCGTCACAATACAATTTCACATAAAATAGCCCTCAGAATCATTGATCCTCGATTTTGTTTGCTGCAGGTTAATCCTCCGTCCACTTATGAGGTTAATCCTACATTAACAATGTAAAGGCATTTAAGGTAATATTTTGAATCGGGCAGCGGACAGCCGCTTTGAAAACACCGGTTGCCGCTTGATCATCGAAGTTAACCACCGTTGGGCTCGGCTGGAACTCTGATATGGATGATCCTCCTGATTGTTCCCCAAGTGTTTCTGCGCCTGTCTGCAAGTGGCCAGGCAGTTGTTCCGAATGACCTTAGTCGTCAAAGCACGTTAAAAAAAAGATTTTTGATAGAAGTATTTCTTTCTTAAACCTGTGTGCAATGAATAATTTCTAGAGAGATAAGAACGCAAGAATATTTCATGCGAAGTGTACTCCTTCAGCCAAGTGAAGTTCATCTACAAAAGTTTCAAAAAAAGATAATGGATATAGTTCGATCGTCGAACCATTAGCAGTTTTGCAATGCAAAGTTTTGTTCACCACAGCCTTTCAGTCCTTCCTATTCAATGATCTCTTAAATCATCGAAAGAGAGAGTAAGATTTTTCGTTGAAAAAAAGATGGAATTACAATCGGCGTCACTGAGAAACGAAGCGCTAACAGTTCTCTATTCAGTAACAAGTTTAATGGATATTTATCACTTATAAGCCATGCGTCACGCAGAGATTATCGTCTCTTAAGTCTCTTCGTCAAAGGACCGTTTCCTCTCTTCCGCTCTGTACGACCCTTAATCTCTTTCCATTCCTTCAATACCACCCCTCCCTCCTTCTCCCTCCCTCTCGCCCCTCCCCCTTCCCCACAATCACCCCCCTGCCACCAATTTCCTCCCTTTGAAGTGAGCCGCCGCCGGTTCCAAGCAAAAGGGGTTCGCCCGCCGGCCATGTTTTTTTTTTAATCTTTCGTTCTCTCTCTCATTCTCCTTTTCACTTTCCGTGCTCTAAGGGGGGACGGGGGGGGCGAATTTCGCGCTGCATTTGTTCGCATTAAAGAAGGGACATAATGAGACCGTTTACTGTTCGTCAAAAAGAAAACGGGGGGCGGGGAAGGGGTATAATATGCGTGCACCGATGCAACTGCGTGCAGTCAATCAGTCCTTTTCAATTCTCCGAGCGTTCTTTTGTTTTTTCAATCGGCCGAATTCGTGCCGCGAAAAATTATATGCACCAAATGAATTGCAGTTCACTTTGCACCATTACCCACCCGAAACAGCACCTTCTCCATTTGACATAATTTGACAGCAAAAAAATGAAACAGTTCAAAAAAATCAGTATCGGTATTGCCAACAGATTATAGTCCCTTTTTCAAGACATTTTGGGTTTCCTTATTTTAGAAAGATGAGATACTCTATATACCTAATTCTCAGTTATTCCTTTCTTGCATGGAAAATACAATACAATACGATGTGAAGTAAAAATTGAATTAAATTTAAAAATTAAATTGTAGTAAATGCAAAGAAAGCCACCAATGATAACTGTCGTGTGAACGAACGTTCAGGTGCCAACCGGAAAATTTAGTGAACCAAGAACGGCGTCTTCCAGGCTGCATTATCTAGTTTCAGCAGCGTTTCCTGTTGAAATCTGACGATTTTCGCCAGCGTTGCAGCTGGAGTCTTCGAGTCGGATCCGAAGTGACGACGCCGAGTCAAAAAGTCAAGTCAAAATGAGATAAGTAGACGCATGCAGCTACATTTTCAATGCATCAACCACCTTTGCGCAGTTTTACCGAAGCGTTAAGGTGGTTCCACCGTAAAATGACTTAAATGTCATTTTATTCATATTCTGACTACTTGTAGAAAAATTTGTCCTCTATCTGATATGAACAACAAAATAATACCTTTCCTATCTAATTTATTCTATAGTTGAACTTGAAATTACATGGTGTTCAATGGGGGAATGAGAGAAAGACGGGGAAAAAAGTATTTTTCCATAAAACACAAATGCCATTTTCGTGGAAAACTATCTCTTAGGGCCGTTTAACACGGTACATTTGTTTGTACAAACTCTTCCGTGAACTCTTAAATGAGGCAAAATGTATCGTGTAAAGCGGCAAATTGCATGAACGCTTGTGCGAATGTCTCAATGCCTGCAAGGGAAATAGAACCTGTTCTAATTTCGTTGAGACAAACGTACAATCTCACGTACATTCGTTTGTACAAAATCTTTCATCGTGTAAAACGGCCTTAAGAAGGACATAATCCTGAGAAATTGAATAAAAATAAAATACAGGCATCTTACCACCTTATTTTTCGTTTGCATTTGTTTTGACATTTAGCATTTGTTTTGACACCCAGTCGCGGCGGAACCTCCTTAAGCTTCCTATTCTACAAGCTCCATTTCCATAGCAGAGGCATCAGCGGATGAAAAAATAAGACGATGATTTATGGAGACGTGTTCGGTCTTTCGGAGTATTTCACTGTATTGTGGATTTGCAGCAGGAATATGGATGGCTTGCCAAGAGCATAGGAGACGGACGATGGTATTGGTGCCGATAAGATGAAGGTGACGACAAGCGACAAAGAAAAAGACATCTCTCCAATGAGAACAAAACATCAGCCACTTACCCTCATAATTTTCGAGATATTTGCAAAAAAAAATACCAGCCACTTACCATGGGAAAATGGTACGCAAATACACTCCAGAGAGACTTATTTTCAAAATGAGGAATTTCTATCGTTTAGATCTCGTTCGAACTTTAACAGTGCGTAGCTTGCAAGTTTTCTTAAATATTTTTAAAATCAATCAACTACTCGCCGCAGTATTTTTCACAGAATATACGAGCAAAGACATTAGGAGGAGAATAGTGCTAGCGAAGGAAGCATTCAGTAATAGAAGGGAGCTGATGACGGGGACCTTCAGTAAGAATGTAAAAAAGAGGCTGGTAAAGAGTCTGATATGGAGTGTGGCGTTGTATGGGCAGAAACGTGGACCTTGAGAAAGGAAGACGAAAATAGGCTGAAGGCTTTCGAGATGTGGGTGTGGAGGAGGATGGAGAAGGTGCGTTGGACGGAAAGGAAGACAAATGAGGAAGTGCTTGACATGGTGGGCGAGGAGAGGAAACTTATAGATGAGATTAGGGGAAGACAGGGTAGGTGGCTGGAAGGGGTAATGAGGGACGGTGGTTTGCTGAAGGCCGTGATAGAGGGAAGGATGTTGGGTAAGCGGGGAAGGGGAAGGAAGAGAATCGGTTTTATGGACGGGATGAAGAAAGGTAGGACTTATGCTGAGTTGAAGAAAGAAATACAAGAGGTAGAAAGGGCACAGCACGTGTAAGAGTTCGTTGGATATTCTCTGACTATTCATCACAACCTACCTCTAACCGGTAGATTACTGTAATGATGATGATCAGAAAAATCTTCAGTCGTTAAGGAATTTTCTGAGTTCGACGCAAAAAAAATGAGCCAAGTAAACACATGCATATTTAGTTCTTTAGGGAGAATGCCAGGAATTTAAAACGAAGTTTTTGAGACATCAATGTATATTATTTACTTCATGCTCCTTACGATTGCTTAAATAAAAAAATAAAATTCGAATATGGTCTCTATCATGACTAAGGGAACATCTCGCTCGAACTACCTTAAGGTAGTTTGAGCGATAAATCCCATCACCTAGAATTTGATGAATTTGACCTCATTTTATAGAAAAAACTCCCATCTTTCAAATGATATAAAAATATCAACCCTTTGCCGAACTACTTTTCGAGCAAAAAAGGATCTAACACTTTCCCGGCGAATAATATGATTGAACTCTTCTCGGGCTCCCCACCGGTTTAAACCGTAGGCAGTCGTGAATAGTTTAAACCGGTGGAGAGCCTGAGAAGATTTTACTTATACTTTTCGAGCAATTTCCCTGAAAATACAAGCTGTTTTACATGGGATAGATTACGGCTGTACGCTCCAGAGGGAGAATATTGAAAAGAATAAGGAACTTATAACACCTAGATTTCGTCAAATAACTAACGGTGTGTAGTTCGTATGTATTCTCAACTATTTATAAAAATTAAGCTATTACTCACCGCAGTATTTTTTACAGCATTGCAAAAACACCTTCCATTTTGAAGGCATTCTCCGTACGGCGTATAAAAATGAGTCAATTTAGAGACTTATGTAGGTACATTTATTTAATTTTTGAGAATATTTGTGATATATAGCTATGTTTGCACCATTAATATTACAATTTTTACTTCACACTTCTTGCAGACGCTGAGATAAAAATATAAAATTTGAATATGGTCTGTATTATGACTTGGGAACTATCTCGCTTAAACTACCTTAGAGTTTTGCTCAGGGAAGGCGGGGGAGCGTCGATGGAGAGGAGTAGATAGAGGCTGACGTAGTCGCGAGACCTAAGACCTGAATTGATTGGCACTCCCTGTGAGAAGACGCCGTGTTTTCCCAACTGCTCGTCGATGACTTGGTTCACGAGGGAGGCTTCGCCAGTGAAGACGATTGATATGCGGACACATCACGGCGCTTTTAAGGGGCAGTTGGCGAGGACAAACCCCTCCTCCTCCTCCAAAGGGACAAAAGGCTACGATGATGCAGCAAATCGATCGTCGGAGCACTCGTTCTACACACCACAATTCTGCGGGACTGCTCGAGGTCTCATTGTTGGGAGAGGCAGGTGCGGAGTGCGGGGCATAGAGGAATGGTCACTTTGCCTAAGTATGGGAATGCAGCCACCGTAATGGGGCATCATGTGTGCTCTGGCAATTTACGCTAAAAATTAAGATTTACAAATAGATTTGAGATGGCTTGAGCGAGATTTTCTTTAGTCATAATAGATATCATATTAGAAACTACCATATACTTTTAGCAGTTGGAAAAATTATGAAGTAATTTAATGATAAAATATTTTTTAATTACTTCACCGTAATGAAATAGAGATGCATATCTGATAATTTAATTCGACTTATTTGCTTCAGCCCGAAAGCTGAAAACGCCTTAATTACCGAAGATTATTTTGCGATTTAATGCAGAATATTGAGGTGAGTAATAAATATATTTTTTAACAACAGAGAAAAAATAAAAACTAAACTTCCTTATATTTATGACGCGATGTGTGTGTCATAATCTCCATATTGTTTTAGTAATACCTCCCTGAAGCGCACAGCCGTACCTCATTCCAAAGAAAACGGATTCTAATTTTGAACAAATAGCTATGAATGCAATAGGTGGCTGATATATGTGTGATCTGAAATATGAATTATTTTTCTTTATGACCAAGTCATATTTGCTGACTATCATGAGTAATAATATATATGTCTCAATCTACTGTAACAGAGGAAGAAAGATTATTAAAAAGAGTTACCACAACCGCCAGAGAAAGCACGATACATTAATGCATTTTCATACCCTAGTTCAAATGAGTAAGTTGACATGAAATTAAGATTAAAGATATTTTAAATAGATAGCTTTCAAGTTTTTATTAGTAAAAATTCAAAAATATGATAATTTTTGTAGAAAAACAGCAATCCTTGAAACCCAAAGTTGTACGTGAATGCTCGAAATAAAATTGACACAAAATAAGAAACGATGAATTGTACTGAAGATAAGTTGAAGAAGTCTGTGTGGAGAGCAGTGCAAGGGATGAAGTAGGTGATCTGAACGAACCATGACAAATACTGCACTCTCCAGGAAGATGGTGGAAGGAAAATAGAAGCGTGGAACCGTTGGAACCCACAAATGGATGAGCACATAGGGTAATTGAAGAGGAATTTATGAAAGAGGAACATCGACTCCGATTTCACTCAGGCTAAGAATTGGTGGTTGAAGGTGTTCTATCTATCACCGCACAAAACGCCGTCTGATAAAGCATTAGCCAAAAAGTACTAAAAATATAATTTATACTCAATATTTGATGATTTAATAATGCTAATATATTCTATGATGTATGTGCTATGTTCTCAAGAATGTATGCTGAAATTTACCGCTAAACCTTCTGCAGAGAGAAATGAAACCTATTCTCACAGATTAAAGGCAGATGAAAGGGTAAACGTCTGAGCCGTAGTAATAAAAGCTTATATGATGGCACGTGCTTCACATAACTTGACCTCAAAAGCAGAAGGCTAAACAAGATTTTAAAAAACGTCCACACTTTTTTTTGTATTCCACACTATTTTTATTGAAACGATTTATTGCAGTCCCTATAGCGACATTACCAAGGTAACTTGCATCAGTTTGACCAAGGTGAATTTAATCATCCACAGTGTTATCTTGGTATTCACGTTAGAGATGTCAAAATCGATCGGGTGACTAAAACTTTGGAATAGAACGAAGTGTTTTTCCATCGTATTCAGCGTTGTGAAATTCTGTCAAGTGTCGCCTGATGCTATCAGTACACTGAAAAGCAAATGAATACCTAAATAAAGACAAGCTTGGATTAGGACGTATATGAGCAAAGGATTAGCAATTTTTCAACTAAGGTAAATCTTGGTCAGGAGCGACCGACATTCATTGAGATAAAATTTCAAAATTTGAAGTAATAAAATGAAAAATAAGGCTACGGAAGTGTAAATTCATGAAAAATGCACATTTATGGTAGACCTGTTTTCGAGAGAGAGAGGAAGGAAAGAAAACAAATGCCATTTCGGATTATTTGATGTATTATTAGGAGTGGCGACCGACATCTGTGGTAATTTTGGCTATTGAGGACTGATGGGTAAGGGAAGGATTACTAGGGGAATGTAAAAAGGGTGGAGATAAGGGCGACGGCATTACCTTTCTCTTAAGGAAAGGCGCCATGGGGACCACAAATTAACGTCCCATCCGACGGACGGAGTACTGAACTCAAAGCATACTCCACACGTCACTCAAGTAGGAATCAGGGCACCGCTGAACAATCTCCACCTCTGCCAGCATTCAAGCGTAGACGACCGGGATAGGAAAGCAGTACTCTAGAAAGCACAGCAACCCGATCCAGGCATTAAGGATATTGGATTTGAAGTGCATGGGTTCGTGTGCGTAGCGTAGTCCAAACGAATAAGACAAGACTTCTTACTTTACTTGACACAAATGACAATTACGGCTTAGGTATCCATCTGAACCTTGTTTCCCTGATAGTACTCCATTTGGTATTCTCCTCTCTTATTCTTCTGCACAATTCTTCGTTTCTGACTTCATCTGTCTATTGGATCATCAGTATCCGACTCCAGAATCACGTTTCGAAAGCGTCTAATAACTTCTGTTCCAGCTTTCCAATGGTCCATTTCGCTGAGCCATATAGTGTAACACTCCACACGAATGTTTTCAGGAACTGCATCCTTATTGGTAATCCTATTTTCCTTGAACACAGCAGTTGTTTTTTCATCACGAATGTTTTCTTTGCTTAAGTTAATCTTCGCTTAAAGTCCGTTATACTTCTTACAAGCCATGTCACGCAGCTTACATGCATCCCGTCTTGTAGCTTAATATCTGCCTTCTGAGACGCAATCACGTGTCTCCATAACGCGTGCGCACACTTTATCGCTATTTTTCAAATTGCGCTTATGAGAGCGAAAACACGATCTAAATTTTTTAAACTTTGTCAGGTGCTTACATTTACCCAGTTTTAATTGATGGAGTGCGTTCCTAAGGCATTATTGTGAGCATTACCCTTCTAGCGTTACCCTATAACGTTAACGACATCGCGAAAGAAGGAATCGTGATCCCAACCCACATCCACGCCTCTTCCTGTAACATAAATAAATGACCCACGTAAAAGGAAAATCTGGTGCACATGAAATCGGTCATTATGTATTTTATTGGGTATTCAAGGTGACAAGGAGGATTCGTATCCTGAAACTTTAAAAATACATGTATAAAACGCAAAATTGACAAAATTAAAAAGATACCTTGTTGCATAGTTAGGTACTATAATATTTCTTTATTTTCTCTCAGTCTCCTCTATAACAGCAAAAACGGATTGATACACTAATCCATGAGAAACGGCCTCGGTTTTTGTCTTTCCCTCTGCCAGTCTGGTGCTCTTCCCATTGGGCTACCTCACCATCTCTGAATAAAATACCTGCTACTAGAATACTAGAATTTCTTCGATGAGCGACGGGAGGAATTTTCCGCCAAATTTGAGTCGATCTCAAGAAGTGCCCGGGGGTTGAATAACAAAGAAACGGGAGATGCGGAGGAAAGGGATGCCCTTTACCCCCTCCTTCACCTCCCACCACTCCCCCTCCTCTTTTTAACCCCTCCCCTCCCTCACCCCCTCCCTCCCCGCCCCAAGGCGATGTTTTGGCAGGCGACCGTGGACAATGGCGAGGTGTCGAGAAACGCCCCCAACGACCCTCTTCCGATCACTCACTCGACTCGAGAGAATAATGGCAGCAGCGGTAACAATAACAATCGTAATCCTCGTGGCCTTTTGGAGTGGTTTGCTTGGCCGCCCCCTCTCGAGAAACGGAAGGGTTCTTTCTTCCATGTACCCTTATCGGAGGAGGCGACCTCCTCCCTACACCATGCCCTTGCTCACTGTGCACCCTATCCCTATTCTATTCCCCGTCCTAACGCACTCTTTCTTCCTCCTTTACCGCGCGATAAATACGGAAGCCCTTTCCCTTTTCATCGCTAGCTTTTCCACGAGTAGGAATCAAGTGTCTTCCAAAACAACTCATCCCTTCTCCTGTCTGATCGACGGTGTTGGTCAACTGCTGTCTGACGCCCTGTCTCCTGCGGGGATTTTTTTTAACATTCTTGGCGCTTGGTATGCTTCGACGCTTAACTCGTGAGATGTATACAACGATTTCTGCTCTTGGGTTTCCACAAAACGGAGGCGACAGCTAAGAGCAAATTAACTCGAGATATCAATCACCAGTCATGACATCAGATTGGTGGAAATTATCTTACTTTTGGTTGGGCTGCAAGAGAAAGTCAAAAACGGAGAGAAACTGCGGTTTCCGTCCCTTTCCTCCCCCGATTCCTTTTTCCACTCATTCCCTTTTTCATGGCTGATATCCCATCAAACCCTGGCGCACACCCTTGCAGCAGCTCATAGGGTGCATTTACATGGTGCCCTGCAAGCCGGGCCAGGGAGGAGAGGCTGGGACCGTTTTAACACCAGGTATGAAGAGGGGAGGGGAGGGGGAGAGGAGAAAAGCGAATTGTATATCAATGGAGTGTCTTACTGTCTCGTTCTGTTATTGCTGTAGTATGGAATGACTTTTCGTAGTATCAGCACGGCACTGTATCTCTCTTATATTGTCGCTTCTATTAGTTCTAGAGAAATAGTTCGGGGTTAGCATAATATCTCACGAGTCATCCTGTATGTCTCACTATCTGAAAAGTTCAACTAATCTTAGGAGTCATTCAAGTATTACGTAAGACGTTTTGGGAGGGATTTTCTTACGTTGTCTTCCGTAAGGGGATGAGGGGGTCTGATACAGTCTTACGTAAGATGTTTCACTTTAGAATTCGTACTTTTATCACTTTTTAAAATTATTTTCGTAGGAAAAATCATACTTTATAGGATCACCGCCAGGGCCGGGCGGTACGCCTGAATGTATGCTCAACTATAGAAAAACGTACAACCAATTCGTTACGTTCATTAGTTTGGAGATGTCGCATTTTCAAATATCACATGTTTCGGGAGTTGGACGTACAGCGAATCGCGAAATATTGAAAACAGTTATCGATATCCGCGATGAAATCAGTTTTTTGCGCATTTAGACACAGAATCCCCCATAGTTTACTATATATGTCCATGGTTTTGAATAAGGTTTTCCAAGAAATAGAAGACCAAATTAAATGAAGGAAATAAACTATAAATACATGTATTGTACGACAAAAAAATCAGCAACAGCGATTAAACCAAAAAGTCAATAGATTTTAGTACATAGTAACGGGTCCATGGTGACCTAATTTGCTTCATTACATGGTATCAAAAATGTCTGATAACTTACGTTAGATTGGGAGGGGAGTGTTCGTGAAATCTTACGTTGTCTTACATGAGATGGGGGGAGGGTTAAAAAGTGGTAAAAATCGCCTTTCGTAATACTTGAATAGCCCCTTAGCGCATGGCCTCCGAGTCTCAAGTGGCTCCTTCTAGCCCTTCCATCGACTGCGTTATACTCCCGCTCATCCGTAACTGTTTTTAGCGAAGCGTGCGACTTTACGTATCACATGTTTTGTTTATGCCCCCCTTATTTAGTCTTTCTGTGAAGGTTCTCACATTCTCGCGGTGCGCTCGAAGATGAAATATGTCTCCTAACTAAGAGTGAAATGACTTCACTCTTCAACTTCTTCATGCGAGAACCTTTCAAGTACATATCAGCTTCATGCATTCAAGTCTCTTCAATGGAACACCACAAATGTTTCTTATGCCATTTCCCAAAGTTAGGTCCGAAGTTATTGGGATTCCCAACTGTTTGACTTCATCTGATACATTTATGTATCTATCAAAAGGTTGAACTATAAGAAAATAAAAATTCACTCAATATTCAACATGAACCACTGTTGAAATTCACATTCCCAACACAACACCCACAATAATTTCAATAATTTTTGTACGGTGACAGCTACCAGATTATGGAATTCACATAGTGGAAAAGCAATTTCTCGGTACACTGGTGAACACTAATACACACCTAAGATGGCACGGAAATTAATCCTCACTCGGAAGATAAAAAATGGTTCGCATGCTGGAAAATGTTCCTCTCGAGTTTTCATGAAGCCCCTACTCCTTCTTCTCCCGCGCGAGGGCCATCTACCAAGTTAACATGAGCATGTTAACTTGGTAGATGTACAGCACATGTAAAAGTAAAAATCGCAAATAAATTAGATAGGCTAAGGACACTTATGGACAATCAAAAGGAACTTGTTGACAGCCCCAGTCTTCTGGATGAGGTAAGAAATGAGTATTGAGCTAAGGAGACCGACAGCAGTACGATGTCTTCCCTTAGTAAGGCCCGATCCCTCCAGTCCAAAAAAGGGAGGTCAAGGTGTGCCCCCTTCAACTAACATCCACAGGAAGATCTCTTGAGGAATGCTCGAGTCGAGCACACCTTTCGTGCCCTTGACACGAGGGCCATTGAAAAAGCCGGTGCTACTGTGCCCACTCGAATCGACAACGGGCGAGCCTGCGCCCTCAAAAGTCAAAAGGCGAAAACTGCAATTGACACAGCAATGCCACAAGCCAGAGGTGTGGTGGGTCACGAATGTCTGTGAGGCATAAAAACTCCTATTTTTACTTCTGAAGGTCGCCAACCTACTTTCTGATATGATTCCCAACGAAAATATCTCCTGATCAACTAACTACAAATAAATACACATACATTCGTGCATGCATTTACATGACCTATACTTAAGGGGATCAACACACTACCCCCAAGAAGGGCTCCGTCCGTTGCCAAGGAAATCACACCACAGTTGACTTGCATTGCGCTGTTCTTACCCACTGTATTACGCAAAGAAGAAATTGCACCAAGTAATAAGTGCAGCATCGCAAGTTCTTACGTGTTGTGATTGAGTTATGCGCCCATTTCATGGGAGAATACCGCATAAGATGAAGGTCATCGTGGTCTCCACCCAAATTTATCGAAAAGGAAGCGTGTTAATCCGACTATCATCGGAACACCATACTGTCCCAAATGTGAATAGTTACCAAGATATTTGCAAGAAAAAACATCATTTTCTTTTGATAAAAAATCCATTCTTCGTTTTTCCGAGATATTTTCGACAGCTCTTCCTATAATATTCTGTCGTTTATAATTTTTCCCCATAACGCATAGATCTATCTTCAAGTCCCCAAGTTCCTCATACCCTCTGCCTCCCCTTAAGCCTTCCTAAATTCATATTCACCTCATTCCTCAGATAAGTTTGCGCAACATTCTCCTCCCCTCTACCGCACTCCTCAACATCTCCTCCCCCTCAATATGTCCTCCATGGGAGAACCCCAATTCCCTCTCCTACTACCTCCAGTTATTCATCATCTTCCTTCCTCTACGACCAGCTTAAACATTCCATTCTCATTCACGTCCACATACTCTTTCTGTGGAGAGCAAGTTTCCGTGGCATACTTAACCACGCTCCATACCGAAGTTTCAACAAATATTTCCTTGCGTATTTGTTTAGATTTATCCTCATCATCTCCTTTCTCTTCGTAATCACTTTCCTAACTACTGCAATTGTAAACATCATATGCTGATGGCTGAACCTATACTCACTCAAAATACTCATCAGCTACGTTTAGTGTTCCACCTGCTCTATTTTCTTCTACACTACCACCTTATTTTACTTATATTTACTCCCGCTTCCCGACGTCTTATTAATCCTTTCAATTATCTTCATTGAGTAACTTGCCTCTCACTCCTCTAACTCACTAGTAATTGATCGTAGTCCATTGGCTGACTGGATGGTCATGTTCGCAACTCACTTCACCACATCTCCTTATTATTTGAATTTCTACCTCCATATCTTCCCATGCCTCAATAATTTCCCACTGAACATGCATCAAAAAGCAATTGCAAAATCAAACAATATATTTTCGGAATCTGCTATACTTAAACAATTACGGGGAAAAACAATAGCAAAAATTTGAAACAATAGTGTAACCTGAGATATGAGCCCAAATACAGTATGTAAAAATTCTCAGTGCAGACTTGGTGGTATACAAACATTTAAAACGCATAACCTACATGGTACATCGGATACATTTGTGAGGGATACGTAAAAAAGAAATTAGGTTGGGCCTTTCATTTTTTTAAACAGTTGCCTTGGGATTTTGAAATCGCGTATTAATTTTGAATAAACATAGGATTTCATGTCAAAATATCAATAAAACGGCGCATATTTGCCCATGGATGCAAAATGAACAAAACAGTTCCGAGAATTACAAATTGAAAGAGTAAAATTAGAAGAAATATAACTAAGACGAATGTCAGGAAAAACTTGGAATCACATAGCAGATAATGGTACATTCTTGTTATTTCGACAAAATTGTTGAAATCTTCTGTTATTTGGGCCACTGTAAGTTGTTAAATGTGCTGTATGTGGACATTTTCAAATAAAATAAAATATAACTTTAATTTTATCAAGGTGACTTGAAAGGATAAATTAAGAGGGTTTATTTTCCATAGTGAGACATTATATCCTTAGAACAATAATTTTATTCGTACAATTGGTTGATATATGCCTTTGAACACTATTCCAATGTTAAGGAAAGGGAAAGGTGTTCTCATTGATAAATTCTACGCTAATAACCACTGCAGAGAACTGAGCATAATTTTAACCCGGGAAAATTCACGCCAAGAACTCTGAGCCTAGATTGTCATTTCGCACTGGCACCCGTAGGTATTCTCATCACCAAAGCTCCTGTTTAAATCACCCTTCGGGCACCTGGCACCCACACCACCCTCCACCCACCCGCAAGCACCTCCGCCACCGCCAATCACGTAAGCGCACCCGAACCGACCCGGGCAGGAGGAAGGGAAATCAGCAGAACGAGGCGACAATCAATTTGAACGCTTTTAAACGCAAGCCATCATTACACGGGGGGGCGTGGCCATTAAGCACCTCCCACGATAATCTCAATTTGCCGCCTCGAAACCCGATTACAACGGACCACCTTCGCTTCCCCACTACGACGTCCAAAGCTATGCGCTCCTCTTCCCCCCCCCCCCATACGCGTTGCTTGCTTCGTCACTCGTCACGGAGGAAATCACCACCTCCACGCCATCCTTCCTTTAAAGGCTTCGGAGAGAATGGAATAAAGAAAAGATTCCCACCGAGGGATAGTAGCCACCAATTGATTCGCCTCCTGCGAGTCGAGACCCGCTAACCTCCTACACCCATTCTCCTTCCCAAAGACGCTGCAGACTGCCTCGAGAAGAGACGTTGTTGTAAGTACGTGCCCAATGTCCCGACTTTCCCCCGCAATGGTCCTCGGAAGACCCCTTCGAGAGGGAGTCCAAGCAAGGGGAGGAAAAGGGGCCTGCCAACCGCCGCCGCCGACGGAAAAGAACGTCTTCATTTGCCACCCATTGTTGCCTCAGGACTCCATTGTTGCTGGCGAGTAGGGTGGACCTTCGAGTCTGAAAGGAATAGAGCGAGAGAAAGAGGGAAATGCAGAGAATCGGTCGATTTGATTCCTTCGCCACTTCTCAATTGTTGCCCCATTCAGACTTTCCCGATTTCATTTCTCTCACTTCCTCCGGCTTGATCCTTCGCAGACGACGTTCCTTCTACCTTGGAGAGGCCGCTAATTTCACAACCACCTCCCGAATGACGCCCCGCGGGAAGCATTGTGACCCCACCACCACCTTCCCTTGTGATGGGCCAAGTGAAAACAGGAGGGGACCCCGAAGGCAATGTTCCCCCACCCCCAGGAGGTGGAGGAGGCAGCTGCACCAATACCCACCCGCAGCAACGCTCCCGTCTCATTTCTTTAACCGCACGAATGAAAAAAAATGACTTCCCTTAAAGGATTGGCGCTCGCCCGCGGGTCCGCATCTAAAAACCTCCCGGGCCACCGAAGGTTGGTCCATGCGCACTGCGCAGAAAAGGATTAATTAAATTACGGAGAGGGGGGTGGTCCAACCTTGGGGGTGGTAAGTAGAAAAAAAGAAAGACCGGATGTGGTCTGTCCTGGAAATAGTTTTGTGCCGACTTCGAATGTCGGAAAGGAAAAGGATACAAATGTTCCTCCCTCACACACTCAGCTCAGCAAGTCCGAATCGAAAGAATCACTCAAAAGAGACAAGGGCATAAATGAAGGAGGAACGCCAAAGGGGGTTGGTTGCTGGGTCTACGCGTGAGAAATGACCGACATAATCGCGTTGAGTTATTACGCGCGGCAGCGAACAATGCCAGCCAACCACTCGGTCAATTCAGAAGTCCGTCTGATCACGAGGAAACATTACTACCTGGAAAACTAACTGTTCGGAAGCAAAGCATTAGGGGTCTCGTGTTCGGCACTTGCAATAGGGGTCTCATGTTCTATTTTCGTCACAGTAACGAGATTGCAGAATGTTCTTCGTCGTCTCAATATAGAAAATATTTCCCGAACACGTCGTAATTAAACAAATGTAATGTATGATATCGTCAAGGAAGCACATCAGCCAATCTTAAACACATTCATTCATTTAACTCGTTTAACAAGTAAGCAATAATGACGTTCTCGAATATATTACCCACAAACGCAACTACGTTGAGAGCCTGGGATTGGCTCCGGTGACGTCATGGTTGGATCATACATTTCCAGCCCCTTCCGCGACGTCAAAATGATTGGATTGAACGACTTGTGACGCAGTGAAAAGTGGTCCGCTCATTCACTAAAATGTCTCGAACTTTAAGACAGCGCTTCCTCCTCAATACCTAGCGCACCCTCTCCATAGAATATTATATTTACTATTTCATTAATTACATTGAGATTAGGCCATACACCGGGTGGTATTGTCAAAGCTGAACTTATTTTATTATTTTTGTTACATGGAGTTAATAATAAGTTATTCGAACTCTAGTTTAAAGTTTCAAGCATAAATTTGTGTATTATTCTAGTAAACGGAACGAATGTAGAACTTAAAGCACAGCATTTGCCACTAATAGTTTCACGATAATAGTCTAGTCTGAATATACAGCAAAAACACCAGTTGTGCATGTATTTAAGAGTTGCACGTTTACATGGGTATTCAAAGTGATTTTCCAACTAATGATATTTTTCCAAACCACCAACCACCTTTAGTGTATAAGGTCGTAACCTATGTTCACCTGATGATATTGCAATGGAATGTTACCATGGGCATGATCAAGAAAATAATTAGAGGAATGAACGATG
Source organism: Pyrrhosoma nymphula (assembly GCA_963573305.1). Lineage (NCBI taxonomy): Eukaryota > Metazoa > Arthropoda > Insecta > Odonata > Coenagrionidae > Pyrrhosoma > Pyrrhosoma nymphula. The sequence goes on from OY754333.1 coordinate 145,363,421, forward strand.
TTTTATGTTTAACCATCGTTCCAAATATGAATGCGTTGCACCATCTCCAATTATCAAACACCATCTCTAAACACACTTTACATTCATCGCCACACATCTCAAATGGCTCCAGACTGTGCACATCTTCAATCCGCAAATACTGCTTCCGACCCATTCAATGTCACGCTTAATTCTGGAGTTTTCACCAATCATTTCCATACATCTCTCCTCAGAGTCCCCCTCACCCACGAAAACCCTTTGTAATAACTATATTATATCTTATGTCCCTCTTACTCAACCCAATCTCCTCCAAAACACTCCTCAGACACGTTAAATGTTCCTCCAGCCCTATTTCTAAGACCTCCCTCACTTTTGTTCAACCCCACCTCTCCACTTCTTGAAAGTCTCATTACCCTCTGATGAATTGTTCTCGGACTTCCCACCGGGTTGGAGTCTGCATGTTGGCCGACGTTTCAACCGAAGACTTTCCTGTCATCTTCATTGCTATTGGGGCAGGGCAGGTCATCCACAGCCCTGAAGGTGACAGGAAAGTCTTCTGTCGAATCGTCGGCCAACATGCGGACTCCAACCCGGTGGGAAGCCAGAGAACAATTCATCAGTACCATTCGACGGGAATGCCTGCCATCTCTCATTACCCTCCTCATTTTATTATTCTAATACGCACTGTACCTGAGACGTTCATCATTGGCAGTGGACACTTGGTTGACTGGCAAGTTAACTCATGGTCATCTACATATCTTACTTCATTAGAACCCCAAACCTCAATTGCCGCATACAAGTGCTCCTTTATTTCTACAATAACTTATTTCTATTTAAACGTTTAAAAGTAACGAAAGCATTGGACAAGATCTCTCTCCTAAATACGAAAAATATGAGGTTTTAATACACACGGAAAGCCCATCGAGAACTACACTTTGCCAGACTTTGATTCGCAGAAGAATAAAACTTACTTTCAATTCAGCGAAAATAGCCACAAAAATCTGTAGTTTAAAAAACAAAAATCAAGAATTTCAGGATAATGGAAAACGCAAGAATGACCTGTTTCAACAAACATAAAATAAAACACTATAGCTGGATCGATTAACACCAACAAAAGTTTTCATTTGCTAGCCACGGTAAAGACCGATTCTGTCATTCTTCCTGCTCAGAAAATATGACGTATACGTGGTCTTTATTTTAGCATCTGAATACTAAGAATTTCAAGTGCATTTGAAATGTATTAACGAGCTCGAATATAGAAAAACATACAATAAAACCTTAGCGCAAATCCCGCCTTTTTTCTTTTTCCAAAAATGTCATATCCATACAAAATGGCTCTTGTGTGCATTATATTTTATCAAGAGCCTTTTAAATTAAAACAATCATGCATTACGTACACCAAATTTTATATAAAACATTCCAATAAATTTTCATCTCCGCTCTCTTACCAAACTAGAAAGATACATCTGTGAGCTTTACCGATATCAAAGTGAAAACATATGCATTGCTAATCGGAGCAGTCTGAACTCCTATGAGAGGTGGTGAGATAGCCGCTAATTCACTATTAAAGAGGACAATAATCCACATAACTGCAGTAACCATATTTCATCTGAACGTATGTACATCTACATATTAGTCTGCATTCCGTCGCAAGGGCGTGCGGCAGGTGTGTTGGGTCACCACCAAGTCAAGTGAGACAGGAAAGAGAAATTAATTGGGAAACATAAAGAGCTGAAAAGAGACATGACGGACTTGGCGTTTGGTACTTTGATCTTTCCGTTATGACCGTGAATGTTGTGTGGGATAAAACTGTTCTAAAACATGTGCACTCGAAAATTATGATCATCAGTCATCAGAGCGAAGATTGGTTTGGTGTATCTCTCCACTCCTCGTACCCATTAGCAAACAGTTTCATTCCCACATGTCTTCACTTTGACGTCCTTCATAACTTGCTGATTTACTCAATTCTTGGTCTTCCCCGGTAATTTTTCTCTTTTATTTCTCCTTCTAAAATTATTTTCAAGCAGCGGTTTTGTCGCAAAATGTGTCAAATCTTTGTCTCTTCTCGTCCTCGGAATTTTTATTACCCATCCTTCACCCCTACTAAGACAACTTCCTCGGTGGTTCTCTTAGTCAATTTACTCTTCATCGTTCTTGAATACATCACATTATCACTACTTCCAATCTTCTTGGCTCAGCAGCTTTTATTGTACAGGCGTGACAATAGACCTACTACCGTCGCAAAAAAGGTAGAACGCTGAACTTTAAGCATTTGTATGAAATTCTGCCGGAGCTCCATAAAGTCGTGTAATAATATATCGTTTTACTCTTTGTTTATTTGACTACAAAATGCATTCGTTGAAAAGTGTTTAAATGCAAACGTTTAGCTTCTACGGCCGAAAGAGTGAAGAAAAACACGCGAAAAACTGGGAGACCGGCGGAACGGTCGTCTTCTTCATCTCGTCACGGCCAAAATATTTCATTGGTGCACTTCATTATTTTTTACGAAGAGAACGACATCTCCGCATTAAAAATATTCTTTTAAAATTAAATTTTATCCATTCTTTGATTTTTAAAATGACCGAAAGCTAGCTTTCAATTACCAAGATGTAGAAAAGTATATCAATATCGAAGTTACGTATACATTAAGGAAAAAATATTTCAAAACCTTTCATGTTAGGATATTCTTCCTCTTACTTAAAATAAACCACAATGAAGAAATTTAAAGAATGGGTATTATTTAATTTTAAAAGAATATTTTTAATTCGGAGATGTCGTTCTCTTCGTAAAAAATAATGGCAAACGGCAAAATTTTCGGCAAAACGACGGCATTTAGACGGGGGAAGAAACGGGTGGGACGAGATAAAAGGATTGAAGGTGGTGAACCTGGTAAGGAAACAGAAGTGGATGGAGGTCGTATTGAGAGACCCCCTTGAAGAAGAAGACAAAATAGGAGAAAGCTTGGTCAGCTCCGAAGAAGAAGGAAGGGAATAGAATGGTATAAGGGCTACAGGAGATTTGAGGAATTAAGGAGAGACTTCATGGATTGGAAAATTGATAGCAATCGGAAAGTTTAAAATATGATCCTAGATGGGGAATTTAAGAAAATCATTCCAAAAACCTAGCAATTAATACCTAAAATTCTTAATGGTGCTGAACAGATAAATCGATAAAATAATTAAAAATTATTTACTTTCGAAAAAGTATTCGGGGATTTGTGTGCTCGAAGGAGCTCATGTACAAGTTGCTCATCTTTATACAGAAAGGGGAAATTTCATGATTATTTTAGACTATTTTCATGCGAATTTCGTATTTTTAACTATACATGACAATCGTGTTTGATGAAAAGTTTAAAGCTAGAATCAGGCGAGCTTTACGCCGTAAAACACTACGCCATCGGGAACACGTTGGATCAAGTCACAATGAGGTATCGCTCACCGTGATACTACAGATTTCCATCTTTAACCTGGTGGTTTTATTTTTATTTGACGAAAGTAATTTTTTTTAAATTTCCGTTACGGAAGAAGGTGGATCGTTATAATTTGGTACTTTCCGCTAAAATACATTTACGCCAGAAAAGTGAAGCCGTGGGGTGGGGCAAAACATCGATATTCCGCTTTAGAGCATGTGACTCTAATTTTGTATGCATGGCTGTTTAGAACGCCAGCGGTTGATGCTCACACGTACCTTGCAAAAACTTTCCCTACAAAGTGTTCAGTAGACCGTAAGAAATTCTACGGAACTTTTTGTAATTGCCGAGTTCCTTTTCTACGGAATATGGGTTCATGTTCCGAAGAAATAATTTCGGTAGAATAAATGCACGCTCCAGCTAACTAATTCCTTACAACCTGTTTAACGTGAAGCAATGGATTCAACAGAAAATATTTTTATATGGAAATATTTATTTTCGTAGATTTTTCCGCTTATATTTTTAGATTATCCCTGAGGATGGCAATAAATTTGCAGAAACATTGGCGGTGAAATAGTGACTTATAATATTGACCAAAACTCAAAATAAGAAAAAAATATTGATAAGTGGTCATTATGTACATAAATTATATTTTTAGATAGGTATTGTATTTTTATCATCGTAAACCCTATTAAAAGTATTTCCGCGCAATTTCTTATTCTCTAAAGTGATAAACTTTCACTCGTTCCTAAGGAATTCTGTAGAAGGTCCTAGGGAATTCTGTAGAAATTCTATAAAAAATTGTTTCAATATTTTAAGGAATCTCCACAGAACTTCTGTAGAAATATTCTGTTAAAAGATAGGGTGAAGAAATTTTTAGCAGGGTATATCTCAGACATTTGGGGTTCGTAGGAATATTTGCTGTCGTGTAGGTATACCTCCCTTATATAAAGAATAAATGTAATGCGTGATTAATAATGAAATTACTTACCAGGTTTCCACTGTTTTATAATAAATATATGTTTATATGACCGGTTTCGATGTATTACATTATTTTCAATCACAGCTATAATATACTTAACAAATAATATTTACATATTTAAAGATGGTTGTCAGGGAGTGAAATAAATAAGGTTGGAAGTATTGACGGGAAGGCTGAAGCTATTATTATTGAGGGGGAATATAATGGAGATTAAAGGGGAGTGGGATTGAAATATGATTTCGTTCATACGCGGAATTTTACCAAGACCCTCGAAATCGGTCGCATAAACATATATTTAATATAAAAAAAGCGGAAAACTGCTAAGAAATTTCATTCCTAATGAATCAATTCCACCACATCTGCCCGGAGGCGACTTTATTCACTCGTAGTAATGCGTGATCTCCATTCTGTTCCGCTCATGAGTGACACGAGTCGGCCTCGGCATTCAGTGATTCAGCGAAGGGGGGCGGCGCGGATTGTCGCGTGCGGAGGGAGAAAAAAAAGAAGGGATTGAAGGCGTGACCAATCAGAGGCGCAAGAGAGCGTGCGACGTCACGGGCGTGATTACGTGGACGACTGAGGAGGCAGGACGAATGCGCAAAATGGCTTGGCTCCGTTTATTCGCTCCTCGCGGGAAAGATTGAGAAGGGGCGTGCACTGGAACAGGAAAGAGCCGTGCGCTCTTTGTCCGCGTCGTCGCACGCCTCTTACTTCCATCACAGCGGCGACTCCTCTCTCTCAGACTCGGTCCGTGGGCGGCCCTCTTTATCGATTCACGGCCCAAACAAAAAACGAGAGGCCCCCGCAAGAGCACAGCCAACTCCTCTTTCCTTGCCCTCCATCGCGGTCGGCACTCCCTGCAGAGCGCCATCCGTCACAATTACTGGCGGCCTCGCCGCGGGGGCGCTTTCATCGAGAAAGACGGGCCCCACCCACAATACGCCTCCTCCCACCCTCTCTCACTGCAGACGGCCAAACCCCCTTCCTCAACCCCCTGGGGGTAATTGGGCCTTCCCCCCCCCCCCCAGTTCCCCCCGATTCAACACATAGGGGGACTGACATAACAATATTTGTATCGCCCCCTTCCTTCTTTGTGGCGGCCCCACGTCAATTCCGACGCGTAGCAGGGTTCCTACCGTCTCGTCGGTCGCTCGGTCCGAGGGAGGATAAGTTCATTTGAGTCCAGTTCACGCGACTCGTTCAATTATCGTACGATGCGTTTTACCAGTTAGAATGGGGAGTTGCTTTCAAATTTTTACTCAACTCTTCCCGTTCACCAAATTAAAAGCTTAAACCATTTTTCTACAAATTGTCCATTTCTAGACGATGAATATCTTCATGACGAATAACTTTAAACTTTGTATTTCCACTTGAAATTTATTTTGCTACGACCATGGTTTCGACGTCAGGGCGTCCTGACATCGAAACCATGGTCGTAGCAAAATAAATTTCAAGTGGAAATACAAAGTTTAAAGTTATTCAAGATGAATTCCAAGTTCCACAAAGTAACTCCTGAAACCATCTTCATGACGTCAGCCTTCCACAGATTTCTTAAGCTTACTTGCTGCAGTTCTCTGAAAGAATGAAGTTAAGGTATATTTAATTTTAATTCGTAAAATAATCAATATATTTTTCTTGCAATTGTGTGAAATTCACTGTGAAATAATCATTCGCCTGGACTAAGATTCGAACCCAGACCCATCGATTTCGCTCAGAGTGCTCTAACCAGTTAAGCTACCCAGTTCTCCTCTCTCACTGTGAGTTTCAAGGAAGGCGAAATGGAGGGGTCTTGGTTCAATTCCCAGTCCAGGTGGATGATGTTTTCACTATGAATTACAAACAATTGTGTGGACATTAGCAGGTGACTCCGTCAAAATTACTGCGCGGTCAGTTCCGCAGTTCTTCGAAATATGTTTCTTGGTTAGTTTACTATTTCTTTCATGGTCCATAGTTATTAAAGACTAACTACCATTCTTTTATGCTGAATTAACTCGTCTTTAAAAAATAACCGAAATATTTACTACAGCATAATCAAGGGGTTGCATTCAATGATGAGCACGACAAAGAATCAGCATTAAATGTAAAGGGAGGAAGATAAATCATAAGAATAAGGAGGTAATGAGGTTTTCTGGAGCTTTCATAAGGCGGAACTGAATACAAGGGTAAGATGCTACAAATAGAGCACGTAGAATAGTTTACGTAGTACCAAGGAAGTATTTAGGAGGAAAATGGCATAAGAGGAATGGACATCAGATATTGGATGAGTATATATCAGGATGTATGACTTCAAGCTTTCTCGGCGAATCTAATGATTGAAAACCTCTCGGGTTTTCCACCGGGTAAGGTTCTATATTACTTGAGAGTTATTCAATCATTATATGTATATCAAGATAGTGGCAGGAGTCAAATAAATGGGCTTCGACTTAACTTTGAACCTATTGAAGGGGGAAACTTGCGGCAGTGCATCAAGGAAGCAGACATTTTTCAAACAAATTGTGGAAAGATCGTCGGACGAAAATATGTAAGGAAGACGTCACTTCACTGAAGTGAGGCGAAATCTTGAGTTCATCGCGAGCGTTTTGGACCCAGCACAGAATGAATTAAACGATATAACAAAAAACGAAGGAGATGTGTTCGTTTTCGTCACAATTTCTGCGAGTGAACTGAGAGATTGCTTATCGAGAGACTGTGATGAGAGCCATTAAGAACTCAGAGATCACAAGCATTATACACAATCAGTTTAGCGACGGTTTTACAGCCTTGGTGGCCGTTTCTCACATCCGTTATTTTTTCTTTTACGTTAATTCTTCTTCTGATTTCTTCCTATCTCACTCTGTCAGGTGTGAAATCACCCCCTGCCATACTCCACAGAAGTGGCTTGCAGGGTACCACGTAGAGGTATCTGGGAATGTAAGATAACAGCTTCTTCGCCAAAGTGTCGATTCAGCTACTTCTTCATTTCGGTCAACTGCGTTCAATTTTCAAATTCAATTTTCGTTCGTTGCTATATTTATAAGCCACGTTTCCACACAATATGTAACCCACCTTTTAAAGGCTAAGTCCTATATATATTTTAAACGTTAGGAATAGAAAAACAATGAGTACTGGCCACTCAAATAGTTGTGAATAAAGACCAAACAAAGGTTAATTAAAATTTCAATAATGAACTTTGCAATGTGTCATCAGAACTGCGGATTTCCCAAAAAGAGAACGAGTTTGATTTGGCAGTTTAAAAACTGTTGGAGAAGAATCCAGAAATTAATTTGGTCAGATGGCGAGAAAGATAAAATTTGATGAGGAGGGGTAGAATGCAATTTTTTTGGAAAATTTGAAATAGAAAGAAGTCTTTGACAGAGAAATATGAGAATAGGTAATAGTTGGGAAGAATTTCGGATAACCAAGAGGAATATAAAAACAGGAATCAATTTAAGAGTATATACAAAATTAATTTATATGATGAATAAAGAATATTCTAATAACTCAACTAACATTTATAAACTATTCAGAAAGCAGAAATGCAAAGGGAGGTATGGAAATTTATAGTCATTTACTGAAGGGGATATGAGGTATTTATGAAATAAAATGTAACAGAACACTTCGAGAAACGGACAGTCAACGGTAGGAACTGTCAATTTAACAGCATAATATCAAAATCATGACAGCATCCTGCAACGAACGGAATCGGTTACTGGACCATACATCTTAAGTGTCGTATTTTTTAAGGTCGTCAGCCGCATATAAAATAGCAATAGCTCTAAACTTGGGTCATATAGGGTTTTTGTTCAAACCGATTATATAATATCGCACCGTATAAAAGCTTGGATCAAAAAACAAACACAATACCCGGCGAAAACAGGCGGAATTTGAATCCATAGCCTGGCGGGAATGTAACCAACCTTGCTAATAGGATATTATATGTTTTTTGTTTTATTTAACATTTATTTTGTTTTATTATCTGTTTTTATTTTTGTAACATGGCTGATTAACAATTGCCTTATTTAACTCAGTAGGTTCGAAGCACACCCTAAGATTCTCACTGTATTTCTCTACAACAACTAGATTATTCACCCAGTTTTCCTCATTAATTTGAACCAAATTTTCAATTATTTGTCGTGTCTCTAGTATGTCCAGTTTTTCTTTAATCTTATTTTTAATGCCAATGGGCACCCTCCGTGGCACACTTATTAATGGTTTGCAGTCCTTATCTGTTACTATGGTATTATGTATGTGAAATTACCCTAAGCCTTCAAATACCTCCTAGTTTTTGTTTATGAAGTATTTGTTTTCATTCCCCGACAAATTATTTACTCTTTGTACCAGATTCAGTTTTACACAGGCTTATTAACCCAATGAATGTTTCAAGGGAATAATTTTGGATTCCCCATGTGCCTCAAGGGTGATGTTAGTTTTACTTAGCCTTCCCCCAAGCTTATCAAAGATGTATCGAGGTGCTTTCGAACCCGCATCTAGTTTGAATTCTATTTCCATTGAATTAATCCTGATATGATCCTTCCACTCTCTTACAGTATTACCTGTAGCCTTATCGCAACTATTAATTGTAAAAATTACATCAATATACATATCACTTGTTCCTGGATTTTCATCATCCAGTGTCTGCTTCTTATTTCTTTCAGCCACTTCAGCATCATCGTCTCAGGCGACACTGTTTCTCAACGTGGTTTCTACTCTTGCATTTTGTACACCAATGTCCATAAGCTGGGCAAGAGAATTTTTTATGGCTCGTACCATAATTACTACAAATACATGTGCAGCCGGCAGCAGCAAATATCCATGCAAGGTTCCTGGCATTCATCAACTGAATATTTGTTGCCGAAAGAACAGCTCTGGTCAATCCGTCAGCTCGAGCGAGCCGCTCTGGGTTTGACTCACTCAGAAATAATCGCGTCGTCCTCCGAAAATATCACTGGGACTCCATCGCCAACGGGGAGGGTCACCACAGGGGTCGGGGGCAGAAATCGGCAGGGGTACGGGCGTATACCCTTTCTTAGAACCCGTCGTCTCAAAGGCCTCCCCGCAAGGGCCTCCCTGCGGCTCGCCCCATCGACGGGGAGGATGATACAACTCGGGACCACACTCGCAGATTTGCATCCCCCTGGCGGAAGAGAGAGGAAGCACATCTCTCACAATGGAGGAGAGAGGCAAGAAGGACCACACACACGTGGTTCAAATTCATTTTGCCGAGAAGAGGGAAGCTTTTTTTTTATCGCTCAAGGGGTTGCCAGAAAATGTCTTTTCTCTTAGAAACGCGAGAGGGGGCTGCGTCCTTGAGGGAAAGGCCCCCGGTCCAAGTCTTAAGATTTGTGGTTCATAACGGTTTACCGTTCGTGTTTCCCTATTAATTTCATAAAGAAAAATTTGGCCTTAATTTGAGCATTCCCGATTATTCACACCTATGAACACGCCGTGAAGTTCCATAGCGGTTTCCGAAACGTATTTTTCTGATTTACTGGAACTCCTCGGTCCAAGCGTTGAAACTTCAGGTGTTCCTGCACGAGATAAGACGAACAAAGGCTTTTCTTTTACGCCCGTCGGTTTTTGTGGGATAACATTTACATTTTAAGGGCAAAGTTTGAGTCGCGCCTTTCAATAATGCGGCTGCACGTTGAAACCTTGGTTGAACTAATAAAATCACCTAGGTAAGTAAAAATACTGTCTTTAAATGTAAGAATAAATATTTCACACCACTTCCTCGTCATTAAATACCCGTGTAATTATTTTAATAACTAAAAGGCTTAAGGAGAATCATTATCAATGTCAATGAAATGGCACTTCTGAAAATATAGTCATACACCGCCAGAAATTTTATTTTTTATTACTTAGATCAGATGATTATTACCTACACAAATTTTCTCAAACATTAAAATATTGAAGCATATTTTAAATATTGGATCAGCCGCTGGGAACGATTGATCAATCGGGTTATGTCACAAAACTATCGTGATGCACAGCAATACGCCCAAATTTTAATTATTTTGATAAAAATAGAAATATATATATATATATATGAAAGAAGATATAAGTGAAAGAAGAGAAGAATAAAGGATAAACCCTCATGAGCATGATAACTTTTCAAAATGCTGTTGAAAAAGCAACCGTCATAACGTTACCCAACAATATAATAAGTATCATTTAAGTACTGATATTTGAGTGATACTCAAATGTAAATAGCACTAATTCCATTGGCAAAACTTCAACTCCTAGAGATAGTTTCTAGAAATTATAGTACGTTGCAAAGGCGCCTTAGCAATATTTTTGTTCCAAAGCCGGTTGGATAAACTTAGACGTGTTTTCACCCATATCAGACGATTTGAAATCTTTTAATTTATTTATACTGCGTTTGAATCCATTTGGAATAAAGTCACCATCGTAAACGATTTTTGTCAATCGACAAAAGTATGAAATTCTCTTATATACTTAAGAAATGAAAGTAATATATCAAACGTAAACTTTCTGTTTGAGTCTTTCGCAGCGCTGGATTGCAGTTCTCTCGATTGTTTTCGGTTTAGCTGCGTCAAGTTTTATTCAGATGACGTTTCGTGGCCTATGCTGGCTACATATTCACATCAGGTCGGAAATGACCCTCTATATATACCATCCTCAGGTTGACCTACCAGTGGCGCGACCAATCAGCGTCGAGGATCACGATTGTGGTGCGCTTTTGCGTACAAATAAGCATTGCGAACAATCAGCAGTGGCAGAACATGCGTTCACTGATCCCAGGCATCAGATTATGATTGATAAAGCAAAAGTCCTAGCCAAAGAAAAGCATTATTTCCCTCGAATCATCCGGGAGGCTATTGAAATTGAAAAAGTATCAGGAAATTTCAATAGAGATGATGGGCATAGACTAAACACCACTTGGAAAAGACTCACACGCAAAAACGCACCAAAATCGGGATCCTCGACGCTGATTGGTCGCGCCACATTTCCTGTAAATTGTTGGCAAATGTTGGAATAAAACACTTTTTGAACTTGATTGAACATCTGTCGGCACTCAGACCTGATCTGAAGATGTGGCCAGCATAGGCCACGAAACGTCATCTGAATAAAACTTGACGCAGCTAACCCGAAAACAATGGAGAGAACTGAAACGTAAACATTCTTCACATTAGTGAGTATTATGACAAGATAATTTTCTGATATTACTATAATTTCGGCGTGCGTTGAAATATAATTGATGCTTTCCGTCAAAATTCTCCAAGCTCCAGCTCTCAGGAGGAGCGTCGGAAATCTTAAAAGCTTAAGGAGTTTATGGTAAAGCACTCAACGTAGCAATATATCCAGACAGTGACCTCTTTCAGAAAACCTAGAGATCCACATTTCGTCGCTTTGGCCTTGCCCTCACGCCGATCACCAACATGTTAGCACCTTCTGTCGATCAATCGACTCGAAACACAATACTCGAACCTTATCTGCTCTAAATGCCCACAAAAATGCAGCATAAAACCCCGTGGAATGATTTGGTTCGCTGACCAACTCAACTGCAAGCTTTTGGCCGTCATTCTCCCGTCTGCTTCCTCTAAAGGCATTTAAGGTAGTTTGAGCGACATAGTTCCCCAGGGAGAAAAACTGAGCCAACAAATAGCTAAAATCAACTGCATTAACGAAAACCTTCCAACAATCTGAGAGTATTAGTTATTGTTAGACCTTTTACTTTTATGAATGGCTACGCTCAATCTTTTCATCTAAATTCATATTTTAAACATCAACGGAAGGAGAAATTAATGGCATGGGGTGAATTACAAAGGAAGACCGAGGTTGGAACACATCAAGAGAAGAGTAATTAGGTGGTTTGAGAGAGATACTTCCCTAGTCATAATGGAGAACAAATTCAAATTTCATTTTTTTTATTTCAACGTCTGTAATAAGTATGAAATAAATATTGTAATATTAATGGCGCAAAGGTATAGTTATATATGACCAAAAGTCTCAGTAATTAAATAAATAAAACTATATAAGTCTCTAATTTGACTCATTTTTCCCCCCGTGCCGCTGAAAACCCTTCAAAAAAGGTTTTTTTGCGATTCTTTAAATATTACAGCCGTGAGTAATTGATTATATGTTATAAATAGTTGAGAAAACATACAAAACACACATCGTTAGATTTTTGACGAAATCTAGGAGTTATAAATTCCACATTTGGTCAAGATTCAATGGTTTGGTCAATTCTACCCTCGGGACCGCACAGCCATAATCTATCCCATGTAAAACAGCTAATACTTTTTAATCAAATTGCTCAAAACGTAGTTTGGCAAGGGGTTGTTATTTTGATATCATTGGAAATATGAGAGTATTTTCTTTCAAATGAGGCCAAATTCATCAAATCCTAGGTGAAGTGATTTTTCGCTGAAACTAACTATAGGCCTCAAGCGGATACCAGAGGAGAGAATGGAGTGAGGAATTTCAGAATAGATCTTTGTGCTGATGGCTGCCGACGAAAATTCGATTCTTACATAATTTCAACAGCCAGGCATGACATTTCAAGTTATACGTCTACAAGAGCACACATGTTTTACTCTCGAAACGGAATGCCTTCACCAACGTATATGGTGGGCTATGACCGTACTAATTTATAGGCCAAGCAGCCGACATTGTATAGACACATAAAGAGCTGATGCACGGAGCCGGGAACCACTTGGAATTATCTCGGTCGGCATAAAGTCGTCGCCTCTAAAGTGAGACGCGAAATTAAACGTGCACCCTCGACTGTTCGTTTTTTTTTTCGTTCACGGCCCGAACGTTCCGCCGTCCACCATTTCCCCCCCCCCCCTACAGTTCCTTTTTTACGCCTCATTCTCTCCGGAGGCGAGGGAGGGAGAGTCGCCTCTTTCATACCTTCCAGACCGCCAACACCTCTCATGGCCAGCCTACAAACCACCCTTCCACTCTTTTGGAAACCTGGAGGGAAAGGAGGTGTTAAAAAAAGGGCCATTTCAAAAAAAGCCGTGGGGGCCAAGAATATCTTTGCGGGCCGCTTTTTCGACATTTTACCGGCCCCGTCGTCTTTTAAGAGATCCCCCGAACCCCCCCCCCCCCCCCCCATCCTGATAAACAGGCGAGGAAGAGGGGTGGGAGTTTGTGGAAAGGGGAGGATTGAATCATCACTCCCACCCAGGCGCATAACTCTCTCATACCTTCCCCATAGGCGACAGCACTTGTCCCTTCCCCTTTTAAAAAAATCCCAAAAGATGGAAAAATAGTGAGGCACACTCCCATCAATCAAAACTCGCTGTCATGAGGAGAGGTGCCTCCGTGCACCATCTCCTGGGCTTGTTTCTCGACGCAAGCGTACACAAATTTTCAAATGTCTGCGTGTGGGGCCTTCATGCGCTATTAGTGATTTTTTTGGTCCCCCCCCCCCCCCCGCCCTGTTTTTTACACCAAAACCACAATATCGCCGCCCACGCAAAATTTCAAGAGGCCCTCCGATGAGCAAAAGGGTCCTTCTTCGTGTGAAGGGCCCTTGAGGGAGAAAGGACGCTCTCGCTTTCAACGTGACATAATAATGCGTCATAATTCGGTATGGATTGGAGAGAGGATGGGTAGTTCTATTCGGAGACTCCATTGTACGCCGGATAAGGGCGCAATTTCGCTCATTTTCTTGAGTAAGGGGCAAATCATTGGAGATTTTCGGCGTAGGCGTGGTAGTCAAGAGGACAAGAGCTCCGGACTATACGCTACCAATGAAATTATCCGAAACTCATTCGAGAGGGATAGACTTTTTTTAAGAGAACGCGCATTTATGGCAGGGATGTTATAGCCAACCAGCCAATTTTTTTTATTCCAGGTCCATTTTTGAGCTGCATACGGTAACCAGCGGCCAAGGGTGACGCTCAATACCATGAGTGTATGAAAGACTACTACAATTATACTAGTTTTATAAGTACCAAGAAGTTTTTATGTAAAACCTCTATATTTTAAGTAATTATTTCACAGCCAGAGATTATACACGGCAACAGAAATATTTTCCAGTGATTTTTTGCAACAATACAGTACCAAAAGTCAAAATAATTCATGCAGTGCATTTATGAGAGCTTGTTCTGCCTAATCGCATCGAAAGGCATAGATTATCCAACGGTTTTCCATAAATAATTCTCTCCCGAGATATGCCATCGCTCATCAAGCTGCTAATTAGTCATCCGATGGTCCATGAATAGGAAGAGCAAGTAAAGAAACAATTTGTATGCACTACTTCAATTAACAGTTGATCCCAGCCTGATCAATTAGGTAATAAGCTTTTTTTAAAGCTATTTTTACAAAATAGCGCTTTTATGAAAAGTGTCACCTCTTACTAAACCTTTAGTAGGTGAAATATTGTGTCGAGTACGGAATATAAAGCATATTATAAAATCTATATGCCGGCAAGTAGCGAGTGCGTTTTAATGGTTAAAAGTACACCCTGACTCTCATAAAACTGACTACTACTCTGCTACATTAGTCCAAAAACCTCGCACGCAAAATTATTAAAGCAAGGAAAATGAAAATGAAAGAATTCATTACCTTAATTTTGCTATTACACTGCGGCCAGTATCTTGCATGAATTTCATCATCTATGAATTTTTCAAGGATATGCATGGAAATAAAGTCATCTGCTAAAACAATTCTATTTCTACGCATCATATTAATTGTTCATATTACATGTGTTGGAAAAGTTTTCAACTTAAACTTTAGCGTCAGAAAATTCCTAAGAGAAACGTGGATATTACAACATTTTGTAACAAACCTAGATATCACCCACCCATTAAAATAATGTGAACAACTGACAGGAACACGAATTATTACAATATATTTTAAAATCATTTTGAGTGTAAAATTACTTACATTTACTAGAAGTTAAGTTGCGGAACACAGAATGAGGACGAAGGTGTAATATAAGGAGGTCGGCTTCCAGGCAGCGTCTGCAGAGCTTCCAGTAGAGTCACAATCTATTGTTGCGGAACAGCATATCCTAGAGAAGAATTTTTTGGATAACATCAGTCTGCATTTTGCAACTTTTTGTCGGATGATTTGTTAAAAATAAGTGTTCTTGATTCAATTGTTTATGCTGATTCTAAATATGACTTCCATTTTTTTCTATCACGTCAGGTTTTTACACACAATAAGAATTATGATTTCAAGATTTTAACTATTATAAGCACAGATATATATATGAACATTACTTCACGCAATGACAATTGTTGTAGCAAAAATGAATGAAGGATGAAAAACACTTCCCAGGTCACTCAACAATGTCAGCATTTGTACCAACCTAAGACTCATTAGCTTGTATTGAGAAATATCCCTCGCGCAATAATTAGAGGAGAGTGGGGCTAGTTGATACAGTTTTAGTTTTTCATTTTTTATAATTTTTAGAAACGATCTACTTTATGAAACTCTTGACTGAATGTACGCTAGAAGCATTCTCAATACATAGATGATTATGTTCTGGGCTCTTATTTAACCTCTTCTTATAATTTATTGAAGCTTCCTCAATTAAAATTCATTTAAACCTTTTTCGTTGAACTTTTTTCAAACCAAAATTAAAATTCCTTTATTTCTTCACTGCCAACGTTGCGGCAAATGTATTGCCATATCCTCAGGGCTAATTGAAAACCATAAAACAAAATTAACAACATAAACAGGTATAAACAGAAAAATAACAATTGTTATAACAACTTTGGTGATGACTACACTGTACATTTTTAATCGGGTACAGTAATTTAACAAATATCAACAAACCTGTGAAACTTGAATTACACTAACATGATGTCAACCATTCCAATTTACAGGATAAATACGAGGGCTGTCCAGAAAGTAACAAGATGTTTCGGCATGGCGCGGCAGTGGGCGGGAATAGCGCCGCCATCTTGGCGTCACAGTGTTCCTACACTCAGCCGTGGTAGCTTGCGCATCGTGCCTATCGTACTTACATATACAGTGGAGTGCTAAAATGAGTGCTGCAATTGAAAATCCCGCCAGTTTTGAAGTGCGAGCTGTTATAAGGTTTTTTTTTTAGCTAAAAATCACAAACCAATTGAAATTTATCACCAGATTTGTGTACGGCCAAGGAATGAGTGGAAGCCGAGTGAGGCAGTAATAAAAAATAACCAAAAAAAATAAAAATAAATTTAAAAAAGCCTAAAAAATAGCCTAAGAGTTTACCTTCAAAATGTATTTTTATAAAAATTGTTATTTTCACTTTGTTTATTTTTTAGTTCAAAACGTCCGTTACTTTCTGGACAGCCCTCGTATAAACAGTTTCTTGGCAACGAGAGAATACACCAGATTACACCAAACATTAATTTGGAAAAAAATCATGAAAATTGCTTTATATAAATACAAAGATAACAATAACATCAATGAAAAAAAAACATTTATCACATTTTTTATATGTAAAGCACTATTTAAAAGCATATGTTAAATTATAATTATACCTTTAGATTTATTGTATTAGACTTATGTAAATTCTGCTTAATTTATCTATATCCGCTCTCAAATTGCATGTATTTGGGTGTTTCATGACATGGACCATTTCTTCAAAAAGTCTTTTGTGTAAATTTGATTCATAATCTATAATTCTGGTTTTATTAAAATCGAAACTATGGCTATTCGTTATGGCATGACCAGCTAGGTCACACGTTTGTTTTGATAATTTTATTGAGGATTTGTGTTGGTTCGGCCTATCTTTTAAATATTGGTACGTCTGTCCAATATAAATCTTGTCACAATCTTCTCAGGGAATGGAATAAACAATATTGCTTTTTAAATTTGTAGGAATTTTTGTTATAAGACGGGTTTTTAAAACTTTATATTGAGTATTATTATTTTTAAAAGCAATTTTAAAGTTAGTATTTTTTAAATTTTATGCAATTTTTTCTGATAAACCTTTTATATAAACTATACTTCTATATTTTTCCACGGGTGCAGAAGGTGATGGATGTGTAGAGAAGGAATTGTTGGAGATAGTGTTTGCATTATTTTGTGTCAATGATACTGTTGAAGAAAGATCTTGAGAAGGAGTGTTCATATTTTGTGTTGGGTATTTATGTGATGAAGATTTATTCATATGGCTTGAGAAAAGTAGAGAGCTCACTTATGTTTTTGGAAATTTATTTTTAACAAGCAGGTCTTTGAAGATTTTAAGATTTTTTTCTTTTCAAATAGGGTCACAAAGGTTTATAGCTCTGTGTTTTAGAGCTAAGGCAGTATTAATTTTGTAACTTAATGGACGGTGAGATGTAAAATTAAGATATCTGTCCACTTTGTATGGTTTCCTATACCAGTCTACTGATATATAGTGCCGTCCGGATTTCAAATTGTCAACATATCCAAAAAAGGAAGTTTATTTTCAATTTCATGCTCAACTGTGAATTGTATACAAGGGTGGAACTCATTAAAGATATTGAGTAATTTAGTTTCTGGATAATCTTTGGGGACTGCTAGAAAAAGGGCATCAACATATTTATATAAAAAAGGGGTTGTGAAGGGAAGAAGTGGAGAAAATTCATCTAGTAACTTTTCCATTAACAAGTCTGCTGAAATTGGTGCTACTGGGGAACGGGATTGGAACTCCATTGATTATACGTGGTAAAATTTATCTCCAAATTGTAGGTAACCCTGAGTAACACAAATATTAAACATAATCATGAAATCTATTTAGGTCCGTATGTATTTTAATGGATTCCCATTTTCTATTAACTATCTCACTTGTAATATCTAGTGGTATGTTTGTGAAAAGAGATTTAACATCTAAAGATATTAACTTGAAATTATCTGGTAACTTTTGTTGTTTTAATTTGTTGAAAAAATCAAACGAGTCATGGATGATATATTTTTTTAGATACTATTTGTTAATATTTTAACTAAATACTTTGAACATTCATAGGTAGGGCTGTTAATAAAACTAACCACTGGTCTTATGGGATTCCCAGATTTGTGATCTTTCAATTACCCATGGGTCATTCCGTACCATTTCACCAGATTTTTTAAAAAGTTGTTGCAGCACCATTTTAGAAAAAATCAAATTTAAAACACTTACTACTATCAGCAGCTACAGCAGAACAATCATATAGAGCAAGTTCAGTGGCAAAACTAATGCAGGCTAAATAGTTTGCTAATATTCTGCTCACGAGACATTTTTATTCGTAGTGAAACATGAAATCTACAACTATCAACACATTAAATAGGTAACTGGTTTGCTAATTATCAATCAAAATTAGACTTATTTTAGACAACATTTTATGATATGCACCAATCCATACATTGGTTCTACCCAGTGGGCAAGAGTAAATATTTTCGCAAATTTAGTATAATGCAACTTCCTAACGAGTCAAAACACATAATCCAAATTTTTTATGCACTCTTAATAGGATCCTAGCTTATTATACTGAAAATTTCAAATGTTTAAAAAGTCCCCCACCAGAGATACGGGGGCCCAAAAATGGTAAATTTTCAATTTTTCTTATTTTTCGAAGCTTGTAGCAGCTAGAGGATTAACAAACACACAAAGTTTTTCTTACACTCACTTACAATGATGCTCAAATACACTATAACAAAAATATAGACCTTGTGATCACAACCCTTCTATAAGAAAAAAAATAGCAAAAGTTGTAAAAAACAGTGATTTGTATAAAAAGTTTGGACTAATTGTTCTCATATGTATTATACTGTGAATTTATTGAAAACTATGTCAAATGAAATCTCAATTTGTAATGATTAATCTAGTATTTGAAAAATTCTCCTACAGCTTATAGTTTCCGAGTAACTCCAATTACCCATACTCGCTGAAAGTGTCATTTTTACAATGCGCTGCGACCTTCACGGGCCTGTAAGCCCTTGAGGTCATGGACAAAAAAAACAAAAAATGGTTTTGTGCCTTACAGACATGTAGTCGTAAGTGTGTAAATTTTGAATTTTTTCTGGTGTGGTGCTGCAACAAGTGTTTGGTGAATTGGCATGGAATGACCCCCATACAATTGGGGTGATGTGCTGTTGGATTTGCAAAGTTTACGTATACTATTCGAGTCAATTTTCTTTCCCCTAAAGAGTCTTCTGATTAGATTATTAATTTTAGCCTGCAAAGACGAAGTAGGATTTCTGTTATTTGTGGTAGGCTTGTAGATTAGGGTGTCTGAAAGCAGTTCTTTCATCCTTGTATTGTACTCATCTTTGTACATTATGGCAGTGCTATTGGATTTTTCACTCTTAATAATAATGTCAGGATTTGATAACATAAAATCTTTGGTTTTATGCAATCAATTCCTTATGTTATAATAAAATGTTTGGTTATTGTTTTATGGTTTTCAATTAGCCCTCAGAATATGGCAATACATTTGCCAAAACGTTGGAAGTGAAATAAAAGAATTTTAATTGAGCAAACCTCAATTAATTAAAAGAAGAGATTATTTATACGTGGTCAATAAATACATGAACTGTTATTTATTTACCGACTACACAATCGTTTTTTTTTAATGATGTCCACAGTGCATCAACCTATCCCCGCCTGGGGCAAGTTGATACATCAAGGGGACACAAGTTGATATATCATTAAATTAGTTGGAAAAAAAAGCTAGAACACAAAATGTTACAATAAAACGTGAAATATTTAATTAGTTCAAATTTAAAATAAATAAAAATGTTGAAAATTAAGATGAATTTAATATTTTAAAAAATTAAATTTTACTAGAAAAATAGTAAAAATTCCTAACTTTGGCTTATGATATTCATTTTTTGCGTTGGCTGGGTTAAAAACTATTACTATAAAAATATGCTACGTGCTTGAGGGGTAATTAAGCAGAAGAAATAATGTCAGTAGAATAAATTTACTATAAGTAACTTGGGCATTAATACAGGTATTGTGAATTAAAATATAATATTATAATACAAAGACATTGATGAAAATCATCAATTAGAATAATTCAATGAAACGATAATGTTTCAATGTAAAAAATGGCAATAAATCGAAGTTTAGTCAAACGAGTTCAGTAATATCTTATGCTAGCTGACATCTGACTCAGCAGAGATAATTTTGGAAGACATCCGCTCACAAGTGTTTGAGATCACCGAGTATTCTCCGTCTGATAATTTCTTGAGCGATGCAGATTCTGTCATTCCCGAGTCAGTAAAATTATTTTTCGACACTTTGGTTCTAAGACACAAACTTTCCTCTCTCGATAACTGGAAAAAGAAATGTGTTGCTTTCTCACACGTGCTTACATCAGCTGCCCCACCAAATTCGTTCATTTCCATTGTCATGACATCAGTTGGTACTTATTTATACCGAAAATTTGGATCCAAACTCCTTGTTAACCTGTGTTAATCTCTTGGATTTTCATGCAGTTACGATGTCGCAACTCGACTTGAAAGTTCAGCAGTCCTACGGGATCAGGCCTCCCCACCCATTCAAAAAAATTCTATCATGCAGTTTGTCTTTGATAACGCTGATGTTAATGTATGTACCTTGGATGGTGAAAATACATTTCATGAAATGGGTGGCATCATGTGCATAACACCACACTCAGCTGTGTTGCCCGATAAAAGTATTCCATGTTTCAAGAAGGCTGTATCTAATGACATCAAACTTAAACGTTGTAGCGTAAGAAAATATTCTGGCTTGTCAGCGATCTCGATTAGTGAACTGTGTGCCCCTGAAGAAATACTTTCCTCCGCGCCAGACCTCATGTGGTTGTATGGAAAGAGGTCAGAGATCCCAGGCGTAGCTGGTTGGAATGGGTTTATGCAACAGGTGACTAGTGAACTCTTCCTTTTTCACGCTCAAAAGTGATTTTCCTCCCATTCATTCGCTCTCCACCCTCTGATTATGACACAGTGTTGACAGCGCCAGCCAGTGAAAGAACTAAAGCTCAATCACAGAAGACTTGCTTTGTCACATTTTATCAGCCCCTGTACCTAAAAGCCCGAGATATTGTTGAGACTGGTCAACATCCTGAGCTGAGCAGTGTTGTTGTGAGGCTTGGAGGCTTCCATCTCCTCATGTCGTTCATGGGTTGCGTTGGTGCAATAATGACTGGGAGTGGCTTGAACGAGTTATTTGCGGCAATCTACGTTGACCATAGCGTCGAGAAAATGTTGAATGGCCACGCATATTCAAGAGCGGTACTAGCTCATACTCTCACAAACCTTGTATTAGCTGGAGTAATTATGAGGTAGGTGCAACTAACTGAGGAGAAACATGAGGCGATTAAAAGAATGATCGATGAAACTGAGAGGTCTCTTATCCTCGGTGCCGGAGAAAGGGAGTCCTATCGGATTCTAGATCCCAGATTCAAAATTACTTTGGACCTGCTTGAAAAGAATGGACCAACATTAAAACTATGGGTACAGTACTTCCGTCGCAAAACCCTTATGAAGCAGTTTATCCAGGCGGAGCGAATGGGAGACTTGAAGCTCCATCTGTAAACGGTGAGCAAAATTCTTCCCTTTTTTCACTCAGCGGGCCACTTCTTCTACGTAAAGAGTGCGTGGCTGTACCTGCAAGACATGGCGGCTCTAGAGTAAACGATGACACCTACTGAGTTCAGCAGATTTATAAAAGGAGGATTTACAATCCGCCGCTCCAATAAGTTTTGGAGTGGCCTCTGGTCAAACTTAACCATCGAGCAGACGCTCATGTGGTCAATGAAAAGCAGTGGTGGACTTATTCGTGGCCGTGAAATATCGAGCAGAGTGCTGGCTAGGTGGACCACAGGAATGGTGTACATGCTGAACATATGCGAAGAAATAGACCGCTTTTGTATCATCACTTGTGCTACTTCCGAACAGCATGTCGATATGAGACGAGTAAGATAATTAGAGACAGCACTGATGCAGAGAAACTAAAGAGTTAGTTTCATCTCCACCCTCGATTTCCCGTCAATATAAACATTGTTTCGATCTGCTGTGGAATTGTTGGAAGTGCATAAGTCAACTTCTACATGGTTCAAGAGCTGGGAACTATAAGAGAGAAGGGAATAGTTAGGCAGAAATTCGGATGCTGGTGTCACAAAGCAGGATTGAAATGTTCGGCGTTGTGCAGTTTTCGCAGCGGCAAGTCCTGCCAGAACGTCCCTTCGTTGGAACTCGACACATACGACAGCGAAGATGACGATCCTCCGGTCGAAACCTTGGTAAGCTATTCGATTGTAAAATCATAGCATAACTAAGTCTAACTCAATTATTAATTTTCAGATAAAACTTTTAAATTATAAAAAGACACTATCAATCGTTATTTTATAATATTATAATTATTATTTGTTTATTTTCGGCCTTCGTCAGCGGTGGCGTCGTGGAAAACTATTTAAGATTCGCAGCCATGACCGTCAAAAGTTACAACAATGATATAATGAGGCATAAATGTTTTCATTGATCAAAAATGTCATTAGTTTTGTTAAATTTATCCATTCATATATGTTTTTTTTATATGTGACATAAAATCGCCTAATCATGCATGGCGTTTATCATAATTCCTACGAAAATCATATTTTCTGTTTTTAGCCGTTTTCGGGAGAATTATTTAATCTACGGTTATAATTAAGCCCTTAAAGTAAATATAATTAAATTTTTTACAATACAAGTTATTATAGTTTTTATGATGGGAAAAGTACTTTGGCCAATATTTGGCTCAAAACAAGAATAAATCGAAAAAAATTAACTTTTTCCAAAAAATGGCCCATTTTTGAAGAGCTGTACATCCGAAAATTGTTCACATACGGAACTTTTTTAGGTATTATTTTCTGGGAAATTTAGTCATCTTTAAAAGTTGTAATAACTAACTACTCCAAGGAACGCATAGTTTGGAAGAAAAAAGCAAATATCCAAAAAAAAGTGCGACATTTTCGCAGTTTTTGCCCCCCCCCCAGGTCTCACACAGGTCTTTCGGGGTTGCAAATCTGAATTTTTAACATAGACACTGGTCCTAACAACATATCAAAAAATCAGAACTACATGAATTTATGCATTATCTCATGTAAGATACGACTGGCCTATTACTAGTTTTCTGTCATCTGATATCATGCAGACTAGTGTGATAATTACTATTCATACCGAATGACTGAATAATTTCGATATGTTATGTCGTCACAATTATCTTATTCTGGTGTGGGGTATAAACTCTTTGCACTCATATCTGGGAATTTCTTTTTTATTCCGTGGTAAAGGCCAAATTAGTACTTCTAATTCCTTCCTCTTTCGTGGAAAGAGCGAGTCGACTTCCCAGCTCTTCAGCTATTAAGGCGGGGTGTGGCATTTCACTCTGGCTCATTTATGTCACAGAGTGATTCCCTTCGCCGCTAGTGGCATCAGTTGCTCATTCGAGGCCTCTTGCTGTCCGGAAGGGGTAAGGGCCAAAATTTAATTTTCGCAGTTAAATTCTCCATCAAACTAACCTGTGGCGCGAACATAGTACTCCATAATTCGTATGTTTGCGTGATCGCTATTTTTCAATTGGGCTCATATGATCAAAAAGGAATCGACATTCAAAATTTTCAGGTGCTTCAAAATACCAGCCATAATTGATGCAGTGCTTTCTTAGAATTGATACTGTGAGTTTGCGATTCTAGATCGGTTTGCGTTTTGGACAGCAATAATGGCAAAGGAAGCACCGCAATCATCAAAAATCATTTTAGAACCATATACAAGTTTTTGCTAGCAGGAAAAATTCAATTCATTCATTCATTACAGTAATCTACCGGTTAAAGGTAGGTTGTGATGAAAGTCAGAGAATATCCGACGAACTCTTACACGTGCCGTGCCCTTTCTACCTCTAGTATTTCTTTCTTCATCTCAGCATAAGTCCTACCTTTCTTCATCCCGTCCATAAAATCGATTCTCTTCCTTCCCCTTCCCCGCTTACCCAACATCCTACCCTCTATCACGGCCTTCAGCAAACCATCGTCCTTCATTACCCCTTCCAGCCACCTACCCTGTCGTCCCCTAATCTCATCTATAAGTTTCCTCTCCTCGCCCACCATGTCAAGCACTTCCTCATTTGTCTTCCTTTCCGTTCAACGATTTCCGTCCTTCTCCATCCTCCTCCACACCCACATCTCGAAAGCCTTCAGCCTATTTTCGTCTTCCTTTCTCAAAGTCCACGTTTCCGCCCCATACAACGCCACACTCCATATTAAGCTCTTCACTAGCCTCTTTTTTACATCCTTAATTAAGGTCCCCGTCATCAGCTCCCTTCTATTATTGAACGCTTCCTTCGCTAGCGCTATTCTCCTCCTAATGTCTTTGCTACTATGTCCTGTTTCTTCCAGCGTACTACCCAAGTAATTAAATTGTTCTACTTGCTCCAGTTTGTGACTTCCTACTCTTATCACCAGCTTAGCTTTCTTTGTCCTACAGAATCTCATTACTTTTGTTTTCCTATTATTTATCTTCATCCCGTATTTCTCACACTGTTTATCCAGAGCATCTACTAAAGTTTGCAATCCTTTCGATGACCGACTGACCAACGCCTGGTCGTCTGCGAATCTAACCGACTTTATCCACTGGCCTCCTACTTTCATTCCCACCTCTAGCTCATCCCATGCCTCTCTTATTAATGTAATCACAAATTTAAAAAATAATCATATACTTAACGTATGTAGAAAATTTCACCATTTGGAGATTAAAGCCCTTTGAAAATAATACGAATGAAGATATAATTGTTTATTTTTTTACTTTATTCAGAGTCACGTATATGCTTTGCGCGGTCATATAGAGCTATAAATAAGCTGCAATTGATTTGTTAAGTGCCGTTAGATTCTTGCGTGCGATTTTTCAGGCGAACTGCAAACGGCGTGATCCTAGCATGCTTCGATCCCGATCGGCACCAGCCGTCTCATCGAAGTCGCTAGAGTTCAAATGGCTTTCATGTATCCGTCGTAAAATACATGAGAAAATCCCCTACCATTGAAAACTTTGTCAATACTTTTTACACTGATGAATTTTTTTTTATATATAGTTTAGCATAGTTTTATATTGCCGTAAATTCATAAAAAAGTAGCATAAAATAGAACGAAATCGTCCATTATTCTTGTCACAGATTCAGACAATACTACAGTTTAACATTGGACCAACGAGAGTCTTTATTAGTTCTTTTTTATAGTGAGCAGCGCCGAGAAACAAATGATGGAAACGTTCTTTTTTAACGTAATGCTCCTGTTAAACGTCCGCATCACCTTTGATAGCGCGCTCAGCATGATCACTTACGACGCGCAAAACCTTCAAGTAGTCTCAAATTTTACCTCGGCACTGTTGTTGCGTGTGTCTCAGAAACGATAGTTTGGTCAGGCGAGGTGAAATAATTTCGCCAGCAATACAACATAAATAGAGGAAATGGCTTGGCACAATTACAGTTCATGAGATAGCTCTGTAGTTACTGAACTACTCACCGCAGAGTCACGCATCCCAGTCAGGGTAATAGATTATTACCCTGAAAACCATCTTGGAAGCAACAGGTGAAGCAGAGAAAGGACCATACCGTCCCGAGCCATGGTAAGTAAATTTCATTGGTGGTCTCTAACCTTATTTATCAAGCATTGCCTTCAGGTTGAAGTCTCTAAATGTAAGTAGCAATTTGAAAAGAGCAATGCGATTTTGCGACATCTCAAATTCAAAATAAATGGAGATGAATCAATCCTGACTTCGCAGAAGCCAGCGATGTTCGTGTACGTGTAAGGAAAATACTGATAAGTAAGACTCCTTGCAGCGCAGTATTCCATTCAGATCTTTCTTCTCAGCCATAACTTCTTTTTCAAATTTAAATAAATAATTAATGGAAATGGCTTCAACTATGTGAAAATTAATCTTCAACGGTAATGTACAACAATGTGTAAGTTTCACAGAAAGGTTTACATGGCACCGGTTTCAACACAGTTTTTTTACACTCGGGCACTTTTTACAAGGAAGTACCGAAGGATGACACCGGGTGTTCTATGCGTTTTTATGCGTTGAAACCGGGTGTTCCAAATAAAAAACTTTTCATAACATTTATATATTATTACATATAATGATTCATTGATTCGTTAGATTCTCGAAAATCCATTGCCGATTAATACTAAGATCTCTCGAGTATCCACTTGTGCTCCATTTTTAAATGGTGAGTTTTTAGTCCATTCAGAATAAACAGACCGACACTCGGTAACCCATAACATAGATAAGACTGCTCTGTCTCAAACAATAAGGCAGGCTACAATTGTCTCAGGGGGAGACGTATAGGTCTCAGGGGGATTGGGGGAAATATATATACAAGAAATGGGGGAAATATAAATAATAGGTACCCCAAATGTATTGTAAGTAAAACAATAAATAGAGTGACACTAATTACACTGCGAAAAAAGGTCTCAGGGGCCGCGATACCATATCCTGTCTGCTTATCCTGGTGTCGCGGGTCAAGGCCCCGCCAGAGTGAATTTTAATCACCCAAGGCATGGTTGTATATATTTTTCCTAAATTACTGCTTTAATAAACCCGACGCCACAGGTCTTAAGGATTTTTTTGAGGAATGGAAAATTAATAAGTAAATAAAAATACGGATTGGTGTGTGGAAGAAATTAACATTGCCATCAAACTTTCCACCACTTCTCAGCTTTTCCTCCTCCCGCGCGAAAACCCCCGTCCATGTTTTGTACGAATAATCTTGACGACAATATAGCTCAGCTCTTTCCTGAAAGTTTTAGTAGCTTAATCTATTTTATTTCTGGGCCATTGGGAATCGTAAACCGAAAGAAATGGTAGGATGATGAAACCCCAGAATTGGATGTAGTATTTCTGTTTGAATTTCTGTTTGAGGCTTTCGCAGCGCTGGTGTGCTGGTATCTCCATGCTTGATCTAGTATTCCTTGTAAATAGATTCTAAGAAGCCATCCAATTAATTTTTTGAGGCAGCAATTTTATTCGTAAGCCACACCCAACTTAAGTGGATAGTATTGGGAAGAAATTAAAGAAAATAGCAAGAAAATATATCGAAAACATTGCCTATTATTAGCAGCCAACCGACACCATTTTGGATCGAGATTCCTTCACGCCAACTGCTATGTTGTGATTAATGCAAAATCTTAGCATAACTTTTTTATTTAGAATACAAAAAATTATTTTCACTTCGTAGGTACTTGTGTAGAAAAGAGTTTCTTCGATTGTTGTTAATATTTCCACCAAAGATAACTCCATATTAACGATATTACTAATTGTTCCGCTAACAATAAGTTATTCCAATCTTTTGCAATACCTCAATTTGTAATAATTCAATATTTACAGCGTAAACAATTATAAACCTCTTAGGTAGGTCTCCCGTCGACCGCCTTCTTGCTTGAAAACTCCAGCTATCGAATGAGATGGCTAGCCGTACAACCCATCCAGATGTCCCTAGGCTCTTCGCGAGCATTGTAAATACCAATACTGTGATACTAATGGTTAAAGGAACATATTCATAGACATGATTAACATAGTCATAGAACTTGTGGAACATAGTCATAGGCATGATGAAAAATTTATCTTATTATATTCTACACTAAAAATATTTATTGCCGACCCAGGTTTCGACTGCACAGCAATCATTACCAAGGTAGACTTGATTGATAATTATTGCTGTGCAGTCGAAACCTAGGTCGGGAATAAACATTTTTAGTGTGGAATATACAATGATATTTTTTTCGTCATGTTCAATACTGTGATGTTGAAGACAAATTCGCCCATATGTACTTAAAATGAAAGGCACTCCGCAGCGCCTTAAATGTATCGATTGAAGCCGATGTTCGGACAAACTTTTCGCTATCCAACAAAAAATAGATGCCACACCCAATCTTTTTTTAAGTGCAGGTGCAGGAAGTAGGCGGACCAAATAACTGCAAATTTAAAGTTGACAGAGTCAGCTCTTTATAGTCTTTCCTTAACTTCACGCTTTGCTTGGGAAGTGCAGAGGAACAGTAGTTTGGATGATAGTTCGGAACGACACCGAGATCGGTAAGGGATGAAAGGGGAATGGTATTCATCCCCGCACCCCCAATCACTCCCTCAAGCCCGATCCCTATTGGTGGGCGTGTCTCAACCCCTTCCCACTCCACGGTTGATACCCGATACACAGAGGGGGGGGGGGGTTAGACGCGTGGGAGCGGAAGTGGGAGTTTATTGGACGCAACGAGGGGGCGTGTCCATTGACTCGCTGGGTGTGAGTTGTGGTGCGGAAGAGGGCGCGGCCGTCGGGAGATTGATTGGTTTGAGATGCCACTCTGGCAGCCAGGGGGGGGGCAGGGGGGGGGGTCAAACAGGCGAGGTGGCCGGAAGTCGGACGGAGAGGCGTGGGAGGGTTTATACGAGAGAAAGAGGTGTCGACATAACGGCTCTCACGAGCGCAGCGTCACGATCATCCCCCCGCCACCAGCGGCGGCGGCGAAAGCGGTCCATCACGCCGAATTTAAAGAGCGGAGAAGGGAAGTCAACCCCGGATCTAATTTCTCCACTTCGCTATCGGTTTCCATCTTGAGATGCTTAATTGTTGCCTTCCCTTCACGAATTTCAGATCTTTTGTTCCACCTTTCCCGTGAAATCACCGGGGGTAGCTCCTTGCACCCACTACCACGCACACAACGTTCTAACGGTTATTCCTCTCTCCTGGATTTTGAGCGCTTTTAAAGAAACGTAAATAATATCCACAGTATTTACTTGAAAAAGTAAAGTAATTTTAACAAATTTTATGCATGCTCAGAATAAAGATGCATAAAGTTTATTTCAAAATTGAAATTGGATTTAGACGTTTTTTAGTTGGCACAATGCGAATTGAGAATCGTAATGTTTTTTTTATTGGAAGATACCTTAATGGGACAACAATTGATTCACAGTAATAAAAACTGAAGTACGTTTGAACTAGGAAGGAATAGGAAAAGCTACAGAGGTAATAATAGCCTTCACATAGGCAATACTTTTTACCCTATTGTACAACTATAATTACGATTGCTGCAACGCGAAACATACATAATTCGCTAATTAAAATCTGCGGTGGCGGAAGGAACGCTTATATAATAGTTTTCCTTTTAGATTTCCACGTTCTCAGGGCAACTCCTGGGACGCATGTGCCACGGAGACTCCAATATATCATTTGATACTAAAATCCAGGCTTCTTAGGGGCTGGGGTTTGCGAAACAGGTCTCGAGCCGACAAAGCTTTAGGATACACAGTAATACACCCAGTTACCCACAAATTTGACAAAGAATGAGGAGAGCCATCATCAATAAAATCAACGCTAAACTTGAAACATAAGTGAGAGAGTAACTCGTTGTCTACATAAATAATAAGACACAATGTGAAATCACGGAAGGATCGACCTCCCAAGTGGGTACACATTCCTTTTCGAGATCCCTGGCTTGATTCTAGGCAAAGCCTCTCTTTAGACCAGGGGGACTACGAACAAGTTTTGCGCTTTTCTCGGATCAATTTGAAAAACCACAAGCTGTAATGGGCAAAGGTCAGCTTCCTTCTTCATGAGGCGCGAACTCTTCATGTACCAAATGGCGCCAGACAACACTGTCCCCACGAACACCAGTCAATTTGATCTTGGGATGAACATTGTGATTCTTCTAATATCTCATGTTTTTTAAGTACTCCTTATTACGTGAACAATAACTTGTTGTAGAATCTTACCATAAGCCAAAAATTTAAAAACATTAATGTATTTGGGGCGAGTGTGCCTTTGCTGCTCTGCGTGAAAATACTTGTTATCTTATGACTATCCTTTGTCACTCCAATCACTGAAAATTGAATTTTGAAATAGCTTAGTTTCCAGTGTCTCCCTTGGTTAAATCGGTTAAATCAAAGTGTCTCTAATTTTAAACTGCGTCGGATATAATTATGTGAATAGCCAGAAATATTTATGCTGTCTAATCTCGGCAGTGCCATATATGTACAGGCGAAGGCCTCCAACACCTAATATTTTGGCCAATGCCTTGAATTAATTTTCAAACTCTTCAAAAAAATTTCAAACTCTCGCTAACATCCTAGAGTTCAAAGTTGATAACAGTTCTCATTCCACTTCAGGAAACCATAAATGATCATGATTTTTGCGTTTATGAATGACAGTATTCGTTAAGAATTTGGAATGGTAAGCAAGTTGCTTGTTTTTTTTAATTCAGCATGATGTTGCTTGTGGCGTTATTTTAAATTCTTTGATGATCGATAAAATGACTAAATACAAAAATGCAATCAAATAAATGGATGTTCGTGAAGAATTATAAATAACTGAAGAGTTGGATGGTTCCTAAACTTGGTCTACGTGGGAAAAGTATGCGCTTATATTGGAGGATTTAACGATTGAATGATAGATTACCCTACTAATAAAATAAAGTGACTCAGGCCAGTGCGATTGTTCGATTAATTGAATCGTCGATTCAATTATTTTTACAATTGATGGATTATTTCAGCACGTTGATATCGATTGCGGTAATTGACTCGATTGTCAATTTTTTTCAAGTGTCAATTGTTGTTCAATTCACAATTATTGTCCGGTAATCGATTAATTGACGATTATTGACGGTGGTGACGGCCACCACCTACCCCTCCCTCCAGAAGTTAGCCAGAAGATATCCCGGCTATAACTAGCACTGCGTCCGAGAGGTTGCTCAGATCCATCGATCGATCGGATCGGTCGCTCCGACTCATATTATGCTGATATATTGAATAATAAATGATAATTATTGTCAATAAATAAAGATAATAACATCGCCGACTTCAGATCTCCTCTCCTGGAACCTCAGCCTTCCTATTGGTCCTGCTTCCTCGGATTCCTGCCGCCAAACCAAACCGACCAATCACAGCCCTTCCTGCCTTCAAGTCTTCCAGATCCCGTTTTCCTGCCTTTTCGTCTCCTGCATTGAACCTTCCACCGCCCTCAAGTCATCCTGATCCCGTTCCTGCCGCCTACCTTCCGTCTCCTGACTTGGTTTTCACCATTTCAGAAATCTTCGGATAAAATTACAAAAGCTAAATCAAATTATACAACGTATTAAGCAAATTAGAGTGCTCAAAGGGGGTGGCTAACCTGCCCCACCTTGTCACCCGCGAGCAGCGTCCAATCTTGCTTCTCCCCTCCCCAGGTTTTCTTCGCCGGTTACCTTGAGCAGAGGGCTTGCACCTCCACTGCACGCTCAGGGGACCCGGCGGGGTCCACTTGTTAGGGTGATAGGCTTCCTCCACTGTTCCACCAAAAAACAAAAGGTAATCTGTATACTCCGACGGCCTCTGAACTGCCTCGGACTGAACTGCCAAGCATCATGATGACCAACGCTGCTCCTGAATCGCCTCCAACCCTGCCTGCCGCCGCCATTGCCGTTGATTACTCGAATCATACCATTTCAGAAATTCTCAATATTGTCAAACCGTCTGAAAGAGCTATTATATTAAATATGTTGTACCCAATCAATCCTTCTGTCATCCTTCCGATGCAGACCGATCCACCTGAAATAGTCTTATCTCATGTAAATGCACCCGCTCAACCAATAGCAACTCCCGAATCTTCATCCTCCACAACCGCTATCACTCACACTCATTCTCCCGGTAGCCCTGAGGAATTCCAGAGAATTACTAAACGTAGACGCCATACTATTACCGTAAAACCCGTCCCAACCGTTATTCAAACCTCAAATAAATATTCATTGTTGGCAGAAATTCCGAATCCGGCCCTTCTTGGGGCCAATGATGTTGAAACTTCAAACAGTCAACTAATTTCAACCGCTCCTCAAGCTCAGCCATCAACTTCAACCTCAGCTCCCCCTATTCATTCAGTATTATCCCAAAACGCAGTAACAAGCGTCTCAACTCCAAATCAAACTACTCCTTCCACTCGTATCAGAATTCCGCCGATCCAAATAGAATACTCTGGTGTATGGTCTACCCTTTGGTCCTGCCTTCAGCGGGCCTGCAACACCCTCCCAGCCGCCCACTCTACCGGTCCCAATGCCGCAACCATCAAATGTACTTCCATAGAAGATTACCGCTCCTGTTTGAGTGTACTCAAACAGAACAAAATCGAATATAATACGTACTCTTTTCCTGAATCCCGCCGTAAGGAATTCTCAATGCGAGGCACGTTCCCTTCCGTCCCTGAGGAGGACATCCGCGAAGATTTACTTTCAAAAAATATTCCCGTCATTTCAGTTCACCGCATATTCAGCACCAGACCTACCGATCAACAACGCATCAGTGGCATAAACTCCGTCCCCCGCTATCCAACTCGCACCTGTCATGTGATATGCGAACCCCACACAGACGTCAATACTGTGATGGATATTCGCTCGCTTTCTGGTCTCGCAGTAAAGTTTGACACATTCAAAAAACCAGCCGAACCTGCTCAATGCCACCGATGCCAAAACCTAGGTCATACCAAATCATATTGTGAAAGAACTCCTCACTGCGTCCGCTGCGGCGAACCTCACTTTTCTAATGAATGTCCGAAAGACCGTAGCCTTCCCCCGAAATGCTTTCTCTGTGGCAACAACCACCCCTCAAACTACCGCGGTTGCCCAGTCCACAAAATTCACAAAAAGCGAATAATTGACCTAAGAAATAAAACTACAATCTCCGCTCAACCTAATCCGTCTCCTTCTCCACCGCCGTTAACCAGATCATTCGCCGCAGCGGCCTCCGACTCGTCCTCCTCAGCCTTTCCGTCTCTCGATAACTCTCCAAATATTCATCCTTCATCTTCTTCCTCTGCACCAACCAATGAGCTTCACTCTTGGTTCGCTGATGTTATTGCTAAAGTCTCTTCGCTAAATTCAATGTTAGAAAAAAAAATGTTTTTACTTAATCAGCTACTCCTCCTCCACACACCATGAATAACAACATTAAAATTCTTTCCTGGAATTGCAATGGAATTTCAAACAAGAAACACGAACTATTGCAATACGCCTCAGACCAACACATAGACATCATACTTTTACAAGAAACTTTCCTTAAACCCAACAACTCTCTCTTCTCACCACTTTACCACGTTTACAGACTCGACCGAAAATCACACAAAGGAGGAGTAGCAATCATGATCAGAAATTCAATCCCTCATTCCCTTCTGAACGTGCCCGCATTGAACAATATCGAAACAATTGGTATCGCCGTCAACACTCCGCACGGCCCACTTAACATATTCTCCGTATACCAAATCGCATCTAAATTATTATTAGCAGAGGACATGGAACTCTTGTTCTCCACTTGCAAAAGTGGAATTTTTGCCGGTGATTGGAACGCCAAACATCAATCATGGAACTGCAGAACAAAAAATAAAAATGGCCGTACCCTCCACTCGTTTCTTTCCCGTTTTCCGGTCTCCATTTCTGCAACTTCCGAACCCACTAACTGTCCTCCACAAAAGTATTCACTAGGTAACGTAATAGATTTTGCAATTCTTCACAACCTCCCATTTCAACCTCAACCTTCTCTTATCTATTCCTTTACCTCTGACCACTTCCCTCTCCTCTTCCATATCCCTCTTTCTCCCGTTTTCTCTCCACCTGCCACTATCTCAATTACCCACTGGAACCGCTTTCCAGAAGTTCTTGCCGAAAAACTTTCGAAAATTCCCCCATTAAATTTTTGTTCTGAAAACGACGTCGACTCCCGTGCGAGATTACTCACTGAAGTGCTTTTGTCTTCCCAAAAATCCGTGTCCCACATTAAAATCAGAAAAGAAAGAAACAACAACTTTATTAAACATCTCCCTTTATTCATAGTCAATCTAATAAAAAAACGTAACCATGCTCGCCGTCAATGGCAACTTTTCAGAAACCCCGTTGATAAATCAGATTATAACCGTCTCTCAAACTCAGTCAAAAAAGAAATCGCCCTTATCTCATCAGCCGCTTGGGCTGAGCATATTTCATCCCTTAATTTCGAAGATGGTTCACTCTGGAAAATCATGAAATCTCTACGCTCTCCTTTTAAAGTCACAAACTCCCCCCTCCTTTCCGAAAATAAAAAATATATTTACGATCCAAAATTAAAATCTGAAATCCAAGCTGATTTTCTCCAATCCACCATGTCACGTGATCTCTCCATTACCAGCACCAATAAAATAGTCAATAAAGCGCTTTCGCAACTCCCTATTCCTCCCAATAACCTTGATAAAATCTCTTCCCCTTTCCAACTGCGTTCAATTCTATCCTCCCTTCCCGCAAAAAAGGCCCCAGGTCTTGACGGCGTCTCAAATACTCTCCTCATTCATGCCTCACATGTCCCAATTTTCTTAGATCTACTTTCAAATCTTTTTAACCAATCCTTCTCCCTTTTGCACTTTCCAACTCCTTGGAAATCCAGTAAAATCATCCTTATTCCGAAACACGGTAAAGATCCCACGATCCCTGGTAATAGCAGACCAATCTCTCTCCTTTCTAACATTTCAAAAATACTCGAACGTTTGATTCTTTCCCGCCTAGAACTCCATACCCTCCCTCTTATCCGTCCCGATCAGCTTGGTTTTCGTTCTCGTATGTCAGCTATTCACCAATCCCTCCGCCTTGTAGAAACCATATCACACGGATTTAACAGGAAAAAATGCACCGACGTAATCTATCTCGACGTTGCCAGAGCGTTTGACCGAGTCTGGCATGACGGTCTTCTTTTCAAACTAATTCAAATGAACGTCCCTACTCCTCTCATTCTTTTCATCCGAAGTTACCTTCACCGCAGATCCTTCAGAGTATCCACGGAAGGAATTCTTTCTTCCGTCCGACCCGCTGATGCTGGCGTTCCTCAAGGTTCGCTCCTCAGTCCTCTGCTATTCAACATTTTTGTAAACGACATGCCTTCCACACCCAAAACACAATTACACTTATACGCAGACGACACAGCAATTTCAGCCACATCGTACTCTGGAGACACTAATGTCCGTAAACTCAACAAACACCTACAAAAGATACACCGATGGACAAAAAACTGGAAAATATCAATAAACGCCACTAAAAGCACTCACGTTCACTACTCACGAAAACGCAAACAATTTCCCTTACTTCACGCACTTTTCAACAAACAGGCGATACCAATTGTTAACCACCATCGATTCCTCGGCATTATTTTAGACTCCAAATTAACTTTTCAAACTCACCCCTCTACCGCCAGCCATAAAGCGCTTATCGCTCGTCAAAAGTTATCCGCATTATGTCAAGTAAACTCCACCCTCTCCCACTCCTCCCGTATCAGACTATACACCTCAGTAATCAGACCAATTCTGTTATACGGTTGCGAAATATTCGCTAATAATAAACAAATAATTAAATCTCTGGAAACATTCCAGAATAAATCTCTTCGCTTGTTGCTGCGTTTAAGTAAATTAATTAAAATCGATCACGTTAGAAAAGCACACAATGTCCCATCAGTTATTGAATACATCCGTAAAATCATTAAAAATTTCCAAAAAAGGCTACCGGAAACTCAAAACCCGCTTCTCACATCGATATGGGATTACAATGTAAATACTCCCAAGACATATAAACTGCCTAAAGAAAAAACTCGACTATGAGTCTGTCCTATGTCTTTCTTCCTACGATTAAGAGTGTTCAAAAACCAAATATTTCTGTCTTTTTTTCTCTTTCTTTTTTTTTAAATTGTAATAATGACTCAAGCATTATTCAGTCATGCTATTGTGTTTATTTCTGTCTTTTTTTCTCTTTTTTTTTAATTGTAATCATGACTTAAGCATTATTCAGTCATGTTATTGTGTTACCCTATATCTGTTCATGGTGCAAAGTGGTGAACGTAATTAACCCAAAAAAAAAGATAAATATATTAAAAATAAAACAATTTAAAAAAAATATATAAATACGTTCAAAAAAGAAAAAAAAATCAAATAATCCAAGAGGTATTAAAAAAAAAATGATAAATCAATTAAAACTCTTTAAAAAATCAAATAATAAATCACCAAAAAATATAAAAAAAATAACAATAACCTCATAAATCCACTAAATCACCTTTTATTGTAAACCATCTCGTTTTGTTTTAATTTTAATTTTTAGATTTAAGCGTTATGTACCAAGGTAAACGCATATTGTATATAAACTTCCTATTTTCTCACAAACAACACTACTACTCCACAGTCATCCCCACATTCCCCAGTTATTACACCGGTTGTGGAGAGCAACGCTCTCCGGGACGGTTAAGGAACTCGCGCCTTCGGCGCGGCGAAAACCACGAGCAGAGGTTGCTCAGTCTCGGCGAGAACATTGTCATGGACACACGCCAGTGTCTGTCGGTTGAACACGCTGAGGATCTCGCCTGCCTGTCTTCAAATAACGATCTATTCCTTTAATTAATTAATAAAAGCTAATGGATTGAATTATTTTGTTGTTTTTCAAATTAGTTCTTTCATCCTTCTCATTGCCAAAGAAAAGCGTTTGAAAAGCACGATCCAATTGAGTCCTGTCAATTAATTGGTTGATGTCAATCAATTGAGCAATGAAAATTAATTGACACCCATTTCGATGTCAATTAATTGGCCTTTGTCAATAAATCGAATGACTTCAATTAATTGTCATTTCTTCAATTCCCGACAATTGAATCGACCACATTTACAATTATTCATATAATTGATCGATATCGATTTTCTTCGATAATCGCACAGGCCTACCCTTATTAACCCGCTGCCTTTAAACACTTGTTATATCAATACACTCGGCTTTTCACTGATTTCACCAAGCTATTTTCTTTCTCCCCCACCGTGTCAAACACCTCCTCACCGTTTAATGCACAAACCTCTATCCTTCAATTCTCAAACGCCTACAATGCACAGGGTCAGGAAAATGGCTGCTGCCGACATTTCGAGGGCCGACTGTGCCTTCGTCATCCGGTGCGAAGCTTGAGAAGAATTCGTCAGAATCATTTGCAGGAAAAACAGCAAATCCTTCGAAATTGATGTATTCTCGCCCCTAAGTTCCAGGCTTCGACCCCTCATGTAGCCACACTACATGCATAAGTCTTCAATAATCTTCTCTTGATCTCTTAGCGAGATTTCCTGTAAGAAATTCTGCAGAAGTATGCCTCTTTTATTGATTCACTTCTCTCCCACATGATCTCCGTCTCCCTCGCTCTCTGTAGATTGTTGTCTCGGGTTCTGCATAAGCAACAAAATTGTTGGCCCTCTCACAATCTTTTGAGGAATGCGATAATTTCTAGACGTTTAGGTTGAAGCTAACAATGCCAATGAAGAAAGCTTGAAAGCATCGTTCAGCTCGCGCTCTTTCTGAAAAACATCGGAACTTCTACATTCCAAATGCCCCACAAGAGAACTTCATTCGCGAGCGTGAACCAATGTGTTTCACATGAAACACTTCCTCTATCCATGGTTAACACACTATCCATGGTTAACTCGGCATAAAGATTTTATTTTTTATTTTATTTATTTTAAAGAAAGATAGCCACATACAGCAGGGTGCCATTTTATAGTGGCCAGGTAACAATATATCCATTTGAGGACATATACAAGCAAATTTAATTCTATATTAATAATTATATGAAAAAAAAAAGCTTGGTGCAAAACGAATGGGATATATGAGGTGAATTGACATATAGCTCAAGTTTTAGGCACCTACTTCGTTGGTGAGGAAGCAATTTTCGCAAATAATAATACTAATAAGAGCAAAATTACGAACAGACAAGAATCAAGTATACAAGAACGGTCTTACATCTACATCTACATCTACATACTACCCCGCAAGCCGCCTCAATAGGCGTGTGGCGGGGGGTGTTAGGACACCAGCCGTTTACATATAAAAAGGAAACGCTCTATGAAATTACGCCTTGCATTTATTAAAGTCCCTTATTGTTCGGGGGAAAAACGAATTCCCATACCTATCCGTTCGGCAAAATATCTCTCTTAATTTATCGTTTCTGTCGGACCTGGAAATATAGTGGGGTTCTAATATGATGTTCTCCGTGTCGCTCTGAAAGATATCTATTCTCAATTGCTCAAGTAATCTAAGCCTAGCGCGCAGCCTCCGAGTCTCTAGCGGCTCCCAGCCTAATTCGTTTAACATCTGCGTAACGCTGTCTGTACGCCCGTAGCAGTTTTTGACGAATCGCGCAGCTTTCCTTTGTATTTTATTAAGTTCCCGAATTAATTCTTTCTGCACCGGATCCCATATGCTCGCTGCATATTCAAGGTGTGGCCGGACGAGTGCGAAATAGCACCTCTCTTTTACTTTTTCATCTGAGAATCTTCCCACAATACGCTTGACGTCTTAGAACATGGTGAAGTCTATTCGGGTTTTCCAATGAGTCAGACTCTGCATTTCTGCCGATGCTTCGAGATAGCAGGGCGTCATGCGCTAATGACGATGGACGACTCGTACATCGAAACGTCGGCAGAAATGCAGAGTGTGACCAGGTGAAGAACCCGAACAGGCTTCACCAATATCATAAGCCGGGAAAGTATCAGATCGATCTTAAAAAAGTTACTATTGCAGGATCCTAGCGATATAATCCTGTAATCGATGGTCTATATTAATTAAGTATAGAGAACAGATAAAACAAAGAGACAACAAATAGAAGAAATAATTTTAATAGAGATTGTCCAGAAATATTAAACGTGGCAGTAGTACATACAGCCCATGTATACAGCCCAGTACTGCCCACTGCCAGATGACCCATATATGTTCCACGGGTTTGATTCAAGAGGCAGGGCAGAGTCGTGATAACATCAATGACAGCGATTCATCTCGAGATTAAGAATTTGGAGAGCGAGAGAGAATCATTGTAAGGCTGCATGCAAAGGATGCCCTCCCCCCTCTTAATCTTTCCCTTAAACGATTGAATCGAAGGAGCATCATCCCAAATTTACTTCCAATTTTGTTTCCAACGCATGAGAATAATTCTGCTGACCAAGATTTCCAGTGACTCATCGAATTTGAATATTTATGAGTAAAGAATTAAAAATGTTAACGCAGCATCTTCGATAGTTCACTCGATGATCTTTTAATCATTCTGTTCTCATTGGATTCATATTCACATAAATTAAATTCTTTCAATCGCTTCATAATTTTCAATCCAAAGGGAAGGAGAGTTGACCAAAAAGATTATAAGTGTACATTATCATAGAGTGAAGAAAAATAAAAATAAATTCTTCCTTAGCATTTTGGCATATCAATAGCTTTCGTTCCTTCATTCGTTATGAATATATCACCAAACAAATGCAACAGGTAAATGTAATATATACTGATCAAAATCATTCCGATAATTTTCCAAAACTAGTTTTTAATCAGGAAGTTAGACTTTTATTGGGCAACATGAGTCAGACTAATTGTTTTCTGGGAGCATAATATTTAAAATAATAGCTTCAAGGATCATGACATTGGGTTGGTCGAGCATCAGTATATAGCAACAAAGAGCAAATGAGAGAGATATTTTAAGCAAACAACCATATTCAACGAGGTGTGTTAAATTCTGGCTCCAAAAAAATGTATCTTTGTAGGGAGCAGCGCTATCGACATAAATCATCAACACTTACACCTTGAACTTTGGCGCAAAAATCCACTTCGCCAAACTCTTATTAACTTCAGACCCTCTGCCAATTTTTCAGACTACCGGCTAGGTATCGCACCGGAAGGCAAATTGGCGCCCCAGCCAGCAAACAGTAGGGTCAGGGAGTCGCGCAGAAAATTATATTTGGCAGGTGGTTATGATTGGACCG
Source organism: Pyrrhosoma nymphula (assembly GCA_963573305.1). Lineage (NCBI taxonomy): Eukaryota > Metazoa > Arthropoda > Insecta > Odonata > Coenagrionidae > Pyrrhosoma > Pyrrhosoma nymphula. The sequence goes on from OY754333.1 coordinate 145,403,429, forward strand.
TGCACAATATGGGGAGGGATGAGGGGATGGGAGAGGTATTATGGGATATTTGGTGTTTCGTTTGGGTCGGCCGTTTACGTAGAGGTAATCGTCGGCAGACGTGCCCTCCCAACCAAGGCTTTGAAATGGCGAACCACGCCAAGTTGAGCACATGCCCTTGGTCTTCTCCAAAAGTAAAGGGAACAATGCCACGAAGTAGTGCGCTGAATAAGGCACACTGGAAGCGGTACACAAACGAAAATATTGCTTGCAAGTAAAATGATTAATGATTCACGTCTCACGTTTCCTAGACAATAGTTTATAAGATAAGATCATCAACCGCAAGCATGAACTGAATTAAAAAATCAGTTATTTTAATCACGTGTAACTATAATAAAGAGATTTAAAAAGAAATTGGGGTGATGAGCTCTCTCCAATTTTATTTAATATTGCAATTGAGGAAGCACTGGAAAAAGTAACAGATATGGACCTTGGTATCAAATTTGGGACCAAAATGAACGTTTTAGCCTTTGCAGACGACGTAACGGTATTCGCAGAAAGGTTAGAAGATTTAACAATTTGACAAATGTATTTATGAAGGAAACGGAAAAAATGGGACCAAAGATATATGATACAAAAACTAAATACATGCATTTCTCCAGATGCCAAAATGGAAATACAGGTCCTCTGCAAATAGCTGGGCATGAGTTTGAATAAGTAGAACTTTTTAAATAATTAGGAGTCATTTAACAAATGACAATACGGAAGAGCCAAAAATACAAAATAGGTTAAACCTCGCCAACAGATGTCTACATGCATGCAACCGAATCATATCTTCTAAATCCCTATCACACAAAACAAAATTACACTATGTAAAACAATAATTTCTCCAGTACTGCTTTACGGATCCAAAACATGGAAGCTGTCAAAGAAGGAGGAGAAAAAAACTAATAGTATTCGAAAATAAGATACTTCGGAAAATATATGGATCCACATACGAAGAAGAGAAATAGAGAAAAAAGCACAGTAGAGAGACCAGGAATCTATACTAACATCCAGACATAATAAGTGAGATAAGAGTCCAGAAGAATCAGGTGAGCTGGACATATTCTAAGGAAAGAGGAGGGTTGTCTGCAGAAGGAGGTACTACATGGGATTCCTGAAGGAAGAAGACCCAGGGGAAGACCACGTCTAACAATAAGATGGTGGAACCAAGTGAAGAAGGAAATATCGGAGCAGCAGAAAGAGAGGTAGGAAATCGATCCAGGTGGAGGGGATTGATTTGTTGATGCGGCTAAATATCGCCTAAGATATAGACGGCCCAGGGAGTAAGATAGAGTGAGTAAGTATAATGAAAGCCGAAAGAAAATTAACTAATACTAAATCTTCACATACACCAATTAATTTCTTACTCAGAATTTTATTAGACGCTTTTTCGTCGCGTAACTTGAGCATCAAATGTTACATAGGCACGTAAAATAACGTTAATTTTATACTATAATTTTGCGGAAATATCACCGCACGTAATAAAACTAAATGAATCCACAGATATGGCAAGTGAAAAACAAAGAACAAATAACAGAAGGATACTCAGGCGAAATCGATTTTGGAATTCCCGACGAGTCTCAAGCCGGCCTCTTCTCTCGTAAAGGAAATTTGGGAATTGATTTTATATGAGTGCCCTTTAATTTGCTTATATATTACTAACCACATCTGTGGCTTCAAATATTTATAAACATTACATTATACGATAAAATATAATGCATTATTTTTTCAGAATAAATTGATATATTCTTTCATTCTAAAACACTAGGAAATCTAGATGCAAAATCTAATAAAATACAGACAAATGCAGCTAAAATAACCAAAATGAAACTATTTAGTGTTCTAACGAATAAGTGACATTGCACCAAGTAACGCTGGAAAATTTAAGCCTATAATTTACCACTAAAATCTACTTTATAGATATCACAAATAGGTGTCGCCATGAAAATACATAACAACAGGGTTTGGATAGGTTATTCGTTGATAGTCTCTGTCGGAACCGCACAGGAGGTGTGGTAGGTAATGGATGCGCTGACTACAAATCGTTTTCAGTAGGTGTCGTACATCACTATCTCGGCAGTCTTTCCCTCCTTTCTCAACGAAAATTACAAAGGTAAATAGACTCTTCTAGCACCTGAAAAATGCCTATCAGTGACTTGAGAAAGTTCTGCGCTTCATGACTATGTGATATTCGTTTCATTTCTTTGTCTTTCATTTATAAATAATCAACGGATAACACTACATACGATTGGAATTAATAAACAGCATTATCATCTGACCCTATTCTTTTGTTGTTGAAATTCAATCGAAAATAAGTTATAATAGTGAAACTGATAGTAAATAAAACTTTCTTGAATGAACCACGTTATTGATCGTTTCATTATATTTCAGTGTAGGGTTAAAAGGAGAATTCAAAGAATGTTACACCATTATAAATGGTGATGTTGTTGGGAGTCCATAGAAAACTAACTTAGTAGTAGAATAGTCGGAAACCTTCGTCAACTTGTCACACTGCGAGTGATCACAGAGGCGCTAAATACGACGTATGAGGCACTTGAACAACTTGAACATGATTCTCGGACGCAAAGTAAACTCGATAAGAATGAGAGAGGAACAGTACAGCTGCCTTACAGAGGCCTTAATTAGAACAATCCACTCTTAAACCTGAGCTATGAGTAAATATTACGAATGTATACCGTATGAGCCGCTCCAGATTTTAAATAACTACATGTTAATTTAAACTAAGCAACATCTTACTTTTTCAGGTCTGACTCTAACTCAGATAAAATATGACACGATAAATTTATATAATACATAATTAGTTCAAATAAACAAATTTAACCACAATGTGACACTGTTCTTTCATTATTTCATAATAATTTCGTCTACATGTAGAATTTGAGTCAAACCAACCTTTTAGGCGACCCATGTGATATGGCTTTCAAGGTCTTTTTACTCCCTTTATATATTAACTCACACTGTCAGTCTGCTTGTGTGTGTGTTCGTACAAACCCATTTCCCCCCTCATCCAATCGATCTGAAATGTGGTCCACAGACTCCATGTGACCAACGGTTAATTTTAACAAACCCACACACACACAAAAATACACACTGACTTAATTATATTTAAATGTATTTGTATGAAAATGAAAGAGCATTTAAGGCCAAGCCATAGCCAAGTTTCAAGTTAGCCAAGTGTTATAGCCAAGTATCTGTATGATTTGTTCCTTAGTTGTCCCTCTGTCTCCACAATGTCCACTAGGTCTGATCCTAATCAATTGTATTTTCCAGGGCATCGCACCACAGCATATAATAAGTCATTTCTTGTAACAGCTTGTCGTATATGGAATAAGATGCCAACTGATATTAAAAATTGCATATCTGTAAAAACATTTAAAATGAAATATCATGATTATTTACTTTCCCGAGAATAGCATAAGTTACTCTTATTTTTTTCAAATTTGTGTTCATGTTATTATGGATCCTTATTTACTGTATCATTTTTCTATTCGTTAAGTTATGAATACATGAGTTTTTTGTGTTGTATCAAAACCGGCGTATTGGTGTATAACTGCATTTGCCTTTTTTTTGCATGCATTTGCATGCATACATTTTTTATGTTATGAAATGAGAGGAGATTATATATTAACATTTAAAAAATAATGAAAAGTTTGTCCTTTTTGTAATGTTGATTGTGCCTGCAAACTGTATTATTATAATTTTTGTTCTTATGGATTTTTTCCTGAACAATAAATATTTTTCCATCCATCTATCTATCTTATACGCCTAATAAGCAGCCGATAGCCCAGGGGTAAGGTAGTGGATTGTGGAGCGGAAGGTGTGGTGTTCGATTCCCTGCTGGGGAAATTATTTTTCTTCTTTTTTTCATAGTCGTTTTCACTTTCATCTTTAGAAATTTTGTTTACATCATCGCATTACCCTCTAAACTTTTTTTTGCAATATTTTACTCGCTAATTATTCATTAATGACGGCGATCAAAGCTAGCACTTAGCCCTTGGACGTTGTGGGAGATGGACCGTGGTGAGCCAGCAACTGTTATTATCGCTATTGAATGCTCAGCAATGAATATATAAATGTCATATCGAATTACTAATGTTCATAATGGTTGTCGAATTTCTGAATAATTTGACATATCCGTGAAGATAGAATGATTTCCTTTCACAAATTAAAGTTATTAGCAATGAGATAATACTATATTTAATGGCAAAGATATCATAAAACAATGAAAAAAATATTTTAAAATGTACTTAGAATATGAGACATTAAAACGTGACGTAATGCATATGAAAATAAAGGGAGATAAATAAAAACTTTGTTTTTATGAGGTTATTTTTATTTGAAAATTCAGACCCTGGGTTCAGCGGAAAACTCTCTTATTCGGAAAAAATGGTGGTCCCCCAGGAATTCCGCAAAAGACAGATTTCACTGTATCCTGCGAGGACACAAGAAATATATTTGTTCCTAAATTCGAAGTAAACTGATGTGTTTGGGATTTAAGCTAAGGCAAATTGCATAATGCGAAGTTCTTCAAAGTAAATTCGGGATATCTGGGTATTCATCGTTTTTCACTTTAATTTTCATGAGACCTGGAATGGAGCAAAAAGTTTGTACTCACAGAGGTGTGGGGACTTAAAGGGCAATTGGCATTAGCCGTTTCAAATTGGAGCAAGTCGAAGCGATCCAGCGCTACATTGACAACAGTCAATGTTCTCCCCTCCATTGAGATTCAACGATTCACCAAAATGCATAAAAAGCACGTACGAAAGATGAAAGTGTCCAAGTAAACTAGACAAAAGTCTGGATAGACCAGAACCCAAAACAGAGCCTGGCAAATAAGGTCGCTTTTTCAAAGCCAAGGAATGTAACTCTACCTTAAAAATCGCCGAGCATAATTGACCAGCTGCTAAAACACATAAATGCTCGAGAAAGCTATGACTCCGTAAACGCTGTCTGGAAAATCAGTTCGTCCCGAATTACCTAAACGTCGACATTTCCAGCTGAAATAGACCTTCAGAGAGTTTTCCATGCCTAGAGCTACGTGACTTATTCTTTCGACTGCCGATCAAGCATCCACACTACCCAGCACCTGGATTTCTAATGTCCTAAGATGAGAATGCTAGAATTATTCCTTGCCGAGTGTGCCATAACCAGAGCGTAGGATATCTTTAGGTCGGGTGAAAGCAGACTGCGGACATTATCATTAGCCGGGAGAGCATTAAACCCCTGGATCGGAAGCGCCGAGGTATCCAGGGGCGGCGGCCGGATTCTTCCACGTCGGGTGCGAAAAACGGAGAGCGGCGCCGTAAATCAGGGCCCGAAACGATGGCCGTCCCGTGAAATTGGCCCGGGCCAATTTGCGACAACCTCCGCGCGACCATCTACCCCGCCCGCGTGAAAATTGAGACATTACGAAGGTCTCGGGTGATGAGAGAAAGAGAGGGAAAGTGCTTAGGAGGGAGTGGATAGTAGTCTGTCGAAAGTGACGTCTTGTTTGCCTTTTCCCCGATCGAGAAGGGGATGGATGTTCCTTAAATGCCGTCTCGTTGGTTTTAAGCGGTGGAAGGAGAAGGCGGTAATTCGTTAGGCGGGAAATGTCTGGAGTGTGGGAAGGGAAGCTCTTACGAAGTTTACTCTGATGGTGGAGGCGGGCGAGGGGGTTATTTGCAGAGGGTGGCTCTGTGGGAGGGGATGATGGGGGTGGATTGGGGAACGGGGGTGGGGTTCCAATCTCTCAATTTTTTCAGGGGGTGAGATCAAGGATGAAGTGGGGTATCTTAGGGGTGGGTGGGGGGATTGTGGTCGTCCCGGGACGTTAACCTAGGGGTTAGTTAGTGATTGTTGGTTTTGGCCCCTTCCCCTCATTATAACAGGGGTTGCACAAGGGGGGGATTGGGATATTGGGATATTCCGACGCTTCTGAAGGTGGTGGCGGTGGCGTTGGGAAGCAGGGTGGGGGGACGGCCTCCTCACCTTCGGGTGTCGGAGATGAGGGCCCGCACCAATTTTGGGCCCGGGCGCAGGAAATGGGCGTCGTCCCCGGATAAGGATCTCGGGTCGCTCGGCCGGGCAGGGGTTTTATAAACGCGGCCCACGGGCCTTGTGATCAACTTTCCGCAGGGAAAGAGAGGAAGAGAGGAAGGATTCAGAGAGGAGTGTGCCCGGGGAATGAAACATCTGCGGGTGGACCGGGCATTGATCGGCGGCGGGCGAGAACCACAGATACCCCCAAGAGGAAAAAGCACCAATCGTGGGCGCCATATGGGAACCACATTTAAACACACACGAAACAAGGTAACGTCTCAATGAGGCCGAACCAATGTTGGTTTTTCGAAGAGACCGAAAACTAATCAAAACGTTTTTCACTTCATTTCCACCCCACCCGTATCCTTCTCCTCAGAAAGAGCCATTTTCCCCCTACTCCATGTTGTTATAGGCAGGGTCATAATAATTTCACGGTGAACGGAAATTAGCTCTTTTTCCGATCGGTACAGATATCCGAGGGCAAAGCGTGGAGTAGGACGGAGGAAGTGAAGGAGTTATTCCTGTACAGTACAGTCAACATCACGCAAAAGATACGCCCCCTGCTCAGTCATCGAGGTATAAAGAGTTGCGATAAAGATCCAGGAACTGATGCTAAAGGTCATTCCCTATCAGGAATCGGGGCTAAAATGAAAGAAGAGGCACGGCTACCATATTGGAGGCTTAGCACATAGTACTTGCTGAATAAGTCGTTGGTTTCCACTTCCACCAAATATTCCATCATTTTTCCGCAACTGAGGAACGAATATTTGGGTTTATTTACGAGATCAATGAGAAAATATTTAAGCTGGAGGACTAGGTGAATCAGTTTTATTTTTGTATTGAATAAGGGTAAATAATTAGCAAGTGAGCACACAATCCCAAATTACAGGATCTTTTGTCTGGTACATTATAGGACTATCAGATAATAATGCTCACGCGGCCGAAGCAGCTCACTGATTTTATGACTCAAAAATGTAGTGACTACCATGCGTTTTTAAAAATGAATGTCGCGAGAGATGTATCAGGAGCCATGAAAAATCCTTAATGGTAAAATTGAGCCAGGTGAGTCTTTCTCTGCTTCGGGAAACCACAAAATGGTGAAACAATGTAAGCTAAATTGACTTAATATACGAACTGGAAAAATTAATTGCAGACTAAAATAAGGATCACCGGATTGGAAACAATACCGAAATCAGAAAGCTCACGTACGTCGAATCGAATTGGAGAGTACTTGGACGAGGAATAAGAAGTGTAAACGGTCACAGTCGAATTCTAAAACGTTATCCATTATTCACATTCATATTATTCACAGTTTTCATTATTTTCGAAGTTATTAGACTCTATTGGAATGCATATCATCGCTCCATTTTGTTAATGCTAAGCCACATAATGCTCTGGGATGTGATGTATAGTAAATTTCCAGAGGGAATCTCATGGTCTCCGTTCATCATTATTGTAAACTCAAATTTATCAGCAATGAAGAATAACGATAGCGATCATATCTCTCAGGCTAAAATCTAATTCCTCTCCAAGGGATTGGATTTTAGCCTGAGAGGCTGCATCCGCATGCATATCGCAGTCATTCTAATGTCGTTAATTGCCGTATTGAATTAACTTGCTTTTTGATCCGTTAGTATTTTATATAAATAAATTATCTAGATGCAGAATACAAAGTCTCAACCAAACTGTCACTAGGTTCCAACTGCCATGACCTTTTACGATAAAATGAACAGGAACTCACAAATAAACAAGCGTAAAAGGAAGAAAATTTCAGACGCAGGGCAGTCATGATATTTACATATTAGTCTCTTCGTTATGCAAACAAGCAAACCACTGAGAGTCGTCCTGGCGGTCATTAATAACCAACGCCGTCCTTTCCCTTCCTTCAACCCATCCAATAAAGGATCCGTTATGCTTTTCTTTGTTTCGTGTTTTCTTTCGGCTCAACCTTATTCCTTAGATTTACGGCCCTGAGTTTACGACTGCACGCCCGACGGTCTCTTCGATGCACTCTCGGGTTTTCGAACCTATTCACCTGGGTCAGGCAAAATTATTTCAAACGAGGAGCTTTGACGATCTCCATGGGATTTCAGCTGTAATTAGGCTGTCCCATGCTCCCAGGCTCCAGTTATCCTGAAAAATAACTACTAGATGGTAAAATACTGTTTCCTTTTGCTTCATAATTCATGAGACTCATGTAGAACACTAATTAAGCTACATCAGGATTGTAAAATCACATTGTATCTATTTTCTGATATGGGGTTAGTTAATTTATTGAATGAAATTTTTCGCAATGGTGACAATACTTCCTCATACTAGGCCTTTCAGTATCACGATAGTGTTCCAACGGAGCAGCACATCGAATGTACCATGCTTGATGTACCTGCCTTAGTTTTAAAACAAAATGAATGCCTAATAAGTAGCGCGCATTATGCTACGTTGATCATATGTTTTTAAAATAGACTTAACAGTCACGCACAGACAGCTACATGGTATTTGAAAGGTTAATCACAAAATGTGCTCAGGCAAATAAAGTCATGGTTATATACCCTTGTGGGCATTATTTAAGCAGATGTTTTTATCGGTCATTTGCTCATATCTTGAAGAGCACACACTTGGACATCGCCAAAGTGAGTGCAATGAAATTCCAACTAAAAAATTAAAACAACACCATATGAACCCAAAAGGATAAGTTAGAAGTATTGTACTATACTAAAACTCAAGAGAATATATTATTAAAACCAACTTTATATGATGTTTTTATAACAGTATTCCAAGACAAACGGCATGAAGTTCTAAAATACTGACTATCGTTTCTTCTTTTGCCATTCGTTGGAGACTTCAGCATATTCATCAGCTGATATTAGGGAATGGAACCAAGCATTTGCTTCGATCGCAAAGCGGGCTGTGTTGAGCATTTGCAAGAGTCGTTTAAGTGTAAGACTCAAATGACATGCATTACTCAAGTACGTGCAATAGTTAAATGCACTTGATTTACATGCTTTCAATAATCAAAGAAATGGCACAGAGTATTCAAAAGGTAAACATACAATTTTTTTGTTCCCAAATCTGCAACAGAGAAGAACATAGTGTGGAATCAGTTGCATCCATTCATTTATCGCACCCCAACTTTTAAAGATGTCACATGATTGCGGTTGCACAATCGTTGTTGTATTCGAATCCCGGTCAAGTCAAACTATTTTTTATGGTGAATTTTGCCCAATATAGTGTATATTTAAATATTTGGGCCCAATAGGATGATGACCGTAAAAAAATTCACAAGTAATGGCTTCGTTGACACTCATTTCCAGAATTTCACTGAATTCCTAAGATCATTTTTTTTAAACCTATGTATGTGTAGGCCTTTTGAATCATAATTTATTTGAAACCAAGGGATATATTTACAGGTCATTTAGAGCAGGAATTTCATTAAAAAGGTGTTATGAAGAATAAATTCTCATGCGGTGAGATCTAAATTTTCGAAAAATTAACGGTTGATCTTTTTTGTCTTCGAGAGGCACTGCCTGTCCTTCCTCACTTCGATCTAATCTCCTTTCTCTCACTATTCCTTCCACTTCGATTTACTACCTAAAGTACATAACCGCCTTCAGTACCTACCTTCAAGAATCTTCAACATCGTCCCATACTTTCACGTACTATCCTTCTATATCGTCATTAAAATCACATTATATATTTAATTATTACCATAAATGAAACTCTGTAACGGACCATATATTTTTTTTAAACTACCTCCAACGCACCTAATATGAGCTATTAAACTCCTGTTTGGCCAAGTGTCAGTGTACTATTAAGTCAATAGGCACTGTTTAACGGGCGCCATATCAATACTACAATAATCTTGCCTTTTCCTTCACTTACATTCCGGTTAATTCTTCCTTTCACTTAAGAAATGCTTTTAGGACTACAAAAATCCGATTTCGAACGTCCGATGTTGCTGAATATCTTTCCATTCACGCACAAATTTGAAACTGCCTTCTCCTAATTAAATTATTCTCCTCAAACTATATTTAATTATTACTATAGTTTTCTGGTGTAAATTAACTCTTAAACTACAAAGTAGGTGGGTAAGATACATATGATGGCCACAAGTAAAAGAAGGTCACATACTACCCTGAGAGGTGACGTAAGGCTGTGACGTGTGGCAGGGGATGAAAGTACACCAGCCATGTTAAATGGAAGAGAAGTAAAATTGGGATAGGGAAGGTACGAAGACTTGGTCGTGTTTCGGTAGATTAGTTACTTGATCTGCTATTAAAAGATTGGAAAAAAATCCTCACTCAATGTGTCTCTCAATGTTGGCGCGTTTGTTCTTTCTAAGATCGTAATGAAATGGACAGAAACCGAGAAATAAGCAGTCACAAAAATTAAAAGACGCCTCTCTGAGGTAATTGTGGTCTATTGGGTCAGATAAACCAGGGACACGATTCAGAACTTCACCATGTTTATGTGGCTTTGTGATCGTAAGCCAAAGGCCAATATTCCACCGATGGTCTTAAAGAAAAGCAAGTCATATTTGCATGACAAATTGGCATTGTACCACTTGAGAGAATACATCAATCTTTTGAAAAGTACGAGGGTAGTCAGCGAGGCGAACTGTGCAACGCGATAGAGAGGAAAAACTTAATCGTAGGCAATTAATGAGTGGCCGGTTCCGGTTCGAAATATGTTTATCGCCTCAGGGGATCAGAGTGAGGTTGGTTGCAGCAGGACCAGCCAAAATGAAGTCGCATGTAAAATAGATAATAAAGTTCTATTGGAAAGAAAGTCGGGAAAATCTTCACGCCGAGACAAAAAGCCGACGGCTACTCTTCGGACGTGGCCTTAAATGTTCCGTGTTTTTCCATTGGAAGAGTCCTTCGATCCGTGAAAGACCAAAGGATGGGAAGGCCATCGCCAGGAACATACATTCACTAATAGAACACATGGCAGAGGAAACCATCAAATTCGATTTCCGTGCATTGCCGTTTTATTTCTGATTGCATATTATCATCGCAGTTTAGCAGGGGTCACCTCGATGAAGTTTCTTTTTATCAATCCAAAGAGTTTTATAGCGTAGAGGTAAAACTTCCGCAGGAAAAGAGCGGGAAGGTGAATGCTAAGGTCACCAGAATATTCTCGTACAGGAGAGGCCGGGCTACTGTCCCGGCGGTGCCCCGGGCAACAGCCGGCAGCTCTAAATTACGGTATAATCCGAGAAAACACTTGTTTTTGTCATGCTTAAAGCAAATTAATATTTCATAAATGATAGCAGCACAATTTATGAGACATTAAAATGAACATATATGCGTGAACAAATAAATAATTATTAATGTGAGCGTAAGTAAGCCTGGATATAGTGTTGGATGGAAAGAGGGGAAGCCATTAAATGGCAGAACACCGATGAGCGATTTTACTTCTGTGAAAAAAAAAAGTTTTCTGAGCCACCTCTGGATGAGGAGAGATATAAAAGCATATTTTGGATCGTGAGCACAGTATCACTCTTGTTCTGCACGGAGAACTAATTGAGATAAATAAGACTTGGGATGTGTTTTTCATTATTTGCTAGTATTAAACTTTTTGCACAAGAACACCAACGTTAAAAACATTTTTTTTTTACTTTCCTTAAACCCATATCCCACGGAACAAACTTTTCTTAATCGACGGCCTACTCTAAACATTGTATTGAATAGGAATCGTACGATTTTTTGAAGGTAATTGTCTGTGAGTCCGTTTTCAGGATTGCCATATGTTTTTATAAGTCTTCATGTGAACACCTATTAGAACAGTGAGGAACAACCAGTGAGGAAAGATCAGTGAGGAAGAATTACCTATTAGAAACCACTAAACTAATAATAAAAGTGTATTTATTCAGTTATAAAACTATAACAATCGCACAGTCATTGCGCAGATAATCGTTATGGCTCAGTTTGCGTGACTTTGCGTTCTTATTGTTACCGCTCATAAATAACATTTCGCGATTACGTTCTTCCCAACTTTTGCAAATTTTAGGATCTCACAGTACAGAATATCATTCACCTGGACTGGGCATCTAATTCTGACCCACCGAGCTTGTGTTCAGTAGGTTTCAGACAATTAAGCTACCCAAAACGCCTTTCATTAACAGTGATTTCATTTAGGCTGAGACTAAACGTTCTCCCGTGCATATGTGCGGAAGTACTCCACTGTGGCATACCAATGATACCACAATGGAATACTTCCATACTTCCAGCATGGTCCCAGAGTCCACGAAGTTAACGCTACTTTAAAACATGGTTATTTGTTTGTATTGGGCATATTCAAAGTACTGTGGCAATAGTAGAGGCAGTAATGTAAGCTAAGTCAACCTTTAAATAGAAAAAAAACCTCGTGGGAATAACATACTCTTATAAAGAATCAAAAGAACTTTACATCTCCTCCGGTTAATGTTGGACTTATTCATTAGTAACGCATTTCACACTGATTAACTACCTCGACCGCTTTGACATCAACCTAACGGCCTGCAGAAAATGACAAGGATAAGTGAAAACCGATCGAGGACATAAAATAGAGAATATAGCCAAATCTTTTTCGTCGAACAAAATCCTCCGCTACTAGTCTGCGGCGATTTATTTTCAGGAATAACCTATTTAAAGACTAGTTGGCTTGATTTTTTTTATTTCAAAGATTCTACATTCCATTTTATGGAAAATTGGAAATCAATCTATAATTCGGCGCTCAGGTGACTCCAGGGACCAGCGTTAAGCCTCGATATACCATTTCATTCTAAGATTTCGGATTTAAAATTGCTAGGAGGAATACAGAGGAGGAAGGCACGATATATGAATATCAACGAAGTGAACCAAGTAATCGAGATCACTGGCTGCGCTTATTCATAGATAATGAGTGACACCGCTTTAAATCACTGTTCATAATACCCCAAATTGATTAAAAACTCGAGAGATCGTAATAGAGAACACCGAGTGAATATTGTTTATCGTTGACACATCTTATAATAGTACTAGAAAAATTAGCATACTTCGTCTGCTTAAAACAGTAAATAAAATAACTAAAAGACTTCAATTGTTATTAACATTTTTCTAAAAAAATAAACTGGACAGGTTATCAGACAGGTCAGCTATCAACTAAAATACGTATTCTGTAAAAACAAAATGCTAAAATTATTAACTGGCTTCAATGGAATAGTCATGTGATGAATGTCAGTTCATATCCATTTTGTTCCTACATAGGGACGAATAGACAAAGCAAACCAACTAATGTGATATGATAACACACCTTATCCCTATACAGCGTATCTATCTACTCCGTCAATATAATTATATTTTTTATATAATAGACGCGTACAAAATTCTTCCTGTGTCACTCCAGCTATACGGCGCAATTATCCCATGAAGTTACACTGTTACCATGTTCTTCAGGAATTGAATAAAGCAGGCTGTTCAATTATCAGTTTCTTGTAATATTCCGTAACATCGAAAATATAACGCATTTGAGTAGTTTTTGTAAATCGATAACGTTATTTCCATCAAAAATCGAATTTTCCTGCGTCACAATGATATAAATTAATAAAATAAACAAAAACTGACTTGCAAATGAATGGAGCAGCACTGAGACAAATTTCAGGTCATATCCATAAAATATTTTAAATACTAACGTGATAAATTATCATATTTCAGTGTTTCAATTTCCTTCGTCAATATTGGAGATAAGCAGGCTTCGTTTTTGCACACTGGTAGCTTCACGTTATAGTACATAATATAGGATTAGTAGATGTGTAAGTAATTCTCGCGACATTACCAATGTACTCACGATGCTACAGTGTGCAATAAAGCATGCTCTGTATCTTGGCTTGGCAGGAAACAAGAGTAGCGGACCAAGGTTTTCGATTATGAATAACCCTTCTTCAAATTTCATGTAAGAAAGATCTGGAGTTATCCGATAGACCACTGACGCTCCAAGTCAAAGCAATACGCCACCAAGATATTCTCCCTGCGGCAAAAATACCAAGAAGTCCCCGATTTGAGAGGACCCTCCACTTAAACATCTAGAAATCACTGCTGCCGAGAGACTTATCGAATTCGAAGGTTGAAGTAATCATGACGAAAGTATAGTTCCGCCTAGTCTAACCATATACGGGTCCCTTCCCACGAAGAGTCGCTCCCGAATCGGAATCCAAATATAGAAAAACGGAATGGAACTTATGCGAAGGAAGAAGGTGCGTGATATACACTGAATATAATATGCATCGGAGAGGAGATTTGAACGCTCGTCCGACTTACCCCGCCGCTGGAGACTTTAATGCTCGGTCTCTTTAATTATGCGCGAAAAACGAGACGCGTCGTCCCTCATTATACGGTTCTGTGGCCGGGGCCACCGTGGGGTGATATGAAATGCCACCGCTCCGGGGACCACGCCACGTTAATGGACCGGGGGATCGGTCACGCAAGGGGGTCCTTTTGAGAAGAGTGTGTTAGCGATTTCCCTCAGGGCTTTTCGGGAGTCCTCTCAACCCGATTTCAAATTCTACGTATCGTGGTGGATAGCATTTAAAGTCTATAAGGGCGTGTGCGCTCTAGACCGCTCTATCTCCGGCCCCCGGGGCACAAAACGCAAATTTCGCTCCTTTTATTTCCGTGGCAGGGAGGTAAGCCACCGTGGATGGAGAGGCTGCTCCGTGAGCGACCGGCTTCCCCTCGCGGCGCAAGTCGGAAGCTTCGCGTGCGTGCCGACCCGAAGTAGAAGGCCTTCCTTTAGACTGGGCGCCATTCGGAATAATCATCGGAGGCAATTTCATCTGATTAAAAAGAGCCTCTCTTATGCCCTTGCCGCGCCTCTTCAACCTCCAAAACTCCGCATGCTATCGCCATATTCACTTCATCGTTCTCATAGTGTCCAAGATAATACGTGGGAGCATAAATCCTTTCAAATGTTTATATGATTGCAGTTCAGTAGTCAAGTAGTAAAGCTCTCGTAGATGACACGGCTTTAAATACAGAATAAAGTATATTCAACTCGAATGGATGAAAATTAATAGAGTTTAAATTTAGTTATGATTTAACTTTTCGTGATTTGAACGCGATGCTACTGTAAAATATTAAAGAGAAACCTCCGCCATTGTTTTCAATTTTCACGGATCTGAAACAAGAACACGAATTAGACAAAACAAATTAACGTGAGACAACTATAAGACCGTAAGTTCAGCAACAAACCTCAAAATAGGACACAATTGTTTCTATCACCAAGAAGAAAAGAGAGATGCGATTTTATTTAAACGAGTAACTTCGTTGCCTTATGCGTCCAAATGTTGAGCAAAATCGGAAATATAGGAAAAAAGACGGAAAAATCCTAAATGCAGAGTACTTTGACTTCATAAAAATGTAGAGGAACGAGGGAAGCCATTTTAGCTCTGTGGCTTCTTACACAAAGAAAAATGCGTGACGATCAGTCAACTTATTCTGTATTCAGTCAAATGGAATAAGGCATTTGACAAAATAGACAGGAATGGAATGCTGACAACTATAAGGATATAGCTGTGGCATATTACGATAAGAGAATAACTTTCGGAGAACCGTTGGCAGAGAAAATATTCGGAACCAATAAAAATGAAAAAAGTAGAAAATGAAATTAAACTTTTAATTTCATCACAAAGAAGTCAAATTAATTTATTAATGAAAAATGGCAAAAAACCACACACGTCAAGGAACGATCAGCTTCTTAAGATTCGCTGATTGCAAAACAATTTAGCCCAAAAGAAAGAATTAGCAATGGAGCAATACAACTTGCTGATTAGCATAAAGAAAACTAAAAAAAAGAATTGGTGTGCTTAAGACCACACGGACTGTAAACTTCCATGGCGATATTCCGATAAATATAATATATAAAAAAACTCCACCACAAAGAATAGATCCTGAGACCTTCGGTACCTGGGACGACGACCCTAACCACTACGCCATATTACTCTGTTACAGAGAGAGAGCGTTCTCTTGAGTTTACATTCGGCATGCTAAGCGTGACGTGAGAACAAGAGCGTGACTCCCAGAATCCGATTTACCGCCAGCAGAATTTTCTTAGAGTGGTGCGCCTATGAAGTTTACACTTCAAAAAATTAGCTCGTAGGCTTCCGCGGATGTGGTGTTGACTGTTTATTTTTTCGGGATTCATTCCGCGATGTTTAAAATTGCAAAAAACACAAAGTTACACATTGAGTAGAAAGCTATAACGAATTTTTCAAATTTAAAAATTCCGGAAACAATGGGAGTCCTCACTCATATATAAAAAGACGAGCGAGACTAAAGAATCAGTTCAGTTAACCTGATGAAGCTGGCAGGAGGACCAGCGAAATATTGTTTTTTGCAATTTTAAACATCGCGGAATGAATCCTGAAAAAATAAACAGTCATCACTTCAAAAATTGTTTGAAAAGACTTACCAGAAGACAATATCACGATAAGACGGGGACAGCAACGAGTAAAATATGCTCTCTGGAATGTAAAAGTATCATAAATGGAGAAAACGAGGAATATACCAAGAAGAGCGCGGAATATTTCAGGCAGGTAAAGTACTAGATCAACAGAGTGCTAACAGAAAGAAGCACAACGTGTGCGTTGAAAGGTGTCAGTTAAATTTGAAAAATATGAGGAACCGCCATCATTTTGACGAAATTACGTCTTTAGAGCTTTTCAACATGGTACATCATAATTTCACTGGTATTTTTCAGTACTTTCATACACATTAGAGCATTTTTTCCCAGAATGTGTGACATTCACTGATCATCGTAGCATGCCCTCCACATATTATGATTGCACAACACATATTAATTGAAAAAAAACTAAGGCGAAAAGAGAAATCAAACTTTAACGTCACTTATTGATTCCCGTATGACGCATACATACGCTTTCCAGCGGTCTTGATCGGTTAATGGTCCTTATGGACTCTTTACTAGCAATAAACTTCATAACTAAAATGTCATATAAATGGACTTCCGCTTACAGTCTGGGATCGGATCGCAAAAACATCATCATTTCGAATATTTCCCTCATTTTCCATAATAAATCAGTAGATAAAGTACTATATTAACGAACAACGGCAATAATTCCATCCTTTCCTGGAAGCTTTTCATGCCAGCACACATCGCTAGGGGCCACGTGGGGGGTATTACCGACCGTTAGATGCTGGCGTGCGTTACCCCATAACGTCCAATACCCTGAGGCTCGAACAGTATCGCGACTCTCTCTCTGATTGCGTGATCATATTTATTCGATTTCTCTTAAGCATTTGAATATTTGGCTCATTTACATTAGAAGTGGCGTCGAACCTCATACGAAAGGGGTATGCCCACCACTCAAAAATATCTGTCTATTTTATAATAATCCTCACGAAAATTATTGAGCCATTCTACTTTAGATTTCACTTCATTCGTGAGTTTTATAATGTGATTTCGTAATTATATATTCGCCCAATTATAGCTAGTCGCAATTACGAAGGAATCATTGATGTATTTTGGCTCATGGTATGGTAGTTACAATCATTGACAACTCAGAGAGGCATCTATACTTTCGGAAGAGAAATTAGAACCTTAAAGAAAAATATAGACCGAATCATGATAAAGTACAACATTAACAAAATTCATCCCCATAAAAATCATTTCACGTTTCTAACTATTTTAACAACGGCCGACCATGATACCGACACTGAATGCCAACTGAAACTGCTACTCAACTGAATAGGCGTTGAGAAAAACTATACGAGTTACGCCTCACGATAAAAAAACCTGATGAATGACACGCATGGAGGAGTAAGAAGACCTTATCCTTTCCGCACTTGCAGAGAATCCGCCCATTAAACGAGTGACTAAAAATAACTACACATAATTGACGTTCATCTAGGGGAAAATGATTCGCTGATTCTACATACGTGCTGCCATGCCAGCCGTCACATGGGTATGCAGCAGAGGGTGTTAGAACACGAGCCGTAAAATGCAAGCAACCGTAAAAAAATAAGGACGGAATAAATCAAGCCAGTAATGAGGGACGTCAAAGTGAAGATTAATATATGGGAATGAAAGGCCTAGCCATCAGGAAAGCGGAGTGGAGATCTGCACCAAACTGATCTTCGGATTAATGACTCATGCTGTACTGGTGATGAGAATGCCTTTACACTTTTCTCAACATGTCTTCTAAATCTCAAACCATGAGAATTCAGTCAGCAATTTCGTATTTGTGCATCTTTATTCAATGTCATTTCCTATAACGTGACACGCAAAAAATTAACTGAATATTAATATATCAACGAAATGGAGCTAAACAAACAGTAGAGAGATATGAATTCTAGTCTTGGAAATCAATGGCACGATTTCCCTTACACAGAAAATCTCTTCCCGCGCAAGGTATGTCATCTCAAAAATACCATGGTCTCTAGCATAATGTGCTACATTCAGTATTGGGACTGGAAAATCGATTTCGATTTTAATCGAAAATCGATTATCACATTCCGATTTTATATTTAATCGAAGTCGACTTTTTGTTTTGAATAATCGATCAAAATCGATTCTAGCCGATCGATTTTCGATTTTTAGCTTGCTACAGCATTTTAATTTTGCCAATCGAGCTGCGCCAGTTCGCAAACCACCCTCCAGTCGACCTCAAGTCCAACCCCAATCCACTACAAGCCTGGAAGAAGATTAAGGGAGAATATCCCCACGTATGCAAACTAGCCAGTAGGATTTTATCCATATAGTTGCCTCTACCGTCCCGTGTGAGCGACTATTTTCTCACGCCGGGTTAATTACAAACGGGTGAGAAATCGATTATCCGGAAAACATATAAATAAGTTAGTTTTTTAAAGGTCCATCCCTGAGGAATACTGGTTTTGCAAACAAGAAATAAATAAAATTCTGTTTTTCATTTGGTGGTAGGTATGCCCACTTTTCAATATAGGTACAATTCTTATTGCTACTAAACTATATGTAATTATCTGGTATGGGTTATTACTTTCCTGCATACCTTATTAATATCTTTAAAATAATATATTGTATCAATAAATTTAACCGTATTCAGTTCTTATCTCTAGTGCTTCCACTAACCCATATTTTGCATTTTGTTACAACAGCACATCCGTATTTCAGCAGACAAATACTTTACTATTTTAAAATATTGATTTCAATTTTTCGATTATTTTGGACAAAAAATCGAGTTTTTAGAAAATCGATTTTGAAAACCAAAATCGAAAGTCGATTAATCGAAAATCGATTCTGGATTAAAATTTCCAATCCCTAATTCAGTATTCTCCGCGGCTTCGACGACAGAAGAACAATTTGTCACAATAGACTTTCGATTAGGGAAAGCTTTCGGAAATACCTTACGAAAGTTTGTATTCCAATGGATAGTGACGCCGATACGCAAATTGCTGTGTAAATAAATATCCTACGGTAACGGTTTTTACTCTTGCGAATATATCTTTTCTAGCGCCCATAGTATCCCGATCATTTAAGGGCCCGAGATATAAATAAAAAGGTAGGTTTTTGATACACAGTGAATTCTGTCTGCACATTAAGAACATCTACATACTACCCCGCAAGCCGCCTCAATAGGCGTGTGGCGGGGGGTATTAGGACACCAGCCGTTTACATATAAAAAGGAAACGCTCTAATGAAATTACGCCTTGCATTTATTAAAGTCCCTTATTGTTCGGGGGAAAAACGAATTCCCATACCTATGCGTTCGGCAAAATATCTCTCTTAATTTATCGTTTCTGTCGGACCTGGAAATATAGTGCATAAACATAAACTATTCTATCAACAATGTTGCTGCGTAATGAATGTTGCACAATTCCGAACTCAAGTTGCCTCACAATCTGGAAAAACTCGGTCCCCTTATAACGTTTAATTTAACTAAAAACATTTTATGCAATTAACAATGCATTTTTGATTTCAATGCAAATGTTAGATTTTAAGATCTGACAGCAACTCTGTATAAAATGATTTTCGCCCGTAAAGGATATTACAAAAACTTCACAACTGGTATTTACATTTAAATAAACATATACAGTTTTAACAACAGATAATCACCAAAATAATACATAAATGTAGCTTTCTGATTGTTATAAATATAAAATGAAAGGTACTCTAACATATTATCATCATCATCAGCATTGGTCGTTCAATCTGACTGCCGTGCTTGACTGCAACCCTCATACTTCCCTATCTAATGCAAGTTCCCTTACTCCCTTGTAGTTCTCTTTGTCTACCTTATCCTTTATGTGGTCCATGTATTTATTTCTTGGTCTTTCTCTCGGGGCTTATCCCTCTACTTTTCCTTCAACTATATTCCTCTCATACTCATTGGGCCCCAGGGTAAGCCCAACAATCCATCGGGTTCTTCTTATCTGTATAGTGATCCATAAGGTCCTTTCCTCTTCTACTCTTCAGTATACATCTTTATTTCTTATTTCATCCGTCCATTTGATCTTCAGTATTCGCCTCCAATACCAGGTATCGAATGCTTCTAACCTTTTTCGGTCTGCTGGTTCTTGTTTCCTATGGTAGCTTGAGCGAGATATCACTTCACTTATAATTTGATGAATTTGACCTCATTTTATTGAAAAAGCTCTCAACTTTAGATTATATCAAAATATTAGCCCCTTGTCCAACTAATTTTCGAGCAACTTTCCTAAAAACACCTACGTTGCTTTGGATGGGATTCATTACGGCTGTCCGCTCAAGAGGGAAAATATTGAAAAAATTAGGAATTTACAACACCTACCTACATTTCGTCAAAAAAACGAACGGTGTGTATTTTGTATGTTTCCTAATAATTTTTTTCAATAAATCAACTACTCAATGTAGTAATGTTATAAGAATGGCAAAAACAACCTTCTGTTTTGAAGGCGTTTTCACCGTGCGACGTGAAAAAATGAGTCAAGTTAGAGACCTATGAAGATATATTAATTTCATTACTGAGAATTGTTGTCACATATAAATATATTTCTGCGACATTAATATTACAATATTTACTTCGTACTTTTTACAGAAGCTGAAATTAAATAATAATATTCGAATATGGTCTCCATTATGGCTAAGGAAATATCTCGCCCAAACTACCTTGATAGTATTATCTTCTTTGTACACAGTAGCGACCTTTTCGTCATGTACGCTTTCTTAGATTGTTCAGCTTAGGCTGTTCAACGCTTGATGTTCGTCGTACTTCTTCCACCCCACGTGATGGCGCTTCGGTGGTAGGTGAAGGAATCCACTTGCTGTAATTTCTCTCCTCTTAGTAAGACTTTTGTATTCAGCTTCTCTCTTCCGCATACTAGGACATTCGTCTTATTCTTATTTATTTTCATGTTATATTCTTGGAGTACATTATCCATTGTGTTCAGTGATATTTTATGTTCATCTCCATTTCCTGCAGTGACTGCGATGTCATCTGCGAAGCGGAGCATGTTCATTCCTTCTCCGTTAACCATAACTCCGCTCAATCCCATACCTATCTCTTGTCTTCACTTATTGCCTCCTCCAAGTGTATGTAGGACAGCGCGTGAAAGGTTGCATCCTTGAGTAGCTCCTTTGTTAATTTTAGCCATTTATTTTCATCCGTCCCTCATTCGCATTGTAACGACTTGCTTCTTGTGTAGTTGTTAGATCATTCTTCTGCCGTTGTAATCCTTTCTGAGTGTTTCCATCTACCTGAATATCTTATTCCATTCATAAGTATCAAAGCACTTTTATTATTATCAAAATATTGACTTAAAATTTGTCGCAGCCGATATTTTAACAGTATTTATAAATGAATAAGTTGGCTTTGTTTCGTTGACCGGGTAATAAACAAACTATATTTTAGCCTTCAAAATAATTAGAAAGTTAATAATGCTAATCGGAACAGTGGGTCACAATGTGTTCGTCAAAAAATATTGTCCGTCTATGTTTTACGAATAGGAATAGATGACCTGTTGATAACGAATAAGGTACCGATAGAGAGAGATGGCAATCACCCAAAACGAAGTAGCTCTATTTTCTTTTTAAATTCCATTCATGCGGTCATAAGAGACCCCATCACCGAATTCCACCTTTCCATTACAGCATCAAAGTCGAACTTTTATCCTGTGATCAGATACAATCTTAAGATAGCTTCATCGTAGTATTTTTAGCCTAAAAAAGGCATTTTTTGGATGAGCAGCGTCCTGAGCACTTACCTATTCATGACTCTTCAGATTGCCATCCACACTTACGACCCTCAGTGTGTTTTGAATTAATCTGATTCTGGACCACTTGTAATCTCGGATAACAGAGGGACATAATGTCAAACAAATGTGAAACGTAAGATGTGTTTGTGTTTCGTTTGTTGTATTTGTGTTGGATTGTTTCATTTATTGTTTTGTAAAAAACTTAAAAGAGGAAGGTTTTGTTTATTTAGATTTATGTCATGAGCAGGCTATGGTGACAACAAGACATGTAAATATTTATAAGAGAGGAAGGAACATTGATGAGAGAGAGACTGAGATAAAAGATTGGAATAAATCTAATAAAAAAATTACATAATATTGACACAACAAAACAGTACCAAATCGGAACACGGGTAGGCTATTAGAACCAACCTATCATGGAAAGATGCAATAGAGCGTTCCATATATAGTTGACAGCATGAGCTCATATGGAGATTCGTTTCCTGAGCAAATCTCCATAAGGCTTAAGGTGCGATGTTGCCAATAGCAGCAAGAAAATTAACATTATGCTACGAACTGCACATTTTGTAGTATTCCAAAATGCAATTATTATTCCTTGAAGTAACATACTAAAACGTAGTGCAGTGTTGTAAATGGTTGTTACGTGGCATAAACATAAGCTCACGGAGCGTAAGTTTGGCAACACTGCTCTCCGTAAGGCCCATATTGTCAACTGAATGTGGAACGCTCAATAGCAATGGAAACGAGACATTCGGCCAAATACCAACCCTATCCTCCACTCTTGATCCTCCCCCCCCCCGCTACTTCCCCCCCCCCTTAGCCCCCTTCCCCCAACTCCATCATTCCCCACCCCCTTTAGGGCCCCCTTCCCCTCGTCCCCGCTTATAAGCACGCCCACATTTTCTCGGAAGGCGGCTATCCTCGGTTCCATCGGCCGGTCCCATTTCTGATCCCTCCACGCCTTCCCCGCCAACCCTTAACCCTGCCGCCCCTTCACTCCTTGGAAAAGAAACCTTCAAACGCGTCGAAACTTCATCACCCAATCATCAACACTTTCACTCACGAAATTAATCCGAAAATTATCAGTTCCGTCCGTATATTTTTCCGAGCAGTTAATTATGGAGTCCCCAAGAGGTTAAGCACATCAAGGCGATGAAAATGGATATCTGCACATTTTCACGGCATTCCTTCGAAATGGACTTCATTGCTGTAAAATAGCATCTTTCTCCCTTTTTATTCTTTCGCCCACGCCCGTTTATATTAGCCTCAATCACCTCATAACACCTTGTCCAATGATGTCTCGAATGTATAGTTTTCGTGAAGCATTACTAGTCGTCTATATCATGAAATTGGAGAAAACTTTCCCGAAATACTCTTGAAAACCTGATTAGTACTCTGATAATCAAAATATAATTGCCAGAAAATAATATTATGGGGATAATAGTCATCCTGTAGCCTAGATATGGTCAGCTTTGTCCACATGGAGGCATAGTTTTTCGCCAAAAGGAGTTACATCACTTTACGATGATAAGATCATGCAATCGATATGTATTGAAAGAAAACTTAACCAAATTATCTCCAGCAAATTGAGTTCTGAACTGTAAAAAAATTATTCAATTCAAGCAATTCACGGAAAATATATATCACAAGCTATTATGATCCCTCATTGCCCGTGGAAAAAAAATGAAGTTTAAACCTCTCCGTCCTGCAATCTATTGTCTTTGTCATGTACGATTGATCGATTTTACCAGAGTATTGGTGCCTGTAAAATGTGTTGAACGTCTTCCGAATGATGAGCCGATTGTCGTCCTATCACGCTACCTTACTGAATTTCAGATTCACCAAAACCCTTTTAAATGGAGCTACTGTCGGAAATGGATGCATTTTGCTAACGGTTTTTCATGAGTTAGCGGTTATAACATATAGTTTTTTTTTACTTTACTTAATACAGCTGTATTTTTAATATTAGTTTGATAAGTAGAACCTTGTTGAATACTTTCTTGAAATCCAATGTTATCTCGCTTACTGAATTTTTCATTTTCCCTGATTTTAGAGCAATAGGTATGCCAATAGTCGCAGCCGGCACACAAAATGGCTGGTAATGAAAATACCATGGTAACGGTATTTCCAATGATATTCCATCTGTACTCCGTATCACATCAAGTTGATCCAAACGTATCGCAGTAACCAGTTGAAATTCAAATATGAAAATGTGTTCGCTTTTTCTTTGTTTACCTCCTTACACATCAATATTAGTTTTAAAACCACCACAGACAATTTTGAAAACCCCCTTGACAACAAAGTTGCGATAAAAACATACTTATAATCTACGTTTGAATATAGAGACCCTAGGGCTTTTCAGTGTCTAGGCATAGGGAACTTCATGACAATTGCCAGCAGAGAATTTGAGGTCCGTGATAGTGAATATTGGGTAGTTGAGTGAGAATATGTCGTAAGAACTCTCGTAGGGACCTCTGGAAAGAGCCTCAGCCCCTGTGACTCAAATCTCTTGTGTATGCAATCTACACTCCGACGCCATTCTCTTTACAGGTGAATGCCACCCAGTATAGCTACCCCTATGATTTTCTCGGATTAGAAACATCGCATTCAGTGATCATATCACATTTTCGTTGTACATGTATACATCATGCAGCTACTATAATGCATGAGCATGCCATAAGATAAAAATTACATCATTTATCGCATGGCTGGACAAATCCTGATGACTCATAACGCAATGCGATATCTCATGATATAGTTGTTGTTGTGTTTACAAAATTGGCTTCTAAGTCCGAGGACACGGGTTCGAATATCGGCAGTAACGGAGAATTGCAGCGAAGACTCGATCTACTGGGCGCTAGAAGAAGAGTACTTTGAGTACAGAATCTATCCGTCAGATGGAACGAACAACTGCATACACCATGATGCCTACTGACAACAGTACGCTAATGAAGATGCGATGTCATGTATATCTCCATCCTTCCTCCATCACCTAACCAACGTATCAAAGTGTTCTTAAGGGCGGCTGGAGCGGTGATCTTGGGTCAATGAGGACACATTTTAATGATCTTTTAAGTAATTCGAAAAAATATTCTTAGACGACATTTCAATTAAGTGCATCAGTTTACGCGGTAAAACGCACCATACATGCAGTAACGGAAATGATACAACAATTATATTTTAATGTTTTTCCTTAATGTGCTTTGACCCAGGTATCGCTTCATCGATGACTTGGGCCACATTATAAAGAAAAAAGATCTCATCATTCCAATGAGAACAAAACATCAGCCACTTAATGCCTTAATTTTCTAGATCTTTGTTTTTAAAAAGACCAGACATCATACATGAGAAATGGTACGGGTATGCACTCCAGGGAACTTTATTTTTTTAAATAAGGAATTTCTAAAGCATAGTTCTCGTCAGAAAATTAACAGTGCGTAGTTTTTATGCTTTCTAAGCTATTTTTTTAATAAATCAACTACTCAACGCAGTAACTTTTGCAGAATATCAAAACATTCTCCGGTTGTTAAGGCATTTACAGCGTACAGCGTGAAAAAAAATTAGTCAAGTTAAAAATAATAATTATTATTATTATTTTTGTTTAACGTGCTTCGACAGCTAAGGTCACGTCGCACTTCCTGTCTGCCACGTGCAGGCAGGGGCAACAGCACTCGGACGACGTAAAGTTAAAAATTTATAGGTACATGTATAGGTATTTAGTTAAATACTGAGAATTTCAGTTATCAAAAACAAACATTTTGCGTAATTAATATAACAATATTTAATTCGTGGCTTTTGACAGATGTTTTAATTTAAAAATAAAATTTCAATATGGTCTCTATTATGAATAGGTAAAAATCTCGCTCAAACTATACCTTAATAAGAGAATGTTATGACTATAGTTTTCGCCACGGCATTCGATATTTAGACGATTATATGGAAATATGTTTTTTCCGAATATTGGGCTCGGCGTGACACCTTGACATTTGTTAAGAGTAATTATAATATTAATAAATAAATTATTTCCGGTTAAGAAGAAAATCTGTGCATATGTTGTCGAATTATTAAGAAATGTATGTCATGTGCCATGGATACGCGTTAAAATAGCATTGAATTGCCAAAAAACCAAATCGGTACGGTGTAATATTTTTCACTTCTTTCTATAGTACCTACGTATCATCAATTTAAACACGTACCTATACAAAATTTCAAGCAAATCTGTACATTAGTGTTGGAATCAAGTGTTGACGGAGCGAAATGGCTGCAGGCGCAAATGTTTTGATCTGACAACTGTTTCAAATAACTATTGCCGTTGCCCTCTGTGCTGTGCAGATGTAACTGATGAAGCTGAAGCTGACTGTTTCGTCCTCTATTCCGTTCCAGTTGCACTGCACGTGTGGCTGCGTTGCGTTTACAATTTGTTGGATTTGAATCTGTTGCATGTGGTTGCCGGTTTATTCAGCCAACATATGTCCGCCCGTCATTGCAGATGGAATTAGAACTGTGAAGTACCTTACCTATTTTTCATGAATCCAAATGAAATTGTTACTATATTTAAGTGAAATATTTCTTATTACATAGAATGCAGAACTACTAGCCATGTACAAACAGCGCCGATCGACCGCCTGTTGTTTGGTGTGACTCTTAGCTGTTGTCCGCAACAGTGATTTTCGCGGAATTGTTTCGTTTTGAAACTGTTTCGGTTGCGTAACAGTTGCAACGAAACTGCTGAGTTCTTTTAACGCCACCTCAACTGTGCGTACACAAAAATTGCTCCAACCACCTTAACGATGCACACGACCTCAGTTGTCGGCCGTCTCACGTGACCACTACGATATTTTATGAATATCGCAGTCGATGCACGGTCATGTTTCTCACCCTTGCGTTCGAGAGATACCTCTGGAAATTAAGTCGAGGGGGAGGTGGGTGGGGAGGGGGGAGGGGGGATTGGCGAGGCTGGTTTTGCATCTGTCCTTCGCTTCGACCGGCGGCGCGGCGATTCGTAGAGTGCATTCAATTCATCGGCTGATCGCAGCGCAGTGCATTGGCGGAGTTTGAATGGAGCGAGTCTAATGGGACACGATGACGGTAAAGGGTAAGGGGGAGGAAGGAGGGAAACACGTTCTCGCGAGCACACAAGAGAGTGAAATGGAAGTTTATTTGCCTTCCTTCGTCCCACTCACCCACCTCACCTCACCTGCGTCGCACAGCTCCCTTCATACATGGAGAAACCAATGAATGTCCCATACACCGCGTCACGGCGGACAATTCAACGATGAATATCATTCAGAGATCGAAAGGGGTTTTACACCACCTAGCTCTCAATGGGCACCTCTTTGGAGATATGAAAAGGTTTTGCCAACGTTCCGAGTCTTGCGCGCACCATTGTTGATAAAACCGATTGTTGGCTGCGCCGCGGAGGCTAGTTTCAAACTGACTGTCGTCTATTTTCAAACGTCGCGAGGAAACCTTTTAGAGAGAGGTGGTAGCTGTCGGACGTCACTTTTCATCTTACAAGGCTGGAATCGTCAGCAAATATTACTCGAGAGAAATAAATTCAACAATTCATGCCATCACATTCGACACGTAGCATTCTGAAAGTGGCTGCGTCATACTGACATCAGTCGCATCTAAATGATCGAACCTATGTCACATGCAGTACAATTTAAGGAACCAAGTAATAAATATCTATCAGCTAAAATAGAAGAAATTACATTTAAGTGGAGAAAAACAATTTTTTAATTGTTATTCTAGTGCAAGCGATCAAATAAATAGCTTCTAAGTCATAGTTTACCGGAATATTATGCGTTTAAACAGAAACGGTATTTCCCATTTTTTTATTTAAATGAACTGCCACTTATATCATATTTCAGACATCAAAATTTCATAATATTCCTGCCTATTCCGTTGACGATTAAATAAACATTCATCAGTACACAAACATACAGCATTAAATTTGTTTAATACGTAAGCTTACCTAAGCTTTTCTGGCTGATTAGATACTTTAATAACTTCCTTAGACCTTATAAGTAAGTCAAAATTAGTATTACAATTAAATATTTTCCTTTTTCCTCTCAATTACCATTCAAGATCATTGAAACTAATTGAATTGTTTTGTAACAATCACTGGGATTGTACTGTGACACCATTGACACTGTAAATGAAATAATTGATTTAACAGAAGATTACTCGGATTTACTGTGCTAGATTGCAAGGCCTCTACAACTTTCTCAACACTGGTTTTCCTATCAGTGCGTAACCCGTTAAGCAGGCATCAAATAGTTAAAACTTCCTATAAAAACGCCAACGTTTGCAATATTGTGTACTGTCGTAAATAGACTCAAGGTATCTAAAGTAAACAACTTAACCTACCAATGATTATGCTCTCCGGTTCGAAGCGGAAAAATTTCGAATGAACTTCTCCGATTTGAAGCCGAGCGTTGGTGCTTGATCTTAAGGAACACCAGTTGGGAGTGGTTCAGCAACCCAAAAAAAAAGAAGCACAAATTCAATTAAGAGATTTCGATGATATGGGATATTAAGATTGACTGACATCAGGCATCAGAGCAATCGAAGAAATTCATAACGGTACATTCGCCCTTCTTGCACGTGTTCTCACGCTATCCGTGTCAATGCAGGACGTCTGCCGTGGAGATATCGCAAGAAGAGGTCAATATGCATGAAAAGGCGCCAAGGAGTCCTTCATAATTTGATGACGACCCAGGTGAACGAGCTCAACAGTTGACGATCGGATGAGTATACCTCCACACGACATCACCATGAATATACATATGGATCTAAACCTTCGGCACCACTGTACGGGCAAAGGTGTTGCCTATCTTTCCGCAAAAGATTGGTCGCGCTGCAGTCGGCATGGTTCCACTTTTGTGTCAAAAATGCCCGGTTTAATTGGGAGGTCAATTCCAGTGCTTTAATTTCCAGTATCTCCATTTGAATCACGGCCTTTCCTTCGGCATGGTTCACTTGTGCGTGTCAAAAATGGTCGGTGTTAACAGGGAGGCCAATTCCTGTACCTTTATTTCCTGTTTCTCCATTTGAATCACGGCCTTTCCTTATTAGAACGATTAGAACCACCTTCTCTAGAGTGGCGGCGCTGCAATCTGCTAGGTCCTAATTTTTCGGTGCATGCGGAATGTTTGGCAACACCCACTGGGGGCAAGTTTATGATCCATGTGTATATTCATGGACATCACACAAGGAGGACCTCTGTTCAACTTTAAAAAAATGCAATCCAACTCACGCACTTTAAATCCGGAGCCCCGTTGCACGCATTACCGCAGCATTTTATTTTTATACGGTTCGATTCCTTGTTCACGATGAGAGATTGTTATACCTGAGAACACACCTTGGGTCTTTTGTTTTCTTGGCTGAAAGGAATATCATACATGCACAGTTCTTGTAAGAGAAAGCAAATCGGGCTTTTTTTACCGTTGCTTTCTTCAATACCGCTGCTCAGAATGCTAAAACGAAGAAGTTCTAAGCGATGCAGGACCCATCAATTCGTCCATATCGTTGCAGTGGCTATATCTTAGAGGTTCATTTAAGTGAATTTTGCCATGATTCATATCAGGGTCATGTGAACATTAGAACGAGATAAAGAGATAGGCAGAAATCCGACGCCGGGGTAAGTTTAATATCGGTGCCTCGACAGAAAATAAACTGCCTTCGCTGTAAGCTAGGCGTTTACCATACTAACTCAAAGCTGAAGCTAGAACAACTATGAAAAACCCTCCTTTGCGATTCGGTTTGTTGTAATAATAGCGATCAGCCGCGTAAGAAGGCCATGCCGCACACGCAAAGTACGAACTTCATTATCGTGAACAGGAAAGATTTCATTGAGAAACAATCGACATAATAAACTTTCAAACTATCTGAGCTATACAAAAATTATAACAGGCATTTATAATATCCGAGATGGGGTGCATCCCGCGATATATTCAATTACGATAACGTATAACATAGCGCACGTTTTGGAGAAACGGGTCTTTAACGTAGAAACGCATCTATCAGTCAATAGGAGACAGGTTTCTGCGGCACGGCGAAGATAGGAAAAAAATCTGTAGGCACCGAGCGATTCCTGCAACGCATGGGATTTGTTTGTTTGTTTTTTTTAAATCATTTATCAAACAGAGTCGGAGAGATGATGGAGGTGGGGTGTCGGGTGGCGATCTCCCCGGCCGATGACACACCCCCCCTTCCCTCACCCCCACGATCCAACAATCCTCCCCTTCAGTCCCCACCCCCACAGCAACAATGGCAACCTCCCCATCCCTCCATCTCACCCATCCCCTCCCTCCTTAAAGCTTCATCGGTTTATGCATCCTCCGCCGCCAATGGGGGGCCCCCCCTTCCCACTTCGATTGTTACTTTCCCATGTCACGAGGAGGTCACTGCTGGAATTTCACCAAGGGAAACGTCATGTGTTACAAAAACATCCATCGTTTGAATATTTCTCTAGGAGTCGAATGCCGCATGGCAAGTCTTAGGTATATGTCTAGTCAAAACAAGGATAGATTGATAACAGAGAGTTTAAAATAAAAGGACATAAACAACTTGTATGCAGCATGTATATTTACTGAGTGACAAGCAGAAAATGAAGTGAATAAAGTATTTCAAATAGGCATAAAATTCTCGGGCTCACTCGCTGAAGAGACAGACACGGCAGTGCGCAATTATTGATCAAAAAATTATTCGCCTGAAATTCATCCGTGAGTGAGTCGGTGGTATTTTCCTTTTATATAATTTAATTTAATGACCACTTTATTCTGAGCGATATTAGAACTGTGCAGTCCTATCTTACATTTAACTCATTGAGACATACATTAACATCTCCCATATCCTGAGGGGAGAAAACCAACCCAGGCGGTCAATTTTGGCCAATTTTTCCCCGCCGATTTGAAGTTGGGTTTTCAGCTTTTGTCTCTGCTGTGAGTCTCTCGTTGGCTATCCCCAACAACCACTCCCCCCGCTACGGTCGCTCTGAGAATACGCTCCACTTTATACGCTATTTTAAGGAACTAGAATGCTCATTAAAAAAAAAAACAAATTATGTCCTTAGAAAATGTCTTTTGCTATCTAATGCCGTTAAATTCGTTTCTTAATTGTTATTATCAAAGTGGCTGCGAATTTTAAAAAGAAATTCCGAACTCCGTCCCTATGGGTCGTAGGGCATTTTTCTCTCTTTTTTAACCGGTGTTTTAAAGCCATATTTCGTTTTATTTAAGTTAGAATCTCGTACAATGTACGAACAATACTGTGGATATAATTATTTATAACAAAATAGTAACCCCTTTTTTAAGCAATAAATAAGAAGTTAATGTTTTATTTTTTAATTGGTTATAATTAAAAATTGGGAATATAACTATTCCAAAAAAATCCATTTAGAATTGGCCCGAAAAATGTATAAACAAAAAAGTTATGGCTTTAAACATTTAGCGTCATGGGCATATCTCAAACAAATTGACATATCTCAGCAAAAAATAAACCGATTGACCTTAACAAATTCTCGATCGATTTAGAATTGGAAAATCTTGCTTTTAAAATTATCAAAACATTTAATTTCTTTTGTGATAAATAATTAATTTTCTTTTAAATGGCCGTTTTGGACGGTTTTTCGTTAAGTTTGCAATAACAAATTAATCAAATCGAACTTACTACAGCTCAAATTAATGGTCTTCAAATTACCTACAAGTATCTTATGCTTTTAATTATCTAAAAATCTTACATTGGCTTGAGGAATAAAAAAACGTGTTTTAGCCAACTTTGGACGCATGTAGCTCCGAAAAGACACCGAATCTCGAGTTGCAAACAAATTTGGGGGATCTTCTTTCATCCCCCCCCCCATACAACGTAAAACAGGTCCCATCCATTCCTCAATTACATCCCTGATATCGCAATTTTCGTCTCTACTTCTTTGACTATATGGAAAGTGCGTTAAATTCTTTCCAAATTGCTTTAAACGGAATTCCACGCTGTTCGTAAAGTACTGCATTACGATTCGAACCCATCGCAATTTTCGGATTTCAATTGAGTCGAACTTTCATCAGAGTCCATTCGCATTCCAATGTTTCGCACACACCTGGCATGAGTAATTCTTTTTTACAAAGTGATACCATGCCTCAATAAACGTGTTGCAATCATATTTTCATGGTTGCGTCGAAGTGCCTAAGCTTGTTTGTCAGCAGAATCGTAATAAATTTTCGCGACGACTGGTCTTTGCCGAAATCTCTAAGAAAAAATAAATGCAAAGGAAGGTAAATGAAGAAGAACAATTATCAAATATCATTAGGTAAAATAATTATTAAATGGAAAATGGAGCGATTATTTAAAAACAAATAGAGTCATATGGAAAGCTTCGACATTCTTTTAACTTAGCAATGCACTGGATATATGGCAGTACAATGTACAGTTGTTTAGCGGCGACTGGTCTTTGCCACAATTTCTGAGGGAAATAATACATAGGGGAAGGTAAAAATGTATAGAAGAATCATTATCTAAAACTAGAGAAGACGCCCATTGAATATCAACAGGAAGGATTAAGAATCAAGCGTGACTGCGTACTGCGTCAAATTTTTCGATAAAATTTTCTAAACATTTTACCATTTAATAGCAAAAAAAAATTTTAGAGTTTTCATACAAAACATTATCATTTATATTGATTGTAATAAACCATTTATATCTTATTTAGTGCTGCATATAAACGGAATCTCGACTTAATAAGTGTGGTCGCTATGGGGACGACGACCCAAAAACGCTAAAATATCTCAAACAAACATTTATCAAACATTAGCGAACATTGTTTAGCAAACATTTCGGAATTTTGACCGGAATACAAAATTCTATTGAAGGAATAATAATCTTTATTTTTTTATTTCTATTGGTTCCCTTCCCAATAACAGAAAACCACTATTTATAATTTAATTTTTCAAATAGAAAAAGGTCTGCAGCCAAATGAAGATTCAGCTTCACGTGTATTTATTGGGTGAAAGTTACTGACACATATGTATACACATCGGTGATTATTATAGTAGATGATGAGGGTTAGGTAAAATACGTATTCAATAGAAAATGGAGCGATCATTTAAAAACAAATATAGTCAGGAAGCAAGCTTCACCATTCTTATAACGTAACAAAATGCAGCCAAGGTGTGCTGCAAAAATCATCATTTTTTACGTTATTCGTCATGTCATGCGAAGACAGATACGATAGAGTAAGGCCGAAACTGATTTATGACTAAATGGTCGGTAAAAATTTTAGCGAGTTTACAAGGTGCAAGCCGGCGAATTCACTAGCTGCTAGTAAACTCGCCAAGTGTAATTATTTTCACTAGCTAACTAGAAGATTGTAAAAAATCTGCGAGAAAGTTGAGAGCCGGGCTACTTTACTCGCTACTCGCTGGCGTGTGTGTGGGCTTGTTAGTTAGTAAATTAGCCGCGTGTCATCATAGTTACTAGCGAACTAGCAGCGATTATCCCGGTGGTTCCTGACTTCAGTTTCTACAAGATGTCGACAGAACTAGTTCGCGAGGGAGTCGTTATTTTTGCTCATGCTATCAAAAAAAAGTTAAAAAGAAAAGAATAGACGTCAATTAATTCTACAATATTACTTACGTTTCACTCCATTTTTCAGTGTTAGAACACTCAGAGAAGTTCAGAAAATGAAAGAAAAAAACAAAAACGCATTCACCACAGGTAACTCGCTAGCTGTTTGGTTACTGAGCGAGTGGAAAGTTGTGCGCGTCACTATCACTATCGCACTAGCTGGCTCGCCACCTTCTAAACTCGCCGGCTAGTAGATTTTAAACTTGCTCAATGTAATCGACCCTTAAAACTCATGGAGGTGAACCAAGACCTGAGAGGCGCTTGGGAAACTAAAATAAACAAGAAACTTTTTACCAATTTCATTGGTTCAGTACCACTATGTACAAGATTTAAATAATTAAATAAATGTACCCCGCCTGTTGTGTTAATGTACGGAGCTATTCTATTCTCACGGATGATTCTTTCGCTTCTTGTGCTGCTCCACCTGCATCTCCATCGCCGACTTATCGGAAGTCCAACTTCAGAGTCACGCTCGGCATGCGCGCGACCCCTGCAATAGGGCCTGTGATTTGCGCTCTCATGAGGTTATAGGAGTTGAGGGGAAGGGGTTGGGGGGGGGGGAAGTGACTGGGGAAACGCGAGTGAGAGACGAGTGCATTATGGGACGGAATTGGAGGCAAGGTTGGTTCGCGTGAAGTGAAGATTATCTCTCCCTTATCCCCCAGAATCCGTTCACTCACAGGAGGGAAAGAATTGACGAGAGAACGAACAGTAAACCCATGATGATTGGGATACCGAGGTCAAGAGTTTATAAAAAAATATCAAAAAATTACTGAGCAATAAAATTAAGGTCATACTAATACTATGATGCAGTCGTAAAAAACATTAAATATGAATCTGATGAGGAATGATATCGCTTTTGTGAAAAAGTATTACGGGAAAGGAATACGTGTCAAAAACATTGGTGCTTGAACGGGGTCAGATTAAAGTTCGATTGATTTAATTCGATTCTGGAATTTACGAAAAGTGCAAATGGAAGTTAAATAAATTCTAATGATGTAATTCTATAAAAACAAATTTTCGGAGCGATCAGTTTTTTTTCGCCAGAGAATTGCTGAATACCCATCTGCTATTTGAGGCAACGAGAAGCGAAAGCATGTATATTTACACATAAATGTACATTGTGTCTTTCATTACTTTCACGGCAAAATTCGTTTTAAATTGAACGAATTGAACTACCACCCCCGAAAACAATTTATGTCCTAAGCCATACATATTCTTTGGGTTACATTCCTATGATTAAAACTAACTCCCAACCAAACTTGGTGACAGTGAGTGAGTTTACTTTGTGAATTTGCAACATTATTACTCAAAGGAACAATATTTTGTATATTCTACAACTTATTGAGGACCTCAACCTGTTTCGACGATATCTATGCTCGCGTCATCCTAAACTTCTTGATAATCACGCAAGCATAGATATAGCGTCGAGACAAACTTGTACATAATACCCTTAAAGCCACCCCAAGGGTGGTTTGGTAGGGGGGTATTCTAATCGGTTAAGGTACTCCATAGAGTGTCCGATATACCACGCATTATTCATTGGATTTATAATATCCTAAATAGTTCTGTAAAAAGATTAAATATCAGTCCTTTCGTCATTATTTAAAATCAACAACTTCAGGTGTGATGTCTGTCGAATAGTATTCGTAGAACACTTACCGAATTCCACATTAATAAAATTTATTTTAATTCGACAGCATATATCTGTAGCTGGCACCCTCTCAATTGTATCTATGCCGAAAAAAGACAACCAATAAAACAATTATTTCAATTTCTAAGCAATGTATACCATATCTTACTCCACTTTTGAAACATTTTTCTGAGATCGTAAGACATAATCTGAGAAAGAACTCCAACGATGTGAGAATCTCCTTACTTTTCCCACTAGAGTACTCTAGCCCAAAGAACCCAATATCGTAGTACTACTAAAGAGCTTCATAAACCATGACTTCGCGATTTCTGAAAAACTGAAAAGTTAGTTAAAAGAAGAAATGTTTTTCCACGCACATCGCCGTTTCTCTTTTCATTAACACAGCCCTAAAAGACTAGTAGGTAACTAAATGTTTCGGGTAATTATTTTCTTTCCACTGCACTCATGCATGAGGAACGAGGAGGAACGTCCAGTGTAAGACCTTACTAGTCCGTCTTAGATTTCCGTCTAGTTCGTTCTTCCGACTAGTCCGTCTTAAGACTTAGTAGAACGTCCAGAGTAAGACTTCAGTAAGACCTTACTCTGGACGATCGAGAACACTTTCCACAATTAACGGATTAGATTGATTCCTTTGATGGTTTTTTTCCATTTATCCTACGCCAAAATTGATCGCAGACGCCAATGCATTCGTAAAACACGTTAAGTCTTTGTAAAAGCCAATGTTGCATGAATCTTCTGTACAACCTGGCCGTGCATGATTTAAATAAGATTCAAACTGGTTAAAATCCGAAGATCATTGTTCCACTAGTAAGTGGTACATCGTGGGGTTTCCGCTACATTCAATTCCTTGGCCTTGCTTCACCCGAGGAATGAGATACATTGTACTTGCGCGAACAAACGAGAGAACAGGTACCTGATTCAGGATGACCTCGAGATTTTCTAAATTTTTACGGTCACAACGTAGGCACCTAATTTCATTAAATTTCAGCAAAAATTAAGATTTTTCGATAGTATGACATCAAAATTTCGTCTTCGAGACTCAACGATTTTGAATCCTTCTGGAATGAGTCATTACCCTTTTGGAATATATTTCCTAGAAAGTCGAAACCGCGTTTTCCTTAGAAAATATATCTTCGAGGAACAATTTACCCAGAATAGAAATTATTTTTACATACAAATACATTTTCCGAGGGAAAAGCTTTTGAAAGTAGGTTTCAGTGGCTTAGAATATATTTGTTTTACACCAAATGTAGATGACTGTGAGAGGTGATTTTTTACAATGGTTTCACATATTTTTTGTTGAGAAATATTTTGTCAGTCTTATTATAATTAATTGTGATAACTCTATGGCTGTATAAATGGTACCATGCAGAATACATTTTTTTGTTGTCATGAATATATAATTTTTCCTCTGTAGTCATTCAGTCTATCCACTGCACACAGCACTCTGATGCAATTAATTAATGGTGTGATTTTTCCTATTCCTGAAGGTTCTCCCTAAAGTATCGTTTTGCTCTAGGGAAATTACTGACCGAAGGCCATCATTTCTAAAGAAGAATTTATAAGAAAAATATTCCTTAGATTCTAAGGGAATTCCTTCGAGAAAAAGGTTTTTCTAAGGAATTTTCAATATTTCCCTTGCTTTTCTAGGGAAGTTTTATAGGAAAATTTCCATCAGGGTAGATGTGTAAACGAATGTTCATAATTCGACAAGGGGCTCTTCTAGGGACATGTGCCCAAGCATTGTCACAATATTTCGCCTTCACACTCTGCAATTTTGAATAATGATCTCTTCCAGGTTTCACTCGAGCAATTACTTGCATGGGAGTAAACAAGCAGTCATTTGTGTGCCACAAATTCCGCATTCCTGCGGTAATCTTCGTCTTTGGGAGGTTTCTAATTGCGATCTCTACTTCCAAATCTAAGTAAGAATCGTCGTCATATACTCCTCATCCACAAGCAGGTGGTTGCCAAAGGGAATTTCGCACGGTGGATCACGAATGATATTCGTGAAGTCTCCATTTCCTTAATGAGAAGGAAGGAAGGAAGGCGCATCGAGTTGGTTGCAGCCGGAGAGGTGCAATAAACCACTAGAGGTTGAGCAGCCGTGTGCAATAAGTGAAAGAGTGTGGAGGAGCTCCGGAATGTCTCTCTCGCCTTTTAATGATTTCCAACGACCGTAATTGGTTCTCCGCAGGGTCTCCCCAATCAGAGAGAGGAGAGGGCACTTGATGAGGCGAAATGTTATTCTTAGCGGAGTGGGACAATGGAGCATCGCACGTCCTCGCGTGATTGCGACTCGATGGGCAACTGTTCGGATTAAACGCCCTCAACCTCCAGAGCCAGAAGCTATGATGGACTCACGAACGGGAAAGAAACGCAGGCGATTTCCTCTTGGTAGGACGTTCATTCGTTCAGGAAGCGATTCTTTCTCACGGATCCTTGCGCGGAACAGGTGCAGTGGCTGCCGGTGTGCGGTAGGTCCAGGCGCAGCTTCTTACGGTATTACAGGCGAAACATTAATTAGCAATCCACTTTGGTGTTCTTACATCCTCTGCCACGCGCCATACTCTGCCATAATATCAAATAATGTAAAACGTTTTCATAAGCGCGAACATAAAAATACTTCGTCACTAGGGCAACTAAACAGGAGAAACACATAAAAAAGAGCCACTCACAAGATATTTGGACATATTTCGGTGGATCGTCACCACCTTCTTCAGCGAAAGGCAAAGGAAGAATCTCCCTTCCAAAATATATCCAAAGTCCTGGTGAGTGTCTCTCTTTTATGTGTATACATAAAAAAAGGGTCGGGAGATGCGACGTTCTCGAGATAGTTATAAGAGCTCATTGATGAGCGATACGGCACGCTAGCAATCTACTCATGTCAGACAGGTCAGTTGGGTAATTTTTGCAGTTTGACCTTCATAAGGAGAATAAAACTGACTCATTCCTTGAATGATCGCGATGTCACCGGAACCACTAAACTTACTCGAGTTAAATTTACCGCACAGCTCCAACTTGGGCCCTAGGACTAGGTGTTCACTTAAAAATGTGTTTTAAAAAATAACCCCTCTCACAGGACTTTTTATTAAATTGAAAGTGTACTTACTGCGGGTAGAGCTTTGAGAAAATTGTAAAGTCAAACCATAAATTCACATATGACGTTCATAGATGACACACATCATATCCCTGACAGGGTTTTTAAGAGCATTGTCACATTAAAAAAAAAGGATGTTATCAGAAGAAAATGCATTTTAGAAATTTCCATAAACAAAATAAGTGAAATCACAACGAGCACAACCCAGATTTGTGGGAACCTGAATTATTCTTTTCAAAGTACTGTTTTATACTGGTCATTTGCCTCAGTGTTGTTTTTTAAGTGTGATATTTTTTTAAGAAAAACAGCCCAATTTGCCCAATGAATGGAAGTTTTAATTGTTGAAAGGAAGAAGCAAAAGGCGAACGAGGAAGAGGGTAACAACTAGTCTTCACATAATCCTAAAAAGGACGCCTTAAGACTAATAACATTATCTCTCGTGGCATGCTAATTCTTGCGATCTGCATTTACGAGGAATCTACAGTACCTACCAATGAATATAATTTGGAAGGTTAACTCCCGATTCTCTAGTAATTATAAGAGCTCCCGTTTGATAAAGGTACTCGCTATAGTGTCAAAGAAAACATACACTAAGTAAAATGATGAAAAAGAGACATTTTCGTTCAGTTTGTTCAAGAGCGTTCAGGAAACACATTCGATAAAATTGAGCAAGATGAAGTAAACTTGATGCTGATTTGATTAGTACAGCCCTATACTAATTTAAGATCTGTCTAAAAAGTAAATTACTATTTTGTGCCCATCATCAACAGCAATACCAACTCCCGAGTGAAATCCCGAATGATTTTAAACCACAAGGTCTGTTCGGGAGATGTGACGTTCTCGAGATAACAGCTCGTTGATGGCGATACGGCGATACGGCACGCTAGCAATCTACTCATGTCAGACAGCTCAGTTTGCTAATTTTTGCAGTTTGACCTTCATAACCAACAGTGCAATATTGGTGAGCAAGCAATCCGCAAAAACTCCATCAATGACCTTCTGCCTTATAAACTAATGTGAATGTTTAATTATTATTATTATTATACACAAATCGTTACAAGTTGGCTATTTGCCAGGTAGTAACAGTGAAAGAATGAAAGTACATCACTAAATCAGTCATCGAAAATTTAAAATAAACATTGAAATTAGTTTTCCAAAATAAATGTTTTGCACCTATTCTTAAAAATCTTTAAGTTTCTAGGAAAGGGCTGAAGCAGTTCTGCAGGGAGTCTATTCCAATCATCAATCGTCCTGTTAAGATATGAAAACTTTTTTACGTTGGTCCTTTGTGACCGACATTTCATCTTGTATTGGTGATCATTCCTACCAATATAGTTGGGGTTTTCTATCTTATGTCGCAGTTCCCACCATGCTTTTCCCCCCGCAAGTGTACGGAAGAGTGCGCAAAGCCTATTTATTTTTCTTCTCCGTGCTAGTGAGTCCCATCCCAATACTTGCAGCATTTTAGTGACACTCTCGGTCTTTTTATGCTTCCCCATTACATACCTTGCTGCCTTTCTTTGTACCTTCTCAATGGATTTTGTTTGTCCCTTTTCATACGGGTCCCACACTAGTGACGCGTATTCTAAAATCGGTCTGCTTAGGGTCTTATACGCCTTTTCCTTTGTAGTTCGACCGCTTTCCTTAAGGTTTCTCATCACCCAATGTAACATTTTATTTGCCCTCTGTGGAATTCAACGTCAAATCAATGAATGAATGTAACTGCCCTCTGTGGAATTCAACGTCAAATCAATGAATGAAAATAACAAAAAATGTTCTGACGAACGATGTAAAGTGGCACCTGAATCGTGAAGGGTGTGTACAATTGAGGGAGTAAATTCAACCCCTATGAGAGGTCAATAATCCAGGGGTTGGCGATGACGAAATAAAACGTTTGCTCGCCCAAGGAAGAATTGAAAAAAAGAAGAAGCGGTAGTTTGGTGGAAATTTCGAGGGAGATGAGACGGAGAAGGAATGTCGATGGACAAAAGAGGACCCGTTACGCTGGTGGAAGCGAATTGATTAAATCCCAAGCCGTAACTCTCCCGAGGGCGAAGAGAAACGAGGAGTAGTTTGCTGCGATTATTTGGGTAGCGATCGCGGATTCATTGATTAATGATGCCACACTCCACTCCCTTAAGAATCAGCGAGGAAAGGGAGCAACGCCGGAGACGAACACCAATCGCCGTATGCGAGACGGGAGTTAACACACGAAGGACCTCTCGCGAAGATAGCCCGAGGTTCTCGATCGCGGCATCTCCTATGAACCTCCTGGAGAACTGCTGGCGCGCGAATCAAGGTCGCCATGCAATAGGACAAAGTTTTCCGATACGAGTGAAGCGTCATGTCTGGGTCAACCGAAGACTCGCCACCGTCATTTTATCCCTTTGCCGAATTAAGGTAGTTTGAGCGAAAAATCTCTTCACCTAGAATTTGATGAACTTCGCCTCATTTTAAAGAAAAAAAACATATTTAAAATTATATCAAAATATCAACCCCTTGCCCAACTACTTTTTGAGCAATTTTCCTGAACATATAAGCTGTTTTACATGGGATAGATTATGGCTGGGCGCTCCAGAGGGAGAATATTGAAAAAATTAGGAACTTCTAGCACTAAGATTTCGTCAATAAACTAACGGTGTGTAGATTGCACGTTTTCTCAACTATTTATAAAAAATAATCTATTACTCACCACAGTAATTTTTACATAATCGCAAAAACACTGCTGTTTTGAAGTGTTTTCAGCTGTACGGCGGGAAAATATGAGTCAAATTAGAGACTTATGTAGCTTTATTCATTTAATTACAGAGAATTTTGGGCATATATAACTATGTTTTTGCACCATTAACATTGAAATATATTTACTTCATACTTCTTACAGACACTTAAATAAAAAAATAAAATTTGAATATGGTCTCCATTATGACTAGGGAACTATCTCGCTCAAACCACCATTGACGCAATTGACGCAAGAAAAATCCACCAGGACTGGGGATCGAACCACGGACCTAAAATATTATAAATTAGGAAGCGGTGCTAGCGTAGTGGTCTGCGCATTGACTCAGCACGGACCCTGAAGGTCCGTGGCTCCACTCCAGATTCAAGTGGATTAATCTCTCGTTGCAATTTTCGAAACTTTACTCTCAATATTAACAATA
Organism: Pyrrhosoma nymphula; assembly: GCA_963573305.1. Taxonomy (NCBI): domain Eukaryota; kingdom Metazoa; phylum Arthropoda; class Insecta; order Odonata; family Coenagrionidae; genus Pyrrhosoma; species Pyrrhosoma nymphula. Next base: position 145,445,207 of record OY754333.1, read on the forward strand.
CCCATGACTGAACAGATGAAAATGACAATTTCTTTTCAATATTCATTTCTATAAATTGCATCTGCATCAAACTCTGTTTTATACATGTATTAAATATTCTCGTTAACCTTGTTGTATAAGAGATGGTTGCCTCGCCAACAGTCCAACTTGGAGGTTATCTGTACATGTTTATTCGTTCTTGTTCGTAATCATCTAGCTTCTGTTATTTATTTATCAATTTCAATCTTTTCTAAATAGCTATATATGATACATTTCAAAAGGAATAACTTTATCCGTTGCATTCTGACACTCATGGGGTAACAAGTATGCATACATTTCATTCCCCGAATATAAGACATCTCTCAAATGGAGTTGCATTTCGTTCAGGCAATAATACTAATTTTTTTAAGTTTGATTTTTCGATTGGCAGAAATACTAGTCGTTTATTATGAAGAGTTTTTGGGATTTCAGCCGGGTAATGGTGTTGAACTGCTTCGACGTTTTGATGATGAAGTCAGCCATTGTCTTTCACCCTGAAGACTATAGCTGTTATCGAAACGTCGAAACAGTTCAACTCCATTACCCGGCTGGAAGCCCAAAAACTCTTCATACTAAGCATTCGCCGGGTAAAACATAGACCTTACGTACAAGTCCCAAGCAGTGGCGGATACAGAAAAAACTCAAGGGGGGGGGGGCGCAAGTTATCGCGACGATTGTAGCTTTCAAACTGACTGCCTGGAAGCGACTCTGCTTCCCTTATTTATGTAGCTCGGTTGTTTCGAGAACATTAGGTGCCAGAATCTTAGCTTCCAGACTTTTAAGGAGTGCGAACAGATACAAACAGTAGAATATTCGCGACTTTTCTCGAACAAATGCCAGACAGAATAACGTATCGAGATCACTAGAATGGCCGCGACTTTTCTCGTAGGTTAGCTATCTATGTGTCAGACAGAAACTTATAAAATACGATGACGCGGACGCGCGCACGTGCTACAAAAGAAAGTACAACTACTCGATAACTCGACTCAGAGTCGACTGACGAAAGAAACGAACGAATAGCGTGCGGGCTGACCGGCGGGGGCGCGCGCCCCCCGCGCCCCCCATATGTATCCGCCACTGGTCCCAAGAGTAAATAAACAAATATAAAAAGTTCATTGGAGAATTATGGAGCGAATAACAGTTTAAACACTGAGTAAAGTGACAGGTTTGACAGTTTAAACAAAACTCAGAGACGAGAAAAAAAAGAACCCTCGAAATTAATGCTTCCCAAATATTTCGATGGCACGACCGGTCAGGGAGGCATTACTCGTGTCCTTTTTTTTACTGTATCCGTGTTTTGTTTAAACTGCCCCACACGTGGTGCTACACAGTGCTTAAATAAATACAAATGTAGATGTAGACTTGTTCCAAAGGCTATTTCCGAGAATTAAATACCGGTGATTTTCTGCATATTCTACATTATATATAAAAATATCCTACACTATACACTTTCAGTCTTCGTCCTACACTTTACACGTTACACGCTTTTTATCACCCCTGTGACCTTAGCTGTGCCCTTTCAGGGGTCACGGTTGTATTTTCGAACTGGAAAGTTCATCCATCGTGTTTCTCGTCCCCAAAAACCTAATAATTGAAAGTTTCGCAAAAAATTCTGTCTTTATTAATTTCGAATAATTAAACATTGAAAGCCCAAAAGGCAAAATTTGGATTTTTGGTTGGACCCTTTTTACGGGGTCAAAAGGTCATATTTATAAAATTTTGCTTACACTCAACAAAACGTACGGCCTTTTTCTACCCAGGTACCACATTTCATTCATGTGGCACGAAAGAAAGTGTCTGAAATCATAGGTCAAATTAACACATGATCAATGGCACTCTGTATGCAACAAGATAAGCCTCAAACTGAAATGTTGGATGCATCACTTAGTTTTTCCCACAACCATACTAAACAACTTACATACTTGGCTCATTATTTAATGCCTCCACTCGGTAGATAATAGGCAATTTTTTTCACTCCAAAGATTTTCTCAAATATAATTAAATGAACGTTCTTATTTTACAACAGGGAATTTTGTTTCCGTTCGAAATAATGAAAAGTTTTACTAAATATTCCAAAATTTCCTAAAATTCAGCGCTTCTTACATAATCATCCTCTCGCAACCCGTGCTAATGCCCTAGAATGTATGGGGAGAATATTGGAAAGTATTCAGTTGAAAAATAAAAATCCAAGCCTGTAAACTTATTTCTTTTGCAAAACAAAATAGAAAGAACGGTCCTACGAAATCACAAAGAGTGCCAGAATGAAGAAAATTTTACATCAATTTTGTATTGCGATTAAACCCCTTGAATCATATTATAAGTCGTAATCGCAGCGTGAAAGTTGAACTTAAAATAAAAAATAATCAGAATAATAATAGAACGTTAGGGCCCGAACGCCTAGTTCCATAAATTCACCAAAAAATTACGACGAAATTCTGGAATCTTAGGAAGTGTAGACGTCCATTCTTTAAGTCCGGTAATCCGCAATTTTTGTGGTATGATTTCCGCTCCAGGGGGGCTGTGTTTGAACTGCTAGAGATAATTTCGAACATATAACGAAGGAGTCATATGGCAAGAGTCATTTATGTGGAACTCACCAAGTTTCTCTTTGTAATCATGAAGCTGTTCCTTAAAGTTATGCTTGAAACAATTAACTTCATTAGAGTCATATGTCACAATAACAAACGGTTCTCTATTTTGGTGTGTTTTAAGGTTGTTTGAGCGAGATAGTTACCTAGTCATAATGGAGGCCTTATTCAAATTTTATTTTTTTATTTCAGCGTATGTAAGAAGTATTAAATAAATATTGTAATATTAATGGCGCCATAATATATTTGTACCAATATGACAAAAATTCTCAGTAATTAAATAAATGAAGCTACATAAGTCTCTAACTTGACTCATTTTTTCCCGCCGTACGGCTGAAAACTCGTCAAAACAACAAGTTTTTTTTGCGATTCTTTAAAAATTACTGAGGTAAGTAATAGATTATTTTTTATAAATAGTTGAGAAAATATATAATTTACACACCGTTAGTTTTTTGACGAAACCTAGGTGCCATAAGTTCCTAACTTTTTAAATATTTTCCCTCTGGAGCGCACAGCATTAATCTATCCCATGTAAAACAGATTATATTTTTAATCAAATTGCTCGAAAAGTAGTTCGGCAAGGGGTTATTATTTGGATATCATTGGAAAGATGAGAGTATTTTCTTTCGAATGAGGCCAAATTCATCAAATCCTAGTAGTAGGTGCAGTGATTTTTCGCTCAAAATACCTTAAGGCCTCAAGCGGTTACCAGAGGAGAGAATGGAGTGAGGAGTTTCAGAATCGATCTTTCTGCTGATGGCTGCCGACGAAAATTCGATTTTTACATAATTTCAACAGCCAGGCATGACATTTCAAGTTATACGTCTACAAGAGCACACACGTTTTACTCTCGAAACGGAATACCTTCACCAACGCATATGGTGGGCTATGACGGTACTAATTTATAGGCCAAGCAGCCGACATTGTATGGACACATAAAGAGCTGATGCACGGAGCCAGGAACCATTTGGAATTATCTCGGACGGGATAAAGTCGTCGCCTCTAAAGTGAGACGCGAAATTAAACGTGCGCCCTCGAATGTTCGTTTTTTTCGTCCACGGCCCGAGCGTTCCGCCGTCCACCATTCCCCTATAGTTCAATAGAATGAAAATAGTTCAGTAAAATGAGGCCAAATTCATCAAATTCTAGGCGAAGCGATTTTTCGCTCAAACTACCTTAAACATTCAGATGGATAACTAACGCGCCTGATATGTTGATTATTGCGACTCTAATCGACGAGATATTCGATATCCTGGTCTTCGATAACCTGGAGAAAAAACTCGATCTGGAAAGACTGCGTGAGATTTTTACGAATGGTTTAAAGACACCAAAAATCTTGAACCGTTCGTTATTACTGTGCCACGTGACTCATTAGTCACGTGATCGGAATAACCTCGAGCGTATCAAACACAACCCCCCTGGTCACGTATACATCTGCGATGAATTTCCTCGGACGACCCCTCGAGAGCAATACGCGGGCAGAGGGGGGAGGGTCTTGTCAAAGGGTGGTGCTGGTCGTGATATAGCGATTCTTACGATCTCTTCTTGGCGGTGCATCCGGATACCTCAGGCGTTCGCGGGATTAGCCGATCAATGGGAGGCTATTTATAGCACCGCAGTATGGAGTATGGGAGAAGAGGCAATCCGCGAGACAGGGGGGCAATGCAGAGGGTGATTAATGCAGCGAGAGGTTGGCATTGAGGGGTGGAGGGAGACCTGCCCGGTATTCGCCGTCCGACCACATCCATTCAAGAGAGTGCACGCCAAACACAGTGGCCCAGGAGAGATGCAATTTTAAACTGGGTCATTCCATGTCAACTCAACCAGTTTTTGGAGGTTCCCACGCCCACCATCTCAGATTTTCATAAAACAGGGTGTTTCAAAAATGACTTTACAACTTTGAAAATTCATATAAAATTATTCCAAAAAGGTATGTGGGACCGTCGTATACGTGGGACTTGCAGCTCACGAGATGCACGCCGCGCCGGGTCGATTTCGTAGGGCTGTTGACAAAACTTTGTCTCACTTGCTCAACGACTTCGTCAGATGTGCTTGAACGACCAGAGGATTTCTCATGTTTTACTGAGCACCCTGTTTCTACAAAACATCTATGCCATTCATAAATCGTAGGCCTACTAGGAGGATCTTTAGCGTACTTGGTACGAAAATTACGCTGAACTGTTGTCGCCGACTTCGATTCTTCAAACTAAAACACACAGCTAGCACGCTCGGGTCCAGCGAAGGCAGCCATCTTTAACGTAACTGCCGCTAGCGCCTGTGCAGCGCAATTAGGCACTAGCGGACTACGCGAGTCAAAACTTGATGTTTCTCTTTAAAACAACACTAAGACGAGCTCTGTACATTTTTGGAATAATTTTATATGAATTTTCAAAGTTGCAAAGTCCTTTTTGAAACACCCTGTATAATATATATTTTTATTGCTCCATCAAGTTTTGTACATAATATATAACAATAAACACAGACTGGAGCTTTAGGTGAACCTTTATTTTCCCTGTTTTTTTCCTATATCCTATATATTTTCCCTGTAGCTAGTTTCAACCTTAGTTAAGAATAATCCAAAATATTTTAGCCCCAATGCCAATACTTTCTGAGACATGAGTATTTGCATACACCCAGGCAAAGGGAAAAATTCTGGGAAGTCCAATTGTGCAAATCAACCATTTTTGCACCTCTGTAAAAACTAAATTAAGTCAGATAAGCCAGTAAAAATTTCAGATGGCACAAACATGCCCCTATAGTTTTCAAAAATGCTATTACAAATATTCTCACTTATAAACCTTTCTTTTTATAAATATTCAAACATGGCAGTTTTGACAGATTTCCACAAAAAAATAAAATGTTTAGATACATGTGCAAATCACATTTAACACATCATAGTTACTAAAATCGGATTAAGCATTGAAAAATTAGCAACACTATATTGGTATGAGGTTGGGGCCCATTTAGAGCATAATTGTTGATAAATTTACTGAAAACAATCACCCAGCTAATTTTGTGTTGCAAAATGCCGCGTTTACAACTTCTAATAACATAAAAGTGACACCGAGTTGGAAATTGAATTTTTTTCAATAACATTCAGTAACCTGCTCCTTTAAGTGAATACAAATCTGAACTTGCTCCCACGACTGATATTTTCTCCGTAATTATTCTATTAAGAGTCACTTTTGCGCATGAATTTGAAAAAAGATGCTACTTCCAATACTTCTCGGTCATGTTTTTTTCAGTGCAATCCTCAATGTTTAACATCCACCGTCCACAAAAAATATCTTTAAGATTTCACGCGTATCGACGATAATATCGTCCATAACGACGTGTAGACATTTATTTGTCCATTAATTATAATACAATTAATAATAAACAAATAGGAAGACCCCGAATGCGTTGGAGTGACGAGGTAAAGAAAGATCTAAGGAAGCTTGGGGTAGATCTGGAGACGGCAGAAGTAGGTGGAGGAAGGACGTTGGTGAGACCCCAAAACCAATTTAGTTTCCAATAGCCACAGAAGTAAGAGTAAGGAGTATTAATTATAATATTCGAAATTAAGATATTGGCTCCTAAAAAGTCTAAATATCTATCTTTTCTGTATGAAAATGTACAGAAATTACATCCCAATTTCGTCATATCACACAGTCTAATCTCCGCAGACGTTCTGATGGGAGACTTTAATCATCTTCAGTGGTCGAGTCATGAAATTAGACCAACTTTCATGACAGGAAAATGCATTTAGACAAAGGTAGGAATGATCTCGAAGGCTTCCGCGGAGTCGTTGAGACGGCAGTGCTTTTCGGGCTTTCTTAATTCCACGGGCAATTTTCCATTCGTCGGCAATTCGACGGCAATTCTCCGCGTAATTCCACTGTCGTATACGACATTTTCCATAGCATTGCAGCTATATTCTTCAGGTCATAAAGGTAGGAATGTACTCCTCGTTGGAATCTCAAGTGAAAGACCGACGAGTCTTTCCTCGTCAGACAGCTTGGACGCTGCGATGAATATCGGGAGCAAGAGAAATTGAAAGTGACAGCCCAGTCAGCGTCTACTACAAGCATGCAAGAAATTCACGCGGGGAAACGTTTCATGCACCAACGGTAGCGTGGTGGACAGACACTACTTGTTCGTTTTCATCCCATTTGTGACCGAGGAAAGGTTTTGCCCTGACCCTTAAGCCTGAATCACAAGATCATTTTTCACGGATAGCTCCAATGATAGCTCAACGGATAGCTTAAATGATAGCTCAAGGGATAGCTCAAATGATAGCTCGAGCTGTCATTTTTCCGGTCACACGATCATTTTTTCTGTAGGTGCTCGCGTCATTGCCGGGAAATCTTTTACGTTTACCGAGCTCGTTCGACCAGAAGTCACTTGCGGCGACACAAACGCGATTTGCTTCCCTTCGCTCTGATTGGCTGAACTTCAGTACGTGTTCAGGGACGGAAAAAGGGACAGGACCAAATGATGGAAAAAATGATGGCAATCCCTATCATTGCCGCTATCCCTGAAAAAATGATGACGTCAGAGCTGTAGGGAAATCTATCCCTTGAGCTATCATTGGAGCTATCCCTTAAAAATGATGGAAAAAATGATCATGTGATTCAGGCTTTAGGCTGTCGATGAAAGTCCGACGATTCTGAATCCCACTCCTCGGGGGCACAACGAACTACATCGCACACCACCAGCATTAACACAGCCCGGGGAGGGGCGTGTTGGGCGATTGTGATAGAGGGCGCCCGGGGCGGAGGAAGGGGCGCGCTCAAGGGGTTCTTATCAGGGCCGCCCCATCGGCCAGCTTCATGTTTCGGGAGAGGCGATGGGACGTCCCGCTCTCAGCACGTGCAAGGGCAGTACTCACAGGAGAGGGGGGCGGTCACGCGCCCCGCGGCGGCAACACACTTGAGGGCACCGTGACTCCGCTGTAATTGGATCGCCAAGGCACGCCTTGAGCACCGCCCACCTTCGCCTCACGGGCCACGACGACGAGTCGAGAGCGTCCTGAAGGAGAGCGCTCTAATCGTTCGACACAATCGAAGTGCTCAAGAACGAATTAACACCACGCGCAAAGGTAAAAACAGTCGTGAAATAAGTTCCCAAGTATTTTGCGGGGAAATCCGTAGCCATAATGGCTTGCAAACAACACAAAGGACCTTAGAGACATCCAAAAGTTGTGCGACAAATAGAAGTTGGAATTATATGTGAAATATCTCACTTGGTATAAGAGATCTCTTTTGTATTCGGGACCAAAAATATTTAATGCCTTACCAGATTGTATTAAAAGCATAAGGAACGAGAGAATATTTTTAAAATTGTCAAAGGCATGGATATCGGCACATGATAGCATTGATGTATTATGCCAATACATTGCTAATTTGTACTTATGTAATGAACTTGTATATCATGTAACGAGCTCGATGAAGCAGTCTGTATTTATTTATTTTTCTTTTCATAATTGGCGCAAAATGAAATGGTTTTATATTAATTTATTATATATGCGCTCTATAAAAACTTGCGCATCATAGCAGCAATGCGAATCATGCATTGAAGGCAGCCTCCCCACTCGTCTATGGCCTTTAACGTTGCCTAAAGCTTCATAAAAAATTATAAATTAAATACACTCTAATATATTTAATTGTGGAGTTATAAAATATATTATGAAAAATGCGCCGTAACAATGCTGAAGAAAGAAAATAATTTCACTTACAAGAAAGAAGATCATTACCCACACAAACACATGGCAAGTTCGAAAGCGCGTGTACCGTACCTTGGATTGAGACTGACTTATTACTTGAAGAAAAACCAATTCATAAAATTATCGGTCAAGCTAATTGTGCATTATAGTTAGTTATAAATGAAAGTACTACTATCGTGTGAGATAACTTTGCTACTTTGTGTTCTTGTGGAGAAGGGGAAACTTAGTGGGAAACATAACAGCCCCTTGAATATAATAATTGTAAGGGAACTAAATGGAAAGATTAATTGAGGAAGACCAAGCTTGGAATACGTCAGGAAAAATATGAGGGGCATCCGAATGAAGGATTACGTAAGAATAAAGCGGTTGGTTGAGAGGAGAGTGGAGAGAACTGCGACAAGCCAATCTTCGGATTGATAATGGCTGCTGATGACGATGGACCACTACTTACAGCACACACGGAATGCCAGTTTTATTTGCCAAAATAACAGTACCATTTTTATGCATGCATTTATGTCCTCAACTGAATGCCATATAAATAAACAACTCACACTAACTTCAACGTCGTTCCTACAACTTTCATAGCATGCGAAGTAGAGCGAGTTTAAAGTTCACCCCTTGCCAAAAATCCTTGAAAAGGCTAGCCGAATATACTATGTAGATGCAGATAAAGAAAAATACGGACTAATCTTGCATATAAAAAACCGTACATATATGTATGGGAACTACGGTAAATTGCAACATTGTGCCACTGATATCATGAAAAATCCGACAAAATGGGCATTTGGTAGGTACAGAGACTATAGTAGATTTATGGCTTTCCAGCCAGAGGACCCAGGAAATATGTCGAGGCTTTAAGAATCATTTAAGGTTTAATAAAATTAGGAAAATACGGCAAGTGAATCAGGTATATTGTATTGGAAAATGACATGATGATTAATTCACCGCGATTTCTCAATGGTTAAAATGGCTCACTTGTGTAAAACTACGCGGCCAGGTCTGCAGTTCTTTAAATTAGCAAATAGCTCCTTGACGGCTATTCGGTGGCAAATAATTCATTAATATTGATCATTTCCAACATTATCCATCGTTAATATATATTACATAAAGACATTATTAAACTAAATTCTGTTATAATCAGTATTAATTTGGATGTATGAATAAATAAAACAATAATAATGAAAATTCAAACGCATATCATTATTAGTATAATTATCGATTATCGAAAATGTTCCATAAATTAGTCACTTCATGAAAGAGGGCTGATAGACGCCAGGGTAGAGCAATTGAAGTTATACAAACATCCAAATGTTGGATCTTTCCTCTATTGACATACAGTTTCCAAAACAAACATCGTTTAGATTGCTAATATTTTCCCACCATAAATCAATAAACAATATTTCAACTCTTGAAGCAAGGCAGATTTATCATATGCAATCAAACCGTTTGCCATGCTTTCCTTGTTTCCTTCCTATGAAGTTTAAATGGATTGTTCGACATACAAGTCCAGTATCTACTTCTTTTGTGATATAGTCTAAAAGCTTTAATAAGTAATGCTTCCGTGGGGACAACCTTAGACTGGGTAAACTGTAATGGGAAGTGATGCTCGTGACAGGGGCGTATTTACGAGTGGGGACGAACGGGACCGGTCCGCCCCCCCCCCCCTCCAAGAACAAAAAAGTAAATTAGTACAACGTGCAAAAAGATTTATAGTCCATAATTTCGTTGAAAATAAAAAATACTCAAATTCATAGCACCAACAGATTACTGTAGGCATGAACGTACCATTCTGAATACTAGTCTCGAGTAATATTCGTTTTCAATGTTAATACAGTTGAGCTGACGAACCTGTAACCTAACTCCCCTTCGTAGGCATTGTCTACATTGGACAGACCCAGTACCGCGGTCCGCGCATGCGACGGGAGCGGGCGGTGCGCTATCTGCTGTCTTGTAGTTTTTTCGTTCGGCGGGCCAACAGTTTAGTTTCTAGCTAACTTGTTTCAGTACAGAGGAAAAGAAGCGTAAAACTCCTTACCCTTCTCACTTCCCTTCTCTTCCCCTATGACACAGAAACCTAACCTTGGAGCCTTAAAAATGTTGGGACCTTGAAAGCGTCGTATTGCCTTATAAAGTGCCCTATTCTCACCCGTATTTATCCTACCCTCTGAGTGGTTTGACCGCAATTTCTTTAATATAAACGTTTTTCTGTTTTCGTGCAGTTAAAAACACATTTTTTTCAGACTAATGCTGCTGAAAGAGAAAATTTATTTAAAAGAGCCTGTAAGCCTAATGAAAATTTTCAATTCCCCTCTACAGAGTTCGGAAAACGCAAATTGAAATTCCATTATAGTTGGCTCAAAACAGAGATTGGCTTGTTTACTCTAACAACTAACACAACTTTGATGCACTATGCCATTTCCAAATGTGATTTTCTCATTGTCTTATTTATATTAAAGAGAGTATTTTCAGACACCTTGCCTCTAAATACTTATAGAGTGAATAAATTGATTTGTCCAGTGCTGTCACCTACGCTGATCATACAGTCAATGAAACCAAACAATCAGAGACAACGCTGAGGCAGAATTTTCAGGCATATTTGGGACCTTTGATACTATATGTCTTAAGGAAGGTATCCTGTTCAAAGTTCCTAGAATTTTTAACCACCAAACAGCACGGAAAAATTCACCTCACGACACACCAGAAACATATTTTAGAAGACCTTCTTTCACCCCGTTCATAGATCATTTTATTACTCAATAAAATTAATGGTTCCTATTATTCAAATAATTTCTCTCTTCATTTGAGATTTTTTTGCATGGAAAAAAATTGTTATGATCAAGTTTAAGTTTTGTACAATCAATATGGAAACGTATTTGATGCAATAGACAGCTACCATTTAAATGGAGAGATGAAAATTTGGCACCAAAGATTGAAGACAGAGTTAGAGAGATAAGAATTGTTTAAGAAACAGAAGAAATCCATTAAAAAAACTTAATGCTATTGAAGCTTTAGCAACTGTGATAAGATAATTTACCCTTCTGGGTACTAATTACTACAAATAATGTCAACTTTACCAGTAACCTCTTGCATCGCTGAAAGATCTTTCTCCTCTCTGATATATTTGAAGAATGTATTTAAGAAACAACTAGTGAAATCAGTTAAATTGGTTATCTTTGCTGAATGTGCATAAATATATTTTATTTTTTCCTGAAGAAATCCTTGATGAAATGGCAAAAAATCAAGGGGAATTCAACATTAAATTTTATCAGCTTTGGTTTTTTGTTGAAAAAACCTAATTTTTAAGTTTCACTTTGTACTGGTATTCATTTTGCGTAGAATATAATACCTACCTAAATCACTTTTTTAAGTACTGTAGCTATATATGTACTGTCGCAGTTTTTCATTCTTTCTAAAGAGTATAAGTAGCAAGGCCAATATAATTCTTTAATAATTTATATACTGGGATGATCTCGCAAAACGAAATGTTCAAACATCATAACTGATATGAGTAAAATTCAAAATAATAAGAGATCAGAGATCTTATTGAAAAAACTGTTCACGAGGTGCATATTTTTTACACATTCAATTTTGATTTACGGAATTGTTACATAAAATTTAAATCAAGTTTACTTGGCTTACTTTCCAAAAGTTAAAAAGCACACTTTTATCCTTATCATATCCACTGTTTTTTTACTGGGTGAACGGGCCTGAGAATAACTATGCTGGGAGTTACTACAGTACTAAGTATACTCTTAGCAACGTCAAAATAACTTTGTTATTCATTTTATTTAAAAGCTGAAAGTCATTTAAACGTAAGTTAAAAAATGCACATTGTAGAAAGGTAGAAATGCGTTAAAATACAGTTTTCAAGGTACGAAAACCTTAATTTTTCCCCAGACTCTCCAGTATGTTTCCCCCCCTCCCCCACATCCTCCCCAAGGCCAGTCCTAGATACGCCGCTGGTCCGTGATGCTTAAAATCGATGGAATTATAACAGCTCTTGAGCTCCACTTTCTAGATCTTCACTTTTGTTCGCGAACTGTTGGCGTGAGATTTTCTTCTTTTCATGTTCCTTAAAATCAGCACGGTGTCCCACGAAAGTCATCTCTAAGGAAGACATGCGCTAATTACAGCTCGTAGGGCATGCCAGCAGTGAAACAGTTAAAGCAGCCAGTTCAAGCGCAGTTAAGAGCAGTGGTTCCCAACCTTTTTATTCCCCACACCTCTAAAACGTTTAATATCCTCTCGCATTTCTTAAAGTAATACCTCGCACCCCTCCAAGCTTTAAACCCCGAAAGAAAATCATGGTCCTCCTGGCAGGGGGTTTTGCGGATGGCCGGTAACCAACCCAAGTAAAATCCTAACTTACTCAAATGCTTCACATAGAGCCTCGGAACAGGACTGGATTTCAAGATGAACGACCTAGCGAGAAAAAGAGCAAGAGTAAAGGAATAACGGATATACTAAATGTTGCTACTTGGAACGTACAGGGTCTAGGAAATAATGAAGAATAACTCAATGACGTCCTGAAGGATTATAATATAAATATAGCTACAATAACAGAAACAAAAAAGAAACTGAGGGGAACTAAAGAATTAAAAGATTATATAATGCTACTTAGCGGCGTAGAAGAAAGAGGACGAGCATTTTGTGGGGTAGCTGTGTTAAAAGATAAAAAATGGCAAAATAATATTCTAGAGTACAAATTTACTAATGAAAGAATTATGTTTGTTAGGTTAAAGTTCGATGGAGGGTATCTAACCGTAATTATTACCTATGCTCCTGAAGAAGGAAAAAAAGATGAGACAGTAACTTACTACAACGAGTTACAAAAATACATTACAAACGCAAAAAATGATTACATACTCTTAATGGGAGATATAAATGCCAGAATTGGGAAAGTGCCTATCCCGGGACTGATTGGAATTTTTTGAGAGGACCAGAAAAATCAAAATGGATCGCACCAACGAGAATTCATAACTTGAACGAATGAATTAAAAGTCACGAACACATTTTTTCCGAAAAAGGAAATAAATAAATTCACATGGTCCGCAAAAGGTTATCGATATCTCATCGATTATGTGATTTTCAATCAAAAACTAATACCAAGGGTCATAGATACTCGTGTATAAAGAGGTAGAAACATCAACACAGACCATCATTTAATGAAATCCAAGATTCGATTGTGGTCAAGAAGGAAAAGAACACCGGCACTTAAAAAATACAAAAGAGACGAAAAAGTCTATAAGATACACGGTCTATTACAAGAAGAAAGTATTCGAAATTTGCACCAAGAAAGACTAACACAACTACTCCAAGGAACGCCTATAGGTAGTAATGTAAACGAAGAATGGAGAAATATTGCAAACGCCATAAAACAAATAGGAAATGAATTAATAGGCACGACAACAAAAAATAGGCGAAAAAGAGGTTTATGAATATGGAATGAGGAAATAAAAGAAGCCATCGAACAGAAAGACAGAGCATACAGGGAGTACTTACAAAAGCAATCTGAGGAAACAAAAGAAAATTACCATGCAATTAGAAACAGAACGAAATCTATTGTAAGACAAGCACATATGACATCATGGGATTTATAAGTAGTATAGAAAACGATGTATACAGTAGACAAGAATTAGCCTATAAAATGTTAAAGTACCTGAACAAAACAGAAAGGGATGCTGCACGGATAAATATAATACCAAATGATGATTGGATTAAACTCTATCAACAACTATGGTACAGCCCAATTGAAGAATCTGTACTTGAAAAAACATACACAACTGATTTAGACCCCATCAACATCACCGAAATACAAAACGTATTTAAGAAAACAGCAAACAGAAAAGCACCTGGACTAAATGGCATCAATTCTGAATTAATAAAGTATGGTAGCCCCCTTTTGATTTCCCGAATGCTACATCTTTTCAATATGTGCTGGACTTGCCTTGACATACCAGACGAATGGAAAATTGCAAAAGTAATACCCATTTTCAAAAAAGATGAACGAAACAAAACCAGAAAATTACAGAGGTATTAGCCTACTAAATGTAGCATACAAAATATACAGCAAAATCATTAATGAAAGACTCAAAACGATTTCTGAAGTTTTGCTCCAGGCAGGATTTCGTAAGGGAAGATCATGTATTGACGATATTTTTAGTCTAAAACTGATAATACAAAAACGTATAGAATATAATCTGTAAACACACATAGCGTTTATAAACTACCAGAAGGCATTTGATAGCATTCATCAGGAAAAACTTTGGTCTATTGGAAAAACTAGGGTACCCAGTGCATTTAATTAAAACCATTCAATCTCTCTATAAAAATACGAAAATTGTAATTGATACTCAAGTCGGCAAAAGCCCAACACAGGAAATTCTAACCAACCAAGGTGTTAGACAAGGGTGTACTCTATCGCCTACTTTATTTAATATATATGACTGCCTACGAGAATGGAAGACAGGAATAAAAATAAAAGAAAGAGAATTTTAAAGCTCAATGCTATTTGCAGATGATCAAGTCATAATTCAAGATAATGAAGACCATTTACAATTGGCTGTCCATAAATTAAATCTGATACATAGAGACTATAACTTGAAGATATTTGTACAAAAAACCAAGACAATGGCATTCCTAGGAAAGTACCTAATCCGAACTAAAATAGTAAATGAAAATAATATTTGGTATCCGGTATCACACATTAAATATTTGGAATGCGACATCACCTATGAAGAGGACAGAGACATTTTAATTAAAAAAACTAATTACCAAAGAATATGTGGGACTGTAAGAAGAGCACTGAAGGGAAAAACTGCAAAAGAAATTCAAATAAAATTTTACAAAATAATGGCTGTCCCCACATTACTATACGGATCAGAAGCTAGGACACTAAGGAAAAAGAAACTTCAAACAAATTGAAACGTTAGAAATGAAATTCTTTAGATCTGTGAAAGGATGTACACGCCTGGACCATATTAAAAAAATGAAGACATAAGGAAAGAATTATAAGTACAACCAGTAACAAAAGTAGCAACAAATTATAAATAAAGATGGAAAGAACATGTTGAGCGCATGCCTCTGGAAAGAATTCCCAGAAAGGTTTTCGAGTATAAGCCTTTATAGAGAAGAAGTGTTGGGAGGCCGAGATTGCGATGGTGAAGCCAGAACAGACAAATTGCCTAAACCTGGAAAGGAGGAAGAAGAAGAAGATATAAACAAAAAACTTAAATGTTATGTAGCATCCCCTGGAATGCTATCTCGCAACCCCAAGGGGTGCGAGCCTGCTAGACCCCTGCTAGGGAAACCTTGGCAATATGAAAATAAAGTTAGTTCGCCAACATTTACTACTCAGTTTTCAAAAACGGTAAACAATTGACGTTGATACCTCCGTCAATCGTAATAAACTCTTGACAGAAAGTCAAATGGAAAACTGATCGCTAACGTGTGTACGTTTATGTCACGTCAGAAAACGTGAATCGTAATCCCTCCATAAGACAGTCTACAGGTTTTTAAAAATATGCAAGAATCCGTCAGTGGGAATAACCTCCGGGCAACTCGAATCAAGAGAGAAGATCATGATTCCAAAAACGCGAGGCGTATCCTTGTCGACTTAGGACCCTTAAAATAGTATGAGCGATATATCAATTCACCTAGAATTTGATGAATTTGACGTTTCTTTGAAGAAAAAACTCCCATCTTTCCAATGATATCAAAATATTAACCACTTGCCGAACTATTTTTCGAGCAATTTGCCTGAAGACATAAGCTGTTTTACATGGGAAGATTACGACAGTGCGCTCCAGAGGGAGAATTTTGAAAAAATTAAGAATTTCTAACATCTAGATTTTGTCAAAAAACTAACGGTGTTGGGTGTCTATGTTTTATCAAGTATTTATAAAAATTAATCATTACCGCAGTAATTTTTACAGAATCGCAAAATAAACCTCCTGTTGTGAAGGCGATTTCACCGCACGGCGTGAAAAAATGAGTCAAGTCAGAGACTTATGTGGGAATACTTATTTAATTACTGAGAACTTTTGCCGTATGTAACTATATTTTTGCACCATTAACCCGGGAGTGGTCGCTAAGCTACTTATCACGCGAGCTGTCACGTGTGAGACTTTTTCTCAGACTCAGATGTACCATTGATTATCTATCATAGAGCGTTTATTGACAATATATTACACTATATTTAAATTAAATTTATTTCTCTTAATGTTCATTTGAAACAATTATTTCCACATATACACAATTACTGATACAATTACGAAATCATTGCTACTTTTACTGGCGATCATACCATTGGGTATTAATGAAGAAAATTAATATTCTCAAGAAGAAATATTTATTTATGAGGACATACTTTCTCATGATTCATAAATTTGCAATAACGTATCTGCTCTCCACGAAATGAATCAACTGTGCTCACATGTTAAGAAAGTGTAACGCAACTGAGTGATGCAGAAACACTAACGTCATGGGTCGCGCGATGAGGAAAAGTCTCACACCTTGTAGCCGACGGTATCAGACATATTATTACACAGCTGCGGACGCTTCATTTATACTTTTTGAGACGGTTGGTCAATAGGAAGAGATAAAAAGTCAGTTAGAAGGAAAGGGAACTTACTCTAACTCATGATTACAAAGTGAGCACAAGTTTAAATTTGGTGAGAGAGAAAATCTCACAGCGCGACAAATGGCGGGTTAATATCACATTATTTACTTCATACTTCTTACAGACACTGAAATTAAAAAATAAAATTCAAATATGGTCTCCATTATGACTAGGGAACTATCTCGCACAAACAACCTTTACGCGGTCTCTCTTTCTCTCTCGTGTCCGTGTGGTATAAACAGACCGCCATCAAAAAAGGAACCCCTCTCACATGCCTCCCCTGCCCATCCGATAACCTCTCAAGTATTCCCAAAACCGCCGCTTCCTTCCGAAGGCTTAGCTCGCGCACGAAAAGATTCGGAGCACATCGCTTTTCCATCGCGGTGAAAAAATTAAAGAACCGTAATGCGATTAAGAGTTGGCGTTTTTATATGGGCTCAAGCAAAGAAATGGAAGCGAGTTTTGTTTTCTTTTTTAAGATTTTCACCTTCGTCTCGAAAAACCTTGAGTTTGGTGTCTTCCTCATTTACTTTTAATATTACCACCACTTTTGAAAATCCTTCCCAAAACCATTTATATTTATGTGGCGGTCCACAGTTATTCCGCCGTGAAAAGCAATGGATTCCGCTGAAGATTTTATGCACATAGTGTTTTGAAAAACGAAATCGAGAAAATGATGAAAAAACTAAAGCTATTACTTTTGAAAAACGAGATAAATGTATGATTTGTATTCCATTTACACTTCCCGGAGACTCCGATGACCCTAGGGGTCTTTCATTGGAGCATGCGACCGGGAGTAACACAAGAATAGTAAAAATTGCAAAATTGACATTTAAAAAATCATTCACTTGCACTGGCAGCGGATTAATGGGATTCAAGGGATCTGGGTTCGACTCCAATGACGGTGAACAATTTTACAGAGAATTCCCCGCATCTGCGTCGTGCCGTCTCAAAGGGTGAGTCCGCTAAGGTTACTGTCGCGGCTATTACAGCAGCGATATTAACATGACAGTAGTCATTAATCAAGTTAAACTTAAATTAGAGATCACGTTTTACATGCTGAGGAAAATAATAAATAACGTATTGGATTTTACACTCAATTAAACGGAAGAATTATCTTACATTTCTAAAATTCACTCTCTCGCCTTGTACTAGTGTGATGCGGTACATATGTGAGAATTCACCTTGCACAAAACTCGGAATACCGCGCATTTGGTTCAAAACTACTAAGAGTTACGAGAAAATGAATCGCAACTACTAGATGACTATAAGGGAGGAATTCGCAAGAGACTTGGAGGTTACACGCAAAGCTAAAGTCACTGGAAAAAAATCATATCGTAAAAGTACCAGACTGACACACCAAGGATATTAATAAAAATGCAAATTCCACCTTCAGGTCAGACCAAATAGAGTTAATTGTATGGAGATGTTGCAACAGGGTACATGCACGGATTTTTCTTCTATTCAGGACCCCAACACGAAGAGGATGTAAGAGTAATTCAACCAAAACACACATCTCTTATCGTGAGAAAATCGTGGGTCATGTTGAGTTTTCTACGACGTTATTTTGGTCATTATATCGTAATCCTCTATTTTACGCAGTGGCGAGGACAGGATGAGTGGGATGTGAACGCAGGACCCTCCGATCCACAACTACGCCAATACTGAATTACAGCCCCGAATCGCCACCCAAGTACTGGCGAAGTATATGTGTGTTGTGCTTTCCATGAGATCGAGCCAGTAGGAGTTACAAACAGAAAATGGTGTGAGTTGCACGTTTTTATGTCATCAAATTTTGAAAGAACTTAGCTTCTTTTCTCCTTGATTTTGTCTTTCTAATTCACTCCACAGATTTCCAAGAACAGGACTGACATAGGAACCACCCAACTGCCCTGGTACTCCACAAGCACTTCGTTCTATTTTAGGGAATAATCCAAAAACGATTACTGAATATCAGGAAAGGGTCGAACGTAATAATCTGACTCCTTTACAGTATTCTCTCATGGATCCCAGATCCACATGACATAAAAATGTAACAAGTGCAAGGCTAAAAATAGCTTCCCTATTTGTGTATCAGACATCCGCAGCTGAACGAAATCAAACCAGATCGCAGGAAATCCAGCAGATGAATACATTTTACATCTCATCATTTTCCGAAGTCCTTCACCCACTATTTTCTCTTCTTACTAAAAAACAAGGCAGGGAGGTAGTAAATTGGACAGAGCGCTACTGCCTGCAAGTTTAAGGGTCAAATACGGGTGAACTCTCTTGACACCTCATGCCAAACCCAAGCAATTTTCGCTCGGTAACCTCTCGGGGAAGGTCTTGCGGTGGAGAGGGGGGAAATTGCTCACCTCCTTGTCCTAAAGCAATTTCAAATAACGCCGAGCAATATGAAGACACTGATCAAGCTTGTCTAAATGATGAAGAACTAAGGTCAACAGATATAAGAACTATTTAATTCGAAAATGTGTGGTAAACAACAGCCAATTTTAACGTGGATTCTCGTTTTCACATTATAGTTTAAAATACGAGAACCCATCTATCTAAGCAAAGACAACACAAAATTAGAAGTGATTGAACACGCAAGACTCTAAGCATCCACATATTATACTGCAAGCAGCTTCGAGGGCGTATGGTGGGGAGCACAAAGAGAGCCATGAAAAAAGGAGAGATTGGGAAAAAGCATTGTGAGGATGCATGGGAGGAAAATTCAGGTTTGTGTCGCAGGATTAGTGTATTTCCAAGTTTCCGTTACAAGGTGCTCTTGCACAATCATTTCGTGATAGTGCAAGTGCATTTCGATAGTGCAAGAGACTCTTGCACTATCATTTCGACTGCAAACCTCACAAAGTTTCTCTCTTTTTGCAACTTCTTTTGCTCTTGATTAATTAATTGCTTACACAATGAACACATTATGTAAACACACCTGTAAACACACCTGAAAATATTAGTCCTTAGTATACTTGTAATTATAAATAACGGGTAGGAAACACCAATCAAATATTTTGATGAATACTAACCCCAAACCAGGATCTCCAAAGGGACACCTATATACCACACTGGACGATTTATTTTATCCAAAACTAAATATTTATTTGGAAATAAATTGGAATAAAACATTTCTTCTTCATTTTCTTCCTTATTTTGTCTGTCAAACAGCTTCAGAGCGGGGGGATAAGAAATGTCCACGTCAACTTGAAACTCGATCAATCTTAATTTTCCTAGTGGCGTTGTTTGAAGGAATCCATAATGCTATCATTCAAGTCCTTCAAATAGTATGGTTGTATTTTGATCACTCGTGGCAGTTTTAAAGAAAATACTGAGGTGCATAAAGGTCAGATGAACGTTTTTTTCCTTGCTCTGAAACGATGAAAACCACTAAGTTTGACGATAAAGTTTAAAGACGTAAAAGAGCACCACGAAAGCCTCTCGATTTTCATCAGGAGTTTCAAAGAGAACGCATTACCGAGGCGTGAGAAAATCTGCGCCGGAAGCGTATAAAATCATTTCACTGGGCGTGGTTGATACATTTTTTTTCGTTTCGGGCGAAAGGGAAAACTCGGACAAAATGAAACGGGGAAGATATTATGAGGGTCGAGTGGGAGGTAAAAGATATTTTCTTTTTTTTTGGGGGAGGGTGAGTGGGCGGAGGTAGCCCGAGCAACCGAGCCGGTCGGCCTATTCCAAACTGCTGCTCCACTCAGTCGGCCCAGGCGAGATATTTCTCGGCCTGCTCAAGAAGCGCCCACGAAAGAAGATGATGGGTCCCTTGGGCTCCGGAGGAGGAAAGCAAGAGGGCGGGGGCGTGGGAAATCTCCTGTGACCACCACCCATATGAGCCGGTCCTAGTCCTGAACGAACGGTCCTGTGTCTACTTCTCCGAAGATTATTTTTTTCACCTAAAAAAACGTGAACCCTTAAATTTGCGGCGGGGTGACCGTCCGTCCCTTTCGGCCGACGGGCCCTCGAGTCCATTCATAAAGAAGAAACAGTAACGGAGTGCAGAGTCATGAATGCACCAAGTCTATCTTTATAAGAAGCCTTTCGAGGCATCCACGAGCGTTGAAGTCTCCCATGGTCACTGACGTGTCCGCAGGCGTTGAAGTTTCCATCTGCACACCCTCTTATTGTAAGCCCCCAAACCACGTAGGCAACTCCAGCATTCAATTCGTGGCTAACGACATTGCTGTGATTGATACACGCGTATCCATGGAATGCGTTCTAATTCGCACATTAGTTTTATCAAGTTTCGTTTTGGCTGTAAGGACAACATTCGTAACTTGAAACGTCTTACCTCCAATATTTAACGGGATTAGCTCTATTTTACCCAAATAAATATAAAATATAATGTTTAGAGCTTTCATATATTTCCTAACTTGCAAATCAACAAATATGGAAAGATTTATTATGATTGTTTACGATCAGATTTCAGCTATGATATATAATGGAGATGAGATACGGTACTATGATACCTACACTGCTATTAATAAAACTCATAGTTGAATAAAAGTCTACTGCCACCATACACGTAACTCAAAATCTATTTCCGGCTTAACTTTATGTAACTCATGAACATCACTCAATAAATTAATATTGTAATACATTGTACTCTTCCTTGAACTACGACCTTGACGTGGTGGAAGGGCTTGTGCGTTCCAATGACCCCTAGAGCTGGACTGGCAGGAGTAAGTACATTGCTCCTGGTAGGGCCACCCATGCCAGATAGGTCGAAGGGTAGGAGCCAGACGAAAGGTAGTTCCGTGATGGTGTCACGTTAAAAATACCGTTGAGTCGCGTGGGATACCTCTCAACTATCACTTCCCAGAACATGAAAGTCATTCAAAGAGTATTGATTCCTGGCAACTACGGGACGCCGCCCACTAGGGCGGGTGTCGTGCCCGGCAGCGAGGGAGGCAAGGCCTCCGCGGTCGTCGACACACGAAATCCTTGCACAGCATCATCATCGGCGGATACAAGGGAAAGGAGTGAGAAGAAGAAGAAAAAGAGGAAGAGGAGGAAAACAGTGGTAAAAATAGGAACTTGGAACGTAAGGACCATGATGAGGGCCGGGAAGCTTGAAAATATTAAGCAGGAAATGGAAAAAGGAAAAATAGATGCTTTGGGATTGTGCGAGGTGAGATGGAAGTATAGCGGGGACTATTGGAGTGATAGCTACAGGGTAATCTATAGTGGGGGAGATGAGAGTCAAGTAGGCATGGTACTGAACACAAAGTTGGGACTGAGGGTGGTAAACATAGAACAGGTGAGCGACAGGATACTAGTGGTAGAGATAAAAGCACGCCCGACGAATTTCGTAATAGTCCAGGTATACATGCCTACGAGCAACCATAGGGAGGAAGAGGTGTACGAGCAAGTAGAAGAAATAATTAGAGAAGTGCCGGGGAAGAAAAACCTGATAGTGATGGGTGACTGGAATGCAGTGGTGGGGGAAGGGAGGGACGGATTAGAAGTAGGAGGGTTTGGGCTAGGAAGAAGAAATGATCGCGGTGAAAAGGCAGTTGAATTTTGTAGAAGAAATAAATTAGTAGTGACAAACACTTGGTTTAAACATCACTCCAGGCGTAGGTACACATGGAAAATGCCGAGTGATACTGGGAGATACCAAATTGATTATATAATGGTGAGGCAGAGATTTAGAAACAGTGTAAAAAACTCTCGTAGCTATCCAGGGGCGGATGCGGACTCGGATCATAACTTGGTGATGATGAAGTTTGAAGTTAGATTCAAAAGGCTTTGTGAAGGTAGGAAGATAAAGAGGTGGAATCTTGAAGCATTGAAAGGGTTGAAAAGGAGGGAATACCAAGAGCTGGTAGAAAAGAACATAGGTGAAGAGAAGCGGATAGGAACCATAGAGAAAAGTTGGGAAGTTATAAAAACAGGCATCGCAGCAGCGGCAGAGAAAACAATAGGAACGGTGGAAAAGAAGAGGGTTAAGAAGCAGTGGGTTACAGAAGAAATGATAAAGAAAATGGAGGAGAGAAGGATATGGAAAAACGTGAACACCGACGTAGGCAAGAGGAAGTACAAGGAATTGAAAAATAAACTCAGGCGAGTGACCAATCGGGCAAAAGAAAACTGGTGGAAGGGACAATGTGAGGAAATGGAAAAGATGCCGGAGGAGGGGGAAGTGGGCGCTTTGTACGCCAAGGTGAAAATGTTATCGGGTGGTAAGAGATGTCAAACGATACCAAAGGTTAAGGACAAAACAGGGAAGATATTAATCGAACAGGAAGATATCCAAGAAAGATGGAGAGAATACGTAGAGGAGCTATATGACAGCGAGAATAGACCCCTTAGCCTAGATCTAGAGGATGAAGGAACAATAGATAAGGATAACCTCGGACCAGAGTTACTTGAGAGTGAAATAGAAAGGGCATTAAGAGAGATGAAGGGTAGAAAAGCCGTGGGAGCCGATAACCTACCCTCGGAACTGCTGAAGAATCTAGGTAGTAAGGGGAGAAAATCGTTTTTCGAACTTATCCGCAGGATCTACGAGGAAGGAGTATGGCCAGAGGATTTCATGAGAACAGTATTAATACCTATCCCGAAGAAGAAGAAAGCGTCAGAATGCGATGAGTATAGAACAATCAGTTTAATTTCGCACGCAGCAAAAGTGTTGCTTAGAATACTAAATAGAAGGTTGGAGAGCAGAGCGAAATTCTATTTAGGCGACGACCAATTTGGGTTTAGGATGGGGAAGGGAACCAGAGATGCGATAGCGGTAATGAGGACACTTATAGATAGAAACATAGAGCATAATCAGGATGTTTTCGCTTGTTTCGTAGATTTCGAAAAGGCGTTTGACAGAGTAAACTGGGAGAAACTAATGTAGATAGTGGGGAAAATAGGAATAGATTGGCGTGATAGGAGAATCATCCGAAACTTATATATGGGGCAGAGGGCTCAGGTAAGGGTAGCCCACGGTGAATCAGGGTGGGCAGTTATAGGTCGCGGGGTACGGCAAGGGTGCCCGTTGTCGCCTCTACTTTTTAACATCTATGCTGAGGAAATGGTAAGAGAGGCATGGGATGAGCTAGATGTGGGAATGAAAGTAGGAGGCCAGTGGATAAAGTCGGTTAGATTCGCAGACGACCAGGCGTTAGTCAGTCGGTCATCGAAAGGACTGCAAACTTTAGTAGATGCACTGGAAAAACAGTGTGAGAAATACGGAATGAAGATAAATAATAGGAAAACAAAAGTAATGAGATTATGTAGGACAAAGAAAGCGAAGCTGGTGATAAGAGTAGGAAGTCACAAACTGGAGAAAGTAGAACAATTTAATTACTTGGGTAGTACGCTAGAAGAAAGAGGACATAGTAGCAAAGACATTAGGAAGAGAATAGCGCTAGCGAAGGAAGCGTTCAATAATAGAAGGGAGCTGATGACGGGGACCTTAAGTAAGGATGTAAAAAAGAGGCTGGTAAAGAGTCTGATATGGAGTGTGGCGTTGTATGGGGCAGAAACGTGGACCTTGAGAAAGGAAGACGAAAATAGGCTGAAGGCTTTCGAGATGTGGGTGTGGAGGAGGATGGAGAAGGTGCGTTGGACGGAAAGGAAGACAAATGAGGAAGTGCTTGACATGGTGGGCGAGGAGAGGAAACTTATAGATGAGATTAGGGGACGACAGGGTAGGTGGCTGGAAGGGGTAATGAAGGACGATGGTTTGCTGAAGGTCGTGATAGAGGGTAGGATGTTGGTTAAGCGGGGAAGGGGAAGGAAGAGAATCGGTTTTATGGACGGGATGAAGAAAGGTAGAACTTATTCTGAGATGAAGAAAGAAATACTAGAGGTAGAAAGGGCACGGCACGTGTAAGAGTTTGCTGGATATTCTCTGACTTTCATCACAACCTACCTCTAACCGGTAGATTACTGTAATGAATAATGAATACATTGTGCTTTCCATACATTTTTATTCCCGACCGTAGTTTTTACAGTATCAGATAATGTCAATGGTTATGATAATGACATTGACTGATATAACCATTGTCGAGCATAGATAAATACAAAGAATTAATATGTATACTGAGACACGTAGCCAGAGTTATTTCACCGAGAAAGTTTTCTTAACAAGCCGTGAGATTTTTCCAATCTTTGCGATTGCACAAATGATGTGGTAATCAGCCACGCGCACGGATGCAAAGATACACACCAATTTAATTTGTTCGTATAAACCCCCGCTAAAATTCGCCTAAAATTAATATAACTTGGTGGTGTAACTGGCTAACACGCCTGAACGGCAATTAGGAGATCCGGGATCGAATCCCGGTCAAGTCAAATGATTTTGTCATGGCGAATTTCACCGTCTTTGGTATATGTCGTGAGATAATTGGCGGCCCTTCATCATGTATTTAATCCACTCACTAAAAATTGACGGCTCCGCCACGAATTGCGTGTTCAAATACAGCTATGATAGGAAGAGAGTAAGTTCGAAAATTTAATATATTAAAAAGACCTTATATTTCCGTAAAAATGTTAGACATTCGAGCAGTCCCCAATTACACTTAGCTCTGCAAATTCCCATGGCAACATCCCCAAGGCAAAATGCATTATTTATTTTATGTTAACGCCGGTTGAGATAATAAATTATATTAATAATCAGGCTATTAAAGAAACATGAATTTTTCTGTGAAAATGAAGATAATTTTCTAGGAAAAATATTGTAAAACATAATTTGCAGGTAAAACAATATTTTTTGCAGGCAACTCAAGTTTCCATGGGAAGTTAATATATCGCTTGTTTTATCCGTCATAACAGTGCTATTTCTTCAGAATCATGGTGTAACAATTACAAAAATCGTATCAAAATACAAGATTAAAAACCACCAGACACCATTTCATTGTGTATCTTATACTATTGCATGATAGAGGAAATTTCAACGATCCAAAAATTTGATAAATGAAAGGAGAATTATCAACTGCGGAGTAGGAACTAATAATTGAAAATGGTGGAAATTTTTGGCAACTTATGTTACCGCAGGGCATTAACGGGTTTACAACACAAAATAATGGAGACCGCGCTCGAAAGTTTCATGTTATTTGGAAATAGAAACCAATGAAACAGGAAATTATTCTTTTCATCTGAAACTTATGTACTTCACTTCCCTTTAACGTTTGCATTTAAAAAAACATTCCAAGTATTTCCAAGAAGAGTCCCTGACGCACTCTTTCCCGCACCTCCCCAGGCGAGAGTCTTCAACCCAGCTTTTTCTCACTCATAACCTCAGCCCCTCACCTTAAATGGTTTCACTAGCTAATGCAACGTTGAAAACAAATTAGTAATTCCATATACCCAAATCATAATGTAAAATTCCGCTTTCACTGATAAGATACGACCATTGAAAAGTAACAGACACAAAATCTGCTGATTGGCACACGAACATATATGTAAAAAGATTATTTTTTCCAGCCTAGAAGAATCAACCACAGGGGTAATTTATCGAACTGATACATTTTTTCAATACAAATATAAACAACTTCCTGGGAACTGCAATTCTTTCATCAACTTTGGCAGAAAAAGATATTTAACAGTTGTCAAAATGAATGCGTGGATGCAAGACTTTCCGTGGAATCTCACATCCAACTACTTAATATTACGTGGAATAAACATGCGTTTACCATTTATGAATGAAAATCGAAATTTTAAATGTACAGGTGTAATAACCGCTTTGATTGGAATATAATCTTGACGCCATTAATTCAGCAATCGTTTCGGTCTGAAACTAAGGCAGATAAGGTCGGATGCAATCTTTATCTGCTCATACCAAGACCAAATGTGAAACAAACGTATTCCACCGCGTTTAAGGAGCTTAGCAGTCGAAACATCGGTACAACTCACCAACATCACCCGGTTGGAAACCCGAGAAATCTACACTTAAGTTGCTGTATTTTCGTATGTAATCAGAAAAAAATAATTCCAAAGCGTTCCAGCTCATTTAAGACATGGCATCCTTTGGAATAGCTGGAATATCATTGCCGAAAGAATAACTCGTAGATAATATTAATTAGAGTATCGACGCGGCAGTCTGAATCACAAATTAATTACTTCTCCTCACTTATCCCCTGATATCTAAAGTAAAATGCAATCAAGAACTAGGGAACACGCTTCGGGAATTCAGACATCCGCGATGCAATTCATAGTCTGAATCGCAACGTCGTTCAAAAGCACCAATCCGTCCCACATGAAACTCTGCCTCATCTCCAGCGAATCACTTTGCTTGAGCTACGTTGACAGAAGAGCTCGGAAGAGTCGTGCGATCGAGATCGAAAGTAAAATCACGAACTTTAAAATACCGGCGGATATTTCGTCACTCACGATGCATAAAATAGGCGACATAAATTTCACTCTATCCGATTGAGGACTCTTAAGTTGTTTAATCCAATGAATCTCTTAATATCTACCTGAAATGAACATTAAAAGCTCGTCTTACAAGGTGTCGTATTAAATTACCAACCGGGCGAGAACATTCACCAACGCAAAGTCTCTAAAACTTCCGTTTGCGAAATCGTTACTTAAGAATTAAGAGAGATATTCTCACAACAAACCTTGTCTAATTCCGTCAAACATCGTTCCACTTTTGCTGATATCTGGACGACGTCTTTCCAGCAAATTTCCTCGAGGGCACCATCAGTTCCTTTAAGCTCAAATATAAGTCTTAAACATCAAACGCGGGTTAATTTGATTAGAGATGATTGGTTGCTCCTCGTCTTCATTACAACTCGGGAAGTAACTCCTCCACTACGCCATCGGAAACTCCTAAGCTTCTTCAGGAGCACGGAATATCCTGCTTTTGGTGTTACAATCGGTGAAAGGACACCTGGCTGCTGGATTGAATTAAATCACTTGCTACGCAACTAATGCATGAATGCAAATGAGTAAGAATGTTAACAAGGCTCACTGTTGGGATGAGGAGAGAATCAAAACCGTTCGGCGTCAGACTCGGTTACATTCAAGAGAAGGAGAGCACATGGAATGAATACGATGAACTTCACCAGGCCAGACCACACGCAACTGTGCGTCGACTCCAAAACTGACGGCATGAACCTCCGACTTGCGCATGCTCGTGGTATACGTTCCACCGCGTCAAATATTCTCGTGCAGCTACAGGATCACCAGTTATGTGGCCGCCTTCATAGCACGGCGGCAGAGGCACAGCGGCAGAAAGCAGTCAATGAGGGCATGTTTTTAGAAATAAAGACGCCAGGCCGCTCACAGATGTTGACTAGCGCAGGCTTGCAGTAAAATATTCGTCCCGATTGGAAGTGGAATTCCCTTCGGTGGCCTCGGCTAAGAAGCGGGGAAGCTCGCTGCCTCCCAAAAGCGAAACCCCACTCGGTGACTAGCGAGGCGTTCCTGTTTTCGTAAACAGGAGTAATGACTCCTTTAAAATTATTTTTACTGTACATTTTTGTTCTTTAGAGTTAAATTTATGATTATGTGAGAATAATTGCTCTTTTATTCTACGAAAATAGCCTTTCTCAAGATTTATCACTAAATAGATAACACTATTCCACTGACGTTAACCTGAGAATGGCCTACTTACTCGTAGACCATTTAACAAATATTAGTTTTAACCACTTAGCCTGAACCACACGATTATTTTTTCCGTCCCTTTTTGTAAATCATTCGCGCGATGCTTTTAGCATCGCCCAAATGATAGGAAAAGAGATAGTTAGCTGAAAGCTGTAGTTTAATGTATCACACGATCATTTGCGCCCTAACTGGAAGTATCATTCCCACACCCGAGATTTTCCTTGCTTAATCACCAACATTAGTCATATAATGAATTGAAACATTATTGGGAATATTCGAATTCAAACAGCGATTCTTGTTTCAATATCATGAAATATTCAATATGTATTAGCTAAATGCATTATGTTTTTAATTATCATTGTTCTACTAATTAACCTCCAACTACATTTTCAGTAGTTTTTCTCGGCCAAACAGGGGGGCGTTTCAATGCTCTCTCTGGGATCTTTTCTGGGATTGGGATGAGGACTACATGCTTTCTCAAAAGAGTAAACTTTCATGGTAGTAAATATTAGTCCTTAAACCTGGAAACGACATGGAAGATTTGACAAAACACTGCAGAATATCGTAAAAGCGAGGCAACTGCATTGCAGGCGTTAGATCGGCTATTACTGTCTAATCGGAAGTCCATTTGCGTATTTAACGTATTATTCACAGGAGCGAACTTTTGTCTTGGAACTTTATTATATGCATCCATATAATAATCTAAGTATATCATCTCGTCTGAGGAACATCCTCTCGTCATTGATTATTTGATTCTCTGCTCTACTGCACCGAACTGACTTCGCAAGGTATTCATTTTCGCCGTCATCTCTTGCGTCGTTGTTCCAGGATGGAACGGTTCCACACTCACCCCACTATCTCATTCAGGCTCTTTATCCTTATAAATTTACTGTTTACTGTACGGATTTTATATTGTAAAGGTAATCGCATTTTCCATAATTTTCTACGAGAGCCGCAGTCGTTTCCTCTGTCCATGAGCACGATGCATTGCTAGACATTTTTTTAAACTTCATGTGGTTCTCTAATGTTTAAATTACTAGTTTGATTGGAAGCCGTACGTGGTGCAACATTCGCACTAAGTGGTCGTGCACTCTTATTGGCTAAATGACGGAGTCACCTACGCCTTCAGGGTCAGAAAAAAAGACATGGCTCAAATGATAAAAAAAGGAATAGGGATCCCTATCATTCCCGCTACCACTGAAAAAGATAGTGTTAACTTTCATTTTTAAGCTATCAAATCCCTGACGAGGGACGGAGAAAAATGGTCGTATGATTCCTGGCTTTAGCTATACATTCTTGATTCCACAATAACGGTGTGGAAATTTTCATTTCGCGGCTATTGTTTATCGTATGCTTGAACAGTGGAGCTGCTCATGTGGAAATGCCGATATAACGTCGTCAGGCGCGTTAAATTAGGAAAAACCAAATTATTCCATTCGCGGCTAAAGTAGGTACTGTGCAATTATTTAATCCTATTTGACATTTTTCAACTTATTTCAATTAACTTATGATAACGATGGAGCTGCACGTCGGCTTAACATAAATGGTTGAGGGGAAACCACAGCCATCAAAGTAGCATTAATTCATAACTACCAGATTATTTTAAACTTATTCATTCATTTGATCGCACCAATTAACTTATCAATGTAATAATAATGTTGCAGTTTGTGATGATATGCCAGTACTGAAAGGTCCATAAGGTTAAAAACTAGAGCGTGAATGAACTAGAGAGTTCTTCTATACTCCTTGGCAGCGCTAATATTATTGTGACGACTAAAACCTTTCATTTTTTCCTATCGCAAAGCTGTGGAGGAGAATCATGTTCCGTCTGCGGTGATCTCATCACCGCCTGCCTCCGCCTCAGAGCTATGCAGCCATTCATGTCATCCTCAGCCACATAAGTGCATTTTGGCACTTGTAATCTCGGTGGCTCTGCCCTATTCCATCCCATTTGGCGCTACATTCAATGCTGCCCCAAACAGTATAACCACAGAGTAAAGAGCATAGTGTATGGCAGGGCCGCCCCAAGCTATTTTACCAATGTGGGCAACATTTCATTTAGCCGCCCCTGATACAGAATTTCTTTACAACTAATTCAATCTATAATTCAGTCTGAAAAGATCGCATCAAGTTTTGACAATTCTACATTTTACTGGACAAAACCATCATCTTTACGTAGAAAATTGTATTGATATACTTCACATGAACAACATCAACAGTCACGAAGGCTCTAATAACTTCAGTTACTTTGAAATGCACAACAATTTACCGCATAAAAATATATTTTGAATCCACTTTTCCCAATTTTCCTGATAGTGCTGATTCTAACGAAGGAAACCCGCAAAAGATTATATTATAGTTCAACTTATTGTGCACTGCCCCGTGTATTTAAGCTAAAAATAGATTCAACGCTGGGTTTGACACTATTTGGTGTCTAAATTCATCTGCATAGGAATGCATTATTCCGGCAGAAAAATTAAAATTAGGAAATACAGAATTCGTAGCTTACTCCGATTAGTCATTAGTTAGTAGACTTTTCCTGGAGTGAATGAAACGATTTAATTTATGTGAATATAATAATTAATTGCGTTAGCTACAATAAAAATTCACTTCAGTAGAGGGTGATAATCGGAAGACCACTGATAACACATTCTGTAGAATATCGATGGTGATGATGCGACTCATCG
Organism: Pyrrhosoma nymphula; assembly: GCA_963573305.1. Classification (NCBI taxonomy): domain Eukaryota; kingdom Metazoa; phylum Arthropoda; class Insecta; order Odonata; family Coenagrionidae; genus Pyrrhosoma; species Pyrrhosoma nymphula. The sequence goes on from OY754333.1 coordinate 145,476,377, forward strand.
AAACCATTATCCTGAAAATAAAATCTACTAACGTTGTGTAGAAGTTTTCCCGTTTCCCCTCATTTTGGATATGCACCTCGATGTTAGGGCCAAATTAATCTGTTTATTAACTGATTGGTATTTGAGTTCGGGCAGAGAAATGCTAAACATTATTATAAGTTACAATAAAAACCTACGATGTAGACGTTTACTCCAACGCTACCACATTTCTGAGATACCCTTACCTTTGCAGTACACATATCGAGAAAACTATAATTCCCATTCTCTCAATGATCACTTTAGTAGAACGAGAAACCAAGATTAACATTTTTGGTTGACTCGTTTAAATATCGCTTTACTAAAAAATTTGAAAGACTTAAGGATTGACTAGTAAACGAGCCGTTCTTGAAATTAACAGACTACTGTGGAAGGTATACTCCGAGGTTTCAGAATGATCCTGTTAATATTTTAATTTCTTTTCCCCTCCAGGAACTTAATTTTTATTCAATAAGTTGCCTCCAAGCTTCGAGTCTCACGAGATAAAAATGTGTTTATGAGGATTAAAATCATTCCTACTTCTTGTGGTTGGTGTCATTTCCAACGTAAATGGTAGCACAATTTTAGTCACAGTTCTTTTCAATTTGCTGTTGACAAGAATGCTAATGAAGGGAATTTTAGTTATTTCATCACCAGTTCATTTTAGTAGCTTTCATTGAGCATTTTACTGAACTTATTCAAAAGTGTCAGTCGCCTTCAGTATCTACTAAAGACGGTCATTTTGGATGGAAATGAATGCAGGAAGTTATCAAACCTTTACAATTTTCATAATTTCTGTCACCGTCTTTTAATTAGTCACCCCTGCGATCGCCTGTGGCTTTTACCTGCGTTGCCTTGGGCCGCCACTGGTGTCACTCTTTGGTGTGGGATACGATATTAGGGAGAATTGATCCAAATGAGAAAATTGCCAGCGGTTGGAAATGCTACGGAAAGATAGTGCACACAGGTGGGGATCTAAGCCAGCACGAGAGAGTAATGAATTGGCTAGAATAATTATACCAATTCCAAAACCAAAATGAACCAAAGTGAAGTATTGACAGGTAAGAGAACGAATGTTCAATTACCTGGCACATAAAATTTGCTTTCAATCACCGAATGAAATCTGTTCTTGATAATACGAAATTAATTGTATCGGAAAACTAAATTTATGGCTATCTTTGCAGAGCGATGTTGATCATGAAGTGATAATGATTTAGTTCTGTTGTCCGAATACACCTCATTTTCGGTTTTGTTCTCGATATGTTTCTGTTGTAAATCAGTTGATTTTTAATGCTATTCATTTATTCTGTTGCTCGATTTACTTTCTGTTGACTCTTTTTACAACATACTATTCTAAGTATATCGCGAAAGGACACACTTTTTTGTCAACTCGCTAAATCATGTGTTTTTGAAAGCGATCAGCCGAACCTTTCCTCCATGAACAAGGAAAAGCAACCCCTTTATAATCATTTTCTCTTCAAAAAGCCTTCATTTCACTCCTTTTTGTTGTAACATTGTATGCATTCCACAGATTGAAATAAATATCATAATTATTTATGTTAAGATCCCCAAGGCTTTTAATAAAGGCATTGTCCCTTCTCATATGGGTCCGCCACAAGAAATGAAAGTAAAGCCATATTCGTTTAAGTAGTAGTGTTTTTGTTTAACGTGCTTCGACGGCTAAGGTCATTTCGCACATGCTGTCTGCCACGTGCAGACAGGGGCAACAAGCACTCGGACGAATCGGAGGATCGCCCCTTCCAAACTCGAGCCGAGCCCAACGATGCTTTACTTCGGTGACTGATCGAGAACCGGCGTTTCCATCGCGGCAGGGCGTTGCCCATATTCGTTTAAATTAAGAGAATTCGGGTAAATGAAAGTAGGTACATACATATTCGTGTTACTTGTAGAAAACTCCGCGCTCCCCTTTTACGACAGCAAACGAGGTTTCTCCACCCACATCTCGCTTCACTGCTTTGATTATGTTTAAGTTCCAAGCTTTCCGTCCTCCTCCTCGCCCGTTCTTTTTTTAATTCATAAAAAACAAGAGCGATGCGATCCCGAAATTGGCGGGGCTTACACACTCAAGAGGGCGATCATCACAACTTGGGGTGGCGGCGAAATCGCTCCATCGTGTCCGTCCGAGAAACACCTCTCCCGGAGACGATATTATTAAATGAACTCCCATCAACCACAAACCAATCCTTACTCTTGACCCCCCCCCCCCACCACCAAACACCCACGTCCTCCATTAAGCACCATCCTCCAACACCAACCCCCCTCCCTCACTGGCTCCGAGAGAAGAGGGGGACGGTCCCATAATTCCACGCGTCAACAGGGCCACGACCCCTCTATGTAAGAGAGCACCAAATCCATCCATTCCAACACATCCACCGATTACAAAAAATAACGCCTTCGAAACGTAAACGGACTCATGAAAAACGCGTGAAACTTCGTGAACAAGATAAATACCTACATGCTTTTCATTAACTCGCTTTCCCATGGACCCATGGTTACTTGCATGGTTACCACTTCATTTACAACTGCATAATAATAATAATAATGTAATGAAATATCCTTCCTATATTGTGATTCGAGTGGTAAATTATCCGACTCTAGTCCCGAGAAACAATTAGAAAGTCGACGCATAAAGTCCACAACCGGGCGATTTTTTTTTCTAGTAAACCGTCTAAGTTTTTTTAGTCCTAGTTAATAACATGTTAATTAAAAACAACTACTGTTGTTTTATAAACAGTAGTTGTTTTTTTAACTAGGACTATTTATTGAAAAGTTAAAAAAAATGAAAAATAAAGTTTTTAAGCATGCTTTTCTAAAAATATAATATATTATCTAAATCTAAAATAGAGATATCTTAACATCGTACTAAAAATTAACAATAACAATGTTTTCTCAAGTGAATGAAAGTTTAACCTAGCACTGGAAATAATTAAATTCAATTCAAGTAAATTAGACACAATGACAAGACCACAACAAGAAAAGCATGGGTCGCGATCTCATTTTTTATTTCGCACCTTAACTTAAGTTCATTTAATAGATTTTCTTGTATATTGAATCTTTCTATTTCATTGAATACCAAAAGTCTCCATATTTAAATGAATTTATGTTGATATCGAATATGAAAGAGCGCGCCATACTTTTCGTTGTGGTCTTGTCGTTGTGTGACTTATTCCCTTGAATTGAATAGAATTATTTCCAGTGCTAGGTTAAACTTTCATTCACTTGAGAATATACATATTATATTTTTCTTTTTAGCACGATGTTAAGACATTACTATATTTCAGATTTTTTAATAATATTTTATTTTACATAAAAGCATGCTTTAAAAATGTTTTAATTTTTTTATTTTTGAATTGTGAAGGCAGATTATTATTCCCTTAGTTTCCTGTGATTTATCTTTCAACCCATTATTCCCCCCGTCCCCATGCAATGCATCATGAATTTACATTCAAGTTTTTGTTTAAACTGATAAATGCCTGGAGGTCACTTTTTCCTCCAAATACTTTTTAAATAATCCTTTGTATCGAGCAAATATCAACTGCAAATGTGGTAGGGGAAATTTCCAAAACAAATTTGTTTTCTTGATCGGAAATCGATCCCAGGGGCCACTGCACAGATTTATACGATATTCAGGTGATAAAATCTGAGGTAATTTATGGATGACCCATTGTAGCTGTTTGAATTCCGCCTTAATGTTACGTTGTTCGGGGTATCAACGAATTTCTTGCATTACCGTTGAAACCCATACGTTATAGTTCGTGCAGCCTTTTAAACAAAGATTGTGACGACTGGAAGACAAAATTTGTGTTTTTGATGCGTGGTGTAATCATCACGGAAATCTACGCAATGGGTGAGGTTTATTTTATGCGAAAAATAATGACGTATTTCAAGGGAAACATAACTTCTACCAAGTAAAGCTGCAGAACACCTTTTTTTTACAATCCTCATACTACATGTTATACATATTCTCCTAAATGTTTGGCTAATTCCTTGGACTAACATGAATCCATATTGACCAGTGCCTGAATGAGCAAACTTTAATGCATATATTTAAATTAACAACAATCCTAGCGCTTCCACGCACTCCTAGAGGCAAAAGATTAGGTGCAGGTGATCGAGACTCATAAGTCTCAACCTCGCACCTCCAAATAATGTCCATTAGCCCGCAGCAATCTATCGGCCGATCGAATATAACGTGTTCTCAAAAGGAGGCAGATTTTTTTTGTTGGTTAATCGCCCACGCACGGTGTGAAAATGAGAGTCGAAAGATGATGATCCCAGTTAGCGTGTGTTCGGGTAATCGAGGCAAGTTAGCCGTCCCCGTCAACACCCTTGATTGGCCGATGAGCCGTTGCCAAGACAACCTCCCTAACATCCTAGATCGTTCACAAGAGAACGGGTGGGGCAAGAGGGGGCGAAGCTGTTTTGGGACGAAAACATTTCACAGCTCGTATAAAATCGGGTTTCTTAGATGGAGATGAAGGAGAGGAACGACCAGGATTTAATGGAACACCCCAACCCCATCTGATGGTCAAAAAAAAAGGTTTAAGTATATCTCACGGTCCAGGCATAATTAGATGGTCGCTTATCCTGAACGTGTGGATCGTCCACTCTTATGTTAATTATCTTCCGCGTACTTAGAACCCTATCTCTTTTCTAAGGGGTCATTATACTGTTTATCGAAGGGAAGTTTCGATGAAAAATGTTTTTGGAATGCTCTATAGTGAACGTTTCTCGGCGATGAAAGCTCATGAAGGTATTAATTTAAAGTTAAGAAATAGTTTAAGGGAGGGAGATTCATTTTCCATAGACTCTGGCGTAGATTCAACGGATTGATGAGATGGTCAAACCTAAGTGTTATTGGGTCCTAACCTAAGAAAGAAAAACTAGTCCATTTCATGATCTACCGAGGATTATTTGAGCTCAACGGCATGATGCCGTCGTCTCCAAGCAATGAAGAAGCTCCCATTTCCACAATATAAAGCTCTTATCTAAAACCCTTAGCATATGTGAACACGTCAATTCACTTTAAAAAATTTACAACGAACAAATATTTATCTCGCTGGAAAGGTAATTCGAGACAGCTGGTGTCCACGACTTAATAATGGAATGCACACAAGAAAAATATTTCAGCCGCATCCATTTAGGAAGTTTCATGTGTTTGGATTTTATGGGTTGTAATGTAAAATCGGAAACATGTAAATAACAATTTTGCCAATCACTGCGATTGAACAAATGATGTGGTACGCAGTCACGCGCGCGGGCGCAAAGATATACACCAAAGAGGGTGAAATTCGTAATTTTAAAAATCATTTGACTTGACCGAGATTCGAACCCGGACCTCCCAAATGCCGATCAGGTGTGTTAGCCAGTTAAACCACCAAACGGAGCTCCGGGATCGAATCCCGGTCAAGTCAAATGGTTTTTTCATTACGAATTTCACCCTCTTACATGAAAATGGTACGTGGTAGTACATCGATGTACATGGTATAGCGTGCCTATAGTGAAGTGCATGCTTGTGAAGCTTCGCCTCCAGACAAGCATTAGCGATTTATGCTAATGCATCAATAGTCGTAGTTGCACTAAATTTAACAGGGTGTAGTGTAATGCATGTTGGTGAATACTCACCCCCTGCCACACACCCTTGAGGTGGCTCGCAGGGAATTTTTTTGATGTAAATAAATCAAAACAAATGAATACCGCGGTTCATCCCGGACGGCTTCAAAAATGTGGAAACCAATTACACATCATAAGGCCAATATTGAAGAAATAATTAAAGAAGAGTCTGCTTTACAGGCCTATTACCGAGCATTAAACTTATTTGACTGATAATTTGTAAATGATTTCACTTTGTAATATTCCACAGAAAGTTTTATTTCTTCCGAACCAAGATTTCGACTATTAAACAGTCATTATCAAGGTGACATAGACAAGGTGATTATGACCTTGATAGTGATTATAGAGCCTACTCCAAAAGAGAACGGCGTAATGGGTACGTATCGTATTATATTCCCTTGTGAAAAGTTGTAACGATAAACTTAGCAGTGTTACCGAATTGTTGAAGGAATTGGGGTGGGAATCTCTAAATGATCGAAGGGAGAAATACAGGTTAAATCTTTTGCGCAGGTTCGGAGCAGACAGTTTTTTGCCGGACGTTCAACATATATTGCAAGAGCCAACGTACTACGGTAGAAGCGATCACAGGAATAAAATAAAGGAAATTGACTGCAGAACCGATAAATTTGAAATGTCATTTTTCCCACGTACAATAAGGGATCATAATAGTTGCGATATATCAATCATGTGAAACTCCCACCCTCAATAGGTAGAGGAGAATTTTCACTTGTGCTTAATATCATAATATCATTACTAACACTTCACACCGGTCGATTTCTCCGGCATTATTTTATTATGTTCTCTGCATGAAGTAGCATCCCGTAGCATTCATAAATTAAGAGTATTAGTAATATTAACCACTAGATGTGTCTATAGCATTGTTCTGCATGTTTTCATGTTCATTTACGTATCACTCTCCCAGTTTCCGGTTGGACTGCGCACTGTTCTCCTGACTGCTTTTTGGCCGGCGCCTAGCGGCCTCATTATTACACGGCTTATGTTTCTCAGACGCCTCGAGAACAAAACGAAAATAGATAGAATAAGAAACAGCACCCTACGTAAATCCTCAAGTTAACACCCTAAATCAATAAAATGGGTGACTCGCAATTGAGCTGGTTTGGTCATGAGTGTCGAATGGGAGAACAACAATACCCAAAGAGAGCCTGGGAAGCTAGACCTGAAGGAAGCAGAGGAAGGCCCCGATAGAAACGGAAACACAATGTGAGGGCAAATATAGAAAGCAGAGTAGAAATGTGGGCCAGAGCTACTGCAGGGTTATGGCTCTTGGCAGTACAGAGTGGCGAGCTCTTTGCGGATCCTCGACATCCAACAGGTATAAGAGGATTGGCCAACTTAAAAAAAATTTATCTATAGATCATATTAAGCGCACCTCTATACTGTTAATTTATTCATCATACTTTATGGGTTGAGGATCAACATAAAAATGAAAAGATGATGGTCAGAGCCATGTATTTACCTTCGAACTTAACAAGACGCCTTTTTTTATTAAATCATTTACGCTCGAGAAATGAAATTATCAGACTCGCGAACCTATCGCATGATGTTGAAGTTTAACAATGTATTTTTGTACCATCTCTATTTTTTTTAATTCCAACTATGTACTTCAAATGACGACTTACCGTTTCCAATTGCTCGCCGTCACTGTCGAAAGCTTCCGGAAGACCAAATACCGACAAGGACATGGCTGCCATCAGCTCCTACAATGGATGCAGAAGCTTTGCGTTAAGTGGTGGCCATCCTACAGTTCCAAATATCGCCTTTCTTTGGTTCGCCTGCTCCTTCCTTATCTGCTTTTTCAGCATCTCGTATTTCCCCCTTAGACACTTGGCATCCCTTGGCTGTACAAGGATGAAATACCACCACTGATGATATATACTCACTTTTTACTGCACGTCTAGATAATGGCTAGCATACCAAGAGTAAAAATTTTGTGAGAAGAAAATATCATCGGCTTACCGCTCCATTGGTCGATGAACAATATTCTTGGGCAATCGACGTCCACGCTTCATCCTCCTCCTTCCATGTTACAGCGTTCGTCCGCTTGATTTCCATGATGTCCTTTCTTTCAATGACCAATTTTATGAGCATATCTTTTCCACTATAGGTGAAATTGCTCCCTCGATCTTTCGTTTTCGAATCACTATTGAGCTCCATATCAAAAAAGAAATGCAGAAGGCTCACAAACTTCAGCTCCTTTGTCAACGGCGTCCATACCACTGTGTGTATACACTTCAATCCTACGCGTGATCCTACGTGTTGACCTTTGCGAATATAGGCACTCTTTTGTACCGAGTGTGCAGTGGCCAATTACAGCGTTCGGTTCTATTTCACGTTCGCGTTAAAGGAATCTATATAGCAACGTTGCCACATCTTTGGTTGTCAGCCAGAAGGAATTTGTCTCCCCATATTCCTAAAACTTACCTCATCCGCACGCAAGTTTCCCGTTCTACTCTAATCATTGTTCAGTTTCCCTGATCGCCAATGACGCCTTCAGGCTTGCAAGACGTCTTTAGTACTTTTGTACTAAAGTACTTTTGGCTATTCCAGCGATATTATCCTTGGAGCAAAGAACATACAAATGAACGATGATCTCTTCCAGTTGTTCGTACACTTTATCCACCTCTTCCTCCCTTTGGTTATCATTAGGCATGTACAGGTATAACTGGACCACTGCCTAATTGGCAGGAGCGATAAAAGATTCGATGTTTTCCAGGCGAATTATCCTGATGAGTTTTTCTCGGGCTTCCCGCCGAGTTAATGTCTTCAAAATGGGTGATGTTTCGACGGTGGATGACATTATTGACAACAGCTCTGAAGATGATAGGAAACTTTCCTGTCGAAACGGTGGTAATGAATAAATCCGTCGACTGTGATACAATTTCAACCATCAGAATTATGTCGCTCACCTGTTCTGTTTCCGACATCCTTCCCGAAATTTACATTCAGTATCATAGCTACCCCACGTTAACTCTTGTCTCCCCCTTTCCCACAACCGTAAAATTCCCTCAAATCAGCACTCCAACAGTCCCTACTGTCCTTCTACCTCGTCTCGCAAGACCCTATTTCATCTATTCTCCCTTTCTCCATCTCCTGCAAAACATTTTCCAGCTTCCCTCCACTCTTCTCTATCCTAACATTCCATGTTTCATCCCTCGTTTCATTTTCTCCTTTCCCGTAGTCATTGAATCAAGTAAAACTCAATGGGGACGTATTAAAGCTCTTTCAGAGCTTTAGGACATTTGATTTTAAACCGCCGCCAAAGATCTAGGCGGGTAAAGTACGCAATCTCGATGCGCAATTTTAACATCCGAGTATCGCGCTGCGTCTACTAGGCGCCGGAAAGGAGTTTTTCGGACTGTTTACCAAACATTAGTGTTTCATGACCGAACAAGAATCCTTTAAATAGTGCACTGAGATAGTAATAGATTAGGAAACATTATAAGTGGAACTTAGACCATGGAAGTAGCATGCTCAGCAGATTCAAAAGAAAAAGAGGGAGAGGCCAAACGGGTTAGGCGAAGAAGAAAGAAAACCTATCAAGCAATACGACAGCAAATGGAATTTTATTTCAGCGATGCTAATTTAACAAAAGATCGTTTCTTATCGAAGCTGACTATGCAAGATCCCTGTAAGTAAATAAAGCTAGAATCTTAAGTGCTGAGTATTTGTCCTGAATCTATGAGTATTAATTGCTGTAATAATGGAATGTTAATGTTTCTTTGCTAAAGATGTGGACCTGAGAGTGTTTCTAGGATTTAATAAAATCAGAGCATTAACTAATAGCATGGAGGAATTGGCCAATGCCCTGAGTAAATCTGAGTTGCTTAGTCTCTCTGAAGATAGAACTAAAGTTGCTCGCCTGACGCCGGTTCAGCGAAATACTAGTGAAGATGACTGTTCTATCTATGTGGTGAGTGTCAACTATGAAATTTGAGTTGAAGTTGTAGTAGCTTTGGGCGTGTAATCTCCAAAAGCAGTGAATACCGTCCCCAATCCATTTGTCTTAAAAATTTCTTCACAGCATGGCTTTGTGTAAATACCCCAATTTAACTCAATTAAAGAACCCCTCATTATTGTTCCATTTTTGCAGCTCTGAAAATGTTATTGACGAACAAGAAACCTCATTTTTCTCTTTTCTCCTGAAATAGGTTTCTCCCTCAAATTACAGCCAATTTCATATTATTGCATTCCGTTGCCTGTGCCCTGGACAGATGTCTTACCTTCCTCTTTAGTGCCAGGCATCTCTTCACTAATTTTTCTGTCTACATCCTTCTACAAAACCACTCCTAAAATCTGTTCTCATTGTTAGAGTCCAGGGTTCATGATTACAGAGCACTGCACTACAGTTGAAAGCTTTCACCAATCTTTTCTTTGTTTCTTTAAAGGTCTTTGTCAACAGTTTCATCCTGTTCTTAAATACTCCATCTGCGAGTGCAATTTTTCTAAACACTGGTCCCCCCTGTGCTGATAATACTGTCCAGAAAAGGAAAGTGCTCTATCTGCCCTTCTACTGTAATAATCATCCTAAATTTTCATATTTTCTATCGAGTTTAATTGCTTTCCCATAGTTATGAGTAATATCCATCCCACAAAGGGCTGATCTTCTGGTTTTGGTTATTCAGCTACGTTGGACCATTTGATGGCTTTATCCACCAAGTGGAACGATGTGGCAGAGTACATGGAGACCATAAGATCAACTGTTCAACCAAGCCCTGTGGTAACCCACATTACCACAATCTCCATCCCATTTATAAGTATTGCACTATTCAGTGAGGAATCCAAAGTTCCTTCACTGACTGACTAAAGCATGACCATCCACTAATCTGACTTAAACAACCTATTTTCAATCCCTCTGTAAGATCTTTTATCACCTCTCTCTCCATTTCCTTAAAATATATATGTGAAAAATTTGCTCTTCCTTTGAATTTGACTGTTTTAAATGAATTGCTAAAATAATTTTAGCGTTTATGTATAGTTTTTATTGTGAAAGTGTGTTAAAATTTGGTGGACATTGTATAAGTTCAGATGGTAGAATCACGCCCACAGTATGTTGGAAGTCACTTTGCATTTGTCTATTTGAGCTTTCACTGAACTGTGGAGTCACTTTTTAACTGTTCCTCATTGCAGGAGGGCCTTCCATCTGACGCAAAGCATGAATGGTTGCAAGAGGTCTTCTCTGTGTATGGTAAAGTAGTGTATGTATCCATACCCAAGTACAGGCACAATGGAAAAATCAAAGGTTTTGCCTTTGTGGAATTTGAGTCTCCAGAAATAGCATATAAGGCTCTTGAGGTATGTGAAATTGTTGACTTGTGTTACATATTACTTGAAACATTATACATACATGCATTTATGGATCACATTTTAATTGTGTTTTAACTCTAGAAAGAGGGTGAAATTTTTTTGTTGCCCTGATGTTTTATTCTTTTTTTTTTCGTGAGTTAACTCTATGATTCTCCTTCATTCCTTAATAATGTGGTGAAATTTGTTGACTTTTATGTACTGCCATTTTAAAAGAGTCAATTGCTTAACAATTTCTGTCATACATCTATTGTCGCATTTAAGAGACCTTTGTTTTGGTTAACAATACAGCCTCAACGGAAGGTGGCATTGTGATCGGTGATAGTTGCCAATATTTTGATATTTTTGAACATTATTATGAATTTTCCATCAATCAGAGTGACTTTTATGCCCACCTTTCATCCTTGGCCATATATTTTTCAGGCATTCCAAGGAGCTGGGTGTTGCTTGCCCACGGACATGGCCCCCGAGCAGCTGTGCAGCGTGACAACCTTTGAACCGGGGGAGGGCAAGTGGCAGGTGGGCATAGTGGAGGCACAGGTGGGTGCTGGGGAGGAGAAGGTGGGGGAGAGTGGCGATCCGAAGGAAGAGGGGGACGAGGAGGGGGCGGGTGGGGAGGAGGCAGCCGGGGAGGAGGCGTTGAGTACCAAAGCTCGGCTTCACTCGTCATCGGAGAACGTCTCACCCTCAGCGAGGGAGAAGAGGAAGAAGAGGCAGCGGAGAAGTGATGGCAATGAAGACGATGCCGAGAATGGTGAGGGTGCGAAGGAAGGGGACGATAACCTCAGTCAAACATGTATTAGCCCTACTCTGGCTTATCCATTGGCACTCACTGGCTTCACAAACATTTCAGAGATAGATTTTGTAATAAATACGCAATTGGGTAAGGGATTGGTGTCAGTGTGAGTGGTTAAGGTGGTTTGAGCGAGATAGTTCCCTAGTCATAATGGAGACTATATTCAAATTTTATTTTTTTATTTCAGCGTCTGTAAGAAGTATGAAATAAATATTGTAATATTAATGGCATAGAGATATAGTTATATATGACCAAAATTCTCAGTAATCAAATAAATAAAGCTACATAAGTCTCTAACTTGACTCATTTTTTCCCGCCATACGGCTGAAAACCCTTCAAAACTGCAGGTGTTTTTGCGATTCTGTAAATATTACAGCGGTGAGTAATAGATTATTTTTTATAAATAGTTGAGAAAACGTACAATCTATACACCATTAGTTTTTTGATGAAATCTAGGTGCTAGTGGTTCCTAATTTTTTCAATATTCTCCCTCTGGAGCGGACAGCCATAATCTATCCCATGTAAAACAGCTTATATTTTGAGGCAAATGCTCAAAAAGTAGTTTGGCAAGGGGTTGATATTTTGATACCATTGGAAAGATAAGAGTTTTTTCTTGAAAATGAGGCCAAATTCATTAAATTCTAGGTGAAGTGATTTTTCGCTCAAACTACCTTTATACTACTTTCCATGTATACTTTTTACCTTTGTTGACCATTCTTACTGCTGCATTTTTAAGTTTAAAAATGTTCATTTTTCACAGCAAATTTTCCTCCAAATTTTCTGTCATGCAAACTTTGACTTTGGTATCCTTAATATACCATATATGCACAAATCTAAGATGAACAAGACGATCCCCCGTTTTTTGGAAATCCACAATGGGAAAAAATCATGGATTTTACTTCCGATTGTTAGACGAACCCACTTTTCTTCGGAAGCCCCGAAGGGAAAAAAATCATCTTAGATTCGTGCAAATACGGTGCTATATTTTTCTTCTATTCCAGTTTTTATGCTTGCTGATGACATTTCATGATAAATATTTGGGATACTAATCAGTGTGTAATTTAGGATTTGCTTACACATTCTTCTTCTATTTTTTGTGGAACCTTTGTTCATTAGTGCCTAATTAATATTAACACCCAATTCTGCTAATATTTTTAGCTCAAGAAGGATGTATGTGTTCTTTTTTCCATCACCCAATCACTTCTCTTGGTCAACATTTTAATGACAAACATATATCATTGCCCAGAAGGTTTTGGATATAGTATCAAAGTTCCTACCAAAAGCCATGATGTTATCCATATTTTAGTTGTTAGGGTTTAATTAAATGTGTGGCTTTTACTGTTGGTTGATTTTTTTCTGCACCATCTGAAATTTTGGCTGTTTGGTTTTAAGTGATTCTTTGTTTGGCAGAGGAGGATGCAGACGTTAAACTGGAGAACTTTGAGTCCGAGAAGAGCTCATCTCCGGTGTCCAGGAAGAAGAAGAAGAAGTACAAGAGGGGGGAGGGGGAGGAGGAGAACATGCAGCCAGAAGACGGAGGTGGGTTCCACGCCATTGAACACTGTGTGTCAAAAATATGTGCACTCTCTTTGGAAATATGTAGAAATATCTGCGTTGATTTTCTAATTAGTTACATTTAGTAAATGGAATTTGTGGAAGAATTTTTCTTAGGCTCTCTCATACCAAATTTAGCTCAACGTGATGTTCTTAATGGGTACAGTGGTAGAAAAACCTGGTGGTAGTTTCAGAGGAAACCCTTGTCACTAGAAGTGTCCATTGCCTACGAACTACGTCTGCATGGGGGAAGTAAGGTAGTCTCAGTGTTTAACTGCCTGGGTTTTCTAGGTTGAAAACCTATGTTGCCAAAGTTAAAATACTCACTCTGTTATTCATGTCTACTAAAGCTCTCTCTGTTGCTGTTGATCCAATTGTTAAAGATGAGTTTATCTGATGACTTGTGAATGCTATCAGTGTATTTTGATGTGGCATTGTTATTGTCTTCAATGTCACATAACGAGCTATTGAAACTATCCCCACTCTCTCAGGTTAAATGCAAAAATGTTGGCAGCATTGTGTGGCATGTCCACCCTCCATCCCTTTGCCAACTGCTTCCATGGGAACCCTCCTCATCTTGATGTCAAGTCTCGTGCAGGTGACTCCCACCAAGTTTCACTACCACTGTCCCCACTTTATACAGCCCACACAAGTGTGGCTTACTCAAAGAGGAAAAGTCTTGAGGGACTGGGTTGGAATTTTGACATTTGAGTGCTGGCTTCCAATCTGGAGGACTTAGGTTCAAATCCCAGTGCTGGCAGATATTTTTCAATCCTGTTCCCTACTTGGGCACCATGTGGAGAGCACTTCAAGGGCAGTACTGTGTCCATCGGATGGGATGTTAAACCATTGACCCCTTGGCACCTTTCATTAAGAGGAGGCTGCTACCAGGTTTCTTTCCCACCGTTCTCCTGTTCCTCGACCCTCCCATCGTAATGGTGCAAATGACCTTGGTTGTTGGTCACCTCCCCAAAGAATCAACCAACTTGAGTGGGCTTTGGCTTCCTGCACTATTGCTTGGATAATTGGCATTGCTGAGAAATAAGGTGAATTTTCGGTTGGATGTATGGGGATATGGTTGTAAAGACTGACAAATGAGATCATGTACAGCATCAGTGATAGGTGGGTAGGTTGGGATTAAAACCTGTTTCACACGATACTTAAGTCTATAGTATAAGAGTATATATAATATATAAGATATATATAAGAGTAGGTATAGAACCATTAGTTTAATTTCATACCCGGCAAAGGTTTTGCTCAGAATAATTAATAAAAGGCTGGATAGTTGAGCAAATTACCACTTGGACGGTAAACAGTTTGGGTTTAAGAAGTGAAAGCTAACTCAGGATGCAATTGCAGTGATGAGGACATTGTTAGAAAGTACTTGATCCAGCACAATGTCGAGGATACGCGCTAGTATGATAGCTTTCCAGTTTCATGTGATATAGAACCAGCATGCTGGCTAAGAAGCATGATAGCTATTATGCTCGCTGGGCTACTTGATTTCATAATTGATGTGGTACTAGTTTGCTGCTAGCTCACAGTAGTACCTAGTAGCCGTCGACCAATCACGTTAGCTTTTAGTCGCAGTGCGATCTTCACTTAATTTAATCAGCGCCTCACTTTATCGCGTGTGTTACACACTCTTTGGTGGTGAAAATGTCTCGACAATCCCTGCTATTACTGCAGCATCCGACAGTCGCCTTCTTTAATGGAGATTTTCCAATTTGTTTTAACAGTTTGTAACAGTGGACGACAGTACCGCTTCATCGCAAGCACAAGTTCAACGATCGTGTGAAACCTTCTATCATGGTTTCTACCATACTGGGTTCCATCCTCAATATCAAGTACCAGCTAGCATACTAGGTCTTGTGCTGGATCAAGTGTCGTGTGAAACAGGCTTTGGGGTTATGCATCAGGGTTAGGTGGGAGGAACTGTGGAAAGAATCATGACATTGGACTTAGTGTACTCTTAACAAAGTATCCTTAAGTTGGTTGGCTGGTTGATTATTTGGGGAGGCAAGCAACAGCTCAGGTCTTTTGCATCATAAAGGATGCATGGGTAGGGGAGAATTGCATTGGGGAGTGGAGGAAGGTTGGAGAGAAACCTGGCAGTGCCAGTGCCAACTTTTTTGACGAAAGGCACCAAGGGATCCACGTCTTATATAATGGATATGGAGTGCTGCACTGGAAATTTCATCCACATAAGAGGATTCCATTGAAAAATCTCCACCAGGATACAAATCAAATTCAAGGATTCAAGGCTTTGTTGCTCGTCATTGGAAGCCATTGAAAAATCATTCAGTGGTCGGGTTTGTAGTAATTTAATATTTTATGGCCTTTAACAATCATATATTGGGTGTGCATTGTTCAAAATTGTTGCTCAGTGATGATTAGATGGCACAGAACTGAGTAACGTTTCGCCATGGATTTTGATCAGGTGGAGCACCTCAGTCAGAAGTTACCAAAGGGGGGGGAGAGGTGAGAGAGGAGGCCGACAGTGGTGCAGTCAAGGAGAAGAAGAAACGGAAGAGAAGGAGAGACAACAGCGATGAGGAGGAAGCTCCTGAAGAGGGTGAGCACATATCGATTGTGATAATTTTTCACCCACAGTTCGATTGAGATAATTTTTCCAGCCCTCATCACCCAGTGTGTTCAATCACTCTCTGTTTTCTTATTTCATTTAAAGTATTGTCTTAAAAAATAGGTAATTTATTAGTTTTTCCTGGGTGATTTGGAATTCAGAAATGGGCGATTCCATAGTATGAAATACATACATAATTTTCCTATCGAGTTTTGAAATAACTTGTGAATAAGTTAAATGGTGAATTGGATTATATTGCTGATGAATAATGGAGAGACTCTTTAGAAACTGAATGCTCATCACGTGCTATACAATACACATTTGCATTTGTTCTGAGTATGTTTCGTACTGATACATCGCAGAATACTAATGTCTTTACATTGCTAAGTATTCCTTTTACCTTGAGGAGTTTTTAATAATAATAATAACATAATAGTTTTAGTAAAAAGTAGACTCAGTTGTATCTGCTCCCCTTCCTTTCCGATGACTATCCTTATGGATTTTTCATCTCTTCTCATCCCTGATGTGTATCCTAGTGGTTGAAGAAGAGGACAGCGAATCAGTTGGAGTGGCCGAGGCTCAGAAGAAGCGCAAGAGGAAGAAGGAAGAGGAAGGCGAGGAGCAAGAGGATGAATCTGGTGAGAATGAGTAGTTTCTGCTCCCAAAGGCTTCACGTTCTCAGCTTAAGACTTAGTTCTTTAGAGACTTGAAGGATTTTCCAAATTTGATGATTTGGCAGGTTCTGAGTTGAAATTCATCGCATACTAAAATGAAGAGGTTACAATTTTCCTCTCTGCAACTTATTTATTATGTAACACTTTGACGTTTAGCCCTTTAGTAGGCATGCTGGAGTACTCTGTATGCCAACATTATATAAAGCACAATGAGAACATTTAATATTTCTACCTGTTTTTATACTCTTTCACTTTTTAATCCTAGAACCTCCCTACTATGCATTCACTTGATTATTCCCTAGTGTCTACATACGTATATTGCAGTGCCCCAAATCTTCTATATGCGTTTCCCCCAAACTACATATGTGTGAAGTTATGGTGATTTCCAGGAATTTGACGTCATCCTTTATTTATATTTGCTCCTCTCTTTTTATAGATAGTGAGTGGATATGAATTATTTTGTTAGAATTATACTGCAGTGCTTTTACTAACATTTTTTACAAGCTCCCACTCAAAGACACCACGAGTTGATAAGATCCAATGGAAAAGCCTCAAAGTCCACTTTATGTGAGAATTTCTCAGTAGATGACCCCATTGTCCGCAACAACCTAATTTTGCTGCAAACTCTAGGGTTTAATGTCATCAATATAAATGAGGAATAACTGGTGGCCAATCATGCTTTGTAGCTTTATGACTTCCTTACAGGTGACATAATGAGAGTAGGTTATGCATGTTGTAGTGAATTACTTATTTAACTTCTTTATTTTAAAAGCTCTGGATGTGAACCATGGTTAGATATCCTATAATTACGAGTACGGTGATGACAAAATTCCATCCTGATTAGTTTCCTTCTTGTGGAAATTGTATTTTTGACATAAAAATCTGGCAGGGAAAGAAAGAGTAAGTCAAATATAAATGTGGCAGCCTGGTAATGAAAACTCGAGCAGAGAATTATTTAAGCATGAGAGCACTCACAGGTTGGCATTCGTGTTTCAGAGAGGAAGAGAAGTCGGAGCGAAGTGGGGCCAGTGGAGGAGGGCGGTGGTGGTGGCGAGGAAGAGGCAGGGGAGGTGAAGGGAAAGCGGAGGAAGAGGAACAGGAACAAGCGAGAGAAGCTGGAAGGGGAGCCGTTGGGACTGCGCATCCTGTCCAAGTGAGTGTCTCCAGCTCATGTCAACTGTTGATTCTTTTTAAAACGTTGTTATTAAGTCGCTTTCTTGTTTGCTTGGTACAAATTTTGAAATCAATTTTATACTAACTTCCCGATGAGCTAGAGACTTGAAACTTTAAACATAGCTCAGAACTGGATGATAATGCAATAATAAGTAATGATATGTGTTATATATATATTAAATATTACAATATAATATATATTATAAATGAAGCATACATCACATATGTACAGTAATATAATATAATGATTAATTAATAATATAATAATAATTAATTTATATAATTAATAAGTTGCATTATTGATTTAAAATGCTTGCTTCTTTAATTTTATTTTCAGGAAAATAACAATTAAACAGATTGATATATTATTGGTAGATAAGTAAAACAATTTTTTTGAAACCACGTTTTTGAAATGGAAAGTATAAAATAATTTCCCCTAGCCCCCTACAGATATCCCCATACAGATTCATAACCTCATACAGATTTCCCTGAAGATTTGTGATTGTGAATTTTAGTAGCTATGAAATTACTTGTAAGATTGAAAACGAAATACAGTAGAGCCCCGCTAATTCGGGCCCCGGTAAATCGGGTTTCTGGATAAATCGGGGCGGGCCAAAAAAAAGTTAAAAAATTTTCAATAATGAAGTACAAATTCTCGACCGCTGCGCCGCGCCATGCATGATAAGCAGTAGAATGGCACAGGCTCACAACTGACTGGAGAGCGCTCGACCGAGGTAGGCCGGCCGGCCAGCTACACCCTCCCTCCCCGGACCCTCCGCCCATTAAGCTAGCGCACAAGCGTCTTGAGACCCAGAGAAGCGAGCGTAAGTCACCACGTAAGTTTATGCTTGAGAACCATGAATAACCTTCAAAAATGTTTTAGGGTCGTTCCAACGGTCGTTTAAATGTATAATTCGGGTTTTTAGTTAATTCGGGCATTAGCCGGACACAATTAGCCCGAATTAGAGGGGTTCTACTGTACGTGGGGCGCATGCTGTAGATAATTGTAAGGATTGTTGGAAGTAGCTGTCGTTGGGAAAACTCACATAACAGTTCATATCATTTGCAGCAATAAAATTGTAAGTGACGTAGGTGAACTATCCACAAATCAGTTATCTTATTCATGCACTCCATGTTTTTCCTTTTTAAGATTACAATTATTTTCATAGCTGTTAAAATTCAAAATCACAAATTTTCAGGGCAATCTGGATGAAATCTGGTGAAATTGGTATTCAGAGAGAGCGATTGAGTGGAAATGTTTCAGCCGCTGATGCTTTTTGCTTGGAGTTCACAAAATACGAAAGGAGGAAGAGTTGGCACCCACACAGAAGCTCTGGCGAGTGTTGAAACTGTTGGATTACATGCGACAAAATGATTTTGATTATTTCGACGTAATCTCAGCCAGTAAAATAGAAACGGCAATAAAAGAAAACATGAAGAAATCAAGTAAACAGCAAAAATAACTTGTTATTTCCGAGATTCACTTTAATAAAATGTGCTCTATTCTGATATTCACTTCGATAATGATTTTTACATTTACTTCAAATATGCAAGATATGCTATTGTTTTTTATTATCTATATGGTCGAGTTAAGCACCCATTATCATTTTTTTCAAGCATTAGAAACTATTTATTAGATTACAAAATATTTATAGATGAATGTTGAGGATTTCATGATATTCGAAATAAACAAACCGGAAAATTAGTATTTCGTTGTTCACTTGTTTTCTTGGCGTAACACCTGCAGTCAATTGTAATGCGAAATATATTTAATCCTACTAATGCCGAATCTATGTATTATATAATATATTATGTATATAATGTATTATGTATTATATATTTTTCTGAGGCTCGCAATATAACAATGTTTTGTATTATATAATCACTTCGATGTCATACAATTACTGAAAATAAGCAAGATGTCAGTTTTTTATTATCTACGTGGTCAAACTAAGTAAGTGCCCATTATGTTGTGTTTCAAGCATTAGAAGCTATAAATTTATAAATGTTCATGATATTATTATATTTCGAAATAATAGTAATATTAAGTATTTCATTAGTTATCTTGCGGTAACTGCTGTAGTCTGTTATGTGAAATAGTTTCCATCCTACGAAGTGAAATGTCGATATCACAACCAAATTTTCCATGTTCTTCAGTTATCCATGTTTTTCGATTATCCGTGCCTCGTCATGCATCCATTAGCACGGATAATCAAGAGTTGACTGTAATTATTTTGCCTCAAGATGTCACAAAATGCGAAGGATTTGAGCTATCGTTACCCAAAAATGTTTTGCCTTGCTGCAGGAAGGATTGGAAACGTCTGAGAAACAAGTACTTGCAACTTCAGAGGAAAAACATGCAGATGCTGCGGTCGCAGATGATGGAGAAGCGGTGGTGCAACTACTGGGGCGGGGAGGGTGAGGACCGTGGCTCAGAGCAGCAGCACTATGGTGGAGACATGGACGAGGGGAAAGAGGCTCCTGAGGGTACTCTGAAGGAGAAGGCTAGCGGAGAGAAGGCCAAGGCCAGGGTGCAGTTTGTGGCGGGTGTTATCGTGAGGATCCAGTTCAAAGAACCTCTGGAGACAGCTAGGAAGTTCAAGGTATTCCCTGAACACATATTGGTCAGAAGTGAATAATTTAAACGGTAAAGGTGAGTTAGCGTCCAGTCTGGGAGAAAATTAATTTCACCTGCTTCCCGATCACCTTATACCACCTATTTCACTTATATTGCTACGCTACATATGCGCATTTATACTAACCTTTCATTTGCTTCATAAATCCTTTTTCTTTCGTAAACTATTTACTTAAACCTGTGATGTGAATCAATTTCTCGACGCCATGTTGGAAATACTGACGTTTTCCTCCTAGTTCCCCCAGACGACGCAGCGGTCGAGCAGTTGCTTCATTTTCTATATTCACCACCCATGATTTTTCCCGCCTTCAACTTAAAACTATTCCCGCTTTTCGATGGCTTTATCACACTCAAGAGGGACGGGTATCCTCTCGGAGCTACCCTATAATCTTTGAAGGTACCTCATTCCACTTCCTCCATACGGAAAATTCATCACCAACTCACCTCTCGCCATAATTTTACGCAAAGCAATCACCATTGGGGTGGGTTGTATAATCACCAACGGGGCGGCCCGCAGGTTTAAAAGGGTATTCGTGAAAATAAAACGTAACTATCCGCCAAATAACCTATCTTTCCGTTCGGAAATGGCCTTTTTGAGGTCGCGTACCGTCCCACCCTAGTACCCCTGTTCCACTCCTCAGACCCGCAACGTTATTAGGTATGTGATCTTTCAGACGTGAAATTAGTCCGTATCCCTCTACCGGGACTTCAGAAAATCTCGCAATATGGCGTCAAAATATCACCAAAAATACGCGAATTTGGTCATTTTCAACATTTATTTTCTCAAAAACTAAGAATCTCACGACTTTCTTTCTTACATTTATGAAATGCGCAATCCTTTCACTTTCCTTTCACATTTCTCTGATACCCTTCACTTTTCTATGTTTCTCACAAAAAATTTTCTCCCAGACTGGACCCTAACTCTTCTTTACCATTTAAACATTTGGTTTCATTTTTATTGATATTTAGATTCTATAGATATTCCGGTGGCGGTGGGGTTAAGTCCTCGCCTGCCAATCCATCACGGGTCACGGGTTCAAGTCCCACCTGGGTCAGTTTTTCACTTGCCCAGGTCATGGGTGTTTCTGTCAAGTTCTGGTGGTTCGGCCCCTGAAAAACCTAAAGACAAGCCAATGGCTTATCGGGATTTCAGGGGCATACGGACCACCAGAATCGTCGGAGAGCAAAAAAAAAATTAACCAAAATTCTGAATGCTCTTCTGCATAGATGATGATTTTTCTAGCTATAATTTGAATTTTGAACTCCATACCTTATTCTAAATAGATCTTTGTTTGCCTGCTATATAAAAAATTTTGTTATAGTGTCCACAATAGTCAACTATTCCTTTTTTATTTACTGCGGCACCATGTATTAAATTGGGATTTAATCTGAAACCTAATTGTGAAATTCTCCACTTGTGGGGAAAAGTGAAATTGACAAATAAGCTATCTACCTTCAGAAAAATATCCGATTCTAAAGAATGACTGACAGTGAATCTAAATCTATCAATACCTTGCAGAAAAAAGAATAATCTACTCAGTATATTTACATGTGGCATTAACTTATATATGTGGTTCTTCTATATTTGACTGTACATATTCTATATATGTAGGTACATAATCTGTTTTTCCTCACAACAGGATGAGGTGAAGAATCTCCCCAAGAATGATGCCGTTGCGTATATTGATGTGAAAGATGCTGCCACAACTGCATACATAAGATGCCATTCATCAGAAGCTGCCAAAGAGCTCGTGAAAGACATCCCATGGGAGGACAGGAAGATTCTAGAAGGTGAATTTAAGTTGATACATACAGTAAAACCTAGTGATGGGTCAAATCCAATATTTATCGAATCCGAATCTCTTTTTTTTTATCGATCCCACGCATCGAATCTCGAATCCATAATTCAGAAAACTATGAATCCCAGTTACTTTTCAATGCCAATTGCATTTATAAAACAAATTCAAATCAATTTATATTTTCCAGTACTTTTTTGAACCAATAAGTTGTCCCACACTTCTGCTCCCTCAAATTCAATTTTTATTCAATCGCTAAAAAATAAAAACAAATTTGAGTATCTGTTTCAGTTTTACTTAATTTTTATTAGTTCTTCAACAAAGTGCAATGTAATCATAAGTCATGAGTTATTCCTCAAGAAATGCTGCATTCTTACTCTGTCAGGATCTAATCTGTTTCTTTTTTTTGTCTGCCAAATTTCCAGCAGCACTAAATTCTCTCTGAAAATACAGTTGCAGTTCTTGCACTGTGAGTTTCTTAGGCTCTTGAGAATCTTTCTTGCTTTCAAACATTTTGTCTTTAAAATGAGGGTCCAATATTGTTGCAAAAGCATAAAAGCTGTTTTTTTCTAAGTCAGCAAATCTGAGATTCATCTCGTTAATGATATCATTTTTCATCCCTTGCAATCCGGATCGTACATCATCTGGTTCTTCCATAAGTTTTAAATAATAATAATAATATTTATTTATCCCTTAGAATCAACATTACAAGCATATTTACATTTCAATTAAATAAGGATAAATTTATTAGGAATCCCTTTAGGCATTGCCTGTATTGGGACACCTCAATAGAAATTACGATATGAATAATTGAAAAAAATAAGTAAACTGAGACCAGATACGAAACATAAATAAATGCATGAAAAGATAACAATTTGTTTTTTAATCTCAACCTGTCGTGCATACCAAATACAATGAGTATTAACCTTACTATTAACAAAAAAATACATCTGGATTTTCTACATTAAGTAACCATTTCTTTACTCCTTTCAAAAAAGATGTTAAACTTTTTTGAACCTCTTATACCATCTGACAATCTAGAAAATAATGTTGGCCCTACATAGATAAATGAGCGTTTGAACACGGTCAAATTTGGTTTGGGCAAAACATACATTTTTGTAGATCTTAGATTGTATACATTGGTTATTGGTTCTTCCTTAGGTTTATTACCACTTCTGAGGTAGAACAATTTCAATACTTTGTACACGTAAAGATGACGTAAAGGGAGTAACTGTAAATCCACAAATATGGGGAAGGACGGTTCAAATTGGTATTTTCTAGCAATCAGTCTTACTATTGCTTTTTGGAGAATCAGCATCGGATTGAGCGAATTTTTGTAGGCACCTCCCCAGCAGATTATCCCGTAGTTTAATTTTGATTGCACTAAAGCTTGATAAATAGTTTTAATGAATTGTCGGGGACATTTATTTCGAAGGAAATAAAACTTCGCGTGGATAAATATAAGTTCCCTTGAAAAACGGTTAATGTGTTTACCCCTTTTAAATGCTGATCTACAGTCACTCCCAATTGTTTGTATTCAGGCACACGTTCAATATTTATACAGTTATTACAAAAGTTGATATCACAATTTGGTTTATGATAGGTTAATTGCCAATTAATTGAGAAACGATTACATACATTAAAACACAAAAAATTCGACTTCTCACTCAACAATAATTTATTATATTCCATCCATTCACTAAGTATACTTAGGTCTGCTTCCATATTAAGTCTAACCTCTTCCCAAGATGATCCTTCATGAATAAGTGCAATATCATCAGCGAAGGCAATTAATTTTCCGGTGAATTTAGAGTTACATAAGTCATTAATATAGATAAAAAATAATATTGGACCTAACACTGAGCCTTGAGGCACACCTGAACATATGGTTTCAAAGTCACTGACACAATCATTTACACGTACACACTGTGAGCGAGAATACAAATAACTCTTAAACCATTTCCATGGTGTGCCACGAACACCTATTCTACTTAACTTTTCCAACAAAATATCATGATTTATGGAATCAAAGGCCTTTTTTATATCTAGGAATAGGACAGCAACGCGTTTATTCGAATTAATTGCGTTGTAGACATGTGTCATGAAGCTTTCTAAGGCATCTTCTGTTCCTTTACCCTTTATGAACCCGTATTGGTTGCTACTTAAAAAATTTTGCTTGTCCAGGTAGGACAAAAGCCTTTTTTTAACTAGTTTCTCAAGAATTTTCGAGTGAACAGATAACAATGAAATTGGCCTATAGTTTGTTATATTTCGTCGGTCACCTTTTTTATGTAGGGGTATAACGATAGCTTTCTTTAGGTCATCGGGAAATTCGCCTTGAATAAAGCTTATATTAAAAATATGGGTCAGAGCATCAGCAATGAGGTCAATTATGTTTTTTAGCGTTGTTACATTCGTTCCGTCTGGACCAGCGGATTTTCCAGATTGAAGAGAGCTCACAATTTTACGTATTTCAAAAGATGACACAGGTTCTAGATACATTGAATTAGGATATTTAAGATTGGGATATAGGATTTCAGGCCCAGAAGAATTTCCATGCTGAAGGGAGATTTTTTTGGTGGACTCAAAAACACTAATAAAATATTTGTTAAATTCTCTCGCTAAAACTGCAGGATCTGTGAGAAGTTGGTTATTAATCACTAGCTCTGGTATGTGAGAATCTTTAGTTTATCACCAGTTAGTTCTTTCAATACCCTCCACTGTTCTTTTGCGTTGCCTTTCCACTTGTCAAATTGTTTCACATAGTAACTATTAGCAGCTTCTCTTATGTCTGCTCGCAATTTGTTTTTAAGTTTAATTGTTCTCTTTCTTAACTCCTCATTATTCGGATGCTTCTGCAGCTTATTAAGTAAGTGGTTTTTGAGGTCCATTTTTATCAATAATATATCAGTCATCCAAGGTTTTAATTTTTTAAAGTTAACTACACGTTGGGTATGGAGTTTTGAGTCCTGGACACAGCTTTTCATTAGATCTAAGAATAAAGTAAAGCTTTTCGATACGTTTGTTTCATAGTAAACAGGACCCCAATCGATGGCACCAAGTCTACTTTTTAATACGTCGTATTGAATATAATTAGAATTAATGGAGTAAGAACTATGAACATTTACGTTTTTGATCATGCTACTACCTGAGATGGACAATACAGTCGCAGAATGATCAGTTACTGACAAGTGAGCTACTCTTGCGCTTATTTCAAATTTAAATGAGTTAAAAATCCGGACAAAAACATGGTCAATACATGTAGCAGTTGATGAGGTTATTCGTGTAGGCTCATTAACCATACTAGTTTGACCATATGAGCTCATTAGGCTAAAATATTCCTCTGAAACACTATTACAATCTAAAATATTAATATTCATGTCACCAATAATTACTAAATTATTTTTAGAGCACCCTATGTACTATTATGTATATGTACTATTTATTAGACATTAAACAAAGGTACAATGTAATAGGTATCTTCGTCAGGTATACACATACAAACACATTAAAATTTAATATCAGGATTTTTACACTCCAAAAATTCATTTGTTGCATAAAATGCTTTGGTCAAAAGCCATGTGTAGAGGGCATGCTTAAAACTTGGTGAGGTAACATTTCTAGCCTCATAGGGTAAATTGTTGAAAAGGTGTTGTTTTATAAAATCAAAAGATTTGCTTGTTTTAGTTAATCTACAGTGGGGCAATACAAGGTTATTTTTAATTCGATAAATCTTCAATCTTGTTTAACAATAGCATTTGTTCGCGCTTACTGTCATCCATGGTTTAAAAAAAACCTCTCATTAATGTTCCTTACTACCATTCCTTCGTTCTTGTGGAAGAGGATAATTATTCTGTCGCACATACCCATCTTAGAGTCTACCACACATAACCACTCACGGAAAATGTATGCTGTCATCCACGAGTTAACAGAGTTCCTATGCAAGCAAGAGAGTTTTTTAAATATCTTTCAAGCATCTTGGTTTTTTACATTCGCCTATAACAAGGGGCTCCAATTTCTCAGAACCATCCTAATTAGCACAATAAAGAACATAAAATCTAACTTTGCTCTTCTTTCTACCATGGCAGGGTTCACCTCGTACTGCAAGGGTCTTACCAGGGAGTAAGTTATAAACAAATCCAGCCTCATCAGCTTTAAAAATGTCACATTTTTTGTATCCTATTACAATTGTCTGTAGTGTTTTTTTCCACTCTTCTACCACTACGTTACTGACACCACCTTCTTCCCCACACATCTTCAAAGTTGCAAGGTTCCGACGGGTTTTAAACTTTTGCAGCCAGCCATTGGAAGCCTGAAAATTTTCAATCTCCATTTGTAATGCCATTTCCCTTGCCTTCTCCTGTATAATTGGTCCAGAAATGGGGTTGTTTCTGACTCTACCCTCCATCAACCAATCAAAAATTCCTTTGTATAACTCCTCGTACTTTACTGCCTGAGATTTTTTATTTGGGCATCATCGAGTTGCAGCTTCTTTTAAACCAGGATGTGTATGTGAATGAAGTCTGGATGAAGATATTCCTCAGGAAGGCATCAAGACCATTTTGCTAGGCAAAATTCACTTTTGCTTGAAAAGAAAACATAAATTTGTTTGTGTATTAAACATTATTTGTTAAACCTCGTACATGAGTGCTTTGAGATAAATTTTTCGGTAGATCAAAGTGAGTAAGACCGGTTGCGCAATTGCCTTCATGACGAAGCAAAATGTTACGTTCTCTACTTCCACTCATACAAGTGTATCAAACATTTTGATATCTTGGTATGGTCTGTTCTTGGATCGAATAAAATGGCCATTAAAAGTGGGTATTGTACATATTTAATTATTGATTAGAATATGAAATAAGTCATAAATCGGAAATTTGGTGACAATCCGGCAAAAACTGGCGATTCGATAAAACCCTACTGTATCCATCATTCCCAAGGTGTGTGAAGAAAGAAGGTTGGGTGTAACACGTATTTATTGCTGAACTTTCAGATTCTTGGGTGCAGTAATTGTCTCGGTATGATATGCGGAGGTAGTTGGGGGGCCTTGGGACTATTGTCTCGGCACGATGAGTGGAGGTTTTAAGAAGTAAAGAGTTACGATGAGTAGAGGTTTCCCTATCAATTTACTAGTAAATTTGATGGGACTGCAGGGGTAGTATGATGTACGGAGTTTTACGATGTGAAGAGGTTCACTATAAGGAGGTTTTACTGTATATGTATACAGTTGGCAGTAGAATGTGTGTATTTAGGTATAGCCATATCAGATTTTTCCGTGAGTGAAATGAATCCTTAGTGTTTTTTAGTGTACTATTCTAAAGACTCGACTCAATTTCTGCATCAAGTGTTTGAATTAGAGAGAATGATGAAACAACCCAATTATTTGTTTAGGATACCACAAACTAGCCATGGTATTTCCTTTACCGAGTTACCTGCAATTACACAAAAGTGCCAGTTTAGTTTCTAATTCGTTGTGCCTTCCTTTTTGAGGCCCTGAAAATGCTCTCCTTGTTGCTGCCCATGTGGAAAATCTTATTTGAATCTTGTTTCCTGCGTCTAACGTTGCATTCAGAGACCCCAAATACTCTCTTCAAATCTTCCAGTGGCAGAGTTGAAATTTTTCTTCAAATAATGTGACTTTTATTTTAAATGCTCCAGGGTAATGACTTGTTTTCCCTGTCATCGCAATAACCTTAAGGGTGTGATATTCCACAGAGGAAAAATTATTTGCCTTGACCGGAATTTGAACCCGTATCCCGATATCGTGCCGAGTGCTTTAACCAGTTAAGATACCGAGGCGTCCTTCTCCCCTGTGGATTATTTGGTGGCTTTATAGGAGCAAGGTGGTCAGAACTGCTATACATACGATGCCATTAGCAGCCCAAATCGTGCGTTAAGCGCCACAGTCCGCAAGGATAAAGCCATACATAGAACATTTTGAGGTGTTCACTCTTTGACTAATTTTGAGGATACCGGGACTAGCCACGGAAGTTACCTTTACGAAGTCACCCGCAAGTGCAATATTCCACAGAGGAAAAGTCCTTCGCCTTCCTCTGTGGAATATCGCACTTATGTGCACTTGCGGGTGACTCCGTAAAGGTAACTTCTGTGGCTAGTCCCGGTATCCTCAAAATTAACCTTAAGGGTGTGATTGTGACTGAATTGATCAATCTAATTGGCTCTGAATCCAATGTGCCGGCATTTTACAATTTATACCATGACATTGTTAATGCTTTTTGCAATTTAATTTAGGTAATTAGTATCCATAAGGGTGTGATATAACTGAATTGATTTACCTATGTAATCGGTGGAAAACTAAGACAAGTGAGTAACATTGCTCTGAATCCAATGAGCCAACATTGTTGCAGTTTATACCGTGATGGCATTGATGCTTTTTACAATCCAATTTAGGTAAATTGTAACCAGTCATATGAACATTTTGTGAGTTGAGATAATGTTCATGAAACTTTAGCTCAAACAGAACTTTACTATGTACGTACCTACACTGGTAAATGTGAATATATAGATTATGCAATCTAATTGAAGTCTAAGATTTAGCTTCCAATTGTAAGATGAACCCACTTTTCTTCGGAAGTCCGGAAGGGAAAAAACATCACCTTAGATTCGTGCAAATACAGTAGGTATTACATTTTTAATGCCATAAATAAATTTAGTGTAGATCTAAACCCAACAGGCACTTGACAGTGATGTAAAACATTAAAACTGATCGCATAGAACATTTATCTGTTGAAAACTGGAAAGAGTCTTTAGTTTGTCATTTTCAAGTTGGATTTATTTACTTCTACTTCATCATTTGCTGCCAATCTATTAAATGCAAAAGGAGACTAATAGATATCTTTTGTTAGTGTTAAGCCAGCCCTCAAAATCATTAACTATCACCCACATATACCCTCTGTACTCCAATATCATCTGAGAATCCTTTGAAGAAATTTGTTACTGGTTATTTAAACTTGTAGCCTTGTGAGATGAAGGAAAACATGTGAATAAATTTTCTCATGTGTAGTAATTTTTTTACAATAAAAACACCCAGGAAAATTAATTTATTTTCTTACTATTTTCGGGTATATTTAATCCTATTTTTTTAATTTTTCAAGAGAACAATTTTGGACGGTGCTGTAGTGCTGCCATCTCTTAACCCCTTGAAAATCACCTTTACCACGGACGCCTGTCCCATTTGGCGAGAGTCTACTGTAATAATGTGAGCACAGAGTTATTTATTTTGATTTTAAATGTGGTATTTCTCTTGCAGGTTGTGAGGAGAAAGAATATTGGGACAAGATAATGAAGGACAGAGAAGAAAAGATTGATAAAAAGATCCGTGTGAATCAGCGAGGAAGGGATAAAATTCTGAGGAAGGCAGAGAATCTCATGGGAAAGCATATGCGTTATGATAATTGATGATGATGTCATATTTAATTGGTTGTTGAAATATTCCTGCTTCAAGGTCTGTCCATTAGAAATATTCTGTGAATATTTCCCTCTTATTTTTGTGATGCATTAATTCTCATGAACAATGCATGCTATTAATTCATAAATTAAACAGAATAATTGAGTGAGTGAAATGCATGTATGTATGTATTATGTTCGTAATAAATGTTTGAATTATATTATCACGTCTCCAAAGAGCAAGTTGTTTTACCAGGAGTGAATGATTACCATATCTGACAGCATATACATATGTACTATGTATTGGGACGTATTCAGGGAAATAAAAATTTTCACAGTTCACACGAAAGTGCGGCACTGCATAAGTGGCAGTAAACGATTTTTAGACAAGAAGGGTTTATTTAAAAAAATCAGTAATCAGGAATAACTTTACCATCATCAATATCCCGGTTCCATTTCACTATCTACTGTTCATACTCTGATTTTAGCTGAAAAATAAAAAAATTCGTTTTGGAGACCAAATAGGTCAGAAAACATCTGGCAAAGTGTGTTTATATCAATTTTAACATCTGCGGTTTTTTGAATGACGCTCTTAGCCAAAATGGCCTGTTGGAGAAAGATATTTATTCTGAATACATCCATAACCACATCAGAAAATCTAGAGAAGTCTTCCAGAACCCAGTCCAAAAGGGGGATGTAGATGTTTCTACGGAAATATTCCTCAGCCGATTGAAATGGTGCATTTGAGAGCCATGGTTGCCATTGAGCAATCCTCGGGGCGTTCAGCGCGTATTGTCACATTACGAATGCGGACAACGACGTTGGAAATAAGTTATAAAGAAAGTGTGTTGTGACAACGTTGTGGACTTGTTGGAGGTCTGTTACAGCACATTTACAACTTACTAGCAGTGGAATTACAATGTGATTGAACGGCATGATTGCCATTGAGCAATCCTTGGGATGTTCAGTGCGCATTGTCACGTTACGAATACGGTGCAACAACGTAAGAAATAAGTTATGAAGAAAGTGCGTTGTGACAACATTGTAGACTTGTTGGAGGTCTGTTACAGTACGTTTACAACTTACTAGCAGTGGAATTACAACGCGTTATCTTGTGCGGCTGCTTCGTCAGGGGGCTCAACTTCCCAAACTCGCGGCTCGATTCGCTGCATACGTAGTATATATAACTTATAATTTTTGTTGTCGTTTTTCTATGTCATTTGGAGTATACATACATATAGATATTTGGCATAGCCACATGAGTTATCTAATGCCCTTGAATTGTTCCAGGATCAGGTTGAGAAGTATTGTGGAGATCTTGAGAATGTCACAATTTTTTTGATGATGTTTTGATCACTAGTGAGACTGAACAAATACATGATGATGTAGTCTCTTTGTTTCTAGCTAGGGCTAGAGAAGTTGGTGCCAAATTTAACTAAGAGAAAATGTGGTATAAGGCACAATAAGTAAGGTATGTTGGCCAGGTATTTAATGTGCATAGAATGTCACTTGATCCTGAAAGGGTTAGAGCTCTGCAGTCACTGGGACCTCCAAAATCTAGAGAGGACTTTCAAAGAATTATAGGGCCCTTTAACTATATGTCAGGCATTATGTACAAGACAAGGCAGGTATTATGAAACCATTGTGTGAGCTACTTGGACAAAGGCTGCCTGTCCATGACAAAAGATTTAAGCGTATGAAGGATAGCATATGGGTAAGGCTACTGCCCTGACACCCTTCGACCCCCAGAAAAAATTGTTTTGTAATGTGATGCATCAAAAGAGGGAAAAGGTTGTTTATTTCAGATGGATGATTGCAATAAGTTGAAACTGGTCACATGCTCTTCTAGAAGTATGAATGACACTGAATTAAATTACTGTCAATGCCGTGATAGTTTGAGGAAATACCATCCAATAACAGTTATCAGGCATTAATTAATTGAAACCTCTGTTGCCACATAGAATGAATATAAAGTTAATATTAATGAGAATAAATCGAATTTTTTTCCAATTACCACACGGTCCTATGCATTTCAATGAAGACATAACTTACTTGCAGGAAATTAATTACTCAAAGCCATCAATGAAGTGTTTACTGGCAGAACCCAAGTATCTCCAATTGGTTTGAAAGCTTCCCATTTATTTTTGGTCGAAGGATGAACCACAGGCTAAACATGTTTCTATGTATCAAAAATATAAATGATGTTTTCGGAGTATGCTGTGTAATGTTCATTTTTTTAAACTCAACATTTTGCTTCTGGAAGCGTCATCAAGAGAATGAGCATTTTTTAGTTTCAGCTTCATCTTATACAGATGCGTCGATGTCCGTTGCGCCATTTTTGGGCCGATTTGAATCTTGTGCAGGAGATGTTAGCTGTTGGGCTTTTGCAGGAGCCAGGAACCCTTTCCAAACCCGGCTCAGGTCATATCCATCCTCCCCATTGAAGTTTTTTGGTCTTTTGGCTATTTCTATGGCCTCGCATATTAAACGCGGATGGTATTCTTGATACATATACATAATAAATTTCATTCAAAACAAAGGATAAAAACAGTAAATATTTACAAAATGAGTATTTATGCGGTTATGACTTCAAAGGAACCATATATTAAGTTAAAATAGGCATTAGGTATACACGATAAACAATTATGACAAGGTTTGCGTGATCTGTGCGCATTTAAAAATCTCTTGGTCAGTAATTCTTCTCGTATTCATTAAGGATGCAGTATCGGGAGGGAAAATATATATATATATACCCTTTATTTTTACTCTGTGATACAGCTGCACTGGGTTAATGGACTACCACAATCTTTATGAGGAAAAGTTTTCCGTAGACTGGAAATATTCCATTCTAGTACTTCTCATGTTTTTTGTGTTCTCTCAGGGTTTCCAGTTATTCAAAATGCATTTTTCACAAGCTGTTAGGAAAATATTGCCATTTCTGTGATTTGTAAGGGAAAAAGTTTTTTATACACTTCCTGGTCATTTGGCTGACAAATTGTTTGACACATCGTCGAGAGAACCTATGTCTATGTTTGAGGATATTTTTATGTATCTACAAGGGATCACAAAGAAGTGTTTGTTAACCAATAATGAGCAATTTTCTAACGTAATGGGAAAATTTTGCGATAGCCCACAAGTGCTCAAGTCTTAAAGAAACTAATCCCACAGTGGACTGGTCCAGAATGGTTCCAAAATATGGTGAGAATTCCTGCTTGAAATGCGGTGGGGACTCGTTCTGGGAGGGTCCAAAGTTTGTGAAATTATAGATCGTCTCTTGCAGGGTGGGGAGACTACGGAAAGGGGGATACCCAGTGGGTTGTGAACGGTACTGGTCCTCGGGAGTGCCACAACCATTGGGACTGATCCACAAGAGTGCCGCGGCCATTGGTACTGGTCCGGGGAAGTCCATGGCCATAAGACATGTCCAATAGGAGTCCCACCTAACTCCTATCAACTGTTAGCAGAGAAAAGGACTCGAAAGGGACTAAACATTTTTGTAAGGGTATGCAATGCAATTGTATAAAAAATAAATACCGGAACCACAGCCATGATTAACGGACAAATTGTCATGTAAAAGCTTCATTTTGATTAAAAAATAAAAATAATACTTTCACACAGAAATTAAATTATTCCATTTTCATTTACAATAACTTTGTATACCTCATTTTAAGGTGGCTGGAGCGATTTTTGTTTATGTACAGATTTGCGTGAAACTTTGCATACGTGTCCTTATTATTAATATCTATCGATAAAAGTGAAAAAAAACTGCACGCTACCGATTTGGTTTCCTGGCAATTCACTGATATTTTAACAAGTACTCTTATGTCACACGGCATATATTTTGAAACAATCCGATTACTTATGTACAGATTTTCTCCTAAATGCGAAATAATAAGTTTCATATCCTTTTAATAGCTGCTAACAATTATCAAGGTATCATGCAGAGTAAGAAAAGCATATTTAGATATGATTTTCTCGTAAATTTCAAATTTAGCGCCGAAAATACAAGTCAAAACAATGCTTTAATTAAGGCGAAAATTTGAAATATAACTCTTGCATCATATACATTACTGCATGTATGGTGATTTCCAACGTATAAACAGGTGTACTGGAGTGAAATGCGGTCCAAGAATATTTTTTTTCGACTTACTTGAAAAATTATTAAAATGTGCCTTCAACGTTCCAGCCACCTCAAAAGGGGTAGAGCTGTCTTTTAAAGATTGAGAAACATAGTTCTTCACACGTACACTTAATCAACAAAAATTAGAGCTATTCCTTCAATTCATCAAACAATAAAGTTACAATTATATTGTTGTATCAAACCTGTAACAATGGATTTATTCCTCAAGCCAAAACAATTGGGGAAGTGAAAAATTTAATGAAGGTAGAATTTATATAGCTTCATGAATTTGATTATGGTGCATTACGCTCGAACACCAGATTCCGATCCAGTCTTCGTCTGTTTCTTCCAACAATTCTCTCTGCTGTTCCTTCTGCCACTTTCGTGCTCCACCTCCAAATCAGGAGCAAAGGAAGCAGGTTCAAGCTGAACCTGTACCCGCGATGCAAACGACGCTCGTCACATCCCAAGCAGCATCCTGATATATCGGCCCAATATCACTTTTACAACATCACCGTTCATTTATTAGTCAATCAGATATCGGCAGATTGTCAAAATTGATAACTTTTGCCGACATAAAAATTACATTTGCTGATGATATAGTACCGATACTAATTTGACTTTAAAAAGATATTTTTCCTGACAATACAATGATATAAAAATGACATTTGCTGATGACATTGGACCGATATTAATTTGACGTTTAAAAAGTTATACTTCCTGACTACAAATCCAATGTATAACATTATACATTGGATTTGTATTCTCAACTTTAAATTTACCCATGAAGTAAATACTTCATGTATATTTAAACTGAGTAGGATAAGGCCACTTAACAATGAATGAAGCATATCAAAATGAGGGCTAAAGAATATTCTAGTAAATGTTCTTATTGTACGTTTAGCAACTTGAACACCAACGCAAGAAAGTGCAGAAAGGGCAATGACACGAACAAAGCTTAATTTTAAAAAATAGATTGAAAGAAAGAAAGCTACAATGTAACTCTTGAGACTTGATTGTACTTTTTTACTGATCATCGTCCAAATTAAAAATTATCCAGGAAAAAATTCCTAATACACATCAAATGGCATGATAGCAAACTCTGCTTCCTTAACAATCAAGAAAACAGCAAATGACTTATGAGATGAACATAAAAATTTAAATTGTCTGAATGAAGGGAAAAAGTGTAACTTTCATTTGAATTAATTTCCATTCACTCAATATGGCCTCCCAATCATATCTTACTAGAGATCATGATTCATACACATTAAAGTAGGTACTGGTTAAAGGTACTAGGTTTACAACTCACATACATTTAAACTATTTTCCAAAGTCAGGGGACATCCAGATACTTTCATATCAATGAAAAAGTTGTACAATTTCAGAATAACTGATGAAAATATAATTCAATGTTTGTATGTTAATCTAAGATTTTATTTTCAACTGAAGCATGAAAGAGAGTGATTGTGGAAAATTTGTTTTACGATAGTATAAACTGATAGCCAACTAGGGTAATTATCTGAGTTATACCTACTAACCACAGATGACTCAACTGTATACATCATCAAGAGCAGTTGAAATAAAAATCTTTTAAATTTGCCCTCATGGGACACGAAATGTTTCTAAATATTTGTCAAGCAATGCCTTTTTATTATAAACAAGGCTCGGCCTTCCAAGTACTTCGATACAGAGGAGAACAGACATCATTACAATGAATATTGACAAAGCTATATGCAAAATTATTTCATGCATTAACATTTCAAAATAACATTCGACTTAATAA
The DNA here is from genome assembly GCA_963573305.1 of Pyrrhosoma nymphula. NCBI lineage: Eukaryota > Metazoa > Arthropoda > Insecta > Odonata > Coenagrionidae > Pyrrhosoma > Pyrrhosoma nymphula. The sequence goes on from OY754333.1 coordinate 145,511,870, forward strand.
ATAATAGGTACTATACATTGAGACAAATTTCATAGAAATGCAAACATTGTACACATGGTACTAATTTTTCTGCTCATTTCAAGTACATACCTAAGTTCATATGAGCATTCAACATACTAATCAAATGTTAAAAACATTCAACAAAAAGAGGGAACAAATCTTATAATAAGCATGTTCCATGAAATCCTTAAGTGAAAATTTAAATCTTATGATTGAAAATTAGACACCATTTGCAAGAGTGCTACATTTTGCAGTCACTTGTGTATGTTTTTCAATGAAATTATTAATGATCAACCTGGCAACCACAGGGAATACACAGCGATGATAAATCAAGTGACAACTGACAATACATGTTGCAAGCACAGCCAAACAACAATTACTGTTAAAGATAACAGAGCTTTGCAGGTACATTTTCTAAAAAAATTGACAAGAGAGAGATTATTAAGTGTCTCCATATCTTGAAATGTTAAATATTAGCACCTCTAAATTTACAATTAGCACAAATTTTACTCCTTATGAGCTGCTGAGGGCCTTAAGAGTATCATAAACAATACCTGCATTAAAACATTGTATTCATAGCTAGCACCAATAATAATATCAAACAGGTAGAGTACTGATTACAGAGGCACTATTTCAGGAACATTCAGGTTTCAACCATGCTGGAAATTAAATAACTTAATACAATGAAGAGCATTACTCTTCATTCAGCCAGCTAGTCATTTTAGTTCATCACAGGCTCAGTGCACACACAAATTTCAGTAATAAATTTGACAGAAAGCAAAGCTCTAAAATCTCTGAAAGGGTCTGCATTTACAACTATGTACTATTTTCAAGCCAATAGAGAGATAGAAAAAACCAGAGAAGTGATTATTCTTTTAGATTCTCATTTAAAAATAGGAATGTCTATTAGGCAGGTTGAAATAGACGATTGATCAGGTCTTGTAAGGCATCAAGATTTTTAAAAAGTGGGATGAAAGACGTTGACTTTGAAGATAAAGAAACAATGTTGGCAGAAGAGAAAACACACAATGCTCACCATCAAAAGCCTTAATTTCGACAGCCAAGGGCTATCATCATGTAACAGTTAGTCAGTACCAGCATCAAAGAAGACTTCACATGAAGTTAATAAAACTAAAATTGCCTGCCTTCCCAGTTGGAGAACCAAACCTGCATGGCCAATGTGAACAGATTATTTTGCCCTCGATAATCCCAGCTCATTGAGAAATTCAGTCTTTAAGGGTTGCAATCTAATCAAATTGGTTGAAAATAAAACTTCTGCAGGTCATCAGATAAACTATTCTAAAGTTGAAAAGCTATCAGTGTTTCACCTGAGAGCAGAAAATCATTGCCTTCATCTAAGCCTAAAACATGACATTGATGTACATATCAGAATGAAAGTGCAAAACTGGGTTCTGTGCAGAAGAAAGAAGAAATATCTGGCAGAAGTTCGATCTATAATTTATATACTAAAATAATAAAAAGCAATCAAAGTCAATGCCAAGGCTTCCTACACACATAAAATGTATAAGGAGCAGCAAGCAGGTGGTTTAGATCCTGCTGTGAATTTCAGACTGGCTGCCGGCCACCCAAATGCCACAGAGCTTACAGGTTGTAGGCCACTCACCAATTTCAACAACGAAATAGCCATTTTCAATTTCATATGTGTTTTATTACCTTGGAAGTGACACTTAAGTTTTCTACATTGACTGGCGTAAAATAAATCTGAGGACTGGAATTATTGAAAGTTATTTCATTCCCAGAATGGTTAAAATCAAATATATATTTAAATTCAATCAAAAAAATTCATTCATCCAAGCAATGATGGCAGAACAAACAAAAAAATTAAAATACTACAGTGAGATTTATGCTATTAACATTTTGTGGAAAAATCACAAACTTAAAGCATCTTATTCCACAGTACATTGATCTGGCAAAAGCCTTCGAGCTGCATATATTCAATGGACCCCATTCATACAAATTCATCATTTTCATTTTTCTAAAATATTAACTCCTTATTTGTATGTGATGTGCTGGACGAAGACGACTCCACTACCCGTAAGTGCAAAAAAGACTAAAAATATCACTGAGAAAGCACAAGGATTCAAAATTTCCTACCGACAATCCAAGGGTGCAAAGGTGTAAAACAGATAAAAAACAGGATTTTTAATAATTAGCGAAGAGTGCTATGTGTTCTTTTGAGCCTGTGCAATCATCACTCTCCGAACATCATTGAATTTAGCAAAGAGGTTCTCACCACTAAGCACATTTGGGTGATCCTGATAGAGGACTGCTCCAAGTTGCTGAGACCAAACCACATCCCAAGCTTTCTGATAAATTACATTCACCTTACTCCCATCCTTAAAAAAGATAAAATGGGAATTTAGAATTTGAACTTGATAACAAGCATACATTTATGTAACACTTTTCATTCTGAAAGATATTTTTTTAAATATTAGTCATTTTTCCTCCTAATTAACTTCACATAGCATTTCCTCATCCAATCCGCATGCATGATTAATGAGCCTTAAACTTTAACATAAAGCGATCAGAATCCTAAAAAATATAGAATGGCAACATTAGTGACAGAATACTATGAAAACATACATATATACTAACAGAACTTCAGATCTTGTGAAGTATTTTGTAATTGTTTTCAACCACGTTTAACATGATATAAGAACATACGTGAGTCATTCCATGACAACTCAACCAACCCATTCCCACAATCTCTGATTCGTATCATTTTTCCCAGTAACTAGTTTCAACCTTGTATAAGAAAAATCCAAAATATTTTAGCCCCAAGGGAAATACCTTCTAAGATATGAATATTTGTTTACACCAAGGCGCAGATGAAAATCTGCCCGCCTTTCAATTTGTGCAAATCTGTTAATTAGTACTCACCCCTGATCTATAATAAAAGAGCAAAACTGGTAAACATTTTAGATACTATAGATCTATTACACAAGTTTTCAAAAATGCTGCAACAAATAATCTCACTAGTTAAAGATTTTGTTAAAAACTTTCAAATAACACAGTTTTGACAGATTTCCACCAAAACATTACATTTTCAGGCACATATGCAAATAGCAATTACTTTTTCAAGGTTTACTTGGTGGTATTCCATCATAGGAGGGAGAAAAAGACAACTTGTACAAATACCACTGAAATTTATTGAAACTCAACCCGGGTTTCGACGTGGGTTCACATCATCATCAGGCAAAAATATAAGAGAAGCACAAGCCTTATATATATGACATAGCCAAGTGAGGGAGGGGGTGGGGGGGGGGAAGGGTGTTAAGGGTAGGGTAGGGGAGGGGGTGATTGCGGGAGATGGACTAAGAGGACAAAGGGTTAAAGCTTTGAGAATGGGGGAAGAGGCCGGGAACATACATTCATTAACAAGGAATTTGTCACAATCAAGTTGTTTTTTAAAAATCTCCAGCTGTTCTGAAGCATTCAGCTTTCGTTTGTCATCGGTAAAATGGAGAGGTATCGTAGTAAAATCTCTTTTATGTCCATGGGTTAAAAGATGTTTGGTGAAGTTGCTTCCGTTTAAATTAAAATTTTTAAAATCCCCTTGTATGCTCCGTTAGTCTGATTTTAAAATTTCTACGTCTGTCTTGTTCACTTCTTAAACACCCACCACCTTCCCAAAATACTGTTAAAATATGTTTAGTTTATGTTGGTCACAAATTGTCTTCGGTAAGTCTTGTAGCAGTTATAATGCGTATTTCATTTTTGTTTTGTTTCCGTTACGCTATTTTGATTGTTGTCTCTTCAATAAAGTGCCATTGAAAGTATGCCTGTGCTTACCTTTATTACATAAAATTAGAAAGTCCGACTGGCCAGTCTTGTGTAATGGGAATAAGTTTTCTAACAAATACCCACATTTTTCACCCACGAGTGTTAAACCTTTCACATCATACTTTCCACGAAGGTGAAACGAAACTTTTAGAAAAAGGTTTAAAGTTTGCCAATTTCCTCCCGAGACGTGGAACGCCTAGCAGTGGACTGCGAGGTAGCATTGCAAAAAGAGTGCATACAAGTGAAACACAACGTAGCTAATTTCTTCTATAAGTGCACCCCACAAAAAAAGCCACCCACCTTACGCAATCCCATATTCAACCCTTCAGTGAAAATTATATCTTCCATCCGGTGGAAAATTAAAGTGGAAGAGCTGGTGATACAGAAAGAAGACAAAGGGAACTGCTTAGTCATCATGAGCAAGGTGTCATATTTCGAAAAATGCTATGATTTCATTAACTCCAATGACCTCGTGAAACTCAGCAAGGACCCCACAGCCAAGTTCCAGGGTGCCATACGTGATGCCATCCGGAGTAACCCGCAACTCTTCCCTCTTCGGAGCCGCTCACTATATGTGAACTCTAATCCTCTTCCCCCTCCTCTACGGGCTCCCGAAAATACACAAACCAGGGACTCCCATTAGATCAGTGGTTTCAAGCATCGGAGCCCCAGCTCACAAACTAGCCAAGAAATTGAACAACCTCCTTTTACTTAGAATTCTCGTCCTTCGAGCCGCTACGCGCGGTGAGGAACTCCCAAGATCATGTCATGAAAATCCATCACACCAGCGTTCCCCCGAAGGCCAGGCTGGTGTCCTTCGATATTAAGAACCTCTTCACTAGCTTGCCACCCAGTGAGGCTGTTGACGTCGCACTCAAGCTACTTTAAGTGAAGGGTCACACGGAAGCAGCTGTGAAAGAATTCTCGGTTTTACTTAAAGTATGTGTCCCAAAATTATTTTAAATTCAATAACGACATTTATCAACAATCTGGAGGTTTGGCTATGGGATCACCCCTTTCCCCTTTGCTTGCCGAAATGTTTTTAGATAACTTTGAGACCAAACTTTTAAATGTTGGCAACGGATTTACAGCACGGGTTATTTATTGGTTTTGGATTGTGGATGACATTTTAATTTTATGGAATGGAACCGACAGACAACTGGACAATCTTTATAGTTTTATTAATACCTTGCATCCAGCTATTTCTTTTACTTGTGAGATGGAACGTAACAAATCAATCAATTTCTTAGATTCGACAATCACCCTAGAAGAAGGGAGGCATAAATTTTCAATCTTCCGTAAATCCACATACACCGACCATGTCATACCCGCAGATTCCAGACATCCTTACCCCCAAAAACTCTCTGCTTTCCACGCCCTCATCAACCGCATTTCCATAATTCCACTGAATGACTCTGTTTTTGAAAAAGAACTCCGTACCATCAAGCAGATTGCAGTCAATAACAGCTATCCACCCACACTAGTAGACAATCTTGTATGCAACAAAAGGATAAAATTAACCGTAGCCAGTTTGTATAACAAAACAGAACCCCCCGTTAAAAAGTGGTGCTCGATTTCTTATTTCGGGGAGATGTCCTCTCTAGTGGTGAAATTGATACCGAGTGACCGTTTTAAAGTGACATTCAAAACTCCATTTAGTATGAAGAACCTAGTAGTGAACTGTAAGGACTCCATTGACCCTCAGAAGAAAAGTGGTGTTAACTTAATGGAATGCAGTGATTGCGGTGGACGGTACGTGGGACAGAAGTGTAGAAATTTTAAAATCAGACAAACAGGATTTAAAAAATTATAATTTTAATGGAAGCAACTTCGCCAAACATCTTTTAACCCATGGACATAAGAGTGATTTTACTATGATACCTCTCCATTTTACCGATGACAAGCGAAAGCTGAATGCTTTAGAACAGCTGGAGGTTTTTAAAAAAACAACTTGACTGTGATAATGTCCTTGTTAATGAATGTATGTTCCCGGCCTCTTTCCCATTCTCAAAGCTTTAACCCTTTGTCCTCTTAGTCCATCTCCCGCAATCACCCCCCCTACCCTTAACCCCCTCCCTCACTTCGCTATGTCATATATATAAGGCTTGCGCTTCTCTTATATTTTTGCCTGATGATGATGTGAACCCACGTCGAAGCCCGGGTCGAGTTTCTATAAATTTCAGTGGTATTTGTTCAAGTTGTCTTTTTCTCCCACATATGCAAATCACATTTATCATATTAAAGCCATGAAAATCTGAGTTAACATTCTAAATATTAGTAACTTTAAATTGGTATGAGGTTTCGGCCAATGTAAGGCTAACTTTTTGATAAATTTACTAATAACTGCCACTCCACTTGCATGTTTTGTTACAAAATTCCAGTTTTTCAACTTTAATAAATTTTTTAAAAATTTAAGCATGATTTACTAATTTTAAAAAATATTTAAAAATCTAAAAAAAAAAGAAATATCTTAGCCAGGGTGTCCACAAAAGTCTAAATAAAAAATTCAAGCATAATTCCAGGTTTTCATGGCTAAATTTTTAACAATTTCCATGTAATATTATTGCAGTTTATATAATCCAGCATTATAAGTCAGCATTGAATGGGTTAAAAGATATACATAAATTGGTAGTAACTAACACTTGGTTTGAACATCACGTCAGGCATAGGTACACATTGAAAATGCCATGGGACACAGGGTTTTGACGTGGGTTCACATCATATCACGCATAGGATACAGGGATATTTCAATTAGCTAACAACATGGTAAGGCAGAGGTTTTGGAACAGTGTCAAAAACTATTAAAGCTTACTGGAGGCTGAGGCAGACTAAGGTCCTACCTTAGTTCTCATAGAATGTTGCGCTAGATTCAAAAGGCTTTGTAAAATTAGGAGGATGAAGAGGTAGAACAGGGAAGTATTCAAAGGGGCAAAATAGAAAGAATACCAGGAGCTAGTGGAAAGGAACATAGGTGAAGCAAATCAAATAGAATAATTGATGAAAGATGGAGAATAAAAAAAAGGAATAGTAAGAATGGCAGATGAATACCTACTTATATCAAAGGAAACAACAAGGATAAAGAAGCAATGGGCCGAAGATGAATTGATTCGGAAAATAGAGGAGTGAAGGAGGTGGAAAAACATCTACACTGAGGAGGAGGTATGAGGACTAAAATAATGAGCTTCAGCAAGTAACCAATCGGGTAAAAGAAAATTGGTGGAAAGGAAAATGCAAGGAAATGGAAAAGCTACAGAAATTGGGTGTACTATATGCTTAAGTGAAAATGTTATCCAGTGGTAAGAGAAGGCAAATGATACCAAAGGTCAAAGACAAAACAAGGGAAATATTAATTGAACAGGAAGATATCTAAGATAAAATACGTGGAAGAGCTTTTATACTACATATGTGGCAATATAGGTTTCAATTAATTAATGCCTGATAACTGTCATCGTGATTGGATGGTATTTCCTCAAACTATCATGGAATTGCCATTTAAAAATTAGTTCTTGACGTTACATTGACCCTCGGAAGCGGCCATGTATATAAGACTTTCTTGGCATGGGTTATATGATTTCGGGTGCGAGAATATACGCATTGAGCCATAGGGTAGATGATCATGTGAGATAGATACAATGCCATTTGGTAGATACAAGGTAGGATATAATAAAGCATTCCTGCGCATTATAGTACTTTTATAGTAAAATATTTAAGAGTAATTTGTCATTTTTTATTTTGAGAGGGCAGGGAATTATATATTATTATATAATGTCATGAGAACAGGCTGCAAACAGAATATACACCAACAGCTAACAAAGAGGCAACAGAATATAACCATGAAAGAACCGTCTGATGACAAATTAGCAACAGCGAACAGGCAGCGCACAGGCTCCTACCTGTTTACTGACTGTGTTCGAACAGGCAGTGAGAGCGAACAGGCAGTGCACAGTACCCTAAATGTTCACTGGCTGTGGTCCAACAAGTAAAGAACAGAGTATGCCGCTGCCCACAACAGGGAGAGAACAGACAAGTGACCCTCTTCTCACAGACACGAAACAGACAAGGTGTTCCAATTTACATTCTACCAACCAACGACTGCCTGTTGTCTCTTGGACAAGGAACAGGGAACCAACAGCCTCCCGAACAGACAACGAACAGGCGTTATTGTTACAGAAATCGACAGGGAAACTAACCAAACATTGACCCAAACCTCATAACAATTAAGTCACTAATATTTACCACGCTCACTCAGATTTTCATGGGGTTCACGGTAAATGTGATTTGCACATGTCCTTGAAAATGTAATTTTTGGTGGAAATCTGTCAAAACTGCCACATTTGAAAATTTTTAACAAAAAGATTTTTTGAGTAAGAATATTTGAGGCCGCATTTTTTAAAAACTGGAGTTGTGTGACTAAGGCAGCTAACATTTTTACCGGCTTTTCTCACTTACTAATTAACATTGGTACCCATATTGGTTGATTTGCACAATTTGACTCACAAAACAATTTTTTTCTCTGCACCTTGGTATAAAAGTGTATTCATAACATAAAAAGTACTATTCTCATTGGGGCTAAAATATTTCGGATTCTTCTTAACTAAGAATGAAACTTGCTACTGGGAAACATTCTAAAAATCTGAGAAAATGTAGATCTGCCAAAACATTAAAGAATTGATTTGAGTTGACATGGAATGACCCATGTGGACTACATGAAACTGATGAAACTTTAAAGGTATATCATGGGTGGAAAGGCTGCTAACACAATTCACTTACAGAAAACGCCGTCCGTGGCTTCCCATCGCAGATGGCTAGAAGAGACGTTAGGTAAGACCAAATGTGTTTATCAACAATTCGCATTGGAATTCCGACAGATGCAAGTAAGGCAATGCCACTCCTTTCTGGATTAATTTCCTTCTGGAGTGCAGTAAAATACAAGTTCATTGAAAATCCTCTTGACTTGAAAAATGTTATCATGTCCTCGGCACATGGTATGCATGGAGATCTGCTACTGATGAGGATCACTTTCCTAAGAGATTTAAAATGCCATAATTGTTAAAACGTAGAACTTCAAAGACCTAAAAGAAGCACGGTTTTCCAAAAAACAACAAGGAAAAGGATTTTACTTATAAAAAAGGAATCCACTTGAATCATTAAGAACTAAACATCAACAAAAATGAACCAGGTTTCTTACCGCAACTCACGACCACTTCCATTTTCAAGCATCAAGAGCTGCTCAATAGCTTTCTTTTCCGTATGTTCCGAAGCAGATTTTCCGTCGCAGCAAAAGCTAAATGTCCTTTCAACACTATCACCCTCTCCAAATGTACAGCAACAAATGACAACACACACACTCTTGTGACCTGGCCTACCATTCCGATTTAAGACATCCCATTCCTGCTGCGTCAGCGAATTAGGACGTGGTTTCGGTAGATAAGGGAAGAAATTGCTCTGACTGTGTTTTCTCGCTTCTTCTTCATTCGGTACAGGAAAACGAAGAGCAGGACCTCCGACGTTCAAGCCTATTCCCATTGATGCAGGGTTGCACAAGCCCCGTGGTGCAGGGCCGCGCAAGCCCTGTGCTGCAGGGCCGCGCAAGACCGGTGGTGCAGGGCCGCGCAAACCCGTAAACCCTTTAGGTACTGAGTCGCACTGCCCTGGTGGCAAGGGATTGCACAGGCCCCGTCCTCCAGGGTTACTCAGTCCCCTTCCCCTAGACAAGGGTCTATGTGTACCTTTCAGTGCATCTCCAACTTCAAAAATCTGATGGTGATGAAAAGGAAACGGAGGAATGGCAGGAACTCGAGGCTGAGAGGAGTAAGAAATATCATCCCCTGTATCTCCACGATTTAACCCCCTGCCTCGTCCCCGTCGCAGCCGTAAACTTTCCTGCATCGATCACGATGTGTAGCACCAACAGTCTCATCCAAAATCCTTGCTTTTACTAATGTAGTGAGATTACAGTTCCGTCCCTTTTCATTTGATTCTCAAATCCACCATTATATACAGTCAACTCACATTCCACACAGACCACCACACCCCATTTTGTATCACTATTATCCCGTGTATATACATACCTAACCTAGAGCTTTCCATTATCCCTTCAACAACTCCCGCCACAGGCAAGACCACCAGCTATGCGCTATTAACACATGCGCTACGACGACGTCATTTGTTTACAAGTGAGAGTGGCGAAAGCGGCGAGGGCTCGACGGGAGAAAAAAACCGGAGAACCAACCGGCACCAACATGGGTCACGTGTGTGCTAGTTACGCGGCAGTTCAAAGAGGGCTTACGCGAAGACATAATCTCCGCGACTACCAGTAGACTTTTTATGTTTCATTCACTCACGTAGTAAAGAAATTGAGAGTTCAATTTCCTTACTACTTGAGTGTATATGTAAATATATCAATCTGTAATTTTTGCAAAACGACACTTTGGTGGCTTTGTAAAAAATCATAGTATACCTACATGGCTATAACACCAGATGATGTAAAAGGACCTCGAGTAATTTGTCCCACCCTCCCAATTTCAGTCGCCCATCACAATTAGGTTTATCTTGCCCACAACATCTCTGATTATCTATTTTAGTTTATTTTTTATTTAATATCATCCTAAAAACAGCCTCAAGGGCCTTTTACATCAGGCATTGTAACTAACAACAATGGACAATCACACAGCCATGCCCTGGGAGGTGAAAATCCTAACATAGGGATTTGAACCCACAACCCTGGGTTGGCAGGCAAGGACTTCACCCCACCGCCACAGAGGCCGGTTGCTTGTATACCCCATCTACCTACTCCTCCCATCAACTACTTGTACATACATTGTTGGTTTTCATTGATCGAAAACAGGAAGATATTTCTTGACTTATACACAAGCATACATGGTATTTGCACATAAACAACAATGCCTAATGCCTGGCTCTGAACAATTGTCTATGTGAAGAGATTTGGTGGAGGAATGTACATACATATTTATGTACATATATTCCTTCATCAGCTCTTGTGTATTTCCTCCAAACATCTATGTTTCGCCTATCTAACTACATAATATCAGGAGAATCTCATTCCTTCATATTTCCGTGGTTCATCTTCATCCAGTACAACTCACACTTATCATGTTCAGGGTCTGTTCCAATAGTACTTGGACTGATATTTGTTTGATTTATTTAAGGTACTTTCAAATGCACTTAATAATTCTCTTTGAAGTAGGACACTTGGGCTTAAATACCAGGAGTCCAGCACTAAATTATTTTAGTCCCTCAGAATTCAGTCCAGAATATTCCTTCCACTGCTCAAAACACTGGGTGCATTAATTTTCCCAAATTCTTTGAAGACCCCTCATCACGGCTGCCTGGATGTTTTCCACCTTCTCAAACGATATCCTTCCATGTCCCTCTTGAGTGGGGAAGAGGAAGAAGTCACTGGGGGGCAAGTCAGGGTTATACAGGGTTGTGGAAGCATGGCAATGTGTTTTTGGGCTAGGTACTCCAACACCAAAAATCCCATGTGGGTGTCTTGGTGGAGGATCCAGTCGCTGGAGATCTCCGGCCGGACTCGGTTGACCATTTTTCTCAAGTGTTCCAGTGCCTTCACATAAACAGCTTATTTTAATGTTTGCCCTTGTGGCACAAACTTCTTGTGAATCACTTCTTTTACGTCAAAAAACACAATCAGCACGGTTTTGATTCGTGAATTGGCCATGCGAGCCTTATTCTGTCTCGGTGTACTGGTCATGGCAGTGTGCCACGCTGACTCTGCCGCTTGCTCTTGGGATCATACTAAAAATTTCAAGATTCATCCCCAGAGACCACACTCTACGGAAAGCTTGGTTCAGTTTTCAACTGAATCAGCAATTCACGTGAAACCGACACACTTGATCTCAGGGGTCAGAATTTTCGGAAACATTTTTGAATAAATTTTTCACGTTTCCAATTGGACCACGACGATTCGGTGAACTTCTGTTTTTGGCAGGTTTATTCTTTATGTGAATGTTTGCACACTTACTTACGGTGGTCTGAGAGAACAGCTTTTACTCGCATCATGTTGTCGTCCGATTTTGAAGATAAAGGACACAGTTCATCTTTCGTACTCTCCCTGCCACCCTTAAATTCCTTATGCCAGTTTAGACTCATGACAAACATTCATCAACGAAAGCTTCCTTTATCATTCCCAGGGTTTCTTCAACCAATTTGCCCAGCTTAATACAGATGCTTATTGCATAGCACTGCAATTTTGGCCATGATGACGTGCACCAACAGACTTTTACTCTATCTCCGTTCCCCATGCTCAAACAAGTCTGAGCCATTTGGTGATCAATTGGTTGCATAGCCAGCACCCCTAACCACCTCTATGATCAAGCGCGGTTGCCTGGCTGTGCGCGAGAAAGGCATGAAAAAATCAGTCCAGTTACTTTTGGAACACACCCTGTAATAAGCACAGTAACAACTGCAGTCCCTTAACCAATGGCTGCCTTCATTTATGTATTTACTATATTCGTACAACAAAACAAAATATAGGTATTGAGGAGCAATGACACCAATGTAGAAGTAAATTATCAGATTTATAATAGAAGATAATCTGATTTTGGTACACAGTTCCAATTTGTACTTGTCTCCCCATTGCATTTTCCCAAATTAAAAGAGAACATACTTCACACATTTAAGTATGATATCCACATAATGCAATTCAATCACGACACAGACATTAAACAGGATCATTTTCTCTTTATTTTATCATGAGAGGTATAAAAGCAGCATCAGGACATATCAATCAAATATAAATGGCTATATGCTCTGAACCTGATTCAAAATTTGCTATAACAAAAAGGATATTATTGACGGTAAAATAACATGGGGGAGTATATTACCTGAAAAAACCCTCCCACCAACAGCTCGTAACTGTGTAGCTATTTGTTCAAAAAAGTCTTTTTTATTTACCAAGAGATAATATTTGTGACACTCACTCGCCCTCTCCCGTCATCACACTGCACCACACCACACGCGACCTTTGACCGTCATTCAGATTCCTTATTTTCTGTTGATTAGTTTTAATCAGAACACAGTGGGCAGTTTTCATATTTTTTCTGATACAATAGAACACTTCAACAGGCAGCACCATGACTTATCATACAGCATTTCACCATTTTCAATTTTTTTGTACACATAACTAAGTTTCCATCATGGAATGGAATTTTTCACATCACCCATAATAATTGTTTACTCAAGAAGAGGAAAAAATGCATATTTTGGTATTTTTTATGGAAAAACCCTCTCTCAAGAACCTCTCTTTTTAACCTCCTCTTCACGCCCCTCACAAAAAACATCTGCCACTCTACAGATTTTTTTTATATATGTCAAGCACCCATTCATTCTTTTCATTTTACTTTTTTGTTTAATATCCTACAAAATTTACAATTTTAACACTCGCAACTGTCCAGTGTCATTCTCACACACTCTCTTCTTCTAAACACTCTTCCCACGCACACATATCATGAGGAATTACTAATTTATACTGTGTTCATGGATAAAATCACTGTAAAAAAACAACAAAAATCTACAACATAAAGGCTTCTTTCAAAAGAGGTTAATACATATTTCTTCTCTTCAAAAACTTTTTCACAGGGTTAAGGGAAAGAGGAAGGTGGGGGGAAGAGCAGTTCTCACATGTACAAGACACATCATCTTTGGAAAAATTAACAATTGGAAAAGGGTTTCATGGAAAAGGGGGAGAACAAGGGGGTGCAAAAAAAATCACCAGATCACGACATCGCACAGGGACATTAGAAAAAGACTCGCACTAACAGCATGAGCTCAGAAAACAGAATCCATGCTCGTCGGCAGCCACATCCATCTAACACTGCAGTGCATTGCCATTCCAATGCACCTCCAAACATGCACTGCTCCCCTCTCAAAAGAAGGAGAGCCCATCTCCTTTAATATTTTCTTTTTATTACTTCTGTGCAGGCACATTCCCTGTTCACCTCGTAGAAATTCCCCTCGGGGCATACATAGGAAACAAGGAGAGATGCTTATACAACAGGTAAAAAAGACAATTTTGTGGGTGGTGTATAGGAAGGAAGAAGGGGAATTCATTTATCTCATTAATATACAAATGCATACAACGCAGTGCTCTTCACACTGCCAAAAAAATGTCAGTCAAGGCTCAGCCCTATGTGATATATCTGTGTCACATCCGTATGGCAAGAGTGCCCAGATTAGCACAGAAGTAAGTGGATTTCCATGCCCCATAGGCATCCAATGCATGGATGAATGAATCCATTAAATAAAACTATAATAATTATGTAAAAAAACTAGTCCTCTAAGTTTTTGAAAAAACTGTTCATCCCAGCCAGGCAACCCAAGACTTTCGGGCTCCCCAACGGACTGACTCCCTGAGGGCAATGAGTGCTCCACTTAGCGGACATGCTGGCACCCCCAACGCTGGTTGCGTCTTGGAACAAGGCAAGGGCAGCCTCCCACCAGAGGCTGCCACCTCCACCTTTGTCGATGGCACTTGGTTTCACTGAAGTACGATGATGCTCAGTAGTCCCTCTCTCCCTTCTATCAGAAGCACCAGTGGCTAAGCCTGGCGACCAAGCCCTCGAGGAGTGTGACCGCTAACTCACCAGTTGGCCATTCCTGGTTTGTTAAGGGTCATAAAATAAATCTGACAGGAAGAGCCTCCTTTCGCAGATGAAAAGAATACCTGGAAAAAAATTAAAAAAAAAGAAAAACTATAAAATCCAACTACAGTGAGCCATGTCTTAATCCAAATCTCTTTGGACCATTACATTCTTCTCGATAAAGCAGTATTCCTCTTAATTCAGTGTCAGGTGCTAAGAAAGGACATTAGAAGATCACTTTATGTCACATCCATAAATGATGGCTTTTTTACTTGGGTCCATAGGCATATAGAATTCATAAGATATAACAATAAAGCAGTGTAAATTGTCCTGCATAAAGCTTTTTTGCCAAATCTTTTAAATACTCCAACATTTCTGGATATAATTTTTTTGTTTACAAGTTCAGGATAATATTTTTCCAAGGAAAAAGTTCATTGAATTCTGTTCAACTCAGGTTCATTTGTCTGGGAATCAATTCCATTTCCACAATTGATTTCATTCAGCAAGAGGTAACACTGCATGAAAATGCTGTTACCCCTGTCAGGACCAAAACTTTTCCGAATAAGACAGGTTTCTGATTAGCTTAGGTTTTACTGTATTTTCCAAGTAGCCACAGCAGTAATTATTATACATGAAATATTAGCCAAAAGGCTGTTAAAGAAGTGCTCTCCAATGAGAAAAAGTAGCATTGACTACCACAAGGGAGCACTTGCTATGGTCAGTTGGCACTCTAAAAGCTTCCTTGGTAGAAAAACCATATTCCTCCTACTTGCAGAGATTCCCTTGAAAGCACAATTCTTTCCAGCATTTTCATTTCTTTCAATGATACATATCAATGTTTTTTAAGAGTGCTAGAGCATTCCCTACTTTTCAAACTCATTTCAAAACTATATACAACTAAAAACTGTGATTAGTACTCATGATTAAGACAAACTTAGTACTTTTCTACAAATTTTTTAATGTACAATGCATTTTGATGCTTTACGGCATTGTCAGGTCAGGTACACAATACAGAAGTTTGTTATTTGAGTTAATAATTGTTGTAGTTAGTTAAGGAGGAGGAGGGGGGAAAACAAATATTGGGGGAGGGTTGAGGAAAAACAAATAATAAATAAAAAACACGTTGATTAAGGGCTGGTGGAAGGTGGGAAAGGTTAATTTTATCGGAAAGGAGTGGGGAGGGATGCGGAAATAATAATTCGTTACAAAGGTTATTGGATTGTCTGATAATTTCTATTTGTTCAAGTGCATCCATTTTCAGGCCTTTGGGAAGAACGCGTTAAATTCCGGGCATATAATCGCCCGTGTGATATTTGTTTTCCCCCTCCTCCGAACTTCTGTTTTGTGTACTTGACCTGACGATGCCGTAAAGCAGCAAAATGCGTCGTACATTAAAATTATTTTTTTTAAAGTACTAAGTTTGTCTTATTCATGAGTACTAATATAGATAGACTCTTTGAAGGGGGGCCTTCGACAGGATCCCGGGCACTTAGACCTTCTTGGTCCATTGTGCCAACCCCATGCCTGTCTGCCACATGCAGACAGGGGACAAGAGCGCCACGGTGAAGGTATGTATGGTCACCCATATGGCCCAACATTGCTTAACTTCGGTGATCTTACGGGAACCGGTGTGCCAGTTTGGCTGGGCCCTTGCCCTGTATTAATATAAGTAACTTCTACAAAGTAAAGCCTGCCACTATGAAGTTTATTAAAAACTGTGACCTGCTGACAACACCTAAACGATACCAACCTTGTCATTGCGTTCACAGAGAAACTTGAGCCGCTGAGCTTTCTTGTGCATAAAGACTCCATCCAAGTGCCCCGTTTCCACACTCCGGATTTCAATTGCTTTGTTCCCCCAGCCCATTATCTGTCCAGTACCGATATACGCAACAGAGGTTGGCATTTCACCCCACTGAAGCACGATATTTTTTGAGACCTGAAAAGATAATAAAACATAATTGCACAACTTAAACTATTAATACAAATGTAAAACTTTCTTACAGTCATGATGACCTTCTCAGTAACAAAAGTTCAGTGTACATGGGATCAAAATTAGACAATTAATTACCGAATAAAATAAAAGAGGTAACAAATTGTAAACATTTTCTTGGTTTAGTTAAGTAATGGTTTACAAAAAATAACAATAATGAAATTATACTTATTTGAGACTCATTATTTTGCTATCAGAGTCAAAGTTGTTTTATCTGTAAAAAAATTGATTTTCTGTTAAAAGTAATATTCTTATAACAACATTGAAATTGTGTTTAGTTTGGATTCATTATTGTGCTACCAGAGTCAAAGTTGTTTGTCTGTAAAAAATTTGCTTTTCTGTTCAAAAGATTTATTTTATTTTTTCATATATGCTCATTTATCATGATAATAATAATCATTTATTTGCCCAAACGATCATGCTACATTTGATATGTAAGAGATATAAGGCAAGTCATATAATTATAGATAGTCACAATACATTATACAAATACTCTGTATTACACAGTATACATACACTCTTATTTGAGTTTAAAAATTCCTTTAGAAAATAAAATATTTTAGAGAGAAAAAACTTTAAAACATTTCATTTGAATACTTCGATATTAATTTCAGATTTAAGCTCGGATGGTTATAAATCAGTACGCCCATGGTCCATGCATAGCAATGGAGGTCCTTACAAAATATTGATGTAGGTTGTTGTGCATTCTGGTATTGTGACCGTGAATACTGTCATTAGTTACATAATTTGATAAATTGGTCTTGGCAGACATACAAACAGCATGCATATAAACACAGGGGATCGGTACCCAGGGGATTGTCAATGTATATAACATATCTTTTCATGATTACATAGCAATGCATGTGAAATTTGAATTGAAGGTACCTTAAAAACAGGTTTATTGCCTAGTACGGTACCTAACTTCCTAGTTGTAAAATAATGTAGTAATCTATTTGTTTATGGAAGAATAAATTATATTATATTACAGGTGATGCTTTGGCAAAAACGAAATTTTTATCCTCAGCAGATATTTATTACGAAATGGGTAATGATCATCGCAAAAGCTGAAGATTTAAAATGGCTCATGAACCTCTCAAATGAGCGGGTTCCCAATGAAAAATCATCCCTCTCAGAGTGACCAAACAGCATTCAATGCTCACTGCGTAGCTTAATTTTCCATGCAACTCACGAATTAGCAGGTTTCTAAATGAACATAAAAAATCTCCACTGGAACTCACAGATAGGTATTTATTATTATTTCCTAGAAAAATTAACACCATGGCACACGCAAAAACAGTATGAATGCATAAACTACACCAGATGTAGTAAGCAAGATAAACAGTTAAAATGTTGTCACTAATGTGCAACTTATCGATAATAATATGACTCACCCTAATGCAATACTGGCTGAAAAAACACAAATTTGGCAACCACTATTCAAAGGATTAGCAAGAAAGCGTAAGCACTCTTAATTTTCTAAATTACAACAAATAGACAATAATGATATTGCTCACCTTTCCATAAGTGTTGACGTAGACTCCTTCATTGTCATAGCATAGAAGCAGTTGCATCCCATTAGAATTTGGCAGTGTTACGATACAGTGAGGTGAAATTGGACCCTGAGTCTGTTCAATAAAGAAAACATACAATTGATGATACTAGAACAATGATAATCAATTAAGTTGACAAAAATGAATTCCTACTTCGACTTATCACAAACAGAAACTTTGTCAAGAATGCATCTCATTCAAAAAATTGTGCTAGCATAAATTTTAACAAAATGAATACTTGTTGATGACATAGGGCAAGTGATTCAGAAGTTTAAAATATTTTTCTTGTACATACACTGACTTGACTTGTGGTTTATTTAGCCTGGGGTGAATGAGGTCAGATTTAGCTCTTCCCCCACCCCAGGGCTCTATCTCTAGTTTAATTCATTGAGTAGCATTTGGCAATCAGGCCGATATTTGTTCATGGTTTGCAGACCATAGTGTCAAGTCCATTGATCGATTTACATTATGATATATATTTCTTTTTTAAAGCATCTATGTATATAACAAACACATTGATTGGTATCACATTATTTTATCACAGTTAATCACAATTTGGACACAAGGGGAGCCATGTGAAAAAACTACAAGACTTGGAGGTTACAGAGGAACTGAAGTAGATAAATGAGCTAAGGTAAAATCATTGATAAATTATAATTGGCAAGCAATTCAAAAGATGCTTATCATTAAAAATAATCAGCTCTATATCTTAAGGTTGATTCTTCCCCAATATCTTACTAGGACAGTACAATTAAGGTGGTACCAACACTACCTTGGGAAGAGAGAATCTATCTAACTTAATGCAATACAATATCTTGTTTCTGATCTTGAACGAACAGTGCTGTCAAATCCAAAATTTATTGAATCCGAATCCTGAATCCCTCTTTTTTATCAAATCTCAAATTCCAAATCTCAAAAACAAGTCCTGATTTCACCAAATTGGGAATATTACCAATGCATGAATAAAATAAATCCAAATCCATTTTTACATATCCTTGTGAGTTGATGAATCTGTAAGTAGCTCCGGGTTTTCCCTCAAACACAAATATAATAAACTATCATTAAAATTGAAATTATGCAGAACAGCAATTTCAGTGCCGTACTTAAATTTATTAACTCTTAAATTAAAAGTACTAAGAGAACACAAGTAACTTATTCATTTTTACTTTTGAAATGGAGCATTCTCAGTTGTCAGGACCATATCTTTTTATTTTTCGAGAACAGTGTACAGGAATTTTTTTACCTAGACATTTCAAAACCCTTCCACGTCTTACACCTTTTGTGGGCAAGGAAAATAGATGTTTAACAAGGCATTCTAGGTTACGTGTATTTTTCAGCCACTCAAACCTTAGTTCTTCAAAAGCAAAAATAGAATTGCTTGGCTAATCAGTCCAACACATACCGGTATGCGACACAAATGTTGGCTTTGAAAATAATGCTTACGAAACTTATGAGGGTGCTTTACACATGCTCCGTGCACAGAATTTCTTAATGAAACTTTACAAGACTAATTACCATCTCTGCTTATATGTACATATCTCGGAATGAATTTTCACACAAATTATCAACACTTTTGAGTTAAACAATGTTGTGGCCAGAGATTATTATTCTGTGGGGAGATTTCGAATGATACAGTTGACAGTGGCACAGAGCATATGCCACCCAAACAACCCGGGTTTGAATCTTTTTAGGAAAGAGTCGATCGAATCTAGAATCCATGGATTTGATAAGATTCAATCGAATGCTTGATCCTGGCCACATCACCAGTATTTTGTCATGTAGAGGAAACCTTAAGCTTATAGAATGCTTTTTATTCTTCCCACCCACTGATTGAAGCAGCAGTTGGCTTAAATAGGAAGAGATGAGCCCTCACAGTTCAATAAAAAGTGGATGTGCAGGTAAAATTAGATAGAGGCGTGAGTGTTTAGCATCTTCATCAAGAGTACGCTGCAGGACAGTCGACCATGTATCACATCAAGGGACAGAGAGAAATTTCTGCAGTTGAACACGGAATCTGATGCAATGGCTGACACACTTCGTCTTACTTAAACTATGTCTTATAAGTCAACACTCAAGCAAACTTTTGTCTCTTTTCATAAAATAAAATTATGCCAAACAATATCATGTTAACTTTACACATATTCCACAGTCTTTGCATTGGTGTACATTCTAAAATATTCCAAAAGCTCTTCAAAAAAATCAAGACAAACTACCTTTTCAAGAAGTGCTGAAAACTATGGGATTTGGGAGTTATTTGATGATTCCAAGTAATCATCGACAAATATTTTCTCATTGGGGCAAAAGTTAAAAAAAAAAACACTCACATGCTTTGGAAGGTAGACATCATAAACAGATGCAGAATCAAGGTCAACAGCATGAAAGCCATCAGCAGAGCCATAAATGACCTTGAGACGCGTCCCTTCCTCAACAGTCAAATCCACAAGAAGAGGGCGGTGGTTCAATTCACCAAATGACTGCATAGAAACAAAATACATTCTTGATGATATTTTGACAGACAAATAATAAGTACTCATGGTTACTTAAATTTAAAAAAATAGATTTCAAGTCGAGAATCATTACTCTCATAGGATGATGTTCCTCATTCCATAGTACAGTAAAACCTCTCTTTTACACTTTTGACTGGGATGAAGGAAAAAAGTGTAAATCGCGGGAAAATGTAAATCGAGGGAAATCGTAATTTGTAGGAAATAGAAGCAAAATCATAGCCTAATGTTAAATAATTTTATGTATATTAACAGGTGATGTTTAATATTTGATGGGTCACCAAATAGACATAAATAAATGAATAAACAAAAGTTGACAAAAAATAAACCTATTCTCATATTTTAACTTAACTTGATTTGAGGTGGTGTCTACCTACATATATTTATCTTTGCATCAAGGGCATAAATTTTTCCTTCAACAATAGTCTATGTCATCCATGCCTTTGTGTTGGCTCATAGGTTGTAGCCAAGGTCTTTCTTAATATTTTTAAAGCAACGTGGATTTTTGGACTTTTCAAAAACAAAGGGCTTCAGTCTCACACTGCCATCTGGATTAGCTCCTAATAAAACAGTAAGGCGACCTTTGCTGAGCTTGGCCCCATGACAAGGGTCCCCTTTGAAGTCTATAGGATCTTGTGTGGCATTATTAAAAAAAAAAACCTGTCTCGTCCACATAAAAAATGTCTTTAATTGCGCATAGGCATAGCCATCAACATAATTATGCATAGTTGTGCACTTCCAGTGAGAAACTGTTTCAGGATCAATGTAGAGCACCTACACTTTTAGATTCACCAAAAATTATCTTATAGACAATATTTATATCGACTTTTGAAACGGTGTAAACATCCATTTGATTCTTTGAAGACATCAGTGCGCCGAGCGCCTCTAGCAGCTGTTATGCGGCCTTATTTCGGGGGAAAATGTAAACAATGCCTTCAATATTTCTTCAAGTTCATCGTACAGAGTATTTAATGTAATTACGCCTTTTACCAATAGGGCCGCAGTCCTTAGCACTTTTCTCTATACATTTACGGGTTTTGACAGTTGTGTTCCACGTTGAACCTGGTATATCACGTTCTTCGGTCAGGGACACGCGAGTGCCCGTATTAAGAGTCAATTCTCTTTGCAAAATGCTGATTGTTTTCTTCCGATGATAACGATTATCTCGCACGCTTGTTTGCCATTTTAAAATACGTTTCCTCACGATTGCCGTAAGTAATTGCACATTAAATAAAACCAAAGGTGAAGTAACTAAAAACCTAAAAACACAAGATGAATGGCATTAGTGCGGGAGTTACGAGAAATAAGAAAAAGATCGCTGCGAAGTATGAGAACAAGAGTTAACATACGTTTTAACTTTTCGCCACAATGACAGCAATAGTTGGCCAAATAATATCTAATTAAATATATTTATGGCATCCGCTACAATTTAAATGTACAGTTTAAACAGCTAGTACGGCCAGGGAAGATAATTCTATTCCCTGGTATGGCTCCTTAGTACCAATTCGAGAATCCCGATCGCAAGCATTACAATATCCGGCATAAATACTTTTCAGCAATGCTATCGATGTAATGTGCTACCATCAAACAAATAATTGTGTTTTTAAAGAAAACCAAATAAATCAGGATTCATTCATCATGTTTAAGCATGTATTTTATCCACATTTAACATTAATCACGCTCGAAGGGCCGCCAGTTGAAGTGCGCTAGCCGCCATCTTTCTTGCCTTCAAATGTCGTAAATGGCGGGTTTTGAAAGTGTAAATAGCGGGATGAAAATACATTATAACGATGCAAACATTTTGGGACCGGGAGAAAATGTTGTAAATCACGGGAAAACGTAAATTCCGGGGACGTAAAAGCGGGGTTTTACTGTATTTAAATCATTCAAAAGACATAATTTTTACAGGCTTTACTTTGTGGAAGTTGTACATGCCCATGTCATAGAAAGGTAAAACATACTCTTCCATAAAAATCTGACTCGTACAATACATTTCACAGTGATATAGCCTGGTTATACCAATGTTGCATCATAGTGAAACACATTAAACCAATAAAATGTCTGTAGAAAAGTAAGCTATGCCTCTCAATGACAAGGAAATTCAAAATGGAGACAAGGAATAGTCTAGTCAATTTTCCTTCTCACAAATATATAACAGTAGCCAAGAAAATTTTTAAAAAGTCATTCACTTTTGATCAAAGATAATGAAACGAGGATCAAACATCAATGCTGTTAGGTGGATGGTTGGGTATCGCCATCATTAGCAGGTGGGGCTATGGACATAACAAAAACGAAATGCTCAACTACTAACCTTGAAGGCCATGAACTTATGATATGGCTTAGGTGCCCAAGCATATATTTCAATGCTTTCCCTCAAAGCAATCACAAGGAACTTAATGCGCTCATACTTGACAATTCGGAAGTGAACAGCACCTTGTAAGTCCCCGACATTGATCCAACCATTCCGCCTCTCCACTTGCTGAAAAGTGAGAAAGAGAAAGTACACGACAGTTTGGTGAATAAGGTTTTGGTTTTGCTGGAGCAAAAAATTGCACTCAATAGTAAAACAAAATATACACTAAATTTACTGATACTTTATTCAAATGTCCATGAACACTAGAAGAGAAAGGGAAAATCAAAAGGGGATACTACAGGGGCAGAGTGGCCAGGGTGGGAAGGCAGGGATTCCCGCCCTGGCCCCGGACTAGGATTCAGGCTCGGGTCCGAAGGGCCAGGCAAACTTTGAACTGCCAGCAGACCAAACATCTCTGAGTGAAAGTACAATTTTGTCATACACTGTACATAAATACCTATGAAATTGTAGTACAATGCATTTTTAACACACAAAGTTTTTCAGAAAGGGGGAGGGGGGGTCACAAAAACTGGGCCCCTCTGGACGTGCGGCCCAGGCCCCGGAGCACCCACGCCGCCCCTACTAACCTATGCATGGTAACTCAATGCCACAGAATCATATTCTGCTTCTTCATGATCTCATAGTATCATGCACTTAGATGTTAAAATAGCAAAAAGGCATTTTTTAAATTTCACTCTCTCCAAGGATAATCCACGCTCACTGTTCAATAAGAATAATGGGGCAAGGAAAGAAACTGCATAGACTTCAGTGCTCAATAAACACAAGCATCCAAATGCAACACTGCAGTATTATAACAGCACATCAAAGAAGGATAGAACAGCACCTCTTTAAATGTTTTTCAATTATTAACAGTATGCAGCCCCCGTGTCCTATGTGAAATTAATGAAAGTCTAATGCTCTTCAGTACGATAGATAACTTGAATACTGAAGATCACTCCAGTCACTTTTACATTTGAGATGCTGGGCTACATGACCTAGGCCAGTGACAGCACCCTTGCTAATTTAAGGATATGGAATCCTCAACACATTAACGAAGAGAAGTTAGAATGAAATAGAAACTTTTTCAATGCTATAGAGAGGAGGGTGAAGCCCAATAAGGGCTTTCATGTGCACAGAGGGAAGAGGAAATGTCGATCAGCCAAGGAAGAGATGGCGTGATAAACCCTGACTAGAGAAGACTACAGTAGAAGCTCTATTTCGCGAGCTCACGCGGTAGCACTAACAGAAGATTGAGAAATAAGGTGTTTAAGTTTGACTGCCATCGAATCAACGGTATTTGCGTTGTAATCCCCGAAAGTTGGACACAGCTTCTTGCGGGCCAAAAAATGGGTTCTTTTTTTTTCTTTTATCCCAAGAAACAAAATCTTATTATAATTTTTAAAAAGTTTTCTTGTTATCGCTTAACCTGGAATGAAAGAAGCTAAATGTTGATGTCAATTTCATAAAAATCAGCTGAGCCATTTTAGAGATATTAAGTCTCAAACTCAGGGTCGCATACTTCCTGCACCGACAGTAGTATGCCTTTGTTGAGTGTAATTGCCATGCTTCAATTTGAGAGGGATTTTGAGTTTCTCATTTGTTTTTTTTTAATCATTTCATTACGAACTTCGTTTAGTAATTAAAAAAAAGCACAGTATCTTACTGCTACTTTACGGCTTCTTACCAGGCCAATTTACCAGTCTCAACCCTCTCAGATTGGCCAGCTCTTACTAAGATTACGGCACATGCGCTCCTTGAAAGTAGGCAACCATGCTTCTAAATCCGTATCTTTCGTAATTCTACTTTTTTTGGGTAAGGTTGCCACTTATGTAAGTATGGATTTACGTAAGTCGAGGCATACGTAACTAGTGGACTGCCTGTATTAAGAAATTCAACTCCATTATCCTGATTTCTGTCACACACAATACTTCAAAGAAATGATTCACTATGACACCATAACATGGTTTATGATTGAGTGAATACCTAAGTACACAGACAAAATTTATACAAAGAACTTGCATATCCAATCATGCATGATGATTGTACATCTGGAATGAGACTATGAACTGAGGTGTGCGACGACCAAGTGACACTATGAATTCCTTCTATGAAAAGTGAATAGTTCTGTAAAATAAGCATAAGAAAATAAGAGATCAAGAGAGAACAAGCAAATGATATAAATACTAGCTTTCTTGACATTTTCTATCAAGAGATGATTTGTACTTATAAAATGGAAAGAAATATTTTGTTGACGTACGTACGAGGTTTACGATCATGTTGTTGCTTACTTTTACATTAGATTTTACTAATAATCAAGGAACTCAAAACTATAATTGGTCATTTTGTTAAATATGAACGCAGTAAGAAGATATAATTTAATAACTATCACAGAACAGACACACAAAGGTATAAAAAATTGCGATACTTACATCACTCACCCCGTCTGTGCGTAAAATCTTGGACTTAAGCCACGAGAGGTAGTACACACGAACTCTATTTTTCTTGCCAGATATAGTAACCAAAATATTCTGACCCTCCAAAACTTCCATCTGCTGGAAACGACGACGAGAGATCAACTGATAAACCTTCCCTTGGCCACTTCGGTCCAATAGCATGAGGCCATTCTCCGTCCCAATGAGTAAGTTAACACCTGTACAGAAAAATATTTGAATTTAATAGCAAAATTAAGGTATATTAAACTGAAAATTTAATACAATTTTAATTATGAAAATGAAACTTGAAATATCATGTTCAGTCTTTTCACAATGGCATCAGAATCCAAGGGAAGGCCTTATTAACCCTATAGCTGTGGGAGATGTATATTCTTGCACAGTAGAGAAAATGCAAGAAAAATATTATCGTACATAACCTTCTTCCCTCTGCTAGTCCATCTCTGAATTTTATGGCTTAACCTGTTTAAGAGCGGTTCAGAAGTTCACGCCACCTCTACATTCCAGGAAATCAAGGGAAGAGTGTATGCTCCATGTACGAGGTTTACGATCATGTTGCTTGCTTACTTTTACATTAGACTTAACTAAAAATCAATGAATTTAAGTACTTACTGGCATAAAATTAGTCAAAAAACAGAAAGTTAATGTGGATGGCAAAAAACAGAAAGTAAATGTGGATGGCATATTCAATATGACTTTGATATAAAATAAATCAATCTTTAGCAACTGAATCTCCACTTTAGCTCAACCACAAACTCATCCCACAGGGAAGAAGGTCGATACCTGCTAATCCGTTGCCTATGCTGGAAGGGGAGACTATTCCCTTTCTTTGTCTCCTGCACAAAGTGATAGCAAAATAACAAGCCTGCCACAGCTGATTGTGTTAAATAAATACCTACATTCTGGTAATTACAAAACTGAAGTCCTCAACCCTTATTTTGGTTCGATCAGTGACCATGCTTTAAGCTCAACAACACGTAAAAATCATACACCAGTGTATGGGGTTCAGTTAGCTTTGATTGCATTCATGATTATCAAGGTGGACAAGGGAAAATTTATTGATGTATTGGGCAAATGTGATTGCAAAGAAAAGTGCCACAACTTAATTTGAACAATTAACAATTGATTCAACTCACAACTTTCAAAAAGGAAGTTCGTTCCATCATCAATACTTGGAAAGGTTAATTTAATGAAAAAGGCAAAAGAAGTGTAATATTAATCTCAAGGAGTCCACCCTCACCCGTGCCCCTCTCCAGCCGTGCTGTCCCCATCCAGTCCAAAACAATAATATATTAAATTCTGACAGCTATACTTTGAATAAGGTAAAATAAATCCAAGGGCAAAGGGCTAAATATTCCCTTAATTTCCTGTTACTCTCACCATCCAGTTCAAGGGCAATGGAACATTATTAGCAGACCACTGATTACCAATTGCTCATTAATAATTGAGCATATGCATACCCCAGAGTGCAGCACAGAGGATTTCCGAGTTGAAGCGTTTCTTGTATTTCCGTATCTCGGGCGTGTCTGACGAGAGGTCGTGCGACGTCGGCGTCACGTTCACATTCACGTGCGATTCTCTGCGTGTCGAAGGGGTACTGCCGCTGCCCAGCAAGGCGGGGCTCGCCCCCACGCCCATCACCCCCGCCGTACTGCCCCCCGTGCCACTCCCGCCGGCGCCAAAGCCAAACGTGAGGAACGAACGCTGCTTCTGCTGCAGGTGATGGGGAGGGGTCTTACTGACGGCCTGCCGATACTGCTGGTGGCGATCACAGACCGTGCCGGACGAAAGAGCAGGAATGAGCGAAAGCAGAAAGGAAGAGACGGGTCACAATTAGGATGCTACTTAGGAAAAAGAGAAGGGGTTTGGCAGACACCCATATATGTCCAGCTCATGCGTTCCAACATCCCAAGCCATCCCTCCATCTTGAAAATGGACTACGAGGGACTTTTGTAAAGCAATTCATTTAATTGCAGAATATGAAACGAGGAAATGAGAGAACAATTGGTCTTCCACTATTAAGGCAAAGTATCTCCTCTGTTTGTTCCATCCATTAGCAGCACCAGCAAACTTTTAGCACCATTGAGAGGTGAGTTGCACAGATGACATGCATTGGTCACACTCCACTTGTAATGATTCTAGGTATTAAACGATATGTTAATGGAAATATTCTGATCAAGCAATATGATTATTGCTGATGATTTTATGCATTTGAAAGACTAAGAAGGAATTTAAAATCAACCTTAACAAAGCAAACCCAGCTTCTAAAACCACTGTTCATCTCTGTGATGACTGTGACCCTAAGATCTATAAATTTTGTACGAATTCTACACAAATTCTGAAAGCTATGAGGAAGAAAATAAACCATAAAATTATGTGATTTTGTCATTTCTTCATTTGTTAAAGCCAAAATTTTATATTAATCAGCACTGACAACAATGCATTAATGCTTGGAAATCTCTCAGAAGAGCGATTTTGGTTACCACTCACTTTTAAACTAAGATAGCACCAACATGGAAAGGGAGGGAGGAGATGGAGGGAGAATTCTCTTAAAGAAAAATACTTTTCATTGAAGTTAAAATATTCTCTTCTTAGTTATTGAACAGAAAGCTACTGGATTTTTAAAATAAATACATGTGCACATAAATGGCACAATGATTTTAAATAAAAATAATGTGGAAATCAATCAATGGTGGCAAGGACACACATTTTAGAGGCACATACTAACTTCAGGAGGATTTCATTCTATGCTCCTCCAAACATTACATAATAATTTTAAAAAGCTATAAACTTCTTGTCTATCTAGCCCCTAAAAACACACATGAATTTGATGCATTAGTTTCATTTCTCACAATACATAAAATTATGTTCATTTCTTGTAATATGTGCTACTCTCCCCAACTAAAATAAGATGCTATCACACTTTATGGATATCATACTGAAGAAATAATAAAAGAGCAAAATCATATTGGTAGTACTAGAGAATCCTAAGGATGAAGCTAGAGACCTGATGACATTTGGACATATTACCTTCAAATTCATGGGAAATATGGTAATTTTTTTAAGCTCAAAACCTTGGTAGACTGGTATTTAAAATAAAATGTTAACATACTAAACAATACTAAAAAGTACCTTCCAATAATTAGACATGTTTTCTTATTCCTGGTTTTGCTATCCACAATTATGTATGTAAGTTGCGCACCAAGAAAAATATGGAAACTTCTGCTTGCAGGGATTAGATAATCAAAGCAAACCCAAAATAACTATGTAAAAAGTTCCCACTTGATGGAATTACGATTCAAAATTTTCCACAGTATGGCATTTCCTGATATTTCTTTCAGAAATTATGCAAAACACCTTCATTTTGAGCAAACCAAAACATATCACAGAGATGCAAAACTACTTCCATATTTCAGCATTCATCATAAACCCTTTTTTCACCAAAGTGACAAGATTTTTGGATTTACTAAGACTGATGCAACAACAAATTATCCAGCATTAGTATTACTCTCCACATATTACCTTTGGAAACATATTTTTCAAAGCCTTAAAACAATCTTCGAACCAAGAAAAAATGTCCACATTGTATGAACACAAGTGTTAAGTCATACATTGCACAGGAGCCTCAACTGTTGAGGACTGACTTGACTATTTTTCCTCAACCAAGAGGCTATTTCTGAGGTAATCCACGGGTAATTACAAATCTTTTACTTTGAATATTTGAGTGTAAAATTAAAAAAAAAACAAATTGACTTTCAGTACACATCATCAAGAGCCACTTCTCACAGAAAATGGAAAAAGAAACAATAACAAAGATAAAGAATACTCTGTAGTTATCCACCCTGTTTTATTAATCTCGCCAGACTGGTTTCATTTTTTTACATCTTTATCAAAGTTAGTAGAACTTATTTGTTAAGTTTAGAAAAGTAATAGGTTGCACTTCCTTTGTTACCAATGTAAAATATCAAAACAAGGAATAAAATAGTGCTGACAATTTGTATTTTTTACCCTTGTTACAAGCAAGCTCCACAAAGTAACACCCAAAGTTGATGCTAAAGCAACAATTTCCTAGATAATAAGCCAATATTATGGAGAAGGATAATCAACAATTCTCCAGCCAAAAACAAATGGAAGGGCCACTCATATCAAAGTACCTAAGGTACTAACTTCAACTTCAAAAAGGAGGAGTCACCTGATACATGGAAAATTGTCTCTTGTACAAAAAAATATAGGTATGCCCAATCTGATGAAAAATGTATTCTAAGTTGGTGATGCAACCAAATAAAGTGAGCATGCATATATAAATCAGAGTTAATTGAAAGCATGCAGATTTCCTACGACTTCTACATAAAACTTTTGAGTAAAAGAAATAGTGGGGTTCTAAGGGTAATTAATGATTGCAACTACAGGAGAAAAAAATTAATAAAAATCATTACCGAAAATGGATACTCACATAGTATTAGTATGTTCTTGTTCCTTGCCCCCGTTAGTCGTTTGTGAAATGCAGTTGGACCAAAAAAGACATATCATTATCATATTAGTTGCCGTTTCAATTTTTTTGGGTACTGACAACATTTCAGATAAAAAGTGACAACTGCAACTAATTACAATATGATGGCAAACACTAGTTTGAAATTCAACTGCAGCAAGGAACTTCTTACCATATTTTTGAGAATGCTGAATACACCATTCGTATGCATATTCTTTCCCCTGCCCTGATTCGATGCTTTATGACCAAGAAATCAGCCTAGCCTCTACAAATCACATCCCTTCTCATGCTCACCCGCTGATTTTCCTAATGCCTGTCACACTAAATAGCTTTCAAACTCTAAGAAAAATAGACGTAGGGTGACCACATCCATCCACCTCAAAACTTCAATGGACTATGTATGGCCAGAACTAAAATAGATTTTTTCTCAAAACAACAGATTCGAAATACATATTTCAAGAAATTTCTCTGGCAGCTACAAATAATATCCAATAAAATTATGTACTATTATCAATTATCCACCTGCTCCTAAAATTGCATGTCATGTAGCAAACATCCTAGAACATTAAGAATACTTAGGCGCAACCACAATATGAAGAGTCATGCAATTGCATGAAAGCCAAATAAATATTATTCAGAATCCACAGGAAAGCAAAAAAATGGAACCCACAAACCCAGGCCCAACTACTATAAAAATGCAGAGAAGTTATGAAAACTGAATATGCATAATATGCTCCAATCAAAACTGTTTATCACTGGTAATGGTATCTTCATAGCATTGTCTGGAATACGTACACAGCTCATAGAGACAAATATTTAACTGTTGTATTCAAAAAGCACAACCCTTGAAATTGACCACCAACACCAGCTTCTAAGCTGTCTTCGTGCTACGCAAAATATTTTTCATTCATAGACCACTGTCCATAAATATTTCATAATGTTAGAAATATTGATAACACTAGTTTGCCAAACTCAGTACTACATAATATAAAAATTGCTCTTAATTACAAAACAAACTGATATTTGTAGATGCATGTTTACTTCATTGACAGCCTGAGCTCAAATTATCTTTACTTTAACAGAAACTTATGGTATGTATGAACAACTCTTAGCTATTAATGCAAATTTACCATCACTTAAGGGCAACATTACATTCGAGGCCAAAAAGGCAACACCAACAGATAACCATATTGTACGGATTTGTATACATCAAGAAAACAAGATCCAACCTCTTCAGCATGGAAGCAAATTTCTGATTGGCTGAAATCTAAAACCTTGAGGGTAGTTTTTCCTAGTGCAACAGATAAATAATTATGGTTAACAAAAAAGCAATTAATATTCTAAAGTTTGATTTCAAAGCAGAAAATAATTATTGGAAAAAATATTGGAATGTAGTTTCCTTACGTATAAAGTTACTCTATACTGAAAAATCACAAACCATACATCATAACTTGTTCCCAATTTCAGTTTTTCACAAGTTCCTAAAATATCGCACATTGCACATTCAGTTAACTATACGGGTCTTTTGGAGAACAGAGCCACCAAAGTTACTCAAGTGCCAGGGGCAGATATACAGGTTGTTGTTTTGGGAGGGTTAACCATTTTTTCTATTTTCCCAGGAATAACAGGTGGCCTCCCACTCTGCACACCACCTTAACCTGCCCATGCGCTATGCGTGCTCAACCTAATGCATGACATGTAGGCAATAACCTCCAACATCTAGCAACATTTAATTTAGTTACTTATGAGGATAAAGTTCACATATTACTATTAATTTCAACTACACTATAAATTCAACATATCTGAATCGCGTGTCTTCCATCAAAGATCTGGGAATTATCGTGGACCACGAACTTCATTTCGGTGAGCATATTCAAACAATTAAATCGAAAGCCATGTCTCTTTTAGGTCTTCTCTACTGCTTCACGGATATCACTTGTACACAAGCACTGCAGTCCTACTTCACATCCATTGTTCTTCTGGTACTCACTTTTTGCTCCCCTATATGGTCAATGTCTGCTGCCTCAAATCTTGCCATCCTAAACAGTGTTATGACTTTCTTCGCAAAAATTGTGAAATATAGAAACCCAAATCTCCGCAATGCGTCCACGGATGCTGTATTATCTTCACTATCTATCAGCAGTCTCTCCCATCACAGACTTCAATCAGACATAAAACTAATTTATAACATCATTAATTCCTACGTAGACAGTCCCTATCTTATTTCTACCATCAATATCAGAGTACGTTCTCGTCCTACCCAAACTAACTCACTACTCCACATGCCCACAACCAGATTATCATTAATTAAACATTCTCTTTTCTTCCGTGTCTCCTCCCTAATAAATTCTCTCCTTACTGACATTGACCCCTTTTCTCTATCCCCTAAAAATTTCACTGACTTGGCCTCAAGTTATATTTTTGGAAAAAAATTATAAAATAAAGTCAATAATCTGCAAATTGCTTTCATCTTGGCTTTGTTGTTTTTGTTTGATTTTTAGTTGTTAACGTGTGTCTTTTTGTGATTTTTATAAATGCGCTTTAAATTGGCAACATTGCTGTATGTGTACCATTTCCTTTAAAATAAAAAAATAAATATTGTATGACTCTTAGATTTGAAGAAGAGAGATTAATGTCTCTTATTTCAGCAAACGTAAGGATGTGAAGTTTTGTAAAACTAAGCTTGACTGTTTTAGGAGATAGAAGTAATTTAGCTGTTTGCTTGACTGATTAATTAAAATTAAGTAAAGACAGTTTCTTAAAATTGTGTAATGTGCTTTAATGAAAGTGATGAGAGAGAAAGCCAAAGGTATTTGTGATTGTGAGTTCATTTTTTAATCAAAACAATTAGTTTGCAATGGTCGAGACTGTAAGCACCTTTATGGGTTTACAACACATATATAATGATGAGTAGATTTCCATGTAAAAATTGCAGATTCCATACAGATTCATTATTGAGCTGTGACCAATTTTTCATTCACTTGAGTAATGTAAAAGAATTGCCACTCGCAGAACAAAAGTAGAAATTACTGCTTCCCTAGCATTTTCATATATGTGGTCAGAAATTGAATGCTCTTTGAAAAATTAAATGAGAGAGTAAATATTAAGGTGTGTTTACACGATTCACATACCTGCACAGAACAGGTTCTCTTTTCTGGAAGTAACTCATGCATGCACGCAAGTTGTGGTGTTTACGTGAAGAATTTTTGAAGGGACATGCATTCAAGCATGAATCTAGGTGGGCACATACATCGTGCAATAGGCCTTAAGGCTTGATACAGAAGATTCACATTACTCGTGTCTCATTTTTTCTACCTACTCTGTGCTATGTACTCAGATATGCATGTGGCCAAAAAAGTGCCCTCAGTGCAATTATGTGTTTACAAATCTTATTTTAAACAATGCACACTGACCACTTTGATGTACTGTCTCTTTCTGCTTTAGGTTATGGCTATTGGCAACATTGTTCCTGCGGCTCAAAAAGGCGAATGAATCCCCACAATAGCCCATACTGTCCACTACATGTGGAACACACTATAGTACACCACTCCCTGGAGCTGTAATACAATTGCCTTACCTATGGAAAAGCTATTACACGAAATAAAATGAAATCACCTTACTACAGCTAAATTTTCTTCACGTAAAATTTCTTTTAATAATTTTGCAAAAGCCGACCCCTAACCTTAATAACAGTGAGCACAGGAAACTATACATAATTCAACCATTTTATGATAACTCTGAAGAGAAAAACCTGACAGTTTGTAACCCAAATTGTAACTGACATGCATTTAAAAACAGGTGGACAAACAGCTGGTATAAATTACATGAGATCTTAAATAAAAAACTGACAGTCATAATGCCCATCAAGGAATGGAATGCATGGTCACCCTATCTATCTAAAGGCATGGAAATCTAATCTCAGCAGGCCAATACATTAATGTAACTAAATACAATAAGAATACTTCCCAACATAGCCACCACGGAATGTATTTGGATCCATCCTATGCACTAACTCTTTGGAGAGTGCACAAGTTCCCTCTTCACATCTTGACGAGTGCCTAAGACTTAAGGTTAATAAAAGACTCAACAAAAACGATAAACCTACAAAAGTATTTTAAAACCATGTGCTACATCGCCAAACTGGAGATGCAATATTAATGAAAAATTTTTAAGCATGCTCATGCAGGGCACTTGATACAATGTTGCAATTATTACTTGGGAAGAACTGAGGGTGCACATTATGTATTAGGAGCCACGTACATATCCGATAAAAATTTGAGGTGACTTGTAGCATTCTTAAACAGCAGGGAAAGTAGAATTAATTTCAGAAATCTTAACATGTAAATCATCGCTAAGACTCATGGGGTAACTGCTATGGGCTCCACTACAAGAAAGTTGATCACTGATGACAAACTATATTCCTGATAATAACTTGACATTCTTGCGCCCAATGTGATACCACTACCATTCATATAACGTATTACACCGGTAAATGATTTTCGCAGTTAACATTAAAGCCCAGGGTGACAATTGCAAGTGAATAACTGGAATGCATTGCTGCTTACCTCAAATTTTTCATTTAACGTTCAAAACTTCACAAAAACATGCCAATTTTTGCAAGCACTGAGAATACGAAGAGTGCAATGTACGATGTTACATTTCTATAAACAGTTTGTTACATTGTTTGCTAATTTAAAATAACTCATGAGTTGGTTCGCTACAAGAAAGGAAAGAGAACTGAAGGTGAATTTAGGTTGGAGGAAAAATAAAAGTATTCCAACGGAAGCTTTTCTTCGCATAGTATTGCTACAGAAGTTTATTGAAGTTGTGTCCAAGGGCTGTGAAATACCTCGAGGTGAAGTAATGGCTCTTTCTATTTCAATTAACTACTTTAGTAAATGTCATTTTCCACTGGAAACAGTTCCTTCATACACATTTATACTGTACGTAGAAGGGCAACAACAATGAATCTTCCTCGGTGCTCATCCATATCAAGAAACTAACTTTCCAGGATTTGGAAAATTACACTTTAAGAATCAATCCTCCCACTCAAGAGGCAACTTCAAAGGCATGTATGAGAGTAAGCCGGGGATGCCAGACCATATATCAACAGATAACCCACAGATATAACATGAAAGATTAATCACAATAAGACTAGTGAAATTTATGTCAAAAAAGATTTTGACATCAGCATCAAAGGACCAGGTCATGTAATAGGGATAGTGAAACAAGTTAGTTACTCAAGCAGCATCTCAGGCAAAAATGAATGAGGAGGATACAAAGAACAGCATGAGGATGACAAGTTGAGAAAAGGGAGCATTCAATCACCATTAAATTGATTCAGCACATGGGCTCTGGGTTTAGTGCACAAAGAGGATTTAATGTGAGGAATCAACAATGGCACCACATTATTTGTGCAACACAATGATAGAAAAATTATCAATAGTATTACATTCCAGTGTTGACTGATTAATGGCATGCGCACACTAGTTCTTACCAAGTTATAATTCAGCAAGGTATGCACAAATACCCTGTTACTTCTAAGGCATCCAATAGGGGTTTGAAATTATCAAATGCAAAAATATTCATCACAATGGGCCGAAGTACAGGACGGCACAATGCCAATTCCAACCAAAATCAGACAACTGACAAGCTGGAGTGAGCATCATCTCCTAAACTAATTTTCATGATGAGCCAACTAAATGAACTAGTTGTTATGTTTTCCAGGAATACACTCTCTTCTGGGAGGATACAATGTGTAGAATTTTAGAGAAACATAAGTATGTATCCAACCAGACAGCAATATCTCACCTCATCACTCGTGGATTTGTCTTGCCTCTGGTTGGGTGTGCCTGGGCTTGAAGATGCCTGCAAAAGAAAAAATACAAATTTTCAATTACACAAAAGATGATGAACAGACAGTATGATAAAAAAACAAGAATCACCAGAAGGACCAACTAGAGCTAAGGCAACATCAACTTAATGAGCCAAACAATGACATTTTTCTAAATACAATGCACAGAGAATAGAAGCTTAGGCCTAAAGCTAAAGAGCCAATAGTGTTACTCATCATATAAAAAAAAGATAATATACACAATGATGACTACACAAGGTTCAGGACAAGATAAACAGCTACCAAAAAATAATAAAAAATAAAGGTACACCAAAAAACTGATTCAGCATGACCAAAGATAAATCTTATACTGTTTCCGTGAAAAATATTAAAATAACATCCCTGAAGAAGAAAAATGCTATAAAATATGAAAAATAAATATGATAAGGCTAACATATTAATTAGTCAGTTTTGTCACTCGGCTGTATGTGATCCCACTGGCTCCGTAACTTATTCATCTCCAAATACTTTTAGTTAGATGTGCTAATAAATTTCTTATAAAGGTTCACAAAACATTTGACCTGCATACAGAACACTCTAGAAAACCAAACATAAAGAGGTTTTATGTTGACATTGAGACTTCATCCGCAAGAACAGAAGCTTTTAAAAAAGTTTTAATAAAATTAATATTAAAATCCTAAAAATGTCCAGATAATTAATGCTATTTCTGTTGTGAATATTAGCAATAAACTCTATTTAGCCCAGCATTACAATTTCCAGCTGCTTTACAAAACATCATGAGACTTACAAAGGGAGGTCTCTTTTAAGTTTAGAATAATCATTCAATCTATTAAGAAGAGCTTTTCTATTTTATGAGATGCGACGGATAGTTAAGGATGCTCCAGGAAAAAATGCCAAGAGTCATTACCTATGACTCCAGCAACCAAAACAGATATCACCCAGTCAATTCATTTCACTTTCCTTTCAAAGCACCCAAGTTATCACTTTTTTTCCTAAATACATCAACTTCCCATTAAGAATCTCTATCAAAACACCAGATCATCTCAAATGTAATCAGTCAAATTTTTAACATTAGCTAAAAATCAGCAAGATTAGTATTGCTAATCCTCATTCACAATACCCAAAAAATAAACAAACCAACCATTCGTTCCTTGGTATATCTACGAGACAAAGTCTACATAGTTATGCTGTTACACCACCACTATTATAACTAACAGGATTCGTAACCTATGCTAAAACAACCTTGTGTAGTAACAATGATTTCTGTTATAGAAATCACATAACCTGCTGAGTTTTACCAGTGTTGATAGTTGACTCTGGACTTGAAATCAGACAGAATTTTACCACAAGAAGACTTATCATTCAAAATCTTCCTGATACTTGCCTCATTAAAATTAATAATTTAGGCACCACCTCACAAAAGACAGATTTTACGAGTCTTTAGACTCAGGACGAGACTCATTAATTCACAAATAAAGCTGGTAAATATTAATTCGCCACTCCCCTTCTAAAAACAAAGCAAATCTTCTCCAGTTTACACCATTATGTGTTTTCATTACAACATCACAAGAAGACTGTCGCAGAGCATTATTATCATGCTCTTAATTTTGTAGCTGTAAAGCAGTTTATTTTCCCAGCATCATGACATCATTTAAAAAAATGATTCTTTCATATGGAACATTTTTACAGCAGTCATTATAAAAAAGTCATAATTGGCCCCCAATAGGAAAAGAATAAGATGATGCAGAACATATGAGTAACCACCAATGCTAGAAAAAGTTCCATTAAGGCTAAAATAGGTACACCAAGACTGGAAAGCTAAATATAAGCAAAGTAAGACTTGGTGCTTTCCTGGTGCGCGATGTGAATGAATTCTTCACGGGTTTCCCACCAGGTGAGATGTTTAGCCAGAGCCGACGTTTCAATGGCCAGGTCTGCCATCGTCCTCAGGACATTGAGTGCTGGGTCAAAATTTGTCCGGGTTTATATATCGATCGATGGCTAACTCTGCCATCGAGGACGATGGCAGAGTTAGCCATCGAAACGTCGGCTCAGGCTGAACATCTCACCTGGTGGGAAACCCGTGAGGAATTCATTCACAAAAATATAAGCAGTTGAAATTTTGCATATGCCCTTCAGTGACCATCAGAGTGGAAAAAGCATTATTATTATTAGAATTAACTATTATTATTAGAATAGCATTGGTTAAGGTTGGTTCAAATGGAAGTGAGTAAATATCCTATAAACATTTATATGCGCAAGGCCATAACTCCTATCACAACTTCTCACTTCATCTCAGCGTGTGCCCTACCTCTTTTCATCCCATCCATGAAGCAATTCTCTTTCTTCCCCATCTTCGTTTACCCAAATCCCTCTCACCTCTATCATGGATTTCCCTTCGTCTCTCATTACCTGCACCAATCACCTGCTCCACATCCTCTCAATCTACTCCAGAAGTCTCCTCACCCACCATGTCACGCCTCATTTGTCTTCCTTTCCATCCACCTCCATTCTCCTCCACACCCTATCTCAAACGCCTATTCTCGTCTTCCTTTCTCTGAGACCACGTTTCCGCCTCATACTACACTGCACTCCATATCAAACTCTTCACCAACCTTTCCTCACATTAGGTCCCTGCAATCAGCTCCATCCTATTGCCGAAAGCGTCTTTCGCTAGCACAATTAACCTTCTAATGTCTCCACTACTATGCCCATTTTCTTCCTACATACTACCCAAGTACTTGCTCCACTTGCTGAATTTATGCCCTCCTACTTTCACGACCAGCCTTGCTTTCGTTGTCCTAGAAAAACTCATTGCTTTTGTTTTCTCAAAAATAATCTTCATTCCAAATTTCACACTGACTTTTTTAAATGTGCCTGCTTAAGCTTGCAATCCCTTCCATAATCGATAAACCAATGCCTGGTCATCTGTGAGTCTAATAGAGTTTATCAGCTGTTCTCCTACTTTTATTACCACATCATGCTCCTTCCATGCCCCTCTTACCATTTCCTTGGCATAAATATTGAGAAGTAAAAGCATCAACTGGCAGCCTTGCCTTACCCTGCAACCTCTTGCACCATATCTATGTTTAGAATGAGCCTCCTACACATAATGATACGTACATAAAAAATTATTCATTCATTCATTACAGTAATCTACCGGTTAGAGGTAGGTTGTGATGAAAGTCAGAGAATATCCAACGAACTGTTACACGTGCCGTGCCCTTTCTACCTCTAGTATTTCTTTCTTCATCTCAGAATAAGACCTACCTTTCTTCATCCCGTCCATAAAACCTATACTTTTTCAAATTATCATTATGATTTCATCCTTTACATAATTCTGCCTTATATTTTTAAATACCAATATCATCTCTGACATTAATGAAAATATTTACTTCCTCCAGCCAAAATAATTATACTTATTAATTAAAATGCACGGTCAACTCTCGATTATCCATGGTAATGGATGCACATGAGGCACGGATAATCGAAAAACACAGATAACCAAGAAAATTTGGTTGTGATATCGACATTTCACTTCGTAGGATGGAAACTATTTCACATAACAGACTGCAGCAGTTACCGCAAGATAACTAATGAAATACTTAATATTACTCTTATTTCGAAATATAATAATATTGTACACATTTATAAATTTATAGCTTCTAACGCTTGAAACACAACATAATGGGCACTTACTTAGTTTGACCACGTAGATAATAAAAAACTGACATCTTGCTTATTTTCAGTAAATGTATGACATCGAAGTGATTATATAATACAAAACATTGTTATATTGCGAGCCTCTGAAAAATATATGTAAAATAATACATAGATTCGGCATTAGTAGGATTAAAATTATTTCGCATTACAATTGACTGCAGGTGTTACGCCAAGATAACTAGTGAATAACGAAATGCTAATTTTCCGGTTTGTTTATTTCGAATATCATGAAATCCTCAACATTCATCTGTAAATATTTTCTATTCTAATAAATAGTTTGTAATGCTTGAAACAAAAAATAATGGGCGCTTAACTTGACCATATAGATAATAAAAAACAATAGCATATCTTGCATATTTGAAGTAAATGTAAAAATCATTATCGAAGTGAATATCAGAATAGAGCACATTTTTTAAATATGAATCTCGGAAATAACAAGTTATTTTTTGCTGCTGACTTGATTTCTTCATGTTTTCATTTATTGCCTTTTCTATTTTACTGGCTGAAATTACGTCGAAATAATCGAAATCATTTTGTCGTATGTAATCCAGCAAAATTTCAACACTCGCCAGAGTTTCTGTGTGGGTGCCAACTCTTCCTCCTTTCGTATTTTGTGAACTCCAAGCGAAAAGCATCAGCGGCTGAAACATTTCCACTCAATCGCTCTCACTGAATAGCAATTTCATGAATTCCATTTCACTGCTTGCATCTCATCAACCACCCAGAAGAAGCTTTAAAATCCCCTTCTATCCCTAGAGACTCGTGAAAAAGTTTAGCCTGCTGTGCGCACATGGGGCCTGAGACGGGTATACCACTTGACTGTTTTTTATTGAACCAAAGAAGCATGGCGGAGTCTAAATCTTGAAAGGTTGATCGTTTCATAGTCTTACGCTTTGAGGGTCCCAAACCACTGTCCAAGGTTGCAGCAAACTTCATCGCTTACTTTTATTCTTTATTATATCCCGAACTGTTTGTAATCCTACATCATATTCTTTTG
Source organism: Pyrrhosoma nymphula (assembly GCA_963573305.1). Lineage (NCBI taxonomy): Eukaryota > Metazoa > Arthropoda > Insecta > Odonata > Coenagrionidae > Pyrrhosoma > Pyrrhosoma nymphula. The sequence continues at coordinate 145,552,206 of OY754333.1, forward strand.
CCAGTTTTAGAAGAGTCTCTCCCTTTTCATTTCTTGCAACAAATTCTAGTTTTTAGCGATAGAAAGGACAATTTTCTTCTGTTTTTCTGCCATTTGCATCAGCTTTGTCAGAATGCACCGGCACTACAGTAACAAATGCAACTTTTAAGTTACTGAGATTTCCGCACGAATGAACTGGCACAATTGTATCTGGGTAAAAACAAACGACTGTTCAACGGTGAATAATGACCAGGGACCACTGATACTGTTTCGTATTTATTAATTCAGGCCGAAAAGTAAGAACATAGTACGAAACAATAAGTAGTTATTTTTAAGTATAATATAAGTTAGTTTATTTCCAAGTAGTTTATTTGAAATGATTTCCATTGTATATTTACTATTCTGTTCGTTTTAGGAAGATAGATTATTCAGTGGCAAAGGGTAATGGGAAAGAACGGATAAAATAATTTCAGAAGCAGAAGCAGCTGAGTTTTCATCATTCTTAAACGCAGAAAACAATTTCCATAATATTGTGATTAAATTAAAAAGTTAACCTAAAAAGAGACATTTACAAACTTGCAATTCTTTTAAGATACATCGAACTTTCAAAGAATTTACTCAATTTTACCATTGGAATATTTTTCAAACTTTTAAGTGTAGGGATGAGAAAATAGCAAGGATAATCCGCAAACCGTATAATCGGAAGCTGGATAATCGAGAGTTGACTGTAGTTTTAAGATACTAAACACAATGCAGGTCACTGCATGGCCAATAAATAACTCGACCACCGCCACCGCTCGTGATGACAAGCCATCAGTGATTCTATGATTCACCTTGTAAACTTAGTTTTCAACGGGAATATTGTATTTGCCACTGCCTTACATTACAGAACTGGCTTCTTGAAGATTTGATAGTGAAATATGCCCATAAGGTAGTATAGCAATTAGTTTTCGAGTCCTGAGGTGAGCCCAAATTTAGTGTTCCAATTCCCACTTCATCATGATGATGGAAAAATTTTCATGCACAATGACACATTGGGAGGTTATGAGAGTGGTCTATGCATGCCTACACACTGAATATCTATGTAATATGTAACGTGGGTTATTACCAGATTATCTCCAGTTACTCGTATGACATTACGGACTTTCACACGAATTATCAACACTATTAGGACAAAGAAAGCGAAGCTGGTGATAAGAGTAGGAAGTCACAAACTAGAGCAAGTAGAACAATTTAATTACTTGTGTAGTACGCTAGAAGAAACAGGACATAGTAGCAAAGACATTAGGAGGAGAATAGCGCTAGCGAAGGAAGCGTTCAATACTAGAAGGGAGCTGATGATGGGGACCTTAAGTAAGGATGTAAAAAAGAGGCTGGTTAAGAGCTTGTTATGGAGTGTGGCGTTGTATGGGGCAGAAACGTGGACCTTGAGAAAGGAAGACGAAAATAGGCTGAAGGATTTCGAGATGTGGGTGTGGAGGAGGATGGAGAAGGTGGACGGAAAGGAAGACAAATGAGGAAGTGCTTGACATGGTGGGCGAGGAGGGGAAACTTATAGGTGAGATTAGGGGAAGACAGGGTAGGTGGCTGGAAGGGATTATGAGGGGCGATGGTTTGCTGAAGGCCACAATAGAGGGTAGGATGTTGGGTAAGCAGGGGAAGGGGAAGGAAGAGAATAGGTGTTATGGACGGGATGAAGAAAGGTAGGACTTATACTGAGATGAAGAAACAAATACTAGAGGTAGAAAGGGCACGGCAAGTGTAAGAGTTCGTTGGATATTCTCTGACTTTCATCACAACCTACCTCTAACCACAACCTTCCTACCACAGCCCTTACCATACTCCTTGTAAAATATATTCACTATCTCCTGAATGCTAGTGTGCTTAATACTGTTTTGGGATCATTTGTGGAAATGGAGACACAACGTACCTAGATGCTGAAAGACAATAACTTCAAACATTAGAACCAATACATCCTGGATCACTGGGTCTCAAATTCAGAGCAAATTAAAACTCAAATTATTTTTACGCGCACCAAAAGAAGAATTCTGCGAATAAAATGTGAAAATTTTGACCGTGGGCCAAAAGTATGGAGTTTAAGTACTTAACCAATGCAAAGTCGACATTCTTCTCATAACTGCCATATCTATGACAGCTATAAATGAATTTAGTTTTGTACACTCATTCACTGATAAGGCATTAATTCTGAACCCTATGTGCTCTTATGAATTTCAAGACTAAATGACCTGTAAAATAATGTGTGTCAGAGTACAAACTATATATGTAACACTATCACTGAACAACTCTGAATAAAAATATTAGAAATATATATATAGTATGGTCTCCATATGTATGGAGAATATAAAACTTATGATAACACATGGATATTTAAGACTACATAATTCTGCCAAGATATTAAGCGATAGCATCACCTTTAACCACATCCCCAATCAGTCAACCAATAATATCTCTACAGCTGACGACCACTGCTTTTTGACGATGGCTGGTTGAAAGAGAGCCCACATTACCTGCGTAAGGAGGTCAGGCAGTACTGAGCTGGTTCGTGAGCCAGGGGTGCTAAGTTGCCCCGAAGAAGAGTCCATTCGGTGGAAATCACCCCCTCCGGCACGCCTTTCCTCGCGGCTCTACCGGAGTGAGAGGAACAATTGCGATTGTTGGGGGTCAGAAAGCCATGATGGGAGATGGAGACTGCTAACTCCCAACGGGGCAAAATAACCCAAGAACAAAGCACAGACCTCAAATCAAATAACCCACAGATAGGCAAAACCCACCCAAATGATCCCGTCAAGCACATATTCCACCATACTGCTGAACAGCCATGCCAAGAAACAAACAATTCATTTTTTCTTTTGCCTTATCCACCATTACATGAACAAGAACCTGTTAAGAGATGAAAAAAATTCGGCATATTTCAATAATGTAATATTGATATTATGACATTGCCTTTTGCCTGTTCTTAAAGTGAATGAGGTGAGCTCAATAAACTCTTCAAGTTTCACGGTAAAAAAATAAAGAGTAGTGATTAATAATAAATAAGATTTTCCCTTTTAAAATTTGAATGATTCTAAATAATGTGAAAGGTATTCTTTCTCAAGTGTTTGGATTCCCCTGAGCTCACCAAACTCCAATTTTGGCGTTACACATTATGTTTAACTGTCGACCCATCCTCAGGGTGGGATTTGAACCCACAACATTCATGTTGGATGGACGTCCAAGTTAATAGCAAAAAAATGCTACTATGTACTTATATTTAAATAATTAATATTGCCTGTAACACACAGATAAACATAATTATGAAAATTGAATAATCTGACTTCAAATTAAACCCACTACCATAAGCATGGTTTAGGAAATACTGTGTCAGAGTAGTACGTACTCAACACTCAAAATACACGTCTCAGAGCATAGCTGTTCAATGCAGATTCCATTATTACTATGCATAAAGTACACAAACCCTCACATGCTACACACGCCAAGATGTATTGAAAGAGAAATCTTATCTAAAACCATACAGTATGAATATCAACAGGAAAAGATAAGACAAATCCACTGTTACTTATTCCATAATGCAACATGATGTACAGGTGCTCTAATTGGCATAAGGTCAAGTATGAAAAAAACCATGTATCTTACACAAAGCAAGCAAGCTGTGTCAAAAATCAAACAATCAGCAACATGATATTTCTCTTTTCATAAAATGGTGACTTGTAATTCATAATGAGAGATTACAAAGTCTTCCCAGAATCTCACGGCAACCAAAATGCTACCACAGTAAGGGAAAACAACCACAATTAAACCAATTAATCATTTATGCATCTGCAGCAAAGTAATTGAACACTGAAGAATTACCTTCGAGGGAGTCACCATATTACATTCATCACACCCATGCCTGAAGTAGTACTGAAATTAACTTTCTCAACTAGCAAGCAAGTCAACCATTGGGGTGTATACATAATGGCATGCTATATAAATGGCAAACGATTAGCAAGTGAGCATTTTAGAATGAATATAACACTGGTAAAAACTGCAAGCCTTTGCATAATAAATCAGTTTGTTTACATGTTCCTGGCAGAACTTCCAAAAGTTATCCCTAAACTTCATCCTTGTACCACAACCCAGCATTTTTTCCTTTACCGTCTTTCTGTCTAAGTCAGACAGGGGGTGTGGATGTTGCTCAATATCCGCCTCCACACCCCCTGTCTGACGAAAGACAGGATGACGGTACTTAATTAGTTACACATCAAAACAAGTTGTATGATGCACTTTCACCAAAAATGTCCCAATCATCAGAAATACAAGTACATATGTAGTTGGAACCAATAATGCCATTAGTTGATACCACGAGGGGTGAGAATCAACTGTCCATTCCCATGCTCATTAACGTAGGAATATTACTCAATTTCTCAATTTGTTTACTTTCAATTCTCAAAATATATTCTTCCAACAAAATGATATTGAAAAAATAAAGACAGATCAAAGGCAGTGTAGAAGCTATTTTGAACCGTGTAATAAGTACTTTTAATGTAACTTTAATGGAATAATCCTCTGAAAAGGATATGAGTGCTAATAGACGTGAGCTAATTCTTACACTAATCATTGACTTAAATGGATCATGAAGAGATTTGTACTGATCTATTATATTATCCTATCAAGGGGCCTCACTAAAGATTTCTCCGAAGCAAAAGTATTCCCTCTGAGGAAAGGTAACTCACAAAAGCAACCAACTCACAATGGATGGTTTAGGATTATAAAAATTCCTCTCACTACTTTCAGCACGGGATGCTCCGCACTAATGCAGTGAAATTGACTGAAATAATAAAATAAATTTTTACTTCTAAAGGGTTGTATGTACTACTAACTACCGTAGCAAAAACTACACCCCTCCTCCAGTCAATGGTAAATCAAACTATTTGAAAGATAGGACTAATAGCCTTAACCAACTTAAAGCAGGGCATTTCCCCCCCACCCCATCTAATTCCAAATTCAAAATACATATGTAACCCTTATATTCACCACTAACCACCATTTAGTAGAATTACACTACACTGGAAAGTTTTATAAAGAGATTGTGGTACAATGGAACATACAAATCACATTCACTTGTCATTAGCAACGAAAGATCGATCCCGAACAACTCTTAACAGGGATATGAGCCTAGCAATAATAACATAACATGTATACATATTTTAAAGTGATCACCCAAGGGTGTATTGTAAGGAATAATATTTAAAAGTGGACTATGCATTAACAATAGTAAGTGACCTTTGATTCCATGATGAAAGGTAGTATCTGAGCTGACTAAAATGGTTTTTCTCTCATACAGGCAAGACTTAATGAATTATGATACAATCTAAAACAACTAGCATTTTTCTTAGTCCTACTGAAATACAACTAATTTACCCACTAGGCTTAGAAACGTGGTTCAGCTTCTGGTAATGTGCTTGCCACAGCTGAAATTTGATTATAAAGTTCTATCATATTATTTCATTATACTGCATTTACACTCTAGGCAAGCATTCACGGATGGCAGAAGAGAGCCTAAAAATGGACAATCACATATGAAATCCTATTTTACTAACATTTTAGATATATGTTTAGATAAATGATCTCATTCTAAATCCTAGCTGTTTCTGCATGTGTTTATCTTACTCTGTTTGGATCAATTTGTCAATATTGATGGTTCACATCAGAGTGGTCAAAAAAGAGTAAGCTAACATCCAGCATTATTTTCAACTTGGAATGATTAAAAAAATGCATGAAAAAAATTGGCAATGATGCTAAAGGAGAGAGGTACTACTACCACTTTGCACCACAAGCCACAATTACAGTAACTCCTCGCCAACACGAATCTCAAGGGACTGGGAAAAGAGTTCATGTCAAGAAAAATTAACGTCCACAACACACTATATATTCCTGCCAGAACCATGATTCGGATTTGTGTTATCCTGGAATTCGCGGTAAGCGAGTACGTGTTAACGAGGAATTACTGTATTTCACACACACTATTTTGCACAGGTTTGTAAGGTCTGGTTTCAACTAAATAGCCACCCTTAAAGAACTTCTTCAACATGAAACATTGAAAAACTAAAATAGCAAGTATTGAGGACCACTGGACAACATGATGCCAAACACAGCAGCAGTAAGAATATAGGCTTAGCCCACTGAGCATCAGCATACTTTCAATGAAGTGCTCAAAGAACTTCACCAAATATCTTAGCAAGCACGTAAAAGCTGCTAGATTAAGCTGAGACTTGAGGCTGCCAAGAACCGATCACAAGTCTACATGGGACTCAAATGTTAAATCAGAATGGTCCTGGACTTGCTTTCCATGAACATTACTGATTCTAAAAATTGGGTTTAATGGACCAAAGAGGAAACAAAACAAAATGCTCTGACGTGAAGAGTCTAGCTTTATTCTGTGAAAATAATGCAGCGTGGGCCAAGACCTCTGAGGCATCTACACTAATTGTTTAATCACAATGATAGTTTTTTCCATACGAAAATGAATTTTATATCAAGGCCAACCATCAATACATGACTATCTTGAAGAGGAGACGATGAGAAAATGTCCTCACAAACGACTAGTAACCAACATAGTATTCCATCTTAAACAGCACCAATGCAGAGTCAACATCCCTGGCTAGCATATCCTGGCCTCAAAAGTATCCCCATCCCCTTCCTAGACAAAGCCTTCCAGGGAAACTACTGGCAGTGCTGCGAAAGGATTAGGCTCCCCTCCCACATCCATGGACTCAAAATTCATTTAGCTAAGTGCATATTTGGTGAGATAGAAGTACCCTCTTCCATCAAACTCAACTTCAGGTCATACACCTACAATTATAATAATACATCTCGAAACCTAAATTCCTATAAGGTAAAACACACAAATACAGTAAAACCCTCTCCATGAGGAACCTCAATCCTAAGAAAAAGACTGTATTACGAAGTTATGCCCCAGTTCAAGGACCTATCATATGCAATATGGCCTAACACATGCAATACGTGGAAAAACAACTCTCATTAGGAAACTAAATATGAAACTTTCAATGCGTGAAGTCAACACAGTGATTCTTTTGATAAATAAAAATAAGAGCATTCATTGCATTTCAAATAAATATGATAATTTTGGTTGAAACCATGACAAATTGATGAGAATTAGGGAAGTATTTTGGCATCTCAATGAACTAATGGGAATCAAATTAATCGATTATGGCGATACTAAGTAGAAATTGAAGATAGAATTTATTGCCACAAAAACACGGTACAATATTCCACTAATAATTTTATTGCTGTCCACCGGTTTCGACGACTAAAGCGTCATTTACAAGGCAAAACTGTTTTGTCTTGTAAATGACGCTTTAGACTTTGAAACCGGTCGACAGCAATAAAATAATTAAGTGGAATATTGTACAGTGTTTTTGTGACAATGCACTAATGGGAAGTTGAATCTTAACTTGAACTTGTTTTCACCAATTAAGCAGTAATTAAAATGAAACCTCAATGTAACTGACTCACTTCATCTACGAGCAAGGTATCTCGAGATAAGACCACAACAACTTAGGCATGCTTGGGCTGTCCTTGCCACTACATACCCTGAAAATACCTCCATACTGAAAACCCCCACAAAACAAACTCCTCATTATTTCGATCCACGGAAACTTTTTCATTTTGAAGTTTTAGCACAATGTACTGGACGTATCCACCAATCAACAGCAGAGGCTGAAATTAACTACGTATCTAATATATTTCTCAAAGTAAAAAACAGTATTTCCATGTAAACACCATTCCCCTATAAACGTTTTCTCACCTCCAGGAGGTTTGACAAAAATTAAATCCTTCTTTGCTTGAAGCTTCAAAGTATGCTTAGCAAATAAAAACTTGCTTTCACTGTTTTTTTAAAGAAAATTAAAGGCAATTTGATATATTGATGCACGCATCTGTTACTGAAAATAAAAAAGAAGCTTCCTTGTGAAGAGGATGTCCCCTTTTACACGTGCATGCATGATACGTGGCTATTCAAGTGTGAATTATCATCTTTCTATTTGGTGGTAAGTATGTGTGGAGATACAATACTTTACATCTGTAAATACATAGCCAGATATGTAATTGGCACTAGAAATGTAAGTCAGTCAAGTCTTTCAAAATAAAATGAAAGATGGCGCCAACAAGTGGATTCATTCCCTGCAAGACACTTGACATCATACTATCAGGTCTTGATTTTATTACCAAGCTAAAGAAATACCTTAAACAAAGGGCCATGCATGTGGAGTAAAATGCATGAAATATGAATTAACTTCCTTAAAAATGTGAATGGCACTTTTAAAAACATGTAACTAAGCCAAGAAATCATGATAACATTGTCTTCAATTACATTAGCAAAAAATACACATAAATCATAACTATGTACGCAGATCTTAATGACAGAATAACATACCACAACATTGCCATTAGTATTAGTTGAACAAAGTATTTATGATGGATTCTACCAGGAGGATCTTTTTGATAACATTAACGAAACATCAAGGCAACAGTGGGCAATATCAATATGCTAGTTCTCTAATACTGGGCATTACGTATACACCTATAAATGATATTAATAACTATTTCATATTATTATTATCAGTAATTATCCTAAAATGACCTCTATTGAACCCAAAAAGTAGACTGGTGATTTTCCTTATGAATGTTTGATGCTATTTGGATAAGGTAAAGAGGTTTACTCTTCTAGAACTAAAATTATTTTCGATCGTTACAACCCAAATTATTTTATATTAACAGTTGTTAAGCCGAAAATGTACCGGAATGAAGATTAGTAAAAGCAAAAATAAAGACACTATCTGTGTAGTAATAGTATCACCCTTAGCCAACAATGAAATAACCAATTCAATCACCACTAATAGACAAATAGAAATATTATTTGAAGAAGATGATTAATTTCAAACATGAAAAAACCGAACTTTTAAAATGAACAGTGACAATAACCCCAAAACACACTTTGGTCACAAACGAATAAGTATTGAAAGAAGGAAAATGAATGACATGCAAAACCAACTGAGGACACAACTGATGAAAATCCAACACCTACTCAAAACAAAATCAACATGAACACTTATATCACACATGAACATGAAAAAATGAAATAAAATAATCCAAAAGTGACCATTGTTAAGATGAGGAGAAATAAGAAGGCAAAAGAAGAGGAACTCAAGAGAATATAAAAATCCAGATCCAAAACAATCAAGCGGTGGAATCTGGAGGAAGTATAAGGAGAGTTTTCAAACTTTTAAACTGAAATTCCAGCATCTAAACACATCATGGACCAACACAGCACATCAAACACCATTCAAGTGAGAGCTGTACAAACCTGCAGCCAAGTACATATTAGTGTATGAGAATGTGTTATTCTAAAGCAAAGTTCCAGCATGTATACCACAAAATCATTTAAGTATGAGGATGTAAATGAGCAACCATGAAAAAATGAATTTTACATGCAGAAAATTATGAACTCCTAAAACAATGATAAAAAGTTCAAAAGTGGACAAATATGAGAGACATGCATTCTTTTGTTAAATATAAGTCTTCATCAACTTTTTGTCGCAAACAACCGTACAAGCAAATGTGAAGGTATGAAATATTTAATGTGTCACCATGACCTTCATTACTGTTTAGTTGGGAGCATTTTCTCCTACACGAGTGTACTTAGGCATGAGACAGATGACAGAGGCCCCAGCACTAATGTTTGGATTTGTTTACGAGAGATTGTTTGCCCATCCAGTCAGATATTGATGTGCAATAACAGCTGTCAATCACTCTTGCGGAGGAGACCACACAACAGAACTCACACCTACCTACATAGCTTTCAAGTCTAAATTATCTTCTGCCCATTTAACCTTCTCTATCATTGAGTCAAAGGCACATAGTTTTCTTTCTCTAATGTGTCAATTGCTCCAACTCTTGAGCCTCAATGAAGGTGTTGTCCTACTTTGTCGAGCACTCCTCTTCTTTGGAGCTATGGTCTGTTGCATGCCAGACATCCATGTATTTTGTACTTGTTCCAACTTTCGTGTTCCGTCCAGTGTTGGAAGGCATAAATTGTTTTCACGCCAGGAAAATGGGAGCCCAGGTGTTCAAGTCACACTTGTGATGTCACACACCATTTTCATGCATTGTAGTGTAGAGAGAACAATGTAGCAGAAGTTAGTTAGCCAGGCAATTGTGGGAGGAGGGAGCACAAAGTTGTGGACAGGAACTAGAGGTGACAATCATCGCAAATATGCCAAAGCAATTCACAATTTTTACATTCACTTCAAGATGAAAACTTTATCACAAGATAATTTTCGTTTTGAAATGAAATTAGTATATTTTAAGCAGGTGATTGAAAATACTCAAAACCTTGCATCAACTCACTATACTAGTAATTTCTTTTAATTACAAATGTAAAAAATCAGGAAATGAAGCCGATGAAAGGAGTACTGTCCAGGTGTCAAGATAAAAGAGGGAAACAGGAGAAAAAAAGATGCAAAGGAGTGAGATGGTAACATTTTGTTTTTTTAACAGAAGCAAAACTAAAGTTTATAGAGGGGTAAAAGGTCAATATATAGTTGCTATGGAAAGCAACTCATAGGTTACAAAGGCAGCATAACAATTAAATGCACCGAAAGAAGCCTTTGATATAAGCAAATCTGCTTCAGCATATTCAGGCTTCAGCAATTTACAACAAGACATTTTATTGCAATGAAGCAACAACTTTCATGAATATTTATTCCTTCACATACCCTTCTTTCTTTGGTGTCGTAAACATATTATAAACTCTTTTTTCAGTTTTTTATGTACTTTCTTCAAGCAAATGTTTCAACTATGAAAGTATTTTAACTACCACTTTGAAATTGAAATAGGTAAGCTAGTACTTAAAGTAAGAATATTTGTACTTAAGTGAAGAAGCACAAAACTGGAAACTTCAAATCCACATCAAGCACTGTATTTTAGTTATCCAATATACTTGGCTACATTGTAGATCAACATTAGTAGATTTTAGCAAAAGCAATAATGGAATAGCAAATACAAGACAAATATACCCAAGCAGGATTAAACCCAAACAGCCCCGATATCCCAAGTGATTCAAAACTCACTCTCTCATTTTAGTTCACAAAAAGATGCCACAGAAAATATTAGTGAGCAGAAAAAGAAAAAAAACAGAGGAGGTTACAAAAGAGCATTTTGATTTTTTGAAATTCAGATATTAAACATTAAATTTTATAGTTTCACTTAATATTAAATATCCCAGAATTGCGGTAAAGGCTAACTATTATGAATGATGTGGATAACGTAAGCTACAGCGGACACAATCATCAGGATAATATTTTAATCAAAGATTTTTACTGCAACACATATTTGATTATCTGCAACCGATAAAGAAATTACTGAATTAATGAGGAGATTGAAAATACTAGACATTTTACGAATCTACCCATAGATTGGTCATCAATGAAGAAATCTATAAATTAGGAGCATGATTAGGAAATTAGATTAAACTGAAATGAGTAAATTAAGAGTTAAGCGTAGTGATAAGGGACAAATAATGTCAATGACTGCATTACTTGTTTCCCATTCACGGAAAATGAAACAGGGAAGAGACTTCATATACTATTACAGGTTTCTTTCATAATATACAAGTAGTTTCAGAGTTTGCCAATGAACATCATGATTAGGAGAGGGATTAGCACCCGGGAAGAGAGAGAGAGAGAGATATTTGGCATTAAGAAACAGGAAATCAACACTAAAATTTAATCAGTTACCTTGAAACTTTGCATTGAATGACAATACACATGACCTTAAATAAAATTTCCAGCAACACTTTGACTGTAGTAAGACCCAAATTCAAACCAAAACAAGCACCAGAGGGTACATGAAAAGAGTCACAGAGCATAAGAAATCACTCTCCTATGGAAAAGGGTACCAAGGCACTTGAACAAACACTAAGGTAATATCAACTTAACTCCCACGCAAAATAACCACTCCATTTTTTAAACTTCAAAGATTCAGTCAATCATCAGGTATGGTTTTAAAGCTCAGTGGCTAGAGAACAAGAGAAGGCTCCTCGTAAATTTATGGATCTAGATGCCATGTGACTTCATGCAAGGCCAATCAGTAATACTATTTTTAATCAACTCTGTCAAATTGTACTAGCTGCTAAAAGGCCATATAACATTGGGTTCTATTGCATAAAATCAACTAGTAATATACAATTTATGAAAGGGTTATAATTTTCCATTTATCTCATTAACTACAGTACATCTTCGATTATGAGCTGATTCGAATATAAGTCAAAGGGCCGAAAATATCAGCAAAAATCTGTGACTCAGATGTAAGTGGAGGTGAAAAAAATTGCTTGATCTCCTTGCTTCAAGATTAAAAATGCAAACCATTACAGACGCATAGATGAATGTTGCAGTCAAGAGCAATGGACATTGAAAAAAATAAAGACAAACACTCAATACATTTATCGATAATATCTTTAACTGCTACCAAATTGGACATGCACCTAGATGTTTACAGCATCCCTTGGCACAATTGTCAGTGTTCATAATGAAGCAGCTACGTCATCGTCGTCATCTTGATAAAGGGTATCATCATCTTTCACACCATTCGACATGGCTATCACAGCCATAGTGTAGGTAGGTGGCAATGGAGTAAAAACTATGTCAGTGATAATAGATATGGTGTAAAATGAGGCCATGAAATGGTGTATTACTCCAGAGAGTGATTTTGTGTGCGATCAGATATCCTCACATATGCCAAGAAGAATTAAGAAAGCAAAGAGATGAGAAAAAGAAGATAATAGTGATTCTTTGGAATTTTTTCTACGTCACTGACTCTGATAAGCTGCTGACGTGGATTCTACCACTAGAACAGGGGTCAGCACAGTTGTAGAAATAGAAGGCAACATCACAAATCCTTGAAAGAAAACTCTGTGGGGTAGTTATATGTATTATTATTTTAAAACCTACTTTGTAACATTCCTTACACTTCAATAATATGATGACCTGAGTTTCAGGACCTAAGTGTCACTAAACAGAAGTATTGGTGCATTGTATCGAATTGGTTTGATGAAGAAGTGAGCAAACTATGTACTAAGTTTTATTTCAGAATGGAAGAAGCACTCTGTGCTCACTTTGTCAGCGTAAATAAGAAATATTAGCACTGCCATGTCTTTGAAAGATTTTTTAAAAAACATTTCAGGGTGGTGAGAGGTATTGCCTAACATTGTATGCTTAGCAGGATTAACCTTCGTCACTTACGATATCGTGATAGGGCATCAGGTTTTTCAAAACTCTCAGCATACGTTGCTAACAATGATCTGAAGGTGATAAGTAAAATTATTTACAGAGTTAACTTTTGCCGAAGTGGGTGCAAAATGTATGTAATCTAACAAAAGTGACAGGCTTTTATTAAAAAAAATTAGGATGGCCATAAAAAAGAAAATATGCATGGCAATAATGCAAAATAAGCACCAGATTTCTTAAACATTTTGTAGATGATTGCATGAAGTCAGGATTATTTGTACCTTAAAACATATTAGAGTTACTGGCTATGCCCTGTACGAAACCTCCATTGCGTGTATAAAGAATCTTATTTTTCATTACCCACTTTGTTACAGCAGGTATCAAAAGCTGTAAATATATTTGAATAAAGAATCAATTTGTAAGCAAGCCACTGCAAGGGAAAAGGAGGTTAGTAGCATCAGTGGCATCATGCATTTGGGAATTGGGGTGATCGGTGACCTTGACTTGTTTACTTTGAGAGCAGGCTGAGTAAGCAAGAGGGCCTATGGAACTCCGAGAGGCGACTTATAAGAAACTGCCAAAAATCCACAAGAAAGTGACAGATTTTTAAAATGTTTTGTAGATGATTGCTTGAATTCGCGATTATCTGTACCTTAAAACATACTAAAGCTACTGGCTACGTCCTGTGAGAAACCTTCATTGCATGTATAAAGAATATACATAATTTTTTATTACTCACTGAATTACTAAAGGTACCAGAAGCTGAAAAAGTATTTTGATAAGGAATCAATTTGTAAGCATGGCACTGTAAGTGAAGAGGAAGTATGTAGTAGCTTCGGCAGCATCAGTGGATCCTAAGTTATGGGATTGGGGTGGTCAGAGACTTTGACTTGTTTACTTTGAGAGTAGGCTGAGTAAGCACAAAGGTTTACGGAACTCAGAACTCCGAGATGAGATTTCTAATCCCCATAGAACAGACATATGCCGAGGCCAGCTATAGTTTGGGATGGAGGAATCAGTCTCTTGACAAGCTGTAGTCGTGTAAGTGTGCATCAGCTATCTTGAGCTGAGTCTGAGAAGTAAAAAAAAACATTAAGCAGATTTTACAGTTTGGCACAGCCTCAGATTCCTCACGATAATTGTATTTCATTGTGAACATAAATTTTAACATTTGCTGCAAGGCAAATACCATATGCAAGTACACAAAAATGGGATGCACTTCGCATCTAAGAATAAAATTTCATAAAATCAATAAACACACAACAGATATTAATTTTAGTTGATGAAATGTTTAGGAGAAGTTAATGGAGTGAACGATTACCCGATAAAGGAAATGGTAGGAAAAACAAGTATATCAATGCAATATGCACAAAACAGGCATTGCATTGCCTGCAATATGTAGGCAATGCAATGCCTGAGAAAGCATAGTGCTGAAACCTAGGCCACAATAACCTCGAAATTGAACATGACTGGATTATCCATCCCTTTCAGTTTTCTGACAGGGCTTCCACCTAGCACGGATAATCAGCACTCTACTGTATTTAGTTTTCTCCGACAATATTAATGCTTTGTTCCGAAAATCAGGACTTCCATGGAACTTCCTAAGCTAAGCTTAGGTCATTTGTTAATGCAATGATTGGAAACTTATATATAAAATTAAGAAAAAAGTGTGGAATTTTGATTGTAGTTTTGTTGATGAGGAATGGTAGATGATTTACCTACGGCAGTTTCTGATGCCTTCCATACTTGGTTAAGTAACCGCTATAAATTTTTTGAAATGATATGAAGGTTTCAAAAAGCGCTAATGTGGAGTACGAGCCTTGATGAGAACAGAAATGGCATTATTATTTTGACAGAATTAATGAAAAACAGCACTAATTGAGTTAACACTTATCAGAGAGTGGGTGTAGTAGACCAATGTCTACGAATGACATAAATTGGCTGTGATTGATTTAGTATCGTTCCTAATTTGAGCATTCCATTTAGCATGATAGTAAATTTGATTCTCTCCTTGTGAAAACATTTTGTGGACATTGGAGTCTTTTTCTCATAAGAACATTTCTCTCCCCTGTATTAAGTTTCTTGTATAGAAATATAACGTTTAAATTTACTGCAACATGTCGATGCCATACAATGAAAATGAAATAAAAATTTCAAGTCTCAAGTCTGGGCTTTCACTTTCAACTGACTCATCCATCAGGCATACAAACAGAAGCATTCCCCAAATCTATAGGCAGCTTCAACCAATTTTAGAAAGACCTACCCTATAATGAGTTCCTGTCATTCAAAAACCTACGCCTCAAAATTTCATGAAAATTTTTACTAACTACACAGTGCACGTCCAGATTAAGAATTTAACAAGATAATACTTGGACATGTAAGACTGAATTGTATATCACAGCCTAAAACCATACCAGGATGAGACTTCAAGCCATTGGTTTGAAACAAATTTGTTATGGCCATCAATAATAGTTATTTAAAGGTTAAAAAAAATTCCCTCCACCATAGAAATATGAGATCCAAAGCTCTCCCTGTGCACCACATCATCACAATTTTACACATCTCACAAATACGGGGAGCAATCCCCTTTGCATCAAATTAAAATGTATCTGTCGACCCACAGCTAGCCACTAACCTGCGTTCCCTCCCTCCTCGTGGCAGTATTCGTCGAGGAAGAGGATGAAGAGGACTGGGAGGTGTAAGAAAAGGGGGGTGCATCAACAGGCGGCTGGGGCGTCTGAGTCGACTGCGCCGATGCCTGGGTGGCCGATTCCACTCGACGCCTCGGTGCCCACAGATCTCCATCCGTCTTCTCCCTTCGGCGGGGCCAAGGCTCAGGGGCCTCGCTCGCCCTCGGGGGAGAGAGGGGCGTCACTCCCAACGCATCGCCCGCCCCCCTCACAAACCCCGTGAGCACAGGCTCCCCACCACGACCACTGCCCGCCCTCCCGGATCGAAACAACAAACCCCCACGAGTCTCTCCCGCCAAGTTTCCAGCTTCCCCGTCTATGAGTGCTGTCGACCGACGGGGAAAGAAGTCTGTCGACTCCCTCCGGAAACCGGGGACTCTCGAGTCTGAGTCGTTGCGCCGATGGGACGAAGGGCGCTTCTGGGATCGCTGCGACCCACGTCCTGTCTCCTCTCTCCTGAACTGCGGGTCCGACCGAATGTCTTCCACCGCCGTTGTTTTTCTCTTCCCCGTTCCCGATCGCTTCCCGGCAGTGCCATTGCGCAAGTTCACCTCTCCAGAGTCTTTCTCCTTGGCCGCCACCCCCGGGCGAACAGGGTCATCCCCACCGAGGCCTTGAAAAAACCTCTTAATGTCCCACTCCCTGAGAAGATGTTCGTCAATGTCAGAGTGCCTCTGCTTCGCACGCTGCAGTTTCTGCTGCTGAGTCTGCGGAACTTCCTTCTGTAGGCAGAATGTCCAACCATTTGTTTTTCTTTTCTCTCTTTCTTTCCCCAACAAGCGCACACAGCTGCACTGGAATCTTTCACATTTGGAATCGCACACAATGCAGCTGCCTTCTCCTTCCTTGTTATGCTCTCTAGTGGTGAAAACCCAAACTAACTAAAGCTCCCTCCTCACCCACCCAACGACTATCAGGCTCACTTTCTCTCTACATGTTGTGTGTGTTCAATGGTTTGGAAGTGATCACTACAACCATCATCTTAGTCCTAAGATCTAGCTGTAAATGAAAACTCAAAAATGATGCCAACTACTGGAGCGCAATGCCGTGTAGGTAATGCATCATGATGCACGCAATTATAACAAATGAAGCACTATGAAAGCAAGCTATTTCTAACCAAATGCAGAAGAATTCTCTGCACAAGCCAATAATACCACATGTGATGTATGTAATGGAACTATTGATGAATTAGGGGGTAACTTCTATGTTTCAGCAAATGAATTTGAGTGGAGAATGGTAATCAAGGGAAGAGCACTACGTCTACCTTCACAGTACATGTATAAGCGTACACACAGCTTCTCCAAATAAATAGACATGTGTGAACAAATGAGGGTGTCAATGTGTTTGCAGTGAAATTATGAGACAGTGAGGCCTCAGCATGTCTACCCACCACCATGTCCTAGCAAGTAACTCAGTGTGGTTTAAAAAAATATTATGAATTAAAGTAAGGGAAAAGAAAAAGAGAAAGATTGCTAAATAATCCCAATCCAGAGGTGATAAAAATATGAAAATACAATTAGTACAAATAAATATACAACTACTGCAATTAAAAAAATGATGAAAACAATAAATACAATGAAACAAGACTAAAAAAATATTACATTTTATTTATCCTTAATTGGTTTAGTAGCCACTAAATAAACACCTCAAGAGTGTCAGAAAAATACTCGGAAAAAATGTATATCAATTCTATTCTATTCTACCAAGTTTCCTGCTTCATTAAGTACTTTTGTTATCTACATGTTTTCAAAAGAATGACCTACTTTCTACATTGACAGAGCTTAAATAATTAAATCAGCACAAAATCTCAAAACTATATGTACAAATATTCTCTTAGGATACTTGTACTTTCTTTTTATAATTGTCAAACTAACATTGCAGTCCCAATAAATAATAGAAAAACAATTTTAAAATTTCTACCTTGATTTTCAAGTCTGTCACAAAGACAAGCATAGATTATTAAGTTTCCACTAACAACTTTACAGACTGAAAATCAAATGCAAAATAATTACTTGAAGCTTTTGAAACCTTTTCCACATACACAAGTAATATCTCCTTCTTTGGAAATACTATTGGAGTACCTACTTTATTCAGCTACAATCAATTTAACTTTTTCACTCTTTATTTATTTTCCGACAATGCTGACCCCGTAACGTTACCTTAGGCTACAGTGAAGATTAAATTAAAATAATCACCTTCCAAGAATAAAAAATGCAAATAAATCATAAAACAATCAACATGATTTCAAGGAGTGACTTCTCCAATTCAAAATGAATGGGAAAATAAGAATGTATTCTGAGGTGATAAGAGTGTAGAATGAATCACATGAATTACTGCATCACAGAAGTGGGAGAAAGCACTAGCATGCAAATGGAATTCGGATCCGAGGCTCAGCCACTCACCCTCTTCATCACCAGCGTCCTTTCTCCACTTTCCTCCTCGTCGGGCGTCGGTGGGAGAGGTCTGTTGGGAGCACCACTGGATGAGGCACCTGTTACCCGCAATCATTCAAGGAAGAAGACAAAGGAAGATACTCCATTAGCATACCACAACCACAAGGTCTACATGCAAATTCAGGGATATTTATTATTATAATAATTTATTGACACATTACATTTACAGTTCATAGCATCATGTACAGCTACATGTAAATTGGTGTCTCGTCAAAAGTAAAAACACAAGTAAAAATATAAAACCATACATAATGAGGGCAATGTCAACATTTTCAATTTTTTGAATAAGGGCCTGCATAATTCTCTTGAGTTGCTTCTTGTGATTAAACGGATGCATCTCTTTTGCAACCTAAATATTTTTTCCCATCCACTTGCTATCCCCTCAAGTGTTACCCCATATTTGAGAAGATTATTTTGCTGGCAAGAAAAAAGGAATAGTTTGGACTTAACCAGCCTTAATGGCAGTGGTTTGGAGTCTTTGTCAGTCAATCCTGGGGCTGCGAGCTCAAGCCCTGCATGGGAGGATACTCAATAACCAGGGCATGGGTGTTTATGCACCTCATTGTTAACTGAATCAGCCCGATGCAAAAGTCCCCAGAGACTATTCAGGGTCTTTTTAGGCTTGTAAAAACTGGATAATAGAAAAAGGTGTATGAACAATTATCACACCTACCTTCATGTATAACCATAGTTTGGCCTTGGCTGTTATCCAATGGACTGTGAATAGAAAAAAAAATACTTTAAAAGTAACTATAATGCATATTATCAAAAATGAAAACCAAATTAGAAAAATTAATGAAAATTTAACGGCAATCAGCAAATATCTAACTTAGATTCAAAATTCCATCTGGCATCACACTTAAGCAAATGATGTATTATAGCAGGGCTAATAACTGCGTATTATATTATGCATCATTCTCAATTTGGAATGGTGTACATCACATCATCAATGTTTTAGCTAAGTGAATCAAATCTTGGCTAACCAAATTGAAGTCAATTGCATATGTAGGCAAAATATTTTGTTTTCATTGTCCCTGAACAATGTGAAGATACACAAATTTGTGATAGATTGTGCTCGATTATGTATACAGTGTCGACAATGATTATTCCGCAATGATCATTGTTCCACCATGCCCATTACGCTTTCTTATACATGGGATAAAGTTTTTCTATTACATATACCCGCCAGTGAAGTTTGAATACGTAAAGCAGCACTTATAGCAAGGTCATGGATGAATGTAAAATTTCACCTAAGGCTGGATCAAGTTTCAGGCTTCCCTAGTAGTTTCCAACATCTCAGATCAAGTGAGTAATGGCACTGAATATCATCAGCCAAAGCTTATAAAGTACAGAAAAATTATGAATGCTAGAGAACAGGATCCCTTGCTATTTGAATGCCAAAGACTGCTACCAGTATGAAGGTACGAAGTATGTTGAGTGATATTTAAATGGTGAGGTTTCAAACAATGTTTCCCTAGTAACTTGATGCGGAAGGAGACTTTCGCCTCCACTAATAAAAAGTTGGAATTTTCATACAAGAGCAAGATTTATACTTAAGAATATAAGTCTTGTCTTGCTACCTCTGTGATCCAATCCTCTATGTTAGGCTCACTTGTAATATGCACTCCAAATGCCAAATCTGGGAAAATTTTGCTCCCACTTATCACATGCTTTGAAGCAGCAAATGATTCCACATTAATCGGATTTCTGGTTTTCTGAAGTGGCACATCAAATCACACTTACAGAGGCTTTGGTGGATCACTAGCCAGAAGCGTTCCGTCATTCCGGGCACCACGGCCCACTTCCTCATCCTCGTCACTGTCACTGTCTCCGTCAATGATGGCAGGCACCGTGCCTACAGCGCCACCCACCAACCCCACACCAGACGACGAAGGAACCACCACACTGCTGGCGACTGGTGCCTCGGCAGCTTTCCCATTGGCCCTTGACCTCTCCTGGTGACCTCCCCTCTCGTGACCCCCACCCCCACTGCCCCCGCCGTGACCCACACCAAGCTCGTTCAGCTGTGCAGCCAGCATGTCCAAGTCCTGAAGGGATGACGAGAGCAAGGTTAGGGGGGGTTACGTCAAACGTGCTGGCAACGTGGGAAGTATCAATTAATAAGTCTTAAGAAGATTTCTACAATGGAAAACTTCATTGTGATATAGCATTATTAAACATTAAAATCACAAGTTAATCTCATATTAAAAAAACAGTTGATATTATTAGCAATGATCACTTCCATGCAAATAAAATACATTAGATGACAGAGGTCTCAACCAACAAGAAATAATTTACTTTTAGTCAGAGAGGAACATTTGTTTACATGGAATTTATGAGAGAATTTTGTTTTAATTTAAAATAATTTGTATAATTTATTTATAATACTTTTGTTATAATTTATCATTGTTTCTTTACCATGATTATTTTATGTTAATGCGAGTGCCATTACTAGCCAAGAAAAATTTAAGTTGCATCACAGAGAAGCAATTTAAAATATTTTATGAAGTGAGGCTGGCAATAAGTAATCAATTAAGATGTGCTAATGCATTTCTGATCTTATTTTTCCTCCATGAAAATATTTCCCAACTACACAATAATAACAATACAAACAATTTGAAAATGCTCTCTTCGTTTGGAAGAGTTGAATTTCGGAAAATTCTAAAATTGACTTAAATGACAAAAATTATCAGTAATTTAGAACTGGAGAATTGTAAACAAACAAAACTAATCAACTCATGAAAACTTTAATGAGGACCACTTAAATTAATTACACAAGTACCCAGAAGTTTCATGGCCATGATTAAGCAGACAAACCAGTGGCCAAAGTATTAGATGTGAAAAAATTATTACACCATTCCTTAGAACCTGAAGAGAGATACAGAAGAGAGAAAACTGGGTTGTTTGAACTTCAAATAACGAAATGGCAATTTAATTAATTTTAAACCACATCACTGCTTCATGGAATACATCTAAAAAGTTTAAATGACCCACTGAGGACTTGGATCATTAATTTGAAACAAAAAATGCAGAAATAAAATTGCAACTATAGACTTCCATGATTTCACCCATTAAAATAAGACACCTCTGTGAAAAAAGGTATATTTTTTTACTGCATCATTATTTTATGTGGAGCAATATTATCAGCCAAAATAAAAGTAACTTAAAAGAAAATTAAAAACGTTTTTAAGATTGAGGAGGCTGAATTGAGATTTTTCCTCAATCAAGTTTGAATTTACAACTTACCTGAACTCAGGAAATGAATTGCATCGAATAGTCTGCCATAATAAACCCATGCACCATGTGGCTCTAGACTAAACTAGGTTACTTTGACTACAACCTGAGCTTCGAACATTCAGGGTTATCATACCTTACGGGAAAATCACACCCAAATATGAACAAGAAAGAAGCAATGCCTACCTCTGGTCTTCTTGGCGGGAGCTTTAAATAAATAAAATAAGGAAGAGAATTAGGTCAAGCTTAAATAAAGCCAGCTAAATAAAATTAAAATAACACACCTATGCTTTACACAAAAGACTATGAAAAGGTGGACCATGGGATTTTTAGTGCTATTAATTCAAACAGAAGAATACATATATGAAATCTAATGGAACACATAAAACATTAACATTAAGGGGATCAAGACAGTGCATATTCTAAAGATGACACTGAATCTAAGAATGCTTGAGATTTAGCAGCAATGTACAGATGGTGATAAAGCAGGATAGGATGCTAAGTAGAGGCCTCCCACGAGTCAGTCAAACTTTAGACACTAGAATCTATGTACACTATACTTACTAGAACTTAAGTGAAGCATTAACCCTTTTAGAACCAACCACGCACCAATAATTCCAGTTACATCACTAATTAAAATACACTTATTCAAGTTTTTATAGGAATGGTTGCAATAAAATCTTTTAAAAACTGAAAGATAGATGGAACTCGTACTATTCTAATTACGTAATGACAAATAGAAATCAATAAGTCGGGTAAATGTAAATAAGCCACATCTATAGACTTCCACTGGCATTTTTCAAACCTATTGTGATAACCAATTGGCTATAAAAGGGTTCAAGATTTACTACCTCACTAAGAAATGGTAAATTTCATTATTACTTAAGTTCATTTTTAAGCAGGTGAATTGAGGATAGAATTTATAAGACCAAGCAACACAAAAAATCAATCAAGAGAGGAAAGAAAATACAACACTTCTAATATGAGCATATTTATATACAGTAAAACCTTGATTTTGCGTCACACTCAATTTTCCGTAACAGCATTAAGGTCTGGCCGGGAAGCTAGTTTTATTGTTTTTGCGCCGTCATACTTTGACCCCTATGGTCAAATTTTCCTCATTTTTACATAGTTTTGAAATACTTTTTACTAATAGCGAGTAAAGCTATTAAATACGACAGCCAACTCCAACAAGTTAACAAGCATATCTAACTGCGTACTCCATTTTCCTGCAACATGCGCAGAAAATACGGCACTACTAAAAAAAATAACTCAGGGCCTGGGACGA
Organism: Pyrrhosoma nymphula; assembly: GCA_963573305.1. Taxonomy (NCBI): domain Eukaryota; kingdom Metazoa; phylum Arthropoda; class Insecta; order Odonata; family Coenagrionidae; genus Pyrrhosoma; species Pyrrhosoma nymphula. Next base: position 145,575,154 of record OY754333.1, read on the forward strand.
TGAAGGTCCGAGTGCTTGAAGGGATCTCTCGCGCACGCTATTGACGATCCTTGGACTAGGCAAAAGCACGCTTGACTCCTTTTGTCTTTCAGACAGATTTCCGCCTCCTCGGAGTGTTTTCCCCAAAATAAATGCTAACCATTATCAAATACACTGATTATCCCTGTTCTATAGCCATAGTTGATTCCTAGTTGAGTCCTAGAAAATAGTGCAATCGCCAATTTTTGCGGGAGCGTGGTTCAGGAGATAATACAGTTCCATAAGTTGTATAACAATAGCTAAACGGATAAAGTTAAAGGCATGTAATATCATACATGTACTTGCAATAACTTAAGCTACAACATGTATGCAGGGAATTTTGCCCACTTTTCTGGTTTCGTTATAAATAAGCACCAAGCATGCTGCATTCAGTTAGAAACTCGAGAAATGGGCCATTTTTCCACTATTAACTAAATAATGGCAACCAAAATAAGCATTTAACGAACGTGCTTCCTATCAATCAATGCAGAATACAATACAAGCTTTAATTTGATGTTCAAATGACAGAAAAAGCTTTCCTGTTTTTTGAGATATCATGCTTCGATTACACAATCTTGAAGCCGACAGTCAACAGTTATTACAAGTACAAGTACATAATCCATGTTGGAATAATATGCCTTACATTTGAAGACTGTATAATAAGTTTTGTCTGGTTTTACCTTAGTTAGGGGCATGGCATTACAAGGTCTTAAATGGCGATGATATGACATTTGATATATTGCTCTTCAATATCGCAGAAGCAACCAAACCAATGTACTGTATAATACATCCAAATACGTCCCTCATTTTTGGCCAAAGACCGGCAGTCAAAAAGTGAAAGGGAAATATTTTCTAGCATTTTTCTGAATAGAGAGAAAACCACTCAGAAATTCTGTTGCTAATGTTCCAAAATAACAGAGAAAAAGGTAGTAATACACTAATATCTCATATAAGTAAAAAAATGAACTATATTTTGTATAATGAACAAAGTTGTTTTATTATATGATTAATCTTTCTTCATGTCATGGTCTATATTTTATTTTTATAAATTTGAATAAAAATGTTTTAAATATTCAACCTAAAGGCAGACACTGGCTGTTTTTTAATGTTTGTTTGAAATAAATTTATTAATAAATTGAAATTAGTTATTACGTCTTGCATTTTTATCAACCTTTGACTTAACATACTGCCTCTTTTCTGGTCCCTCCAACTACATAAAATCAAGGTTTTACTGTACACTGAAATATTATGTAATTTGTGCATTTTTAGATTATTCACCTTGAGGTAAAGCAAGCACAGGCATTTAAAAGACTAATGACACTCACTAATAGCATTATAAGTTTGTTTCTTTCACAAAACTTGTGTTTCACAACTTGTGCTGTGAATTAATTGGAACAATAACAGCACCACAGACGTGTGGCACTATATTCCGGGAAACTTACAGGTTAAGGTGCATGCAAAAAAGGGGATATAAATTGGTGGAGTAGATTTACGTGGCGGGGTTTGCAGAGTTCCTTTTCTCTCATTTACAGCTCATGCCATTGATTATTGACAAAATTGAATGACGGCTGAATATTGACATCAGCAATGTTGATCCAAAGATGACCGCCCCTTATTAACCCCTCACGCAGGGATTTAATATTTGAGTACTTAACTCCTCAGGGGGGATTCTAATTTATATATAAGGCAAGTGGATGTACCCAGTACATCGAAACCCTGCTAGGAGAGAAAATAAGGTCCATTCATGTGTACGTCGAAACAGCTAGAGAGGTTAATGTTCAAAATAAGACCTCATGCTTTGTAAGAACTGAAATAATAAATTCAAAGCAGCAAACTCTGCTGAGGTAGATAATAATCACCTCCTTGCACCTGACAATAAAGGGAATGATTTAGCATTTAGGACACCCACCGTGATTAGGACTTTTTAAGAAAAATGAATAAGTAAAAAAAACAAGTTTTGACCACCTTTGAAATCTTTTAAGTCAAGGGGGAACAGGTAGGCCTGTGCAATTAACGAAAACAATAGATATCGATCAATTATAAGAATAATTGAAAATGCGGTTGATTCAATTGTCGGGAATTGAAGACATGACAATTAATTGAAGTCATTCAATTAATTGACAATGGCCAACAAATTGACATCGAAATGAGTGTCAATTAATTGTCATTGCTCAATTAATCAATTTAACTCCTTTATTTTACACCCGGTTTATCAGAGCAAAGGAAGTACAAATATAGAGACATTCAGCTTCACAATTTTCCCTCTTGATCATCTTCCTTGAAAAATAAGGAAAAAATTCCATCCATAAACCCATAATTGAAATATGTTGGTTGAAGCAGCCAAGAATGCCATTTGATGGATCACGACATAGTTGACCTGCAGGACACAGTGACCCATTATATCTCTTGTCTTAACAGGTAAATTAATGATTGTGTCACACTGAAAGACTTCTAAAATGAAGTATAAATAACATCAATTCAGTGATTTACTTTGGGGGATGACCTAACAATTAAGGAAACTTCATATCTGGGATTAGAATATATGTACTCATGAAAAACACAGATGTACAAAAAATCTTCTAGGCTTATTTACAAGAAAAAAAATAACGTCCAACATTCAGAAAAGATGACAATGATGTACATATGACTTGAAAATAATGAACCAGCATCTAAAATTGTTAATGGAAAGGAAAATGTAAGTTTGGTAGCCCTTAAGAGCATTTGACATTTGAAACACAAGCTTTGTAACAACCTGAATGACAAATTTAAAAAATATATACACATCATAAAATGGTAAAATTGGCATATCAATAAAGCAGGGTTAATGCTCCATGCAATTCAAATATCAGCCATAAATTAAATTAAAATTTAACAGGATAATTTCCTGCTTCTTTGCTCTCAATTATTTATTTATCATTGTACTTTATCTAAAGGTGATCCAACACAAGCACAAGGACTTTCTAATCACTAAGGTTCAATTGATAAGAGAAGAATTTCAAGTTTGGTTAATTTCCATTGTTGCTCTATCTTTCTACGATCGCTGACAGCAAATAGTCAAACAGGAGAACAGATACCTTAAGAAAGAATTGATTGAGGCCTAACTTGTCAGAAAAAGTCAATTCTGTTTAGAAAAAAAATAATGTTCATCAAATTTTCGGTCATGATCTCTTGGGTTGAACAGAAAAATTAATCCTATTTATTAAAATTCAGGCATTCCTCTGACCTGCAAATTAATTGATTATTTTTAATATTACGAAGGTGAAAATGCATTACAGTCTGGATGGTGAAGTGCTTTTACTGTTCTACTTTTATGACGTAGTCAAATCCTTTGGAATCAACCCGCCATGAGACTCATGCAACATGTTCTTCCTCATCATCACTTTTGTCTTCCTGCGGAATGAATTTGTCCCTATTCCGTACCCTTTCTACTATCACAACCATGTCTAACGTCATCGTACCGGGGGTACACTTGTCAAATCAAGCCATTTATCGGGTTCACTGCAGAAAATTTTTTTATCTGGATGACTGCCACTTGAGCATTCCACTAATTCAGACATTTCATCACAAATTATTTTCATTTCCTTCTTTTTTAGGCAACAAAATCTTCATACACCATCTTCATCATCGGACAAACCTTCTTCAAACATTGCAAGAGGCCATAATTTTCGCCAGCATCTGCGGAGAGTTTCACTTTCCAGCTGGTTGAACAACATCGAATTCTAAAATGAGAACATTCCAATTCTCACCCTGTCGTAGTCTTTTGCAAGTTTCAATGTATTAAATATAACTGTTTCAGGCTGGACCCGGTGGAAGTTGTCGACATTCATGATGAATAAAAAAAACACTTAATAATCTTCCAGATTATAGCACATGATCACACCACATAGTGGTGAAACGTGTTGAGCCATAGAAATAAATCTGTGGAAGATTATTAAGTGTTTTTTTTATTCATTATGAATTTCAATGTATTGTTTTACATTTAAAACAACACGTTTCCTCCCTTGTTCTTGACTGTCATTCTTAGCCAACAGTATCACATAGTGAGAGGTGGAAACAGCAAAAAACAACAATTACCTGCAACTTTAACCAAAAATTAATACTGCCACATGTTTTCCGCACACACTTAATTAAATTATCTGCAGTTCACGAACTAGGCTACCCACTATTGAGGTATCAAATGAGTTAAAAATTGTCACAAATGGAAGAAATTCTGTGAGATTTGAAATGTCTTCCTAAGTTCAAACTGTGTGGCAACCTCAAATTTTCATACCGGCTTCATGAGCATTCCGGTTGCATGAGAACCGGATAACTGAGAGTTTACTGTATGTACTCATTTAAATTGCATTTAAAAGCTCATGGCCTTTTAGCAACCTCAACTTACTTCACCAACTCCCAAATGTCACACAAAGCCCTTTCCTAATTCATAATATTTTTCAGAAGTTAAGAGGAGTGAAAATAATTCAACAGGGTACAAATGAAGTAAACCATTTTTCTTATTTAAAACCTAATTATTAAAGTCAAATACACCAAAGGCACAACTGAGCAAAGAACTAGGAAATTACCTCAATGAAAAGAGAAAAAAAAATAAGAAAAAAAATAAGAAAAAAGCAAGGCAGAAGCCATGCAGGTTGGCACTCACATCAGGCGGTTTTCGTACCATAGGTTTGAATACTATTTGTGAATTTCGCTGCTGCTGTTGCTGGTTACTATGGTGATGAGGAAGAGGTGCATTGTTGTTGTTATTGTTGTTTATATTACTACTGCTGCTGCTCGAGCCATTAGCGCCCCCGCTGCCTCCACTTGGTGGGGTGGCCGGCTTCTGGCGGAGGTCCTCTCGAGGCGGAGGGGGCAAGGGACGTGATGGTGGCAAAGGGTCAGGAACAACTGAGGGAAGCGAGTGGGAAACATTCGTGAAGGAGGCGGGAAAATTTCAAGAGAGAATATCTCTTCACCAATTCATTTACACCTCATTTGAAACTTATTTTACTGGTTAAATGCTGTATAACATTAGCTTTCCACTCACTTTGTATAATCATTGTAATAATCATCTAAGTATAATCATTGTTCTATGGCTAATCTGAGACTTGTTAACATATCTTGGTTAACGACTGATTTAGAGCCCTATACTCCTTTATGACTACATTACAGATTCAGTCACACCTCGTTTCATGCAACCTCCGTTAGTGCAATTTCGCTATGGCACAAATTAGTCTCTCAGTGGAACTCTCTCAGTAATGCCCACCTGGATCCTTTTACTTCCCCCTCTCTCGCGGTGAACTAGTCATGAGTACCAACAGAGCTGCTCTCACTTGACACGCATTGACATTATTGCTAACCTTTACTCTTCTTCGTTTTCATATTTTAGTCGAATAAGAGAATTACTATATCCCCACGACCAAGAGTTTTTTATGCCAATACTTTTTCTTTTCTTTCTTTTGATGAAAACATTTAAAAAAATTAGAGAGCAAAGCCTAACAATAATGTCAAGTCCCCTCAAGTGAGAGCAACTTTGTTGTTACTTGTGACTAGTTCCCGTCCAACATGGGGGGAAGAATAGGGCTTTGGATGGGCTACATTGGGAAAGAAAAGGATAAATTACTTTGCACTATTCCACTGGAGAAATATGATTTATTGAGTCGACATGTTTCACTGCACTGCAGCATCATCAGGACTGAATACAATAAAGTCAATTCTGAATATATAATCACATGGGGAGGGAGGAAGGAATGGTAAGGAGGGTGAGGGTGGAGTAAGACGGGGTTGTATGATGTATTCCTCCAACCCCACCCTCCTTACCATTCCTTCCTCCCTCCCCATGTGACTACATATATATTCAGAATTGACTATCTTGTATTCAGTCCTGATGATGCTGCAGTGCAGTGAAACATGTCAACTCAATAAATCAAATTTCTCCAGCGGAATAGTGCAAAGTAATTCATCCTTTTCCTACAATGGAATTCCACAAAGTATCGGCCGCCACCAATAACTTCATACATTGGGAAAGTTTCACTGAGATGCACATTTGCACTCAAGTGAATTTTCACTAATGAAGGTTGTGCTAAACGAGTTATATGACTACAAAGAGTCAGAAACCGTTATAGATAATTTATACATAACATAACCATGACTTTTGCAAAAGGATTAATGGATAAGTGATATTGTACTTATAATGAGTAATACATTTTCCTTCTGCAACATTTTCTCAACAGTATAACAGTTAAAAGTAATGCACAAACGATAAAGAGAATATTATTTAAAATCTGCTTGAAATTTAATTCAAACTGCTGACATTTAAACATGGGACAACAAATATGTACCCTGAAACAAGGAATACTTTGTTACCCTGAACTCTCAATTGAAAAAAACACATCATAAAGTCATCTAATAAGTATGTACTCACATTGAAATTGGTTCTGATTTAGGAGTGAGTCCTTCAAAGGCATAGGCAATCACGATAAACTTTTCCGAGGGAATATCTCTTAAGTAAGAACATTATCACTATCATACTTCATTACTTTGAAATTAATCATAATTTGAATGCCAGCTTCTCCAATAGAAATCATAAGTCATACTTTTCAAGATTCTTGAAGAAAATTGATCTTCAACTTTTACAGTATCTTCAAACTTCGTACATTGTAGACCTCTAGCAATTTTCCTCCATTGTAGACCTCTAGCACCAAATTTAAACAATTAAAATAATTAATAAATGAAAAGTTCATAATCATACTGTCTTTGCACTGAGCAAAATTTTTTCCACTAATTTCCTCTTAAATATGTGCTTGATTCATAAATTATGTCTTTCTACAATTATTTCATCCAGATTTAATGTATCCTACAGAAACAATAATTTGTTCATAAACTGTACTCATGAACATAAGCATGCACACAGGTTTAAAATTCAGCCCATATGTTATTTTCAAACAAAATTAATATTCTAACAAATTGCATCCAAAATATATAAAATAAAGTCCATATAATCATAAAACTGAGGGACACTGGCTGAGGAGAAATGGTTTTCGATATATATGGCTTGGAAATGGAGAGGATAATTTCCATGGCCAATCAAGGGCAGCTAACCAATAAGACGCTGTGGGATGGGGGGTCTCGCAGGTGGTCCAGGCTCTGGGATCTCCTCCCGTTCACCTTTCCTTCCTCTCCCAGACTCCTTCGGAGGCTCATTGTTCAACGTTCGCCCTTCCTGTAAAATTAAATCACTCATGATAAACACATTTAATTACTTTTATTAAGTCATGCCACAGTGAGAAATGTTAAATATAGAGATTATTGCTAAAATACCAGAATTGAGACTGATGGACATAAAAATGTAGGCAAGGTGTACGCTGGCTGAGAACTAGATTACATACATCTGGACATAATTTATACAACTCGTAGAGCTAAAAAAAAAAATGGCTCTCCATTATTTTTAGAATTACATTATTTGCAAAGGATAACCTGAATACAGCGCAAATACTACAAGAAAACCTGAAAAAAGTCTATTGAAAATAAATGTTTTCTTGAGAGCCCCCTTAATGATCTCCTCAAAAATGTTGTCAAATGAAAGACAAATGAAGGGCCTAAATGTTGCCAACAAATAAATGTTAACAATGTAAATTTATCTCAATACCCATAGGGTGCTACTTTATACAGAATTAAATGCCAAAGGTGCGATGATTTTCTACACGAAGAGGTAATTAAAAAAGATAAAAAAGAAAAGAAAGAGAAACTAACTTGAATTTGTTGGAAATTCCTTCGAAGCGTGTTATCGCCTGGGGCTTGTACTATGGAAGACGGCTCCCCGGCAACCGCTGGCTCCTCCTCCTCATTCTCCGATCCACTGTAACGATAGTCTTCTCTCTCTGGAAGGGATTTAAGATCAAAATTACTATTGGAAATAAGTCTTTAAATACACAGATGATTTTTATGGTGCATCTGTTACCATACATGAGTTTATGAGCTAGTGTAAGAAAGTGGAACAAAGATACCCATTTACATGCTTGAATCATGGGTTCCTTGTGCTATATGTATAAGAGGTCAGTTAATAACTACTTTCAGCCCAAATTTGAGCATGGGCTGATAATATTCCCACACAATATTTAGAAGAAAAAGAACAATATTTAATTATTTAAACAAGTTAAAAGCATACATGTTTGGGATTCTCACAAGGACCAAAAGATCCAAAACCAGCAGAAAAAACAGGTTCCTTGGCACCATTTATATTTCTTTAAACTTTAAAAGGCTTTCCGAGGGACGTGATCAACAAAGGTCACAAAATCTCTTGGAGAAAGAAGGGTAAGCATGTAAAGGGTGTGGAAAAATATTATAAAGTGACATGGAAGTAAAGGCTGCTAATGAGGCAGAAGTCACTTTTCCTGCTGCTTCAGCAATACTCGATTTTGTAGTTCAGTGACATGGAAAAAAGCTGAAATTTAGCTAGAAGCTACTGAAATTTCTGAACCTGCTAAATTTACAGCTACTTCAACAAATTTGAAGCATGCTACTGAAAAAAAGTAGTTGCTACCACCCATCCCTAGTTATTACATAATGCTTATAGATTTTTTTGTGTTTCCTTACACACTAATTGAAAATTACTTATCCAAAAGTTCACAAGCAGCACCAAGTTTTATGTGCAATGAAAAGAACAAAGCCAATGGATTAAGTGATATACTATAGATGTGAATCAATTTTGTGCTTCTTGACAAGAAAGAATAATTACTTAATAAATTACTTAATAAAAAATATTCACTATTTTAAGTCTACATATATAAAATTATTATAAGGTTTGTTGTGTACTTGTATCAAGGTGAAAGTAGAACTGGGACTAACAATCCGGAAATAGTAAACAGATACGGAACTGGGAACCAGGTGCAGGAAAAACTGGAGCCATCCCATTCCTAATGTATAAAGATTGAGATACCCTTTAAACGCCTTAACCTTTATCCGCCGGATTTAAATCCCAGGCAGGATAAATATGCAAGGCCAGGCTGCAGGATTTGCATTTGAGGCATTTAAAAAAAGTGGCTAACTTCGATATCTCATGAAATATTGATCGAATTTTCATAAAACAAAAAGTATTTTGGATAATTTATCATAGCTTTCATCATTTTTGTCCAATGCCTTGGTGTTTTCATTGTTCAAGAGTGGACCAATAGTATCTCAAAGTGTCTCTCATGCAGTATCCCATTTGTAAAAAAATTGCCAAGAGCAAATAAATTTCCCGTTGAATCACAAAAAGTCGAGGAGAAGGGCCTTCATCAGCGTCACTGCAGCTTTGCTGATAATAATCAAGTATTGTTTGGTCCACCGATAGTTGGAAAACTTCTGCAAAATACAGCCAAAATACATACAAAGGGGTTGACTCACTACTGATATTTTTAGCTTTATCAGAATTTACTCCTTTTTGACTGGCAGTAAACACTTAGGAAATACTAACATGCTCCCAATTTTCTGAAAATCCCCAAGATGAATCATTGGTGGATACCTTTCTGGTAATTTTCTCTTGTGAATCATCTTCTTCACACCATCATTGACTCATTATAAGAATTCAAATCACTATTGGCAATCAATTTGTCTTCAATTTCTATCTCCATTAGTTTGCCTTTGGAACCCATTTCTCATGTGCAATCTTAGACTATTCTTTCCGCTTCACATTTTTCTGAAGCATCACATCCCCTACCCCAAGTTCCTGACCTCAGTCCTGTTTATCTTGGGCGTGAAATGCATTTCTGGGGGCCCATTATTTATTAGACAACTGCAAGGGGCCCAACCATCTCAATCGGCCAGCAAAACATCTGAAGGGACTTTTCAGGTAGGCACAGGGCGGATAAACTTAAAGGCTAAAAAAGAATATCAGCCAACAGAACCCATGTGTGTGAAAGTAATTTAACGTCTTAATCTTACCTTTTTCTTGCTTGCGTTTCTTACACCTGTCAATGTGATCCTTGAGCTGAATCCTAACTTGCCTTTCTGTTGGTTGGTCCCGAATGAATGGATGCTTCAGCAGTTGTTCCGTGTAGGGTCTCTGATGGTAGTCCTGAAATAATTATGCAAGGTCAGCAGTGAGACAAATTCTAAAAACCTCCAATTTTGACCATTCATTTACAAAAATATAAGTGACGCTTGAGGTGTTAAAACATTCATACTTAAGGGTCTACAGTTCAACAAAGGTCATGAGCTTCAATATCTGTTGAAGTACTTCCTCATCCAAACATAAATTTACTAAGGAAGGCAATATGAATGACATGAAATAGTACCATGTATCAAGAAAGAAAGCCTCACGAATAATAGGCCACAGGACAGAAGCATATATGTATGTAGTACCTATATTATGGCTTTATGTGATGGAAAAATAATTTGGATTCAACATACATAGTAGCTTTAAAATTAAAATCTAAGGATATTCATGAAGTGCAACTTCACTCAGCATATTTTAGCGAAAAAATGTTCAATGAATTCCCAAGTTGATTATGAAAGGCAACAGAAGAAACAATCTCCCTCTCCTCATAACGCACAATGCTGAGAGGACTGAGTCAAGATTCAATCACTTCAATGGCAATCTAATAGTAGGTCTCACGTGTAAATTACATTTCTTTATCAATTATTATTTGAAACCAGTGGACATTGAAAAAAGCTCCACCATCTATGGAAGCAGTAGTGAATACTTTTTACTGGCCCAAAATTATAAGTCAAATTATTAAAGTCACCATCATGAATGCCTTTCGAGTAATTTTTCACCTGCATTAAGGAAATATGGGGATAGAAAAACTTTCTGACCAATAGAGCAATGCAACAACCTCACTAATGAAAGTTTCACAATCCATTAGAAAGTTAGTGGTAACTTTACCTTAACAAGAACAGTCTCAACGAAACCATGAAACTTCTTGGCCCATTTCTTCGACTTGAGCCGCGGGGGAGGATTTCTGGGAATGAGGAACAGAGCCCTCATGGGATGCAAATCACAGAGCGGGGGCTGCGACTCAGCCATCTCAAGTGCCGTAATGCCAAGAGACCATAAATCACTGCGGTTGTCATACGTGGCATCAGGGTTTTCATCACAGGCAATAACTTCGGGCGCCATCCAGTATGGCGTCCCTATGAATGTGTTGCGTCGACCAATTGTGCGGTCCAGCTGTGCACTCACTCCAAAATCCACTGAAAATCAATTGTAAACTGATATTAGTTACGGAATATTTGAAATAGACAATTAATAATAGTTTTGGGGGCGAAAAACTGAAACCAATTTATGTTCTTATGATACCCAGCAACAGCTTATTCAACTAATCAACATCTAACGGAATCTTTCAGGGTAGCGCAAAGCTTATTATTTTTTTATCATTATTATTTATCTTTTACAAAATTAATAAAAAAATCTCTAAAAATAAGAGGAATGGACAGTAATTTTTTTAATCGCAGAAATGCTTCTTGCAATTCCCTTATTTTTTAAAAAAAAGGAAGATTTGCATGTAAAAATCTTGTATTAATTTGAAGGTTCAAATCCCATGTACTTTTTTCCCAAAGCAGTGTGAATAAAAAGACTCCTGCAGCTAAAAAGGGCTATAGCGTGCATACCTAATTTAACTTCTGCGTTGTCTGTTAGTAGAACATTTTGGCCTTTTATGTCTCGGTGTATCACTTTATTTGTGTGAAGATAACTGAGACCTCGTAAAATTTCTCTACATATATAGGCTATCCACTCTTCTTTTAAACTCTGCCCCTTTGTGGCTGCAAATAGAAAAGAAAATAGTTCAGAATGACACTTACTCAGCAATACTTCTTTTAGAGTATATTAAGTAACATGCATCTTGATTTTTATCCAAAGTACAACAAATACCAAAGAAAAAAGTCAAAATTTACTTTTTTTTCAATCAAAGGACCACTTACATTTGACTAAATCTGTAACAGATCCTGCTCCACAGTATTCCATCACCAGCTGAAAGCAAAGTTTACATATTATATAACAAAATGTATTTCAGGCTTTACATATAACAAAGCAGCAAAAAAATCTTCCATGCACCAGTGTGCCGAGTTTGAAAGAGTTAAATACTGAATATACCGATATATAATTTTGAATTCAAGGAAAAATGTAGGTTTATGCTTATAAGGAGTTTTACTTTCAAATTCCTGACAAAGACTTCAATCCATTTACAGTCGTAATACTATTCTTTAGCTAAGTATGCTAATTATTTCCATGTGGGGTTTATCGTAAGGAAGGTTTTTCCATGAAAGATGCCACATTCCACAGGCAAGCATTTTTTTTCTTATAGACCTCGTCCTGCTTTTTATGTATTTTCTTTCTAATTAACCTATAAAGGAAAACCCCATGGAGTATCTAGAAAAACTAGGAGCAAGTCTTCATCCTTCAGTCTCACTCTTAAATGGCAGTTTGGATAAATCTTGATTACTCGCAGCCCATTTTAAAAACCCCTCATTCTGAGATCCATTCTATCAAAGTGCAGCACAATTAGTGTGCGACATGCAGTACACATTATGTACTAATACTGCTATAATTATTTAAAACAATTGGACCAGAAAATTGCATTTAATATATCATATTTTTATTATAGGCAGACTGAAGAGAAATAATTGCCAAGGCCTAAACGATATTCTTGGAAAACCTTTTCAAAAAAGTTACTTATAAATACATATATATTAGGATTTGAAAATATTTGTTTTCAACACAGTTCCGCTAACTTACCCACAGTTGATCGTCCTTCCCAGGAGGGCTCTTTTTAATGAATGCACCATAGTACGTGGCAATGTTTCTGTGATTGGAATACTGAAAATATAACCAGCAAATAGGAGGTTGGATATGGACTCTTACATTGCAATATGCTAATCATATACACAAAATGAAACAGCTTCACACCACATTTCATCACCATAATTACCTTTTTTAATACATTAATTTCCAGTTTAATTTCTTCCTCTTCATCCTGCAGGAAAAGGAATAGACAACATTTAAGAATCAAGGATTACAATTTAACAAACAGAATGAAGGCAAACTTTATTCATAAAAATCCAGCAATCAAATATCAATCTATCTAAATATATAAATCCCCCAAAAATATTGTAGGTCATCTTGTTGCTTATTGTAAATTAAAAAAAAACAATGAAGCGAACTAAATCTTTCCAAACTTATATTGGCAATTCAGGAGATTTTCCAAATTGATTTATTTAAAGTTTTTAAAAATTAACAAATTATTAATTAAAATTAACTTTTTTAATGGATTCTTCAATTAGTTATCAAAAAGCTAATCTTTCCACAGCCTTTAAATATAAGTTCAATGATTTTTTTAAGCTTGGATAAAAAAATGAAGAAACAAAGCACCAATATATGTGGCCTCTCATCTGGAATATTTTTCAGATTCACAGGATTCAAGGAATAGAATGTCCCAAATTGATAATCACGATGAATTCCCAGAGTTTTAATGGAGGTAATAGTTTCAAGTTTTCCCTATATTCAAGGAAGAAGTTCACAGCGCATAGATCTAAAAGAAGGATGCGCCGCAAACAACTTTTAACCTGGCTTTGGAGAAGGGAGGAGGGGCGAGGTGACGTCAGGTAACGCAGGGAGCAACGTGATGTCACATCAAGGCCATCCCTAAATGTCATTCGTGGGTCAAAGTGACTGCCCTCGCCTCGGTTAGTTCGTACAAGTACACAGACCTCTCCCCAATCCAAAGAATGAAAACTTTCAACATGTATTGACAATGAGATCCAGCCTTAAAAAATGTAATTCGATAGCAATTATTCATCTTCATTGATATTTCGTATTCTGCCGAATGATTGGCAGTCTTATAAACAGTTCGTGCCTTACACATCCCCCACACATCTTGAAGGTGGAGGGGGGAGGTCTACATTGACCTGACCCATCGCAGAATTATTTTCTAATATCTGTGGACGGATCTTCGATCGAATAGTAATTTGAAATCAGAAGAAATCACATGTGATGAGCAAATTGGTGTCTCGAACGTCGCTGAAAATCATGTAGTTGCATGTCTACTAACCACTCACTTATCTGGCTCATAATTAAACAAATGCGTAATCATAAAACCTCTGATGCAACAATGGTGGTGGAATTTGATGAATACCCTGAAAAATGCAATAAAAAAAGCCTGATAAATAGTTGGTGAATTTATTTGTTTCCGGAAAATACAATAAAATCTGTATACAAAATGGAGTTTCCTTTTTAAATGTAAAAAATACATTTTTTGCCCAATGTCTTGAATAAAATAGTTTTCCCAGAGTCAAGATCTAAGTAAATCGCTTTTTCGTACCCTAAATTAGTAAATTTTTCATTTTCATCAAAATCGTTAGAGCCGTTCTCGAATCAAATTTACATACATAAATACACACATCTACATCTACATATTACCCCGCAAGCCGCCTCAATAGGCGTGTGGCGGGGGGTGTTAGGACACCAGCCGTTTACATATAAAATGGACACGCTCTAATGAAATTACGCCTAGCATTTATTATAGTCCCTTATTGTTCGGGGGAAAAACGAATTCCCATACCTATCCGTTCGGCAAAATATCTCTCTTAATTTATCGTTTCTGTCGGACCTGGATATATAGTGGGGTTCTAATAGGATGTTCTACGTGTCACTCTGAAAGATATCTATTCTCAATTGTTCAAGTAATCTAAGCCTAGCGCGCAGCCTCCGAGTCTCTATCGGCTCCCAGCCTAATTCGTTTAACATCTGTGTAACGCTGTCTGTACGCCCGTAGCTGTTTTTGACGAATCGCACGTTTGACACGTACCTATTACAAGATTTGCTACTTTAATAGTATAGGATTCGTCCAGTACAGAGCTCCTCACATATTCAACCTCTCCTCACACGACGACGCCCACAATCCCATCTTTTATATCCCTTCCCTTATCCGCGCTGGACCGAATTCTTATTTTCATTCTCAACTGACCCTGAAAACAACCGCCATGGAATTTCGAGCCAAGAAAGTCTAATCAACAACAAAATACGCACGCGAACGCTAATGCCTTCAATGGAGAGAGAATTGACCCAGGAGGGACTCGAACCCGCGACCCTGATATTAGAAGGACTTAAACCGCGGTCGGCTAACGAACTTTCCACCTCTAAACTCGCCCTCCGTTCGCTTTCACTGCCTCCTCGGAATCCCCAATGCCACCAATTTCTTTCACTCTCCGCTTTCACATCCAACGCTTCTTCGTTCGTTCGTCTTCCTTGCCACCCCTCCCTGCTCTACCCCTCCCTCTCCCCACACACACACAATCACAATAAGCTTTCAATCCAACCTTAGGGGGTCATTCCAGCATTACGTAAGACGTTTCAGGAGGGAAGGGGCAGTGATGGCCCGATTGCTGATGAAAAGTAATTGGGCTTGAATACAGTTACCTACTCTGACTGAAATGTAATTGATCACAAGTATCAATTACTTTCCAAACAAAGTAATTGATTACAATTACAAGTAAATTACTATTATGCGATTCGCCATGAGCTTTGGAATGAAATAATCAGCACTCCAATTTACATTTTTCTTGCTACGTTAATAGCTTAATTTTAATAACCGTTCTTTAAATATTCATTTCAACTTAACCACTGAATTTGTATATGAAATTCTTAGCAACAAGTTTTTCCTACCATTTGATAGTAATTTTGTCAATCTACAATATGACGAGGAAGAATTCGATAGTGGAAAAAATTTAGCTATATACAAACTATTTGTAAAGGTTTTTGTAAAGTAAAGGTTACTTAAATGTAACAATTACTCTAAGTGAATGAGGAGTACATTACAAGTAAAATTACTTTTTTTCAAAGTAACGATTACAAGTAAAAAATACTCAAAATGCAATCATTACCGGTAATCCGATTACTTTTACACCATTACTTGTCATTACTGGGAAGGGGGGATTGGGCACTTCTTACATTGCCTTACCTTGAGGGGTCTGAGATCATCTTACCTAAGATCTTTTACCAGTGAAATATTTTTTTATCACTTATTTAATAGATGTACAAAAAATCGTAGTTTTTCCTAAGGAAAACAACGTTTAGCTTCCCTTAAGGAAAGGTTAGTAAAGACGTCGGAATATATTCAGTTCATGTTCTGAAAAGTTAAACAAACAGCGCTTGTTACTGGTTCAGGGTTCACCTACAGATTAAATACTGGTTTGACGAAGGGGCATCCGGATCCTCCAGCAAGAGGCCAAAATATAACCCTATCTTATATTTTCCCTGGCGTATTTTCAGCACGCTCCGATTGCGCAATATTTCGATACTAGAAGAAAACTATGAAAATAAATTGATCTGGATAGTTTCCAATTTATTTGAAAGGAGTTTGCAATAGGGCCAAATTCTGCAACCACCAGTGCCATTAGTTGATTTGCTGCGGCAGCCGAATAGTTTCGTATCGGGAGATGGAAAACGTCGCCGCACCTATATTAATTTGTGCTTTATATAGTATTCTCATGGGTAGCCTGCATTGGGAGTGGAGTTCATGAAATGTTATGTTGTCTTACGTAGGGGGGAAGGGGTCAAAAAGCGTCTAAGATCGTCTTACCTAATACTTGAATGGCCCCTATAATCTCGTCAACGATGGTCATTAAAAAATGGAATATTATTTACATTTCCACTAATTTACAACTTGTGTCAGGCACGACTATTATCCAAGTAAATTCTCCGGCGGAATCTTCCGGGGAAATATGAAGATAAATTTTAGTTAACCAATTAAATAGGCCATAGTTTAACTAAGTGGCCCGATAACAAACAAGGCTAAGTTATCCTGAATGAAAGAATTCTTGCATTCATTTTTCCACAAAAAAAGTGGAAAACTGCATGAATTCTTTCATTCACGATGAAAAAGTTCCACCACATCTACACTGAGACGATATCATTCATGGCTAACTTAATTAAGTGAACAATATATATAAGAAAGTCCCCACCGCCTAAGTTAGCGGAAGTTATTTGAGAAAATTTTCTTAAAACAACTATCCCTATGAACAAAAAAGAGCGATTATTATTCAAGTTTGTTTTATTAAATTTATAGAAAAAAGAACTCATATCAAATTCAGTGGTCAACGAGAGAAATGATTTTACAAAAACGCACCCATGGGTAATGCGATTCCAACCCAAGGAATAACCTAAAAATGTAACGGTATTTTGCGTACTATAGGATGTATAAAATGCCATCAATCATGCATCTAGGTACACTCTCTTCGAAGAGCGAGCCCTTGTTTAAAATCCGAACATAAAAAATAATTAAATGGTCGCATTGAGGTAGTGAGAGAGCGATATATCGTCACCCATGACATTTAATCTACATCTACGAAGTAACGTGCAAGCCACCATTAGGGTGTGTGGCACGGGGTGAATACTCTCTCTGGAGCACACAGAAGTGTGCTCCAGAGAGAGTATTTATTGTTACTGGCCCAAAAGAAAGACTTTATAAGTCTTCAGACTCAAGACCAGAAGAACATTCGTTGATTTCTCTGACAGTGACAGGGCATGAGTAAATAGGAGCAAAACGAAATACATTTACGGAATATCCGAGAGTGTTTACGACGGAGCCATCGCTCCGCGGCATTCTGGTGTTTTTTCCCCCATTTAAAAGGAAAATTGATTGAGAAATAGTAACAGTCGCCTTCCCAAACCGCCCCGAATCCTCTCGCCGAACGCTTGAGTAGCTAACGACGACGAAGTGCTTCTTACTCACCTCGGTGACGTCCATGACCTTGATGGCAGCCAGCTGACCAGTCTTCGTGTGCCGGCCCTGAGGGAAGAGAGAGAGGAGAGATTCGAATTAGAGAGCAGAAAAGCCAAAACAACATGAAAGAGCATGGAACCGTTACACCAATTTTATCGCTCAAGGCAGCAGAGAAGAAAAAAAAGCATGCAAAAAGGCGCAGGATCAAGGAGCAAAGGAGGTGCCGCTTTCACGGGATGACTAACAGCAAAGGAAAAAAACAGTGTTTCGCAAGCATGGACTTGTTGGCCGACCGCGGTCGAGTCAAATTTCGTTCCAAGGGAACATTTCAAATTCTTGAATCTCTGTCCATTTATGTAGTTGCAAAACACATAAATGCTAACGGTACCTCTAACATTATTAGCATATCTATAGTGTTGTTCGTGCTTGTGAGGCTTCGCCTCGAGACAAGAATTAGCGATTTATGTTAATGCATCAATAGTCGTAGTTACACAAACTTTAGAATCTAGTGAAATGCATGTTGGTAACCACTCACCCCATGCCACACACCCTTGAGATGGCTTTCAGGGTATTTTGTAGATGAAGATGTATTGTGTCGTCGGATCAATAGGAAGATATGAAAAGCAACGGAGCAAATCAGCTACCAGGGAGACATCCAATTCGGATGCACCAAAATATATAAAATTCGTTTTCAAAATGATCGGAAAGGATAGGGCTTTGTACCAGCGATTGTACTCGGTACTTACTGGGTACTCTACCAACTGACTGGTTAGTTTTTCGACAGCCAACACCCTAACTTCCCCATTGTAGGACCTGTATAATAATCTTCATATTTTCAATCTCCTGCGCTTCATGTACATTGGCACGAAATCGGGAACCCGATTGAGACTCCATCAGGTTGAAATCAGAGCTCATTCTGGGCAAATCATAGTGGGCATTATTAGATTATATTATACGCTATTCTCAAAAATGGAATGCAATAACTATAATAACAAACGGTTGTACGTGTAATGATGAATGGAAGCGGAAGCACATTGTAAAGGAAAATGAAACACAGAAGCGTTATTTAGAGAAACAATCCCTATTTCAAAATGCGCAGTAGCATAAAACCTAGCCAACATTCAAAAGATTTCCCATGAAAATTTCAATGCACCCCATTCCACTGCTTTGTCAAGCAGAGAAGCAGAATCAAACATGAGCAGATAATCGTTAACACGGAATACCGCAATCAATATTACATCCTTTAGTTTCCAAATCTCCGGGACTTCATCTTCTGTATATTTTACCTACCCCATAAGGAAGATTTTATTCCGGAACACTTTCTCACTTCTCAGTGAACACAAAAAACCTTTAGAGTTACTTGTTTTACTGCGACGTCTAAGTAATATTCACACAGAGTAACGAATAAGACAGAGTAACGAATATTCTTCACTCTACGGGAAAAACAGGACTAAATTGAAGATTAGCACAACTAAATAATACGTAGATAGATAACGCACAAAATGTCGAAAAGACGTGAATCATACGTACCAAAATTCACAATTTCAAAGTCTTCAATAAAAATGTAGAGGTACGGCTCTACGGTACGGTAGAGGTACGGCTCTCCCCTATCAATAAGTGAAATTTGTAAATAATAAATAATTTGTAATAAGTAAATTTTCTATGACATACAGTAGAACTCCAATTATCTGGGTCAATGGGACTGGACCCCATCCGGATAAATGGATAACTCACAAAAAGGTAATTTCTTTAGAAACTTCTCAACGTATTCGCTTCGGAATGAACTCTAAGAACGCTAAAGAAACGTATGAGCTGTAACCAACAACTGTCAAACGAAATCAACGGTATAAAAGATACAATACACGTTTCGAATAGCCTATTGCCGTGACTGTAAAAAACCAATTTTCCAGGATTTTTTCCCCTAGAAACGATTCGGACAATTGACGATCCGGATAGTTGGGAGTTCGGATAATTGGGAGTTATACGGATAGTTGACAACCCTCTCTCCAATTCACCACCAACTGTTCCATGACCTCACCAGCCACATCGAGTTTACGACTTAAGGTGGTTCCACCGTATAATGACTTAAATGTCGTTTTATTCATATTCTGTCTACTTGTAAAAAAACTTGTCCTCTATCTGATATGAACAACAAAATAATACCTTTCCACGCTATTTTATTCTATAATTGAACTTGAAATTACATTGATTTCAATGAGGGAATGAGAGAAACACGAGGAAAATAGAAGTTTTCCATAAAATATAAATACCATTTTCGCGAAAAACTATTTATATGAAGGAAATAATCCAGATAAATTGAATAAAAATAAAATACAGGCATCTTACCACCTTATTATTTTAGTTATTGAAGAATTAATGCCGTAATTGAAGTCAAAATGCGGTAATTCGTAGGAAATGGTGCTGCAGTCGGCTCCTATGGCTGTAAAAAAGTGCTAATTTAAAATACATTCGTGGAATAATCTGCATTTTTTCTACTTTACTTTTGGTTTTCTGTAGGTAACGCATTTCATCAGCGAAAGCAGGGTTTTTTGGACAAAATATAAAAAAATGTGTAATTTAGTATTTGTTTTGACTCACACAGTCGCGGCGGAACCTCCTTAAAGAATCCTTCACTTGACTTTTAACTCCTTCAACTCCTCCCTATCTTCCTCACACCCAAGTTCATCATGAGATCGCCAGGAAGCGGCGTTCGCAACGGGAGTAGAATTCCTTCGCATCGCGCGCAAAGGGGACGGGTGGAAGAGCCAAAGTCAAAGGAAGGCCGAGAGGAAGAATGAGCAAAAAACGAGCAGGGGTTAGGAGGGGCTGACGGGGACCGGATTTCCTGCCATCCATCCATCCCATAAACCACCTTATCAGCGGTCAGAGGAGTGCCACCGACCTAGGGCGCGTTCCGAAATTCACTGCCACTACTGGCGGTGCTGCCAAACAGTTCCTTAATCAACTGGCAGTACTGCACGGTGACCAATGACGTCAGCCAAGTGATGACGTTTCTCAGTGTGAACTCTGCTGCCGCTACTGCAGCCCAAGAGCAGCAGTAGCGGCAGTAAAGCAGACAGCCCTCGAACAAACGGCGGAAAAATCAAATATGCAACATTAATAAATAAGAAAATTTGCGGTTTCAGGGTGTATTACGTGAAATTTTTCCATGTTAGGAATGATAAAAATTACGCGAATTTCACAAAAGTTAGTTTATTCACGACCCGGGTTTCAACACATTATGTCCCTGATATGTGTCCCACATATGTACCTGAAGATGACATAATGTGTTGAAACCCGGGTCGTGAATAAACTAACTTTTGTGAAATTCGCATAATTTTTATCATTCCTAACATTAATAAATAAATTCAGAAGAGTTTAGAGAAACTGCTTCAAACATTTTAATGTTTATATCGGCGAGAGAGAAAAGTATCGATGCACTTAAATAGCTAACAGAATCTGATTAGCGTATAATAGTTTATAAAACGCATTTATTTGTCAAGTATGCAAGATAATGAAGTACCAGCTAATCTGAAAACCAGGTGAATATTTCACTAGAATAAAAGCGTTAGTAAAATGAGAGAGAGTGAAGAACATCAAAAGTGATACAAGTAGAGAAGCAATTATATTTGCGAGTGAAAGCGACTAGTGAAATTACCAAAAATTAATTTAGTGTCATGAATAATGTGGTACACGTAATTATACAGCCTCTTACTACAGTGGTAACTTAGCGTAATACCGGCATGTATAATAATAGTCGGAAAACGTTATTTGTTGCATAAATCTAATTGTTAGTCAAAGTATTCTGCGATGCAACCCTCAACAACCCGTATATTTACCAAGTTCTCTATATCACTCTTGGAAACGCTTCGTACAGCTGGCCATGAAGAACATTCATGGCTTGAAAAATATATTCTAAAACTTGTTTATAAGCCCAAGATTAAACATGCTTATCATAAATTTGATAATGGTAATTATAACGGAGATTTGTTTGATAAAACAGGCGGTTTTTTCTCCATGCACGGGTAGCTGACGCGGATTCATTTTATTCTCATCAGAGAAAGAACCAATCAGTATAAAGTAGTATTAAGTAGCAAGGCGATGACAATTATCATTTAATTGAAATGCTGTTTATCAATGTCATAAGGATAAGCATCAAGAATTAATGCATTGAAAGATCGCTTATAATAAATAACCACGCAATTCGGCCATATTGAATTTCAAGCCACTTGCAGCGCTGTGAAAAGATTATGTTTGGAGTTCTACTGGACATGGAGGGCTCTGATGGAACATTGCTCCACTCCCAAGTGTCCTTCCAAGAATATCTCTTTCCCCTTGCGATTCTTCTCCTCGGTTAAGCATTCTTCCCACATATCCTCAATGCATTCTAAATGCCAATACTTCTCTCCTTAACATTCCCCTCTTTCCTAGTGCCTGCGTACACTACTTTCCAAAACGATATATAATATTCAACACCCATTCTAATCTCTCACTCCATCTACCTCCTATGCTGCCTCCATTTCCTTTCCTTCTGCACCCCAAAGAGCACTCTGCTCGCCTGCCTTTCCGACCACCCTTCGTCCTTCTCCACTCACATCTCGAACGCCGCCTATCTCTCTCGTTCTGTCACGCAAGGGTCAAGTTTCGCCATCATAGAGTGAGACGCTCCACATTAGGCTTCCACATCCACCAATCCTTCCGCAGCGTCTTTACCCAGAGATCCCACCGGTCTTTAGTTCCCTCCGGTTAATGAACGCCTCCGTGGCTAACATGACTTTCTTTCTGCATCATCTATACAACGTGCATACTGACGTGATAAATGAAAAAAAGGTACGTTAGAGGTTTAGGTACGTTAAAGGCTGTTATGATTATCTCGTTAGTGTAACTGACCTTCATCTACATCTACATATTACCCTGCGAGCCACCTCTAGGGTGTTTGGCAGGGGGTGACAAGTCACCAAAATGCAGCATGCAAGCGGACCGCCACATGCACACCGCACGGTCATGAATATTAAGGATACTAACCAATTCCATCATTAACTAAAAACCATCATACAGCATGCAAGAGAATCCCCACATGCACGCCACACATGTACGATGACACATAATTTTCTACATGCTACTTAAGAGGGCAATCTGCCTATGAGCTAGAACATGCAAAACACCTTTTGCAGCAACTGGGATGGGAATCGCTTTCAGACCGTCGATTAAAATTCAGACAATCTATTACGTAAGTTCAAAACCAATTAGTTTTCTGACGACATTAATAACATTTTACGATCATATCAGATCATGTGAATAAAATCAGGGAACTAGACTGCAGAACGGACAGATTTAAAATGCCATTTTTCCCGCGAACGACAAGAGACCATAACATCGAGACTTAGCTTTTGCCAACTACGTTTATCGAAAGGTAGTGTAGCTAGTTAGTTCATTAACTCCCTAATGCTTGTATGCTTATCTTCTTTCTATTACTCACAGCACGCCGTGCATGCTTCTAGTATAATTCTTGTATCTCTGTCCATGTATGCAGTAGCCAAACACTAACCGTCCTTCTAACATTGGTAGCATGCCTGTAGTGTAGTGCATCCTTGTGAGGGTTCGCCTCCTGACGAGCATTAGCGATTTATGCTAATCCAACAATAGTCGTAGTGACACTAACTTTAATAGGGTATAGTATAATGCATGTTGGTGACTACTCACCCCCTGCCACACACCCTTGAGGTGGCTTGCAAGGTATTTTGTAGATTTAGATGACAGCTCTCACACTGACTCTCCACGTCAGTGAAATCGTGCGCGAGATAAATATTAACTAAGTTCTACCACGAGGCAACTCAACTGGAGAGATGGATAGCAAAATGATAGTACGCAAGATCGCTCTTTTGCACTCGTTAGACCCTATAAACAAGATTTCAACACACCCCGTAACTTGTGCCGTCTTCAGACCCTATTGACAGTCAAGAAATCCCGTGAGTAACATGAAGTTAGTGACATAGTCACAGTTCATATTATCCGAGGGAGTTTTCCAGTTTTCCTCCTTTAGACGATGAAAAAGACGGCACAAAATATGACGTACATCAAATTAAACACAGATATTTGAGGAACAGGGTACCTTGGAATTGAAGTCACTATTTGAGTGTAGACATGGAGGAAAAACGGAAGGTTTTGTACGATCTGCTATATTTGTCTTCGCCTTGTCCCACTCATGTGGGGTCGGTGTTCCCTGAAGGTTTTGTACGATACCACTCAAATGATAATTCTGAGGGTCAGAATAAGCTAATAATAGGCAAAGGTGTATTCGGAAAGAAGTAATTAGATTTCTTCCGTACTCCATGCACAACCACAACGGAAATAGAACGCGATGATGCTGACATCCATCTAAACACGTCTCAACTTCTCGCCCCTTTCTCTCGTCAGTCTCCCTGCTTCCCATTCTTTCCCGTTTCCATAGCAGCTGACGGAACACTCCCAGCCGCGCGCCCTTGTAGCGCCTCGCGGGGTATATTTAAAATGTGGATTTCGATTCAACAGCTAAAAGGACACACGTAAGCTCCTACATGTGCAATTAAACGCTTCGCATAAATAGGCCTCGAAACGGGGAACTTCACGACGAGACTAGTCCAGGATGGGATGAGGGGCCTCGTCAAGAGAGGAAACCCCCGCAGACCGCACGACGCGCTTCCTCTGCATCGAGGCGTGACTCATAAACACAACACTAGTAAAGGGGGGAGTCCCCCACCATAAAGAAGGGACGGATGATCATCTCGCCCCGACAATTCAATTACCCACAATTCCAAGCGCCTTCATCACGTGCCATTTTTTTCCGCGTACTATAAGGAATCATAATAGTTGCGATCGATCAATCATATGAAACTCCCACACTCACTAGGTAGGTAGACTTTTCACTAGTGCTTAATAACATAGCACCATTACTAACACTTCACCACGCTTGAAATATCCGGCATTATTTTGTTTTCTGCATGAAGTAGTACTCTCGTAGAATTCATAAATTAACAGTATTAGAATTATTAACCACTAGTTGTCCCTTTACCAGTGTACTGCATGTTCATTTACGTAGCACTCTCCCAGTTTCTGGTTTGACTGTGCACAGTTCTCCTGACTGCTTTTTGATCTGCACCTAGCGGCCGGCGGGCGACGTCCTGATTGGAACTGGGACGAGTGCTGCATGCCTAATGTGGAATCACCCTGAGCCACACACCCTAGTGGTGGCTAGCTCGGTACTTCGTAGATGTAGATCACCTTTATTCGAGCAGATTGTATAAAAACATCTATCAAATTTAAGTAAACCACCACAAGGCTATCCTTTCCGTTGGGGCGTTTTTCTTCCGAGGGTTTGCTTTGGCTAAACAATAAAGTTTGAGGAGAACGCAGCAGAGGGAAGATAAGAACAGGAATGTTTTCGCAAAATAACGCAAAGAAAGATACATAGGATGATCACTTCCCGCGATCGAGGAAAGTTGTTTGTACGACTATTCATGTGCCTACACACCATGCGTTTGGCCACCTTTCCAGGTTGTGAATATTTCCCTTGGAGGAGGATTAGTATCTGGACTCGATTTTTTCTTTTTTAAACTTGTTTACACACGATTTAGAATTTTTTAGCGTCTGCAAGTGATACATGGATTAGTCATCCTACCATGAAACAATGATTAGGTAGAAAAAGACACTCAAATCTCGATCACGCCACATGAAATAAAGACCTCTCTACATCGACAACATTGAAGTCGGTACGACATCTTCTTGGTCTCTGCAAGTCATTTACGCTCATCACAGGACATTATTAGACACATCTTCTTGGCAGACTTATTTTAAACGTTCATTTCATATTCTACATAATCATACAGTATGTTAAAATACTGATTCAATATTTAAGCAAGTTCGAAACCCATCTGTTTTTTAATTCCGTCAAAAACTACATGCGAGCACCGACATACGATAGTCGATTCGATGATAAACATAAAATAGAGATACATGCAGCCAAACGAGGTTAAAATGTATTTTTTTCACAAAAAAATAAAATTTATAATTGCGGGAATCGGAAATTGACAGGTAGTTTAACAGTAATTCTATTTTGTAGAATCCTTGAACTAACAAGCCTTCTGTACTGAACTGTAAGCCTTCATCATCAAGATAATCACTGATATAAGTACGTTCCGCACGCCGAACTTACTTTTAGAAATTTTTATTCCTTAGCACGAATACATGTGCTTTACATATGTATGTCCGAATCCAGATTCGTGTCCAATTTTTTGACTCACATAGAAAGATAAAAATGATAGCGCTTCACGTTCTGAGATTCTACGAGTTTAAATTTTCAGTAAACCCACCAACCCTTTCCGATCTATAAGAGTGGAAAGTTAACGACATGAAGAACGGCTTCCTGATATCCAAATATCTTCACAACTTCCCAAAAACGGACCACTGAAATGAGAATAATGGAGCTCCACTAGCATAGTGGATCACAAGAGGGATTAGGTATAAAGATTCATAATATCAACAAATTCTGAAACTGACCTCATTTCGGCTTCACGATTATAAGAAAAATGGAGAGGAACAAAGAATAAAGATGAGAAACGTTAGCAGCATTTAATTTCCAAACTAGAACGACAAGAAGTCGCACTTCTCAAGCGCGCAAGAATATGGTGAAGACCCGAGTCTTAAAGAGGCCTAAAGGTGGTTTGAGCGAAAAAACAACTTCACCTAGAATTTGATGAACTTGGCCTCATTTTAAAGAAAAAAACTCCCATCTTACCAATTATATCAAAATATCAACCCGTTGCCGAACTACTTTTCAAGCTATTTGCCCGAAAATATAAACTGTTTTACATGGGATAGATTACGACTGTGCGCTCTAGAGGGAGAATATTAAACAAATTAGGAACTTATAACACTTAGATTTCGTCAAAAAACTAACGGTGTGTAGATTGCATGTTTTCTCGACTATTTATAAAAAATAATAAATACTCACCACAGTAATTTTGACAGAATCGCAAATAATCCTGCTGTTTTGAAGGGTTTTCAGCCGTACGGCGAGAAAAAATGAGTCAAGTTAGAAACTTATGAAGATTTATTTATTTAATTACTGAGAATTTTAATCATAATAACTATATATTTGCGCCATTAATATTACAATATTTATTTCGTACTTCTTACAGACGCTGAAATCAAAGAATAAAATTTTAATATGGTCTCCATTATGACTAGGGAACTATCTCGCTCAACCACCTGAAATCGTTTGTGGAGACAATACGTGATCTCACCTCGTGTTTCGCACATGTCAGAGGGAATCTTAAATCACTCGGCTCCGCTGGTTAACTCTCTCGTCGCCAACTGGAAAGCCAGCAAAATGCTAACCGGCAGCCAAACGCACTCGCGCGAGCAGATGAGCCGCCGGTGGACCAAGTCTCCGCGCGTCCAGAG
This sequence comes from Pyrrhosoma nymphula, assembly GCA_963573305.1. Classification (NCBI taxonomy): domain Eukaryota; kingdom Metazoa; phylum Arthropoda; class Insecta; order Odonata; family Coenagrionidae; genus Pyrrhosoma; species Pyrrhosoma nymphula. The sequence goes on from OY754333.1 coordinate 145,602,288, forward strand.
CAGATCTCCTCTCACTCGCAGCGCCATCAATCTCCCAAAAATAAACGCTCCCCCCCACACACACACACAGCCCTCGCTCCCGCTAACTCGCATGTATTTGCGCGAAGCGGATCTCGCTCGCCACGTGGGGACAGAAGAAGTACGAAATGCGATCAGATGAGAGGGGGGGGGGGGGGAAAGAGAAACGACACAAAAGAAATAAAAACAAACGACGCCACTCCTCCTACTTCAAAGTTCAACTAATGGTAATTGATTCGGAGTTAACAGTGATGGTAGCCATGGGAAAGCTTGGAAATATTACAAAATATCCAATTAATTTCAAACCTCATTCCTTATTTGTTACATAATCGACCGCATAACGTAAAAAACATCTTAAGGATTAGCAGTCAATTAAAGCAAGAAGAAAAAACGGCTAAAATTTGTGCATTTTCATAAACTGAAGAAGAAAGCATTACACTTTGAAATATGAAAAACCCAGCGAGAACTTATGGACCCCGAATTTACGAAAACGAAATCTTTTCCTGGGTATTTCTACTCACCAGTAAAAACGCAACGCATTTACTGGATGCCTCTTAGATCAAACGTTTCTGAAATAAAGAAGAGGGACGCTTGGACACTTCCGGAATTAAACGTTAAATTTGAGAGAGAATCGCAAGGCTGTGTTGGTGCGCGAGCTACCATTTGCGGCGATGCATTTCAGAGACTAGGTTTTGTCATCTAGCGAATCGTAGTCCGGTCCTCGAATGAAAATGTGAGGGAGAATTGATCCAGTTCACGTCATATAGGTCACACCTCGAGAACGATGCAATAATTTGGAATACCCGAAGAAAGATAAAATACTCTCAACTAAAATAATATAAATAAGAGCCCCATTTTTCGTTCGAACAGAGTGAAGGCCAGCAAATTCACTAGACTGGGAGCCGATGGAGACTCAAGAGTAGGCTACTCGCTAGGCTAAGATTATCCGAAAATTTCAGGCCACACAAATTGACGGAAGACACGGAGGATATACATTTCTTGAATCCCATACCACATCTTTAGACCTGAAAGAAGTTACAACATAAGATAGACACATATGGCCAAATTGATGAGTACAAACATTCCTTCTTCCTGCGCACCACCAATGACTACAACAGAAACAAAGCTAGAAACTAATCCGTAAAGGCACATCTCATTTTTCGTCCTTTCCCTTATGAATTCCTTTTCCCCAATCCCTTCCTCTTCCTCAATCGGAATCCCGACTACCTATATGATCTATTTTCTTCCAGAAGAAGTGTTTCCCAAAGTTAACCGGATCGGAACCTTGCTTCCTTTATATCCCCCAAGCCCGTACCAACCTTTATCTTAACAATTTCCTTATCACTGCTTTCAAATTTTGGAACTCGTTATCCTCTCGACATCGAATCCTTCTCATCACTCCAATCATTCAAAGAAAAACTATGTTCTCATATTAAAACTCAACATTTAATTTGTGAAAATTTGGTCAATGAATTGAAATTAACTTAGTTTGTTAAATTGGTTTAATTTGTTTTTATTTAATGTATGTATTACGATTATTGGAGCATAATGCATGAACTCTTTATAGTTACTTGCTCAAATGGGTTACCTCAGAGCATTAATAAAGCTTTCATTTATCCATTCATTCATTCCCCCCTCGGCGTAAAACAAAACGCTCCACGCCCAAACAAATGCTGACAGATTGGAAGGTAAATCAATCGATTGATTTTTTTAAAGGTAAATGTAGATTTCACTATCACCGATCCACATCCGATAACTTCTGCCAATAAAATGTTGTTTTTAAGTTAATAAAATACATTAAACGCGCCGTCGATTTCAAAACAAAACGACGTCAAGGCTCTACACTGGCGAACGTAATGAACCGTAAGGCCATTGAACCTTGGGAAGTAAATACATACACGATGCAGGCACGGACGAAACCCGACGGCCAAAGCAAAGAGGACGCAATTTCACCAGGGATTATTTTCGCATTATTTTCCGGGTGGTAACAAAGAGCACAAGGTGTCCAGCCGTATTTCATTCCCTTCCGCAAAAAACTTGCGGCTCAAATTTTACGAGCGCGACTGAGAGAGCACCGACTAACAAAAGGAAAACTAAACGTAGCTCTCGGGATTCCCATTATCAATGCTCCTCGATTGGCCCACCCGGCCGACAGCCGAGCCAGGAAAGGCAATCCCAGCAAGACGCACTTTTCTCACATTCCACTCGAAATCTCTCAAGAGGACACACAAGCCAATCTCTCACTTCTTAAGGTAGAAAAATCATCATTATCTCACCACAGATATTCAACCGAATATGGGCAGGACTTCGGACATCACAGGCAGGGAAAATTACAGCAATTCGTCGGGGGGACATCCAACAATGTTCCTATCTCACTGCTACACTCCTGTTCCACATTCACTCCTCCTTCAGCTGATAATGTCTATGCCGACTGCTTTCTTCCCATTCCCTATGTCAATCGAAGTTGAACTTTTTAGGAGCAGTCATCATCACTCGATTGCCTCTCTCAATACGTATTGCATCCACATTTTCAGATCCTTTCGGATTTCCCAAGCGATATTCTTCATAATCCTTAACTTAGCAATACTTCATCGATAGCCTATCCCTTCAGTCCTTTTACCTTACCATTCTTTTCCATACTCACACCTCACAAGACTCCAATCTACGGCAAATCTCTCTTAAGTAATAGGACATTTGATTTTACCTGACAAATATATGCCTGTTCCAGGATTTGAATATCATTAAAACCACTAAGATAGTATTTACGAGAGATTCTTCACAACATTACACTCAACCATGAAGTACTGCGTTGCTTTGACTTCAGTACAATAGACAATCATTATAAATTTTCAATCTACTTCCTTGCCTGTACCATAACATATTCTTAAGACCATGCCAATTCACAGACAATGCTGAACAGATATTAGTAAACACACCTACGCTACGATTAATATTTTCCGTTGAGAGTAGATTGAATTGTGAATAAAATAACTAGATATTCCTAATGTTCAATTTAATATTTACTTGAATGTCAACACAAGCGGTTACAATTGTGAAGACTACTTTCCTGCAACTCTCCAATCCATTCCATTATCAGCTAACTTTTCTCGAAAGTTCTCATTTTAACACCCTTCACAATTTCATTTGGTACTAATGATTATCAACATCCTTCGTCTTCCTCTGCAATTTCTTAGATTAATTTTTCATTAGTGTCTTGTGTTTTCGGGAGGTCGTTTTGTCTCAGAATTAGTCCAATCAGCTTGTCTCTTCTTCTTAATATATTTTATTTCAGAGGATCGATATTGCGTGGTGCAGCAACACCAATTACACTGCAGGAGGGGCATTTCCCTTATGGGCTACAAAATACAAAACAGACATTAAGGTTGATCTTTATGGGCTCAATCCCAACCTGTGAGTGGTCACACTGTCGGGTCATCTATGGCCATCTATCCACCATCACAGCAGTCCCAATCTCTTCCCACATTACTTCATCGTTCAAGCGTTAGCATCTTCTATTCCCGTTCATACAGCCTAAATAACAAAAAAAATCCTCCTTTTTTATGACATTAAGGAAACCACCATTCGCTTCTCCTGCATCCGAGTGACGCCCCGGCATTTTCCCTTCCTTTTCCCCCTCTGCATCATCTCACATTTCATCCTTCGATTCTCTCTATACGCTGCCTAATTTCTTTTGTTATAGTAATATTTATTATGTCAAGGCTCTACACTGCCGAACGTGATGTACTAAGACCATCGAATCTTGGAAAGTACATACATACGAGGTAGGCACGGACGAAATCCGACAGCCAAAGCAAAGGGGGAAGAACAAGTTCACTGAGGATTCTTTATTCGCACCTCGCATTTCTTCCTTCGATTTTCTCTATACGCTGCCCAATTTATTTTGTACTATCGTAGTTTTTACACAAAAATAAAAAACAAATTCCGCACGACAAAAAAAAAAGACTGCAGATCACCTAAAGATAGAAATCTGCTACGAAACAGGTCGTATTTTTTTAAAATAAATCCGTGTTGAGTTGCAAAGTATTTTTTCATTTTACATAATCAAATAATTCTACGAATAAGAGCCTGAAATGGTACCTCACTGTAATTATTTTGATAATACTTCATCATTAGGTATGTAATTCACTATATTTCACTTTAGCATCGATGTTAATACGTTTCCTAGAAGAGTGCCTATCGACTGAAGAAATGCCAAGAGCCGATACGGGTACCCCGAAAGAAATAACTAACCGTATGAAGGGAGCACATCAACGGCTGCATTGCCCGCTCTAGAAACATTTCAAGGGAAGAAGACAGATACAATTAAAAAAATATATCCGTTTTCCAAAAACTGAACAAATTAAAAATAAAGGGAATAGTAAAACAGACACCACACAGTGCGGTACCGATTCTGATGAGTTGGCCGTTGTGAGCAAACTAGTCGAGTAACAGAGGTTTGACGAGGTTTTTACTAAAATACATAAATAGGTTCACAAATTACAAATAAAAATGTACCACCTGAAACAAGGAAGACAAGTTACTCGACAAAGGTAAAAGACACTGGTAAACTGTGAAAAAAATACAAGAACTATACGAACTTTCTGCGTTAAACATTAAACGTTTCTAAAAGCGAATATGTATATATGCTTCTGGCACAATTTTTTCTTCTCGTCACATCCCCGAGACCACAAGGCAGTCCCCAAAGAGCCAGAAAACGACGCGTGGTCCGCAGAAGCAGTGCCATTTCCGAATCGTGGGGGGTGGGAGGTCCCGCCCCCTCTTATAAGGGAATGCAAGAAATTTGCGAGGAGAGAAAAGATCAAAGGGAGACCAGAACATACCACATGCTCTACCCCTCCCATTTCACTCCGTTTTATTTCATAAAAAAATAAAAGAATGACGCGGGCGAGAGGGAAGGTATCTAATCTTATTAAAAGCCTTTTTGGGCAACCTTTAAAAGGTCCAGACAATACGAGAGAGAGAAGGAAAGAGCTTTGTGGTGGCGGTGAAGGCGGCGTCTGTTGGCCGAGATATAGAGAGGGAGGGGGGGCAAGGTGCGCCCCACAAAACGTATTCAACTCCTCCTCCGTCATCACACACCCACTTAGTTACCGGGGGGGGGGGGGGGGAGGGAAGGGGAGGTTTCCCCCACCCTTCTTCCCCCTTTCCACCCACGCCCCCTCCCGAGCTGCATACACAAACACGCACGCAAGTGTTCGATCATCGAAGTGCGTGGCAGGGGATGCCGTGCGGCGAAGGAATACGCAATTCTCCCCCAACGAAACACCGGTGGACAGAGGAACCAAAATATAATAAAATCTGTCCAAAAGTGAAAATTTAGTTTTTTTTCTCCAGGTTTCAGGCTGTTCTCTATTGAAATCCTCAATGGCCAATACTAGCTAGATCCTTTCGCAGTTCGCCTTGTTTAAACCTTTATCACTTGCGAAAATGTCACAAATGATATGGGGTACGCCGTCAGGCGAACGAGTCAAGTGAATTTTTTAAATCGCGTATTCCCAATCTTCGGTGTTATATTCTTCAACACGGTTCAGCAACCAGTCACATTAAATGAATGAATGGAGATCGGTGGCTAAACAAATCATTTATTTAAAAAGGTAATATTCGACCGCTTTCAAACATTTTTACCCTCAGCTGAGAGAACACTGCAGTTAATTCAAAGAAATCATTCTTAAATTGAAATGGGAAGGATTCGACGACATCAAAACTTCAATAAAGTTGAAACAAAAATATAACAGATAAGTTAGGACGTTCATTGTTATCGCTTATATTTGGAGATAATATGGCATTTCCAAATGACTTTTATAGAAAGCATTTATCTGAAAATGACTTAGCTGTGAAAATGACTAAGTGAAAATGCTTAGCTACTAACTGTTCAAGATGAAACAATACCACGGGAGTTAACGATGACCTCCGTCACAGATTTACAAATACAACAACGCAGCTACTGAGGATGAAAATAATTATTTTTCAAGGCAGCTATAACGAGATCTTTAGAGGAAATGTCGTCCGGCTGTATCTTTCATTCGGCAACAGTGGCGTAACAACGGGCGTGGAGCAAGTGTACATTGCCACTCCATAAAATATTGCGGAGGGCGCCAAAACGTATTAAAAGAGGGCGCCTTCAATACGATTCCCCACATTGACGAGCTATTCGATATGAAGTTTTTTTTCGATATGAAGTCATTTTTAAAAAAGCCGATTTCAATGCGTTTAAGAGTCATCTAAAAAATTCTCTTCCCGAATTCCAGGAATCAAGCTTAAAGTTAGACACGGAGCAGTAGTTGGAAAGCTTTTCTTTCGATCGTACATTCAGGGATCAGAAAATACATTCCAAGTAAAGTAAAAAAAGAGGGCAGCGAACCAAGATGGTACAATGCAGAAGTGAGAAAATCGTTAAGACGTCAAAGAGTATGCCACGCCAAGATGAAAAAACTCCGTAGAGATTTGTCCACTGGTGATCAAAATTTAATATTTGAAAAATACAAATTGTCTAGAGCCACTACAAAGGAAGCCTTTCGGAATGCATTCATGGATTTTAAAAGAAAAACATTAGGAGAACAATTACAGGACAATCCAAAGGCATTTTGGTCATACGTAAGGGAAGTTCAAGGCAATAGATCAACAGTTATTCCACTACGAAACGAAAATGGCGAATTATTAACAAGCAGCTCGGACAAGGCCAACTTATTAAATTCCTACTTTCAAAGTGTGTTCACCAAGTCATCGCAGATTTCATCCGTAAAGTTAAATGATCACTTCCAGCAAAAGATGCCGCCTATCGATATTTGCACTCAAGGAATAGAAAACTTGCTAAAATCTTTAAGTCCAAATAAATCCCCAGGTCCTGAAGAAATTCCTGCCCGCGTGTATAGAGAATTAGCTTGTGAAATAGCACCCTACTTGCAGAATATATTTAGTAAATCCATCAACGAACACAAAGTACCCATGGACTGGAAAATTGCAAATGTCACTCCCATATTCAAAAGCGGTGATAAGGAACAGCCATCGAACTACAGACCGATATCTCTCACATCTATCTCTTGCAAAGTCCTTGAACATATAATTGTTAGTTCAGTTATGAGACACCTCGATATAGAAAACTTGTAAACAAAACACAACACAGATTCAGAAAGGGAAGATCTTGCGAAACTCAATTAGCACACTTTTTGCTCACGATATTTTAGTCTCGGGTGAACATAACGCTCCAGTTGATGCAATTTTTCTTGACTTTAAAAAGGCATTTGATAAAGTTTCCCACAGTAAGCTACTCATGAAATTAAAATCCTACGGTTTAGACGACGACGTAATTTCCTGGATTAGAGAATTCTTAAGTAATCGCGTGCAAAGGGTTGTATTAGATGGCGCTATCTCTAATGAAGTAAAAGTCACATCGGGTGTCCCACAGGGAAGTGTCATAGGCCCGCTTCTGTTCCTTTTGTACATAAACGACATCGGTGATAAAGTTGACAGTAAGCTTAGATTATTTGCTGACGACGCAGTGATGTATAGAGAAATTCGTAGCTTTGATGACAAGGAAGCGCTAACTAAGGACCTCGAGGCAATACAAGAGTGGTGCGATGCGTGGCAGCTAGAATTAAACCTGAAAAAATGCGTTGTTGTGAATTTTTGGAAACGGAAAAACGCTACTTGTAACAGCTATTGCATAAACAACATAAAATTAGAGACCGTAGAATCCGTTAAGTACCTCGGAGTTAAACTGACTAATGATCTATCGTGGAGTAAACATATTCGAGAAATTACCGGTCAAGCTAATCGTAAATTGGGATTTGTTAAAAGAGTACTTGGCAAGTGCGACGATAAAGTTAGGGAAATCAGCTACTTCTCCCTCGTTAGACCCCACTTAGAATATGCCGCCAGTATTTGGGATCCTTATGAGATAGGCTTGGAAACTGAGTTAGAACGCGTGCAGCGAAGATCGGCAAGATATGTTAAAGGCCGTTATGATAATCTCGTTAGTGTTACTGACCTTTTGCAGCAACTGGGATGGGAAAAGCTTTCAGGCCGTCGATTAAAATTTAGACTAAATCTATTATGTAAGTTCCAAACCGGTCTATTCTCTGACGACGTTGACAATATTTTACGAAATCCGACATACTACGGTAGATCAGATCATGAGAGTAAAATTAGGGAACTAGACTGCAGAACGGATAGATTTAAGATGTCTTTTTTCCCACGAACGATAAGGGACCATAATAGCTGCCATGAGACTTTTATCTAGGTTTGTCGTTAGGTAGTGTAGCTCTTAGTAGTAGTAGTACTCCTAATACTTGAATCCTTATCTGTTACCTAGCACATACTAACAGCACGCCTAGCATGTTTTCTACATGGGTCTTGTGTCCCTGTCCATCTGTGTAGTTGTAGAATGCATGTATATTGACGGTCACTCTCCATTTTGATGACATCTGTAGTGTAGTGTTGCATGCTTGTGAGGCTTCGCCTCGTGACAAGCATTAGCGATTTATGCTAATGCATAATTAGTCGTAGTTACACTAACTTTAGGGTATAGTGTAATGCATGTTGGTGATTACTCACCCCCTGCCACACACCCCTGAGGTGGCTTGCAGGGTATTTTGTAGATGTAGATGTAGATGAAGTTCGAAACAATTTGTTGGAAAGGGGTTGACGCTTGACCTCCCCCTAAATCCGCAACGTTGTGACGCCAGTTTTGCATCAACCTTCGATCGGCCAAATAAGAATTTTCTTTCATCATTAACAAGACAATGTATTAACAGGGACGTGTTCAACGCCTTAGCTTTCATTTCGAATCATTGTTGAATACACAAATGATTTTGTACGCAGTCACGCGCACGGGTGCCAATGTACACACCAAAGGGATGGAATTCGCCGTTGAAAAAATCATTTGACTTGAGCACTGGAAACGAGAACATCTAGCTCGTATAAACCTACACTGAAATTCGTTTTGAACTTAGACGTCTTGGTGGTGTAACTAACTGGCTGACACGCCTAACTGGCTATTGGGAGATTCAAGTTCTAATCCCGAGCAAGTCAAATGACTTTTCGATTGCAAATTTCATCTGGTAAACCTTACCTTTAATTTTTTTGTAGATTTTCGCAGCTCATTGTTATGGTATTCAGACTTTTGGTTCTTAAAAGCCCGACGAAGCCGGCAGCATAGCACGGCGAGACTGTGGCATAATATTAAATAATTTAATCGCAGAACCAAAAGCCTGAATACCATACCTTTAATTAACGATGGCTCACAATTTCGTTACCAGAGTCAAATCGTGATATTTTAAGAGTAGATGCAACGCGACTGACTATTAACGGTGAAAATATGAACGCCTTCGGAGCATAGGCTCTTAATCACAGCTCACCAGCGACGAATTTATTATCCCTTTTCCATAACTCTTTCCCGGCGAGCACTTAACGACTTTAAAATCGAAGGAAAACCCCGTAAATAGCATCCCGAGATGAAACACGCAAAGAGGAGGGAAGAGGAGGATTCAGATGAAGGGCGAACCCCCACTTCCCACCAGCGATCGTTTCCCGATTATTACACACGCCTTGATTTAGGGGCCGGGACGCCCGAAACGCTTAGCGGGCCCGCATTAAATTCGCCCCCTTCAAAACGACAGCCCCCATTCAATTTTGAACCCGGCTTCGGGAGTCTGCTGCACGGCTGCTCGATTCGTAAATCAATCCCTCTTTAGCATATCTCCAGTGTTCCGCTAACCGATTTGTTGAGGTGGCGATTCCTCGAAGAAATATATATATATATCACGACCTTTCGTGTTTCCCCATTTTTTCCTCACTCACCCTCGAAATCTGATGAAAAGTGCTCTTTATCCCTGGTCCCCTAGCAAAGTGACCCCCGCCCGCAAACGATGCGACTGCAGAGGATTCGATTCTCGAAGGGCAATGACGGCGGGTCTCAACTTTCCTCAACTCTTGGACTTCGAATAAAACTGATGATTTTAGGTTTGGCATCGTGGAAATGATGGATATACATGTAGAGAAAAACCAACTGAACCCCTTACCCAAAAGTGCCCTCACCCAAACCAAATTTGACGATATTTAAAAGATTTTTTTTTTATGTAGGACCAATCTATTACCCCATTCATGCATTGATTCTAAGTCTGTGAAAATGTTTTCGAAAAATGTACATTCTTGGCTTCTCACCAAAGAGAGTGTAGAGGAAATATTGTTGTAAATATTGTTGTAAACGTGTTATAAATATTGTTGTAAATATTGTTGTAAATGTTTTATAATTAACTCCATAAGTCTTAGTTAGTAGCTTCTTAAGGTACGCACCGAAATTGTTAAATTGTTTAGAAATTGTCTTAGTCTCACTATATGAGCTTTATGTAAGTTTAAAGTGAAAACATAACATGTTATTATTTGATGGTAGCCTTAAACAGGTTCTCCTATTGATAATGTAATGTTTTTTGTGTAAAAATATTATCGAAAATGTAGTCTTGGCTTCGAGCCAAAGAGAATGAGGAGGAAGTGTTGAAGTAAATGTTTTATAATTAACTCCATAAGTCTTAGTTAGTAGCTTCTTAAGGTACGCACTCACATTGTTAAGTAATTGTCTAGACCTCACTACATGAGCTATATGTATTTTTAAGTGTAAGCATAACCTGATAATATTTGATGGTAGCCTTAAACAGGTTCTTCTTCAAGGTTACCTAAAGTTACTCAAAATTTGCTATTGAAATGTATTCTGTGTATGGAGTAATAAACTTACTTACTTATTAACTTTGTAATTTCCACAAACATTCCACAAAAAACGTTTGTGTGGATGTTATAAAATTGGTTTTTCTCAACATGGATCTTCAACTTCGATCTCCATTTATTCAAACCAAAATGGGGGACAAGTGGGAAAACAAACACCAGTTCAGAAGTGAAATGCACTCGCCAACCCTAAGCATAAATCACGGATGCATGCAATGACGGTCTGTTTGCAAAACATTAGAAAATATCGAGGGAATATTCACTCATTCATTCAAGTTTTCTACCAGCTGATTGGTAGGTTCTTGGACAGTCCCCATTTTGTATCCCAACCTAATAGAAAATTATTCATTTCATTCACTCAAGTATTCTACCAGCTGATTGGTAGGTTCTTGGACAGTCCCCATTTTGTATCCCAACCTAATAGAAATTATCTCGCTTTCCCTCCTAAGGATGGCCCGTTATTAGATCCCTCTTCAATTCTTCATATCTTCTACCTCCTCTTATTTCGTCCAGAATTCCTATCCTCTTCCTGGACGAAATAAGAGGAGGTAGAAGATATGAAGAATTGAAGAGGGATCTAATAACGGGCCATTCTTAGGAGGGATTATGGCGTGAAAAAATGTCTGCACTTCAATTTGAAATGTGCAATCACTATAAAAGTGAAATCTAAGCACGTCGTAACGCTTGGCATTAAAATAAACTAAGCGAATAGACAACAGAGAAAGTTGAGTAACAAAGAAAAGCCTAGGGTCCAGCGAGGAAGCCAGCGTCGCATGCCATCACAACCCACTGCCGATAAAGCGGTTGTGGCGCAAACGGCCTAACTATAGTAGTGTGTGGATGGAAGGCGTCATTCGATGTCAAAGTCACGGAATGTTATAAGTAATTATCAATTACGACTGGAGGGAGCGATGCATTCCTTCCCTGGTGACCGCTGAGGACATTTCTGGTTCTCTTCATCCTGCTGACTTCATCATTATACGATATTATGGGTAAACGATAACGTCGATATCGTCCTGAACGCAGTGGGTTTACGTTCCTTGGAAATCCCCTCGTGGACCTTCGGCCGAAATAAATCACACATCAGCACCTCAACTCCACCAGGGAAAACCGAAGGACAACAACGCTGTCTCCACGTTAAGACCCCATGATAGGAAATGGATTATAAGCATTTTGGTTCGCATTCTAGATTAAGCCAATATTGTTTGAGTCATCAGCGCACTTTTAACCACTGGGCCGCTATAATTACCACCTCGATATTTTAGAATCCGTGCTCGAAATGGATAAAAATCACTACGGAACACCTTTCACCCTCTGGAGGTGGCTTGCACGGTTTTTCGTAGATGTACACTAAATAAAAAAACAATATCGCTTTAGCGCTATGGAATTAAGATGCAACGTAAATTAATAATAGAAAGAAAATCAACACAAGCGAGAAGAATGGGCGCTCTCGGTTTTTAAACAGAGTAAACCAATCCTTTCCAAAGGGTATTTATCAGGGACGTTAGCTCACGAATACGTAAGAGAAATCACACGTGAATATCTCATCCATATAGTAATGTCAATGATAAAAAAGGTTTTTTACCGAAGAGTAAAAATCAGACACTGCAGATAACCCGACGATTATATTTCACTACAATACCATTTTCCTGACATTGTGTCCGTCTGAAGCGCCATTTATATTGAATTGACGCATTCCGCCCTCAATAATTGTTACACCTGGCAAACAACGTAACAACTAAGAGCGATTGGTGGATTCATATTTCATTACCATTTGTTTTTTTATGGTCCTTCTCGGGCCAGTTTTTTTTTGCCAAAACGAGAAATTGCAAACGGTCGAAACAAAAATATTTCGTGTTAATTCCATTTTCGCCTTAGATCTGGAGTGATCTTAAATAGAATTGGTGGTATACGCTAAGTGAAAGGTAGGTTATATCGTCATACACTAGGAAAGGACACTTCCTTCAAAAAAATCCATGCTAATAAGAAAATGTTATGCAGCTATCGATAGCATACAATGATGTGAAGCTGTTATAATGGTTAAAACATACTCTAAAAATCATATTAAGGAAAACGGACAGTTTAAGATACTATAGAGCTCGTCAATCGGAAATCACAATTACGTAAAAGAGAAAATTAGGTATTATTTTGAAGCTATAAAATAGGAAAATCGATTTTTGATGCTGGATGTTGGATGATAAAAATCCTTAGCTGGATGTTTGATCAAACATCCAACAATAGATTTTTTAGACTTGTTATAATGATTCGGTGATTATAGCACCACAGCAAAGAGGAGAGAGAGCACATCACATTTATACTAGCGGTATACTTAAAATTTCAGATGAGCATAAAAGGTAAAAAAATCATCGCTTGAGCTAAGACCTACAATAAAACTGCAACCGAAGTCTGATTCAAAATTGATCACCTCACTCAGGGCCTTTCGTCCGCTTTCGGTAATGTTGTCCGCGAGAAGAGTTTTCGCCAACGTGCCTCCAATATAAATTTCCGCCCCCGAGTTTGACCGTGAAAGACTATGAGGTAATGGCTAAATGGCAAGACTTTCCATGCAAATCAGGTCGCCCACTTGCCGTCGCTCCGAATGTGGACGGCGTGGGCCCTCTCTCCTTCCATTAACTGCCATTTCGCTTCGATTCCTCGAAACGACGGCATTGCCCTCTCCCCCTATCCCCCCTTCTGGCGTCCTTGGGAAGCTCCTACTTGCCGCACTTGCCACCTCCGTGGCGGTTCTATCGCCTGCGAAGCGTTAAGTCCAAGTACACTGGACGCAACTCGGAAAACAATAAGGCTAGACCTTCAATCTTCATCCGTCTCGTCCTAATTCTAAATGCATGGCAGAAAAATCGTCCGGATAATAAACACAAACACAATTCATTAGCGAGAAGAGGAATAATTGATTCAGGACTGATTGAAATCTCCGCATTGGTACATTATCATAAACTAAGATGTATCAAGCGAATAGTAGGAAGGTTCTTTCATGAAAGGGTGAACGAGACACACACTTTGCTCTGGTTAGGCCACATCTCGAACATGCCGCGAGCATTTGGGACCCATCACAGAAATATTTATTCCGCGAAGTAAGTAAAATACAAAGGCAATCCGCACGCTTTGTTAAACACAACAACGAGCGAACAGAAATTGTCACACATATGATTGGAGGATTAGGTTAGCATATTCCACAACATCTCGCCTGATTCCTCCCTTTTTGACCATTAGAGACTCTGGAGTCTACACGCTATGGGCTTGATAGATTACTTGCAAAACTCCGATCAGGTAAGTTTCAGTACGACACACGGAGAATATTATTTCAACACCGCGCTATATCTCTAGAACTGATAAAAGTTCAAGTACATATACAAATTCCTTCTTTCCACGCAGCACCACAACAATAACAACGTGAAACTATCTAAAGACACATCGTTAACACACACTCAATTCACTTCTGCCCCTCCTTTCTCCCTCCCCCCTCCCGTTTCCATGGTTGGTGTCCTAACTAACCCCCCCTGCCACATGCCTCTGCGGAGGCTCGCACGGTAGTACGTAGATGTAGATCATTAATATAACCATGGAACTCTACCATAAGCAAGCAAGTTCTCCACACTTTAGCCACTGAATTATGTCCCTTCACACTTCTGAAAGAGATGCAAATATGAGTTCACTTCCCATGCAGGGTTCCCTTCTTCAGCTCCATCCTCTTCATTCTAAACCCCCTCCTCTTCGCTCTGCTCAATTTACCTCTCGCTACCTTCTTCTTCATCTGACTCATTTCCATCCTTTTGCCGCACTCACGCCTCGAAAACATTCACTCTACAATGATTACCTTCAAGGACGGAACAAGTATTAGACTCAATCAGCATGTATTCTCCAAGCAGGAGTGATTAATACCAGAATGAATATACGTATGGATCCTAAACTTGCCCCCAGTGGATGTTGCCAAACATTCCGCAAGCACCGAAAAATCAGGACCAAGCAGATTGTAGCGCCGCCACATTAGAGAAGTTGGTTTTAATAAGAAAAGGTCATGATTCAAATGGAAACACTGAAAATCAAGGTACCGAAATTGGCCTCCCTGTTAACACGGCCATTTTTTATACATACAAGCATACCATGCCGAAGGAAAGGCCGTGATTCAATTGGAGATACTGGAAATAAAGGTACCAGAATTGGCCTCCCAATTAAATCGGCCATTCTTGGCACACAGAAGCGGAACCATGCCGACTGCAGCGCGACCTATCTTTTGGGGAAAGCTAGGTAACACCTTTGCCCGTACAGTGGTGTCGAAGATTTAGATTCATATGTATATTGATTAATATATTCCTTTAGTCTTTACCTGTCCAAGGCACCAATCTCCCCAAGTCCCTCAAATTTCGTACGCCAACGCAATATTGTACTAACTCAAGCATCATGCCCACTATCATTTCCATTGTTATACAAATACGCTGTCTCACCTGCAATTACATCCCATGGGTTTGACGCTTCCAAGAATCCTACGTTTAAGGACTAAAGAAATGTCCGTCCCCTTATAAAATGCTCACCAGCATCTATTCACGCATGTATCCGGCAATGTAGCACGGAGGTAATGAAATGTATGGGTAGGCTTTCCCACC
This sequence comes from Pyrrhosoma nymphula, assembly GCA_963573305.1. Classification (NCBI taxonomy): domain Eukaryota; kingdom Metazoa; phylum Arthropoda; class Insecta; order Odonata; family Coenagrionidae; genus Pyrrhosoma; species Pyrrhosoma nymphula. Next base: position 145,617,668 of record OY754333.1, read on the forward strand.
AAAAACAGTTACAGATGTCTCCCTCTCAACTGCAGATGACTCTCAGTCGACACGCTTCAACGGGGGCATACAACATGCCAGAACTTTTGAAGGATCAAACCGGGTTGGGCAGCTGGGTCGTTGGTTTGTAAGGCCTATGGTGATCCGAATTTCGTAGTTTTAATGACTTTTTTGGAGAAATTCAGTGAAAATCATTCAGTTAATCAAAAAATTAATTACACCCTCATACATAACATAAGCAAATGATTCAGAAAGTGCTACACCTTGAATCATTTCGGCTCAAAAAAAAGATTGAATAGGTATAGGGTTTCAATTGACGGAAATTTGCATGAATTATCCGTTTTCCGCACCAAATGCTTTAATATGAGAATTGACACAAGCAAATCAGCTGCATCAAAAGGTTAACAATATAATTAAAAGTTTTTTTTGGTAAATTTAAATGGTGGCAACCCCAACACGGGTTTTTTTTCACCTCAGGGGTGTCTCTTGTTTCACTAATCAATTGTAAACTTGTAATTTTTGTATGTATGAGTGGTGAAATAAATACCAATATCTATCTATCAATATAAATAATGAATTGGCCGCTCCGGAGCGCAAATCGACAACAGAGATCGGTGATGATGCTATTTTTTGGAATTAGTATTTCATGAGATAGATGCTCAGGACCCTTCGACCCACGACGCGCCCTGGCCTACAATGGGTGCTCGCCCACTGCTCGTGCACCGAAGGGTGATTCCCTAGAGATCGAACGAAAATGAAGCCATGAAGAGGGCGCGCTGTGTTGGGGCGTGGAGTTAATTACTCGACCGTTCGGCGGCCCTGATAGGATAGGCTCGGGGGCCTTACGCTCGAGGGGCCATTTTAGCGTGATGAGCAATCTGTCGAAGAGTAAACGGGCCCGCGGGTTTAATTATATGGTCGGGGAAGGGGTCGGTGGGTGGTGAGAGGGGTTACGGGTAACTGGGGGGGTTAGGAGAGGGAGGGTCGGAGACGTGAAGGAGGCGAAAAGGCAAGTGGGGCACAGCGTCAATGCGGTACTGTAGAGCTTTCCGAGGTGCAACAAGGCCGAACGGAGGCGCATGCAGGAGGTATGTGAAATCTATAAACTAAAGGGCGGTTAACTGAATAACACAAACAGTTAGCGCTGAGTTATCTTTAAATTCGTATTCATTTTCGTCCGAGGTGAACTACATGTTCCAATTCCGGATAACTTAAGGAAAAAACGTAATATTTTGATCGAGTTGTCGGATTCGTGGAGAGCACATTTGAAGGCCATGAAATAATGGCGCGTATCATAGCCGCACTCGACTCATGGGAGCATTGATGTTTAGGCATTAGCGTTTATCCATCATATGGCTTATGGAAATGACAAGTTAATGACAGTGCCTCTTAGTAATTCTTCCCTTGGTCATTGCGGAAAGAGGATGTGCATACACTCGAAACATAGACATTTGAAATGTGGATTTGGAGCAGAATGGAGATGGTGAGCTGGGTAGCGTGGAAGACAAATGAGGAAAGTGTTGGATATGGTGGAAAAAAGGAAAGGAAATTGGTTGAGGAGGATTGGGAAAGGCAAAAAAAATATGGATGGAGGAGGTGTTGAGAGGTGAGGACATGCTGAAGATGATGGTAGAGGGAAACTGCTACACAAGGATGGAAGAGGAAGGGAGAGTACTGGAATTTCGAATGATAAACGGAGAAGAGGATGTGATCAACTTAAGAAAACCCTGACGACGAGCATGTACCACGAAATAAAGTTAAAAGTTTCCCTAGAAACGGGAAGATTAAGCTTAAGGACTGTCCAAAAATCTACCAATCAGCTGTAAGAATACCCAGTGATGCTGGAGCGCCTGTTAGGGAGGGAGGCACTACAAAAAAGGTCCTGACATGGATATTGGTCAAGATTTACAGGTAAAAATAGGCTGACGCCGAAACAAGTGATTGTGTTTGTGATCTATTACGTTGAAGGTCAGATTGCCATTTCAAACATATCGCGAGAATGATATTTAAAAAAGAATAACACCCCGAAACCGGCAATCGTGACCTAAATGTTGGTGGGCTTCAAATTTGTGATCACGTGCGGAACTCCGGAGTGGGAAACGAGGAAAGGCTCACACAGAGTAAAAGGAGCAAGTGACGTAATGTATGGACGACCAGAAATGGACACGAGACTATAAAATTTTTAACACTCCATGCACGAAAATCAATCTAATCCTCCAAATCACCTTCGGGTACAGATTTTAAGGTGGTTTGAGCGAGATAGATCCCAAGTCATAGTGGAGACCGTATTCAAATTTTATTTTTTGATTTCAGCGTCTGTAAGAAGTAGGAAATAAATATTGTAGTATTAATAGGGCAAATATATAGTTATATATATGCCCAAAAATCTCGGTAATTAAATAAATAAATCTACGTAAGTCTCTAACTTGACTCATTTGTTCCCGCCGAACGGCCGAAAACCCTTCAAACCGGCAGGTTTTTTTTGCGATTCTGTAAAAGTTACTGTGGTGAGTAATAGATTATTTTTTATAAATAGTTGAGAAAACATACAATCTATACACCGTTAGTTTTTTGACGAAATCTAGGTGTTATAAATTCCTATTTCCTTCAATATTCTCCCTCTGGAGCGCTCAGCCATAATCTATCCCATGTAAAACAGCTTATATTGGTAACGGCTTTCGGGCGTTCTTCCGCGTTGTCTTGTCTAAAGGCGACGACAGTTGCTCCAGCCATCCTGCTGGCGTCTTCAGGTCAGAATGAAATTGGCCGTGTAATATAGTATCACAGCCCACCCGCAACCATAGGACTAACCCGACCAATCAGAGCCAACCTACGACCTCCCAAGCTACTATATAAGACGGCCAATTTCAACGCATCGACACTTCTGACCTGAAGACGCCAGCTGGATGGCTGGAGAAACTGTCGTCGCCTTTAGACAATACAACGCGGAGGAATGCCCGAAAGCCGTTACCAATAAGGAGAAACGCCGCGGAAACCTCAGATCCAATTTAAAACAGCTTATATTTACAGGAAAATTGCCAGAGAAGTAGTTTGGCAAGGGTTTGATATTTTTATATCATTGGAAAGATGAGTTTTTTTCTATAAAATGAGGCCAAATTCATCAAATTCTAGGTGAAGTGATTTTTCGCTCAAACTACCTTTAAGAGCACCGATGAGCCGAGCGTTTGGCTACAGAGATACTGAAGAGGGATCAAAAGAGAGAGAGAGAGGGGGGGGGGATATTCCTCGGCAGGTTGACGTCGATACAGTGGAAGGGAAGAAGAGGAGCTCGGAGCCCACCATCAATTACCCGATTCTCCGATTTCGCGTCGTCACGTGGAACGATGCGTAAAATGCTCGAGAGGCCATCTGCGTCCCACACTACGCTGTGCGGGAGATATATAGAAAAAAATAAAAAAAAGCTCATTCGATTTTAACGACATAAAGATGGAGAGATTATCTAGAATCAGCGTGCACTGGCGTACGAACGAGCGATGTGTAGTTGACTCACAGCGTGCACACTAATATTACGAAGGGTATCTAAAATTTGAAGTCTAGCATCAATCAACACCAAATCGTACAGCGGAAATAGATGGGGGAGTAATCTAGTCTTTAATACCTGTATTCTTACCACCTTTTAGCGTTTAAGGTAGTTAGAGCGATAAATCACTTCACCTAGAATTTGATGAATTTGGCCTCATTTTTAAGAAACAACTCTCATCTTTCCAATGATATCAAAATATCAACCCCTTGCCGAACTACTTTTCGAGCAATTTGCCTGTAAATATAAGCTGTTTTACATGGGATAGATTATAGCTGAGCGCTCCAGAGGGTGAATATTGAAGGAAATAGGAATTTATAACACCTAGATTTCGTCAAAAAACTAACGGTGTATAGATTGCATGTTTTCTCAATTTTTATAAAAATGAATCAATTACAGCAGAAAATTTTACAGAATCACAAAAAAACCTTATGTTGTGAAGGCGTTTTCACCGTACGGCGTGAAAAAATGAGTCAAGTTAGAGACTTATGTGGTTATATTTTTTTAATTACTGAGAATTTATGTCATAAATAACTTTATTTTTGCATTATTAACATTACAATATTTACTTCACACATCTTACAGGCGCTCAAATTAAAAAAAAATAAAATTCGAATATGATCTCCATTATGACTAGGGAACTAATCTTGCTAACACTACCTTAAAGCGATAGCGATTTGCTATTTTTAAATATTTCATTGCATAAGTATAAATGGGGTGGATAAAAAGAGAACATGGATAGAGATATTGAAGAATTTCCATAGAAGCATTACGAGAAAAATCTAACCCAATAGCCCGCACAAATTCACGTGCAGCAATAAAAAAAAGTAACTGGCAAGTTTCCCCGTAGCACGATTGCATTTTTATGAATTAAATAAAAAGCAACGTTTTTCCACAATATTCACCCGTTCCGAAAAATATCATCTCATTTTTACTATCCACCGTCCACCTACACTGGAAAGTATGGCGCTGCGCTATGTTTGTCGATTATGCACGCTTTCGTAGAACTGCTGAGACTTTAGCCATAAGATATATTAGTCTTCATGAATCAACCTAGAACAAGATAAAATTTAGTTGAACCCTGCGCCAAATATGCAAGGAAAAAAAGACATCCCAGGAAATTCCACTTTTCAGTCTCGAGTCTTATTCGAGAACTGATCGTCTCAAATGGTCACCATAAGCAAAAAAATAAAAACATCGTTGTTTATAAATGGAAGGATGGGAGGGGGGGAACGGGAAGTGACAGCCGGTGGCCAGCGGCAATTAATCAGCAGAGGTGAGTGACATTCCTTTCCCCCGAGGCATTTCACATAATTTCACCGAGTGCGGGCACGATATTCTTCCACATACTGCGCTCGCTATACGACCAACCATCAGACGGACAGCATCGGCTAACAGCGACAACGACCCGAAGGGATTTCCACGAGACCTGCGAGTGTAGCGAAAGACCTGCCACCTAGAAGTCTGGCTACAAGCTTGAGTTGCCACGGGCGACCGAGAATAAACACGAAGTCGTCCTTCCCTCGGCGGAAGAAGAGGGTCCTTACCACAGCGCGGCACTGACTGAGCATGAGGAAGTGAGATTTGGGAGAGAGTAGATTGAACGAGATATCATTAAACATAAAAATCAATGAATTTGGACCAAATGTAAAGAAATAGATCTCATATTTCCTGTTATATCACAACTTCAGCCACTTTCTCACTATATTTCGAGATATTTGCCAAAAAATATTGTTCGTTTTCCATGGGATTTATGGTACGACTGTGCTCTCCAAAGAGGCATTATTTAAAAAAAACCGAGGAAGTTACGGCGCACAGTTCGCGTCAAACATTAACGAAAAGTAGTTCGCATACTTTTTCAATCATTTAAAAAATACATCGATTACTTCCTGCAACACTTTTTTATAAAATCGCAAAAACATTAGTTGTTCTGAGAAGTTCAGCCATTAAAACGAATTTTTGCGTCGATAACATTACTATATCTACATCATGCTTCAAACAACTGCTTAAATTTGAAATAAAATTCGAATTAGTTCTCAATTACATCATGAGAAAAACCTCGCTCAAACTACCCTACAACAAACCGGAAGCCGGCGGTAATAGGCCTTGTCATGAAATTTTCAATTAAAGAACGACGATTACACATATAATTGATTTAACTTATTCACATTAATATGTTAACAACAGAAGGTAATGTTAAAGAAGAGCAAAACTAATTAAACTGTGGTGTAAACGATGTAAACGTCACCTGCACACCAGGCGACCCAAAAACTAAAGGTGTAGGAAATATATCAGCGATATTGACTCGTGTACCACTGTAGCTTATGAGCGTCTCGAATTTAGCACTGTCTTCCAGTCACTCACGATACAAGACGATTTTCATAACTCCACACCTAGGCAGGTGCTTCCGAGGCTTCTTCGAATTTTGGAGGAATACCATCAATATATCACGCCATCCCGCAGTGAGAATCAACTTTCAAGATGCCGATTAGATTGATCTGCCGTATCCCTACAGTTTGACGGACTCATTTCACGACCAATGCTGGATGTGACGCTGAAGCAGTCAAAACCACGGCCCAACGAGATTCGGCCGACTGTTGTGGCCAGGAGGAAGAAGGTCCAAGATCCAAAATCCTCCCAACTTCCTCAACACTCGGCCAATACACCGTCGACTCCAATTCCACTCGACTCGTGAATGGGGCTCTTCCACTAATTGAAACACACCCACTCGGATTCAATCGCGCCACTTTCATGAGCGCAACCCTCAAAGCGCAAAGCGACGGGAAAGCGCCGATACAGCGGCCGCCACCCGAACGCCAATGATTCAGTCAACGACCAGCGGCGAATTCTCCGGAAATTCTCCTTTCCTCGAAATGTGGCGCCTCACTATAACAATCCGATCGCTAAAGAAACATTGCAAAGGATGAGCAGGGAGTTGGTATGATCGGAAGTAATGGCAATGGAGTACAAAGGCTTCGAGGACGCAGAATCGAGTCCGAAATTATCGCAGCGTAATCTCGATCTCGGATATGTTGAAGAGGGTGAGACGAGAGACGAGACCGCTCGGGAAGCGTGGAAGAAAAAGAAAGAAGACGGAAGAGGATAAGAATTTTGGACCCCATAACTAGAGGCAAAGGGCATGAAGAAGTCAAAGAGAGATCTGATGACGAGCAATTAAGGTAGTTTGAGTGAAATATCACTGCACCAAGATTTGATGAATTTGACCTCATTTTAAAGAAAAAATTCATCTTTCCAATGATATCAAAATATTAAACTTTTGCCGAGCTACTTTTCGAGCAATTTGCCCGAAAATACAAGCTGTTTTACAAGGGATAGATTACGGCTGTGAGCTTCAGAGGGAGAATATTGTAAAAAAATAGGGATTTCTAACACCTAGATTTCATCAAAAAACTAAAGGTGTGCAGTTTGTATATTTTCTCAACTGTTTATAAAAATTACCGCAGTAATTATAATAGAATCGCAAAAAAACATCCGTTGTGACGGTGTTTTCACCGTACGGCGTGAAAAACTGAGTCAAGTTAGATACTTCATCATCATTATCATCGGTGCTACTGTCCGCAGACAGGTTTCAACGGCAGCGTTGTCTCCAAAGCATTCTGTCCTGGGCCTCTCTCTTCATCTCTGCGTAACTCCTTCCTTCTTTTATATCATAAGTTGAAATAAGAGGGCCTAATAACTGATAATCCAGTTCATCTCTGGACTCTGTTTTCTGATCACGTGAGCATTGCCCAGAAAATGAATATTATGACTTTTTTTACTCCAAAATGTTTTCTTATGTTTCAAAAACTATTCTCGATGTTTTTTTTTATAATTTTTGGGAACCATATACACTCATTTAGCCACATTTCCCACTGCTTCCACTTGAGTAGTGCAAAAAAAGGACAAACACCAAGTTCACCTCAAGATCACACCAGACAGAGACTGCCTGCAAAGCAGGCAAGCAGGTCTGCTAGTCAGATAATTAAGGAATCACTGACACGGAGACGTGTTAGTGATCCCTTATTAATGTGAAGCGTGAAAGTGACGCTATTTATACCAACTTTTCCAGCTCAATTTTTAAAAACAAAACATGATTTCTGAAAAAGGAGAGTAGAATATTAGAAAATGACTTAAAATGGAATGTCGTCTGGGGCGATTGACATGAGATGGAGAGACGCTATAGGGATCCAAGTCCGTTGGGGAGGCGTTCGATTGAGGGAGGGGCAAAGGCACATCCGACGCCGGCGTGAGAAAACACACGTCAAGTCTTCCCTCGGTCGGTAGGGAGTGAGTAGCCCTTATGATGAAGTATAAAGAACACAAAGAGGGAGCTATTTATATCCCCTGTGAAAACAAGGAAAGAAAAATGGGGTCCGAAGCAACGTGGCCAAATCTTCACGAAACACAAGCAAACAAAATACATTTCCTCAGGCAGAGGTCGCTTTCAAAAACTATAAAAATGAGTGAGGCCAAGACTTGAAGGAAGACAGGTAAGTATATGGATATATTTTACCGCCTTCCCCAATCACTTTACAGCGTTTTCATGCATCCCGACTGCTAAATCAATACACCATTCATTCACTTGATACTCCACCAATTGATTTCACCAAGGTTTACAGACCTTTCACGAATGCTAGAAACTCAAAATGGAAACATCTTTCGCTTGGACTGGGATCCCAACACAGGCGAATGATTTCTTTCACTACAAAAGCCACACGTTAGTGCTTCCCTAAGCGGTTGACTTCCGCTCAAGTCAGACTGCTTGGAAAAAGCACTACATTTACTCACTATTACTTTAAATATATTTTAAGGTCATCCCTAAAATTCCTCTCAAAACTATTTGCCCAAAATAAAGTCTTTCTTAAGATCCTCAATATTTCTGCCAACCCTTATAAATCCCAAAATTCCTCTTCTTCTTCCACTACCGCGCACAACGAACATTCTCACATCTATAGGGGCGGATTAAGGTCACTTGTTTTGTAGGGACGGAGTACTACTTTCCAGGGTCTGGGGGGCATAGAATATCTTATGACGACCACTTAATCTATTCTCCCAGGAATAACGGGGGGCGGCCCCCCCCTGCACCTGCTCCTCTTATCATCCTAGTCAAAATCATTGCTTTCTCAATCTTATTTTTTTAGAAATCGATTGCTCATTGAAATAATTTCTATAAAATCGCAAAAAAAACCTGTGTTTAGGAATTTTTGGCCTACGGCGTGAAACAAAGACAAATCATAAAATATGCATGCCTACATAGTTAATCACTGAGAAGTTCAGTTACGAAAACAAATTTTTTGTCCCATTTATATTCCTGTATTTACTTCAAGCTCCTTACAATTTTCATATGATTCGAACGTGGGATCTCATTTTGTAATGAGAAAAATTTCGCTCTACCTAAACAGGTCTTCGCGAGGTTACTGTTTCGTCGACGCGGCTCAGCTGTCGCGTTTGCCATGCCATTCCACGGAGATTTGCCGTCGCGTTTGCCCAATGCCATTCCACGCACAGTTATCTAAAAATGGCTTCGGAGGCTATTCCTTACAAGTGACCGTCACCGACATCGTTGAACGGCAATTGCACGTGGGAGGTCACTTAAGGCGCCAAGCAGCAGGAAAGCACAAACGGGCCGAGGAGCGTTTCGCTTGACGCCGCATGGAAATAGAGCAATGGAGACATTCTTTCTCTTCCAACGATGAAGAACAAGGTTGAACACAGCGATGAGACGTGAGCTTCTTAAACGTTTCAATTTCATATCACTGTCTTAAGGGGAAGAGCTTAACAGACACTTACTGCAAGGAACATTGACTGCTTTGAAAAGATTAAGTTTACATTTGACCTTGACAGACATAATTATGGCAGGGACTATCTAAAAAAACAACGAATAAATTAATTGGTAAACACCAAATTACGATTATAACTTGAGATGCTTTTATTCTGCCCAATTTAGAGGAGCAAATAAACTTATGATCAAGCCATGTCATCAGCACCATGAATCAATTCTAATTTTCATCACATAAAAATTCCAAATCCTACCTCACTGGCGGCTGTTCAAAGGTACTATCGAATTTCTTCTTAATTATCAAAAGCATTTTACCTAATGAATTGTGGGTCTAGGGCCACTCCTCATTCCTCAGACCGCGAGGGTTTTCCCTTAAGTATCCTTCAGAGAACTATAGGTACCTATGCCTTGCCAGAATTAAATTTCTTTGAAACTCTTCATGTATTTTGCATCCATTACGTCCAACATTCCCAGTATTCTCAACCCAAAATACTCCCCACAACCGCCCTCTTCAACAATATGTAGTTACTTCTCCCTGGGAGTCCGACACCCACCAATGCTGCACCCTCTGGATTCCTCCCATTAGCCCCATTTCCTCCCCAGCAATATAAAACCACTTCTTCATGCGTTCTACCCTCCAACGCACATTACTCTACATAATTCAACACACCCACACCGAAGAGCTTTCACGCTATAACTCCTCGATAAAAAAAACCTTTGATAACGAAAGTTGAGGTGGGGGTGAATGAAGCAGTGCATCGAAACCCGGGTCGAATTAAAATATTTATCTGTGGAAAATTACTACTTTAAAGTTCTTATTATGTTCATATTCCACAACATCTCGCCTGATTCCTCCCTTTTTGGAAGTAGGTAAGAGTAAGAAAAGAACTGAAAGTTGACGATCGGCGGAAGACATTGCGCATTCCGATCCCGCTAGCATTCATCGAGTAAAGTGCTTCGTGGACCTCCGAAAGCGAGGACAGGCACGCGAGATCTGCACGGCCGTTGGCCCCTGGAAGTACGCTAACCACCGCGCCTCGCCGCAGAGAGTGCGCACGGAGTTCGCGAGGATTAACAGGCCAGTTCCTGCGATGCGTTCGCCTCCTCTCTCGGCAGGAAAGGGAAAAGCGGTTACGTCGCCGCGGTGAATGACACATCCCCGCTTGCAAACCGAGGCGGAACAACGACAAGGACGAGAGACCGATTACGCGCGACGCGGGAGCACAGCGAGCACCACGGAGCGGAAGCCCCGGACAGCGCGAGTCGGGCTTCCATCGTCGTCGGGTGCGGCGACGAAGCCGAGCAGGCGAATGCGGCGGCCGCCCAATCGACCCCCTGCCCCGCGCCTCCCCGATCGCACGAATCAGTCGGGAGCGGGAAGGCCTGATATATCATTAAGCATTAAATTAAATCCTCTTTCTGACAACTGCTTACATTTTTAAATAGAATTTGAATATGGTTTCTATTTAGGTTTATATTGGCATGAAAAAAATCTCGCAAAGACTGCAGAAAGAACGATGTAGTACATTAAAAGAAGGGAGTTGTCACCATTGACGAAGGCCTACGTTGTAAAGTCAGGAAGAAAGGATTTGAAGATACGAAATCAATGGATACATACTGAGACAAAACTTCCCCCAGAAAGCAATATTAAACGGTACAGCGAATGAGGAGAATTACCGAGGAAGCATATGGATGGAATATGGGAAGAAAATTATGAGAAATATTACAATGAAGACTCAGGAAGGGACAAAGCGGTTAGCTGGGAGGCTAATAAAGATTACTGCTGCAAAAGCAATCCAATGTCAGGGTTGACGACTGCTAACGCAGATGACGGCGCATGTTTTTGGAATCGATTGCAGGGAGAGGCAAACCACAGAAAAAAATAATAAGTAACCGGCAATGATCCTGTTACACATGGAAGCAGTAACTTGAAAAACAGTTCGCTGGAGATGTTATTATTTATCTTCAGTTAGTCATGGCTAGAGCCAGCCAAACTTCAAGACGTCACCAACTTGCCCGAATCAAACACTCGCAATGAAAGAGCCAAATATAAAATGGGAAAATATTCAGAGCCTATCGAAAAAAATATCAAGTCTTCAGGCTCAAAATTGCACTTAACGCCGACGAGCTGATGAGTTCTTCGACATTGGCTGCATCAGAATAGGTCCCATGCTGGCGTGGCAGCCCAATCGCATGACAGCTTGACAGGAGGGCACGAGGGCGCAGTTTGGTCCATCGCGAGGAGTCGACAATATATATGCGGCGGGGGGGAAGTGAAGATGGGAGAGCAGGGTCTGGAAGGGGAACATGATGTGCTGGGGAAACCCCGCTCCCACTATTCTGAGACGAAAGCAGCAGCGCAGGGGAGGGAAGAAGGGAGGAGACTTTCGGCCGAGGGAAGATGTTCTGCCAGGTGGACGAGGAGTAGACTAGTTCTAAGAAGAAGACACAGAAAAGAGATGTTTGCGCCGTATTTCAGCTGCCGACTTGACTGCTCTACTTGTCTCATTTCCTACACTCCACTCTTTCTCTTAAGAAAAAAAAACGAAAAGAAGTCAGTCACGCCAGTTTCTATTTCCTGCCAAATTACGATCGAGAAACTTAACATCGCTATTTTGGGACTGTCATGAGTATCCATTTTATAAATAATCTGAAACCAAGTTTAAGATTAGTCGGTTGTTCCCATAAAAGAGAAAACAAAAGAAGACATAAATGTCAGGACAAACGTGATCCATCGGCATCATTCAAACTATTGGTTGTTAATGGCACTCAACATAACGAGCGAAGAACAACCTGAGGAAATGGTTCGCCCTTTGTAGTGTTAACTCTTTTAAGAAGTAAGCTATCAACTGAAACTAAAACATCACGCTGCCAATGTCCTTCCACTATCTTTGCTCAGAACATGTTTATCATTACACGGAGCGATGTTCAAGTAAGATAAACGAAGTAACTAGTATCGTTTCCAAAATTAGTAAGTGCTGAAGGGAAAACACAATAATCATCGCAGGAAATAAAAAGAAGTTGACAAGACCAAAAATACATCAGGAAATGATTCAAGCACCCTTATTTACACGAAAGCCTATCCCGGATAAGCCATATTCCATCATTCTGACCGTAGCATTAAAAATGAAACGGCGCCAATCTGATAACCTTGAAGGTAGATGGCAAAATAAAGACAGCAGCAAGTACTTTTTATCACTTGGAAACTCGAAACCGCTTTATGGTAACTATCAGCATACTCCTTAAGCAATGGATAATAAAAATAACAGTTTAGCAGAAATAATTTGGCAGGTTACATAATTAAACAGCATAAACGTTCGGATTAAAGCCGATTTCTACCGATGTGAGGATAGCAGTGATAACCCAGAAAAAGGCGTCTCGGGAGTCTTTCCTAAGACGCCATATCTTGGACCGAATTGACATGCTTTCTATCACACATAAAAATATACACGTGTCCATCTAAAATCCTGCCTCCCTTTTCTAAAAGGATTCGCATCAACATCACCAAAGTGACAGCACATCATAGTGTCACTCCTCGCGTCACAAGTATACATTCGGTCCCATGGCATATATTCCCCCCAGGCGCCGTCAACTGCAGCGATATCGGAGAGGAACGCCGCTAATAAAAGAACGCCCCGCGAAGAGACACAAATAAAGATACACGCCGGCGGGGAAATATCGACGTTTCGGGAGTCGGATGCTCGTTCATATGCCCTGAGATGAGATGCGTCTCTTACCGGCATGCTTGGTGCTCTTGCCACTTGGTGCTCGTCCTTAAGGTCAGTTTCTCAACTTAACCCTATGACTACCAACGGGACATATATTTCCCAGGTAGATGTACATATGTGTCCCACCCATAAGTAGCAATGGGACATATGTGTCCCACCAATAAGTACCAACGGGACATAGGTGTCCCACCCATAAGTACCAACAAGACATATGTGTCCCATCTATAAGTACCAGTGGGACATATATGTCCCAACCCCTCCAGACCCTAACCCCCAATCTGACATGCGCTAAAATGACTCTATAGCTTCTTACAACACTAACAAAGAGAAAGGTACCAAAAATAGTCTGGAATTAAAGGAGAAAAAAATGGTAGTCTAAGGGTTAAGGTGGTTTGAGCGACATAGTTCCCTAGTCATATTGGAAATCATATTAAAATTTTAGATTCAAATAGATGATGACGGCAGCAGACAAGGAAATTAAAATGTGGCGTTAAATAAAATATATATTAATATAAAATTGCTGCAGATAAACACGAATGAAGAAGTCTCATGAAATTTAACGATACTTCTACAAAGTATAAGAGGCAAACTTAATGGGCAGATTTAAAGACATTACAGCCTCCAAAAATAATCATTAAGGAGTAATAAATGGCAAGAACAAATATAGGAATACCGAGAATGAAATGCCATAAAGGACAAGAATATACGTTACAGTAATATATCATGGAAAAAGAGATGGTTATGTGAATAGAAAATGGATTGGAGAGCTGAAAACCAATCGACGGATTGAATACGATCATAAAGAAGGATTAGCGGAATGACCTGTCCAGCAAGTACACGCGCGGAGATTTTGATTGGTTCTCGGTCAAAATACCATGGCAAGTCCGAATGAGATTTATTCATCGCACTGAAGGCGGCACCACCCGTCTCATCAAGGGGCGTGCCCCTTGGCTTCAATATCAATCGCGTCACGCGGTCACCTACCTGTCGAGGGGGACGATCGGAGTAACGGTGGAGACGGGGAGGGGATTGCATGGGTCATGGGAAAGTCAAGGATATGACAGTCCCCCAAAACCCTGCGAAACGACCCACGTGGGGAAAATATCTGCGCTCTGCGCGGTGAAAAAATAAAGTGAAAATATTAAAATATCCCGAGGTTTGTTGGATCCCCCGACTTCTAATCCTGTAAAAATAATGGTATCGGCAGTAACTTGGTGGAAGTCCTTCATAACGAAATGATAATTTACTTTGTTTTCCACATAAATTTTATTTCTCACGATCCGGGTTTCATCGTTTCGCGACAGCATCAGGTACAGACATCGTAAAAGACATCGCTTAAATGGTCAATATGAAGACTACCTACCCCTCTCAAATAGACTATCTAAGCAATTTCTTTTACAATGTCTGTACCTAATGATGTCGCGAAGCGATGAAACCCGGGTCGTGTGAAATCGAATGTCTGTGGAAAACAAAAACAATTCATCATTTCATTTTTTCCTCAAGATGTCCCCGAACTCTGTCAAACTAAAATATAAAACATTCCTTTTTTACCCCTCTCTCATTTATTAATTGGTCGTTCCATCCTAAGATTGGATGAGAATAGCCCTCCCTATTAAATGCTAATTCCCTTATCTCCTGGTAGTTCCTCTAATGTCCTCTCTTCTTTATTTGTCCTATGCTTGTATTTATCCCTTCGCCTTCCTCTTGGGACTTCTCCCACTATTTTACCTTAATTTACATTCCTCACAAACCAATAAATTGTGCCTCAAGAGCGTGTCCAATCCATCTGGTTCTTCTTTTCTGTAGAGTGATCCATATTTTTCCTCTTCTACTCTTCTGTTTACTTCATTTCTTATATTATTCGACCATTTCATCTTCAGCCTCCTCTACATGAATCATTGCACTGCACTGCGCTAATTAGTGCCCACCATTCTGTTCGCCAAATCCCTTACTTCCACCATCCTCTCCCTGACCATCATACCCTACGCAAGGGAGTGATGCGACATGTACTGCGATACCAATACATCCCCTTCAATAACCACTCAAAAAGAGCAATGGTGTAATCATAGAACGTAAGTGAGTCGGAGGGGGTTTGTCAGTTGGACTTAACCCTTCTCCTGCGATCCTTAAATTTCAGTGTGCGTGATTACTAGTGGAATGCAGATACATTTTATGCAGAATGCACTATACATTTATCCCGCACCCGTTTTTTTCACACAAACTGTTCGCAGAGGAAGACGGGTGAATAACATAGCGGTAGAAAGGAGGTAAGAGGGGCAAGGTGAAGAAAAACAAAAAAGAGGCGCGCAACACAGCCCCGTTTAGCATGATTCAAGCGCCGATCAAGGCTCATCAGAGAGAGAGAACCGCACATCCCTTCTCCACCACAGAAGACACACAGCAGACCGTATTCACTCAACAACCTCGCCCTACCTTGAATAGACCTACTTTCTGCCCGCCCCCGCCAGGATTGACATCGTGAAAATGACGCATATCCATCCTCAATGACTAAAATTTGTTCTTTCAGCAATTATTTTTTTATTTAAGCCAAAGGATTCATCTTTATGAGGCATTTTCCGAAAACCCCCGAAACAAACAATGAGTCTTATAACGGCGAACCCCGTCACATTAATAAAAAATAATTGCGAAAAGAACATTTTGTACTTCGTGATTGTGTGCGAGCTTGCTAACTAAAATGGGAACACAGGATTGACAAACTTCACACCAATCACCGCTGCTCGGGAGCAGAGAATAGTTAAGAATATACGAGTAAACGTTAAAAAATATTCGGTTCAAAAGATGGAAGATGGGGAGACGTTAACAAGATTGCCAGGGTAAATTATTAAATTCATTATTTCAAATTATTAAGGCGAACTTGGTGTACTTTACGAGTGTTGTCGACCCATGGGATAAAGAGTTACCTATTTATTAAGTCGCATGAAGCTCAAAAAAGAACTTGGGTTAGGCTGGACGACCAAGGAGGTTTCGAATCCAGTACCTTCGGTAAGTATTTAAAAGTTTTACTCCGTGATTAACCACGCCGGCTAAGTACAATCACGCAAACATTCACGGGACTAAAAAAATATGCAAATGCTAACGCTGGAATTAAAGTTGAAAATGAAAGAGAGACAGCCCGAGAAAGGGAGTTGGCGCATCGATTCGGGCAAAAACTCCTCTTAAAAAGCACTAAGGAAAAATGAAATGCTTTGCTAAAATTGAGGATGCGAAAGTACGGAAGATTGTTTACGACGGGAAGAGTCTGTTGGGGGAGGAGGAGGAGGAGGAGAAAGAACGTTCCGCATGACGTGGAAAAAGTCCCCATCGTCTGTGTACTCCGCGCGTAGAGGAGGAGGGGGGGGAGATATATAAAAAGGTGGATAGACAGGGAATAGCCCGCGGTGGACAGAAATAGAGGTGGGAGGCGGCGATGGAGGAAAGAGGGGAAAGGCAAGGGTCTTTGGAGAGAAGGGAATGGAGAGGGGAGGGACTGAGAGCACCCTTTTTACCCTTTTTGAGCAGCCCGTCAATCGAAGCAAAACTACTGAGTCAAAAATTATGCGCTCAAAAATAGAGGTGGCCGGATGGTTAGCTCGCTGGCTGCAGGCGGGGGGGATTCATTAGGACTTCGCGCCCTCTCTCCGCTTCAGGAGGTTCTATCGCTTCAGAGGCCATTCCCAGGAGGCACAATATTCAGCCAGGGAGGGTCGTTCAGGGGCGAGTTTGGTCGCCAACTCTTCAGGATTCTCGGGAGACTCCCAGTATCGGTGAAAATATACTTAGTTTTATTTTAACCTCCCTCCTACCGGATGGAGGCGCATTCCTCCCGTTGTAAGCGTAAATAAATATTTAGAAAAGATTCTTTCCAATATAATTGTACACTGCGATTCAGAATTTTACGAGAGAAAGAGAACAATGCCGACAACAAAGTCCCATCAAAGAAGTCGGGAAAATCACCAACGGACACCAAAGCCATCAAGTCATTCAGGCTAGCCTTCATTTAAGCATTCTACCAGCTGATTGGTAGGTTCTTGGACAGTCCCCATCCTGCATCTCAATTTCTGAGACATTGTCTCGCTTTCCCTCCTATGGATATCCCGCCATTAGACCCTTCTTAAACTTCTCATATCTCTAGTCTAACGTACACATTTACAAGATGAGACGACTCATTTCCTTTGCCGAGAAAAGTCTAACCCATTTCAGCAATGTGATAAGGAAGGATTGCTATAATTGTGAATGAAAAGGAACTTGAATACTTAAAAAAATTCTTGAGAATTTAGAGAATGAACTTTGAGAGAATATTTTACAAAACAGTACAAAAAATAACATTTTACTTATTAATACGAACGATGCATTCAATTAAAAAACTTTCCACAGCTCGATACCGATCTATGAAGCCAATTGTTAACCATATCCCTGAAGATACGAATTCTTCAGCGACTAAGACCCATCTGGGGAGAATGGGGTAAAGGATGGGAAAGGATTTTTTGGAGCCGAGCTCCCTTCGTCACGGTCACAGATGTAAAGGCCGAGCTCGGAAAATGACAATTAAGAAAAGGACGCTTCAATCAAATTTAACAAAATCATCGTGAATAACGATCTGGAATGACTTTTCACGGAAAAATGGACGTGCTTCTCCAGACAATTTCGGAAGCTGTAAAGATTCTAAGCCAAGAGGTGTAGGCGATGCGATAAGCTTGATTATACGAGTTTGCGGC
Organism: Pyrrhosoma nymphula; assembly: GCA_963573305.1. NCBI lineage: Eukaryota > Metazoa > Arthropoda > Insecta > Odonata > Coenagrionidae > Pyrrhosoma > Pyrrhosoma nymphula. The sequence goes on from OY754333.1 coordinate 145,635,431, forward strand.
AAAATAAGCTGCTGAGTATTAGTAAAACTGAGTGGTACACGAAAGAAGCAAGGGAGGTCCTTTAAAAAGGTAAAACTGCTAGATAAATGCGTTTCACACATCAGGGTTGTTACAAGACTCGGGAAATGGAATTCCCTGACATTTCCCTGACTATTCCCTGACAAAAATTGTCATTTTCCCTCACATTTTCCTCAAGCGTTTCCTTGACGTTCAGAGAGCAGTGAAAATTTAAGTGCAAATGAAAGTTAAGAAAACACACCAATGTTACTTTTACTCATCAAATTTAATGACAAATTTATGAAACTAAGGAAAAATCAGAAGATGGACCATCGACTCCGGCAACAACGAACGAACGTATAGTTGGGGTGCATCGGCCACTGATCAATTCATCGACCTTCATCCTCGTCCAATTTTTCCCTCACAGCTCGATGATTTTCCCTGACATTTCCCTGATGGGTTTCAAATTCCCTGACATTTCCCTGATGGGTTTCAAATTCCCTGACATTTCCCTGATTTGTAACATCCCTGCACACCGGTCTGTAAAAATAATTATCAGATGATGGTTAGATATTTCAATTAGCCAAATGGCTGCAAGCGTAGCTCATTTCTGGAGTGACTGATGGCAATAAGAATTTATCTGACTATATACCATTTTGAAATTCGTAAGTCCACATTTTCGTCAGAGCACTTTTTTATTTTTCAAGATTTGCTTATTAGCCGCAAAGAAAACGTGCATGCTAGTTTGTGTGCTGTGATCTGCAATTAGGAGGCTAACGAGCTTCTATTTGAACATTACACTTCATTGATAAAGCCTTAGCATTGAAAGTACAGGCTGCCTCCCTCAGGGGTACAGAAAGGATTTTCAAACATATTCTTACAATATCATTAAAAAAAGATAAGTGTGATAAAGATGAAGGAAACTTTTTCTTCAAATAGGACAACTTCTTTTACTTTCCCGGAATTAATCACCAAAATTATTCACCATGAGCCATCCAGGGGGCACCAATAAGCTAACTTTAACTTTTGCCTCGGGTAATTGATGGAGTGAAATTTTTATCGTTAGCTTCGGGGGCTTCACAAGTTTTCTATTCTGTCACCAGAATCAAATTCCCATACGTCGATGATTGATTACTTTAATCAAAGACACTGCGTCATTTGAGAACGCTTTACTTAATGACTCCCCGTTTACAGTAAATAAAACATGAACGAAAGCTGTATTTTAGCCGATTGATCGAAAACATTTTTGTTTCTGGGCCCGAACATTAATTCAGACTACGAGCAAAAGTTTTTACTTTGCGATCAAACCCACCTGCTCACTTTCTCCTACTCAAAATCTAATGTTGAGTATTCCAATTTATAACTAACTCTAACCCGGAAACAACGACACCGTCGTAAAACATCACTCTTAAGTAATTTTATTCATTTTACAAAAATAAGCGTCCTAATTTTAGAGAGAGAGCAATATTCCCCAAAAAGTCACTTCTTCACGACGACAAACCCTCGCGAAAATTCTACAATTTGGCCGTAGAGGAGGAGGAATGCAAGCAATGAATTTTTTAAAAACCGTATGACATATTAACATTGAAATCCAAATTAATGTTGACAAAAGAGTCCTCTCTACCTGCGCATAAGGTTATCGTCCCCGAGATTTACACGAGGTGCTGGTAATTCAGGATCAGGCAGACATTTTAAGGCCCTAGCCAATTAGCCCGGCCCTGCGGGAATCAACTTCCGCCTTCGACGGGCATTTGAGTCGCGACTCGTATTCCACGGAAGTCATAAATGACAAAAATTCTCAGTAATTAAATAAATATACCTACATAAGTCTCTTAACTTGACTCAATTTTTGACGTCGTACGGCTGAAAATCCTTAAAACAGGTTTTTTTGCGATTCTGTAAATATTACTGCGGTAATTAATTATATTTTATAAATAGTTGAGAAAGCATACATACAACTCACCGTTAGTTTTTTGACGAACTCTAGCCGTTAGAAATTCCGAATTTATTTAAAATATTCACCCTCTGGAGCGCTCGGACGTAATCTATGCCACGTTAAACAGCTTGTATTTTCAGGCAAAGTGCACGAGAAGTAGTTGGGCCAAGGGTTGACATTTTTATATCATTGGAAAAATTAGTTTTTTCTTTAAAATTATGTCAAAGTCATCAAATTCTAGGTGAAGCAATATTTCACTCAAACTACATTAAAATGCGAGGAGTAGGTAGATACCTGCGACTGTGAAAGGGCGAAAAAAAACGCAGACGTGGTGAGACGGTCGTTCGCTTGGTTCGTCCGTGGTCATTCGTAAAAATGGAGAAATATCTAATTAGTGATGCTACCAATGTTATAAATTCATAATTTTTTCAATATTCTCCCTCTGGATCGCACAGCATTAATATACACCATGTAAAACATATTATATATTTGGGCGTATTGCTCGAAAAGGGGTTGATATTTTGATATCATTGAGTAGAAGGGAGTTTTTTCTTTAAAATGAAACCAAATTCATAAAATTCTAGGTGAAGTGATTTATCGCTCAAACTACCTTAAATACATGATAAGTCCCGGAAGAGCATTTGCCCGGAGATGAGGCGCTCGTATATCGAGGCAAGGGCCCTCCTCCCACCACCACGAAGCATCATCCTCTTCCACGCCAGAGAAAGAGGGAGTGTGCGGGGTGGGGGAAGGGAGAGCATGAGATACGGAGTGGAAGGAGAGTGTGTCTCTCTGTGTGGAAGATCGCTCTTCCGCGTCGATGACGTCAGCGCAGACGCTGGAGGAGTAGGGCGGTCGCCCTCGACACCCGGGAAGCGCGGCGCTTCCGTTGAATTACAAAACAAGCGGGCTGGGAGGAAGGGGGAGAGGGTGGAGGGGGGGGGGAGGCAGCAGCGAAGAGATCACAAAACGGGCGGGTTAATGCCTCGAACCAAGAATCACTCACCCCACCCCACTCAAATGAACACGTAAAAATATGAAATAGCAACGAATTTCGGAGGTTGGGAAAGAGCAGTGGTTATAAAAGAGTACCAAATTCCCTTACCAAGAAAACATCAACAAAATAATTACAACTTTATTCTATTCAAATTTTATGAAATTAAAAAAAAACACCTCCCTACCACTGCCTTAATTTCCTCCCCAACAGCCTCCCAGTTTATGGATACACATACATATTCTGTGCTTGATAAGAAATTACATGTACCTGAAGATGTCGCCAATGTGATTAAACCGGTCGTATTAAATATAATTCCGTGTGTAAGATACAGAGTTTGAATCGATTCCGTCAATTAAAATTTGGCCTTTGACAGACTTTGGTAAGAACATAGAATATTTAAGGAGGTACAGTAGAATTCCAATAATCCGGATCAATTGGGAGCGGACCCCATCCGGATAATTGGATAACTCATAAAAAAGGTAATTTCTTTGGAAAAAATATAATTTGGAATTTATGGAAAATATATTAGTAGTTTAAAGACTGAAAAAAAACAATGTTGTTTACATTTGCGAATTAATGGCCTGTGACTCATCGTCTGCCTAGGCGATAGCGCTGTCGCTGCGCTACATAGTTTCGCAATTTAGGAAGGTCCGCCCAATACGGCGTGCGACTAATGAGAATTAATTGCTCGCAAGAATATTGCGTCTTTCAATATGTTCGCTACGGATTTATTTTAGAATGCTAAAGAAACTTGAAAGGACTGCAACCAATAACTGTCGAACGAAATCAACGGTATAGAAGATACAAGTTTCGAACAGCCTATAACTGTGACTCTAAAAAGCCGACTTTCCAGTATTTATTTCCCTCAAGGCGATCCGGATAGTTGGGTTTCGGATAATTAGAGTTGTACTGTACATGGATGCGATTTTAAATAGTAATGTAAATCACAAACTTTTGCAACAAATTTCATTATTTGAAGAGTAAGTAGTTCTCTATGACCATAGCTTTCGAAGCATCCTTCAAGTCAAAATACTAATACCACTACCAACTTCCCAAGCAAATGACAGAAATTATTAATTGATAATCCGAGCTGAGGAATAATGTGAACTTGTAAATTGTACATTAGGCTTCCTCCACGACATATTCTATAAAAAAGAGCCATATGCTCGTATTTATATGAAAAGCACTATAGCCCAAATAATTCAAAAATAAAATGGATCCCTGAGAAACATTCATTAAACACACATAGGGATTTATGCACATTATTACCATGATGTGCGGCCTAGCACTGATAAAACAAAATTAAAAAGTGACGGTAAGCACTTTAAGACGCTCGAAACCACATCTATTATCTCAATAACTCTTTCACTTTCGTTGAATAAAATCCTATTGTAGTGCAACTGTGTACCAAAACACGGCGTCGAAGATTAAGAACAAGTAATTAACATGTTCAGTTTGATCCAGAAGGAATACTACACACCGCCAGAATTGAGGAAAACAATCCCACCAGTATCTTCGGTATTTTTGTCGAAAATCTTCGTTATGGCTTAATTTTATCACCTGAGGGGGATCGTTTGTGATAGGCCGTCATATTTAACAAGGCCAGGCCTTTGAACAAGGCAGGGGATGTGTTTAAGAACCAGCCACTAATATAGAACCACATTTGGCGCTTCTAAGCTTATTAGCGGTCTATGAATATAATTTTGTAGGTTGACAACTAGTAAATGCGCTACTATGCCGATAGTAGCTTACTAAGGAATCTATGAATACGGCCGCTTTTAAAGTTCAGTACTCCGTTCGTCAGCTGGGACGATAGGTTGTGGTCCCCCTTGTTGTCTGTCGGGGGCGGATTTCCGTCGTTCCTTCTGCAACTCTCTTCAGTCTTAAGCCGATGCCCCTCTGTCAAATTAAATGACAAAACATTTGACAAACCGGTTAGAACACAGTATTAGGAGAAAGAGAAACAGTATTAAGAAAATCTAACTTCATTCTAAGATTTCGATTGACTGGCCAATGATTTGGAATCGAACTACAATTTCTTCAAATTCTGTCCATTATATGATACTCAAACCCTATTCATTAGCTATTTTGTCAACAATTTTGACCGTGGGAGAGCGGCTTTACCCGAAGGACCCTCACCCTCCCAGTTTGAGGCAACGATTCATACCGTAAAAAATTGAACTGCTAAGAGATTAAAGGTAATTCATAACTAACTAATTCAGCATTCCCAACGATTCAGAATTTTGTCGTTCGATACGTTTTCTCCAACTTAAATTTTCATAGAATTCCGCAAGACATAAAACACACATACTTAAATTCGGAGTCATTTTTGGGTGTAGAATCCAATCTGAGGGCATCACTGTGGAAGGTTGGCTATTCACTGAGGCGACCTACAAAAGAGATCATTTGCACCCTTAGGGATAACAGGCGTAGGACAGTTTAAGGAGGGATTATTTGGAATTATGGAGGAAGGTTATAGGAGAAAGAAAGGAATAAAATGCACATAAAGACAGAAATATCTCTTAAGTAATTAAATCTGTAATTAAATCGAAATTAGAAGCTCTCTCACTGCTGGATCGTTATCACAGGACCTTTTTCCATTCTGCATTTCAGCGTTTTAGTGTTTTGAGGAAACTTCTCAAAGACGGAGTAGTTCCGGAAGAGTTGTCTGAAGCGACAATGAATGCGCGCGAAAAATTCTTATAAAATTTCCAATAATTCTTCCGACAAATGTGCAGCTTAAGAGTTGTTTTCTCCCCTCGTGAGATAAGGACTTGCATTAAAAATCAGGAGACTGGTCACTGCCCAAGGGATAATGAGATTTTTGGGCGATGTCAATCAGGAGAAAAAATTAGTACCTACGCTCCTAAATAGAGTAATAAAATGGTGAGCAAAAAGATACTAGGTAGGAGGTGCAATACAAACACGCGGGTGTTACCGTTAAACAGAATGGTACAATAGTGGCATAACTATCACATGGTACATCCCGAATAACCTATTTCCTCAAAAATAAATATTTTCGTACATTTTTCCAAATATACAGATCCTGTGCACTGACATTGCTACCTTAATCTCGCGAAGAAGAATAAATAGGCTACGGAATTGCACGCCTCAAATGAATGAGAGATATCACCGGTAATGGTTCTTACCAATTTCTCTTTCTCCGAATGAGAAGCTCCTCAATTTACCCAGCAACAACGACCTTGCATTCCGGCGACCTTGATTCGTTGTGTTGTCTCATGGCAATAGCGTCAAATTCTAGTTGATCAAGACTAACAATAATAATAATAATAATAAAACGTCTTTAAATTGCAAGGCGTTAATTAATTAAGACCCCCCTCACTGCATTTAATTGCTGGGGATCTATTGCCTCGAAGGAAGAGTTAACAGGAACTGTGAAAAAAAGAGATGTAAATTCAACGATTACTAGAACATTCAGGAAAAATGCCTAGGATTGATAATAAGAGGCTGACTTAGATTCCGAAAAAACTCATGGCACGAGAATATTATATATGAGGGAAAAGTGTATAAGAGGGAAAATTCGATTGCATGGGCACTCGCACGTCATTCGTAACCGAATGCTGCTGAAAATTCATGAGCGGCTCAATTCAGAGCAGTTACAACTATAGCCCGTTCTTGCCCACAACCTGTCCCCAGCTGAGCGGCGAGGGACTATGTAGATTTCTCACGCGGACGAAAACATTTTTCCTCACAGTGGGACAAAATACGGTGACAACAAATTCAGCACCCAGGATATACCTTCCATCACTAGAGAGGGGAAGAGGGTGGGCAGGCGGGTTGAGACTGGATATCATCGAAATTGAATGGATAGGTAGTCAGACAGGAGTACTAGCTGTCATTGCTCTAAAAAGATTTTTACTACAAACACCACAATACTACATGCAAGGTTCACTTACCACAACTCAGAAATCATATAGCATGTACATTTATGCAATCCACATTTTTTAAATTATTAAAATACGGCCTATTACGAAGTGCATGCCTAGCGAAGGTACACCCACAGACGCAAAGTGGTGAAGAGGCTTCCTGGAACGCTTCACTCAAGCACGTCCCCAAGAGAAAGCAGTACTCGAGTGGACGGAAGTGACGTCTCATCTGGACCGCTTCTGCAGAGCGTTCCTGTGGGCGTGGCAAGTATTGAGGAAGAGAGTGAATGAGGGATGAGAGGACATGCGTCCGCTCGCACCCACCTGCCAGGGACATGTGCTCTCGCGGCCCCATGGACCGACCACATCCGGCCCACCCGGCACAGCGCCCTGTATATGTCCCCTCTCTTTCGCACAACCCCCCAACCTCGACCACCTTCCATCCAGAGACCCGCTAAACAAGAGGGAATGATGCATCAAGGGGGACAACTTAAACATCCCAATCCGCGAGCAACGTCATCATCGCAGACATTTCTTCCCTCATGAGAATAAAATTAGGGTACTACATGCTGCAGAACGGACAAATGTCTCTTTTTTTTACGCGAACGATAAGGGACCATAACTGCTGCCAATTAGACTTTTTAACTAGGTTTTTCGATAGGTAGTGTAGCTCTTAGTAGTAGTAGTAGTACTACCTAATACTTGTATCGTAATCTGCTCGTCTCGTCTACGTATCCATCTCCTAGTTTCTGGTTTGACTGCGCACTGTTCTCTTGACTGCTTTGTGGTCTGCGCCTAGTGGCTAGGGGAACGTGCGAGGTCCGGATTTGAACTGGGACGGGTGTTGCATGCCTGTTGTGGAATTACCCCGTGGGGGCTTGCACGGTACTTCGTAGATGCAGACGTAGAATATTAAAATTACGCCATCGATACGGCTATATGCACGGTAATAGAATAATTTTCCTAAAACCCGTGACTATAATTTACCTAATAACCGCCGGGAATTCCTTTCTTTCCACTCCCCCTCCCACTATTACCCAAACATTCTCCTCCCCCCCTCCATCACTCTATTCAACACGTCATCACCCCTCACCTCATCCTCTAGCCTCCTTCACTTTTCTAGCCTCCTTCACTTTTCTAGCCTACTTCACTTTTCTAGCCTCCTTCGGTTTCCTTCAATCAACGTTCTCAACAAAAAAAGTCAAATGAAACAAATATTCAATTCAATTGATATTCCAATTCTATTCACCTCTCTTTAGAGACTAGAAAATAAAAACAGGATTTTAGGAATAAAAAAATCTTCGCGCGATGAAAATTAGATCTGGTGTACGGGAGAGGGAGCCGAAGAACATTTTAGTAAAACAAATGAAATCTGACGGAGCCGTATTGACGCTTGCTTACAGGTTGTGCACCAAAATAGTAGGTGTAGTTACTTTTTAACACTGATAGAAATAAAGCGAGACTGCGACAAAAATTACTGGTCCACACTCACTTGTGCTCATTAAAAAGAATGCACGCTTGGGAAGTTTTCCTTTCAAACATTTCAGAGCGAAATGGTTACTTAGAGAAGAGGTTTTGAGTCAAGTGAACGAAATGTATTTCGATACAGGCCTTGGAACTTATTCCTCGGGTCGAGTGCACCTGGGAGTGAGAAGCATTGTGCTGGTACTCAGTGACTCACCGAGCCGAAAAGTGCGCTGTGAAAATATACTCGCCATTGTGAAACTTGCCAACCACTGCCAGCCAATTAATGGCACCAGAAACTTTCATACAGCTGGAAAAAATCCGAAAAAGATACAAATTGGCAAATTTGTTTTTCAAACGCATTAACTTCCAGTAAAAATAGGAAACCACGGCCTAGTTACGAAAGCGCTATCGCCCATTTATTGATGAATAGAGACTTAATGGGCACCATGCCTCAACTTTGTCATTATTCAGACAGTTAAGATCGCTTCGGCATACAAACAAACTTTATTAATCCAAACGAGAAATTTCGGTGGGGAACTCAAAACTTTTGCGAGCCCGGAACACGGTGCCCATCGTAGCCGGCCAGGATTATTCTTTCTAAACATTCCTCGCCCCAAGACAAGCCAACAGCTCGCCTTTAAAAGGAGGATCAATAAACGGTTTCAACTTCTTCCCATTTTCTTACACGATCACTCCCTTTTCCACTCCATCTCCTGCATTCTCGGAATTTTTCGGTGAGAATTATTTCTCTGATTCGATTGTCCGATTCAAACACACCCAAGAGAGACCCACACCGCCACAGCTTTCCGAAAATCCATCACAACTTAATGTGGCTGGAGCGATTTTTGTATGTGTTCAGATTTGCGTGAAACTTTGCATATGTGTCCTTATTAGTAATATCTATCGATAAAAGTGAAAAAAACTGCATTCTACCGATTTGGTTTCCTGGCAATTCAAAGATATTTTAACCAGCACTCTTATGGTACACGGCATATATTTTGAAATAATTCGATTGCTTATGTACAGATTTTCTCCTAAATGCGAAATAATACGTTTCATATTATTATAATAGCTGCTAACAAATATCAAGGTATCAAGGTGCCGAGTTAGAAAAGCGTATTTAGATATGATTTTCTCGTAAATTTCGAATTTCGCGCCGAAAATCCAAGTCAAAACTATGCTTTAATTAAGGCGAAAATTTGAAATACAACTCTTGCATCATATACATTACTGCATGTATGGTAATTTCCAACGTATAAACTGGTGTACTTAAGTGAAATGTGGTCCAAGAATATTTTTTTCGACTTGCTTGAAAAGTTATTAGAATGTGCCTTCAACGACTCACGATTACCGCTCCAGCCACCTTAATGCGCTCGAACGTTTCACTGCATCCCCTGTGCGTGCGCCGCTATTCTTCAGAATTGATTCAACTCAATAGAAATTCACTTGAGTGGAGAAACTCGTACAATTGAGTGCAATCCAAAAAACTAAAGAGGTAAGAATCTGAGATCAGGGCATCGGTATGAGATTTATATGAATTAATAAGAATGGTCAAAGTAATATGAAGTTTTACGGAATCCCATACATTTGATACATCAATACACATTGACAGGTGCTCAACAACGAACACATCATTCGATTTCCCGTTGATGATGGTTTCGGGCGTTACTTGGTGGAATTCCTTGATATCAGGGGTAGAATAATTAACACTGCAGTTCCACATGATAATAGATTTATCGACAAGACAGGTTTCGCCGCACAACAGTATCTTCAGGATGGCAGGATACCTGAAGACGCTGCTCTGCGGCGAAATCGGGTGCGTCAATAAATCAATTACCATGTAAAATTGCAGCGTTACTTCTTCTATCCCTTAGATTTCCTCTTCAGCTTATCAAATAATTATTAACTTCGATATCAAAGCTATATTCAAACGCGTAGCAAGAATGTGTGATAATTCCTATCTCCCTGAACAGTTCTGGACGGTGTGTCTGGACGGTGGGTAGATCGTACGGCAGCTGATCGGGGATCCCAGGTTCGAATTCGGGCGAAGTCTCTCGGGACGAGTCTTAAGGAGGTTCCGTGGTTTCTTTCAACTCAAGAGAATTCGACGAAACTTTCTGGAAATATTACTTTTGTTCTCTTGAAGCTACCTGATTTTTTTCAGAATTATTTGCCGCAGATTTCTTAAGATATTTGAACGAGAGGTGGACATGAAATTACACGGGTTCTTATGGGAACGAAAGGCTTTATTCATCAGAAAGAACCTTTTCTAATTATTCAATGTACAATAATGTATATCATCTGTAGAAAAATGTATAACAGATTTTTACTCCGAGCGCTTGAAGCCTCGTGAACGTTGCGGACGATATGAAATTAGCACCGCACGAGTAAGGTGTAAGTACTTGAACGTGGATGGGTAACTTGCAGGAAGCAGAAGAAAAGGCATAAGGACCCATGCACAATTTCATGCCCAATTCTCGATCAAATATCTGAAGAACCCTGCGGCAAATAATTCTGAAAATTTGCAGGTAGCTTTAGAACAATATTATTATTATTAATACATTCAGGAAGTTTAACTGAATCTTCTTAAGTTGAGTGAAACCACCGATCCTCCTTAACTAGACATATTTCGAACAATTTTCTTGGTAGGTACCAGTAACTCCATAGAGGCCACAAGTGAGGCGGCTCAGAAAAGGAAATGGCCAACCTATCACAGGATTTGTGAATTCCAGACGCCGTACATAGCTCTATCCTTACAGATCAAAGAAACCTAAGGAATCATGACTTTGGTACCACGTTTCATCGAGTTCTATGCACTTTATCCTTCAAGGATTTATTCCAGTGTAAAAAAGTGGCAAACGTTAAAAATATTCACATTCACTAGAAGTTTTGATTGAAAATATAATTCTTTTAATCGAAAAAAACTTCAGAGTGTGCATAACAGAGGGATAATAATTTGGTAATAATAAAAATTAGGGCCAGGTACAAAATAAGTGAAATAAATGGCGGTACTATACAGAACTCGTTTTACAATGTAAAATCCAATAATGGGCATTTTCGAAACACTATATGGAAAGATAATTTGGGTGATATGCCAAAATATTTAAGAATTCAACTTTAATCATATGAGATTATGTACAGGAACCAATCATTAGATAACTGAATGTCCTCAATCTTCGTTTGCGTTTCGAAATATCCCAGTTTTTCGCCAACTCTGATTGTATGCTTAATTCATTTTATTGACAATACTGCGGGGAAAGTACGTGCCCTCATTGATTCGGAAGAGTGCTAATGAGCTCGCCAATTCGCAATTAACACTGTCTTGCTAACTTATGTCACGCTAACAATGGGAGCTGGGTGAGAGGAGACCAAGGAGGTTAAAATGAAATGGAGTAGGCATGACCGTGAACGCTCATGGGTGAAAGTGAAGCAAGAATAGGGGTGCTTGGGAAGGGTTTTGTGCCGAGTAGGTGTTGCCAAACCAGTCACAAAACATCACCTTGCCCGTGGTTTTTAACTTAGGTTTGACGAAAATCGAACGCGACCACCGGGCGCGTAAGCCAGAGGAAGGTCTAAACTGTGCCGACTGCAATGGCGGAATTGGCTTCAAGAATCAAGTGGTATGTCGCCTCCATTTCTTTTCTAACCTCCTTGGAGGAGACCAAGGACCACCTTCCCTTTCGCGTGCGAAGACGGAACGAAGATGTTCCACAGGTTGCAGCCGTCTCCCTCACACACGCAGGCAGGGCGTGAGGAGAGGCTCACACCGCCGAAAATCAACTAAGAATGCGGGGATTCATAATTAAAGAAATATAAGCCTATACAACGCAGACTGCTTCACAGGCTTTTCGTCGACTGCCCTTAACAAAGTGACGAGGCTTAAAGCCTGCGCCAAACGGTACTGAATCCTTCACAAATTCGTCGACAGGACGAACAACTATGAGAACTAAATAGTACATATACCTGGAATCGAGTCAACAGAAGAATGGCTTATTCCAATGCATAAGAGCACATGTATGACCCAGAGAGAATCACTGAAATTCGGAAGAGTGGTGAAATTTGCCATGAAAAAATCATTTGAGTTGACCGGGATTCAAACACGGATCTCCCAATTGATTACCAGTTACAACACCAAGCAATCTTAATTGAAGACGAATATCAGCGGGCGTTTATACTAACAAGTTGTTCCCGCACCCAGTCTGCATTATAGCACAGGAGACACTGTTGTACATGGCATGCCACGGTTGCGGAAAATAAACACAACATTTTCGCTTTAGAACGACGAATTTTAGACAATTTTCCAGTCTTTGCGATTGCACAAACGATGTGTTACGCTCCCTCTTGAGTGTTCATGAGTGTATTTATTTTCCTCCTAAAAGGGAGCGCAAGCGTAGCTACGAAAGGTGTAATCGTGGAATTTACCACGAAACAGCACAATTATGGCGAGAAAAAACAATCAAGATTAATTTTCTGAGACGATATGATTAATTACAATAGGTATGTTCCCATTGTTTGACGCGATTAGAAATAAAGACAGTAGCCTATACAAAATTCCCATAAACCGGAACCCGTAATTCCGCAAGACCATTCCCGTTGGGTTTTCTACTCAGGCCATTGCTGTAATATTTTGCGAACCGACTCAGGGCCGCACCGGCAGTAAGTTACGGAGCCAACCCACGCTGTCTTTTCGCTTACACTGCAAAAAAGGCAATCACTCGTAACGTGTGCATTCTGGGGGGCGTGCCAATGAAGACGGACTTTGCGAGAGGCGCGACTCGACTCTTGGACGACCGCCCGATAGTAATAACAAACACCAGTGACCCACTTCGGCGACAAAAACCCAATTCCACAAGCCAACGCAAAGAGATGCCGCAGTCCCAGATAAAAAAATAGTGTAGCAACTCCAATTAAAACACAGAACTAGGTATTAAAAAAAACCATTTCCGATCAATTGTGTTCGGCGAAGAGAGTCTAAAAAAAAACTGTGATAACATCAACAACGTCAAAATCCTATCATAAGACCTTAAATGGGAATCAATATCACGTGGGTATAAATATCTTTATCGTTCAGTAACGCCAACATTTGTTCTCATGACACCAAAAACAATATTCCTATCATCATGAGTGGAAACAGGTTGCTCAGAAGGCAGCCTAATTTGCAGTCTTATATCCATTTTTAATAAAAAACTTTGTACTTTTCCACACTTTATTAAAAAATCTGCGAATGGTTTCACCATAATATGGCATCTTCTGGCACATTCTGAAGCTTAGTTCATACAATATATACCCAGAGAAAGTTAAAAATGGTGGGGGTTGGTTTGAAATGGTGGAGAGAGGAGCAGATGGGCGGTGGTTGGTGGGCATGGGCAGAATGAGAAGGGGTGGTGGAAAATTGCAAGAGGAAAGGAAGGAAAGTGAATCGGGGGAGGAGTAGAAGGCCACCAAGTTATACCGTTTTCTATTTTTAAAAAGCTTCAGAATGTGCCAGAAGATGCCATATTATGGTGAAACCGGTCGCAGTTCTTAAATAAAGTGTGGAAAAGTACAGTTTTTTTATTAAAAATGGATATCTATCACTTCCACGAAATCAAGCCTGAAACAATCAAATTGATGCAGTCTTATAGCGTAAATGAGCTCATCTCAGTAAAAAGCATACTACATATTCTAGGAACCCTTTCGTGATGTGTAACGTAGTCACGGGGAGGTGGTTTCGCGGGCAAAGGGTGGCGCGACGCCAGCTCCCCTTGCTGGATGAGGGCGAACTTGACGGAGACGAAAAGGCGGATGTGCCGGCTCCGCAACGGATCTCACGATCTCTGAGAAACTCCGGTGACGAACACAGAGCAACGAATCACGTCCAATCCGACAGGGCATACAACGCCGAAACAAAAGAACGGTCTTAAACACCCCTTTAGCGCCAAGTTTAAAACAAATTATCTACTTCTCTACTAACAATCATTAATAAAGGTGAATCACCGATTTACTTAGATTTCAGTTGATTTGGAAGTAGTTGGTGGATATAACCTCAGAAATCAACATCCTCACACGGTTCCTCTCTTCAACTCAGTATACTTCTAAGGTTATAACAATTGATGTTTTCATTTATAGTTAATAACATATATATAGTATCACATATAGCCACGACCTTGAGCAATTAGGAAATTTTTAGGCTTGCATCGCGTGTCTGCTGCATGTATTCCAAATGGGGGAGCCGACGGGCCGCGCGAGAGAAAATTGTAAATGTTTAAATATTTATAAAACACGCATTTATGAATTTTCACTAAATTTTATTTTTGGAATAGTTAGCTGGGTATGTTTAGATTACGAAAAAAAAGTTTCGGCCGATTCTGAGATGAAGTATTTGGAAAAGTTTATTAACAATTTTTTAAACATTAGTAATTAACAACAATAGGGTATAGAAGAAAATATATACATGAAATATGAAATTAGGGTATACAAAAAACGAAAAAATGGATAAAGAGTAAGTTTAATGACTAAACATTACGTTTCCGATAATTTTGCCAATTTCCTTCTCAAAGCGCTTTATTTAACGGCCTCCAAAATGTTGAACTTAGCATGCTGCCATCGGGCGTTCATTCAAGTACCATGTTCAAGAGCTTTCTCCCCGAGTATGTGCACAAACGTATGCATTCAAGGTCGCACTTAGGATTTTGAGGTCCCTGGCGCGATCATGAATACTCACCCCCTGCCACACACCCCTGAGGTGGCTTTCAGGGTATTTTGTAGATGTTGATGGAGTGGGGCCAGATAGATAGTAAAAATCGGAATAAATCGGAAAATTTCAGGAGTTTTCAGTCCTTTACTTTCTAAGTTCGTGAATGTCACTCATTCTTGGAGGAAACATTAAATGTGAAGGAATCACTGTTTGAGTATCATGGAATGAATCATTGCTATAAGTAGGCAGGTGAAATTTTATCTTCTCCTGTTCCCCCTATGACAGTATCATTATTTTCTCACCGAAGGAGAGATACGTAGCCCATTCTTAAAGAAAACACAAGAGAATATCAAAGATAACTGATTTTTGAGCTCTGCAGGGTACATAGAAGACTGATTGTATCAATTAATAATTAATTAATTATCCATTTTATCCCTTTGCCCAAGTTTTACAGCAAAATCTTTTCGCGGAATTGCATTGGCCCACTTCTTCAAAGCTTCTTGGTTCCAGGGCACCAGGAAGACGTGCACCTTTTCCGTGTTGCTGTTGTACCCCGAGGTACAACCTGCTGCAGTACAATGACGACCAGGCATAATTTTTAAGATTTAGACAATCTTAAAAATACCTCAAAAACTTTTATTATTAAGACACTGAAGATCACCAAAATATCCCCTCGTCATCGCGCTCTCCAACGTAAATCAAGGCTACTAATATAGTCCAGTCAATGAAGGGATTGTAGACGACATGGAGGAGGACAGAGATGAAACTTCAGGGATAGGGCTGATAGGAGGTAAACATACTAGAGGTCCCCCGCGCCTACGAGGTGAGCCCCCCAAACGGGGGAACCGCAGAAGGTCCCTCTATTGGTTTTTCAGTTATATGTCGAAAACGGTGCGTCGTGACGAAAAAGTTACTCTTTTAAAAATTAAAGCAGGCAAAATTTCCTACAATTTCGACTTACCATTTATTTATTTTGACAAAATATACAGACATAAAAATAATATTAATCCCTGGCAAATCGGGAAAGAGCGATGAGCGATTATCTTCCGAAATAACGGAATTTCCCCGAAATATAAAATTACTGTAACGTTTGACAAATTGAAGATAAAATATTAAATAATATCTCATTTAAAAGGTATTTACATTATCTTCAACTTTACACGGAAGAACTTTGCAGTAAAACTAAAAGCTGAGCTGCTAAAATGAAAAGTTTGTTGAAAAACGTGAGATTAGGCATTATGCGCAAAACATTTGCAACTTTAGATAGCTAATATCTCCATAACTACGAGTGGTAGAAGAACATGCATGGGATATTATCTTGTAGTAACTTGCGTCAGCTTTAATTTTAAAAAGAGTAACTTTTTCGTCACGACAAACCGTTTTCGAGCTATATCCGAAAAACCGAAAAAGGGACCTTCTGCGCCTCCCCGTTAGCGGGGCTCACCTTGTTGGGGACTTTTAGTATGTTTACCTCCTATATGCTTCAAAAACAACCCTGAAGTTTCGTCTCTGTCTTCTTCCATATCGTCTGCAACCCTTTTGAGCGTTCATTGACTGGATTAATAGGGCGAGTAGTTCACTGCCATCTTGAATTCTGTTCACTGCCATGAGTTCTGCCGATGCAGACAATAAGGGTGAAGAAAATTTTCGGCAGTTTCCAGTCCTTTACTTTTTATGTTCATGCATAAGGACACGCTTGAATATTTCAGCGGGGTAGTCCGGGGCCTAACTTCCGATAGGATAGCACTTTCTCGCTTCTTTAAGGCAAGAATTACTTCATACTATTCATATTCCTATACTATATATTCATATTTCCTTTAAGGGGTCACACGAAAAGATAAGTGCTTCAATGCAGCGAGATCGTCTTATGGAGAAATAGATAAAAACAAGTACAACAATTACACAATACATAAGACGAAGACAATGTAGACTATGCTTAGAGTCCTATTAAACATAATGGAGTCCGGCGTCTAATCCTTTGTCAAGAGCTAAAATATACACAATACTTTGAGGCGAAAGTGGCAATGGCATATAAAATGTAGACAGTGTACTCATTAGCAAATTCCATGCCAAACAACTATGAAAGACATTCACCTCAGCGGGACGAATTTGGAGGATTTGGCCTAAGTTCTTCATTAAAAGCCCACTTCAAGAAGACGTTAGAGCAGTCTAAAACTAATAGCTATATTTAAATTCCAAATAAAAGGGATATGTACACGAATTTAGAAAATAATAACAATGATGAAATGAAATAGAAGGAAAAATAAGATACAAGACCGACTCCTAACGATTAATGAAGAACTGAGAGAGAGAGAAAACATTTAGTGGCGTAATGCACACCCTCATGACGTTGTAAGTAAGAACGCATAGCCTTAATCAATTGAGGTAAATGAAGGATACCCGTACACAGTACGCCAAATGGCATCCGCAATCGGATTTAAAAAAAAGAGCAGAACAGATAGAGCCACCCGAATACAATGGGGGGAAATGTGTGGTGCAAGGAGCGGAGGGCAAGGGGAGGTATAAAATACACGCCGAAAGAAAAAGATTAAATTATGCTCCGGGTCGCGAGAGAGAAATACTCTGCAAAAATAAATGAAGACGTAAGTGGAAAGGTCGGAGGGAGAGAGTGTTGGGGGCCTCCACTCACGGAATGAGAGGTGAAATATTCACGGAGAGGACGAGGGAGCGTTATAATTTCACAACGAGCAAGGGGCAATTCGCTCCAGGAGGACCGTGGGGGGGTTGAGGGTTGAGCGGGGGTTGGGAGGGGAAGATGTTCAGCCCCGTAGTTGCCTTATGCACGCACGGACATAATACGTCTCTTAACTCGCGGGTTCATTTCGCATTCTTAAGGTCAGAGTGGAGAGAATGTCTCCTTGGAGACGAGGAGGGGGGGGGGGGTGTTGTGGGGGGCGGTGGGCAGATTGGGGGTGGAGTGGTTAGGAGGCGACTCCTCTCGTCGAGAGAGCAGCAGCAGCAATGTCTCTCCCTCCAATGTGGGGCACTACGAAGTACAAATATCACCACTCTCGTCGACATGATACGAGATGCCGAAATAGTAAGGACGCACAAGAAATCCACGCCATCATCATAATCAATCGCGGCGAAGATACTAGCAAGCAAAGAATAGGTTACGAGGACTACACCGCGAGGGTTTTATCAAAATAAAAGGTCTCATCATCGCACAAGATAAATGAGAATAATTTAATGTATAAAAAATACTTTTTTTAACCACGCTTATATTCAAGTGTACTAAAAAGTAAAATATTTTATTCATAAAAGAATCTAGTAATCGACTTTGTAATCACTTATAATACGATTCAAATACATACCAGTTCAATTTTATTTTTCTGAGATGCAAAAACATAGATCCTATGGTCTATCAGCGGATCTTACATTCTAGACTTCGATCCGAGAGCACTTTTTATACTTTTTAGTCTTTTTAGAAATAGTGCAACGGTTCTTTGAAATTTAAATCATTAGCATTTCTTCTCTCGCTGTAAATGCTAAAATGGTGGTAGCACTGAATTGCAACGGCGCTGACTGCGAGTAGACAATGTGATGCGGGTGGCGTCATGTTAGGATAAGGAAATATAAATTGTAAATCAATTTATTTTAGTATATCAAATTGCTAATTAGTGAATTTAATAAGTGATTCAAGTATTGTCATCGTGATTAAGTAAGTGCGCCAAATTTCAGCTCGATTGAACGTTGGGAAGTGGGTTAGATTTCGATTACAATATTCCATCCAGAAATACAACAAACAAACAGGGCAAGTTAAAATTCATTAATTCATTCAAGTATTCTACCAGCTGATTGGTAGGTTCTTGGACAGTCCCCATTCTGCATCCCAACCTCATAGTCATTGTATTGCTTTCCTTCCTAAGGATGGCCCGTTATTAGATCCCTCTTCAATTCTTCATATCTTCTACCTCCTCTAATTTCGTCCAGAATTCCTATCCTCTTCAGTTCTTTGAGAAGCCGTTCAAGTTAAAATAAGCGTGGTAAAAAGAAGTAAAAGTCAGAAACATTTGGGATTGCAACCAAAGTGGAAAAATCACGTAGGCTAGGAAGATTCACCGCGGGGAGAATAACCCAGAAGAAAGTTCAACTAGCGGCCGAAAACGCTCTAGGAAGAACTAAAGAATTTTACCAAAACATGATGAAGCAAGCGAGTCCAAGGAATTATTTAAAAAAAATAGCAGGGAAACATGGGAAGCAGAAGAAGGAGGAGGAGGAGGAATTGTGACGCCAGATAAAAGGATGGAGAATTTATGAGCGGCTCGAATCACCGATGAGGAAGTCGGACGATGACTGAAGGCGGAATGACATGGCTGAAAAACGCAAGGAAGTGAACGAGGGCCTCGTAGGACGTGGACACGAGACGTTTTAAGATCCTCCTGAGGACGATAATAAAGTGAAGAATGAATATGGACCACAACAGACGAGGGGCAAACACTGAAAAGCACAATAGCGTATCAAGAAGATGCACTTGAACGGCGAAAGAAATGAGCTACTAACGAGAGCACAGAGAGAACTCCTTACAGCCAACCTCAAAATTGATAACTGCTGACATCACGGAACGTGAACACCATGCACCACAGCGGAGGAGCATGAGACGGCGGTGCTCTACTCCACGTTGCCCCGTAAATTACCTGAGAGAGCATTTCATCCTAACTGTAGTGTTTTGCATTCACATGCTCCCCACAAGCTTCAGAGAAACACGTCAATTAAAATGCAGACAAAATTAACACATCTCTGGGCAACTGCAGAAAAAACTGCAATTTTCGAAAAGAGGAAATAATAAAATTTCATATAAAACGAAAAGTAGACGCAAGCCATCGATGGAAACCATTTAGATATTTTCCTGAAAAACCAAATAAGGTACACCGTAACAACGAAGATATTACAAGTTCAATTAGTGACTACATAGTTCATCACTTAGAAACATGAGCTCTTAAAGTCCACTACATTCCGAGATGGAAAAAGTTTCAAGGGAATAGCCATGGCAATCGGTGCTAATGGATTGCTTGAGGAATGGAATCTATTCTTATATATACGTACAAAAAAAGTTGGACAGCTCTAGTCAAAAACAGACAATTTCCCCAGGAGTTGGCTACCCGATCGTATCCTTTTCAATCGTCCACTACGGTAAACCTCGTTAATTTAGCGTAGCGGTAGTGCAACACAACAAATTTTAACACCATGTCGTCTGCAACACGAAAACACCTCGGGGATGATCATATATACACCCTTGCCACATTAAAATGGCTGATTTCGATAGCTTGGTCATGGATTTAATAGTGTAACACTTTCACTCTATTACAATATTTCATACGCTTACAGTTAAATTGTCACGGTACACCTGCAAAAGCAATATCCAGCAAGCTTTTAACAAGTGAGAGTGAAAATAGAAACTACTTTGCATCACGTTAACAATGGAAACGCAAAATAAATAAATTGCAACTTCTCTAGTAATAATATCGACGGAATGAGGACCACTTTGAAAATGGCGTCATAACTGGAGGCTAATCGATATAGAGAGAAAAACGGAAGAGGTAGATGATGGTGACGTAAAACAGTAACGCATCAATTAATCTTGAAGAACGAAGAATGTATAGCATTGGAATGTCCGCTCCTAAACGGAAGAGAAAGTTGACGCACGTCACTAGAATGCGCGCATAAAGAGATTGTTTCTTCCCGGAGATTAATCACTGAAATCAGCCGTAAAATCTGAGTACAGTCTCCAGAGAACAGCAGTCCTGAAAGGAAGTTTTCCGCGAATGGAATGGTGGAGAGATGGGATCACTTCACCCAACACGCAGTTCCTCACTGCTTCACATTTACTGCAAAATGAATATCAAGTCAAAATCGAAGAATTATGAATCGCAATTTTCAACTCGCATACTAATTCGCTCATAATGATTGCCACATAAATATATGAAGACCGGTCTTTTCAACAGAGTTCAGCAATAATTGAAAAGTACACGGGCAACGTGAAATTAGACATGAACTGAATGAGATGTTTGCATCATGGGATATGCAAACCCACCATCTACAGCAATTTTGTAATGGACAGTGACGTAGCCATGGGGTCCGGACCTCCCCCCCTTCCCCGATATTATTAATTTATTTTTAAGAAGTTAAATTAAAGGAGAAAAGGAGAAAGTAATATTTGCTTTTTTACTAAGAATTTAGAATTCCTTTATTCTTCAATCTGAACAACTTTTGAAATAAATGCCTATGTTAACAACTTTAAAAACTATGGGCATAGTATTTTTTCACAAGTTTCTAAAGCTTTCTTTTGAAAATCTATAAATATCGGCTGTCACACCTCAGTCGCCATTGCAATCTTAATTGCCTAAACAAACAAATTTGCTCAAAATTTTCAAAATGTTCACTCCCTCCATTCCCCCACGGCAACATGGACCCCTCCCTCCCCAAAAAACCAATGGTGCGTTTAAGAGGCACCAGCCTCTTACCCATCCCATCACCAGCCAGCCCATCACCAGCCAGCCACGATAAGAAGGAATTACTTGAACGTGGATGAAAATTTGCCCGAGTTGAAAATTAAAATTAATACCCCACATCAGTGACCCATTAGCAACTGTAAATGACTTTCGAATGTGGGTGAGCGATTGACACTGGAATAGAATACCTGGCCCGGATGAGAAAACGAAGCGTATTCAAAGTACTGTCATGAACCACTATTATTGGTAACAAACACCTTCAGGTAAAATTGATTGATGACGCCCTGACGTCGAAACCATGGTCGTAGCTACATAAATTTCATGTGGAAATACTAAGTTTAAATTTATTCAAGACACCTTCAGGTAACAAAATTCCAAATAGTTCCTTCATAATACAGGACACACAAGATCAATAGTCAATGGTTTAGGACGTTGGTTGAGGAATGGCACCTCTAAGCACGTTACGCCACAACCCAACCTGGTAAAAAAGGACACTTTTTTATTTCCAACCCCAATTCCATTTTCTAAATAATGTCTTTTTCTCACAATTAATGCTTAACTTCGCAAATAAGGCAGAGTAACCGTGTTTGTCGTTCCCCATTGCTTTAATAAGAAATCCGATATACTAAGGGGCAAGAGGTCACATTCCTTAAGCAAAGCAAAGCGTCAAAAGATGGCACGACTCGGCGTGGAATCTCGCATAGCTTCCGGCGGCAGTAGAACGGCGAATTCGCAGCCCGTTTTAATAATTAGTAGACGGCACCGAGAGCGGCGCCACCATCGCGATAATTCAAATCTTTCCGCCACACTCGCCAATAATCCGTTTTCTATTCCCCATCTACATTGAGGCGAGGGGACTTCACCACCCCCACCAGCGCAGCGCCCCCGATTAACTCAATTTTCCACTTGCGACTAAACGTCCCCCCAAATCACATGAAATAGCAGATAACTCAATCAAAGGGGAAAGTAACGAACGCCAGTTATGCTTCCAAAATTCCGTGAGTCAGTTTATATCGCTTATTATCTGACATCGGAGAGGTTGGACGAGATGAGAAGTGAGTCGTAAAAGAAAGAACATCCATCAGAAGATGATGTGCTCTTTGACACATTGGAAATTCGACCGTTAGGCAGAAAATATTAACGCTATTAGTCCTTCAAAAAAGGAATTATAAGAGGAAAATTTCCCCCAGATTCGAAATAATGAGAGGTTGGGAATAATCAAAAGTTGCCAATATGATGCTTACGCGTCTTAGAAAAACTCCCGCAGGTCGATTATGTAGATGGCATAGCGACATCACAGACGGGGGTGTTATAGTTATTACGACCGGCGCTCTGTTTCTTCTGCCTGAAGCCTTACTATGTTTTGAAGCTACTGCTAAGCACGAGATTGTAATAACACGATAGCTAAAATATTTTAGTTTTTTCATAATGTTTTTCCCATTGCTATAAAATATTGCGTTGAAAAGTACTTTCATCATCACCCAAAAAGCACAAAAACATTACTTTAGTTCTTAGCTGTCAATGCATAAAAAATATCTCTAAAAAAACGAAAAACAAGAAAGACTATGAATTCGAAAAATAAAGATACCTGAATACCTGATATACCTTTTGTTGTTAGCAACAAAAGCAATTACTTTTAGGATCACCGCATCGCTGAGAGGAGAAGAAAGTTACTGCGTACGAAAGGGCACAACGAGTAATGGGTAAAAAATGTTTCCACTACGTACCCACATTTTAGCTCTGCTATGAGGGCACCCACACACCCCACAAAATCTAACACAAAAGACCACCAGGGATGCCGACTGTGAAAGGGATTTGCTCGAATACCCTTCAGGTGGTTTGAGCGAGATAATTCCCTAGTCATAATGGAGACCATATTAAAATTTTATTTTTTTATTTCAGCGTCTGTAAGAAGTACGAAATAAATATTGTAATATTAATGGCGCAAAGATATAGTTATATATGACCAAAATTATCAGTAATTAAATAAATAAAGCTACATAAGTCTCTAACTTGACTCATTTTTTTCCCACCGTACGGCTGAAAACCCTTCAAAACAGCAGGGTTTTTTGCGATTCTGTAAAAATTACTGTGGTGAGTAATAGATTATTTTTTATAAATAATTGAGAAAACATGCAATTTACACACCGCTGGTTTCTTGACAAAATCTAGGTGCTAGAAGTTCCTAATTTGTTTAATATTCTCCCTCTGGAACGTACAGCCATCATCTATGCCATGTAAAACAGCTTGTATTTGTAGAAAAATTGCTCGAAAATTAGTTTGGCAAGGATTTGATGTTTTGATATCAATGGAAAGATGAGTTTTTTTTCTTTTAAATGAGGCCAAATTCATCAAATTCTAGGTGAAGTGATTTTTCGCTCAAACTATCTTAAAAGGGTAAAGGAAGGATTCCCTGGCGTTGGATGAAAGAGGATGCGGGAGGGAGGGGAACATTGGAGAAAGACGATAGCTGGGCGGGAAGGGAGTCGAGCGGTGGAGGGGTTGGCGTGCTCTAGGCTACCCCCGCAAGGTCGGTCGGTAGAGACGGTCGTCGGTGGTGGATAGGCTACACAATTCACCTGACTACATCATCATCCACGGACGGACGGAGAGAAACTTGGGGAAGTGTTGGCGTCGAATAAGAAAAAGGGAATATAGGAGGAGGATTTGGATGAAAATATCAACACAGGAATAATAACGAATTTGTGAGCATAGAAAGAAGTCAGTGATGCGTAAAAACCGGGCAGTCGACTAAAGAGTGCAGACCGACGATGACGACGGAAATAGAAACTTGGAGCGAGTTATTTAAGGAAATTCAGTTGTACTTAGTATGTGCTATGAAATGGCTAAGATAAGTTTTTTGCAACGAGTGACACGCCAGAGAGACGTTAGGAAGCAGGCGAAGTAGGCGTCATCGCAAGAGATTTCACCGCACCGCATAGAGCGCCGTTGAGAATTTCAACATTGGAAAAAATATAACGCTTTCAGACAGAGGTCAGCTAACTCTGGTTGGAGAAAAAAAAAACTAATTGTCTTCGTTAAAGCCGTGGATGGAGAAGAAAATTGAGATTATGCAAGAGAATTTTTCTTCGATCATCATCCTTTGAATAGTAAAACGAAGATATAAATTCCAAAACGGTAAGTTCCAGTCAACAAATTTCCCAGGTTTCCAGGGGAACGCCTGCCCGGCACACCATGCGATTCATACTCTACACGTGCTGTTATTCGAATCTCTACCCTGGCGAATGTCGCGGCGAACATTTCAAATGCAATTTATAAATCATTAAAAAAGATTCGTCGGCAAGCACAACCGTCAAAGGTGCCTCAGTGTTCAGTGTATTTGCTCATGATGGAGAATTAAAATAATTATATCAGCCAATTTGTATTTATGTTCACTAAATGATGGCGCATTCCGCTTCTTGTAGCTCGCAACTTGGGCGAGGAAGAACGAAAATCGTGTTCGACACACGTGGGACTGTATAAAGTATCAAGATATTGTACAGAAAGCAGCGGGTTGCATACACGCTCTCACGATAGTCATATAATTAATTCGCTCCTAAGAACACCGACAAAGCTATTTAGTTGAATCTGCAATTCCAAAGTGAAACGTTTTTTTTCCGCGAGAATCATACAAGGTGGAACTGGAAAAGCAGTAGCGTCTAGGCCGCCCAATTAAGATGGTGTTTATCCATTCCCAGCAGTTGTGAGGAAACTATTCAACTATTATAAACCGTAGGCATATGAGCATAGGTAAGCCCTGTAATCATTCTCAGTAATCGTAGCCTGCAAATGCACTATACGTCAAAGGCTTGACGAGAAACGGGTGACGGAAAGAACTATCTGAATGAAAATAACGGATAGAAATAGATTAGGAATACATACGCGATTTTACAGGAGTGAGAGGTAAGGGTGCACCGGGGGAAAAGTCGATATAATTGAGAGGGGGGTATTGTTAGGCAGCCCGGCTGATTGTACATACAAATCGACTCTGGGGGCTGTCCTTGACCGCATCCTCAGAAGCCCGAGGCGCCATCTGGTTCGAAACTATCAGGCGCAGCCGTGACATAGGAACCGATGCGGTATAACCGGAGGCCGCGGTTTCCTGACGTCAGTCTTCCCTCCGGGTCATTCCGCAGTGTAGCTGTTAATTACCTTTTAGAGTTGGGGAGGCTGACATTCCATCGGAATGAAACACAGAGCATCGTTGCTCGCGGCCTGAGCACCCTGCAGTGCAATACAGGAAAATGTCCAGCGATCGATGGGAAGAATGAGGCGGCTACTAAATGAAAACAAAAAAATTCTCGCTATTCATAGGTAACGCGGTCATAATACAAACATTACCCTTAGAGCAACCAAAAAAAGGAGCAACGCCACATACGGAATTTACGGCCATATAGTAAAAAAAAGTGTGCTGGAAGATAGGACTAGTGACAGACTGTCCCTTATTTTTTTATACCCGCACCATCCAACGCTGGAAAATATTTTCTCAGTCCACGACACCCTTTTTCCTTTGGCAATTTTCAACGCTTTCTTCGCTGTTCATCCTGGCAGTTGATAAAATCTTTCACAAAACAATTATTGATAAGAGAGAAAATACTCCTCTTTTGGAGAATCATTAATCATCAAAAGTTAGAAGGTCACAGCACATGATTTTTTACAAAAGAGATAAAAACCTCCGAATAACATAACATCCTCGCCTCCGAGTAACATCCTCGCCTGCTGATTCGGTGGCTGCGGGTCCGATGCCCGTCAGATGGGTATTTCTCCACTACGGATTTTGGAGTCCCTATATTTTATAAACCGTTACATTTAAAATAATGTAAGAAATGGACGAGTAACATTTTTGCACATTATGTAAAAGATTATTAAAATAATTTAAAATTACACCAAAAAACATCGAAATATTTTATTTGGGAAATGTAAAGATGTAATAATAAGTTTCAAGAAATATGAGAGAGTTGATACAGGCGGAAATACCAGTCAACATGAAGAATACATGGAAAATCTCTCAGAAGAGTTGAGACGAGGTTCCCTCGGAAATTTATTGCAAGTGTTCTCAGTAACGTACCTGGGGAGTACCTACCAGCAAATATTCCACCGGGGCAAACTGGCAAACGTGGTCGGGTGGAAATAAGTTGGGCACGAGTAACTTCAGTAAGTGTGTTTAATTACCTTTCGTCCCAACTTCCACGAGCGAAAATGAAATTCATCACCATTAATTAACCATCCCAAACGTGGTTTTGAGGGGTTCATAATTGCGCACGTCTGTATGAAGTCGTCTGAATTTGAAGAGAAAAGGCAACTAGCCGTCCATCTGTTAACGTCGAATGGTGTAACTTGGACGGACCAAGCCTTTAAATAAATAATAACAAGTACCTCAAACATTGCAATGAAACGCTTGGCAAGGTAATTGAGTATTACAACGCCACAATGGCCTTAAGACACTTCAATTAATTTCCTGTGCAGCACCTGTGAAAAGACGTATGGAATGCAGAAAAAGATGGAGGACTCTCCCGTAGATAAACATAGCAAAAAGGACAAATTTAACTTCTTGAGGAAAAGACGAAGACCATTTAATTCGATCGTACCGCGTCGATGCCTTATTAAAATTGGTTTCAATGAATTCGTATCACTCAACAGTATCTGCGCCACAATGTATCACATTTTATCAAAAAAGACAGTCATAACAGAAATTTAATTGTGATTTTGTCTAGCAGATGAGGTGACTAATGAGTACCGTTAACTTGGCCGTATTATTTGAGGATAAAAGGGGCCGAGGGGTATGGTAAATTAGAAGGGAAATGTTTGAGTCATCCTGCATCAACGTTTTCTTTTTTATCCTCCTCGGAGTAAGAGTTCCCTTTCCACCACGATTACCAGAGTCCCAGGGACTCCTGCACTGCATCTTCACACAAGGCTTCCGAGTGTAAACAGGAATGTAAAGAAGGGATAAACAATGCTTAAACGTAGAAAGTAAAACAAGGGCTTCGCCGGAGATATCACTCCCGCCATTTCAAGCAGGAAGGAAGACCGAATCCAAAGAAACTAATCATTTCCCATGCAGTGAAACACTCCAGGGCATAAAGAGAAAGAGCCGTGATGTTCAGCACATAGATTTGCTCAGCATTTCCAGTAGGGCAGTCAGTCACGTTAGTCAGGTCTAAGGCTCACCGGTCTGGCGACCCCAAGGACGCAGTTCGAATCCCGCCTAAGGCTTGTGTGTCGGATTTCCCCTCTTATTCAATGTCTTCAGACATCTTGCGTTAGACGGTGCGTTATAACCTACACAGTTACAGCACCATCACCAATTCAACAATGAATGCAGTGATCCCAGATGAAGAAACAAGACTGGGGAAAGCTGATAAAGGAAATACCAGTCAGCATAGATAACGGATCTGTCCCTTCCGTACGAAGGAAGAAAACTTTCACCAGAGTTCCTTTGCCTATTGAGAATAGAAAGCAGTTCATAATATTTAAAAAAAAGTTCTAACATGACTTCTGCGGAATGATACAATGGATAAATGTCCAATGTAATCGAGAGACATTAAAGGAAACATTGTTAAAGTGGGCGATTCTAATTTTAAACCACAAAATCACAACGCAGAACTCCCACGATGCTTAATTTTCCGCCACGGATTCGATATTAATTTTTAAAAGTTACACATTAATAGGCGAAACCATGGTTAGGTATTTTAACAAAGAGTGTGTATTTCGTCGATATCTTTAAGTTAAAATTTAATCCAACAACTCATAGAAAAAAATACGCGATTCCTTTCATCCACAAAGAAATTTTTCACATTTAAAGGGTAGAATACAAGGAGTTTACATAATAATAACAATTCACGATGATAGAACCTAAAATTTTACGTTTAAGCTTGGAAAGGATAGCAGCCTTACAGTAGATATTCAAATCCGTACAATAAGAGGTTTAGCCCCATTATCCACTCACTTGAGAACTTAAGGTTGAAAAAATCCCTTAACACATAAATCTCACCCGGTCGTGCAGCTACTGTACTCTATCTTTTTAAGGAAAGCACTGAAAATCTGCCCAAGGGGACCTTTCTGCTCGGGGGGTGGGGCACGCCAAAACTAATGCGGTCCCGTCCATCCCTTTATTTTTGCGCGCCCCCGAGACAGAAGCGCTGCGAGGCGAAGGCCGCCGCCATTCATAGGCTTTCCCGGCGACGACATTTGGGCAGAAACATCCGAACCACCCGTCCGTCCCCGTCCCTCGCCGATTCATAATTACCCACACACGCGAGCGACGGGAAGAGGGATGTAGGGCGGGGGAAGGTAGGAGGGGGTGCGACACAAATGGATGGGAGGAGCAAGGAAGGATTAAACGGACCCTGAAAACTCCCTCCCTCCCTCTCATTGGAATTTCCTCTTCCTCCTCGCCTTATAACCTCCTTCCATCCCTCTCCCCATTCATCCGCCCCTCCCCCTTGAAACCCCCCTCAACTGGAGATCGATATGGCTGCTGCCGCAGTCCAAAACCCTCGACTCTCTCCTCTTCCTCTCTTCCCCTCTCTCCACCTTCACTCTCCCCCTTCACTCTCCCCCCATCTGCCAACCGCCCCTTGCTCCCACGGAGCCCACCAACCAACCAGCCATCCAGCCGGTTAACTACTGCCCACCACACAAAACCACCACACCCACTCATCCCTCTCCACCACACACACCTCTCATCATAATCACTATTCTCACACGTGGAACTAACCACGGAAAAACAGAACATAAAAAAACCGTAAAAATAATTTATTTATTGTGTTTATAGTTCACCCAACAATTTAAAAACATAATTACGGGATGAAAGAAAACAGTTACAATTACAATTAATACCAGTCATGGTAGGCTTAAACTGTACATACACGCTATCTTAAATTAATGAACACATTGTGAGCATTTGAGAAATTTTCAATTATTTCCTTAAGAAAGTGCTCGCTCCTTGTCCTTGAACAAATTTGGATCTCTACAGAAGTTATTATAACTACCGCAAATTAGCATTTTAGGGTGCATTTCTACAATAGTTGCTCTTTACATCCCTAATGTAAAAAAGTCCTCTTTTGCCTCCCCTTATTAATTGGTACTATTAAGTTTAATTTAATCAACAATTATTCATTGTTATCTTTGTTGACCACATCATTAAAAAATAATAAATTACTCAATACTCTCCTGTCACCCAGTGTTTGGAGTATAAACATTTCTAATAATATATCATAAACTACGTAATTTTCAAATACAGCATATGTATTGTGACGAACGTAATACAAGAGCCTCAAAAACTTTTTCTTCCGGACACTCAATCATTTCATCATATTTCTTCGAACGAGGGTTTCAGATTACAGAGCAATATTCCAATTTACTTCTAACATACGAAAAATACAATATTTCGTCAGCAAAATACTTGTAAATACGATATAAACATCCATGTGCTTTACTTGCAGACATGGTGGTACATCAAATATGATTTACAAATGTCAAATTTGAGCCAAAATTAACTAATGTAAAAGATAACTTCGACACCCGGCATCAACAGCCCTGAGGGCGATTGAAAAGTCTTCCCATCGAAACGCCGGGGGAGATGGAGAACCTGAACCGGTCGGAAGCCAGAGAGAATTTGACTTAAATTATTCGCCGGAAAATCGTCAAATCCTTCAACTGAAGTAAAATATTAACAGAAATGTATATTAGATATAATTCTAAAATTAAATATTTTTTATTTACTCTACGCTGTAATCAACAGATACCTAATTATGACGTCATCATATACTCGATTACGATGTCTTAATGTCGAAACTACCAACATCAAATTAAATACTTTCTATAAAAATTGCACGTTTTATTTTGCCACTCAACTAGAGTTTTAAGTAAGTGGAAGACCAATCCATCAATTTAAAAAAGTGAAAAGTTATAGAGTTAGAACGCAGAAGATGTACCTATTAAGGCATTGTAAATAGGCAGTAGAAACGTCCTCGGATTAACAAATGAGCGATCGAGCTGACGTGGTGGTAAAACCACTAGCTTTCCATCCAGTGGACCCACATTCGATTCCTGACTGTAGCAGGATTTTCCGTGGCAATTCCGATCCCTACAAGGGTGTCATATGGAGAGCACTCCCGGTCCAACCCTCCCGTCCGTCGGATAGGACGAAAAATTGACAGCCTATAGGCGACGCAGGGTTTCTATTGACTCTTCCTCTTATTTCCCATTTCATCATTACCTTGCCAACATACCCAACCCAACCTTATCATTGGCAATCACCAACCCGAAGATTGGTATTCTGCACTCCATATCTATCAGATAACAATAAAACTACGTAACTGTTCACTTTGAAGTCCCTCATAATTATCCTTATGTATTCCATCCTTCGATGATTTTCCCTTTCATTTCTCCTTCTAATATTGTTTATAGGAGGCTGTAATTCCGAAAATTTAGAATGGTATCATAGACGATAGTTTCCTGTCGCACGAAAGCTGTGATAAAAAAAACTAGAAAAAAAATCAAATTGCTTGAGGGTTTCACTATCTCCGATGATCATTATCAACATTACCCGGTTCATGCTCCATGGTTGCCACTCGGACTGATCGCAAGGCACCGAAAGACTTGATGTGCGGCATTGCAACCACCGTAATAGTAATAAGTGCGGCAAAAAATCGCCACCAATACCGACACTCATATCCTCGTAATAGCAACTTCAAGAAGCAACTAGACAGAGATACAATGATATAAAAGCAATCACGAGACAACAAATATCACAGAGGTGACGAAGCTTGTCCAGCTGCTACGCTTATTCGGACTGATATTTTATCGTAATATTTAAAAGTTCAAAGATACGAGCATGGAAATAATGGTTAATCAGACTAGTGAAGGTGAGACACGGGATACAAGAAAAAAAGAACAAATTTAAAAAATTAACCAGCCACTACTCTCAAGGCCAACCAAATAGAAGGCATCCAGCTATGTGAACCCACGAGCCGGAAAGGAAAAGACGGCGTTGCGGGGGGTCGCTGGAATCGGCCGCCGCCAGCGCCTGCATTGGCGCTCGTTTGCTAAGGGGGTGAGAGACATAAAAGAGATAAGAGAGCGCATCTTCAGGGAGTTCACAGGAGCGGTCCATTTCCCTCGTGGGGCGATCTTTGTCCATCCTCACAGAAGAGGCTCGGGGCCGTTTTTCATTTGGTTCCGGTCGGCAGGGCAAAGGCGCGTGTCTCCGGACGGCTTGACACCGAAAGACAAGGACCGAGGAGTGGACGGTGAAGCCAGCGGGAAGTATTAAGCATAGAATGTGTGCTTGGACTCGGCAATATTCCCCCGTCGCAACGATGCATGCTGGGAATATCGAACACTTGGTAATTGATGTTCTGCCGGTCAGGGGCTTTATTCAGGAAGGACTGGGAATTGTCGCGCCTAGAAAATGGCAAATTTGGAAGCCGGTCTCGAAAAACCTGCATTTGTAATGCTGAAGTGGAGTTATGTCCGGGCTAAGATGGCATAGTCTTGAAATTGTAGAGGTTAGATAATTTGGAGCCCTTCCTGAATATGGCCGCAGGATTGCCTTTGATGGATCATCACTACTCCCATACTGCTTTTTCGAATTTCTCTTTCCTAACATGATTTCAATCTTCAATTCATATCGAAATGAATGGTCTCAGACTTGGCCATGTAGAACTTCTCCATCACAGAGGTAACGAAAAAAAGGCAATGTAAATTAATTTGAACCTGGTGATGGCATATGATGTCGAAACCCAATTCGAAATAAATTATATTTTCTCAAGTGGAATTTTATAGTTATTTTTTCGTTACCTTCGTACAGTTCACATATTTCTCACTTCCTACCCCTGTTCATTCCATCCAGAACGCCAATCCAACTCCTTCCTTATCTCCAGCATCCAAGCTTCCAAAATGACCTTCTATATCCCATCTAACCTCATTCCTTGATCAATCCTCTTTCCTTTTCTTCCTCCTAATTAAGAAGCGACTTTCTTTACTCGTCTTTCTTTCTATCCACTGTCTTTGCTTCATGTTCTTACAGATATATTTCTCCAACGCCTTCCAGTGATCTCATTGTCCTCAGCCGGTTGGATTACACATCCTAACAACTCCATGCTCCACACCAAGCTTCTTACAAGATTTTGTTTAAATCTTTATCTAAAGCACCTGTCATTAGTTCTCACCTGATAAGGGACGCCTCTTTTTCAAATGCAAAAATCTTCCCTCCTTCCTTTTTGCTCACCCATTTTCCTCAAAAACGCTACACTAAAAAATAAATTTAATTATTCAAACTTATTTATCAGGTTTAATGTTCGCCCAACCATATAATTACAGTGCAAACCATACATAGTATTTTTACATACATAAATGAATGGATACACAGTCACAGGTGATTGTGTATCCATTAATAATCTACAGGTGAGTGTGTAATAGTAATTTGCTCTAACTTGAAACAGGTCAAGTACACTAATTTATTTATTGAATATATTAAAAATTCTATTTAACGATGAGTTCTTTGCATACTCGTTATTGATACGCTTTGGATAAAATAAACGTTGCATCAATTCTCGTTTACCCTCTCCTACTTTCCGAATTAATTTGAACTTTTTCCACAAAAAATATTTAAAGTTTGCTTTCTTACGGGTTACCAACATTCCAAGTCCATCACACATTCGGGGGAGGCTTTATATATAGATAGCTAAGGCTTATCTAACTGGATGACCAACGCCAAATAATCTAAATCGAGAAAAATAGAAAAAGATGCACGCAGAAAACAAATTTTACGTATGAGGCACTTAGTTTTCACGGATGAAAGTTCTTCCGACACAGTAGAGGGTTCCACCGAACGACTTTGCTTCTCTGCGCGCGGCGTCGTACACGAGTTATATTGTCCGCAAACTCATATCGGCATCAAGGGCATGCATCTGTCTTCGACCCATCAATCAATTCCTTCGAATTATGCCCATCGACCAATAGCCAACAGAACCGTAAAGCCTTGCTACCTTTTTAAACAACAAATAACGTCAATTGCACGGCCTACATCAATCATCCATTTAACAGCGACGAAAGATGTAATTGAAAAGAGAATACCGCCTAGCCTTGTTCATCTGAAATAACAAAACTTGAGCTGCATTTCAGCTTAGTAACGGAAATTCTACAAGGAAAGATGGAAAATTAAGACGCAACGGTATGAAATAAAAACTTGTAAAAAAAGCTGAATGAGGATGAGAACAGTACAAAAAACGTACAACTACCACAATTCTTGGAAAAAGCCACCGTATAATGACTCAAGCAGCATAAAATTTAAAAGAAAAAAATTCTTGCTTATATAATAAAACAGGATTACTTTCTTAACTTGGAATTCAGCAGGAAAATCAAGTACCATTCTATCAAGGAAAATCAAGACCAAGAAGTCTATTAGGTCTACTTAATATTCTCGCGTACGATTCGTGAACGTATCAGCACACGGCAAAGTGCCCCAACCGTCACAAAGCCGTAGATTTTACTTATCCACTTATATATTTCCAATTCCTTTTCAATGTGCCATTACATCAACTAATTTTACATTTTAAAACTTCAGACTTCGCTGGTTTTAACTATTTCGTTCAAAGTATAAATAAGCGGGAACCACACAAAAGGTTGTGTAGATCCGAAAGCGGAGAATTCAGATCACACCAATCAAAATTAGAAGAATAAATGGATACGGTAAGAGAGAAGACGGTGAGCAGTTTTGATGAAAATATTTGATTGATGGCACTTTTGACCTCGGCCGTAGGAGCACTTCGACAGTCCAATAACCCAACACCGCTACATCTAGTAATTACTGGTATTCACTACAAATTACGATCCGCAAAAGTCCTTGACGAGGCGTCCTTACATCACATCGCTACGAAGTATATAGCGGTAGTTTAGAGGGGTTGTCTACCTCTGCCGAGGAACTGCTGAACATCGCGTATTAACCTGAACGTTTGTTTCAGTAGGTAGTAACAAAATAGGGTCTAGCCTATTTTGTTACTACCTAGTAAATATTTCATCCTTTTATCTTCCCTGAAATGTGGGTTGGAAAACCACAAACTAGTGCCACAATATGAATCCATTGCAGTCACCGCATTTAATTATTTTTAGCTGTCGATTATTCTTTCCGTTCACTGGGAGAGATAACCCATTTTCAATAATGAACTCTCGTTTCCATTTTGTAGCCCACTGCCATGAGCAAAGGGTGCTCCTTTTTCACATTTCAATTTCATGACCTATATACCTAGAATGAGCTCTGTACACCCAATGAGATTTTCTAAATATATTTGGAAGCGTATGCGAACAGATCTGTAACACCGGAAATCCATCGCTGAAATTTCTTTCTTTATTTAGAATACGTTGCTAGCACGCCATAGGCCAGATGGGTAGAATTCCAACACCCTCTCACCGAAAATCACCCTTCAAAGGGTTCAAAGGTGCGACCCAGGCTTAAGGTAAGCGAAATGAATCCCATTAACGGCAACCGCTAACTAAAAAAACACTATTGATGCATCAGGGCGCGTGGAGTTTTCCTAGTATTCAGAAATTCCTCATTCTATTGAAGAGTGATACCAATCCAATTACTCCGTAGGTATTCATTACGTTCTAATATCAAAAGATTACAATTTCACCACGAAAATCTATGTGAACCCAAGGGCGTGGGGTAGGGAGTGCTAGACAACTAACAAGTCTTTTCTAAGTCATTTATGTGTCATTGTGAATAAAAGTATTCCTTCAAAATGTAATAATCTGCGCTTAGTTTTAATGGCATTTTTCCGTGTTCAGATACGTTCACGAATCGTACGCGGGAAAATTAAGTACTTAGACCTAACGGCCATTCTTTATATTAAGCGAGGAGCCCCAAGAGCCTCGTCAATACCGGAAATTAACTTAGCTCTCTTATACATTTCTAGAAGTCTTAATGTCGCCAACTTTCTTTACGTTCGAAGGAACTCCCCAGTCTACTTCATAAACGATAATAACTCAATATCTGGGGGCCGATCTACGATCGGATACTAATTTATTGACAGGCGAGTTCATGAAGAAATCACATGTGCTGAGCAAATTGGTCTTTCGAACGTCGTTGAAAATCATGAAGTTGCATGTTCGCTAACCACTCACTTCTCCGGCTCTTAATTAAACAAATGCGTTATCGTAAAACCTCTGACGCAACATTGGTGGTGGCATTTGATGATTACCTTGAAAAGGGCGATAAAAAAGTTTGATAAAAAAGCTGGTGAATTTATTTGAATCCATAGCAACGGTATACAAAATTGGAGTAGCCTTTTCAAATGTCAAAAATACAAATCTTTTTTGCCCAATATCTTGTATAAAAGAGTTTTCCCAGAGTCAAGAATTAAGAAAATCGCTTTTTAAAACCCTATATTAGTAAAATTGTAATTTTCATCGAAATCGATATAGCCATTCTCCAAATCAAATTTACATACATACACACACATCAAGATTGGCTCGTTTAGTAGTATAGGATTTAAAATTCACTTATCTTTAGAAAATGTTTTTCCAATTTCGGCGGATCATCTTTAAGACCAAACTTAATTCTTCAATCACCTCTCTTCTAATAGATTCCAAATGTTTGCAGGAAGTTCCAAGCACGGAATCAAAAACGGAAACAACATATTCCTCCGACATTCCCATCACACCAACGAAGAGAGCTAGGACGAGTGCAGAAAGCATCCTTCGGAGATAGGTATGGGAAGAGATTTCGGAAGAGACCCACCCACCCACCCGCCTGCCCCACGACAGCGAAAACGCGAGTCGGAAACGCGAGACTCCACTCTCCGATCGTCATCAATCATATAACCTCCACGCACTCAAAAGAGAAAAAGATAAAAAAGACAGGATATTCCCCACCCACCCCCACCACGGAAGCAGCATATTTTGTTCCCTCTGAATACGGTCGTCACCGGAGCTGGCGATGCTCGGCAGTCGGAGCGATTCACATGAAAATATTGTTAGTTTCCGGCGTAACTTGAAGTCGATTCATCTTGGAATGTAAAACTAAACTTTTGTGATTTCGCATAGAGTCACACGACACGGGTTTCGACGCACAACGAAACCCGGATCGTGTAAATAAAAAATCTATGCGAAATCACCAAGTTAAGTTTTTCGTTTCAAAATGAAAAAAAAGATGCCACTCCTCGGGAAAGGTTGAAAACGGAGGGAGTAATGGGAGATGGCCGGCCGCGCAGGGATTAAAACAAAGATCCTACACACACGACGCAGGTGAGGGCGCGCATTAGGGCCACGCGATTACGACGAGGTCAGGCCTCTCGCCATGTCCCTCCACCCTCCTCCATTAGTATAATTCGCCCATCAGCACAACTACAAGTCCGGACGGAGCGAGTGTTGGTCGAGTGCGATACGCCCCATTTCTCTCTCCCTTCCCCCGCCACCCCCCCTTCCTCTCCTCCATTTCCTCCCTCCCTCCCCCACTGGCCGCGAATCCTTCGCATCCTTCCTCCTCCTCCCCCCGGGTCTTGCCCTCCGCCCCGCAATGCAGCCAAGACGAGTCGAGCACTTGCCCCTCACATCGCCCAGAGAAAAAGAGACGGGTACGCTCATCATTCGGGGAGATCTTAGGCCGAAGCACTTGGGGAGGGGCTAATATGCCACACATTATTCATTTGTTACTGATTGGTTAAGAAAGCGAGGCTGATCATATAAGTAGGAGGACACAAAACTGGAGCAAGTATAGAGCAATTTAATTACTTTAATTTTTATTTAAGCTAGAAGCAACAGGGCATAGTAGCAAATACATTAGGAGGAGAATAGCGCGAAGGCGCGAAGCGAAGGATGAGTTCGATAACAGAAGGGAGCTGATGACGGGGACCTTAAGTAGGGATGTAAAAAAAAAGCTGGTGAAGAACTTGATATGAAGTGTGGCGTTGCATGGGGCAGAAACATGGTTTCTGAGAAAGGAAGACGAAAATAGGCTGAAGGCGTTCGAGATGGGTGTGGAGAGGACACATAACCAGAAATTTGCTTCGGTGGGGGCTTAGCCTAGCTCAGAGCATGAGTGCCCCTTGGATAGTGGTCCCCTAGGCGAAAGGCAGTCGCCGCAGAAAAATTTTGGATAGGGCTGAAGCCCCCATCCTCCCCACCCCCCGGCTACGTGCCTGGTGTGGAGGAGGATGGAGAAGGTGCGTTGGACGGAAAGGAAGACAAATGAGGAAGTGCTTGACATGGTGGATGAGGAGAGGAAACTTGTGGATGAGATTAGGGGAAGGCAGGGTAGGTGGCTGGAAGGGGTTATGAGGGGCAGATGGTTTGCTGAAGGCCGTGATAGAGGGTAGGATTTTGGGTAAGCGGGGAAGGGGAAGGAAGAGAATAGGTTTCATGGCCGGGATGAAGAAAGGTATGACTTACGCTGAGATGAAGAAAGAAATAGTAGAGGTAGACAGGGCACTGCACGTGTAAGAGTCTCCTCATATCGCCCTAGGAGACTCAGATGATGATGATGACTAATTTGTTCCGATGTTCTCTAAACATCAACGTGGTAAATCCTGATTTACCCTAACCCTATTAACGCTGATGATGCTGAAGTGACAATACCGAAACACTGGCTGGTTACAAATAAATGTTGAGAGGATTAATGCCACCAAAATGTTTTTCTCTATAGATTCAAAATTCCACATCATGTTCATTCGGGTAGAAGTTGAGCATGTCCAGGTTGACGAACGAGAAAGAGAACACAGGCGGAATAATTTGCTTTTGACGCTTGAGTGCCCCCTATCAGAAATAAAAAAAAGGTACGAGCAATCGACGCAATGAAAATTCACATTTCAGGTTGATTAAAATAAATGGAAATACATACGGGTAAGGCAACACATCTCAAAATCACCAACTATCTTGTACAATCAACGTATATGCATACCCACAGCATTCAACATGGTGGTTGCAATATTTCTCTTTTGTCTTTACCATTGTAAGGACAAAATGGAACTATTGCAACCACCGTAATAATAACTCTTATGCTCCGATAGCGGAATCTGCATATTCCGATATGCTGGTCAAGAGAAGTTTAAGTTTAGGTTTTCGCCAAAGCAACCCTCGAGAAGTATTAAAATATTTTATTTCGTTGCGCTCGAGATGGGTTACTCTAATTTTAAAACTCTGTAAAAAAAACGATTTTCTATAGCAAAATAGCGATTGCTGTCAATGCACCTCTGCAAAAAGGAAACTCACGAAAAGTAAATGGAGCCGCAGAAGTCGGATAAGGACTTGACCTGACCTACTACACAAGCACACACAGCTGAAGACGTGGAAAGCGATGGGAAGGAGGTGGGTAAGAAAACCCCGCGCAATAACATTCCGCATGAAGAGGCGGAAAGTAGCGGGGAGGCTTCCTTACTACGTCGAACGCGGCCTCGCAGAGAATTGGGTTTCACCGCGAGATACTATTACCTAAATCACATCGGAGGGAATCGCGTTCGAGAATTGAAAAAAGGAAAACGAGGTCGCAGAACCTACTTCCGACCTAAAACGCATTAACACGGCTGTGCGAGGCACTAATGGCACTGTAGCCAATTATGAGACACGGGAGGTAAAACTGCCAGAAAATCTCGGGCAACGCCCCAAACACCAGGGCTGCCGTTAACCAAGACGGGCTAGATTTTTATGTCTTATCGACAACTCTTCGGGATCTGATGGCCCTGAGATTAGTGAATAAAAAATTTGAAAAATCTGAGCATATCGATAGTAACTTCGGCAATGGTATTCCATTCGTCGAGTTCATAATAGAGAACTGTTCTAGCCTTTTAAGTAATACTACAATATATGTATTTAGCAGGGGAATACTACTGCAAACTTCTCTGGGCTAAACTACAGCAAGTGTACACTAATATAGCATCATAACATTTGAGTCCAGTGAACCATTTGCTTACGCGGCTAACTGAAAGATCATAACGAGTATCCTCGACAATATGCAACCCGCGCCGCGCCAACGTCAAACTGTGATGAAAATGAGGTGCGCGCTGTATTCCTCGAATGACTGCCGAGGTAGAAGAGATTCGTAACACGATGTGAAGAACTGTTGTATTGTGACGATTCGTAGAGGATGGAGCTCAAATGGTCCCATAGTTAACTAATCTCGTGAAGAAAAAAATCTCAGTATTCTACAGCGAGAACTACATCACGTCCGATAGACTGGATGAAAATGGAAAACACGTCAAACCCACTTCAACCCAAACTCCTTAAGATTTACACGAAATAAATACTACGTCACCTACCATAATGTACTCCCATATTTAATAGTACTAAGCATTACACCATATTTACATATATTTACCGTCACTCCTTTAGACACTCACTATAGAATTTTAATTCGAACCACAATAGGAAGAAAAGTATAGATCTTATTCCCCGTCGCACAGCAACTTCCAATCGCATCATACATGGGAAAGACTGCCTCGGTGCGAACTTCCACAAAAGATCCAACAAATATTCTGCTTCAGTAGCAGATTCCGCTGGGTCACAACAAAAATAACTCCTTACGTAATAAATAGTTTTCCCGAGGAATTGGTAGCATTTTTAACCGTATGCT
Source organism: Pyrrhosoma nymphula (assembly GCA_963573305.1). Classification (NCBI taxonomy): domain Eukaryota; kingdom Metazoa; phylum Arthropoda; class Insecta; order Odonata; family Coenagrionidae; genus Pyrrhosoma; species Pyrrhosoma nymphula. The sequence continues at coordinate 145,675,435 of OY754333.1, forward strand.
GGATGTATACCATCATCACAGATGAACCAACACAGAAGAGAACCCCAAGGCTCAACGCATTTTTAACTTTATGTTGGTAAAGTGGCTGGATGGGGAAAACACGATGTTTTTCAGTATTTAAGGTAGTTTGAGCGAGATAGTTCCCTAGTCATAATGGAGACCATATTCAAATTTAATTTTTTTATTTCAGCGTCTGTAAGAAGTATGAAATAAATACTGTAATATTAATGGCGCAAAAATATAGTTATATATGCCCAAAATTCACAGTAATTAAATAAAAAAAGCTACACAAGTCTCTAACTTGACTCATTTTTTCCCGCCGTACGGCTGAAAACCCTTCTAAGCAGGTTTTTTTGGCGATTCTGTAAAAATTACTAGGGTGAGCCATAGAATATTTTTTATAAATAGTTGAGAAAACATGAAATCTACACACCGTTAGTTTTTCGACGAAATGTAGGTGCACGTAGGTCCTAATTTGTTTAATATTCTACCTCTGGAGCGGACAGCCATAATCTATCCCATGTAAATCAGCTTATATTAATAAGGCAAATTACTCGCAAAGTAGTTCTGCAAGGGGTTGATATTTTGATACCATTGGAAAGATGAGAGTTGTTTCTTTAAAATGAGGCCAAATTCATCAAATTCTAGGTGAAGTGATTTTTCGCTCAAACTACCTTAAATGCATTTACTTTTGAAAATTCTACTCGTTTGACCATTCTTTGATTTTTTATATTGACATAATATTTCCTAAGTCACTTGAAAATTCAATCGGAACTGACACCAAAAAGCATTACCTATAAACAATTCGCTATAGACGTAGCGACTTGGCGGATCAAGCCTTTCGGGAGTTTGACGTCTGCGGGGTTGAATTAAGAGTTGTTTATGAGCGTTCAAATGCACCGAAGGTGTCCTGTAGATACCTTTGGAGGGACCCTCGGCCACCTTGTCCCAACTCATTACCAAGCATTTGTCTCCCAGACGTCAAACCCTTCACAGACGCATGCCACAAAGTTTTGATACTCCTATACCGTGTTTTCACGGATTTTTGTTTTTGGCAACGAAAGCGGATTTGAATACGATTTGAAATTGGAATGAGACGTATACGAGTACGGAGATCACGACCAGTACCGGTCTCCAATAGACAAGAGAACACTCAAGGTCGTGAGTTTAGGGCGTAGTTGACTGGAATCAGTGGGATGCTAGGAGGTCAACGCCTCATTCTCAATGCGAACTACTGTGCATGCTCTCAGATTTAACTGTATGAAATTTAACCCAGAACTTACCGTCAAGGGAGGGAGAAGTCAACATTACTCAAAGAAGCAAGACCACCACTTACCTGGAAAGAAAAGAAAGAAATTAGATAAGCTTACGAATAAGTAAATACCACCATAAATGCACTTGGACATGAAAAAAGCATGTATATTAGAAAAGTGTATACTGTATATGAAATGCATAATGGAAAATTGTACTGCAATTCATTCGATACAGCTAAATGGATAATCATGTTTTATTACTGATTCGAAGGTTTAAAAATTGAAGAACAAACCCACTAAAACTAACGGACTGAGGCTGAGGGTTCTTGTATGCCAAAACGATTAATTCATTGCTCCAACGTAGGTTAAGCACGCACTCATACACATTATGGAGAAAGCCATCCGACAGAAAAGGGAGAAAAATACACTTGAATGCAACGGCAAAGCATGGAAATCGAACGAATTTCAAATAACTACATCCATGCATCAAGAAACTTCCAGGGTGCTCATTCAGATTTTATTCTGCGTGTTACGATCTAGGGACAAGATCATTAAAAGTTACTTCCGTCAACTTTGTGTTAGCCCACACGGGCAAAGGAAGGGAGATTGTCTACTTTTTTTTAAATTTCAATGGTGAATTCATGAATTAGCTGTTGGTCTGTAACGTTAAAAGAGAACGAAGAAGGAAAAATATTAATGTTTCCCTTAGATTCCCCATTTTTATGTCGTAAAAATGAGTAATTCAATAATACATCAGAAATACACTGGAATAACAATGTCACTTCGAATAGCACAGCATTTCCTTCTATGATAATGTTCTCTTATGCAGCATTGTACCTTACACTTAGTTATAATATGAGGGAAATGATGACAGTGACCTCCTTAGCAAAGACGCGAAGAAAGAACAAAAGGAGTTGATACGGAGTGTGGGTGGCTTTGTGTGGCACAGAAATCAAGAAAAGTAGAAAGAGAGAAAAAGTGAATAGACTACAGGGTATGAGATGTGAGATTGAAGAGGTATGGAGTGAAAAACAAATGAGGAAGATCTAGGCATGGCTGGAGCAGAGAGGAGCTTGGTGGGAGAGTTAGGAGAGGAGACAGCGAGAGTGAATAGGGCAGGTCATCAGAGGCCAAGGATGTCGAAGGTTGTGGAGATAGAGGGGGAGTGTACGCTGGTTTATAGGTAAAGGGGGAGGACAATGATGGTAATTTCATACGGGTTGAAAGGAGGTAGAAAATGAAATAAACTGAAGACGGAAATATAACCGGGAATGAGTGAATTCCGATCTAACGTAGGCATCCTCGAACTTCATTAGTTTTAATGTCCACTGAAACACTATCCTCACCACTTTCATCATCACCAGTCATCAATTCGAAGACATCTACGTAAGCCCTCCTCTCTCCTCGCTCTCCTCTCAGCTAACCCTTCTATTCCGGCATAATTCTTCAGTCTAACGTCCCTCCTCCACCCTTGGTCTTCCACGAGAATTTTTCACATTCATTCCTCCGCCCAGTACTGTTTTCAAGAGTTTGTTGTGCCTTAGGGACTTGGGTGACTTTTCAGCGTAAGGTTTTTCTACCCAAATCTTCGTAGGACATCTTCATTGGTGATTCTTTACGTCAATATGATATTTCCAATTGTTTTTGCTCAGCAGATTGTTCAAGATTCACATACAAATGGGACTCCAGAACTGTTTACAAGAAGTTGATTTCCCCAAGATATTTCCGATAAGTTTATCTCGTCAAATTAGGAGAAACATGCTGAATCAAGTTTTTAGTCAAAACAACTATTCTTCCCACTTCATCGTAGGCCCTCTTCATTTGGTGATTTTACCACAGTAATTAACAAATTTTTCTAGAGCGCCAACATCGAGGTCATTTGTAACAGGGTTTCACTATAAATTCATATCAATTTAAGTATTATAACGAGAGAGGAACGTTATATGTACATTGGTTGCTCAGGTAAATAATTTATTTCACTAGAGAAGGCGTATTAAACCGTTTCACGAAAGTAAAGAAGGAACGCGGCGAAAGACATCGCAATGATTGCCCAAGTGAAGCGTGATCCTCTTCATTCTATCGATCTTCATAATTCTATCGATCTAAAAATTGTCACAGAGGCCCAAAACTGTACTAGTCATATTTTCTGTAGCTATGAAATCCTCTAATGAATGAATGTCCTATCGCAATTGCCGTCCTAAGAAGAAGCGTATCGCAATACGTACAATGGTTCAGGGGCCGATAGTGAGAGAAGCGTCACTGGGCGTTGCCTTACCTCCCCGTCCGGCCCCGAGGCCGACGCCAGGGGCAACTTGAAGATGCCATCCTCTTGAAGACTTCCACGCCGCCCGAAATCGACCAACCGCCACCGCCTCATTCACCGCCTCCCACGCCTCTCAGCCTCCGCCGCCCGATACGAGAAAGAGCCTTCCCACGCACGTGCCACCCGCACGGCTCATTCATTCCACGCGCGAACGCACGCCTTCCCCCCAATGATCCATAAACGCCAAGATGGAAACCTCAAGGAAATGTAATCCCGGATACAAAACGAGCACAGGCACACTCCGCCACACGAGACGGCAATAATTAACACGCTGGCCAAACCAACTAGGAACACACCAAAAATGCAGCATTCACCACATCAGCAAATAGACAAAGGCCCAGTTACTACCATCCAGCCAATATTCATCAGAGTGCATACACCTTTCTTGGCGCGATACTCAGTATTCCTATCCCATCAAGGTGAGCTGGTTTTAGAGATGGGTGTGATTTTACGATCTTAGATTTTGTCACAGTGATCTCTTCGTCATGACTCAGCGCTGTGACAGGGTCCAGTAAATCACAGCTCCGCGAAAATATAGAATGTACTGTGTTTCTCCGCTTCAATCCGGTGGAGTTTTGTCACTCCTGCAGTTCCAGACCTGTGACGCCATGGATTTGTGACGCTCCAGAATTGTGACGCTGCAGACTTGTGACGCTCCGGACTTGTGATGCTCCGGAGCTTGTGTGATTCTTCCCATTTAGGAGTTGTGGGGATGTCGTAATTTTCCTCGCCATCGCTCCGGAACGACGGATTCGTACTTTCAAGGACAATAATAAGTACATGATAACTACTTTTGCAATAATAATATTCATGAAAAACTGGACGAAAAGATCGTGAAAGAAGAAATTTAATGATGAAAAGCTTAAATAAAACTCAGAAAGCATTGGAAAAAATATCGAAAGAAATTTCATGATGAACAATTAAAATATTATAATATATTTATAACAATAATATATTTATTTATCCGTTGAATCAACATTACAAACCCATTTTACATTTCAAATAAGTAAGGATAAATTAGGAATCCCTTTTAGGCATTGTCTGTATTGGGACACCTCAAGACAAATTACAATACGAATAATTGAAAAAAATAAGCAAAATGAGACCAGGTACGAAACCTAAATAAATGCATGAAAAGATAAAAATTTGTTGTTTAATCTCAACCTGTCGTGCATACAGTTTATAGTGAGTATTAATCGTACTATTAACAGAAAATACATCTAGATTTTCTACATTAAGTAACCATTTTTTTACTCTTTTCAAAAAAGATGGTAAACTATTTGAACCTCTTATATTATCTGACAATCTAATAAATAATTTTGGCCCTACATAGATAAATGAGCGTTTGAACAGGGCCATATCTGGCTTGGGAAAATATACATTTTTGTAGATCTTAGGTCGTATACATTGGTTTTTGGTTCTTCTTTAGGTTTATCACCACTTCTGAGGTAGAACAACTTCAATACTTCGTAAACGTAAAGATGACGTAAAGGGAGTAACTGTAAAGCCACAAACATGGGGAAGGACGATTTAAATTGTTATTTTATAGCAATTACTATTGCTTTTTGGAGAATCAGTATCGTATTGAGCGAATCTTTACAGGCATCTCCCCAGCAGATTATCCCGTAGTTTAATTTAGATTGCACTAACGCATTATAAATAGTTTTAATGAATTGTCGGGGACATTTATTTCGAAGGAATTAAAACTTCGCGTGGATAAATTTAAGTTCCCTTGAAATACGGTTAATGTGTTTACCCCACTTTAAATGCTGATCTACAGTCACTCCCAATTGTTTGTATTCAGGCACACGTTCAATATTTATACAGTTATTACAAAAGTTGATATCACAATTTGGTTTATGATAGGTTAATTGCCAATTAATTGAGAAACGATTACATACATTAAAACACAAAAATTTCGACTTCTCACTCAACAATAATTTATTATATTCCATCCATTCACTAAGTATACTCAGGTCTGCTTCCATATTGAGTCTCACCTCTTCCCAGGATCATCCTTCATGAATAAATGCAATATCATCAGCGAAAGCAATTAATTTTCCGGTGAATTTACAGTTACATAAGTCATTTATATAGATAAGAAATAATATTGGACCTAACTCTGAGCCTTGAGGTACACCTGAACATATGGTTTCATAGTCACTGACCCAATCATTTACCCGTACACACTGTGAGCGGGAATATAAATAACTCTTAAACCATTTCCATGGTGTGCCACGAACACCTATTCTACTTAACTTTTCCAACAAAGTATCATGATTTATGGAATCAAAGGCCTTTTGTATATCTAGGAACAGGACTGCAACGCGTTTGTTCGAATTAATTGCGCTGTAGACATGTGTCATGACGCTTTCTAAGGCATATACTGATCCTTTACCCTTTATGAACCCATATTGGTTACAACTTACAAATTTATGCTAGTCCCGGTAGGAAAAAAGCCTTTTTTTAAACTAGTTCCTCAAGAATTATCCAGTGAACAGATAACCATGAAATTGGCCTATAGTTTGTTATATTACGTCGGTCACCTATTTTATGTAGGGGTATACGATAGTTTTTTTAGGTCATCGGGAAATTCACCTTGAATAAAGCTTATATTAAAAATGTGGGTCAGAGAATCAGCAATGAGGTCAATTATGTTTTTTAGCATTGTTACATTTGTTCCGTCTGGACCAACGGATTTTTCAGATATAAGAGAGCTCACAATTTTAAGTATTTCAAAAGACGACACCGGCTCTAGATACATTGAACTAGGATATTTAAGATTGGGATGTAGGATTTCAGGCCTAGAAGCATTTCCATGCTGAAGGGAGATTTTTTTTGGTGGACTCGAAAACACTAATAAAATATTTGTTAAATTCTTTCGCTAAACCTGCAGGATCTGTGAGAAGATGGTTATTAATCACTAGCTCTGGCATGTGAGTTTCCTTTAGTTTTTCGCCAGTTAATTCTTTTAGTACACTCCACTGCTCGTTTGCATAACCTTTCCACTTGTCCAATTGCTTCATATAGTAGCTATTAGCAGCTTCTCTTGTGACTGCTCGCAATTTGTTTAACTATTCTTTTTCTTAACTCCTCGTTATGACGATGCTTCTGTAGTTTTTTAAGTAAGTGGTTTTTGAGGTTCATTTTTTTTCAATAATTGATCAGTCATCCAAGATTTTAGTTTTTTTTTTCAAATTAACTACACGTTGCGTATGGAGCTTTGAGTCCTGGACACAGCTTTTCAGTATATCTAAGAATAGAGTAAAGCTTTTCGATACGTTTGTTTCATAATAAAGAGGACCCCAACCGATGGCACTAAGTCTAGTTTTTAATACGTTTTAATGAATATTATTAGAATTAATGGAGTAAGAACTATGAAAATGTACAATGCTGAGCATGCTACTACCCGAGATGGACGATACAGTCGCAGAATGATCAGTTACCGACAAAACGTTGTACTATTGTCGCACTTGTTTCATTTGCCCACCAAGGTTTTAACATATCTGAGTCATTATCACAGTTGGACTTAGATAATGACACTGATGTGTTGAAAGCTTTGTCGGAAAAAAATAAAGAGTGAAAATAGTACAGTTTTGATTGCTCATCTTAACCGTTAGTCATTTTCACAACGTGTCCCCTCAAGATACATCCTATATTCAAAAGAAATTGCCTCCCTTGCAAATGTTGCATCAACAAAAATCATTTGAATTTACATATGAATTATTGGGACCTTTCTCTCTAAATGGCGTATCAGATATAATTACCACGTTTCAAAAGAAAATGATAGCTTGAAAATGTCGCACTTGGCTATATAATTTACAATTATTTATATATATATATATATATATATATATATATATATATATATATATATATATATATATATATATATATATATATAGAGACCACTTGTAAATAGTTACTTCTTATTGTTTTTATAAACTTTTTATTTAAGTGCATTACATGCAATTATAAAATAAAATTATCACTTAAGCCTGTGACGGCTTGTCCTATTACCAAACTCTGGAGTACCGAGTTCCAATCTCATTATCGTGTGGCGACAGAACCTTCTTGACCCCTGGCTATTAATTCCTCTGGGCACACTGGGAAACCTTTCAAGGATGCGTGATACAATTTGATACGTTTTCGATCTACACATTTCTCGCCATATATTTGTTGCTGCCCATTTCTCCGTTCAGTGAACAGCAGACCTATACGGAAACATTCTTGGACATGTCGCTGTCAGCCGAGACAAATTTGCCATCCGGGCAGGACACTGGGACAAACCTTTCAAACTGTATGATCAGCCTACTAATGGTAGAATTCAAAAGAACAATGTAAACCGGTTCAACTACAAAATACTTACTTCAGGCTGGCATCACAGACCCCAGAATGTTCAATACGTAATCACGCAAACTAAATATATAAGATTATCATAGGCTTTCGAAATCGATGCATTTTGTACAAAGTAATGAAAGCTATGTACGGAAATAGTTTTATCCTGCCAGGCATAAAATGTCTGTCATTAAATGTGAATATCGCAGCTTTGTTATTTATATTAATGACAGAAATTACGTCTCCAACGTTCGTGGTTCAGTTCCCGACAGGTTGGCGTCTATGTGTTTGACTAAAATTGACGCGCGGGTTGTTGTTAAGAAGATGTGGCCGTGAGAAAAGACAAGAAGCACAATTCAGTTTTTTTTAATGTTCAAGTGTTCGGCAAAGACGTGACTTCGGCTGAAATTGTCGCGATCTTACCGAATAAGACTGGAAATAGCTAATAATTTGGAATAAAAAATAATATTCCTAAAATGATGTTTATAAGTAAAAAGAAGATTAACTTGGAATCTTAAACTTTATTCAGTAATTTTCTTTGAAAAATGATCGTTTCTGGGTTCGAATCAGGATCACATTCGTGTTCTACAGACCACCCAACGACCTGACAGCACAGATCCTCTACTTTGGCGAAGTTTCAATCCAATTTTCAAGTGACATGGGAATGTATAAATGCAGACACGTAAAAGAACTAATAAAAACATCTATAATATATCATAAATATACAGGGCGTTTCAAACTGCGAGGAAACTGCGTTACTTCTGAAGGAGGTAGGGGAGGCGATTTAAAGCATTTTTGTACTTTGAACGTCGGGTTGCAACTCCTTAGTAATGGCAACGCTAACATTTTTTCAGAAGCACTCTGCAGGTAATATAATAATATTAAAATATATAATAATAGAAATTAGTCAGTTAATATGACAACAGAAAAGAAATGAAACTTTTTAGTTTTTTCTATGTAAACTGAGTGTTATATTTCCATCTAGTTGTTCTCTTGGCGTTTCAAGCATCATATTCGCAAATGAGGCATTAAAATTTGCCCACTTTCCCAACCAGACTTTTTGTCTGTTTTAGGAGCAGCGGCAGCGTTATGTTGGGCCAATCTCTTCCGGTGATATTGAACAAAGCACGAGATCTTTAGTATAGCTCCCTCACATATCCCACGCTAATCAAATGCAAACAGTAATCCCGGCTGGCTTCATTAAAGTTTGCTATCTCTAGAGAGACTCCGTACACCGGGCAGTAATAGGAAACAGTAAAAGTGACAGCAATTATTCACAGCCGACCAGCGGAAGTAAAAAGTAATTCCCCTACTGTCCATTTGCACAAGGACGGGGAGACATTAAAAGCAAACCCATTTTCCATTACAAGCTGTAAATGACAGTCTCCCTTCGCTACGGAGGGCGAATCAGTTTAGATGATGCGACAACACGAGGGGACGCGATTTCCAACTCCGACGTCAGTGCAGCCAAATGAAAATAAAATATCATTTAGTGACTTTTTCCCACTATTTTCAATGGCGCCACAAGGACGAAATGATAATTTTAAAAAATAAAGAGCTGAAAAAATTCTTGACAGTCGGAGAATGCTTTATCACACTTAATTAGCCTACACAACTATTTGATTTCGGCGTGAAACAGCTATTTACTAATTTAAAATTAATTAAAAGGAATGAAATAGGTAGACAAAAAAACGAGGAGCAACAAGAACATGTCACAGTAGCACACCCCCAATTGTTCTTTCAATTTTCACTAATCAAAACGGCAAATTCCCCCCGAATTACCGTGAATGTTTGAAAGGGAAAATCAACATTTGGTATGCAAGAGAATATTACAGAAAAATATTGCCTCACTGAGAAACCCATTACTTCAGGCAAATAAAATTTGCGAGCCCGATCGTTTCGCATCCCATGGAAAGATTACATTTGAACTCGACAGAATAATGAACGGGGAACCATTTTCAGGAAACTTCCTCGAGGCTTTGATGCTCGGGAGAGAGACAGACAGACAGAGTAACAGGGAGACGGTGTGTGGAGAAAGAGACGGAATAGAAAGGGCTTCGAAATGAAATGCAAGCAAGCAGAGAGAGAGAGCGGTCGTTGGAATTTGACGACGAATATGAAGAGGACGAAGGGTGGACGACGGGAATTGGAAGAGAAAAGGGCCGAGCCACACTTCTACTCTCGACGAAAAGCGCGCGGAATGCATTCCACCATCTACATCTGCGGTGTAGCCTGCGATCCGCCGAAAGGTCATCACGACATCATCCATCGAATAAGAACTCGCAAATAAAATATAGTACGAAGCTAGTGAAATCATGCCTTCTTTAGTTTGAGCGAAATATCACTTCACCTAGAATTTGATGAATTTGAATTAATTTTAAAGATAAAACACATCTTTCCAATGATATCATAATATCAACCCCTTGCCGAACTACTTATCTGGCAATTAACCTAAAAATATAAGCTGTTTTACATGGGATAGACTACGGATGTGCGCTCCAGAGGGAGAATATTAAAGAAATTAGGAATTTTTAACACCAATATTTCAAAAAAAAACTAACGGTGTGTAGTTGCTATGTTTTCTCAACTAATTATAAAAATTAATTAATTACTCACAGCAATTATTTTTACAGAATCGCAAAAAAACCTTCTGTTGATATTGCGTTTTCACCGTACGGCGCGCCGTGATAAAATGAGTCATGTTAGAGACTTTTGTAGTTATATTTATTTAATTGCTGAGAATTTTCGCCATATTTATCGTTTTGCGCCATTAATATTACAATATTTACTTCTTACAGACGCTGAAATCAACAAATAAAATTCGAATATGGTCTCCATTGTGACTAGGGAAATATCTCGCTCTAACTACCTTAACCCTTTATAGACCAATTTCTTTACCATTGAGGATTTTTTCCTCTTCATTATTTCATAATAGAGGTTACAAAAACAACAAGAAAACTGTTTTAAGTTTTTACAAAAGTGTTTATTGTTTTTGATTGCACCGAATTTGGCTCACTGGATATTGGAAAAGGAGATGAGATGACTCCAGAGGTGTGCGACGAATTCGCCACAGTTGATATTAAAAGATTATCTGCATAAAAAATAAAAAAGGTTCAATGTAGTGAAATTATGTAGTTTTTAACCTCTTTGGTGTTAGACGTGGTACTTGTAAGGCTATAAGTTATTCCCGAAAAGAAAAACAAATTAAGTAACTTTCCCAGAGTTAAGAACCCGAATTTCATTTTAATATGTAAAATCACCCGACATGGTAAAGGATCACGTAGATATTATAAATGAATTAGGGCCCCTGTACCTCTAGATAGCTCTTAATCTCACTTGCTATGTTCGCGTTCGGAGGGACTGCCATCCTAGTCCATTTTATACCTCAATTGCACTTTTTTATTTTCCTACGATTTTTTATAATTCTAGCCAATCCTCATTATTAATTTACCTAATTCATCTTTAAACTCTTTCTCCTTTGAGTCTCCAGTAATAGCCACACATTCCAATCTGACCATACTAATATACAAAAAGACCTTTCCCCGTAATATTCACTATAATTATTGCATTGTCATCCAGTTCTGAGCTATGTTTAAAGTTTCAAGTCTCTAGCTCATCGGGAAGTTTGTTTAAAATCGATTGCAAAATTTGTACCGAGCAGACAGACAGACACGAAAGCGACTTGATAAAAACGTTTTAAAAATGGCATAACTTTCGGGATAAGGAGGAACGAGAAGGGTTAGGGCATGCGAGGAAAAAAAACAGCAAAAAAAAGTGAAGGGAAGGCGCGAGCGAATGGTTATGTTGACAACCGCCAATCCGCCTCAGAGCTAATTTCCGTGCGCCATTTCCATGACAACCGCAAAACATCCGCCGAGTGTGTCGCCTATGACGACAACACTGGGACATTACCCCCGATCCACACATTCTCTCATCCGAATGAGATCACCGTAACAGAGGATGTCATTGTTCCGTTATGCCCTGCTGTTACACTCAATTGGTTAGGGAACGTGAAAGATAATAATAAAATAATAATAAAAAAGACAACAGATATATAAACAAATTACACCCAGAGTCAAAGCAGGCATAACAAATGATATACAACGTTTTAATTAGAAGTACTGACTTTTCATCGATTTTTGGACATTTTTGTAGAATAAATTGGCAGTCGTGTTCCGCTCAGAGAAAGCGTAGGTGCGATTCCCCGCTGACAGCGGAATCACCCCGATGGAACGAACGGCCCCCCGCAGAATGGATCAAGCGTGTAAGCCCCTGGGAGGTCTCGAGGGCAGATGCCGTATCACTACTACTGCCCCTCGCGTGACCCCCCAGACACGTCAACGATCGAAAATGTCGAGTACGGAATACGCCCACCGCGGAGGAGTTTCAAAGGAGCGCTGGAGAGAGAGAGAGAGCGCCGAATTAGACAAACAATGGACCTCTCTACCACAACCACCCTCTTGCTCTTCCGCTGACCAGGCAAGCTGTCTTCTGAAGACGCTCGCGCTTCTGGTATCCTTCGCGTTGTCTTCAATGAAAACACGGTGTATCGCAAAAAAACACGTCTTCATCGATACACCGCGGGTATTTTAACCAAAAGCTATCGATTGTTAGCGAAAGAAGTCGCATTCTGGCATCGAAAGGCAACTCAAATCTTATTCAAAATGTAACTTAATGGCATACAATGATTGGAAATTATCAATATTGTGAGGAAAACGCTTTAATTTCCCCTTAATTTATATTCTACTAATACTACAGTACAATAAAAGTTAAGAGGAAACTACGAAGTTTGTTACCACCAGGTCAGGCCTAATACCATTAGTTGTACGGAAATTATCAAACAAGAATAATATCGCTCCGTCGTAATTACATTCTCTGACATATGACTTCCTCCGACTACACCCTTCTAATCCCTTCGGTCAAATTAAAATATGTGATAAACAATTCTACTCAGAAAACTGAGACACCAAATAAATGGTCCCTAATCAATAAATTTTCTTGAAAACTTTCGGGTCAGTAAGTGATCACCATTGTGAAAGACTCTCAACGCAAAATTTTAGATATGAGCCATAACACTACGAATGGAGCTACGATTAAAGGGTAGGTTAAAAACGGACTAAAAATATTATCCTTTACAATTTTTTGCATCGTATAATTAATACACTTGAAACGTTTATGTGGTTTTCATGTATAAGAAGAAAACATCTCCTAAACTATAATTATATAACCATAAAAATATTTAGGTGGTATCGAATATTGAAAAGGCTTCAAAGCCAATATAAATATGTTAATGACGACCTAAATCTCAGAAAACTAGCCGCCCAATACAATAAAAAAGTTATTAGTACAGCTAGGTCCATTTAAAATGCAGATTTTCCCAACTTTATCACACGAAATCAAATAATGCGATCCACACAAAGAACAATGACTGCAAAATGTCTTGATACAAGTGGTGAGGGTTTTATTTATTCACATTATAGACTGGAACTCGATCTGACCGGAGCTGTGCCAGCTGGCGTAATGACAATAGAATTTGAGAAAAATGACTCCAACGGGAGAAGAGACGATATCAGATTAAATATGAGAGACATGCTCGCTTGAACGTAAATGTGCCACAAGTCTTGTATTTGAAGCGCTACACAGACACCACCCTGCATGCATGGACAGGACAGTGCTACATAAAATCCTTCTTACTTCTTGATGTCGAGGAGTCAAAATGTGGGAGGTTTCTCTCCACATAAGCGCCTCTGAAGTAAGCAGGCGAGAAGCGTGAGAACGGTCGAAAAAGAGTGAATGCTAGAGGGAGGGAGAGGACGGTCGTCAAGATGTCGAGACTGACGAGGAGGAAGAGACGGGACTGAGCGTTGGGAGAATTCCCACTCCGTGTAAGCGACCTTCCATTAAATCTAATGGAGAAATTGGATGCCACAAAATTGAGTTCCGTGGCTGAGAGAAGGGAAGTTCGGGACCAAATTGTGTTCGAAGAACAATTACGCTGGAGATGAAATTGCAGCAACTTGCCTCGGGTCACTTATTTGACATATTTTGGGGGCATAATTTGCCCCAGTGAAAAGTTTCCGCATTTCACACTAATTGTAAGCCGAGCAAGTTTCGAGAAAAGGTAACACAAGAAGCGAGCCTGATTTTTATTGGAAACTACCAAGTTATCACAATCATTTCTAAGTAAATGGCCGGTAGAAAAAGTGGTAGTCCTGGAGAAGAAGATGGCCTGGAGAAGAAGAAGATCGCCTGGAGAAGAAACTAGACGGTCTGCAGAAGATGATGGCTTGGGGAAGAAGAAGACGACCTGGAGAAGAAGAAGACTGGAGAAGAATAAGACTGGAGAAGAAGAAGACCATAGAAGAAGATGGAGAAAAAATGTTTTTTTTTTGTCAAATGAGCGGTAAACCTCGGTACATTCCCTCAACTGTAATTTATGCAAATACACCGGAAGAGATTCGAATGGGTCACTCTCCCCTTATTATTATTAATCACTACTAAGTGAGCAACTGATGAAAGCTTCTATGTCCATCTAATACTAAAACCCGATGCATGGATGTCTTTCCTTCCTTCGATTCCAACAGTGATTACGCTCACGTCAACTTACGGAATGTCAGATGTACTTCACATAATCCAAATTTGCAGTTGATATCACATTGATGTAAATGCTACGTCCTTTAACGGTTTAAGTGGTTAAGGTAAATAAGGCATTAAAAACCCGAGCCTTTAGGTGAGTGGAGATCAAACGTTGTACAGCGGAGGCAGCCTAATTAACATTCTCATCTGCATTAATCGTATAAATAAATATTAAATACTGCTTGAGATTGACATTTACTTCTTTCGACCTCTTACGCCCCAGAAAATATCAAAAAGACCTACGAGTCTGGGAAGGGTGGCAGAGGATGGCGGAAATCCTGCGCGTCTAAAAATTGGAAAATTGGAAATGATTCCAAAGTAGTTTAAAAGTAATAACTTACATTCAGTCTTGTGTTAAATCTTTTGCTGTGTCAACTGGCTGAATTATTTCATCAATTTTATGGATTAGAAGAGGGTGTATGACCATATCATAAGGAATGGTTAACAATCAACAGTGATATTCATCCAGTCGATTGACAATGTATAGTAGTGAAAAATTAAATCCTTCCGGGACCTCCTTTACAGGAAGATTATCAATTGTGAAATAGGCGTATTTCTAAAAAGTTTTCATTCGCCGTTGCAGTTCATGTTGAAACACAAAATTCTAACATGAACACAAATAACAACAAGAAGCGAGGAATATTATGCCTCGCTCTACTTCCACATCTACTGGAGGAGGCAAGTACCGTCTAGTACTTGTATAACAGCGGGTACTAACAGCGTCTTCCCTCAGTGAGACGGGAACTACACGCTGTCAAATAATAATAGCGTTATGTCCTGACCTCAACTGTCGGTCGCCCACCCTAATTACAACTACTAGCACACTAGCCGACATCGGCGTTGCGAGGGGCGACCTAAGACAGCCACAATTAGGCCTGTGCGATTATCGAAAAAAATCGATATCGATCAATTATAAGAATAATTGGAAATTTGGTCGATTCAACTGTCGGGAATTGAAAAAAAAACAATTAATTGAAGTACCTAATTCAATTAATTGACATTGGTCAATTAATTAACAGGACTCAATTGGATCGTGCTGTTCAAAGGCTTTGGCGATGAGAAGAATGAAAGAACTAATTTGAAAAACAAAAAAATAATTCAATCAGTTAGCTTTTATTAATTAATTAAAGGAATAGATCGCTATTTGAAGACAGGCAGATGAGAACCTCAGCGTGTTCATCCGACGGACACTGGCGTGTGTTGATGACAATATTCCCGCCTAGAGACTGAACAACCTCTCGGATGCAGTGCTAGTTATAGCCGGGATGATAGCTAGATATCTTCTTGCTAACTTCTGGAGGGAGGGAGGGGTAGGTGGTGGCCCTCTCCCGCCACCACGGCGACCTCCATCCTCACGTTTGGAATTTCCCTGAACCTAGCCATTTCTTCCCTGAAGATCTCCTGTGCGGTAACAGGAGGGCGAGCCCGAGCCTGGCCGAGACCTGCTCCATCCTGGGGTGTCATTCTGTAATTCGTCGGTTCCGTACCGATCGGTTGGGCTTCCTAACCAAATGACCGGTTGAGATTCCATACCGACTTGGACTCAGCCACCGACGGAGCCTATTTCAGCGATTCTGTATGCAAGTCGGTGCCATTTCCGTCGGTTAGGTAACTCCTCCCACAAAATGTTCCCCCCTCCTCACAATTTTCCGAGTGTTTCCGAAGCTGACGGTCACATGCTGTATTCCCACCAATGGAAGACGATAGAAGAAACAAATGACTATCGGAAGCCGCCTAGTGCTCTCGGGGTTGAAAACAACAACAGAAATCAACAATGTCGAAAAGAGAATGATCGTATATTAATTTATGTGAATTTTGAGCAATGTGTATTTGACAATTAAAATAAGTGCATTATACTTAAAGCACATATCTAGTAGCGTCCGTGAGAATATGAAGTATGAGTAAAAGACGTTGAGTGCTACGAGATTAAATGAAGTGTGCGAAGTGAGAATGAATCAGCTGTGATCGTTTGAATACAGAAATAACTTTCAAAATTTCAATTTAACCTGTATATTGATTGATTATATTTATTAACTCGTGTGATTGAGATCCGACATTCAACAGCGTTTTGCATTTGGAATTTCTAGTTGAAGAAAAGGCATTACGTGTAGTACCGATATAGTATTTAATCTTCCAAAGATTCATGATAGAATTGTTCGTTGAAATAAATTGAACAGTGGCGTGATATCGAAAATAGAAAATCCGTGAATGTATTATGTATTGTAGGTATGGTATTGAAATATTCTTGTAGGTATATTATTCTATATTCGTGGGTTTAAAGACAGTGAAATTGCTGCGCGCTCGTGCCATGAAACATTTTATTATGTAATTTCGTGGAGCAAAGTGGAATGTAAAATGAATTTAATGAGTGATAAATAAATACATATGGTGAAAGAAATTTAAGTTGAGTGTAGAAGTAAATTTGCTATTAGCACTCTTGGTTATTGTACGTGTAGGTACCTATTTGCAAGTAGTGTTGTCACCACACCATGGTGTTGTCCAACACATTGTTTCAACATTATTTGATGAATAATCCGAAATTTATTATGATAGAGTGATGATTAACAGTTCAATGCAAAAGATTCATAAAATATATCTCCTCAACTACGAAAATAGAGGCCGGAAGCAAACAAACATCAGTATTAATACGAACTTTCGTTACCCTGGCCCAAAATCGGGGGATAACATAGGTATCGAAAATGTGCGAAATCGCCTATTTCCTGAAATCAGAAGCTACTTTAGTATGTAATCTAGTTAAGTAAGTGACCCCATACACGATGTAAGATTATAATATGAAAACTTTCAACGGGAATCGTCCATTTAAGAATAGCCAAACCGCAATAATAGGCATTCACCGCGGACAATTTTTGGCAATTATTATGAAAAATATTCCGGTGACAGTATGCTGAATAGCCTAAATATGGTGATTTACGTACAATTGTTAGTGCCAAATAGTAAAACATTTTTAACGGCCAAGAGAATACAATGCAATACTACGGAATTCTAGTTTTGTAGAAGTTTCTCTTATAGATCATCACCTTTATGACCTTAATTTCATCGACTTTTGCATTTGCTCTCTTAATAACAAATTACGTCGCTATTACATCCATGAATATATGTTTAATCATTATTACAAGTATCAAATATCCCATTTCGGGCTAAAAATCCAAATTAATTATAGATTTGCTTCGGTGTTTCTCAAGCAAACCGACTGATTCTCCGCCGCACCGACAGCTTTTAGGTGTCGGTGCGATCCACCGATTCGCACCGACTGGAGCTCGCCGGCGCACCGATCGGGTGCGTACAGAATCGCACGGCTGCTCTCTCTCGTCGGTGTGACGTCACACCCGACGAAAAGCCTACCGTACCGATCGGTTTGGAGTTACAGAATGACACCCCTGATCACCGACAACGCAGACGTCAGCCATGCGGCGGCCGCGGCGCCCGTCAGCGAACAAGTTTAAACGTGCAATTTGTAATCCCATAGCAATTCAATAATCGTCAATAAATCGATTTCCGAAAAATAACTGTCAATTGAATAACAATTGACAATTGAACAACAATTGAAACTTTAAAAAAGTTGACAACCGAGCCAATTACCGCTATCGACATGGATGTGCTGAAACAATGGATCAATTGTAAAAATAATTGAATCGACGATTTAATTAATCGCATAATCGCACAGACCTAGCCACAATGACATGCGTGGGAAAAAGGCAGAATTCCTGGCGAGAACGTTTCCTCCTCGTTGTTCTACGCGCCCCGGCCAAACATACGCAAACCAATCTAGAAAAAAACATGGAGCATAGGCAGTGCGCCCACACGCTAAGTTCACCTCAACGCGACGCCAGCGACATTCTTATGATAGTTCGCCGCTTCATGATTGAAATGTCATGAGCACCAACTGGGCACGCGAGACGCCTAATAACGAGGGGATACTAACAGTCTACTTAGAGACGATCGTGAATCCGGAATGAATAGGATCTTCTTTTTATAATGCACTGGCCTCATCCGGCTTCTTTGAAATATACGTCGCTCGATATTCGCGTTCGAATATCTTGTGTGATAATACGTTAGTCATATCTTATCGCCAAGAATTATTTCATATATTTAATGGTAAATGATTTGGATGACCACAGCTGTCGAAGCGCCCCAAAATCCAAATTCTACAACTGCTTAACAGGAAGTGTAGGCGAGAAGAGAGGAGATGGAGTAGGGTAAAGAGGGACAGAGAGGATGATAAGAGCAGAAGAGACGAGTCTTTCAAGCGGAGCCGACGCAGATGGGGGAGGTGGGGGGGGAATGATGATTGAGTCGTGGTCTGAGAGGGGAGGGGAGGGTTGACGTAATCCGCGCCAAGTTAAGACTCCGCCCGCTCCTTCTCTTATGGTCTTCCATTACTCCAATTCCCCCGCTCCACTCCTGTCCTCCGAAAATAAAAAAAACCCTAAGGATCACCCCGCCGCCATACGGGTGAGCGAACAAGAGCAAGGAAGGAAGGAACCACGGAAGGGAGGGGTGGATATGCTGGATCCTCCCTCTCTTCCTTCCTTTCTTTTCCAAGGGAATCCTCTTTCGAGGTCAGAGGCGATAGAGCTTGCGTGCGTGACCATGACCTTAGAGACGTATGGAGGGAGACTGCGGATCCGGCTGGATGCTGCGGCAGAAAAAGGGTCGATCGGATAAAGATAGATGTGACATCCTCGCTGCCAGATAAAATTAAACACAAATCCCTTGCTTAAAAACCTCACTTCCAAAATTCGGTATCTACGGGAAATCCTATTTTTTAATAAAAAAGCTAGTGTTAGAAAGCCGCAAATTAAACAAAAGAACAATAAAAAACAAAAACACAATGGCATGGAGAAAAATCAGCATGCTACGCTTTGCTGATGACATAGCAATTCTTGCTGGGAAGAAAGAAGATCTGACGAGAATGCTGAACTGCATGGAAAAAAATCCTGAAGAAAAACAACTTGAAGATAAATGCTACGAAAACCAAGGTTATTGTTTGTGGATGAAATGAAGAAGAAAGAATAACCGTTAAACTTGGGCAGCAAAAACTCGCGCAAGTCGAAGAATTTTCTTTTATTTGGGAAGCAGGATCACCAGCGATGGAAGAAGCAAGAAAGACATTGTGAGCAGAATAGCCCAAGCAAAGAAGGCATTCTAACAGAAGAGGAGTCTGCTGACAGCTGGCAACACAAGCCTGAAGTAAGGAGGCACTTTATTGAAATATATATTTGAAGCATGCTCTTTTATGGTAGTGAAGACTAGGCAATAACAGCAGCACAGCAAAGGAGATTGGAAGAAATGTAAATGCAGTGTAACCCAAGAATGATGAAGATTACATGGACGGAGAGAATCACTAACAAAGATGGAGAGGAAACTTATTGGACACATTTTGCGGAACAACAGCCTAATGAAAACAATATTGGGAGGGGAAATAAATGGGAATAATTTCAGAGGAAGACCAAGAATGGAATACATCAAGCAAATCATGAAGGACGTCAATTTGAAGAATTATGTAGAGAGGAGAGTGAAATGGAGAGCTGCACTGCAAACCAATCTTCGGATTGATGACTATTAGTGTTAGGAATAAAAATATGTGTACACTCATGCGGAAAAACAAATTCGAAGGCTTTTTCCGTTTACAGACAAGTGGCAGAGAGGAGAGCACCACATTATTTGCCACGAGTGAAAGATGAACCATAAGGATAGTGCCAATCCTGAGAAACTCGAAAAAAATATAATGTAGGTCAAAGCAGAGGGAAAATCCCTGCAGGGACGACCAAGGGACATAGATAGACCAAATAAAGAGAAGGATGAAGGAAAGGAACATGCGAAAGAAGTATGAAGGCGCTGAATAGAAATAAATAAATGACATGGCATCAAGCCAATCTGTTGATTAACAGACTGACGATAAGACGTTCCAGAGTTGTAAGGCTCAAGAGCATATTTTTAAGGCTCCAAGCTTTATTTAGTCACGAACCTGAGAAAAAAAAACTTAAACGAGGTATGCCTTCGAGCGGAAGGTAAAGAATTGCAATAAGCTTTATGAAAAGCTGAGAAATCTAAAACAAATTTTCAAACATTAATAAACTTTTTACTTATATTTAACTGCGAGGTTAAATCATTTCTTCTCGCTACTTTTCTCTACTACAATATTTCGCGAAAGAAACACGACCTGCAAATCAATTATAATAAATCCATTATATCTCCTATTTAAGTAAGTATTTAAGTAATTTGTTTCGAATAGCTAACAACCCGTTTCTTCTTTCAATAAAATCTCAAAATTATTCTTACGCTCAAGAAAGGACAATGAAAATATAAAAATTCCATGTTGATATCCGAAATGCATCAAACTCCAGGTTTCAGGGACAAAAAAAAATCTTTGACTTTCCCGGTTTTTCAGTTTTTTGATGGGAGTTAAAAAATAATGAAAAATTTATCAAAAAATTAACGCTACATACGATTTCAAAGCAATGTCTGACAAATTTTAACTCACATTCGTCCATTTCAAACCTTCCGCTTATCTTCTGATCACTTTCAAGATTCCAAAAACCTAGCAAGTTGAAAATGGCTGGCGCCAGGTGAGAAACAGACACAATAATTACATAGGAAGCATAATGGAGAAAAAATTGAAGGGAAAGTCCCCAGAGGAGGACCAAGAGACAAGTACTTGGGGCAAGTCAAGAGGGATACGGGGAAGAAGAACCATAGGGAAGTGAAGGAACTGGCATGGGAGAGGGCGAAATGTAGGGATGCATTATACCAATCCTAGGATTGTAATACTATGAATGAATGAACTGAGAAATGGAATGTCTACATACTCCACGAGGCCAGAGGGGGAGAGGTAGGGAGAAAGTAGTGTGGGAGGAGGGCGGTGGGGGTGGTTCGAAGGGGTGGATTTTAAGGGTGCGAAACACAAGGGTATGAGATGAATGGTAGTATGTCCTCGCATGCCACGACGAAATTCTTCCGGGGTCGACAATTTAATAAGAGTAGGAGAACGAAAAGAAATTTACCGAAATAATGCGATAGATAAAATGATGAATAGCAGGGTGTTACATCTGATGGAGAAATAGAGGTATGCATGCACAGAAAAGTTCATGAGAAATTGACAAAATAAGCAAATTGTTTCAACGGGAATGGAAATGACAAAAATGTAAAAGGTATCTTGAAAAATGACCACCGATTTCACCTTTAAATAACGACAAAAATCGTCAGGCTGTTGGATCGAAACGGATCGAGAAAAAATGGTTGACTCTTCTCCTTTAAATGCATTTAATCGGTATGAATCAATTTAGAAAAACAGAAAATGCAAATAAATGGAGTAAAGAGATAAACGAGGTTCACAAGGCGAGTGAGAAAAAATTACGATTACAGGAGGTAAGACTGGATGGCAGCGGTACTGACACCGCCAGTCGATTTTTTGTGTTCGGTTATTTTTTAAACGTCAAATAGCTACGAAAAGAATTGGATTTAGAAATAACGTTTTAAAAACTTTCTGTGACTGAGATGTTGAAAGAAAATTGAAACAACAGAGATGAGAGCTAAAAAAACTTTCTCAACAAAAACAATTTCTCGCAGCCCATTGGGGGTAAGGATTCGAAAGGGATAAGGGATAAAGGATAAAGATCGCCAGCCAGACATGTTCTCTTCTAAGGACACGAGTAGTAAGGCAGGTGGTAGGCGGGACTTGGAAATGTGAACATAGAGAAGACGAGAAGCGGCAAGGTAGCGGATTGATAGTCTGTTCCATAGCGGGAGGGAGGGGACAAGGAGCTGCGAGAATATAACAGACTCGGAGGGAAAATTTCATTCTCTTCAGTCCCAGGGAGAAAATTTAAGGTAGTTTGAGCGAAAAATCACTTCACCTAGAATTTGATGAATTTGGCCTCATTTTAAAGAAACAACTCTCATCTTTCCAATGATATAAAAATATCAACCTCTTGCCGAACTACTTTCCGAGCAATTTGCCTGTAAATACATACAAGCTGTTTTACATGGGATAGATTATGGCTGAGCGCTCTAGAGGGAGAATATTGAAGGAAATAGGAATTTATAACACCTATATTTCGTAAAAAAACTAGCTGTGTATAGTTTGCATGTTTTCTCAAATATTGATAAAAATAATCTATTACACACCACAGTAACGTTTAAAGAATCACAAAAAAACCTGCCGGTTTGAAGGGTTTTCAGCCGTTCGCCGGGAAAAAATAAGTCAAGTTAGAGACTTATGTAGCTTTATTAATTTAATTACAGAGATTTTTGAGCATATATAACTATATATTTGCACCATTAATATTACAATATTTATTTCGTACTTCTTACGGACGCTGAAATCAAAGAATAAAATTTGAATATGGTCTCCAATGTGACTAGGGATCTATCTCGCTATTAAATGTTCAGCGATGCCAATGGATAGTGCATGATATAACTGACCCGAATTAATTCCTAGGTTTTTGAACAACACCCCAGGAACATCATATTATTCAACGAAAGAATAATTGCCACGATCCATTTATCGCCAGCAGGCAACGAACATCGATTTCAATTTTTTTCATGCATGAATGAAACACGTGCACAAACAAAAGTAGTCATAAAAATAACAGGCAATTATAACGATAAAAACCATTGATAAAACCGAAACCTTAATGTAAATAAAGGACGAGGATTCAATTTTTATGGCTTAGCATGCGTACCGACACTCAAAGAGATATAAGATGTAATTTCATCAAAAAGTCGGGCCGCATGACAAGCTGAGGAGGTAAAACAAAAAAAAACCCCAAAAGAAGAAGAAAACTGTCTCATGGTTCTGAAGTTTTAATGCGGAGAGGGGGGATATGTCTATCCGGGGGAAAAAATGACGCGCCCTGGCGCCCTCTCCGAAAAGGCGTGTCCTCTGACGTCACAGAGAGACAAGTGACGGACGCCGCCGCGCGCGCCAATTCGTTCTCCATTTTCACGGCCGAGCGGTGAGCGTCTCTCTCACCCCGTGGAAAGCGAAAGGGGAAGAGGGGAGGGGGAATGAGAGAAGAGGGGATAGATCAATGCGGGGGGAGGGAGGGGTGGAGCCACGTGAAGTACGTACATACATATATGCCAACTCACATCGACGGGAGAAGGACACACACACAGGCATGGGTTGATGGATCGACATCTGCCATCGGGAGATGGAGAAGAGAGGACGGAAGACGAAGGTGGAGACGAAGTCGAGGGGGGGAAGAGGAGGAGGCATCGAGAGACGAAGAGGTGGGGAAAAGACATGCAGTCACGTGGCTAAAACAGTCGACTGCTAAGCAGAGGGGCGTACATTGTAAACACACTAAGGTTATTCAACGCGTAGGATAGGATACGTAGAAAGATACGTTAAAGGCCGTTGTTATAATCTCGCTAGTGTTACTGACCGTTTGCAGCAACTGGGATGGGATTCGCTTTCAGACCGTCGCGACGCGTCGATTGAAATTTAGACTCAATCTATTATGTAAGTACCAAACCGGTCTATTCTCTGACGACGTTGATAATATTTTACGAAATCCGACATAATACGGTAGATCAGATCATGAGAATAAAATTAGGGAACTCGACTGCAGAACGGACAGATTTAAAATGTCATTTTTCCCAAAAACTATAAGGGACCATAACAGCTGCATATGAGACTTTGAACTAGGTTTGTCGTTAGGTAGTGTAGCTCTTAGTAGTAGTAGTAGTCCTAATACTTGAATCCTTATCTGTTACCTAGTACTAACAGCACGCCGTGCATGTTTTCTACATAAGTATTGAGTATTTGTCCATTTGTGTAGTTGCAAAATACATATATATTAATGGTCTCTCTCCATTGTGATAATATCTGTAGTGTAGTAGTGCATGCTTGTGAGGCTTCGCCTCATGACAAGCATTAGCGATTTATGCTAATGCATAATTAGTCGTAGCTACACTAACTTTAGGGTATAGTGTAATGCATGTTGGTGAATACTCACCCCCAGCCACACACCCCTGAGGTGGCTTGCAGGGTATTGTGTAGATGTAGAGATAAAAGCTTATATAGGTTACGCAGACGACCAAATCTGGCAAATAATTCACTACTAGTGGTGGAATATAGTGTCGTATGAGCGAAACGGTTGCAGCCGCAACTGTTTCAAATAACTGTTGGAAACAACAGGTCAGTTTCGTGATCGTGCCGCAGCTGCGACGTTGCACTCCGTGCTGTGCAGCGGCAACTGATGAAGCTGACTGTTTCATCTTCTATTCCGTTCCAGTTGCACTGCAAGTGTGGCTGCGTTGCGGTCATAAGCTACGATATGTTGGATTTGAATCTGTAGCAGGCGGCTGTTGTTGTTTATTCAGTCAACACATGTCCGCTCATCGGTGCAGATAGAATTAGAACTGTGAAGTATCTTTCATGAATCCAAATGAAATAGTTAATTTATTTGAGTGAAAGATTTCTACTTGCAAAGAAGACCGCACGTTTTACACGGGGCACTTTATTGCACAATCTGATGTACGTACGGATGTGCATTGAAAATTGCGTCGTGTAAAGCGGTGAATTGCTATAATGAATGCGCAAATGCACAAACGAGAGATGGGAAAATAACCCCTGCTCTAATTCCGAGCCTGCATTCTCGCATTGCGATAAAAGATGCAACTTCATATAGGGCAAAAAAATGCTTTGTGTAAAACGGCCTCAACAAGAATGGCCAAAAATTTATAAGTTACCGACGTTACATGTTGATCAAGTCAAGAGTATTCGGGAGCATGCAAAGAAAGCTTCAATACGCGGAATGAACAAAAGACAACGGAAAGACGCGCGCTTAGTTAAAAACGGTTACGGTCGAAGAGAGTGTGTTAAATACACGATAAAAGGATACCTACCCTGAAACTACTCTGAGAGTCCCCATTAAAGCGTGTAACATTGGGCGATAGAATTTAATCCTAGAAAAAGAGATTAGGATAGATATGGCTGGAAGGGGTAATGAGGGACGGTGGTTTGCTGAAGGCCGTGACAGAGGGTAGGATGTTGGGTAAGCGGGGAAGGGGAAGGAAGAGAATCGGTTTTATGGACGGGAGGAAGGACGGAGTAGGACTTGAGTTGAGATGAAGAAAGAAATACTTGAGGTAGATAAGGCACGGCACGCGTAAGAGTTCGTTGGACATTCCCTGACTTTCATCACAACCTACCTCTAACCGGTAGATTACTGTAATGAATGAATGAATATTCCAAAGTTAGTTTTATATTTTCCGACCCTAGGTTTCGAATATCATACAGTCATTATCAAGGTCACCTTAAGAACTCAACTACCTTAAAACGCGAGGAGTATGTACATGCGTGCGACTGTGAAAGGGTGAAGCAAACGCAGACGAGGTGAGACGGTCGCTCGCTTGTTTCGTAAAAATGGAGAAACTGATTGGGAGAACATTGGGCGGGCGTGGTGGTGAACGAAGGAGGGTGGTGGAAGGAGAGAGGACAGAAGACGACCCCAAGACTTATTCAAGGAGAATAGGAGAATAGAGTTATCTCTTCTCCTTGGACTCATCGTAAGGGCAAGGGGTTCGATGAGATAGCAGCGGGTTCCCTCGATGAGGCGAGCGGCAACAGTTTGCCACGAAGAATTGGGGAGGTGAGATGAGGTGAAAGAAAGACGGAAGAGGACTCTTTGAGAGGGAGGGATAGAGGGGGAGGCGGTCATATATTGATAAGGAAGAATAAGACGGGGAGAGAGGGGCGAGGCTGCCTCCTTGTACCAACTCTTCGGAAATACACTCACTCCTTTCACTCTCCTCAAAAGGGTTCTGAGTTACTTAAGTTTGCACATCGACCCTCGATACTTCACATACCTTAGTGTTTCAACCCGAAGGTTGGTTTGGATAGTTGATGGTAGAGCTCACGGATTTGAACCCGGGACCCTTCGATCAGTAGCCAAGCGCTCTACCCACTAGGCCACCACGCTCCCACCCTCGAAACAAAAACCACGAATTCAAGCGCCAACTGAAATATCATATATATCGAATCATGGTGAAAACATAGTCCATCATCGATACTCTCGTTTTTAAGATGGGTATTGAAATATCACGGAGTCAAAAATTATCGTTACATCGAAGAGTGAATACCATTGCGCATATCTATAATCAAAAGTGTTTCCATAATGAAATATCAATTCTCCAAATAAAAACTTAATAATTGTCCAATCATTGCGATTGCACATATGATATGGTTCGCATTCATGCGCACGGGTGCGAAAATTCACCTTAAATTAAGGTGTCTTTATGGTTTAACTGGTTAACACACCTGACCGGCGAATGGGAGACCCGGATTCGAATCCCGGTCAAGTCAAATGATTTTTGAAAGGAGAATTCCACCGTCTTTGGGGTATAAAAAATTAATGATCACAACGCGTTTCGGCTTACTTTGCCATCATCAGGGCACTGTAATTATTAATGAAGTTTTCTCATGGGAAAGTGCTTTTTCTTTTTGTAACATGGTGGCCTTCCACCACATCTCGCCAAGGAATGTCAATTTTATTCGTATACAATAACACATAATTGTGTAACGCGTAATCACTGGAAAAAATATATTTATATTAATGAACTTATTCTCGTAACTTATACTTTGATTTGAAAACTAAATTCGTGTGGGTGTAGAGTTGACTTTTTTCATTGTTTATTGATCGTGAGGAGCTGGCAGAAATAAGTGGGGATTGTTGAGAGGGATTGTTAAAACTAAGGGCTTTCCAAAAATCTGATCTTAAAGATAAATTTATGCTTATTGGGCGTGATGATATCCGAATATATCCGATATATATCCGAAAAGATATCCGATCAAAACCTATCTAAGTTTCTTCCGAGTATTCACATAACTGATCAAAATCAAAAACTTATCGATGATCCTATAGATAGTTAGGCTCATCACTGACTGGATCTGTAACGCTAAGTCACGAAAACGCATTTACGCCCTGTGAACTGCCTAATCCTTCCAAGGAAGCGGGCAACCCGCGGGAAGATGGTGGACTGTGGAATGGAAGGTATGGATTTCGAGGAGCAAAGCAGTTCAGATGAAGCCACAATCACTTAAATTTTAAAATGCCGTTATTTTTATTTACAAGGGCGTTTTTGATTGGAAAATTTGCGTACCCCAAATAATGAATTTTAATAATTTAGCGAACACAGCATGAAACTTACTCATGGGCGCCTTACAACTAACTAGTAGCGATATATCAGCACTTCGCCATGTGCTACATGGAGAGGTTTCCTCGGCCGGTCACAGGAGGGCATCGCCGGCCCCGTGTACCTCTCGTCCGTCCCCGCACCTCCCCCGCCAAAGGCCTCGGTCCTCCCCTCCCTCCAATAGAAGGGGTAGAAAGGGTCACGGTGGGTCACGGGAGGTCACACGGAGTGGGGAGAGAGAGAGAGCAGTGACATTGAAGTGGAAGGGAGAGAGACTGGAAGGGGGGGAATGGAAAGACACAAAACATAAATATATGTATAAATATAAAAGAATGTTTGTCTGTCTGCCTATTATAAAATTCTAAGTTTTACTCTGATCGCGCTGAAATTTTGCAGAATAATAGCTCAAGACAGGAGGAAAATTATCAGGGTGTCCGGTGAATCTCAATTTCTTTTTTCCCTGAGTTTTCCAGGTTTTCCAGGCAAATTTTTTGCATTTTCCAGGGTCTTGCTGCACTTTGTTTCTAACATATTTTTAATGAATTTCCAATAAAATCGGCATAATTTTGCCAACATGAAAAATACGAGAAATTTCGGTCCCTACTTTGTGTAAAATATGTAAGAGTACATCAGGAATGTGGAGTATTACGGGTTTTATTCCAACCAACAAATAAACAAAAATGGTTAACTGACAACAAAAATTTGAGTCAGGTGAAATTTGAACACAATAAACTAGATTCAGACTATTTTGATAAAGAACATGCAAATATAAGAAACTGGTGTGACATTTTTCAATGAGTGCATTTCCGATTCAACTTCAGCAACAAATTTCTCGGCTTTTTAAGATTATTACTTTATTTTGGGTTGTAGCTCTTGAACCTTTTGCAGTAAGTACCTCTTTCTTATTCTTTTTCTTTTGAGGCCTTGGTACCTTTCTTTTTTTCCCCAAAGGCTTCACTGTACTTTACATGAGCATTTCGGAAACTGTGAATTAATTGCTTTGTGATAGGTACAGATCTGATACCCAAAAACATTCAATTATGTAGAACAGAGTTGTATTTGTTGGACCATACACGAATCTTAATTAGTTTGGATTTTCCTGTACCATGGCCCTGTCGACTGCGGACCCGAGGGCCGTGATTTCCATACGCAGTAACCATAAAATGTATTTCCGCTCCATCAAAAACATTTCTGCAAACATTATAACGAGGAGGGCGGAGATTATTGGGAGAGGATTATCAATTATATAACAATGCACCAATTACCCATTTTGTTTGCCGGCCGAATGGTTTTCGTATAATTGTGAGAAATGTCATTGCGCTTGCTCAGACGTTTAGATTTCTCGTAAATTTGGCAACACTAAGAATTCCATTTGTACGGCTCTTCGAACGGAATCAAGATTTCTGAGTGGAATTCTGTTTCCGCTGACGGAGATATACAATACCATTTCGGCATCAATTCCGATTTCATTCATAGAAGCCATTTTACATGGGAATTATTCCGTGTGGAATTTGCCTTGTTATAAAATCAGCCCTCTGGACTACGCGAAGGGAGAGGCAGTTGTGAGTACAACCATCACAAGTTTGTGGTGGGGTGACGGAGCAAAAGCTGCGAGCGGGCGCACAGCTATGGGAAGAGTATCAAATGAACAGGGTACGGCAAGGCTACGCTGAGCCGAGAGCATAATGCAAGCAAAGACGCAGGTTAAACCTCACTCTCTGCCTTAATGGAAATCGGCTGCCGTGTGGTTTCCAGGGTTTTTAGGAAAAATACAAAAATTCTCTGAGTATTCCCTGAGTTTTCCAGGACAAAATATTTCCCTGAGATTTCCAGGTTTTCAAGGTTTTCCAGGTCGCCGGACACCCTGATTATAGGCCATTTTGAAAAGATCTCATGGGCCCCAAACGGGGGCCCAAAAAGGGGCCCCCTTTGGTGGTCTACGCTACGTATTGTGTTCTGTGCAGTGGTTTGATTTTTTTTTTACTTTTTAAAATTATTTCCGCGAAAGATAAAGAGGGTTGGGTTTTTTCACAAGATGGCTAAATGAATGAAGTTTAAATTTATTCTAAGCAAATAACTTTTCCCATTCGTATTTGTCTGAAAATCGCGTATTTAGCTGCAAAAACGCACATTTTTCCCTTTAAATCAACAAGAGCATATTTCCTTTGCAACCAGATTTTGGTCTTTGACGAATTTAAAATTTATTTTGCTTAGTTAAGCTGATTAGGAATACTAAGCAAGTTTATGTTTTGTGTTTTTTTTGTTTTAAAATCTACTTTCACTCCAGATAGAAAGTTAAAGTTTATTTTATCAGATGTACCCGAAAGAATGAAGTTGCTCATTTTTTCAATCGATATTCTTTAAAGCATCGCATTTGTGTAAAAATCGCGCTTTCAGCAAATTATTTAAATAAATGAAATATATAATAACACTGTAGTCTGTTTTGACAACTAATAACTAAACCCTCTCCTCTTACATGATGACTTATAAAGGTAGTGTGATCCAGAGCAACGCCTATGGGTAATTCAGATAGTATGTATATAATTGTTTGGCGTACTCGGGGCGAGATGAACCCGAGGAGGTTAGTCCGCTTTGCTCCCGCGACACCGAAGACGGCGCACCCACCTCTCCCCCTCCACCCCCCGGGAGGTAATTCAACGCAACGCAGGAGAGAGGCAAACAAACATAAAATGTCCACTCTACACCGCATTCACTTATTTAAATGATTTGGCGAGCTCCATAGTGGAGAAGAAGAGATGGTGGTATATACGCTGGACCGCGGACGTTCGGCCAAGGAAAGCGGGCAAATAATGAAAATAAATCGCTCACAATTCCGAGAGACGAAGGGGAGTTTACTGACCCTTAGATATCCGTGAATGGGAGACACGCCAGAGCATTCTGCAAAAAATATATCATAAGAGAGAGAAAAAGAGAGCTGAGACACATACGAGGCACAAGTCGTGAGAATAAATCACTTGCCGTAAAAGTCTGTATCGTCGTTAAAATATTTCTAGAATGCGAATTATTAACTTCATCACCATTAGTGGGCAAACCAAAAATTCAAATTGTCTAGGTACGAACGAGTTGAACAAATGATAAACTAAGTACAAAAGAAGAAAGTCTCACACTGACTCGAGTGCACATTAGAGCGTTAAACATATGTTGTGAGACTCAAGAGATTCGGAAGGTACGCGCCAGGCTTATATTACTCGAATAATTCAAATAAGGAGAGTTTCGCGATAAAAAGGAGGATATTATTTCAACCACGCACTATACCCCTAGAACTGCTTTAAGTATGTAACAAAATATGAGAGATACATTGCAGAATTGATAGGCGAAAAAAAATCCTTCTGGCCACGCACCACTAGTGACTCGAACAAAAATGTCATGGCTGGTGTCCTAACACCCCCTTGCCACTCGCTCCCGCGACGGCTCGCAACGCATACTGCTGATTAAAATGTAGTAGCAAAGGCCGGCGAGAGGGACTTATTAAAATTAAAATCCTCGTTTCGAAATGAGCATACTTTTGGAATGCAACGGTTCTCCATGACTATTATCAAAATAGCATAGCAACTTTCACTCCATATGTTTACCAATACAACACTTTAATATGTCCATAGTAGGAATCTCAAATGCGAAAATACAGTTGTGAAACAGTACTTCAAGTTTAAATGAATTTCACAAAATTCTACCGTCTATTTCAAAATTGATAATAACCGCCACGATGGAATTTCGTGAATCCCATTTAAGCTTTACGAAAATAATTGATTACCGCACTTCAAGCGATTTTAAATTATTATACTGAGACTGAAGGCACGATGGGCAGCTAAGTAACACCATGGAGAAGTAATAAAAATAAGTAACTCCATGAAAACCTCACGTCTAAAACAGGAACATTGAATCATATTAGCACTCATGATTAATTACTTATCATCATATTAGTTTACTATTTCTCATCCAATATGTTTCCTGCTACTGAGTAGACTATTGCATGACGTTTTCATTACAATTTCACTAAAAAAATAAATTAAAACATTTATTGGGTGTTTAAGGCAGGTAATTCTGTCGTAATTTGGGAGAGGAAATCAAAGCGGCGAATCACTAACCTCAATTCCAGGAAACGAATGAACGGATTTTCCTCTTAGTAACGAAAGAGTAATTCCACTCAAAAACATCAAGGCATTCCGCGTATTAACGGCTCCATCGAAAAGATGACACCTCTCAATTTCGACATGCCACATGGAGTCGCATAAAAAGTAACAGTCGAAAATGCTAGCAAACTTGGAAAAAAACTAGTGTACAAAAAAAGAGTCATTTATTTTTTTCCCCTCACACAGTGCGTGTACGACCCAAACACAAA
Organism: Pyrrhosoma nymphula; assembly: GCA_963573305.1. Classification (NCBI taxonomy): domain Eukaryota; kingdom Metazoa; phylum Arthropoda; class Insecta; order Odonata; family Coenagrionidae; genus Pyrrhosoma; species Pyrrhosoma nymphula. The sequence goes on from OY754333.1 coordinate 145,707,509, forward strand.
GCAGTAGTTAAAATGCAAGGCTCCCAGATGGCACTGTTCCCTCCTTTAATGAGCGACGGGAGAGGATGTACTCTTAAGCTGCAGCCTCGAAAATCCCTCGCCCATCGTCCTTAATGGTTGGCTTTCGGACTGGACGGGAGGAATAACGAGACAACGAGGCGATAAATTCCAGATAAATACGGACGACGAGTGGGTGCCTACCACCACCACAACGGCGGCGGTAAAGCACCATCAACACCACAGTAAAAAAAACAATATCCTACGGGAAAGGACAAGGTAACAGCGGTGAAAAGAGAGCTCCGAAGTGCTCCTCCGACACAATAAGGCACCTCCCGTCATCCATTACGCCGTAAATATACATTCTCCGAAGGCTTTTGGAAGGCGAGTGGTATGGATGAGAGAGAGATTGGAAAGTGTCTCTCTCTCTAGAGAGACTCCGCCACTTGGCTCACTCCCTTTACAACCCTTTCTGAGGAGACGAGGACGGCCGGCCGCCGCCGCCGGGGGTGAGATGGACAGTAAAACGTGCAGTGGCCGGGAGAGGGTGGGCAAGGCGAAGAACGAAAGAAATAGGAGTGACTATGGGAGGGGAAATCGGGGATGGGCCACGGGCGAAAGACGCCTCATGTTCATGATGACGCGGTCACGAAAGTTCGCACAACTTAACCGAGAGTGGGGGTTGAAGGTCGAGGTAACGGGGGCAGGGCCCAAGGAATCACAACCTTAGGGAATGGAATTGAATAGAATACGTTTATTTCAATGATTTGGGTACAAAACCCCTCAAAGCAACAGGGTAATACATTTATGACGTACATGAAGTTAGTACATAATAAAGAACAGCATTTGTTACAAAATATTACAATAATTTTAAAACTTATACAAGAAAACAGATATATTGCCGTTTTTAGTGCATTTACATAACTTATTGGTTGAACTTAGGAGGGAAAGCGAGACAATGTCTATGAGGTTGGGATGCAGAATGGGGACTGTCCAAGAACCTACCAATCAGCTGGTAGAATACTTGAATGAATGATTTGGTTGGACAGGAAATTGTTACATCTATTCTTAAAAGATCGCAAATGATCACTTTTTTTTAACTCACTTAGGCAATGCGTTCCATATAACAGTAGACCTAACGACGAAGAATTTTTAAAGCGTTGAGGTTCTGTGTGCAGGTAAATAGAGGGCGGATGGGTTGCTTCTAGTTAGTATGCTTCTAGTTTCATGAGGACGACAAAAAATCAAGGAGGTATTTCGGTTTTCGATATTTGAATGAAGTAAATAAAAAGGCACAAACCAGATATTTCCACCAAGAAAAGATATCCAGCCAATGGAGTTTTTCCCTGTAAGGGGAAATATGCCCGTAGGGAGGACCCAAGACAGAATCCGCACACCAAGAAAACTAAAATAGAAATTGGCATCCCATTAGCAATAAAGCCGTCATTGGATATTCTACCATATGATAGGTAGGTTTTAGGACAGTCCTGACTCTTAAATTCCCCATTTCTGGAACATATTTTCATATTCTCTCCTAGTACTTGCTCGCCATAAGATCTATTATAAGTTCATCTAATCCTCTGTCTCTCCTTGTGTCCTCCAAGATTCCTAACCTCCTCTTCCACAACACTCCCCCAGCGCTCTCCCGTCAATCACCATCTCCAACATGAACTCACCTCCCAACACATTCCCCTCTTCATATTACCCCCTAGCAGAGATTAATTAAAGTGGTTAACCGTCAAAAATAGACGATTGTACTTGCATTGTGTGTTTTTGCATCAGCTATTCTCATTCAAGGAGTCTATCTGTTCATTTTTTTAAGTATGTACCTACTGTAGTTCCCGTAGGGTCATAACTAGAAGCAATTCCTCAAGGCTTTATTTTCCTGTTCATCGCACCACCAAATTCGGCGATTCATTTGTTGTAACGTCAACCAAAATATCGAACTCATTGCCAGTAAATATTAAAAACGCTGAATCAATTGAAAATTTTAGAAGTAAAATGTATGACTTTTTTTCTAAATTTGTAATAGCACCTTTGCTTTAATCTATATATACATACACTGATTGATTATTCTTATTGTGTCACATATGAACACGTACGTTTTTATCTTTTGCTCACAAGGGCCTGTGCCAAGAGCAATCAATACATTATCTACTATTTACTTACTCCTGCCTTCTCCGAAAAACAAAAAATTCACTTATCTACACACGGACCAATACGCTTAAAAAGGAAGCGACAACATTGTGGACTTTCCGGTCAAATACAGCCGTTGTTAATTCATTAACACTAAGGATTTGAAGAAATCTGGAAGAATGGTAAATAATTCCTATTTTTCTAATTCCTAGACTTTCAAGTAACGCATCATCGCTGTTTTGGACGTGTAGTACATATTTATTCGCTCAAATTACGATAAAATTCTCTCTATTTTCCTCCACACCCATGGAATTGAGAGGAAAGAGTGCTTTGACCTAGGGAAGAAAAATCACCATAGAAATTTCATAGCACTTCAAATGCTTCGAACGTCTATGTAAATTTACAGCATGAAGTCCATGGGATAAAGGGTCCACAGCTTCACCCTTCACCTTACAGGTGGTGTACTTGAAAGGAATTTTAAGCACACAACATCCATCCTTGAAAATCAAAATACTATAACACAAACAACTGAAAAAAGTTCCCTCCCGATATGATACAAATCTACAAAAGTAACTGTCCCAATCCGTCTACATATAAGAATCAAAGCAATTACCAGTCATGAAAAGAGATTAAGTGATTGAGTATCTGCATACAGTAAGAGTTTTAGTAAATGCAGAAATGTAATTCAGTAACGTGCTTCCACATTTTACCAGGCATTTCACGCACTTTTGTATGCACGGCATTATTTCTTTTTGAAGGAGTTTCGAGAGTTCGAAAAAGATTTGGCCACAGCAGCTTTTTAAATAAAAATCTAAAACAACTGAGGAAAGTAAATACAAGGTACAATGTACGCATTACGCATACGGAAACGGTTGACTTAATCTCGAAAAGATCCCGCATTAGAAAAAGAGGGCCTTTCGAGAAAGGGATAAAAGATAAAAATGACAAAAACATTTAATAAAAAAATTCCCGTTGGAATAAGACGAGTGAGGCGACCGACTAACCGGAGTGTCCAGTGCAACCGTTTCGATCAAAGATTCGAGGGCCACAAGACATCAGCGCTGTGATCAAGGTTTATTACGGGGGAAAGGATATATCAATCAAACGAAGAGAGCACGAGTATCGCGGGGAGCTTGAGGATAGGCCTGTGCGATCATTCGATTAATTGAGTCGTCGATTCAATTATTTTTACAATTGATCGATTGTTTCAGCACATCGATATCGATTGCGGTAATTGACTCGATTGTCAATTTTTTTCAAGTGTCAATTGTTGTTCAATTGTTATTCAATTCACAATTATTGTCCGATAATCGATTAATTGACGATTATTGACGGTGGTGACGGCCACCACCTACCCCTCCCTCCATAAGTTAGCAAGAAGATATCTAGCTATATCCCAGCAACTAGCACTGCGTCCGAGAGGTTGTTCAGTGTCGGTGGGAACATTGTCATCGACACACGCCAGTGTCTGTCGGATGAACACGCTGAGGATCTCATCTGCCTGTCTTCAAATAGCGATCTATTCCTTGATTTAATTAAAGAAAGCTAACTGATAGAATTATTTTGTTGTTTTTCAAATTAGTTCTTTCATTCTTCTCATTGCCAAAGGAAAGCCTTTGAAAAGCAACGATCCTGTCAGTTAATTGGTTGGTCAATTAATTGAGCAATGACAATTAATTGACACCCATTTCGATGTCAATTAATTGACCTTTGTCAATTAATTAAATAACTTCAATGAATTGTCATTTCTTCAATTCCCGACAGTTGTATCGACCACATTTCCAATTATTATTATAATTAATCGATTTTTTTCGATAATCGCACAGGCCTACTTGAGGGTGAGAAGAAGAAGGGAAGGCTTTTGTGAACACCGCTCCCTCTCTCTATCTCTCTCGGCTGCTCTCAGAATCTGGAAGTTGGAATGGAGAAGTGTGCCACCCGGCCGCCCGAGGGGGAGGCGGCAGCACCATCGCAGTCCATCGAGGAGGAGGAGGGCGTGTTCCGCATCAATGGGAATCGCTCTCGGAGAAAGAACGCGTCTGTGCACCGCCAGAGTGCACCGCACACAGCACCAGAGGGGGGGCAAGTGGAGGTACGTGGGGGGAGGGAACGCTGCCCGCGTCACAGCTAATCGGGTCACGAAGCTGTTATTTTGGTCCGCACGCATGAATTTTCATGCAACGCTCGAAAAACAAAACACGGCATGTATTAACTCGCTGTGGTTGTCGGCAAAAAATAAGATGACACACACTTCCTCCTTTCCCTTCGTTTTGAAAGAAACGACCACCTCTGGCGGTTGGAAGATGTAAAAATGAAGAAAAAAAGAAGCGTTAGCGGACTGGATTCAATGAGGTCTATGAGAGGGTGATCTTGAAATTCGACGAAAGCATTTTTGAGTCCGTTGAGTAATTTATTGATGAGGAGGGAGGTACGTGAAATTCGTACAAAAATTAGCAGGCCCTCGTAACCGCTCCCAATTGCGCATGATGATACATGTATGTACAGCTGCATAACAAGTCAAACCAACAAAGGCCTCGAAACTTTGATTGCCGAACGGATCACTTTTCCGTGCTTCCAAAAACAGGACATTCTGGTGTTCACTCCATTTCCACATCATTGAATTCATCACCTTCACGCAAACATCTTCCGCTACACTTTCTTTCAAACAGATAAACGACATGGGTAACGGATTTTAAAGTATCAGGCGATAATTTGTGGAAATGTGTGACAGACAGGATTATCACAGAAACACTTTGTAAATTTCCACAAGTTTTATTTTACCGACCTAGGTTTCAGCAAAACATAGCCATTATCATAGTGAATAATGGCTATGTTTCGCAGAAACCTAGGTCGTTAAAATAAAATAGTGGAAATTTACCAAGTGTGTCTGTGATAATGCTGGCATGGGTAAATCAACCGCGAATGTTCAAGGCGTCCAAGAGGTCAAAGTTGAGTTACGAATATCACTACACCCAACGTATCCCATTACCGTAATTTTCAGGGTACTTTTCAGCAAGGCACTTCACTTGGACAGAAAAGGAAAACAGCAAATCTTATAGCTGGGAAAATTTTCTCCTGGAGGAATCGGGTCATGTCGCATAGGATTCTATTTACGTACGATACGAAAAAAGGACAACCTTCCTCAAGAATCCTCCTCCACAGAGATGGACGAACGAGAACAGCTGGAAATGCAACATATATAGAACCACTAGAGTTGGAAAATACTGAAGCGAAGCTATGATATTCCTATCAATGACTTAGCTATCTTTGGAGAGGAATGATCTAAACTAAAACACCAACAGAAGGCGGTGTAAATAGTCCTCAGGATAACAGACACACATCCACTTGGCTGCCTTACGGCCAATAAGGAGGGCGACGTGCATGAATATATGCACGAATCACTTATGCACACTTAACAACGCGGATATTTTCCACGAAGGTGGCTCATAGAAACACTGCGAGCGTTAACCTTCACCTGGAAAAAATGTCACAATCAATGCAACTGCCTTATTACGTAATAGTTTCCCTTGCACCTCGCCGTTGCCACCAGCTTGGTTTTCCATAGGGAAGTTTTTTTTTCTTTTCTAGGGGATATATTTTTAGTTCCGTGGTTCAGTAAATGCTAATCAACAGCTCGACTATGCATAAAAAAAGCAACAGGGATTGAGCATCGGAGTCGCAAGGACTTCCTTAATAAGGGCGCGAGGACTGCTGATGTCGAAGAGTCACAGTTGAGTGCAGCTGGGAAAGAGCAAACGGGTTCTCCCCCCGAGTGATATTTTATAGGATTCCCAGGAATTACGGGAACGACCGATTGAAAGGCATGCTCATAATTTAGCGAATCCAATCTTCAAACGAAAAAGTAGCAATATACTTATCAAATTTATGGTTTAATTAGGCTTCTCGCTGACGACATCGATGTTGATGTGAAGACGAGTTTATTTTCTGAAAATAAATAATAATTAACTAAGTTATTTTTACAAAGAGAAGCTAAGCATTAGGAGAAATCTAGTTCAACTACGCAAATACCAAAAACACAGTTGTCTGCATCTCAATATTTAGACTTCTTCGAAGACCACACGTGAAACCACTGATTGCGACGACATTTAAGTCTAATAAAGCCAAATGAACTCTCCGGAAACTCCAAGTGAATAAGAATTTTTGTAGAGTTCTGAAGAGATTATCGTTTCCGGGCATTATGTCACACATGTATAACATACATTGCCATATCAAATGTATTCAAATATGTATTACATTAAATACAGCACCTGCAATGGGTAAAAAATGAGTACACTAAAATGCTACAGAATCTATCGTCACGGATTAAGCACCAAAAGTGAGCCAAAACGTCATGAAAGGAAGTGTTAAAGATGTCCAACTCAATAAACGGAAGCAGAAAGTGACAATGGAACACCAATCATGGACGCCGATTATGTTATACCGAACGATTATGTTATACGCCGATTATGTTATATTACACCCCTCTCTCGCCATGGCTACAAAAAACAACTGTCAATATATAAGGTGTTATGCCAGAAGGGTAGAGGAGCAGGAAGAAAATAGCACTCCAATGATTGGTATCGCTTCCATAAATGACAGGATTTAACTTCTATTCACAATCGAACGAAATTCCTCAAAATTCCATTGAGATTAAAAGAATTCAAAGTGGATAGCGAAAAGAACATTTTTTGTCAGTTGATCACAATCTTCTTATAGACCCATTTCCCACATCACCGAAAAAGGCCGCTGCAATTCATGAGGCGATAAGAAGAATTGAACGGAATTCAGAGATTACTCAACAGCAATATCCATCGAATACGAACAGCATATTTACTCGAACGTCATCCAGATCGAGAACAGTGCTGCTTCGGGAAAATAGCGTTCATACACGAGGATGTTTCTAAATGAAGAGACACGACGCCAGAGCTTCCAGCAAAATGATGCGACGCGTTGAATGACTGCTTTTTCATTCCATCCGATGTCCTTTTGATGGGGGAAATGTGCTCTGCCTCTCGATACATGAATCGCGAGGAGAGTGAGCGATAAAAACGTTTCGAACGGTCAAAAAAGGATTTCTCCCCGACCCAGAGGGGAAATATATTCGTAAACCACGCGCATAACATTCTGAACATCAACTGTAATCTGAAAGCGATAGATTTAAATTTACAATCGACTTCACGCTCTTTCACGATTCACAATCGATAAATCTTCCACAATGGTATATCGTGTATTTCCAATTCTAAAATGTCTCAAGCTTGATAGGGAGAAAATTCGAATCGTGAAGTCCGAATAACCTGAAGTATATATTGGACTGGCCAAACAAAATACACGTTTTTTTGCCGAAAATAAGATTATAACGTAAATTAATTATTGATAAATATCAAAAACCTCTAAACATCCCTGCAACAGCATTTACAACGGATACTCGAACTGCATATTACTAATTATGAAAATAAATCTATAAACTCTTAATTTCAGTCATTTCAAACAGATGCATTTTTATCGTACTTTCTTTATAATTATTTATACGCCTAAAAAGTACATAATATAAAACCTATTCGCCTAAATTCCAAACTGGTACCCGAAATGATCGTTATTTTCCTATTTTATGAGATATATATTACGTCACTAATAATAGCCGATGTCCTGTGGTGGGGACTATACTAATGATTGAGAAAACGGCTGAACCTATTCAGTTGGTTTTGGAGTCGTTTTTCACGTATGGCATAGCATGCATCTGGAAAAATCCCCGTTATTCCATTTTCGACATAGGTAAACTGTAAATTGAAAAAATAACCACAAGCTAATAAACGCCAAGCTAAATTTGCATAGCAACCAACAACATGGCTACCGTCAACAACGTTTCACGTAAATGGCCACTTCAGCACAGAAGTTTATATTTTGTAAGCATTAATAACTGTCTAAAAGGCATTTCCCATAATAATTAGCGCAATATTATTGTCTACATCTGTGTATGTCGGAATTTTCTTCGAAACGCCTATCAGGGTTTGGATTAGAGGCCATATCTTGACAGTTATAGGAACGAAAATTTCGCCGAATATATTTCCGGGCCAAATCATGAATAGCATGGGAATTTTTGGGGACCTTAAGGCTGAGTATTTTATTTTACGACTTTAAAGGATGACGAAATGCATTTAAAACAATGAGACGAACTGCTTTGGGCAATAAAGGATAATATATTTAGTTTTCTAGCGTCCGACTTTAACCCCTGGTCTGGAAATTACGATAATCAAGATCAAACATTTTTATCGCCCTTTTCAAGATTAGAGCCTGGTGACAGCCGTTGTTTTATGCATTTACGAGCAAGAGCAGAGAACATGCCGTAGCCGGAGAAATGAGCGATTCGTGGACTTACGACAACGTGGTTTTCTACGACATTACAAAAAATTATTTTGCTAAGCACGTGTGTTTTCTTCATGTATTCGGCTATTGAAAAAATAGACTCCGATAGAATACACTGACCTCCAGATATTAGACTGTTAATAGTGAAATAACCTTCAAAATCAATATGTAAATAAAATCTACACTTATAAGATTTGGGCATGACTGGGTATTTTCCCCGTAATTTTTGACGGGTTATCCACTAGTAATAAGATAATTTAAGATAACAAATATAAATGCTCTTTTGGAGTTCCGGCGACGGCTTTTTTCAGTGGAATCATGATCCCTACGTGGGTGCCATGTGGATAGTACTTGAAGTACGGTACTCCGTCCGTTGGATAGGACGGTAAACTACTGTGGTGCCCTTGGCACCTTTCGTAGACAGCAGGCTATCGCCCACGCCGGGTTTCTCTCCAACCTTTCTCCATTCCCCAACAATTGTACCCAAACCAACCAATCCACTTGTCCTGAATGTCGCAAATGACCTCAGCTGTTGCGCTAGGCTTCTCGAAATAGCCAATCAACAAGAAATATTCTAGTTGATTGGCGAATGTAGCCCAAGTTTACGCCACTTCAGTTGCTTTCCTGGCGTAGTTGATGGATGAATTCTTCTCGGGTTTCCAACCGGGTTAGACTCTCCATAATGGCACAACAGCCCTAATGATAATGCACGAGTCGGGCATCGAAACGTCGGCCATCATGGAGAGTCTTAACCCGGTTGGAAATCCGAGAAGAATTCATTCATTTACGCTACTTCGTTCTTAATCTTGATTTAATCGGCCTCAATTCGAAAGTTCGCACTAATGCCTTATGTAAAAAGGGATAGACGCAATACTGTCGTGTGTTTCTACGACACGCAAGGCTGAGTAATGGCGAGGCGAGCGGGAAAAAAAGCAATCCCAGCCCAGGCCCACCGCACGTAGTACAACCAGCACCGGCAAAACCAACCCCCGCCTCAACATCGCATCAAAGTGAAACGTGATTTTCACTTTTGATTCCCTCCCAAGGCCGCGCGGAAGATTTCGAGCGGCATATGCGTCATCATCATTCCGATGGGCGTACGGCGAATACTTTCCGGCACTTCCAAGACTGACTATAAGATGTCACTCGCGTAACAGTAACTGGGGTTGAGATCAGGAAGGCGGGAGAGAGTGCAAAGTGGGTGGTGATGCGTCTCATTGGGATAAGAGGAGGAGCGGGAGATGGGGCATGAAAAAGTGTTACGGGAGAGGAGGTCCACCACACTCTTCCACCAGCCCTAGAACCGCTGGGGGTTAAAGTGGTCAATGCAAATGAGCGAAGGAGTTCTTGCTTCATTTGAAAACTAAACACGTCTCTCATAGTAGTTAAAGAGGCAAAACAAATTGACACATCAGAATCACGGCGTAGCCAGATACGAGGTGAAAAAGTAATACCCTCATACGCTCATGATTATAATGAGCGTTACATAAAAGCAATTGGTATTTTAGCAACAACTCCGTTAAGGCTAAGTTTTCTAACGTTCTGTGTAACAATGTCCCCGAACGAGAACTCGTACTCCTATCGAATTTTCGAAAAATCCCAGTTTCACAATGCATATTCATCCAGGCATGCAGTCCACCTTCCTTTAGACTTGAGTCTTCTTCAGGACTCCTCAAGACGATGAACGAGTCGCGTCAACGATTGGTCGGCGGATATGGACGCCCTGACCCGGTGTGTTGAATCTACCTTCCAAATTGTCCAGGATAGCAGACGATATAAGATGCCTTACTACACATGTTGGCAATAACGGATTGCGTGAAATTTAATGCGCTCACATAATATCACCAAAAAAAAACATAAGTTTTACCGCTGAGTCAGGTATTTCTAGCTCTTAAAAAAATATTTTATTGCAAAGCACCTTTACGACACCATTTACTCAAATTACTCCATGCTGAAATATTTAAAACAAAATAAATTTGAAGAACAAAGGGAAATCCTGAATATTCATCGGAAAAAAAACTTTACACTTTCGTTTTCTTACCCACTTTTTTGTTGGTAAAAAGAGCGAGGTTTTACCCGCCGAAAGAAACCATGTGAATCAAATAAACTAAAACCATAGAATGGCATGGTGGTATGAAAATAATGAATTTCGTGAAAACGACAATCGTGTCAGGTGAGGTATCTGGTGGGTTTTACATAAAGGAGTAACTCTCACCTTCACCACTCCGCATTCTCCATTTCGTCCTTCTGGAAAGCGAGTGGACGGAAGCGAACTAAAGAAAAGCAGCAATGAATGTGACATCAAATAACAAGCACGTGCGAAGCCATGAGGTGAGCATTAAAACAACTCCAGCCATTAAAGACCTCGAATTAAGGAGGAACCACCATTTTAGGCATGCCTGAAAACCCAGTATAGCACTCACTTGTTTCAATAGTCTCGGTGCTGTCATGTGTCGATTCTTGATGTTATTACACATTACAGTGAGAATAAAACTGCGAAATTATATAATTTGAATTGACTTTTCGAGGTTTTATGTTAGAAAATAAATAATTTTTCTTCATAACCACAAGTTAAATATAAAAACCAACGAACGTCGAAATAACAGTGACTTCTAGATGCAACACAAACACTGACTTACAATGAGGTTCTTAAAATTCATGTTTAACTATATTTCCGAAGTAATTTAACCCAAAAAGAGTATTTGGACTGCACCACCAAATTATAAAAGGACATATTGAAGTCAATAGAATCAGGCTCAACTTTGTGAAATCTCATCGTTAAGAAAGATAAAAATTTGTAAACTTTCACAGGATATGTTTAGTAACGACCGGTTTAATCCTACAGTGGACATCATCAGGTGCATGATGTCCATCAAGTCTACCAAGTTTTCATATTTCTTGAAGGATATATAATCCTAAATTCCTTGATCAGGAGAAATTTAATTATTCTTAAGAATTCAGTAGGTATTTCATGGCACAAGTTCCTCGAATTAATCCACAGAAAATCTCGTCGGGCGGATTAGGAGGAAGTGGACGCGCATCACATATTATTTATTAGTGCTGATACTTGTCAAAAAACCGCGTCACCACTTGGCAAGGATTCAAAAGAAGAAGGGGGGGTGCTCCTGGCCCCGACTCTTCTTCTGGGCGAACTGCACCCAGTTACGTCCAATCTCCTGCCTCTCCCAACCACCACTGCTGCCCGCCCACCGATCTCCACACATCCCAAGGGGGAGGAAGGAGGGAAGAAGAGGAGAGAGACAGGCAGACATTGACTCGTCAAGTGCGCTGCCCTTCCCGCTATCCCCCCCCCATTCCCCCCTATTCCTCCTCTCTCAGGGCAAGCCCGCAATCCGTCACGGGAGAGGGAGGTGGTGGGAGGTAGAGGGGGAACGGGGCTGGAGGGAGGCAAAGGGAAAGGATTGGGAGGGGACGAATTATTGAGCACCAACGGGGGAGGGGAGATGAGGAGTTTTTCAAGGTGAACGCACTGTCTGGGGAGAGACTCTCACACTCCACGGTGGCTGGTCGGGAATCACGCGACGTCGAGACGCAACGGAGGGAAGTGGGGGAGGTGTAAGGGTATGTAAGGGGGGGGGGGGTAGTACTGGATGGGGTCACCCCGTGTCCACCCCTTCTCCAACGCGTGCTTAGAGGTGGGACACCAAAAGGGCCGGCTAATACGCACGCTCACATCGGGGATTTGAATCATTGCTAATAATGGACTACAATGACAGAATAATCATCTACCAGCTCTACAAGGACCAGGTGGTCAAAATTCGCACGCAAGATGGAAGAAATATGGAGGAAAAAATTAACAAAGGGGTCCGACAAGGATGTAACCTGTCACCAGCATTCTTCAATATGTAGATGGAGGAAGCAATAAAAGAAATAGAAGAACAAGAAATCAAAGTGAATGGAGAAGAAATCAACATGTTATGCTTCGCTGATGATATCGCCATCGTAGCAGAAAACAAGGAAGACCTATAGAACTCACTGAACACAATTGAAAAGGTGTTCCAGGAATACAACATGAAAGTAAATAAGAAGAAAACCAAGATACTTGTGTGTGGAAGAGAAAAAGTAGTGGCCGACGTCCGCCTCAAAGGAGAAAGATTGGAGCAAGTGGAATCATTCACCTACCTCGGGAGCACCATTACCTGGGACGGAAGAAGCACGACAGACATCAAGCGTCGAATAACCCAAGCTAAGACGGCATTCATGGCTAAAAGGCCGCTACTCTGCTCGAAGAGCATAAGACTGGAGACAAGGAAACAGTACGTGAAAACATTCGTGTGGGCAGTGGCACTCTACGGATCAGGAGCATGGACTATTGGAAAAACTCACCAGAAAAGAATAGAAGCCTTCGAGACATGGTGCTGGAAGAGGATGCTAAAGATCAAATGGACGGATAGGGTGAGAAAAGAGGAGGTATACAAAAGAATTGGAGAAGAAAGGACACTGTGGAGCACCATACGCCTAAGAAGAACACAGTGGGTTGGTCATGTTATGAGACACAACGATTACATAAGAAGCATAATGGAGGGAAAAATTGAAGGGAAAGTCCCCAGAGGAAGACCAAGAGACAAGTACTTGGGGCAAGTCAAGAGGATTACGGGGAAGAAAAACCATAGGGAAGCGAAGGAACTGGCATGGGATAGGGCGAAATGGAGGGCTGCAGTATACCACCCATTCTAGGATTGTAATACTATGATGATGATGCTAATAATGGGGTCGTGCATGAACTACGTTACCGTTTTCTGTGATTTTTACCACCCCCATTCGTTAACAACCGTAGTATTTTACCAAATTCCCCCCCCCCCCCCCCGACATGCAACGTTGTCTCTACAAATGAAACTTTCACTTCAGAACTATTTTCTCACAGTGCACTAGAGCCCTCCGCATCAAACCGAAGTAAGGATAGGGATTCCACAAATGACAAAAGAATAAAATTATATAAAAAAACACTTTTTTTAAACTGGTCTTATTTCAAAATGCACTAATAAGTAAAAAATAAACTTTAGATTGAAATTTACAAATTTAAGAGACCTATTCCAAATTTACAAATATATTAAAGGTAAAAGTGCAAATGAATAGTTGTTTACTTTATCTGTGCAATTCGTCGATGATTATGAGGCAAAAACGTATAATCGCACGTCTAATTGATCATCTAGTTGACCATCATGATTATAAGACCAGGGTGCAAAGTAATTTACTAAGTTGAATTTGAGCCTGCAAAGTAATTTACTAATGTAAGTGAAATTTGAGCACCCTAGTCTAATAATCATGATGATCAACTAGATGATCAATTAGACGTACGATTATACGTTCTTGCTTCATAATCATCGACGAATAGCACAGATAAAGTAAACAACTATTCATTTGCACTTTCAACTTTTATATATTTATAAATGTGGAATGTATGGTCTCTTAACTGTAAATTTCAATCCAAAATTTATTATCTACTTTTTAGTGCATTTTTATTTTTTTACTTTTTAGTGCATTTTGAAATAAGACCAGTTTAAAAAAAAGTGTTTTTTAACATATTTTTATTTTCTACTTTTTAGTCTTCACACTTACAATACTTTAACAATCATTGAAATTTTCTTTAGCTTTTTTAAATACAGTTACTACTCCTGTCTTAGATCAAAATCAAAAATATTTTATTTAATTAAATCTGACGACGTGAAAAATTCGAAAAAATTTACCAAGATTCTGTCATCAAAATTAAACATGTATGCAACATTTGGGAAAGATTGAACAACGGGAAGGGATTCAAAAATTGGGTAATGGATATGCGATTAAACTCGCAAATCAAGTTGAAATAAGACCAGTAAAAAGGTCCAAAAATGCCAATAATCGTACTTAGGCCTTCTACAGAGAAAACCAGTAATCTCGCAGCCACAAGAACCCAATCGTTGCTCTGCATTTAACATATTAAGGGGCACGAATACAAGTAAATAGCATAAGTACAACTTTGTATTAAAGGAGTTCACCTAAGTCATTCCCTTTAGACCGAAACATACATGGAGGATAATAACGTGATTAGTCTTTAATTACTTTATGCGGCTTGGACTTTACTTCATCGTTGAAGAACGACACCAGTGTTTCCACTCATCTCAATGCAGCTAAATTCAAGCCATTTTTATGGTATTCAAAGGATATCATAAATGTTTCTGATTTCTCTTGAAGCGTAATAATTTGGCCGAGAATATAACCCTGATCTCTAAGAGTCGAATAATTAATTCATAAAATCAGAGATCTACACCCAAGCGTAATTCAAACATCAAATTTCCAATTAAGGTAGTTTGAGCAAAAAATCACTTCACCTAGAATTTGACTTCATTTAAAAGATAAAACTCCCATCTTTCCAATTATATCAAAATATTAACCCCTTGCCGAACTACTTTTCAACCAATTTGCCTGAAAATGTACGCTGTTTTACATGGGATAGATTACGGCTGTGCACTCCAGAGGGAGAATATTGAAAAAATAGGAACTTTTAGCACCTACATTTCGTCAAAAAACTAACGGTGTGTATAAAGGATTTAAGGTTTTCCCGGCGAATAATATGAGTGAAAGTTTCTCGGGTAAAAGTTTTTAAATGTATCAACGTTTCGAACTATTTATAAAAAATCTATTTATTATTCACCACAGTAATTTTTACAGAATCGCAAAAAAACCTGCTGTTTAGAAGGGTTTCAGGCGTACGGCGGGAAAAAATGAGGCAAGTTAGAGACTTATGTAGCTTTATTTATTTAATTACTGAGAATTTTGGTCATAAATAACTATATTTTTGCGCCATTAATATTACAATATTTATTTCATACTTCTTACAGACGCTGCAATAAAATAATAAAATTTGAATATGGTCTCCATTATGACTAGGGAACTATCTCGCTCAAACCACCTTGACTTATTGTTAGAACGGTAGAACCTAAAGTGGTAACGAGCCAGGCATTCCAACTTTCCAACTCTTGAGAAAAACGAGATTTCAATTTTATTGTCAATTTTCTCACCTTCAATTTTTCAACACTGAAGGAAGTATATCTTACAGAAAAAAGCAGTAGGCCGCCGAGCGAATTTTTATGCGAATGTTTTCATCAAAATGACAACAAATTTGATACTATTTATGTGTGGGATTATTATTAATATAGTTTGTAGCATTAGGCAATAACTGAAGATGCCATAGATCATCTCACAAACTCTCCTCTACTGAAGGTAAGATGAAGCCGAGTCTTTCAAGGCTAAAAGCAAGAAAATCAAAAGCAGGAAAATTGCTTAGTCATAAATGCAATGTAAATAGCAGGAGTTACCCGGAGAGAAAACTAATAAAATAGCACAGCATGCAAGGACAAAGTGAACTACCATCTTAGGGCAAGGAATTTCCTTAGCTCGACGCCCACAGTACACATTTTTATTTGCTGGGGTTGCTTCGAGTATAGCCCACATATAAGAAGGAAAGTGGATGATGACTGTGAGAGTTTCACTAAATAATAAACTATTTGTCTCGGCAATTAAAATGAATTTTCCACAACTACAGGAAAGCATGACGAGTTGAGCACTGAGTATTCAGTTTCGAGAACTGCAGAGAAAATGCATACCCAGTCAATCGTTTTGAAGTTCATTCAATCACATTTCAAAAATTAAACAATGGACCCCTACCAAATATGCCATTTGCAAAGAGAGTACTTCTAAGCCCTTTCTTCGATGAATTGGTGCACTCCTTTTCTCGTCTTTCTCAATACACGAAAAAATTCGATATCACAACGAAATAAATTCCACAAATCCTTTCAACACATTTCAAGAGCAGGTAGTAAGTCATATTGACGAGGAGTAACCTACACTCCTCTCGGAACTTTCTTTTTTCCTGATCACTAATTTTTGCTTCTTCAGTACATTTCTTACAGCATGGCCGAGATTTATTTTAGAGGAGCCAATAAGGTTACTATCCACCTCAATATCCACATCAAAAACAGATTTGGCCCTCTTCAAAATGTGTCTCTGCACAAATAAATACATTTAGTCACGAATCATTGCATTCAGATCGTTATACAGGAATGGAGACATGGGCACATCGCACTGGTACTTAGAAAGGAGTAATATGGCCAGCAGCGAAGCCAAAAAAAGCTAGCTTTGCTGGCAACAAACAATCATCCAGGCTAGTAACCATTTACTTGTAACTTTTAGAGTTTATTTTGATATTTTCCTCCTTGCAGCCTTGAACAAGGTCTTTTAAATTAGGCATTATTTTCAGCGCTGAACCAGCGACATCTTCATTTTCCAACAAACGAACCTCACAAAATTTCGCTGGAAATGGTGGTGTATCAGGAGCATTGAACCTTATGTAATGACTTCTCCTAGCAGATACATCTTTGAAAACATAATAGCAAAACCCCAATATTGGTACAATATTTCAACCTGTAGACTTGGCAGCCTCCTTAAAACTGTTATGCACGGTATGAAGGCCACAAGAACCCATATTTATGAACATGGGACTACTGTGGCCGTTCCTACGACGAAGTGCAAGAAATCGATTATAAGAAGATTGATGAGTGATTTACGTCATAGGTGGCAACAAGTTTGGCTAACAGAAAGCTTTTTCTTTCCATGTTTCATTCATGGCTGAATTTTAATAAAGATTTCACTTGCGACTCTGTCGTCTTATAGCGATGGTTAATCTACTGAATGTCAAGAAGGAAAAAGAATTGGTTTACCAGATCTCTATAATTAAAATGCGAAAGTCAGCACGACCTCTGAATCATGAAATGTATCCTGCATACCATGAAGTTTTATTAGCTACAGCTAGACGCTATCCCAATAAAACGAGCATGAAAATTCGAGGTGAGATTGTCGAAGTAACCTGCAATCATAGTTGAATCAGACGGCTTACAGAATCATGCTATAACAAGAAGATATTCTCGCTACTTGGCTCGCAGAAGAGCTTGCAAAAATGACCTACATTTGCAAATGAGGCTGTGACCTTATCTCTGGTCACAGTGAGTGCATGCAGAATTTTTCTGTTGTAAACGTTAAAACGGGTGCAAATAGTTTTTTTACTTCTTTAGTTCCGTTGCAATTGACAGCTGTAAATCCAGCAACTAACCTAAAAAATTGTATGTAAGAATCCTCGACCCTTATCTCCTTGTTTTTGTCGACCAATAAAATTCAATATCCCAATGAAGACTGCAACTACACTCGAAGTCATCAACGATATCAAAAGATCTGGAGAATAAGTTAATTGTGTAGTAAAAATGGAAAAGGTTGTAAGTGCCAGAAACTAAAATTTTCAGTATTCAATAAAATAAGTTCAACCCCGCACGGCTCGTGCACGATGATGACATCTTCCGACTGCTCTACAAACTAGGGAAACATTTCTGACACTACCTTGTCTATCTTATTACGCCTGGCTTGTACTTCGCTTTTCACCGAAAAAGTAATTTTTTTATTTTTTGGCACTCACATCCTTTTCCATTTTTACTGCACAATTCCACTTCATGCCGCATTGGAGCGTATAATATGATTTATGTGACTATATTAGACAGTAAAAATATTTTAACAGCTTTCTGTTAAAAAGTATAAAATTTTCTCATTGTTAATTAAGGTTTAACTGTGTACGACCGCCATTTTTGCGCTGCCATTTTGTTTTTAGTGAAAAATAATGTCATATTCGGATTCAGCGACCTAGAAAACACGTATTATGTTTCATTCATATTTTTATGGAAGGAAAGAACTACAAGTGTCCCCTACGGCTGGCAGACGAAACACGAGAGCACTTTCAATATTTCCAGGACCGGCCAAAACTTTCCATGATCCATGACTTTCCATTACCACTTTCTTCCCCCTGACTTTCCAGGACTTTCCAGGTTTTCCAGGCTTGTGGGAACCCTGTATACGCATGAAATGAATTACTTACGACTGGCGAAAAACGAAAGTAAACAAACGAAACAGAACCAACCAAGTTATCTTGACCAACACGAACGGGACAAAAAAATAGATCAGGACGTTAAGGAGCAAAGCCATCTTCCAGTATACACAGCAATAGACTAAATGAGTGAAGTGGAGCTATTTTAAACACTACGTCGAAAGGTTTGGAAGTTTCAGCCGTTGACAACTGAATGCTTCGGTCGGACACATCCCTAGTGGATTTTTAAAAGAGACATCAAAAGAAGTGTAAATATGCAATGTTTAGAACCGTGATCTACTCATTGTTTGCTGTACTTTAATATTCAGATATGATTAAATCGAGATGACGCGGTAAAAAAAATAGCATGATTCCTTATCACATTGTAACACGTAACGATGAATTGCACATGGTGGGATAGTATATTTTTCAGCAATCCACATCAGAAAGGAGGGAAAGTAACACTTGAGTCGCTCGTTGCGCACTCTGGCTGACGTAAACATTCTCCTTAAACTTTCCCCTACTCCAATTTTTCTCCTACCACGTGCGAAGACCATCGGCCAAATTAACGCGAACGGACTACAATTCCCAAGTCCTTACAAAAGTACCATTTCACTCGATTACAACACCGCTTGTATGTACACAAACACAACTAATTCTCGTACGGTGACAAGACTCCAGGGAGGTATAAGGGCTTACAAACCCGAGCATTCCCTGGTTCAAGCGAACGCGTACAAAAAGCCGTCGCATGCAGCCGGAGTAGAGTGTGGAGGCGGCAGTGGTGGTGAACTCAAACGGGGTCAAGTGGGAAGGGGTCGTTGTCGGAGGAAGACGACGCGGCAGCGGGGACATTCTTATACATTACGTACACCCTTCTTCGTCTCGCTCTTTCCTCTCTTCACGGAGATGGATCACACAACAGGAGGAGAGACTGAAACGAAGCAAGGAAAGGAAGGAGAGGAGGGGTGGAAAGGAAGGAGAGAGACTGGCTCTACACCACACGACTCAGCGAAGGGCGCGCTTTCCGAAGAAAGCACTCCCTCCTCCGTCGGCCCTTATCTCATTTATTCCTCGCCCCCTGCCACTCACGGAAGCGACGCTGCCAAGGGGCATGGATGTACCACTCATGAGCACACAAGAAGCGTTGCCAAAACTCGCCCCCAAGGATATAGTGGCCCAAAATATTATCGCTAGGACTGCGGAAATGAATGGCTTTTGTTCCCAGAGGGAGGGAAACTTCCTCGCTACGAAGAAAAATTAAAAAAGAGTGGCTCGTCAATGGTGCCGCAGGGCTTAATCCGGATAAGAGGTTTCGTGACGCCGAGGACAGGCCAACGAACAAGATTCGTGTTTCTTCCGGATAGCATCTCATTGGTCGCCTACTACACTTGCAGCGCCTTCCTACTGCCAGAAAATAATAAATGGAAATTAGGGAACGCAATACCAGAAAAAATACATAGAATTGTTGTAAATTTCCGAAAAGATAAGACATGTCCTACTCCTTATTCTTTCGGTTACAATCAGCCGTTGGTCGCGGAAACCAGGCTGGTAAATAGCCAGCCACTGAATCCAAATTCCGATGTTACGAATTCTAATTCAGGGCGGGACGTTTTGTTTGCCTTAATATTATGCCAAAGGCTACACAGCGATGACTATCTAGAAATGGTACCCTCAAATCCAAGTCAAAAACTGCATCATTACTACAAGATGGGACCTGAGCCATCATATATAAATTTTTAACTCCAAAAATGATTCAGAATCTCCTCAACTTAATCCACGACACACTAAGTTCAGTAGAGTCTCGGTTATCCGACCTTCCGTGTTATCCCACCGTCCCCGTGCACGATAAATACTGTAA
The DNA here is from genome assembly GCA_963573305.1 of Pyrrhosoma nymphula. Lineage (NCBI taxonomy): Eukaryota > Metazoa > Arthropoda > Insecta > Odonata > Coenagrionidae > Pyrrhosoma > Pyrrhosoma nymphula. The sequence continues at coordinate 145,727,767 of OY754333.1, forward strand.
TTTATGCAGTAGGCTATATTCTATACAACATATTAATTACTTTTCCGTTTGTGCAGTCTATCATACTATTACTTGTACGTCATATAAAGTTAAGTAAGACACATTTATTGAAAAGTTTTCAATGGGAAAATTAAATTTATCATTTTTTATCATTGTTTTTATTATTCTCTTATCATTTCCTGTTATCCAACCTTGCCGCGGCCGGTTTATGTCGGATAATCGAGACTCTACTGTAATTAAATGAGCAAATTGGCAGATCTTTCCCATTGAACCTCTATGGCATCGGCATAAGAAGACGCAGCAAGTAAATTGTATAAAAAAATAGAAATACAATTGAAAAGAATGAAGCATGAAACATGCTTCATGCTCATTTATATTACAGATTAGACCCATTATTTTAATTACAGCATTAATTTCCGATTATCTTTACCAATCGAAAGCAACACTTTCTTGATGAAACCGAGAGACTAGGAGCCGCTAGAGATTCGGAAGGCTACACTCACGTTGTCGCGTCGTCATTGGATCTCCCACATATTTTCGCTCACTAACATAAGACCTACACGAAGAATATTCCGGAATAAGACAGTGTCCTTGGGATTAAAAGGTCGAAGCTTTTGATAAATTTGGGACTCTCTACTAAAGGCTAAAATTAAAGTTTCCACTGGCACACCATTAAAAAGTTAACACTGCGTAAGGTTCAATACAAAACTTTTGGTGTCCACTGTCCGACGTGGTGTCCACTGTCATTAAGAGGCTTACCTTAAACAACAGCAATCGGCGACATGGGCAAAACTCTATTCATTTACTGAGATTTATTGTAAGGCACGAATTCCTTATGAATAAAGTTTTCATAGAGTAAAAATAATAAAATTTTCCCATAAAAACCTTGATTTTATGACCTATCATTTAGTTATTTACTAGTTGTACTTATTTGAGGCTTTCATATGCTTCGCGCCGAACACTGAAAACGCCTTAATAACGAAGGTTACCTTTTTGCGACTTCGTAAAATATATCGAGTTGAATAATCAACATATTTCTGAATATAATTGAGAAAACACATAAACTACACACAATTCTACATTTGTGATGCGATCTGTGCGACAGGACTTCCTCTTTTTTTTAATAGTCCCAGGGAAGCGCACAGCCGCACTATATCCCATTAAAAAACAGCTTCTTTTTTTGGCAATGATAATGCCTAATTTGGTAATGCCTAACGTGACTGATATTTTGGTAACATTAGAATGATAAAGTATTTCTATTTTACATGGGCCTAAATTCATTGAATTTTACGCGTACTGATGTCTCCCTCACACTCCCTTACTGCAGCTACGCTCAACTAACCGAGGATTTCACGACCGAAACAGGCGATCACTTTTTTTCAACCGTTGGTCCAAATATTCACGCGAGGATTTCCAAGGGAATGCATCAACTCCCGTCAACATTGGGTTACGGCCAATTTTTCAAGAGGAACTGCTTCCAATTTCGACGCAACTGATACTAGGAATCACTCCATCAACACGATGGGTCGATTAAAAAATCAGGTCGCTGGGAGAGAACGGTCGGCGAATTCGACCGATGACGAAGAGTGGGCCGGAGAAGGGAAGATGATGATGGTCATGTCGGAGCTTGCGAGTCAAGGGGGGGTGATCCCCCTCAAACCACACCCCCTTTCCACCGCCGCCCATACTCCGATCTCGGCTGCCTCTTGTCGTCCGACGATAATGACTCCTAAGCAAATACAATTATCCCTCGGGGTCTCAAAACCAAATTCGAGCTCCGTCCAAAGCATTCAATACTTACCATTCTATAACTAACATGCTGGTCTCAAACTCTCGTCATCCATCATCGGGTAGGTACTTACCTAAAATTAAACAAAAGAGAAAACAATTAGACCAGAGTCGGCAAAAAGTAAACAAATTTACTGCGTCGGCAATGGAGCACGGTTATCGCACTGATTACCTCAGCAGGGGACATAACATTCCCATGGAACACTTGACAAAACAGCCATCGTCACATCATTCGATCGAAAACAGTACACGGATCACAGTTATCATTCATTAATCTTAAGAATACATTATAAATTAATTCATTTGTTGTTAAGTTCACTGAGCCTCAAATTAAATTTCATTTCTTGTGATCTTTTGATTGTTGTGGTGATCTGGCGCCGGACACCACGACGCTGTAACCAAGCAAGAAAACATAACCATCCATTACATTACGTGGAACAACCAAGATGGTTCGCAAATATTCGACATTGATTAGCTAAACTCCTTGAATTCAACCGGAATGTCAGTTTCATCAGTGAGGGTACATTTCGCCAAGAGAGCAATCAGGTAGGAAGTAAATTTCTTTCCGCTTGCTGACCGTGTTTCTCAAGAAAGACCTGGTACCAAGAAAATCACACAGCTTCGGTTTGGCTGGACACGCCACGAGGCAATACCCGGATTTGAACCTGATACCCCAAAACAGTAACTCAACGCTCCACTCACACGACTACTACGCCATACTAACTTTATACAAAAAGGGTTAACTACCAAGATAAATAGAAGACAAACATTGCTGCACCTATCGTTTTTTAGAAGTATATTCACTAAATACTTAAATAACACCAAATACTTAAATAATCCTTCGCTAAATTCGAAATCTAATGAAGACAAAATTCAACCAATTCATTTACGAAACGTCATTTCAACCATCAGCACTACCTTTTAAGACAACAACTTAACGAGCCGAAGTGTTCACTTCCGACAGCTATAATTCTTCCCTACATGCTCGAGACCTGGCACCCACACTCAGGTGTCGCTTGGTGCCATGGGGATGTAAATTAATAACGCAACTCATCAATGACTAAGCTTCGAATAATACGCGGTCAGAGTCAACGAAGTGTGGAAGTGGCCGCCGCCCTTCGTCTGTCAATCAGCGCCTCCTATTGCAAGAGGGGAGCAGTTCATCGGCCGAGGGAGGCGTCACCGCACCGAGCGGGCCACAGCCACAACAAGTCCATCCGAGGAGCTCGGGAGGAGTTCATGTCCCCAAACGGACCACGGTTCCTTATCTGCGCGGTCCACCTTACGGCGGAAAGACGTCCGTCGCTAGCGGAGAATAATAGTAATGTTCTATCAGACATAAAACAAAATACAATTTGTAATAGCCATCGTCAAATAGTAAACAGCAAATCTTAGAGATGTATGTCGATAGGATTGCATTCCAGAAGTTCTTCAAAGGAATAAAGCCCTTTAGAAGTAACCCCTGTGCTGAGTACATTTTAAACCTTGAAATTGATACATTTCTAGCCTCTTGAGGCAAGAGGTTAATAAAACCTTAGTTCAAGAACATTGAATGACCCATAAGATTTGGATAATCTACACTGGGGTATTACCAGATTATTTTATGTCTTGTATTATGGTGATGTACTAGAGCTCCTGTTTCAAATGAGTCAATATTTACATTGACATCCCAAAGGCATTTGAAAACATATAACCCATAAAGAGTCATGACTCCAAGATGCCTGAAGAGGGGTTTACAGTGTTCTCTGGGGTGGGAGTTAGAAATGATTCTGACTGTCTTCTTTTGTAAGGTGAATAAATCTTTTGTAGCAGGAGCATGCCTGAGCCCAGATCTGAAGCTCAATACCATAAACCAGATGGCAGTGAAAAAAGGCAAAATATATAGTGAGCAAATAGTCCCCCGGGATAAAGAAAAATCATTTGCTGTGAACCATATCTGTGCCTTCGACATGATAGAACTTGAGAGTTTGGAAATAACCATGAATATACCAATGGATCCTAAACTTACCCCCAGTGGGTGTTGCCAAGAATTCCGCATGCACCGAAAAATCAGGACCAAGCAGATTGTAGCGCCGCCACTTTAGAGAAGATGGTTCTAATAAGGAAAGGCCGTGATTCAAATGGAGATACTGGAAATAAAGGTACCGGAATTGACCTCCCAATTAAACCGGGCATTTTTGACACACAAGCGGAACCATGCCGACTGCAGCGCGACCTATCTTTTGTGGAAAGCTGGGCAACACCTTTGCCCGTACAGTGGTGCCGAAGATTTAGATCCATATGTATATTCATGGAAATAACATTCAAGTTATTAGGATTATGAATTAAGGTGGCAACAACAGCATAAAGAAGAGAATAATTTTTCGTAAGAAAGCAAACCGAAGCGTTCCAGGGGAAGAAAAATTCGCCCTTAGGGTTACTCACGTCCCCTTTCTGGGCAGTAGATTAACATAGCAGTCCCGAGTCAACTTGGCAAAGATTCGACGACTTCACGAATCGTGATTCACCTCGCGGAACCAGTCCCGAGAAATTGAGAAAAGAAAAAAAAAAGTCGCCTTAATCCCGGCCAACAGCCTCGCCCTTGTCAGTCAGCGAGGAAGCCGCTTATTAAGACATCGAGTGGAAACAGACATTTGAAAGAAACACAGTTTTCCTCTCTTCAACTGATGATACACTCGAAGAAATATATGCCATATCAAAGGACTCCGTCGAGTAGTTGAACCCGAGGATGCCGTTATAGGCGAAACCGTTAGTACCGAACTATGCGTATCTGTGCAATTGTAAAGTTTATTTTCATTTCTAGGATTATGAATTTGCACTCGAATCACTTTTCACTGTAACCTTGCAAGATAACAATTCGTCCATCAGTTCACGATTAGAATAAATATTTTACAGTTCAAATACAGTCCCAATCAAGTACCCTACTAAAAATTAAGCTGCTAATATAAACATTTCAACTATTCAACATACTTTCTTTCAATCACCCCTTACTTGACCCCTCCACCTCCCCTCACTCCTTTACCACTTGAATCTAAAAACTTCTTGCCTCCTGATGTAACCAGTTTGTTCTCCCTTGTGTTTGCTTGTACGAGCCACCAATATTGTTATATTTTTCTTGATTTTATTATTCTTGTTTATTAATTAATTAAATAGTTACACACATATTCAGTGTAAACGACCACTTGTTGCTGTTTTAAATAATTCAATAAATAAATAAACGCAAAAATTACGTCAGAGAACATAGAGATAGAGGACCTATGGCTTTGACCTAGTTTCGAATTTCACTCCACGAAGCAAGATGCAGACTAAAATATCAATCATTCAGCAACCACTCATGAAGTTCCACCGAAACTCCATAAGCGTCTTCAATAGAAAATTTAACATATTTAACTGTATCTAGTTAAGGCAGTTTGAGCGAAAAATCACTTCGCCTAGAATTTGATGAATTTGGCCTCATTTTAAAGAAAAAACTCTCATCTTTCCAATAATATCAAAATATGAACCCCTTGCCGAACTACTTTTCGAGCAATTTGTCTAAAAATGTAAGGTGTTTTACAAGTTGGGATAGATTATGGATGTGCGCTCCAGAGGGAAAATATTCAAAAATTAGGAAATTCTAGCACCTAGATTTCGCCAAAAAGCTAAAGTTTTTAGTAGATTGTATGTTTTCTCAACTATTTATAAAAAAAATAGTCTATTACTCACCACAGTATGTTTTACTGAATCGCAAAAAAACCTGCTGTTTCGAAGGGGTTTCAGCCGTAAGGCGGGAAAAAATGAGTTAAGTTAGAGACTTATGCAGCTTTATTTATTTAATTACTGAGAATTTTAATCATATATAATTATAAATTTGCGCCATTAATATTACAATATTTATTTCATTCTTCTTACAGACGCTGAAGTCAATAAATAAAGTTATAATATGGTCTCTATTATGACTAGGGAACTATGTCGCTCAAACCACCTTAAAGTAAATATGATTCTCCCACTCAGCCACAAAAAATCCCAGCTTGTTTAGGGCGCAGAATAAAGCCCCACTCATTTCGATTTGAGACAACCTGTGTATTTATGGGAGGGAATGTAAATGAGGCGGATGCAGTGATCGGGAATGACTTTGTAAAAGTAATGTCGTACGATATACATACATAGGCAATAAAACGGGATTTCAAAATGATTACACGATGAAATTATGATTGCACTTTCCCACGCAACCTGCGTTTTTGAAAATTCGACGTCGATGCTAATAGACATGACCTGAGTAAAATTCATCAATCTCCACCGGTTTCCCTGCTTTGGGTTGAACTTTATCACAGAATTTACCCATCTAGCTAACAGCATGAATTATTTCTATCATAAAGAACTTCCGCCTCTTGGGATTACCCACGTATGGATTTTAATTTGCCAAAGCTTCTTCTCCTATGCCGGAGACCACCCCAGGGCTAATGGATTAAATTGTGTGTGTCATTTAGAATTTGATTCGTTACCCCTGCGGAGATCGTCTACGAGGGAGAAGAAACAGGCATTTCAGCATCCACACGCGGGTAATCACAAAAGACGATAGTACTTCACGAATATGGACGGCGAAAGTTTTAATAATAATCACTCTCTCCATCCACCTTATCTGCCTCCTTTTGATTTCGTTAAGCAACTTTATAGCTCCTATCATACCCAGGACTTTCGTCCGTCTTCTTTTTGGTCCATCGTGTGACCTCTATCCTTAACTCCAGGCAGGGACAGACTAGGTACCCAAGGGCCCCGGCAGCGACGTGGTCAGAGGGCCCCAACAGGCAAACAACCCCACAAAAATGAATGAGAGAACAATTTAGGTTAGCATGTTTACTGATATAAACAAAACAGTTCAATTTACAATGAACAATGTAAATTAGGGATCTAGACTGCACAACGGACAGATTTAAAATGTCATTTTTCCCACGAACGATAAGGGACCATAACAGCACTGCCAATGAGACTTTTATCTAGGTTTTTTGATAGGTAGTGTAGCTCTTAGTAGTAGTAGTACTCCCTAATACTTGAATCCTTAAGTGTTACCTTGTACTAGCAGCACGCCATGCATGTTTTCTACATAAGTCTTGAGTCTCTGTCCATTGTGATAATATCTGTAGTGTAGTGCATGCTAGTGAGGCTTCGTCTCGTGACAAGCATTAGCGATTTATGCTAATGCATAATTAGTCGTAGTTACACTAACTTTAGGGTATAGTGTAATGCATGTTGGTGAATACTCACCCCTTGCCACACACCCCTGAGGAGGCTTGCAGGGTATTTTGTAGATGTAGATGTACAACAACAGTCTTCAGTTTTTCTGTGTCACCCGAGGCCCTCCGGGGCCCCGCAGGGCTAGGGCCCCACGCGGGATTCCCGCCCTCGCCAGTCCGCCTCTGACTTCAGATTCAAATCTCAAAGATATACAGCCCATCCACCCTCCAAAAGTTCCACGTTTCAGTTCTGCATAGTGCCACACTTCATATTACGGCCATCTATAACTCTTAACATTTTAATCAAGGGTCCACGTAATTACTTCTCTGTCGTTGATAAACTTACTTTCATTACGCAACCATCATCCTAACATGCTTTGTGCTGCATACATTTTGGTTCAGAATTAAATTAATTGTAACAACTTCAAGTTTACGCCTTCATATCATGACTATCATTCTATCAGGAGACTCTGAAGCATCTAGCCAATCAAGATAAGATTAGAGGTTCGAACAAGCAAGTGGATGAAGCTATCACCGGTGAAGTCTTACGAAGAGTAGCGGAGAAAATTTGTACGCTGAACAAACAGCGAAGTAGAAAAACTATCTCACTGGACGTAATTAGAGACATTAAAAACTTTCTGAGAACAGTACTGCAAATATCAGCAAATGAAAATAAATACAGAAAAAGACCAAGGGTGAAATGAATGAAGAAATCTCTGAAGGATGTCGAGATTACGACTTATTAAGGAACGGAGAGGTTATATCGGAGAAGATAACGGGGTGGAGAGCAACAGAAAAATCTATCTCCGCATTGATAACTGCTTTATGACCATGAAACATGAAGCGTGAGATGAATCATAATGTAATTAAAAAACCAATTATAATAAAATGTTGAGGCAAAATAATGAACAAATATTTCGGGAGTCGTTATGGAATGCAATGGGGCCAAATGTCGCGCGGGGGTGAGTGTGTGGAAGAGAAGTGGTCCATTTATCGTTGCGGGGATTTGAGAACTGTCACAGCGGTGATTCGTGACGCTGCCATGGACGTGCGCGAGGGGGAGGGGAGGGAAACAAAAGAAGAAACGAGGGCGACCTTAATCAATGATTCACTCTGGCCTCCACGCGAGAAAGGGGAAAATGGGAGAGAGAGACGGGAAGGGGTGGTTGGGTGGAGAAGTGACGAGGGGGGGGGGTCCCGCGAGAGGGTGGGCGGAGATGAAAACATTCCGACGGAATTAAATTTAAAAAAAATGAAGAACGGAGAGCGGAAAAAAAACTTGGGCGCCAGAGAGAGAGAGAGGAAGCGTCCGGCATTGCGAGCCGATATCGACAGAGGCATTATTTATGAAGGGTGTGAAGGCGGGCGACTGTATTTAATTGCCGCAATAACTCGATGTGATTAGATATCTCCGCAGAGGACGGTTAGCCGTTGAGAAAAGAAATGCCTCCGCCAACGCAGGGGAACGGAAAAAAATAATACCATGTACTAGCGTTTTCCGATCGTTCCGCGCAACAATTGGGTGCAGAGGAAAATGCCAGAATTCAAAATTCGGATGCGACGAAATTGTTTGTGTCATTTTAAGTCTTAACGCCGACAATTCCAGGGATTAGTCATTCATCACACGAAACAATTTCAGTGGCAGTGGGAAGCTTTGAACGAATACGGTGACTTCCGAGAAGAAAACCCACTCGAGGACACGCTGTAGTCCTCCTCACTCGGCAAAACTGCAATTAGATCGACCTCACGGATGATATCGTAAGAGGTATAACGCTTGCCGGAAATGAAAAGGAATAACTCAATAAGACTTTAATAAGAAAAGAAAATTGGCCAAAAAAGACAAAATCAATTAGTCGGTTATATAATACCGCTAGGTCACTGGCAAGTGACATTCTCACATGACCAAAAAATTTTAATATACAATTAAGAAGTAAAACGATAACGATTACTTAAAGATTGTATACGAGACGATGCTACTCAAACCGGCCGTTAATAGATGACCCGGTAGTGCAAATGCTTTCTGGTATTTGTTATTCCTCAACACACTTATGTGCAAACCTTAGTTCCACGTGTGATCTTTTGAAGTCGAAAAATCGAATCAGTAAAAAATATCATGTATGATGTAAGAGAAGTTACAGGGTGAACAAACAAACCATGAGGTAGGAAAATGCAGGAATACGCAGTGTGCAGAAACTACCGTTGCGTAATTTTTATTTCAACGGGGTTGACCGGGAATTTGAGCATAACGTAGCGAAAGGGACAGTAGCAGGCGGGAAGAAGTCAACTCGCCTGTCTGTGATTGATTTGCTATTTGATGGGGTCCACCACACGGTACGGATCAATATATCAGGGGGGTTATTTTGTAATCTCACTGAAGTGAGAATACGTCATCAAATGTGGAAAATTACGTCATTTTTCGTAGTTCAACTCCGCCACCCAGGCAGCGTGACCATCTTCGGCTCTCAAGTGGTCTATTTATTTGATTCATCCGCTCGTTCGACTCTTGATCCGCTTAATTTGGCTCCGCCTTTCATTAGTTCCATCCCACCTGCCGTAAGGAACGTGAAATGGAGCCACAATCGGACCTTGGCCATTCGTGAGACGATCATTAAAGGCTCGTTCACAACAACTTAACTTGGCTTGACTCGGCGCAACGCCAGAGATGAGACCTTGAGACAAGCGTCTACTAGTTAACAACGACTTAAAGCGGCGTAACTCGATTTGGCGTAGCTCAGCTCAACTTTCTCTTAATTCCAGCCAATAGCATGGCATGCTCTACAATCGATAGTCGAGCAGCAATCGATTGCTACTCTCGATATCTCCTCGAGCAGCCATATTGAAAACATGATTTTGTTGTGAAGTCGTATGTAGATACGTTTAAGCGAAAATGCATGCGGATGAGTTGATCGAGTCAGTGCGAAATAACCCTCACATGTTCAACAAACTTTCCATTTTAATACTTCTATAGTTCAACTCACTGTTTACAATTAATACTTCACATATCAACTGAGCTGTTTCGGGGGGGCTTACTACAACTTTCGAAACTCACACTATCGATAGGCCTCATCAATCGATTGTAAGATCGAATTTGGCAGTGGTGGGTTGTGATTGGTTAGAAATTTCGCGCACTGGTTCGCCTTCGATGAGAGAATAAGTCAAGTTACGCCAAGTTAAGTTGTTGTGAACGAGCCTTAAGAGAGCGAAATGGATCTCCTGCCTTCCCGCAAAGAGTCATTAAAAAGGTGAGATTACAAAATAACCCCCCAGGACGGGGCGTTGCGGAGTGGAGACTGCCGGCCATTCGAAATTACAGAGGAACAGCAAAATTCCATCCCATTAGATACCTCAGATGGCGCATTAGAAAAAAAAGAATCATTTGCGAAATCTATGTAAAAACGACATGCTAAATTTAGAACAAAACTCAATATTAGATTTGCAAAAAATGAGTTCTATTTAAGAATTTAAAAAAGGCAATTGAATTATGAATCGCATTCCAGATCTTTCCCGCGATAAAAAAATCCAGCAGCATTGTAACCATAAATTAAGCTGCTTATTTAAAAACAATGGCGTTTTTTTCAAGATGAGTTCATTTCTATCCAAGCACACGATTTTTTCTCGCACTCATGGGTCGTTAACGATACTAAAACGTAGCCGGAAAACTCCGAAAGAGAAAAAAAAACACTTTTAACCGTTGAATGAGCATTTAAAATACACAAATGCTTATACATTACCGTGAAGGGACTAGAAATGGAGTGATTCAACCTCGTGCCCACGGAACTGTGAGAACAAGGAGAATGTCTTCGCCAATTTCGCTCGTTTCGAAAATCCCCGAATTAACAATGTCCTCACATCGAAGCTACGAAAGATGAAGAAAGAGTCACACACAATAATAATAAATTTATTACTCCAAATTCTAATGTACAACTTTTATAACAAAAATGAAGGAGCTTTAGGTAGCTTCAGTGATGAAAAACACCAGTTATATAAAAACACCATCAAATACTTCGTTCTTATCTACTCTTTTGATTACGATACGACCATGGTTTCGACAAAGTTGTGTCATCTTCAGGTACACAAATAGGTTCAAGTTTGCCTTATATACCTTAACAACCAGAGAAGGGGGGGGCGGGAAATGAGATCCTGAGGGGGGAGGTTTAGTATTCTAACGGTCACAGAATTTGTTTTTGAGGGAGAGGTGAGTGGCTGGGAGGTTAGGAAAGAGGGACTAGAGGGAATTGGAGCCATTTAAAAGTGCAAGGTCAGATGTCTTATCTGTGAGACCGTCGGGGTGGTAGGCGGATTCGAAGGAGAGGAGAAGGGGAGAGGAACATTGTGTCATTACATAGTTTAAAATCAGCAGGGCTATTTATTATTTCAAATTGCTCCACAATTCAAAAGTCAAGCCTCTGCTTGTTAAGACATATAAGGCTAACGTTAACCTATTTCTGTACCTGAAGATGACACAAGTTTGTCGAAACCATGGTCGTATCGTAATAAAAAGTGTGGAAAAGAACCAAGTATTTTATTATGTGTGACATAAGGAATTTCCACCACGTGAAGCCTCCGGACTTCGTCTTATATGAAGAGAGAGGTCTATACTCCTCCCACGCGGGTCGCCCGAGCGATTTAAAAAAATAAAAGAGAGCATTCCGGTGCAAACCCCCCCCCCCCACCGCCCCCCGCGCGCCATCCCCCCCCCCCTTCCCCCGCGCTTCCCACAACAGCAGCAAGGGTGGGAATCATATCTTGCGGTGGCGGCATCCGGCGGAACCAATGTCAAGGGTACTCACACCGTGTGTATTCTCCAGCCGGTGAGAACGTTGCACAATGGATAACAGTAACCCACCGTTTCCATCGTCTCGATCGCATATCTCTTTTGCATGCGCTCTCCGTTAAAAAAAGGACTCATTCGGACCACTTGCGATACAGCGGGATAGAGATAAAATCACGGAAAATAGTCTAGCGAAAGAGGGGGGAGGGGAATGGGGGGGGGAGAATTACGTCAGGGCCGGCCCAAGGCAAAACACAAAATGAGCGCAGAAGGCATAAACTAAATTCATTGTGATGATAGTCGGATATTATTTCACATCAATAAAGCCACTCATTTTTGTACAGGAAAATGTTTTTACAAAAATTAAATAATTTACATTGTGTAATATACGATCTAATATTTTTTTAAATAATCTATGATACAAACAAAAAAACAAAGTATATCATCGCATACAAAATGGTATTGGTAACAGTTCTTCATCTCTATTTGGTTACAGCAATCAGTTCATCTAGATGGTTAAAATTAGAAATCGGATGAGATAATTACACAAATTATGATATCCAGAATCCAGTGAGAGAATTAGAAGAAAGTAGAGAAAAGAAATAATAATATAATTTAGGTCCTGCTCAGCCAAAGCGACTTGTCAGAAGGTGCCTTATGTTAAAACTGTTGTTTTCTTAACACATAAATCAGCATTGGGCATCCATTGGAAAAAAGTCGAAGACAATCGGAGAATATCCGCCACATTTTCAATCATCTTCGTGGACATCGATTGTTGTAATATGTAACGAGAAAAAGCAAAGAGCAACTGAGTATTTCAAGGAAGTATATCGGCAGTCTGTCTAGATGCAAAAGAAATAAGCAAGATATAAGACTAATAGAAAGGAACAGGGAGCAAAAGTTAATTCCCAGCATCAACGAGATCATTCGCCTCCCCGAAAATATGAGTAAATCAAGGGAGAAAGACGAAGACTTATGATATGTTAAAGCATTCCTCTCGCACAACAGGCGACAAAAAGCAGGATCACGGCGAAGGATCCACGTATTTAAATCAAACAGAAATTCATGTGCATCAAACACTTTTCCATTCTAAGCAATACAAAAAATGCTTGGTGTCCAAACCACCCTTGCCGGCCAACAGGCTACGAAGTGGATGAATACGAGAAATAAAGGTTTCCGATCTTTTTGTGCATCCGTTGCATTCTTACGACCCCAGCATGCGGACCGCTTATACATAGGAAAAACCGCCGACCCACGCGTCTTTCTTTCCACGGCCGGGTTTTCACAGACGTCTCCGTCCCACGGCATCTATATGAAAAACAATGAGAGAGAACATGGAAAGGAAGAAAGGTGCGTCATGAGAAATATGACGAGGTTTCTCACGAGAGACGCCTCAGACTACGGATAATTGGCTCGCCATGCGTTTCCCAGAGCAGAGAAATTTCTCTTTTCCCCAATTCGTTTCAATTACATTCTGATACTCATTTGAACATTAAAAAAAACTCGCTTCTATACCATTTAGCCCACTACCAAGTTCGTCTAGAGGGGGTGAATTACCGATATTCCCAGCCTTGTCCCTTCCTACATTAGAATAAAGAGCAATCCAAATTAGCCTTAAAAATAACGCCAAATCTACACACACTTGACTGAACGCTAATAACAAATCAGCGAGAAGTAACGCCATCAACTTTCTTTGACACAGACCGGGCTACATGGAGATCTAAACCGATTCCTTGGTTTCATGCCGTCAAATCACGATAACTGTCAATAGACGACATAAATTATTAGGGTGCTCAAGAACACTCGGTTGCTAATTTCACGCAATGCTCAAGCTTGATGGAATCCTGTCTCAATTATTTTCGTTAAAAATAGATGATGTAGAAATTTTGACGCAAATTAAGATGATACACTCAAATTTCAAAGTTTAGCCCGAATTTATAATAATAATATATCTTTTATTCCATTCGTTTAGAATTTACAGTACAATATAGTACAATTTTAACAAATTCATGGAATATAAGTACCCCAGAGGAAAACCTGTTTCGGGGTTACCATTATGAATAGTTTTACAACGGCAGAGCAGGTGCATATTTCTTGCTTGTAAGTTACATTATTATATTAGTGAACAGTTATTAGATTTTTCTATAATTTAGTGCGTTCATATTCTAGAGAACCCACATGCAGCGAATTTAATCTCATTACTGTTGAAAAATAACACTGTCTGGCTTACGTCAACCGCAAGGCAACGTAGCCGTTCCGCTAGCCTTATGTTTCGTAAACTGAGAGTTTGGGTTATTGTCGTTAATTTGACGTGATTGTTATCGATTGAGGAACGTATAAGCATCGGTTTTTATATCGAAAAAAAATATTTAACTGGAGATTATAAAACCGGGTCTAATTCAACACTGATATTTTACCATTAAGCAGTCTTAAACAGCACGTCTACATTCTAATGATAACCCACATACAACTAGCATGAACTAGGTAAACTGCAGCAGTGCTTTTAAGCCTCTCCATCGCACGGAATAATTTTAGCAGCCAATTTATAATCATAATTGTAAGGAAAGGAATAATTTTAGCAGCCAATTTATAATCATGATTGTAAGGAAAGGAATAATTTTAGCAGCCAATTTATTATCATAATTGTAAGGAAAGGAATAATTTTAGCAGCCAATTTGTAATCATAATTGTAAGGAAAGAAATAATTTTAGCAGCCAATTTATTATCATAATTGTAAGGAAAGGAATAATTTTAGCAGCCAATTTGTAATCATAATTGTAAGGAAAGTTTCTTTCTTCGAGGACGCACGCACATTGTCTTTTTCGGGAAGTGACGCAACTCGTCGCCAGTGCTTATTCGCCTCTTTCACGGGTCACTCTGCATCAATGGCCCTCCGATCAATCCACGAAAGTGTGCCGATTCCCACATTGAATAAATATCGATTCTTCGGCGGAGCCATTTAGTACGAACGTAAATTAAAATATCCGTGTGTGAGATCCATACCAGCAATGAGCATTCTTCATTTTCCCACGGGAGGGAGGTACCTTAGTGAAAATGCTCCACCAACAGAAAGTTTGGGTCAATGAATCTTCGTAAATACGAAGAGAGGTAACCATTCATACCGTTCACACCTATTTGGAGCTGAATAGAGCAAACTCAAGCATTTCTATTCGTCTCATAGATTCACTCAAAGAGACACTCCACTCGCTTCTGGGTCATTCCCAATACCTGCCAAAAGTTACTAATCATAACCATGGAGAATAATATTAAAATTAAAATTCACTACGATCATTCGGATGAGCCAATCAGCAAGGAATCACTAGAAAAATTAGAACAAGAGGATTGACTTAAGCGGTGAAACCCTCGAAATTCCTCGAAACGCCTACACTATCTCCAAAATTCCTGCTATTCGGTTTGGATCCTTAATTTGTAATCCCGGTAGTTTGAGCGAGATAGTTCTCTATTTATGATGGAGACCATATTCGAATTTTATTTTTATGTTTCAGCGTCTCTAAGAAGTATGAAGTAAATATTGTAATATTAATGGCGTAATAATATAATTTCATATGACATATATTCTAAGTAATTGTATTAATATTACCACATAAGTCTCTAACTTGACTCATTTTTTCACGCCGAACGGTGAAATCGCCTTCACAACAGATGGTTTTTTGTGATTCTGTAAAATATACTGCGGTGAGTAATTGATAATTTTTTACAAATATTTGAGAAAACATACAAACTACACACTGTTAGTTTTTTGACGAAATCCAGGAGTTATAAATTCTAATTTTTTCAATATTCTCCCTCTGGAACGCACAGCCGTAATCTATCCCATGTAAAACAGCTTATATTTTTAGGCAAATTGCTCGAGAAGTAGTTCGGCAAGGGGCTAATATTTTTATTATTGGTACGATGGCTGTTTTTTCTTTAAAATGACGTCAAATTCATCAAATTCTAGGTGAATTGATATATCGCTCTCACTATCTTAACCTACTCACCAACCTCAAATCAGATCTTAGAAACAATGAGGGCACTTCACGCCACGGAAAAGAAGAATGTCTCGATTTTAAGATGAATTCATGAAATACGCACGCACGCCAAGACAAAATTGGAATCATTACCGAGATGAGGCTTGTAACTAGTGCCCACAAATGCACACATTATATTTTTAACAACGACTATTATACACCATTGCTATAAGTGAAAGGTGATAGATTTACTTACGGGATGCGTTCATCCCGTAATTTAGAATCGTGTACATAATTCGCGAGAAATGATCATCAACAAGACCTTGCGAAAGGTCTTGTGAGATGCTATTTGTATGAGAGACGAGTTTTCAAAGAGGAATGCGGGCATATTTTGAAACAGCTTGACAGCGAGCTCCTCTGGCGGAGGGCAGTGAGTGTCCCACTGAGGTGAATATATCCTCTCGAATGCAGGTCCGTGGAAGACCTCCACGGTTATAAACGTGAATTTCCAAGCGAGATCACCGCCTCAACCTTCCGTCTTGCTCGCCAAAGACCACACGGAGACAATCATACGTATGTACTACATACACAGGGGCATAGTGTGGGCGCGTAGGAGGTCGCGTGTCCAGCATCTTGGAAAGAGTAAGCACAAGGAGGAGGCCGGGAGCGAGGTTCGTGAAGAGGGCTTGAACAAAAACAAGAGAGGACTGCACGCCGCCGAAGGGCAAGGGACAGAGAGAGAGAGAGAGAGAGAGAGAGGGAAAATGGCAATGGAAAAGTAAGGGGAGAAGAAAAAGGAGGGGGTGTGAGAGCACATACATATACGTAGTATAATATACAGGCAAGGCGAGGAGTCTCATGGAAACAGCTTGGCGAGAATTTTGAAAGGAAGGCGTCTGGGAGATGCGACATGAATGATTCAAGGCCTCGGGAGAAGAGGAAGAGAAGAGCAAAAGGGAGGAAGAAGGTGGTGAGGGAGAGTAAGAGGCGTCGTTGTCGGTCGCATGGGGCCACATGGCAGAGTGCGAGAGGGTCGGAAACGGTTATTGATCAGAAAAACGGGAAGGCGAGGAGGAGGAGGGTGAAAAGGGCGAGCGGACTGGTGGGAGGGAGGAAGGCAGGAAGGAAGGAGGCGGAAAGGAGAGCGGAGGAAAGAGAGAGGGGCGTGGGAGAGGACGGGCCTCAACGTCATGAGAACGATATCCGCTCTCCTCCCATCGTACGGCGGTGAGGATCTCATTAGGGGGGCTCCAGTACTTACTTGAGAGTCGAAGAAATATCTTAGGTTCATGAGGGCGGACTTGAGATTATTACCCCGGTTAGGATAGGTTTCGATATACCCAGCCCACCTTATTGGGAGCTATTAGAGAATAGAATACAATTTATGCACATATTTTAATAAATAAAAAATGGGGGTGAAATTAGGTACCCCAGAAGAAATACTTTCTTGTTTTGGGGTTGCCGTTCCTTGACTAAATTGGCTGTACTTCAGCAGCTAGCATTCACAAAAATAATTATAAAATAAATCCTGGCTTTTATTTAACATAAATGTGTTCTATTACAACAGTTTTGAGTTAAAATTAAAATAAAGTACAAGATTTACACAATACAATAAGTACACATACCATACAAGAGACTCGCGAGGTTACACGCTAGGACACGGTTATCCTGAAAATATTTTATCCAAAAATAAGGTCTCACAAGATTCAGGTAGGCACGGTGGATATAATTTTACCCCCACACTACATCTGTAGGACAGACAAGGACGACAAAATAAAATATATCCACTATCGAACAGTTTGGGTTAAAGGATTATTTCACCCCTCGCGCCACTCACGACTGCAACGATAAACTAATTCTACGAAAAAGAAATCTCAAAAACCTTCGCTTTTCTCTCCCAACCCCACGTTCCAATACCCCACATTTTTATGGCTCGTGTCCTTTTATCCACCGCCACATGCACTCGTGGCGGCTTGCGGAGAAGTGCGTGGATGTTCATGATGCACACACGAAGCTCCTCTCACACCTTCAGCAGCATCCTTCCCCTCTCAATTTCTCTCGTTACCTCAGCACTCTTTCTACCTCTCTCTCCCCAACCTCATCTACCATCCTTCATCACTTTTCTCCCTCTTCCATATAAATGTTCCCAAGCTAACAACTCTCGGGCATTTCAAGAACAACTAATTTAGGCTGCGTGACACAAAAATAAGCCTAATGACCTTTTTTCACAATATCATCTAGACATCTTCATCTACAAAATACCCTGCAAGCCACCTCAAGGGTGTATGGCAGGGGGTGAGTAGTCACCAACATGCATTTCACTAAACCCTAAAGTTAGTGTAACTACGACTATTGATGCATTAGCATAAATCGCTAATGCTTGTCACGAGACGAAGCCTCACAAGCATGAAAAACACTGTAGATATGCTACCAATGTTAGAGGGACCGTTATTATTCATGAATTTTGCAACTACATAACCGCACCGAGATTCAAGAATTATGCTGAAAACATGCACAGCGTGCTGTAAGTATCTAGTACTATCCATTACGGCAATGCAATGGTCAATTGTGAGAATGTTACCGAACCGATCGAGACACTGATATCCCTGATAAACAACAATCGGTAAAGAATAAATACTACTGTTTCACGCTGCGCCCGGTGGAATATGTCGATTCATGGCGATTAGAAAATAATGCCACAGTGTTGAAACGCTTCATGCTATATAAATAAATCTGTGGAAGATTACAAAGTGTTTTACTCATCATGAATGAGTAATAGATAAGTAGTGGACACATTTATCATTCTAATTATATGTTTGTGGCAAGTCAAAACATTTATAATGGGAGAAATAATGAACTTTGTAACATTCCACTGGATTTATGTTACCCAGGGTAAAATAATAACGGGTATAATAAATCCAGTGGAATATTACAAAGTGCATCATTACTCCCATTATGTCATCGTTATTCCACAAAGTAGAGCCTTCCGACAGTTGAAGTAATCAAGTCATTTCGTTGTGTGATCCAAGTATGAGCTCAGAAACCACCGTGAATTTCAATTTCCTACTATGTTATTATTGTACAATAGTTGTTTACCAGTTACGGTAGGTTTCGATGGACATTTTCTGTTCTACTTTTCCATTTTAAAACCTTCTCCATCACAGCTTCCCCCTTTCAACTCCAAATACTCCTAACATCTCTTCATTGCCTCTAAAATGCCCATTCTTTTCTTCTCTCATAGCTCTTCCTGGAATGTTATTATAAAAAAAAGCTTCAACATCCCCTCGTCTTTAATTTCACTTTCCACATAATAATTATGTGCCTGCCTTTTCTTCCTCTAATCATCCCCCTATCAACTTGTTTTCATCCTCTGCCCTCCCATGTATTTGCCCTTACGTCTTCCTTGCCGTCCATCGAACCTCCTCCATCGCTCCAAACCCACATCTCATCCGCTGGCCAAATACTCTCATCTTTCCACCACAGAGATATTACCATCGCTTTCATAAAACGCCACGCTGCATATCTAACTCTCAACTAATATTTTCTTATCATTTTATTCCAAGGTTGGCACTGGAAATTCTCACTCATCTCCGCCCGTTTCAGAGGGATCTACAGATCAAAACGGTTGAATCTTGTTGAACGCTTGAGAATTCCCCTTTAGAACACTGAGTTGAGAAATTCTGTTTCCTCAAAATAATGGCACGGGAACTAATTCGTGTTTTATAAGTGCGTAAACAATTACGATGAAAAATATGAATAACCGCGTTTTGATTCACTATAACAAGACGATATCTTTATCCCGATATATCACCGGTAATAAGCTTGGCATCTGACTTGGCGTTGTACTTGAAAAATGCATCTGACCGGCAAATGGATCCAAGACAAATTAAATATTGACGCATTCCTACTAAGTATGAACTAGTGTGTACCATAGTGCCAGAAAATGCTTCTTCTTCATTTTCCTTCATAAAAATGCATTCGTTCAAATTACAATGTTCAAGGTGGGAGACACACTTTAAATAATAATGAGCTATTACAAAAAAATAAACAAGGTACACTTAACAGAACTATCAAGGCCCTGAAACTATAATGAGAGAAAGTGAAAGAGGGTTACGCGCTAAATAATGAAAAGATAAAGCAATCACAATGTAAATAGAACAGTGCAACGAAACGAAGACCCGTGTCAGGTGCCCGAGCCACTACCGATTTTCTCCATTACCGGAAAGTAATGAATGCGACAAACAAAAGCGTTTCCTACTAGCTCCTTTCACTCCACATCTCTCGGGCCACATCATGGGTGGAGCGAGGAGTATGAAAACAGTTGAAGTGTATAAACAGCTTGCCAATTTCGTTGGCAAAACAACTCCACAGTTCGATTTAATCGAAACAGGGAGATAACGACAGAACAATCTGAGACGTAGTCACAAATGTGGGTGTAGAACATGGAGCATGACGGACAGGTTAAAGTAGTTGTCCGCGAAAAGTATAAATCGAAGGGAAACGGGAATGAGCACGGTGAGCTGTTGTTTTAAAAATGACCGCTTCTCCACCTGCCGTCCAACCAAGACATCTTCACTCCATTCGTGAGACGACTTAAACCTCATTTCACTCATGACTGCACGCTTCCGGCCGAAGAAAAACAGCCATTCATTCATGTCGCACCCCACACCCACTCCCACTTTCGGCGCCATAATTAACACCAAAAGGTAACCAATTAAGAGCTCAGCTACTACAGGGTCGAGTGCAATATTTTTCTCCGGCATATTACAAGATAAGCCACCAGCAGGAAAGAAGATTCACTGAGTATAATTCGATAGGATGTGATGCACTCACCGTCACAAGGAAGCAGGGACGACAAAGAGTGAACATCACAGATGGAGCAAATGCGGAAACCCTTACCAAAGAAAGGATCTACATCTACGAAATACACTGCAAGCCACCTCAAGGGTGTGCTGCAGGGGGTGAGTAGTCACCAAAATACATTGCACTATACCCTATTAAATTAGTTTAACTATGATTTTTGACCCATTAGCATAAAACAATAATGCTTGTCAGGAGGCGAAGACTCACATGCATGCACTACACTATAGCTATGCTACTAATTTTAGAGGAACTGACAGTATTAATTTATTTTGCAACTACATAAATGTACTGAGATACAAGTGTTATACTGAAAACATGCACGGCGTGCCGTGAGTACTAGGTAGCAGATAAGCATAAAAGTCTTAGGTAAATCAACTTACTAGCTACACTACCGATTGAAAAACCTACTCAGAAGTCTCATTGGCAGCTGTTGTGATCTCCTATCGTTCGCGGGAAAAATTAAATTTTAAATCTGTCCGTTATGCAGTCTAGTTCTTTAATTTTATTCTCATGATTTGATCTACCGTAGTATGTTTGAGTTCGTAAAACATTATTAACGTCGTCGGCGAACAAATTGGTTTGGGCCTTACTTAACAGATTAAGTCAAAATTCCAATCGACCGTCTGAAAGTGATTCCCATCCGAGTTGCAGCAAAAGGTCAGTAACAGTAACGATATTATCATAACGGGCTTGAAGTCCGGATCAGAGGTATAACTATTCCGAATTGCAAACAGAGAGGAGTAAGGTAATAATCGGAGCACCAGCGTGCACAACAGGTGATGATCTCAAGCCATTTTAGGGCGAGGCAAGGGAAAGAGATAAGCTTTCAGTAATTGGCACACGACGACGCCAGGGAGTTGTTTCGGAGGAATGCGAGAACTTGGGCTCAGAGAAGATGTCTTTGTCGAACGTCGCAACCACGAGATCATACCAAAATCACACATCGGGTGCCAGTAACAAGGTGAAAGAAGTGTGAGGAGACAGTCTTCCGTGAGCGAGAGACAACCAGCAAGACACAAAATCGCGAGTCATCACGTATGGAAATGCAAAACACAATACTACCTTTGCAGGCCTGACTGTAAGGTATGGGTGAAAACTTTAAAATCAACGTGAAGTATTTAGTTACACTTGCAGTACTTCCACAAGAAACGCGAGCGATTAATTTTCCATCTCGGCAAATACGAAAAAGTAAAATGACAGTTCTAAAATGTTGGTGTCAAACAACATGAAGGGTAAAAATTATTACGGTCCGGCATTAAATCTGGTCTCGGCGCAGTTGCCACCCAGATAGCGATTTATACGATGCTAAGCATCCTTTGATGATTTTGTTTTACCTAATCCACGAAATGGACGCAAAAACATGGTACTATGTGAAAATTACGCATAAGAAATTATGAATGAATGAAGATTTATTAATTGTCCTGGGACCCCTAAAGGATAAAAACAATGTACATAAATTGTTTACGAGCAACAAAAATAGGAAAATAAATCAAACAATTTAGACAATAACATAGTGACAAGTTAAATAGATTATCACACGATTAATATTATAGGATAAAAAACACAAAACTTAGAGCGAATATGTCGATCCTAAAACATAAAACGGGAAATTTATCATAACGCGAAATTTTTGACATTACTTTGAAATAGAATTCTACCGTAATAAACAAAAGGAAAAGGGTGATACCTCTTAGAAGTGATTTTGGATGTAGTAGGTGTATATAAACTGAAATCCATTAAAACACCTTTGATCTAAATTAAAAGCTTAAGATATAGTCGAGATAAAACTAATTTTGAATAAGAACATTTAATCAGAACTTGAGATTCATAGACGAGTATAAGTCTTATTTTCTCTTGATTGCTTACTTAGGTGTGCAATGAATAAAAAACGTCGCGAATGTACTCAATAAAAAAGGAGTAGCGGGGAAATGAAAAGCGAAATTACACGAAATATTCTTTATGTAACTTAGAGCACCCGATTTCCACTTATAACATGAAAGATATATGCACATACATGGTTTCTCATCGTCCAAATGATAGTTATACATGGTCAGTGATTCGAGTTACACAAGCTACTAGTGCACGTCTCACAAATATGCAATTTATACCATTTACTGCGGCAGAAATTCTCAAGCACAGAGCGGAACATGACTAAAATTTTCAAAATTTCACTCACCGTCGAATTTGTTCGTCCGTGACGTCACAAGCGGGTGGAGTAATTATTTCACCTACGCCAGCAATCGCATGTGACCGAGGAACAGACTTACTTGGTCGTAACAAGAATGAGAGAGCATGACGAGACATTAGTTCCACACAGCTCATAAATTTCACACTTCCACGAAGAGGAAGAGGCTATGTACGACGACACGGCTTCCTCCTCCTCATCCTTCCACCACGTGGGTGAGTACTGCGAAGGAGGAGGGTGAATCGGCGGCGGGTGAAGGCCCTCCTCCTCACCCACACTCCACGGGCAGGGACGGCGGGACCACTCTCGAGGGAAACCTAGTTGGCGGTTTGGAAGTGAACACGCTCCGATGCTCAATGGGCTGGTTCGAAACATCATTGCACCCGATAGAGGAACGAGTAGGAGTGGCTGATTGAGTGCAGGCTTTCATCCCGGATCCGGGTTCGAATCCAGGCAGCAGGGGAGACTTTACAGAGAAATCCATCTTTGGGTGCCTCATGGAAAACACTTGGGAGAGCTCTACTTCACCTGTAGACAAGCAGTAGTGGTGGCACTAAATTAACACAACTGTTTCATTGCAACTGTTTGGCATCAGAAACAGTTTCAAAACGAAACAGTTCCGCGAAACACGATGTTCCTGTCGACAGCTAGAGGCACACCAAACAACAGGCGATCGATCGTCACCGTTAAAACATGGCTAGTAGTTCTGTATTCTATGTAATAAGAAAGCTTTCACTCACATAAAGTAACAACTTCATTTCGACTCATGAAAGATACTTCATAGTTCTAATTCTATCAGCAGCGACGGGCGGACATGTGTTGCCTGAATAAACCAACAACCGCCTGCTACAGATCCAAATATCAAACAGATTGTAGTTTATGACCGCAACGCAGTCACACGTGCAGTGCAACTGGAACAGAATAGAAGACCAGACAGTCTGCTTCAGCTTCATCAGTTACATCTGCACAGCACAGAGCGCAACCTACTGCGACTGCGGCACGAACGCGAAACCAAACTGTTGTTTGCAACAGTTATTTGAAACATTTGTCTGACGGAAACAGTTGCGGCTGCAGCCGTTTCGCTCCGACAGCACTTCACTCCACCACAAATAAGCAATGGACCTCTTAGTGCCTTTCATTGAAAGTAGACTGATTCCGAAGCAGGGTTTCACTCCACTCTTTCTCCATCTCCCAAATAATCCTTTCCCTTCCAAAATAAACGCCCAATCAACAGACAACCAACCAATTCGATTGAGCTGCTAACGCGAAAAGATACATAATGTTGACGTTTTGACCTGTTACTCGGTGGAACTGGTGGATTTTAAGAGTATAATATCGATCCTGTTGTTCATCCATTATACACCCATTTCCAACATTAACTATATAACAGTTGAAAACAGGGTCACTACTAAATTGTTAGCAAACTACGAGAATACGATTTCTATTCTTCACCACAAGACAGACCTTTTTCCACAAAATATCATCTTCCGAGTTCAATACGGCTAAATATAGGATCGTGTAACCCTTTCACTAAAAAGAATGGACTGCTACTTTATGCATCTCCACCGCAAGGCCCAATCGCCTCTGTGATGCGGCCGTGGAGGGCCAATCCAAAGTAAAGCATTGCCCGAGGCTCGGCTCATGGCGTAGTTCAGAGTGAGGGCAGTAAGTTGTAGGCGTGGCATGTTTACATTTTGGTTTGAAGAATAAACGGACGGAAAAAAGAAAAATCTTGAATGAAAAATCAGATTTCGGGTCACTGCACTGAATTCATCCACGCAATGAGATTTTGCTCGAGAACTAACGCCCCACGTACGCAACTAAACGGAGAAATAAATCTTCAAGTCGTCAACGGAAAATAAAAGTAAGTGGTCGTGCCTTGCCCGCATCAGTATTTTCTTACGCGTAAAATCCGTTACACTCGTAATCTCCGGTAAGGCGGAAGATAGTTTTAGCGCCGCGAATGGCGAAAGTTTCTCACACCAATAGCCTATTACGACTACACGCACAAAGCCGTAGTTCTGGTGGCTATTACGCGACCGAAATTTGAAATTCCTTTCTATCAAAAGAAATTTCGATCCTACTAAGCTCGTCTAATATCATTTGAATATACGAGTGTCCTCTTAAATTTCCGGTTGACGTACTTCCTTGGGAAATATTTATCGGCGCTTCTGAGCACGTAGCGGCAAAAATTACACACAAAAAAACGTGTCCTGCGTGAAACTTACGCCAAGCAAAGAAAGAGAAAACCGGGCAGCCAGAATTCCAAAGCGTGTCGCAGAATTGTGCGGCACGGCATGGCACGAAGTAGGAGGTTCCAACTGCGCAGGCATATAACACCCTCGAAAAAAACAATTAAGTAAATGAAAATAACCACCTTTTGGGAATCCTTGTATTTATAAACAAAATTCTTGTAAATAATTTCTAAGCTGTTATATCTCCAGTTTTGACCGATTAAATCTACAAATCATATTTAAATCTTTCTTAATCTGGTTAAGCTCTGGTTGTTGACTTCAAGCAATTCAGTGCAAACACATTAGCAAATCGTTGTAACCTCTTTCAGAAAGCGCGTATTTAAAATATTTTTCTGTATCAAATTTCATACTGTTACATCTGTAGTGATTATTTTGTTACATGCATTGCTTCTTGTCCTGAAGGTGCCTCCGATAACAGGCAAATGCCTTAAGTGGTCACCTAAAACTCCTGTAAACAATTTTTGCTATGAGATAATGAAATTCTTGATCGCATCAAGGGGCAATAAATAATAATTCTTTTTTTCCTTTTTCTTCAGTGTTTACTAGTTTTAAGTAAAGAGTACGGGTTTTCAACAAAGTTTCTGCAGAATTGTGAAATTTGCTATTGATGTGACAAGTTGAAATTATAATAGCTTTTTGTAACTTAATATGTGTTTGGGTTCAGGTTGAGTCTTTTAAAACTATTTTGAATTTGTATCGGGGCTATTCCGGTAGCTGAAATGACGATGAACACCATATTAACCTGTTCCATATTCCAGATTATTTTTATTTCTACTGTTAATTCTTGGTACTTGGCAACTCTTTCTGTTATTGTTTTCTCGACGTTATGGGTAAGTGGTACTGCAATATCTACTTAATAACATGTTCAATATTTTCAAAGAACTGCGGAACTGGCCGCGCAGTAACTTTAACGGAGTCACCCGCTGATGGTCACACAGTAGTGTGAAATTCACAGTGAAAAAATCATTCGCCTGGACTGGGATTCCAATCGGACGAAATTCGAATGGGACGCCTGGGTAGCTTAACTGGTAAAGCACTCGGCGCGAAATCGGCTCGGGTTCGAATCTCAGTCCAGGCGAATGATTTTTTCACCATGAATTTCACACAACTGTGTGACCATGTTCAATATTGCTCGCTAATTAGAATTATATCTGGTATATTGTTGTTAATGGCTTTGTCCCTTTGTTTTTTATTATTATATTATTACAATATGCTTGGTTAAAACTTGGTTAAAACCCGAAAAAAACAAGCATATTACAATATGGTCAGTATCTTCTGTGGCAATGCATGAGGTATCCGAAGACGGCTCCCATCTCGGCAGACGGGCGGTGCTCGCAGAGAGAAGGAAGGAAGGAGAGTGGTGAAATAGGAAGAGGCCTCACCTCCTTCCGCCTCTTGACGCCGAGCTCGGCGCCCAAAAGGGGCGATGCCCACACGAATGAGTATTCTCCCCACGCCACGGGACAAAGGAACCGAAAACGCGGACTATGTGCAAGGGAAGCTGCCGATCGGTGATCTTCGGAACAGACAGGACGACGCGACGTGACTAATATTATGGGCTGGAGGCCGCCGGATGAAGTGTGGAGGGGAAAAGACAATTAGAGGCAACGGTACGCTTCGAAGTAGACAATTTCTTGCCAGACGTTCAGCATATTTTGCTAGAGCCAACGTACTACGGTAGAACCGATCACAGGAATAAGATAAAGGAAATAGACTGCAGAGCCGATAGATTTAAAATGTCATTTTTTCCACGTATGTACAATAAGGGATCATAATAGTTACGATCGATCAATCATACATAAAACTCCCACCCTCACTAGGTAGATTAGAGTTTTTACTTGAGTTTAATAACATAGCATCATTACTAACGCTTCACACCGCTTGACATGTCCGTCATTATTTTGTTCTCTGCATGAAGTAGTATCTCGTAGCATTCATAAATTAATATTATTAGTAATATTAACCACTAGATGTCTCTTTTGCAGTGTTCTTCATGTTTGCATGTTCTTTTACGTAGCACTCTCCCAGTTTCTGCTTCGACTGCGCACAGTTCTCCTGACTTTTTTTTGGCCGGGGGAACGTGCGAGGTTCCGATTTGAACAGGGACGAGTGCTGCATGCCTGGTGTGGAATCACCCCGTGCCACACACCCTGGTGGTGGTTTGCACGGTACTTCGTAGAGGTAGATGTACACCCTCAACACAAGAAGAGGAGACATCCCCCCTTTTATCGGCAGAACATATCAGCCGCTCCCGAGGCAAATTCCGACAAACGAGGCTCTTCAATACTCATTCGACTTATTTCGATACCGATCCCCGCACAGGTGGAGAAAAGGAAAATCCTGGCCAGTGTCTCTTCCGTATACACTATAAAGGCATCTCTTTCATGAGCCTTCGCAGAGAACGGAAAAACCCGAGACATTCGAATGAAACATCGAACAATGAAAACAAAACAAAATAAATCCATGACATGAGCGTCATATTTTACTTTTCGGGAATACCTCATCGCATTGCATACTAACCAGTGTACGTATGACTTTAATTTTAAGTTTTTGTTGACCCAATTAACCATTTAATAAAAATATTAAACCTGCAATATAGCAACTTTTATCATATTAAATACGGAGCTAAGAACTCGCTCACAATTATTTCACAAAATTTAAAAAAATTGAAGTAAATAAAATGACGTCTAAGTCTGAACTCAAGAATACAGCTATGTTTATAATAGTATAGCTGTGAATATAACTATAGCTGTGTATCTATGGCACATTTGGCGGATTAAAAAACTGAAATAGTTTGAAAAACTGCAAATAAATTTTCCTTCGAGAGATGAAGTA
Organism: Pyrrhosoma nymphula; assembly: GCA_963573305.1. Classification (NCBI taxonomy): domain Eukaryota; kingdom Metazoa; phylum Arthropoda; class Insecta; order Odonata; family Coenagrionidae; genus Pyrrhosoma; species Pyrrhosoma nymphula. The sequence continues at coordinate 145,755,648 of OY754333.1, forward strand.
GTGGCACCACTGAAATATTTGGAGAGACACTGGTTGCGAGGACATCCATTGGAGTGGATGTCCTCACAGCCACGAATTCACGTAGAGACCTATACCGGCTAAGACATTGGAATATTAAGCACAGGATTGAGAGGACATTTACATGCTGATAAATTAATTTAAAAGGCCATTTATCCTTACACAATTCGTGGTCACATTCAAACCCCACCCTTCTCTCTTTCAAGAAATCCTAGAAGATATGTCTCCCACTGTCTCTTCGCGGAAGCCCCAGGAAAGTACGTAAGAGGATAGCCGTAGAGGGAGCTTACAAGATAAAAGCCCAGTTAGGTGTTCTAAGCACTTAGATTTACTCATGCTAGAAAGGAGGAAAAAACACCACTCAGCAATACACCTACAGCTCGATTAGCAAGAAAGCTCACAAAGTCACTAACCACATAAAGGTTTCTTGGAGGAATTCTAGATCGCATACTCGAGAAATCCTTTGCATTCTACGATAGTGATAGCTGCGTCGTCGTGTTCAAACCACGTGCCACAAATATTAAGGGACGAAAGACTAAATGGTTATATTATAGAACTTCCCAAGGTGGGAAAGAGCCAAACAGAAGAAAAAACGAAAAAAGGAAGAAATTAAAACCAAAATAGAACTAAAGATAAGTGACAAAAAAACGGCAGCCATCAGGTCACAATAGCAGAAAATGCATTAAATTGAATTTTTCATTTGCGGCAGCTAATTTTCATTTAGCATTCTTAGTTCAATTTCTAGTGGAAGATGAACTCGGAAGTCAAAACGGGTTAGGTCATACAGTGGTTTTGACGAAACGATTTAAGTAATTACCACATATTAGACGCAATCAATGTTTGAGGTACCTATTACGAACACTTAGCAAATGCTGCCGAAATAATCTTCCCATTAACGTTTCACGTGTTATAAACGCTACACTTTCAGTGCTCGGAACAAAAGGCATGAAAAATGAAGGAACCTTATGAAAAAAACGAATAAAAAACACTACCCCATACTTGAGTGCCATAAAATGGACGCCGATTTCAAGATAATAAGAGCCAACAAAATTTAAGAGGGAGATACAATTTTCCCCATTCTAATATAGCTCGTCGAACAATTGAATGATAGCAAAGGGTAGCTGCAATAATAAAAAAAAAACTTCGAAAACTCAGACTACAGGCAGGCCATTTTTTATGCAAGTGACAAATTAGCGTATGATCATGCTACAACTTATGCCACGCACTTGCAAAGAATAGCTTAAAAAAATAATAAGAAAAAAAAATATATTTTAGGACTATCGCGAAATGTTCACACGTCTCGCCATGTTTGGGAAGTCAATGATACTACATGATACGCATGCTATCGGAAACATTGAAATTCCCATCAAATTACTCAGAGCTATAGTGACTCTGAGTTTCGGCTGAGTGATAGGAATGTATTCATGCGCAAGTATTCCAAAGACGTTAAAACGAAAAATTATTTTCGTTGAACGGAAGGAGCGAATAAAAACATTTGTTTGTTTTTGTTTCCCACGGACGGGCGGGAGTTCCAAATTTCAATGCCAAGGTCACAGGCACCATTCCTATGGAGACTGCTGGGTCTCGCAATTCCACCAACCACATCGTCAAGGTCGCCACGAATTCCCAATCGTGCACCTAATGGCCGAGGATGGGAGGAACTTGAGCGCCAGTGGCCACCGGACGTGCGATCCCGGGCGGAAAAATATCGGGGTTCACCCACGTACAACGCACGCGCCGCTAACGAAGTGACCATCTATAATACTTTAAATCTTGAACCAGCTGAGTAGGCAATAATCCCATCCATTCAAATCTTAATGTGAATGGATGTCAACATTGATTACCACAAAAGTCTTAGAAGTCAACATTGCTACCACAAAATTATGAGAAATGACGCTCACAGATGTAGGAATAACTCAATATTTTATCAAGTCGCAAAATTACTTTAGTTAGCCCTACCTCCCCCATGTATTTTGGCCTAATTCATAGATCCCTTAGTAATATACTATCGGCATAGCAGCTCACTGACTAGCAGTAAATCATCGATACGGTATTCATAGAGCGCAACTAAGGTAAGCACTTCCAACTTAGCTTTTATTTTAATGTAGCTGGTTCTAAAACACTCCCTTGAAAGAAAAAAACTTCTACATCTACGAAGTACCGTGCAAGCCACCACTAGGTTGTGTGGCACGGGATGATTCCACACCAGGCATGCAGCACTCGCACCAGTTCCAATCAGGACCTGCACCAATCGCACGTTTTCCTGGTCTCAAGGTGCGGACCAAAAAGCAGTCTGGAGAACAGTAAGCAGTCGACCCAGAAACTGGGACAGTGCTACGTAAACGAACATGCAAACATGCAGTACCCTGGCAATGAGACACCTAGTGGTTAATATTACTAATACTATTCATTTTTGAATGCTACGAAATACAACTTCATGGCGAAAACAAAATAATGTCTGACATTTCAAGGCAATTTCTTTTGGGATTACCCGCGTCAGGATTTAAAAAAAAACCAACGTTTCTTCACCTTCGCCGGAGACCTCGTCGGGGCTACTGAATACTGCACTTATTGCGCATCAAAATATATATTCTAATGGAGGTGAGAGAGGAGAGAATGGGTCTAGAACCTTCTACACTTGAACATTCTGTGCACCATTTTTATAGTTGCAAAAAAACATTAAAACAAACAGTCTCTTTAAAGGCCGTTTTACACGGTACATTTGTTTGTACAAACTCTTCCGTGAACTCCTGCATGAGGCAAAATGTATCGTGTAAAGCGGGATATTGTATGAACGCTTGTGCGAATGTCTCAATGCCTGCACGGGAAATAGAACCTGTTCTAATTTCGTTGAGACAAACGTACAATCTCACGTAGATTCGTTTGTACAAAATCTTTCATCGTGTAAAACGGCCTTAACACTGGTAACATACCTATTGTATAGAGCATGTTTGTGAAATTTCGCCTCCTGATAAGAAGTAGCAGGTTTTTGCTAATGCACGAATAGTCGCAGTCACATCAACTTTAATAGCATATAATGTACATCATGATGGTGAAAACTGACCCCCTGCCTCACACCCTTGTGGTTTGCAGGGTATTTTGTAAACGCAGATAAACTTTTAAGAGAGACGAACCACAGTGGTACAAGAGATTACAAGAGATCATGGCCAACTTCTCATGATTAATAAATGATTGGTTAATTTGACAAACAGCTAAGTACAATTAGACACTTTATATAAAAAGTAGACATATGACATCCATAGATAGTATTTATTACGTTCTTTCAAGAGATAAATACGAAAAAAATGAAATTCTCTGCGACAAATGAACAATTTTGCACACTTATCTTATCAAGGTTAAATATTAACGTACAATGCCAGAGAGTCAGGCAGAATATGGAGTAAATCACTATCGGCTATACTAGAAATCGAAACACCCACTGAAGTTTCAAATCAACATTTACAGAGTAGGCGTTTTTCCATCCTTCGCGAAGACAGGAGATTTTGAGAGTGAGATGGAACGCAAGAGAAAATAGAAAAGTATAATAACATTATAATACATCACGACGCAGATTTGACAGATTCCTTTAACGAGCGTAACTAAAATTTCCACAATCCCTGGAAAAAATTGAACGCAACTTCACCCAAATAAAATAATTCTTCTATCTCCTTCATTAAAACTTCCACACAACCGCGGCCGGTTTCAACCAACCACGAACGATTCGTCAGCGAGATGCAACGGCGCGTGATAAAATTTTCCATCTCACTGAATCTCTGAAATCATAATTTACTTCGATTAACCTCCCGTTACGTTTAATGGAGATAAGATACGGGTCCTTTAAGATATAAACGAAAAATGAAATGAATATGGGATCTTATACGCCGATGCCCAACTTAATTCGAATAACTTCACGAGAATATCTACATCTACAAAATGTCCTGCAAGCCACCTCAAGGGTGAGTGGCAGGGGGTGAGTAGTCTCCAAAATGCATTACACTATATCCTAAAGTTAGTGCAACTTCGGCAAATTGTGCAAAAGCATAGATCGCTAATGCGTGTAAAGAATAGATGACTTCCAAGCCGATGAAAGGCAGGAGCACGACGAAATGGACGAAAGCACACGACTCCCGAAAGTATTGAAGACTCTATTGTAGGCAATTCTCGAATATATATCACTACACCGGCCCCTCACAAACCAGTAGCCTTAACATTAGCAGCACGATGATTTTTATGCAACAGGATACTTACATACTGAGTATGTATAAATCTGAGATAAAACAATGATGTAACTTAACTTCGGTAAAACTGTCATCGTACAACGTAGTCATGCTGGCGAGACATGAATCCACAAGTGGGTAAGTTTATTTCGGTTCTTCGAAAGGTAGCTTAACATTCCCAACCACTATAACCCATAACTATTAGGAATAACACATGAGGGAACAGCGTCAATAGTAATGAAATAGTGTAGTCTTATCAACTTTTCACGTCATGTTAATATTGAAGAGAACTACAAACGAAGTAACTGGAATTTGAAACTTAACTTCTAATTTTAAAGATGCTTACAACAGTTATGTGGGCAGAGCTATAACATGTTAAGTATTTTTCATAAGCAAAGCCAAATTCAAATTGTCGATTGATGAACAAAAACATAGAAAAAGCAGAAGACAGCACGTATTCGTCACTCCGCTAGACCATAATTAAATTGAAAAAATAAAGTCCTCTAATTATTTTGATGAAGGCAGTAAACATTTATACGAATCATCTCTCTCACTATTCCCATGATACATTGCCTTGGCGACATTAATAGTGGACTTTATACAAAATCAGCACAAAGTGGCTCGGATGTGGCCATCATTCATTTTGGTGCGCTGAATCGCAGAATGAGCTCACTGACATCGCCAATCACATTTCAGCGTTCACATAGCTACACACACGAACAGCAGATAGACGTCCCAGCCTCTCCGTCACGGTAAGACGACTAATCGCCTTCCACAAACGAGCGAACCCACAGCCTAATAATTTCAGTCGTCATAGAGACGAATTGGGGCTGATTCCACTCGGCTCCATAATCTCCTTCGAAGACTAAGGGCTTCTCCACGTCTTCCCGCTGTCAGAGTTGCCAAGGAGACGATTAGCCCGCCTGGCGACATCCCCCGCATTCCAGAGGTAAGTTCCTGATCGCATTTCCCTCACTGTTTTATCCAAAATTTCTATCTTCTACCGATTGTCAGATCACAATGATTGCTTCGAAATAGTTGGTGTAAACACGGGAGAAAACGAAAGTTCTATGCTAGGGGTCTCCAAAGTACGGCCCGCAGGATACTACCGGCCGGTAATATGATTTTATTTACATCTATAAAATACCCTGTAAACAACCTCAAGGTTGTGTTAAATTAGAGTTATTATTAGAGTTAAAATTAACTTTTAAATCTGTCCGTTGAGCAGTCTAGTTCCCTAATTTTATTCTCATGATCTGATCTACCGTATTATGTTGGATTTCGTAAAATAGAATCTTATCCTTATCCGTCCCACGGAAGAATTACGTGGAAATGCACCGCGTAATTCTTGCATCGATGGTCACTACTTGTAATTAGCGTATCAAAATTTGAACCTGAATTTAGTAAGAATTTAAAAGCACAAACACTGTAACATAATTAATACTAATGGATTTATTATAACTTGAGACGGAGATTTGAGATTTCGCTGCTACTCTTTGTCGAAATTTATGTACGATAACCTAATTACACATGCTCTATTGTAAGTTTATAAAATTCTCTTTATTTGTATATGAAATTCTCTTTACTTGTTTATGAAATTCTCTTTATATGTTTATAAAATTTGCGATTTATCTTTTTTTATACTCCGGCCCGATGAACTTCAATACCTAATGTGGCTCTAGTGGCGATAAATTTGGAGAACTCTGATCTACGCTATCACTGTGGAAGAAAAGCATGGAAATTCAGCATCAAAAACTAGCGATGCCATCACAGTATCAACGTACTACCCCATTAAATTCCGCGGGGGCGTATGGCAGGGGGTTAGCACACCAGCCAATGAAAGAGGAAGAAAAAGGGATAGAAATAATGAGCGGACAAAAGTGAAAAGTAAGCGAATGGAGTGTCTTAGAATCTCACTGTTTTCACTATATTCACTAACGGAGCATAGAGAGAAGGAATTTTTGCACTCTTGATCTGGGTATTTTAAGTAATCTAAGCCTATCGCGTAGCATCCGAGTCTCCAGCAGCTCCCAACATACAAGAACATACGACACAACAACTCTGAGAATAAAATTAGGGAACTACACTGCAGAACGGACAGATTTAAAATGTCATTTTCCCACGAACGATAAGGGACCATAACAGCTGCCAATGAGACTTTTATCTTGGTTTTTCGTTAGGTAGTGTAGCTCTTAGTAGTAGTAGTACTCCCTAATACTAGTATCCTTATCTGTTACCTAGTACTAACAGCACGCCATGCACGTTTTCAACATAAGTCTTGAGTAGTTGCAAAATACATATATATTAACGGTCCCTCTCCATTGTGATAATATCTGTAGTGTAGTGCATGTTGGTGAGGCTTCGTCTCGTGACAAGCATTAGCGATTTATGCTAATGCATAATTAGTCGTAGTTACACCAACTTTAGGGTATAGTGTAATGCATGTTGGTGAATACTCACCCCCTGCCACACACCCCTGAGGTGGCTTGCAGGGTATTTTGTAGATGTAGAACACTTCCCTCAGTTATGTTGTACACACTGTTCGCTCGCAGCAATCTTTAACGAAGCGCGCTGTTTTCCTTTGTATATACATATTTTTCATTTCGTGGATTGAATCTTTATGAGCAGGATTCCAAACGATTGCGGCGTACTCGAGATGAGGCATAACCAGAGCGAAGTAGAATCTTTCACTTTTTTCATCAGAGGATCTTTCAATTATTCGCTTGATAAATCGTTTTTGTAATTATTATGCACGGGGAATTGCATTTCGTCAACTCTATTAACCCCGCTGCCACAGGAAACAGAATGACCGGATCAAATAGTCTTAAGACTAACTTTCAGTTGAAGGACAAAAAGAACTTACTATGAAATATTCCGCCTACATTATTTTCCTTCAAAATTTTTGCCTTTGCAATGAAATAAATAACATTCCGTGGGAACGAAAAAAAATATATTGAGTACCAACTTTTCAGGAAGCATGCAAAAACCAAAATTTGCAGAGAAAGAATGTAAAAGTACTAACCTCTTGAAACAAGAATATGAAAATTATTCTCGAGTATCTTACTTTCCTATATACCTTTTTCATAAGAATTAAAGTTGAAAGCAGTTGTCAAAGATTACGGTAACGTATAATACAGTAGAATGCTTGATTATTTCATTTATGCAAATGCTGACGGCGTGGTCACCTTTTTAAGTTATTTAGATGGGTCGCCACCTATAAAGACTTGACTCATCATGCACTAAGTCGGAGAAGCGCTGACGGTTTATGTCACTCGTAATATGTACGAGCACCCCGAGCGACGCATGCAGCCATAAAACGCCGGTCGCTTATCTCGGGAGGTTCCCGGCCACTCAGCTTCCTCGCCAAGGGGACGGCACTGCGAGCAGCGAGATATGCGAGGCAAGAAGACAGACAATGACTGCGAAAGCCTATCTCGCCTTGAAGTTCGCCAGACGATGCAGCACTCACAGGCGCCCGTCCGAGAGGGCATCCCGCTCTAATCTAAAGGCAAAAGATCTGTTTATTTTTAAGATGATCGCGCGTAGTGAAAGGACTACGAGTGAAATCGTTATCCTTAGAGGGTGGGTTTGGAGCAGGGGATTGCGTAATTCCAAAAATAAGTCCCACTGGCACCCTGGGCTGAAACTACTTGGCGAGCGCTCGGCATTTCTTGACGGCGGAGCGCACGTCAGAGAGCACACGAGGAGGGAGAAGTGGGTGGTTACAAAAGCAAAGCGAAGGTTCGTCTGGACTCTTAAACACTCTTACAAGTACTTACGTCAGGACATCAGAAATGACACCACTTCAAAATCAACGCGTAGGCCAACGCATTTTAGAGGAAATGTTCACAGAAAGGCTCAATAGCCATAGTCTGTGGAGCCATTACCTACGCTTCACGAACGCAAATCACAATTGATGCTAGCATTTCTCTCATTAAGATGTCTCTCCTTGAGAAACAACTTTTCGGCTTCGCCTCCCTTGACTTTCAAAAACTTCATCTGCGTGAATGGACCCTCCAGAACTGGACATGAGACAATAACATTACTATAATTAAAGAGTGCAATTCAACTAGCTAGAAAACTCGATTAAAATGTGATTAAAAATATTGCAAGTGGTGAAAAAAGCATAATAGTCATTACTAAAAGTTTCCGGTCGGAATCCATAAATACAAAGGAAATTTATTTCTGAAAGAACGAGGTTCAATTTGAAAGCCTTGCCAAAAGCGTTGTCATTTCCTTCAGAAAACACAAGCGCTGCCTTCGTACACTAGCACGATCTCTGCAGTGATATAAGGAAGATAAAAAAGAATTACCTCGTTCGCTCGTAATGATAATAACTGCGGAACGGTTGCGCACTAATTTTCAAAAGTGAACCATACTCAGAATATATAAATTATCAAATAATGCAAACAGAATCTAAAAAAATATGTGCATTACGTTTATGTCTGTATGTATTTAAACACGTCAAAGATAAGAGCGCAAAAAATAAATTAAGTATTAAATGTTCAGCTGCCAAAGAAGTGGTTCAAGGAGTTAGGAGAAATGATACCAATTCATAATCTACTTTCCACTAAACAATAGCTTAGGGGTCATTCCACGTCAGGAGGTCTAGTTTTAGAGAAGTGCCCCGCTCGACCATTTCGGATTTTAATGAAATTTTGTACATACCTTTAATGAAAATGTGTTAATTTTTAAGTCCGTTAGTGAAATACTTTTGGAAATATTGTAAAAGGTATTTGATATCCATTGAACAATTCTTGAAAGAGACAGAGCACGCTAAAGTTTGAAATATTTTTGGAGAACTAATTTCTAAGGCCGACTTTGCTGCATTTTATCTACTCAGTACGCTTTGAGAAAATGCTATAATCATTTTCATTTAACAGAGCACTAAAAGTTGTACAATGATAATTACATATCATTTGTTAAGGCAAAAAGGCTACAGAGAAATCATGCCTCAAAGTTGCGAAAATTACACATTCATGTGGCAGGTGGTCGTGACATGGGGTCACACAAACGGCTATATCTCCAAAAGAATTTCACTTACGGACCTAAAAATTAACACCTTTTTATTGAAGGTATGTACAAATATCCACACAAAATTTCATTAAAATGCGAAATGGTGGAGCCCTAGACCACTTGACATGGAATGGCCCTTAGGTAGGTCATGAAGGAACACCATCATTCATTAAAACGGAATGAATGCACGTCGGTTGTACTCGTGCGTTTTCACCCACGCAGACATGAGCGGACACACTGAAAAAAAGACAGTCGTCGTCGCTATCCGCGATCCCTGCAGGGGAAGACACCCGGCATCCGATATGACAGACTCTCATCCTCCGTTGCAACCCCTCCCGCCGAACAAAGGCATACAAGGAAAACAACGACGGGATGTACGCGGAGTGGAAGAGGGAAGTGGTTGAGGGGAGTATGGCCGACGAAAAAATATCCCGAGGACGCTGTAGCCAGCAAGGAGTGTTGGGAACTATCTATACTCCTTGGTAGTCAAGTCTGTCGGCGGAGGCGGCGATGAGAACCAGTGGTGCGGCAACTTGACAGTCATTCCGATTCCCGGCCTTTCCGGAGGCGGCCTCTTCATTGCGTCCATTACAACTATATTACGTCACGTATTTCGGCATCCCGCCGAACACCACGCATATACACGTATATACCCACTCACTCTTAACTCCATCTCCCCACGTCATACTATGCCGAGCTACCCTTTCACGTAGGCGACAGCAGCTTAAAATTAAACTTCACATGGATTGTCCCAAATCTCCAGAATATTTTAAATTTCAATTCCCCATACATGCCTACCTAAAAATTCTCACGAGAAATAGAGTATCTAACATAAGCAGGGAAAAATTATCAATTTACTATATTTACGCTCCACGTCACTTATATTACTATATTTAATAGGTAGTAATATAGGTGACGTGATTTACTAATTTACGTAAATATTGTAATATTAATGGTGCAAAAATATAGTTTTATATGTTCGAAATTCTCAGTAATTAAATAAATATAACTACATAAGTCTCTAACTTGACTAATTTTTTCACACCACGAACGGTGAAATCGCCTTCACAACAAGTTTTTTGCGATTCTGTAAAAATTACTGCGGTGAGTATATAATTAATCTTTATAAATAGTTGAGAAAACATACAAACTACACACCGTTAGTTTTTTGTGTAAATCTAGGTGTTACAAATTCATATTTTTTTCAATATTCTCCCTCTGGAGCGCACAGCCGTAATCTATCCCATGTTTAACAGCTTATATTTTTAGGCAAATTGCTCGAAAAGTAGTTCAGCAAGGGGTTAATACTCTGATATCATTGGAAAGATGGGAGTATTTTCTTTAAAATTACGTCAAATTCATCAAATACTAGGTGAGCTAATATATCGCTCAAAATTACTTAAATGTTAGCATTCCCGATGCGTTACAGCAGTCACTTGTCGCGATCGGGTGCGCGGTGGGGAGGGTGCTGCCGCATTTGGGCGCGCGACTTTTCGGTCTTCATGCGGAGGTTCGCCCTATCTGCTCCTCTTGCCCGCCACATTCCCCTCCTCCTTGCTTCCTCCCGCCACCCCCCCAGCAACCCCCCGCCCTGTAGTCTTCTTCTTCCAAGTTCCACCCCCTTGGGAGAATTAAATGGAGGTGGTGGGGGGGGGGGAGGTTGGGAGGGCTGGTGGTGACGTCACTGGGTCGCAATTTCCGTTGCCCCTTCGTCCCCTCCCGCCTCTGAACACTCTCTCCACTCTTCTCTATCTCTCCCTCTCGTTCCCTCCCTCCCTTCCTCCCCCTCGTCTTCCAATTTACTTCCCCAAGATCTTCCTTCCCTTTCCCCTTAATACTGCCCCTCCTCACACCACTCACGACGGCTTACCAGCGTCGAACGTCAGCTCGGGTTCCCATCAAATTTAAACGAGGGCACTAGAACTGTGCAACTGAATTTGATACCGATCGTTATTCTTCTACGTCTTCTACATCCTGCCCTACGAGCGTTGGTTGATTCTTTGGGGGAGGCGACCGACACTTTATGTCATTTGCGCCGTTGACGTCCGGTGGGTAGGTTGGCGAGGAAAGCATTATTTGGAGAATGGAGTAAGGGTGGAGAAAAACCCGGTGTCGTCATCTGGTGGAGTGAACATAAGCGTAGAGGGAATTACTAAAATGTGAAATCCATCCTTAAGCCCGTTTCACAAGATACTTGATCCAGCACAAAGTCGAGGATGCTCGCTAGTATGATAGCTTTCCAGTACCGTGTGATATAAAACCAGCATGCTGGCAAACAAGCATGATTGCTATTATACTCGCTGGGCTACTTGATTTCGTAAATATGTGGTACTAGTTTGCTGCTAGCTCCCAGTAGGACCTAATAGCCGTCGACCAATCACGTTAGCTTAAACAGTCGCAGTGCGATCTTCACTTATTTTAATCAGCGCCTCACTTTATCGCGGGTGTTACGCACTCTTTGGCGGTGAAAATGTCTCGACAACCCCTGCCATTACTGCAGCAGCCGACAGTCGCCTTCTTTAATGGAGATTTTCCAATTTTTTCAAACAGTTCGTAGCAGTGGACGACAGTACCGCTTCATCGCAAGCACAAGTTCAATGATCGTGTGAAACCTTCTATCACGGTTTCTATCATAGTACTGGGTTCCGTCTTCAGTATCAAGAACCAGCTAGCATATACTAGGTCTTGTGCTGAATCAAGTATCGTGTAAAACGGGCTTTAGGATGACATGTGTATCGTGTGCGGCCCAACATCAAATAATATAAGAGTTATCATGCAAATCGTAATCTCGCCCAAACTACCCACGGAGAAATTTTGTGAATGGGAAAGGGCACAACTCGTTTATTTCAGTGATAGGAACGTATAATCGATAAAGTTACGGAACTTGGTAACTTCACCCTGGCTTATCTTCATCCATAACATCATACATAACACGCAAGCACCATATAGAATCCATTCACCTTCCGTTCAAACAACAAATTAGATTTCGTTCGGCGAGATTTGCGAAGGGATGTTGATAATTTAATAGGAGTAACATCCCTGCCACATGAAATTGTGCGGGGACATAGAAAAAACTCATCGAATCATTAAATAAAACAGTAAATCGGAGCGCACGGAAAATAAGGGAATTGTCATCTAACTATCAGATTTTAAATACCTTTCTTTACGCCAAATAGGTGACTGAAATCACAACGGCTATCTTTTAGAATAGACAGATGTTTCCAGAGGGTTCACCCAATACCACACCCCCTAGAAGAGGCTTCCAGGGTCCCTTTAAAATCAGCCATGGTAGATAACTATATAGACACAGGGGACAAGTAAAAGTGTTGCTTCCAAGGAGATGAGACGTAGTCGTCACAGGAGACCGTCAGTGACGTAAAGACCGAAGGCGCGAGAGAGGGAAGGCAAAAGGCATCATGGGAAGGCCTGTAGCGCTGTGAACAAAGTTCAGGCAACGTTCAAGAAAAACGAGGACCGCAGAACGGCCCCCAGGCGCTTTCATCTCGGGAGCTGTGGGACATTTCGATCCAAATATATGAAGAGGAAGCCACCTTCTTTTGCCGTTGAGGACTCGGGAGCTAGGGCAGGAGACGAATCCAATAGCTTAGGGCTCCAAAACGCCGCGGAGTCTGATAAAATGAAATCGCTCATCCGCACGGAATCACTGTTATTGGCGAGGAATCCTTGTTATTGGCAGGGAGAACAAATGAACCCACGTTCACTTCAATGCTTTGAAGGGTGAAATAACTTGGCACTTAAATTTCTGCACACAATGGCCGATTGATCTACAATTCTACAACAGAAGAAACACCAATAAATAACCTAAGATCTACAAGAAACAAAGTAAAGGCATTAATTCGCACTGATTAATACTCTCATATCACTAATGAAGATGACATATCGTTTAAGAGGTATATTCATTTTAAAAGAAAGAACATTTAGTTGCCCTAACCCCTAACAACTTCATATGTTTCATGTGAGGCTCGGTACCCACACTCATCATGTATTTACTCTAGATCTACAACAACACTCGTCACGATCAATATCGATAAAAATTACAACAGAAATCGACTCTTTTTCCTCCCTGTAAAAAGGAGGAATTTCTAGTTGTCCAATGGCAGCTTTAAAATTACTCTTCAGCATGCATATCAGCTAGTAATTCGCTTCAAATAGGAAATGTTTTCATCTTAATAGAGAAGAATGATGTAAATAAATTATATGACTACGAGAAATACTGACTTAATGACTTTTATAATGCATTCATGAAGTATATTACCCTACTAGTAGTCATTACTAAACGAAACAATATTTCTCAAAGAAAAGTAATTAAAAACCAATCCACCACTTCAGATTTCCTCAGTACACACAAAATGAAAACGGAGGATCCATTATAAAAGGTGTACAATTGTTTAACGACATCTCCAACTTTCTATGTCCAAATCACGCATTAGAAGTTTACTTAAAAAGTATCTACAAAGAACAACATAAGATCATAACCTAGAATTGAATTAGTCAAGATGAACAAAACTTGTACCAAAAAACAACCTTTGATGCGTACTTAAACATCTTAGTGGATCGAAATCCATCAAACCCGGCAAACTTATAGATTAAAATATCTTCGTAGTTCTTAACAAGCACAAAACAAATCCCAGAGACATGAATAATGCACAAAAAGGGAGGAATCAGGCGAGATGTTGTGGAATATGAACATAATAAGAACTAGGATATTACAATTTTCCACAGATAAAGTTTTAATCGACCCGGGTTTCGATGCACTGCATCATCATCAGGTGGTGATGATGCAGTGCATCGAAACCCGGGTCGATTAAAACTTTATCTGTGGAAAATTGTAATATCCTAGATCTTATTATGAATAATGCAATCGACCGCTCAGTCTAAGGACCCATTAAATATATCATACAAGGAGATGAATTGCATATACGTCCTCCCAATCCGACATGCATAACATTTGGAGCACTTAACACCTGTGTAGGCTATCATTTCATAGCATAAATCGTGCAGTGCGTAAATGTAAAGATATTTAATGCACCTAACTATTGCTCTCTCTAACTAAGAGATAAGAGCGATGCCACCTAGCTTGGGGCGGGACTACTCAACGCTTTGAATAAGGCAATTATCTTGAGCGGTTATTACGTAGAACCGTGGGCAAGAAATACTGGGACTGGCCACAGAGAATTCTCACTAAACAATTAGGGATCACTTTTATATCCTGAAAATCTTGGACACAAAATACCCCGCAGGAGCCGACCTTGAACAGGCCATTCCACGTAATAAGTCACACATCACATAGACGGAAAGGAGTTTTCAAATCACCAACGCCGGGTTGTTTTACGTTCCAGTTCCGACGATTTCAATTTATAACGCACCATAATTAATATAAGCAGCAGAAAATGTAATATGATAACTTTTCAAATAATGACAAGGCTAACTATGTTTAAATCCACAGAGTATTTTATTGGTAGTACAACTAGTTTCAACGCTACGGCGTCATCATCAGGAGGGATTAGGGGAGGGTGGTGGTATGACGGGGGAGGAGTTAGATGTATTCTGGGAAGATAGGTGTGAGGGTTATGGGTCAGTGGAACGGCAAACAGCGGGGTTCAAAATTCTTATCCCTAATGACCAGGGAAGCTAAAGCAGTTGAGTCACAGAGTATATGTCCATCTTCCCAACCTTTCATAACAGAGTTAAAAACACAAAGGTATTTTTTTATTCTTATCCCTAATGATGCTAGTTATAACATATAGGATATAAACATAGTTAGCCTTGTCATTATTTGAAAATGGACTTCCACAAAGTTACGCCAGAACGGATTGAATTCATTTGTAACGCAAGTACGACGAAGAAGGCGAAATTTTACAGGACAGTGACAATTTAATCCAGAGTGGCTTCCCTGAACATCTATTTCAACTCTAATAGATGTCTTGCTCTCGGAATCATTCCGAGATATGGGTACGTCCAGTAGAAAGTGGACAAATTGGAAAGAAGAGATTTTCATGGTAGAGTGATAATTTTCCTATTTTTCTTTTTTTTAGTTTTTTAGTTTCATTTTTAATTTGCCATTTCATTGCTGAAGTGATACCCCTACCATTTAAACTTCACGAACAAATTTGAATTTGCTGTATGTGCTTTCACTGCATGCTTGACGATCCGTCTCAAGAGTAACCACTTTTTCTACTTGTAACCTTGTTTTTTTCTGTCTCTTTATATACTTATACATTATATATTTTTGTACTTCATTCCTAAGACACTAGATTAAAATATAAAAAATATTTTAATGGTATATTGTAATTTAAAGAAGAGAAAATTGATTTATGTTATATAGTGTATTTCAAGTGTCTTTTTTTTATCACAAGAGAAAACACTATTTCTATGTGCTTTTTATATACTAAATTGATGACCTGAGTCCTAAATGTTCGGATGTAATTAATAAACATTATGTATTCTAATTCATTCAAAAGTGTTTCCTATGAAAAATCTGATATTTCTATAACCCTGACAGTTTTAATGAAGTCAAATGTGTCAAAATGTCACAAGAGTAACGGTGGACAGGCCCCTATGTCAACATCAAATCCAACAGTAAATCCCCAGCTGCAAGGAGAGCGGTCAAGGCGGCACAGAGACTGTGGGTTAAAGAAGAAATTCAAACCTGGTATTCAAAGAGGATCAGCTTGGAGAATTGCAGATTCCTCCTTCAACGGGAACTCGGCCATGAACTACACTACATTGAATGGACTCTCCCAGAGGACTACGTGCGACAACGGAGCAGCGAAGTGGCGCATAAGAAGAGACAGACATATCTGGGAAAAAAATAGCAGCCTATGGGAGTGCCAACGCCATACCCCACCATCACAAGTAAGCGAATCACCCAACAATAGATACCACGAAAGAGTGATAAATTTGTCAGACCCAGAGATCGACACAAAATACACCGAAGTGTTGGAGATGGGGCTGAAGTACGTTCCTGATCTTCCATTTGGTTTTGAAGAGACAGAAAATCTAGTTATGTATTGACTCTGAGGTGGCTTTAAACAGATAAGGCATAGGTTTAAAAACATTTTTTGCTCAAAAATTGCCGTCCATAGTGAAAACCTTTGTTCCCAATAAGCGAATTCAGTCCCCGAATTCAGACACCATAAACTCTTTACGGAGAATCTTAAAAGACAATAGTTTAATAATTGAGAAAGCCGACAAAGGAAACGCAGTTGTGATAATGAACAATGAGGACTACAAACGGAAGTTCCACGACTTTATAAAGGACAATGGTATTGTTAGGTTTCCCAGTGATCCCACCAATAAGTTTCAGCAAAAAGTGAGAAAAGCCATTAATTCCTCCACATCTATCATTAAAGGAAACGAGGCTTACAAAAAGATAGTAATGAATCCGTGTGCTCCCAAATTTTTCGGTCTTGACCGCACCGTCAAGGAAACTATTGGCTTTTTTAAAATTCAGTTCTCAGAGAATTCACGAACTTCCAACCCATGTTCGGAGTGAAAAATTCCATAGATTTCTATGAACGACTATCCAAATGAAGCCCTCCCCCTCCTCCCAATCATATATCAGTTTCCTCTGACGTGTCAAACCTTTTCACCAATGTACCAGTGTCGGAAGCAATAATTACAGCCGAAAAAGTGCTTAAAACTGCTGGAGCAGAGCCGCCCTTCCTAACAGATTTTCTCATGTTACTTAAAGTGTGTGTGGAGGAGAACTATTTTCAGTTTAATGGTGAATACTTCAGACAATTGGAAGGTTTGGCAATGGGGTCGCCCTTATCTCCTCTCCTTGCTAACCTATTCATGGACGACTTCGAAGTGAAGCTTTTTGACAACAACTCGGTGAACACTAAAAACATTTATAGTTGGTACCGTTACGTGGACGATGTCTTCGCAATGTGGACAGGTACACGCAGACAACTAGAACTTTTCCTCAATTCATTGTATTTCCATATCCAAAAAAATAGTTTTCACATGTGAAAAGGAGAAGGAAGGCAAGCTCAACTTCCTAGATATTAGTGTCAAAAACAGATCAAAGTCTTGAATTTTCTATCTTCCGTAAAAATACTACCACAGACCAGATAATACCCTTTAAATCCTGCCATCATGAGCTACAAGTTTGTTTTTTGGATTTAAATGAAGCTAAATCTTCATAGTTTATAATTTATTTGACCGATTTGTATCAATCGACCGATACACTGAGAAGTTTGAACTTTTCGCGTAAATATAATGCAATTTTATATCTTTTGTCATTTCCGTCGCTCCGCTTTTTTTTTCATTGTTACCCAACCTTGAAAATTGCAATTGCCTTGCAAGTTGCAATACGCACTGCAGGCTAATAAACTTATGTTTCAGTACAAATAACATTCCAAACAACCAAAATATATCGTAGAAATAATAAGTGTCGATAAAATGGAGCCTACACGAACAAATAACGTCTCGCTAGTCGCCGAGGGCGGTTTCAGTTTTGAAAGGAAGCGGCCGCCCCTGTTACTTTCAGTCGGGGTGAATATTTTGCGGCGATTCAGCGCTAGTCAGCGGCAGAGAGCGTCCTGGCATCATGATTTCAAAAGACATGTACTCATTAGTTGATTTCCGCCGCCATCTAAAGCTCATGCATGTACTACAGTGCTTATTTGCCTCCAATGCATCATGTTACAGAATCAAACAATTTTACCACCCAGGTGGCGCGCGGCAATACATATCTGGCTACAACTCGGCCAATATCAAGTTGATTGCGCTGAAACTTTCGCGCATACTTCATCCGAGTTCATTAAAGCTATTCGTGTTGTTCGCTAGTATTTATTAAAAATATGAACTTCGAAATCTACCTGCGCCTGTAGGCCAATACCGAAAGGGAATTTTTTGTTAATATTTTCATGTTTATACTTTTTTTACCCTCATTTTCCTTTTTTCTTTTTGTTTTATTTCCTTTTTGTAATTTTTTAATGTAAAAATTGTTTAAAAAAATCAAATTTAATGTACTGTATATATCTAACAACGAGAACAATGCCTTGTAAACAAACTCTACTACACGTGACGATGCCAAAAATTGGTGAAACGCGTTGTGAATTTTAAAACATAAAAATTGTAGTACAAAACATTATTGAATAGGATTATGAATGGATATTCTTTGAGAACCACCCATGCCCACAAAGGACCAGGAGAACGAAAGAGGAAGGGGAGGGGGGGGGGACAGTCATTGCTTACAAAGCGCCCAGGGGGGGAGGGGACGTGGGAGGGATGCTCTTGTCCACTCTCTCCCACTAGATTCCGTGACTCACACTCTTTGGGGGCCTCAACTGACCGCCGCCCGCGAGGGGGCGGGGCAGAGGGGATGGCATGGGGAGGGGCGTTGTTTCTTGTTTATTTTTTTGATAAGACCCATAGGAGGGGTGGTGGAGGAGTAGGAGATGAGGGACCGCACCAAGGATGGACGGGTGGTCAAGGGTGCGGGCGGGAGGGTGCACGGAACGCAAGTGCCGGGACCGCACAAGAGCTTGATAGAGTCCCCGTCCGTCACGGCAGAGTGCGACATTTGATTGGCCCTCAAGGATAAGATACGCAGACAGGGCTGTCAACCACCCGGGATGCCAAAAATACATCTTTCGACGTGGAAAGTCAAAGGATTCAGTACGAATAAAGCCTAAAGCCACCTAAAGCTGGTGGCGATGCAAAGAAACTACGCAAGCCAAACATTTCTTTACAAAACTAGGGAATTATGAGAGGTATCCGAACGGGTCCTATGCCATTGAAACACGGATGTGATGAGAGTAGAAAAATGGCTAATCTCGGAATTGACGTCAACATAAAAAGCCGCCAAATATGGGTATGATAATATTTTTTTACTCCACATTTACAATTTGTACAAGCATATAAATCAAAATAATAGATATGGGTTCACATAAGTGGAATACGCACCACCCAAGATAAAAACCCTTTTTTGGGGTTGTCATATTAAAAACATACTATGAGGTTGATGACTGGTGCATTTGGATGTTATTACAAAGGCATCTATGAAGTACAGATAAAATATTTCGTCTCTTGGGGAGTTCAAAGCGCAAGGAAGTCTATAATTTTTTCAGCTCACATTTATAGATGGCACCTAATCATGAAGCAATTGTTAAACGTTAGAAATTAACGAGAGATCAAATGAAAAAAGTAGTCACTTTTAAACGTCATAAATTAACTTAACATCATCTTGAACATTGAGAAACACTGGTAAAATGGCATCCACACAAAGAGTGGAGATTTTACCAGTGCTTCTCTAACTTCAAGATGGATATCTTATGTTTTTACGACAGCACCAATACCCTTTCACACAAACATAGCATCAAACGAAATCAAGCAATTTTTCAAAAGGTCTTTCACATTTTGTTCGGAGAAAAGCCATTGTTTCTCGTTTCGTAAAAATTTACTAGTAGAGCTAACTATAAAAAAATCAAGTGTCGAGTGACAGCAAAATTAGTGTAGCTCGACGACAAATTGTGCTAGTAGCTCTCCAGCGGGTTCGTATGAAAGCGTTTAGATCGTTTGAAGCGAAACAACTACGAAACAAATTTAATTCACAATGGTTACAAAAACAGAGATATAAGTAGTAAAATATTGAAAAAATTTTATTCATTGAGAAAAATGTTTAAAATCTCTCCAAAATAATAAAGTGGATGCCAATAGAAAAGAGGTTTCAGGATGTAAGAGCATTAATCTGTGAATTAAAAAAGCCAAGAATGTAATTCAGAGAAAACTGAAGAATATTTCGGAAGCAACAGCAACTCAAAGCGACAGTTGAGACAGAGCCAACTACAAGAGGGGCAAAGCAATGGAAGTTGACGGCAATGGTGGTGCTCACATTAATTCATTTCAACTCATGCACATCCCCAAGTCACAAGACGACGTTATACGTAATGGACACCAACGATAGTGTTGCGGACACTATCCATTTCTTTTTGCCCGGTTTTCCAGGCGAATTTCCTGCACTTTAACCTTTAACTCCACTCCACAATCGTTTAATAGGATTAGCGTCTCAGGACTGCTATGTGAAGACTGCTGCTCATTGTATACGTTTCAGCCCCGCCTTTTCCGGGAGTAGAACTAGTTGTTATTATGAGAGGCGACCCGCAACTGAGGCCATTTCCGTCATCAAAGATTCCTAGGTGGATTGAAATAGCTAGGAATATTAGGACAACGGAGAAAGAATGGAGAAAATCCAAGCATTAGCTTTATCTAATCGAAAAGCACTAACAGTAAGAGGATATGCAGTTCTACGTCGTATTCGACGGACAGAGCACTACACTTTAAGTGCACCCCACGAAATACTCGCGTACAGATCTGGATTCAACTGAAAAACCTCCACCATAGCCGCGATTTGAACGCGAATCCTCGAGATAGGAAGCAATTGCCGCAATCAGCCACCGCAACAGTCCGATTCGGCCAACTTACAAAAAGAAAAATAAAACCAGAATCACGGCAACAACAAAGAATTTGAAATTTTGGGGGCTTCTGTCAGCCCTAGCAACAATAATGTTTCCATCCCCACGGTATGAATAAATTATCTGTTGCAGGGACCTAAATATGGCGCCACCCTAGTGGAGACAAATTACGGAAAGATACTAAATGAATGGCTAAAATTGAAATCGTGTCCTTACTACCCGTCCTCCGTTTTCGATCGGAGCAATTTCCCCCCGAATTTTTATCGGTAATGTTTAGAAACTCACCAAATTTATCACGTATTTCAAGGTTATCCTAGATCAAAGGTCAATGGATAACCGAAACGGACACGGTGGACGGAGCACGCAACTCGTGGGACTGTGGACGGGAGAGTGCTGCTAAATGGTCCACAGTGTTCCATTCCATTGAGGATGCTTTAGCGAGAACGAGGTCGCTCCGAGGTGGCTAATGAATGCGTTGGCAATGGACCACCATGAATCAACAACCGAGCAGCAAGCCAAATCTGTCGGCCAATGGACCAATGGGGTAAGAGGAGGCGAACACAAAATGTGTGCACTTAATCCGGTGATTATCAATGGCGAGCGAAAATGGAGCAATCGCGATCCGTGAGAATGGATTTCTACACTGACGCGAAATGAACTCCGTGAGGAAACAATGTCACTACGGCTGCCAGAGTATGAAATTGTAATGCGGGATAAAAAGGCAGCAATGCAACGAAACCCAATAAGTAATAAGTTATTCTAAGCTAAATTTTAAAATCTACGTTGGTTGATTTTGAAGACAATATCGTAATTTAAGATACGATGTACTCCAGCAATGGAACTTAACGGATAAAAGATATTTTTTTCTTCAAAATATCTAAAATATCACTTAATTCGAAAGTTATAAAGTACGTAATTTATTTTTCCCGAAGACCCAACAATGAGGAAAAATGAAAAAAAAGGACTTAAACATTCTAACCACATTAAAAGACATGCTAATATTATGCTTTAAACCATTTCTCACGAACCAATATTTGATTAAATGATCAAATTTAATCCAGATTTGTATGGCAGTTTCAAAAATAACAGTGCAACTTCTTGCATACTTCTACTCCTCTGAAATCGCCTTATTTGTCCAAGTAGGAATTTTCTTGGGCCGTTGCACTAAGCAAGATAATTATTGTAGTTCTACTCACTCTCAATGAAGGCACCAACAAAACTATTCGTACGCAGCTGGGTGTCACAAACTCAAATTTATGTCGCTGAAGAATAAACATCACTTCCCATAATTGCCATCGTCTGTTTTCAACTTGGGTTTGATCAATAATGTCATACTTCATAGTTAGGTTGTCGATTTAACTAAATTCCATTGATTTTCAGATTATTTTACGCTGGGGTCTACTTACTTTAAAATAATTCCCAATTGTCTATTTTAGAACTATCGAATCAAATATTTTATCAATTTCAATCATCAAGTTTGGGGTACTCAACTGGATTCAGTTAGAATAAAATAACCCTAGCTATATTTTTACTTCATATGATGAGCCAAAGGTCTATGACAGAGGAACGTTCATCATTTCATCTTTCCAGAGAACATAAAGTGAGTTGAAGCCGTTAAACGGAAGAAAAAGAGCAGCTTGAATGGAGGAAAATGATTGAATGAAAATGACATCAGAAGATACAGCGCGGGGTGCAAATCACATCATAATCAAATGAAAGAGGGGGCTCATTCACCTAGTGATGACCTTTCGGCTCGTCATTACCACTACTTCCACGGGCAACGGCATCCATCGTCACGCGTCCGAAAAATCTGCATATGAAACATGAAAGTGGACCGCAACCGCTGAATAAAGAACTGCAATCGTTCCCAATTGAACGCCATTCCCGCATAAGCCCGAGGAGGCGGCACCACAGTCCATGAGAAAGAGCACTGAAGACGTGAAGGAGGGTACGGAAGAGACCACAAGGGGACTTGATTTTCCGCCCTAAATGGAAGGGGCCTTTCTCCCATCCCTCAAGGCTAAAGCAACGCTCCACAGCAAACGCCAGATAACCTTATATTGAGCGATCAGAAGAAGTTAATATTAGCGGGTCAAAGGTATTCGATGGACCTTATCTGCTGATGTTAAGGCAGAAAAGGGAGGGCCGATCCCGCAGACGAAGCCGTGAAGAAAATGGAGACACACTGATCCATGCCTTCGATGACCGACGTCGACTTGGAAATGAAGAAGGGTCGTCCACAACAATATCCATCTTCTCGATTTCAATTACGATCTAGGAGGATACTCATCGGCCAAACACGGCCCGGGTAACTTAACCACTTTCCTATAGATTCACACACATTTCGACAGACTCAAGTTTTGACTGACGACCTGAATAAGTGATAAACACAAACGCTCTGACTAAAACATAAACAATTACATGATAAGGCGAGGTAAAGACATTTTCTTTGTATTATATTTGTAAGGAGAAAAAATGTAGCCATTTTTTACATTTTCTTAAGAATGATATCATTTTTCAATATGACTTTTAATGAACTGCAGTGCTCAGGCATTCATTGTAGAAGTCGATTTCTTCCTGACTATTGATACAGCTGCATCTCCGCAGATCGGTTAGATGTAGGTAGACATTGATTTAGGCTCTATTTCAAGCTTCTGAAAGTCGACGATCAGGAGTACTCCCAGGAGCATTACCTATTCGTTAGGGGATCCCTTCATGGGGGTCTCCCCACAATTAAGGATAACATTTTCTTAAGATTTTCCGGTCATAGTGTATACTAATGGAATTAAATGAAAGTAGGCAATAAAAAATATCATGAAATGAAATTACGAAGGTGGGGAAGGGAGAGCCGACACTTCCGTATACGATATTCTCGCGAAATTAGAAGAAGAAGTAGAAATACAATGAAATATCTGCCATCTCAAACGTGCGAGGAAGGCTTCGTGGCGTGAGGAGTAGTACATAAATCCTTCGCGGAAGCAACAAACAAACGCCTTATTTTAAATTAGTTTGAAAACGTTATCATCGAGAAGGTATAAGTGGTTATGCTAAGAATAAATTAAAAATGGACCCAGAGCTATCATGACACGATAACACTTAAGATTGTGCATTTGGAGGAATTTTGCGACGGGGAAAATAATTCTAGAGGACGTTCCATTGCGTTTAGAGCGTGGGCTCCCCAGATCTCCCCGTGTCTTCCCGACCCAACATCCTGGAAATGGACATAAATTCTAAAATGGGAGCGGAGCGAACCCTTCAGGCAATCCCAAGCCAGTTCCAGGATTCTGCTCTAAGGATACGCGGAATACCGAAAGCACACCAATCAATTCGACCGGTCTTGAAACACTTCGGGAGAGCCTTACACTTTCAAAGGCTTTCCGCACGGCTATTTCCACCTTGAAGGCAGCAAGTTCAACGTTAAAGGAATACCAAGGTGCGATGGGAAGGCGAGCGTGAATAGACCATAAATTCTTCGCCCAAAAATGTCATAAATCATGAACCGCGCAAGGCCTTGGGATGAAGGGAGCGCATTCATTACAGGTGACGATTTCCTGCGGAGCTTAGCGACCTTTGTGGCCACACGAAACGGCGTGTGTGAATCCTATCCCCATTGCAGAGATAACTTGATGATGACTTGTATATTGGATGGCTTAGTAACACTAACTATAGCTGAAGATTAAATGTGCGACGTAAAATCAACAAATTTTAATGTACCATAGGTATTCATACCAAAATCATTCTAAGTACAATAATTATATTAATGTATTATAATTATAAAATACAGTAGCCGAATGAGATTTTATTGTTGTTAAGTAACTCATTGCACATCAGGTCTTTACCAACGAGAGCAAATTTAACGAAAAACGATTGACGTAAAAAACATCAGAATGGGGTTTAGATGTTTGACCTTGAGTCTTTAATCACGATGGTCAACCCTGTGTGTCCTATTAGGGCTGCAAATAAACTATGGAACTTATTAAAATCAACCGAAAAGTTATGGCATGCATTCCTCCATTTACTTCGGAAAAATAAAAATAGCTACGACAAACCCACGACAAGAAAATTCAGTAAAAACTATAAAGGTCGCTAATAAGAGCAGCCAAATTAAAACGAAACGGCATAACTCATCGCCCGCAATCACTCTCATTCCAAGAACTCTAATAAGAAACACATCAGTGGCATAAAAAAGTACCTGAACGACTACCGCCTACGAGGGAAATCTATGTTACGCCGAAGATCACCACAAACAGTTCAAAGAGGTAGCAATGAAGCACTAAATTCTCATAGGATTCCACTGTGATCAGGAGGTCGCAATTCAACGGAAACACAAACAAGGGCCAAAAAAAAACAGTCGAACACGCTCACGCGCACAATACATGGCCCGGATAAATGCAAATTGCGACGCACAATAGGATGAAAGGGGAAGAGAGACTACGACAATCGCTTCCCAGGGTAAATAGGAGTGCACGGAGTAGGCAGGGTCGGTCTCGCGTCCTCTCGCAATCCATTCCCCTCCTCCCGCTTTGGCTTGGATTAATTACACCCACCCGGCCAACGCTTGCATTCACGATACAATGCAACGGTCAGAGGGGACAGGTTTTATATTGACGTGTTCGCCACTCGGCAGCGAGACCGAAATGACAAAAAGGAAAATGAAATCCGCTCCTGAAGAATGTCCTGCCCCTAGTTCATTCGGATTTCACGAAAGCCTTCCCCAGTGACCCTTGACTGTGCTTCGCACGGCAACAGCATATATATGAGATAAAATCGCCCGGAGCAAACTATAGAGATAGCGCTGCGCGAATAATATCAACCTCAACTAAAACGAACGCAGGAAAAGGTTAGCTTACTCTAAATGAACATTACTTATATTTAACTAGGTTTGGCGATAGGTAGTGTACACTGTAAAATATTTTTCCCCAAATTTGCTGAAATTCAGCAAGGTTTCTTTATCTGAAGTTTTACCAACTTTTAAGCAAAAGCTGGTATTCTCAAAATTTTATGCAAGGAAAACTTACTGAAATTCAGCAAATTTTCCTCAGGGAAAAAAAATTCTGGGAATTATAATCCTTAGAACTTGCTGAATTATACCTAGACATTTTGAAGAATTTCAGCAAGTTTTGTACCTACTGAAAATTTCTAGGTTTTGCAGTGTAGCTAGTTACTTGATTTACTCCCTAATACTAAAATGCTTATCTGATAACTAGTACAAACAGCACGTCGAGCATGTTTTCAGATTGACTCTTGTATTTCTGTTCATTGTTATAGATATAGTTGAAAAATTCATCATTACTAATGGTCCCTCAAACATTGGTAACATATTTATAGTGTAGTGGATGCTTGTGAGGCTTCGTCTCGTGACAAGCATTAGAGATGTATGCTAATGCATCAATAGCCGTAGTTACACTAACTTTAATTGGGTATAGTGTAATACATGTTGGTGACTACTCACCCCCTGCCACACATCCTTGAGGTGGCTTGCAGGGTATTTTATAGATGTAGATGAATATTTAACTAGGTTTGTCTACAGGTTGTGTAGCTAGTTAGTTGATTTACTCCCTAATACTCGTATCTGCTACCAAGAACAGAACAGCACCCCGTGTATGTTTTCAGAACGACTCTTGTATCTCTGTCCATTGTTGTAGATGTAGTTGCAAAATACATTAATACTAACGGTCCCTCTAACATTGGTAGCATACCTTCAGTGTACTGCATGTTTGTGAGGCTTCGCCTCGTGACAAGCATTAGCGATTTATACCTATGCATCAATAGTCGTAGTTACGCTAACTTAAATAGGGTACTATAGTGTAATGCATGTTTGTTACTACTCAGCCACTGCCACATACCCTTGAGGTGTATTTTGTAGATGTAGATGAATATCTGCAAAGTTAGCTATTCATACCTCAGGACAGCATAGTCTTCCAAGGCAAAGTGAAAATGAAGAAATGTTAAAATGCTTTATATTTAACATGCTGAAGGCGGAACGTAGGAGATAAATTCAAACAACTAGCTCTCATAAAATAGCTAATTTATCTTAACAGTCGCGTAACCATGTTGAAACGCACTCTGCGTGGCCTCGAAATGTATACGAAAATAGGCCTCCTACTTGCTTAAAATTGATGGCTTTCTGAGAGTTTTCTTTCAGAGGAAAACATAAGAATAGCCAATTCATTTAAAAGTTTCAAATTTAGCTAGGGAAACTTGTGTTAGACAAACAGATGACTAAAAAGCAACAAAGGTTTTGTAAACAAATATTTTTAAAAGTCCTATTTTAGTCAATAGATTAACGGTGTGATTTCGTGATAAAGTTACAACAGCATATTTTCAATATCATTTCGATACGGATGATAACGACTTATAATAACGAACTCATAAAAGAAGCTAAAAAAGTTTTAAAAAACAGTAGGTGTCGGAGGTGCAGCAATGTCACCACCGGCAGGGCATGAAGCGACAAATAAGGCCAATGCTTTT
This sequence comes from Pyrrhosoma nymphula, assembly GCA_963573305.1. Lineage (NCBI taxonomy): Eukaryota > Metazoa > Arthropoda > Insecta > Odonata > Coenagrionidae > Pyrrhosoma > Pyrrhosoma nymphula. Next base: position 145,782,814 of record OY754333.1, read on the forward strand.
ATTATTATTATTGCACAAATTGTTACAAGTCGACCATTTAGTCGGGTGGTAACATATAACAAGCAAATACTTAAAAAACAAAATATAAAATACGAAAAAACGAAATACAAGTTACCCATTTGGTCGGGTGGTTACATAAAACACAAAATATATTAAGAACAAAATACTCAATACAAAAAAATAGGAAAAGCCCTCAAAATTCAATTTTTTAAATCCTCGTCATAAATATCCCAGTATTAGTTGGGAAGGGCTCCAAAATTTCCTCCGGTAAACCATTCCAATCCCCTATCCCCCGATGTAGGAAGGAAAAGTTTAAAGTATTTGAGAGCTGCCTCGGAGGCTCAATCTTACAATAATGATCCTTCCTCGCCAGATAACTTGGTCCTTTTAACCGGTTTGATATGTCCCTCCACGCAGGATCACCGATAAATGCTTTAAAGATACACTTAACGCGTGCTTTCTTCCTCCTAGACTAATGATTTCCAGCCCAGCGTATTTAACATCTCCGTAACGCTTGCCTTCCTTTTAAAATTTCCCACAAATCTTGCTGCTAAACGCTGAACTTTTGTCAGTTGCTTGATCTCCCCATTCAGATGAGGATCCCAAACCGATGCCCCATATTCTAGGATAGGCCTAACAAACGTTTTATACGCGAATTCTTTAGTTTTTCTGCAGCTCCTTCCAGGGGTTCTCATAAAAAGAAAGTACCGTAATTTTACCGTAAATGTTCCACATAGCCTCTTTCACAGCAGGCAAGTTGCACACATTCGATAGCACAAGAGAATGTAGCCTCTGCCACGTTCCTAAGCTCTTTTGAGTGCCAACGTCACTCTTTCCCACGAGCACAAAATGAATACTCATTCAGTGCCAGTCAAGGAGATGAAAGGAATGCGTTTTCGCACATGCGTTTCCGGATGATGGCACACGAAACAAGATGCCGCCTTCTCTACCGCAAAGACGGCTCTGCCGCCGACGGAACTAAATCTTCATCGATCAAGACATGTAATTCCAATGAAACCCTTGTGGACCAGAATTTCAGAATATACGATCAACAGCAAGAAAATTAAAAAATAGAAGATTCTTGCAAAATTGAATGGAATTTATACATGATGAAATAAAACGTGAAATTTTCCACAACATAAAATTTATTAACGACCCGGATTTCAATATTTATATATCTTCAGGTGAAGTACCTGATGATGATGTATAAACATTGATACCCGGATCGTTCGTAAATTTTATACGGTGGAAAATTGCGCGTTTTGTTATTCCACCAACAACACAAGTCATTGCACAGAACAGAAGCACACGATATGAGAGCATATTTGGCGAAAATTCATCGGCTACATAAAAATAATCGATTTTCCATCTTGTTAGCGTTAATACAGTGGCAAAGAGCATTTCGTTATGCATCAAAATAAACCCCCTGAGGCTGCACTAAATAATGGTGATTCGAGCTTCACAACTCACAAACCTAAATCTACAGTTCAATACATCGCGCACATAAAATAATTAATTCATAAAGATGAAATTAATTAATTAGTAATTAAATAGGAGACACCATAAATAAATTAAATAAAATATCACATGAAATTATGCCAAAAATAAAATACTGTAAACAACGCGTGCATTGCAGGAACTCAGTAAAGAGTTACCAGGTTGTACAAAAACTCCAATTCCCACATAGGACAGTGAAATGATCGATTAAGGCTTCCTTAATAATCTGCAGATTCGTATTCACACCACTGGTTCGTAAAGCCAATATAATTGTCAAGACTTTTTAATCTTTTTTTGCTTATTTCCAATATTTTGATAAATTTCATGGAGTGTCTGGTAAAAACAATTCAGAGTTATTTATATAAAAGAAGAGGACTTGTCCGAAAGCAAGTAAATGCATGCCCATTTACCTCGTGCCTTTCAATTATACAACCCCTGTTGCCACTGGAAACCCGTTTTTTTTAGATCTTCTCAATTATTTATACCAACTTAGTTTCAAATAAGAAGGGGAATTTTACGAAGAGCACTGAAAATAACCATTGACAACTCAACCAGACATGTCTAGCAGATTATTCAATCAATCACCACATATTATCTTCAGTTCTACCTTCAGGGACCCAATTAAAAAACAATTCAGTTAAGTTTTTAAGGTAAAAGACACATCTAATGACTTAGTGGATATCCGTACTACCCTCACCGCAAAATGGGCCCGAAATCATTTATTAATGGCATCATGGATCAACGCGAACATTTACGACACTAAATACAGGAATTCGACCGGAAAAATGCTCGTGTCTTTGAAAAGAACAGCCGGAGAGACTAATTTAAAGAAAATGCACATGAACAATGACGTCCAAAGGCGTAAAAGGTCCAACAATAAATAACAGCGGTCGCAAGAAAGGCGATCGGATGGGATTTAGAAACGGAGAAGTAAAAAAAAAGAGCCACCGGCGCCAAATAATTCCAAGTCCTTTGCTAGTATTCGCGCACACCACTCTCCCTATCATTTACTCCTGCACGAGAGAGAATTACAAGGCGAAGGGAAAACGGGGAAGGGGGGCAGGTTGTTCACTTGCGTCAAAGCCAGCCGAGCGTGAGTTGCGCCCCACAAGGCTCATTGGACCGAAAATCGCTCGCCTTCACTCCCTCCCATCCGTCCCTCCCCCGGTAAGAAACAAAAAAGACTCGTATTTCGCTGCGCGGGCACTTCGACAATCCTCGGCTTCTGACGAGAGCGCATATTTAAACAACGAGTCCGCGAACAAAGGCTTGCCCGCACCGCCCATGTGCTAATCTACTTCGCGTTTCACGTCACGAGATTATCTAAGATTTAAAAAATTTAATAATAAGACAGAAAAACGACGAATGAACTCGAAAACACTTTTTGCGGAGCTTTCAGGCACGCCGAGAATTCGGCGCCTAATTTCAGAGCAAAATACGGCGGAATGCCTTATGAAGAGAAAATAGCCAACAAAATTTCTCCACGCTCTCGCCAATGCCTTTTTATTTTTACTAATTCCCCGCTTTTCACCCTCGTCTTGAAAGGAACCCGATTCACGAAGAAATACCTGCCCCTTAATTAACAAAAGTCAAGAGCTCAATTCGTAAAGAAATACTTGCCCCTTCACTAACAAAAGAATAGTACCACTAGCGGAAACAAAAGTATACATTATCTCAAAATCACTGTTGACATTCATGATGCTTTACATCGTTTTCTTCATACTCGTCCGAAAATAAGTTATGGAAACAATGCACAGAACAAAAAAATTAAAACCTGGCACGAAAAACGGACCACAAAAACCTTCATAATGTAGTCACGTATACGCAAGTGTCCACGCAAAGAAAAATAACAGCTCACACGGCAAAATAGCACCAGGAACACAAGAATAAATAAAATGTTCCAAGTGAAAGTGCTAATTCCATGACTACAGATTTCTGATTTTTTACTAGACACTACCTCCAAAGAATCGAGGAAATTGGATGATTAAGTGGACATTACGTGGTAAGTATATTTTTTATAGCTCTTTATGAGAACGCTGAATTTTACTAAATCTTACACAACACAAGACTGATTACACATTAAAATTGCCAACCATCCTTCCACTATAGGCGAAGCAAAAATATCTCCACAGACGAATATTACCACGTTTTCAGATGCACTTTATTAAAACATTACCATATCAGATTTAGGAATTGAGTTACCAAAAAGATTAGAGCCACAAAAGTATATTTTTTTATGACAAATAATGTTCGCTGATGAGCGAACGAACTAAACCAAAGCCACCGTGGCTGAGATTTGGAGGAGAGGAAAATGTACAATGCATGTAACGAAACGTATCCATAACGAAATCGGAATCTGAAATTGAAAGACTTGACGGCCATGTTCTACATTCTCAGATCCAATAGTATGGGTCTTCACCAATGCAGATTCCAATTTTGAGAAGATTTTTATCATTTCCCCTCAAAGAATATAATGACAATACAACTTATTTTTCTAATTGTGAGTAAATTTGTTATTCTAGCACGGTAAAACCCAAGTGGATTGCTTCCTTCTGTTTCGCAGAGAGAGAGAGCGATCGGGGAATTTCACAAGACGTTACGGCTGAGGAAGTAGCCGAGGATCAATGGCGCTCCCCCCCATTGACCTTCGTCTTCGACAGTGTTTCCGCCCACTGGCTGCGGCGGACACGAATGGAAATTCTCGATGAGGCAATCAAAGGAAGAAGCGATGCCAAGCTCTTCCATCACCGATCCCAGCCCGTCGGATACAGTGCCCAATACACCGCGGAGGCCATGCACCGATTAAGGGGAGTCAAGTGTCCACTTGCCTTCAGTTTAAGGTAGTTTGAGCGAGATAGTTCCCTAGTCATAATGGAGACCATATTCGAATTTTATTTTTTATTATTTCAGCGTCTGCAAGAATTATGAAGTATCTAAATATTGTAATATTAATGACACAAAAATATATTTATTTAATGTCAAAAATTCTCAGCAATTAAATAAATAAATCCCTCACAAGTCTCTGGCTTGACTAATTTTCTTCACGCCGTACGGTGAAAATGCCTTCACAACGTATGGTTTATTTGCGATTCTGTAATAATTAATGCTGTTAGTAAAGTATTAATTTTTACAAATAGTTGATAAAATATAAGACACTGTCTCCGGCGTAACTCAGTGGAACTCCTTTATTTTAATAATAAAGAGAACTTGGTTGTTATTCCACACTTTATTTTAAGGAAACGACCCGGGTTTCAGCATCTCATGCCATCATCAGGTTGATGATGGCATGAGATGCTGAAATGAACTTAACTGCATAACCTGATGATGGCATGAGATGCTGAAACCCGGGTCGTTTCCTTAAAATAAAGTGTGGAATAACAACCAAGTACTCTTAATTATTAGTTGATAAAACACACCAACTACACACCGTTAATTTTTTTTACTAAATCTAGGTGTTATAAATTCCTTATTCTTTTCAATATTCTCCCTCTGAAGTGCACAGCCGTAATCTATCCCATGTGAAACAGCTTGTGTTTGTAGACGAATTGCTCGAAAAGTAGTTCGGCAAGGGGTTGATATTTGGATATCACTGGAAAGAGGAGTATTTTTCTTTAAAATGCAATCAAATTCATGAAATTCTAGGTTGAGTGACAATTCGCTCAAACTACCTTAAAACACCCCGATAACTCACATAAGTACATGATTTATACCAAATTAATACCAAACACTCAAGAAGGCAAAGAAAAAGGTTCCATTGAAATTTTTATTTCAGAGCAGGCTAGACTTCTAATACGAGGTATTCGTATTAACCAATCTTCAACCGAATGAATGTTGCAGAAGTTATCAGCGTTTTGGGAATTACTAACTCATGAAAATAAATAGGCAACAGATCCGATACCATAATGAATGTCGCCGACAGAAGTATGCACAACTAGCCGTTTATAGCACGACAATTTTATATTCAAATAGCTTATTCATTGTGAAAGAGCAGGCGAATGAACTATAAAGACATAACCCAACAAAATCAAATCGAAAAAGAAGTACCCACAATAAAATCCGCCACGCGTATGATGCCTAGATGTTGAAGAAGAAAATGAACGCGTCAAGGTCGAACGACTGCAATGTGATCCGTTAACGCGCGTACAACTGTGTCATGTGTAGCGGTCCATACAGCGTGTGGCGTGACCCCCACTGTTTTTATTCCGGAAAAAATATCACGCGTTCAAATAAGCAAAATTCGTAACTGGTAGACGCAAACATCTACCAATGATAAGAAGCATATGCATAGAATGGGCGAAGTACAAAATGAGCCATGATCCAAAAAAAAACATGTTTACGTACTCACAAACTTAGGACACATCCAGGCTCATTCATCACAACTTACCTAAAAAGAACAAAAAAGTATATTAATATTCTGCTGAGCACAAAAATATCACACACAATGAATAGATAATTAACAATGAGATAAAATACACAACTCGATTCCAAAAATTATTATTTCACCGGCTGAAAGAATCACTTAATACCATTAGATTGTGAATTCCGAAGATTCAAGCGATATGGCGTGGAATTTCAACACGATACAGTAGAAGAGTTAAAAGCAATTTTCCACAAATAATTTTTTTTTAAAGACATTTTACACATCATCTTCAAGTGAAGATGATGTGTAAACATCGAAACCTAGGTCGTAATAACTTCTTTTTAAATAATTTTATTTGTGGAAAATTGCTTTTAACTCTTCAACCGTACCTACCATAAGATAAGGCGACGCATTCAGCTACGTTAACATTTAACGCATCAGTGCATAAATATTCGACAATACAGCATTCCGATCGAGCCAGGCTTTTGGCATTGATATATATGAATGAACTATTACCTAGGACAACACATTAAAACATAATAAGGAATATTTTAGGTGTAAGTTTTGGAATTCTAACAAAATACACCAATCACGTAATCGTTCTACGATTAAATCATTTGCTCTCTCCTAAAATTGAACTCCCAAGTACTTCATGCATCAGGAGAACGGAAAGACAGGTAATTCACGGGCGGAGGTCAATGGAATAACCGAAGGAGGTCAATACAGGATAACAGCTACTCTTCATTTTGAAACATTTTACTGCACGTGTCACTAGCAGACGCCTCTTAATCTAGCTAGTAATAAACGAAAATCTACGGAGTCTGATAACACATAATCGTCTGCTGTCACTGCCTGCATATACCGATGAAATGCTTCTAGTGAACAGTACGTTCGGTGTCCCCACAAGTTAAAATTCACCGGTATTTAAACTATCCAAATAGAATTGAAAAAATCAATTTATTCTCCACCTTCAGTTAAAGCCAAATGCGGTCTAATGTGCCTTTAATAAAATTAAATAAAAATAATTTTTCAATATATACCACGTTTTTAAAACAGACTAAAATGTATAAAATAATTTTCCCTGGGCCCTAACAAATTTTTGAGGGTGAATTTTTAGTGGCTATAGAGATATTTGTAAGACTTGAAGAGAAAAATGTGGGGCGCAGGCAGTAGATAATAGAAGTAGATAATTCGGATGAATTCACAACCAATTTCAGTGCATTGCAAATGGTATTAACTGTGGGAGTTTTCTCAACGACACCTGGTCCCTTTACTCCTTAATTATCATGGGTTGCCTGCGCCCCACGTTTTTCTCTTCAAGTCTTACAAATATCTCCATAGCCACTAACAATTCACCCTCAAAAATTTAGAAGGGCCCAGGGAAAATTATTTTATGCTTTTTAGTTCGTTTTAAAAACGTGGTATATTAAAAAATTATTTTTAATTAATTAATTATTTTCTGCTTTTTAGTCTTATTACCATGAGTCATTCGCATGAGGAACTATCAACTGCTAGATCTCTATACGTTTTAGTAAAAGCGTGGCGTAGACAGCTCTATACGCCGTCCTTATTATGCCCAGAAGTACTTCTTTATCGGCTGAGTATGATTATCTGTCGAGCGAGAGACTAGCACATATTCTGAACTTATACTACACAGAGAACTGGATCAATAATACCCCGAATGCATGTGACTGTGGTGAAATAGTTATTTATGCACCTTGGCCGTTATGGAACATGATTTCGTTCGAGACGAATACATTCAGCAAGGGTCGTCCGAGAGCGCGGAGCTATGGTCAAATTTTCAAGGCTCTACTATAAAATCAGGAAATTTGTTAATTAATCGATCGTTAATTAATTAATCAAATAATTATTGTAACATATATCAAATGATGCATTGGCATCCAGTTCCAAGCGACGGTTTTAGTTTCGTGTCTCTCCATGCACATCAGGAAATTTGTTAATTAATTAATCGTTAATTAATTAATTATTATAGCATGTAGCTAACATTGCATTGTCATCCACTTCTGAGCAATGGTTAAACTTACAATCCTCTACTAGCATATCAAGAAATATGTTAATTAATTAATTGTTAATTAATTAATCAATTAATAGTTATAATAGGTAACTAATATTGCATTGTCAGCCACTTCTGAGCTATGGTTAAAATTTCAAGTCTCTTGCTGATCGGGAAGTTAGTTTAAACTCGGTTGCAATATTCCACCCGGACAGACAGTCATGACAGAAACCGAACCAATATAAACGTGGTGAAAACAGCCATGAGTATGTACTAATAATATTCACGTTGCTAACTTAACAATCATTCTTCGTACCCTTGCGGGGGGAATCCTGAAAACCACCTTCAAAGAACAAAAAAATCGCTACAGAGAATCCAATGCAATCCCTGCGCTAGGTGGCACCAGTCTGATTTACATTAACGCTATAATACTGGAAGCGAGTTGGGGAAATAACAGGGAAAAGCTCAGTCAAGTCCCTTACAAACGTATGTACAAACGTATGTCTTGTAGGAAGAAACAATAAAAGAGGAAACTCAGGATACTTAAAAGAGGAAACTCAGGATACTATCTCGCTGAATCGAAGGAGGCACGACCGAGTGGAATGAATGTGTTATTTACCGCTCGGGAGAGTCTTCGCCATTTCTTCCTCCTTTGTCCCCGTATGCGTGCGACCGGAAGCGCAAGATGAGGTGGCATCCGCGCTGACGGGCGCAGTGCGCAAACAACCACTTCCGATACTTCACTGACAGACAGAGTGCCGCACGAACGTGCGTGTGATATGCCGAAAATTAAATAAAAAATATTATTCGTTCAAATCTTTCAAAGTGGTTTAAGACCATATGAACCTGAGAACATCGCCATTCGAAACCAGAACGAAGCAGGAGTCATTAAAAGCTAATATTAATCTTGAGATTTTTTCCATATGGTAGGTATTTGATATGGTTGGAGAGGAGAGGAAGCTTGTGTCAGAGGTGCGGAGAAGGCAGAAGAGATGGATGGAGGAGGTTTTGAGAGGAGAGGGCATGTTGAAGAGAGTGATAGAGGGGAGAACACTGGGGAAGCGTGGAAGAGGAATGAAGAGGATAGGACTTCTGGACGAAATAAGAGGAGGTAGAAGATATGAAGAATTGAAGAGGGATTAATGGTGGGACATCCTTAGGGGGGGAAAGGGAAAATGTTCTGAAATTGAGATGCAGGATGGGGACTGTCCAAGAACCTACCAATAAGCTGGTAGAATACTTAAATGTACAAAGAACATATCTCGGTTTGAGGTAAATAGCCTCAGTCCCCGTTTTCAACTCCTTATCCCACAAGACAATTAAAAAAATAGCTCTCACTAGACAATTAAAAAAAGAGGTCTATGTGTACATGACGATTTATGTATGAGCGAATTCCATTCACAAGTCCTAAAAATGAGAATTAGTAAAGGAATATTCTTAAGCATTCGCGGGAGCTCCTCTGAAAAAATAGCCCACTGACTCTGACAGAGGGCAGTCACTTGGAGCTGGGGGAAAATGTTCTCACAAGGCAACCGCTTGGACGTCCCACCTCGCTCTGCTCCTAATTAATAGTCGTGCAGAAACCAGGCCGAGTCCGTGAGAACGAGCAGCAGTGAGAATTTAGGCTTGGTGAGCAGCGGAGGCCGAGAGAAAGAGTGGATGGAGACGGGGTCAAATCGAAGGGAGCGCTGAAGAAAGCAAGGAGAGACCCAATCGCCGAGAGAAGGAGGAGACAAAAGACAGAAGTCGAGGGCACAGGGCGCAGGAGGACGAAGAGGAGGGGATTGTGTGCTCCGCGGGGAAAGTCGTCGACCTCACCGGGCATTTGCACTGGCACTCGAGGAAATCGAAACGGCAAGAGAGGAAACGGCGTAAGGCAAACGGAATGGAGAGAAATGTGTAAGGAAGGAAGGTGGGCGATAACTGGTAGCGAAGAGGAAAGGGGTGGAAAGTGCGCGGGGTGCTAACGAGAGCAAAGAAGAAAGGGCGGCTGGTTAAAGGAGGTGGCGATAGCGCCTCGTACTTCGGCGCCTTGGAGGAAAGAAAACAAAAGAAGGGGTGAAGCGGCGCATTTGAAGAGGGAGCTGTGAGTTTCGAACCTAGCGGCGGAGAGCATCGACACGTACCACACACCCGGAAGTTCTTCCGAGTTTGGACGCCTCCATCGCGCGCAGGTCCAAGTATGCAGGCATTCAGTTAGTTTACAGGCACCTAAGGCGCCCATAGATGAGTGTCACGCTGTGTTCGCTAAATTATTATAATTCCTTATTTGGCGTACGCAAATTTTCCAAACGAAAACTCCCATCGGTAAATATAACGGCGTTTTCAAATGTAAGTGACTGAGGCTCTATCTAACTCGCTTTGCTCCCCGGAATTAATGAGTGTATCACTTTAGAGAGTAAGAAATTGTGTGAAAATAGTTAAATGGAAGTTACCATGAAGAAAGCAAAATATCTAAAAAGATAAGCGTTAAACACTATGAAAAAAGAAAAAAATATTCACTACACCAGGATATCGAACGCCATACCTTCCACTCCACAATCCACCACCTTACAACCCCTCAACCACTTCCTTGAAGGAACGAGCAGTTCGTAGGGTGTTTTCCTGACTGTGGCTTCATCTTACAGCGTTACAGAGTCAGTCAGTCAGTGATGAGCGTAATTATATGTAGATATGTAAATATTGCAGCAGAGGATCAAGAAACGACGATCCACATCAGGAATATCCTATATAAATTAACGAGAAAGTCAGAGAAATGTTATTTAACGTTAAAAGGCCGAACAAAGCTTGAGAGAAAGTACTCTTGGGGCTGGTCGGAGAAAAGGTTGACTAAGGAACTGGATTAAGAACAAAGAAGATCCGTCAAATTTAAAGAAAGCCATCACGAAGAAATATAAAGTGTAACTGGGTTATCAGGTAAGTCTAGGAAAAAGTATCTTCGACAACGGAGAAACCAAGAGAGACTAAGAATTCTACCAATGCACAAGGACCCCAGCACAACGAAAAGCTTCGCTCATGAGCGGAAATCACGACGAGGAAAATCATTCGCCTCGACTGGGTTTCAGACCTAAATTCTGGGGGTTGGAGCAAAAAGAAGGTAGTTTATCTTATTTGATGATTAGCAAGTAATATTTCACCTCATGGGTATTCATTTGAACTTTTTAATTATTGCCGCACATTATGCCCACTTTGATCACATAATGCTATATGTTTTATTATAAGGTTCATATTCATTCTGTAGAAGAGTATTGAACTTCAGGAAGTTAAAGAACCGTGAAATTTACGCGGGTACACGGGAGTCAAATATTATTATATCACAAACATCTATTTTTATGCTAGCTACAAATTGAAATATACCAGAAACGATAAACAAAAAGCCTCCAACCAAAGCCTCATGCATTTCTCATTATATGGTCGCTCCTAAATTCCACGCCGTCTAGCGGAATGACACATTGACGCGGACGCTAGCTGAAGCGGCGTCTATTGAAGTACGAGATTCTACGGGAAATAAAAAAAGTCACCACAATCAATAAGAAGTGTTACGCTTCGAAACGCTCACTTAAACTTTTGGAGCGAGTCGATATTTTTTTTCTGAAAACAGGCTGTAGAACACGCACAGCGAACTTAACCGCGGTTCCACAGAGTGAACCGACGTAGGAGAGAAGTCGTAGTATAGCTGATATACATATTGTTAACTTTAGAGAAAAAAAGCAAATGAAACTTACAAGAGATTCACTTCGCAGAAACTCTCCAAGCATGAAAGTCTTCCGACTTCATGGTCAATTAATTTCGCAGGAAAGGAAACATTTAGCTCCGTGCGATTTTCTAAAAATGTAACGTCCTCAATTTAACCGAAAGTTTCCCTCTACCACGCCGATGGGAGTTGGGCATCACTCCGAGGAAGATTTCGCTAAGCGCGACAATTACACTCACTAAATTCCCCCCAAAACGGCTCCGGTGCATTAACAGGGTGCATTAACTGAGGGAAAGAAAGGGTTAAGGTACTCCCTAGCCCGATCGCTAGCACTTGCTCCCGTCAAATGGACAGGTTTGCTTCACTCACCTCGAGTGCGCGATGCCATAAGCTATGAATGAGGAGCGGGAGGGAGGGGGGGGATTAATGCAGAACGCGGAATCGGGACACAGTCGGATGGAGAGGGGTGGACAGAGAACGAAATCAGAATGAGAACGTGACATCCAGTTGATATTCGCGAGGCATTATATTCTACGGTACACGCGATTAGCACAATCTGCGAAAAAGGGGAAAAATGCTATCAACAGCGTAACGTTTGAAATTTACTCTAGTTTTTGTTTTGATTTTGTTTTAATATGGTTTAATTTTTGTTTAAATATTTTAATTTATTTTAGTGTGGAAATGTTTTATTGACTGCTGAAATGTTTTGGTTGTTAGGGGGTTGTTGACGAAAAAGAGGGGATGGTTTCATTTGTGGAATGAAAAAGACTGGAAGCTGGAAGAGCTGCTCTATAATAAATAGAAGTACTACCTAATAAAAAATGGAAAATAGGTGTTGTTTTAACGAGTAGACCGAGTCCGACGCTACACTAGACATTATGAGGGGCGTAAAGTTGAATATCTACGGAGATAGCTAGTATTTCAACTCTTGGCGCGTTCGAGAGTAAGATATAATTGCAAAATGTACATAGATAACAACACTAATAGGAAGGACACAACTTGATTCGCCCCGTAAACTATTATTATCCCGATTTAAGAAACACTGAACTTTGGCTCGATCTACAGATCACTTTCTTGCATCAATTATAATCACGGTCACTGAACGTAATTAGTGAGCGGCGGTGGACTTAGGATAGAGGATATCGGATGTCTATAGGAAGGTCTCGAACACAGAAACGAAAATACGCTCCGACCTAAAGGCTATCCGAAACCGGCTCCATTTTCGTACTTTCACATCAATTCGGAAAATTGATTACACAGGTAATGGGAGTCATCTCCAAATCTATGAATGAATCACTTCACCCGACAATGGTTACATCACGACATGAGCTCTCCCCTTCGATAAAACGATCATCACAATAAGAGATTCAACCGAAGATGGGTTCATTGCAGCCCTCCATTCTCCCTTCCTAATAAATGCAACCTCTCTCTTTATACACCTTCATAGTATTCTTTTCCTCTCTACTTGAGGTCCATGTAAATGTCCCTTGGTATTTCTCGCGGGGCCTTCCATTTCATTTTCCCCTTTATCACATTATGATTTGAATTCGGATAGTTTAAAATTCAATTCAATTTTATACCATGACTAAGATTTATTTATTTAAAAACTTTCAAAATAACGAGTTTCACCATTTATTCACCCGAGACTGTGAAATACAAATGTATACCGATAGTAAGAAGCCGAAAGAATATTTTGCGAAGTTAATGGCTTAAAGAATATTTTGCAATTCTACTCTATAAGTCCAATTACTGAGCTAATATAATAGCCACCCAATTGGAACACAGAAAAAAGACAGGGTTCACATAGAACCAACCGTGACGAATTGTGAGGCTGGCAAGTTCCAAGCAAGAGAATATCATGGAAGAATTGGGATAACTATAGTATTACAAACGAGAGTCAAGCCTAAAAGCGACCAAATCTTCGGGCAAGACTGAAAAGACCCCGCCCGGAGGAACTTCGAGAAGCAACACCACTTTTTAATGCACAACAACTCAGGAGAAAAACGATGAAATGTCGGAGGTACCTTTGGTTTCGGGTTGTAACCAGTACGTTCCTCCATCAAAACGACTGCGGATACGATATAAGCAGAGTACATTCAATATACTGCATGCATTATCATACAGATGACCAGCGTCTGGTACATCAAAAAAAACCATTTTGATAGGCAAACACAATCATCGATGTGCATCAAAATACCCTTACATTTATGAGAAAGTTTATGAATACTTTGTCTTGTCTTACTGATGAGGTCATATCTTGCTTGCCAATGAAAACAGGATGTCAGTTTTAGTAACTTCAGGCATGCAGTTATGTATGCATTCATAAGGTTGAATTCAATCATCCGCATAACTTTAATTCATTCAGAGGCACTTGTTCAATACGGGAGGCACACGTCACGAAAAGGAAACTAAACAAGGTCCAGACTATTAAAAAAAAAAACTAAGTACGGAGTATGTCTTCTAAGAACATCCGGAAATATTATTATTATTTTAGGACTACGTAAGAAGAATCAAGAATAAAAGGAGAAACGAGTAAAAATAGTTTTAACGCCCTAATAAGGCTTAGCATAGCTCTTGAATCTCTGTCCGTTTATGCAGTTGCAAAATACATCAATACTAACGGTCCCTCATCCATTGGTAGCATAACCTTAGTGTAGTTCATGCTCGTCAGGCTTCGTCTCCTGACAAGCATGAGCGACTTTTGCTAATGTATCATTAGTCCTAGTCACACTAACTTAGGGTATAGTGTAATCCATGTTGGTGAATGTTCACCCCCTGCCACACACGCTTGAGGTGGCATTCAGGGTATTTTTGTAGATATAGGGAATACTAATTGAGAAAAACAAAGTGAACGGCAATCGCGCTCTCCTATAAGATAAAAATCTGGGAAACTGGTGAAATGGAAAAATCGCAAAAAGACGACAAAATACACCGAGAAGACTTCCTGTCTCAATGAAGTAACCCTTCGGATCCCTAAAGTAGCTTCCAACAGCTTGTCCTACTAGGGAAACAAGACTTCTCCACCAAACCCTGAAGTGTCGATCAATTCTACCGACATACCTTCCCAGTTTACGGATTAGTAAACGGAAGGGACTCTTAAAAGATAGGGGACGAGTGTAATCGGACAATCAACTCGCAAACAGCCTATTTATAGCAGTCTCCTCCTTCAGGGTGTTTAAGTAACGCTTTCCAGCCTCTGGAACTGGCTCGCAAGAAAAAAGAGAAAAAAGCTACTGGGGCGGGGTAAAGAACGAGGCGGATGCGACGGATGTGCGCAAGCTTCGCTCTCGGGAAATACACAAAATGATGTAGGGGGATGGGGTGGGAGGGGAGGGAGGATGAGCGAAGGGGAGGAGGGTGCCGAGACAGAAGATGGTGCTGGTCCTTACTTCGCGAGAATGAGACAAAGGAACGCATCAAACTGCAGGCACCATTGCCATTGAGCAGTCATTCATTTTTCATTCATTTAAGGTAGTATATAAAAATATGTCCTTTAAATATCTCAGCTGCAACATGAGACCCAATTCTCCAATCACAACTGCCGCTTAAAATAAAAGCATGCTTTCCGGTTATAAGCCATGTACTTACGACTATCGGTCTTCTAATAACCAAAATGTTTCACGAGGTAGACGCTGACTCAAATTTATGTTCACGTAAAAGACTGTATGTTCACTAATCGGTAAAATTGTCATTGAACTCGTGATTTTGTATTTATTTGGAAAATCTGGTGGACACAAGGAGACATAAAAAAGAGCACCTGCTGACAAGCCATAGGCTTAGCAGGACTTTATTGGTTCTTATTCAAAGGAAAAAAATTGTAATTCATATTTGTTGGAATATTTTTATTCCTAACTGTAAAATGAATGTATCATGCATTTGTACACGTGTAATGTACATTAAAAATAATGTTAAAAAAAGAGAAAAAAATTATCTTTTGGTAAGATTGAACGGAAAGTCTTACAACCGATAGTCGGAAATTGGGACAAAAAAGTCCACTGAATAAAATCTCAAACACACGCAAAAAGTGATTAACCCAAAATTTCACTGCTGTCAATGATAAGGGAGGAATTAGGACTATAGCGAGCGATATTTACACATTCAAATACAACGATCTATAAATTAATGCAGGAAAAAATAAAAACGTGAACTACAATCATAAAATTGCTCCTACTATTTTCCACATCTGGGAATAAAATAAGGCTCTCCCTATCTCGGCCGTGTATCTAGGTGATGTTATAAAGATCTTATACAATCATGCGAAAGAGCTTGCGACCAATTTGACAAGGAGAATTGGCAACAAAACTAAAAACCCCTTTTACGACAGGATGTCCGCCTGACCTATATCACCTCACCCTTACAAGTACGCGGCTCTAGGGATTGGCAACAGTACAGAAAACGCATACCCCTCTCCTCAATGAATTCCTGGACTACTCACAACTACCATTCCTCTTCGTTACATTAAGTGTGTCTGCAGAGTACACGCTATTCAAATTCCCATATATAAAATATATGGCGAAGTCTTTACGAGATTTGAACGCAGGATTTGTAAACAGTTGTTACGATAAACATAGCATTGTTACAGAATTGTTGAAGGAATTAGGGTGGGAATCCCTAACTGATCGAAGGGAGAAATACAGGTAAAATCTTTTGCGAAAGTTCGAAGCAGAATATTTTTTGCCGGACGATAAACATATTTTGCTAGAGCCAACGTACTACGGTAGAAGCGATCACAAGAATAAGATTAAGGAAATAGACTGCGGAACCGATAGATTTAAAATGTCATTTTGAAGTGTAAACTTCTATAGGCACACCACGTACAGAAAATTCTGCAGACGGTAAATCGGATTCTGGGCGTCACGCTCTTGTTCTCACGTCACGCTCAGAATGACACGAATGTAAACTCAAGAGAACCCTCTCTCTAAAACAGTGAAAGATGGAGTAGTGGTTAGAGTCGTCGTCCCACGTACCGAAGTTCCCAGGATCGTTTCTTAGAGGTGGAGTTTTTAAAAATATATTACACTTATCAGATTATCGCCATAGAAGATTAAACTTCTCCAGTGTGGTGTTAAGCACACCAATTATTTTTTTTCCGCGTACAATAAGAGATCATAATAGTTGCGATAGATCAATCATTTGAAACTCCCTCCCTCACTAGGTAGAGTAGACTTTTCACTTGTGTTGAATAACATAACATCATTACTAGCACTTCACACCGCTTAAAATATCCGGCATTATTTTTCTCTCTACATGTAGTATACCTCGTAGCATTAATAAAAAAATAGTATTAGTAATATTAAGCACTAGATGTCTCTTTAACAGTGTACTGCATGTTCGTTTACGTAGCACTCTCCCAGTTTCTGGTTAGACTCTGCACTGTTCTCCTGACTGCTTTTTGGTCCACGCCTAGCGCCAGGGGGAGCGTGCGAGATCCCGATTTGAACGGGGACGAGTGCAGCATGCCTGCTGTGGAATCACCCCGTACCACACACACCATGAGTGGTGGCCTGCACGGTACTTCGTAGATTTATAAACGAAAGATTTCTCCGACACGTAGGATAGAAATACAATGAGAGCTTGATAGATTATCGTGATTCACAAAGTCATTTTCCCTCATGTATATACTTAATCATGCATGCGAATCACTCCTGATGAAAACAGCAAATGAAATTGGCAAATTCACAGGAGACACCATTTGGTGAACAAGACTTCTGCCAAAAATTCAAACAAGTAAAACAAATAACATCAAACTAGTACCGTGCAATAAAAAGGCCGGGGACTTCGTGGAGGCAAAAAAGGGTCAGAATACAAAGCGCTAAATTGGGATAATCACTTAGTAGCAGCAGGCAGTCGACAGCAGCATTAAGTCTCCCTTATCGCCTCTCTTCAGGTAGTTTGAGCGAAAAATTATTATTTCACCTAGAATTTGATGAATTTGACCTCATTTTAAATTTTAAACACTCATATTTCTACTGATATCAAAATACATAGAAACCCCTTGCTGAACTACTTTTCGAGCAATTTTCCTGAAAATATAAGCTGTTTTACATGGGATAGATTACGGCCAGAAGGAGAATATTGAAAAAATTAGGAATTTATAACACCTAGATTTTGTCAGAAAACTAAAGGCGAGTAGTTTGTGTGCTTAATCCGCCATTTATGAAATTCCGAAGTAATTATTACAAAAAGTTTAAAACATTATCTGTTGTGAAGGCGTTTTCACCGTACAGCGTGAAAAAATGATTCAAGTTAGAGAAGATATCTTAATTTAATTCATAAGATTTTTGGTGTACACAACCAAATTTTTGCGCCATTAATATTACAATATTTACATCACACTTCTTAAAGACGCTGAAATTAAAATATAAAATTCAAATATGGTCTCTATTATGACTGGGGAAATTTTTCGATCAAACTACCTTAATGGAGTGGAAATCCAGCGGGAAGCAGGCAAGCACACACACAACATCCGGGTCAATAAGTGTTAGCTGCAGTACATTGCTTGCTGCAGCTTACTCGGATGGGGGAGGGGGAGTGTCTGGAGGTGGGGTGGAGGTTGAAGGCAGGGGGGGGGGGCGGGAGGGGGAGGGCGCTGGGAGAAGGGGAGAGTGTGTTGAGAGAAGAGGCGCTAGGGGGGCGGGGTTTGGATGAGAGCGAGGGGAGACTTTGATGCCATGGAGGTCGGAGCGTCGAGGGGACAAGTGAGCGGCTGAGGGTGGGGGACGGGAAGGGGCCAACAGGGGCCGTGGACACGTTATGGACGAAGAAACGTGCCCCGAAAAATACACCACAGCCTCTTGCTCGCTTCCGACTCACGCCTCCATCCCGAGGAAAAAAAACCACCGCTGCTCATCACGGCCACCCTCAATTTTAAAAGCCTCGACGAAGATGCCGTGCCCTGACGTAATTGTTCCATTCTAATGGGCATCGCTAAGTCCTCGTGAGGATTAAACAAATGCCGCTCGTTTTCCTCATCTTGTAACTTGTAAAAAAAAGGTGGAACCGCTCGAAATTATTTTTGTCAGGAAGTCAGGGAAATGAAGACAATTAGCGAGCGATTATAGCCATGCCTTCACCATACGCCATTTGGAATCAAGCTGATAAGTCCACACTACTACTATGGATTTCCGCGAGTGAAACTTTAAGACGCATGAACTTCTTTCATGTTTCAAACGGAATTTTTCACGCCTTCTTCGGCACATTGCTTCCAATTTTAGAATTCTTAAATTTTCTATGACCTTAAATTTATAAAACCTAACGCACTCCACAGTGACTAAGGAACTCGGACCACTAATCTCAGTTTTGACTAAAAGAAAATGACCAAGACGAGAAAACGATTCTTAAATTCAAGAGACAACCTCGGATTGCGAGCTCGACTTGTAATTGGTTGATACCAGGGTGTGATTTGTACTACCTGATTGATTCTTTGGAAGTAACCACTCGAAAACCGAGCTGTGAAATGTTCTGTACCTTCTGGACGGCATGGAAGCCTTTGGGGAGAGGCTAATACTAAAGGCTAATGACCGGAGATCCCGGGTGTAAACGTGGGCGATTCGTCTTCGGGCACGTCCATATGAACACAAACCGTACATACACATTTTTTCTCAGTATTAAGTCTTCCTGGGAAACCGTAGGCCGCGCAGAGAAAGAAACTGGCCTTCCCTACCCTTGTGTACCAATTTCACACGCCATTGGGCTTCGTATGTATGTCTGTACAATACTTGGCAGGCTCTCGGCGATCAAACCGATCCTCGGGTCGAAGACTGTAGGTTATATTCTTCTGAGAAATCAAGTGTCCCACAGGAAAAGAAACACACATTTGCACCCATTTGTCACATGATGGTTATGCTGCAGTTCTACACTCCATGCTTATTTCAGCTTAACGCTTTATTCCTACATTTAAAATCCCTCATTATTTGTTTCATGCATCATTCCGTCCTCGGTTTTCATTAGTAATTATTTGCTTCTCTAATACGCATTTTTTCATTATAAAATAGTACCTATGTATAAACGACTTGTTCCCAGGTTCTTCGTAGTCCTTTCATGGGTAGTTTTCTTCTACCTATCCTCCTCTTCGCTTCTTAACTTGATGGTATCGACTCTGCGAAATACCAATGTAGAAAAACAAGATGAAAAGAAAGAGGGAGAATTCATTCCCGGAGATATGAAGGGAACCCCGTTCATTTGAATACGGCGAGAACATAGCGAACGAGTTAACACTTGAAAGGACCGTTCACTGTGCTATCAAGACGTCCGTGAGGACACCGCTAGTCGGTGACAAAGGATAGGACGAGAGGGCATCGAATGCTATTGGCAATTGTCAACCGAAGAGATGAGATAAGAGGCGTGTCACGTAAAAGTCTGGGAATGTACCAGAAATACACAGATATAAAAATCTTAAACCAAATAGAACACGAATGAGAGGACTCAAAGTGAGCCATTCATTCGCTCCAAACTTGAGGGAAGGACAAGGTCAGATAATTGGGACAAAGGATAGCATTATGCTTCGAGGACAACAACAGTTGATAGTGAGGGGAGGGAAGGAAATGAATGTGTACGTGGGCGATAGTGGCAGGCAGCCGGACGGGATGGGTGACGAGAACGGGGAAGCCTTTCCTTCCTCCCCCCCCCCCCACTTCCACACCCCCCCTCCAGAAATAGCGACAACAACCATCTGTGGATTTAGGGTGACTCCTCCCAGATTCGTCATTTTAAAGGCGACCTTAATTTTATCGGAAGAGCAGTAAATGATGAATCACTTCTACCATTCACGACGAATGAGATAAGGGGCTTAATAAACTCAGCGACAGACGGGATATCCCCGGGCGATCCAGTGGAGCAACGCGAAAGGATAATCGCAAAGGAAAACAAATTGATCGCGTGCAGGAGAAACAGCCACTGGCCTAAGCATATACACTGCAGTGATAAGGAGGGGAGGTAACGGAGGCCAAGGGCACATTTACGACACAATTTTGGGTTGTGTGTGTCTGTGGTGGTCCCTGGCGAGGAAATAACTTTCCCGCCAACTACCACAGGAGGGTATTCTGGTGGAGAGGCTGTGGTTGGTCCCTGTTGCGGAGTCCCCATTCCCGCAAACCAACACAGTAATAAGTGTTTGATTTTTGACGAGTGCTGCATATATCGTCTAAGGGAAAAAATCGTTTCAGGAGAAACGTGGACGGTAATCACGGGTTACCTCGAATTTTAAATGGTTCACGGAATCACCACGATTACCATTTCTCGAGACTAAGAAGAGTGTCTGTCAAAAATGTGAAATACTCCCGGAAAAAGACAGCTAACTTAATCTCTTAAGGATGGTTCGCACCATATCTGGGTGGGCCACGGAGGGATTCTGTTCATTTCAACATTTGAAAACAACATTTTCAAGACATTCCGATTTTGAGACTAGTTATAATTAACCAAAAACACGGGCATTACTCACGACGAGTTTAAAGTACACACTGCGAGACCAGCCACGAAAGAACCTTTAGCTCAAGTGTCAGCTGAGGAAATAACACGAATATGCTAAGTTCACGCTGAAAAAATTATTCACCAGGAATTAGGAGAAGAGATTCTTTCATGGCAACTATCACATTTCGTTTTCTCTCTTAAAGCAGGTGACTGCCGTAAAGTAATCTATATACACTAAATATTAAAAAAAAACAAGTACGGAATAGCCGGAAAATTGAAGGGAATAAGAGTCAAAGAGACGAAAGAAGGGCAATGGCATCGAAGCAGGGAGGTCGACACCCCACACCGTGAATGGTGACAATGAACTGACACAAACACAAGAGCCAACACGATCCGGTCTGTCCTCTCCGTTTAACGTCCTGGGAAACAAAACAGAAGCCATGAGAAAGACTATGGGGAAAGGAGGGGTTTGGAGGTATGAGCGCGGCCAGACGCAAATAACTCCCCACGGCTACAGAAAGCTGCTTCTGCCCTCCCTTGCCTCTCATACCGCACACGGGAATCAAGGGAGGTTGTTAGTTTGGGAGGTGTGTGACGACAGTTTGGACGTGAGATCACCAGGCAGAAAATGCAATGAATT
This sequence comes from Pyrrhosoma nymphula, assembly GCA_963573305.1. Classification (NCBI taxonomy): domain Eukaryota; kingdom Metazoa; phylum Arthropoda; class Insecta; order Odonata; family Coenagrionidae; genus Pyrrhosoma; species Pyrrhosoma nymphula. The sequence goes on from OY754333.1 coordinate 145,804,427, forward strand.
TGGCCTCATCATGGAAATTCTCACCTCCCTAATTTTACCAAAACATCAGGCACTTACTCGCCTCACTACTTTTCGAGATATTTGCAAAAAAAAATAAGCCATTTTCCATCGGATACGGTAGGAATGCGCGCTCCAATGAAACAAAAAATAAGTAAGTTCTCAGGCACAGATGGTGTTAAAAATGTAACCACGCATAGTTAGTACATTTTCTCTCAAGTGTTAAAAACTTAACTTATAACTCACCGTTGTACATCCTATCAAATTTTATATAAAAACCTTCTGTTTTGAAGGCATTTACAGCGTATAACAAGTAAAGCCTCAAGCATCAATTTTTAGTAATTTACTGAGAAAATCGGTAATAAAGTTTTTTCGCCATTATTATAACTATAACTATACTTATTTTCCCTGAAAAAACTTGCATTTTCAATTAAAACACTAATAAGGTCCCAATTTCAGCCAGAGAAAAATCTCTAACTACCATAAGAGCGACTGGAGTTGACGAAAAATCCCTGTGAATAGGGAGATTCGGTTAGATAGGACGATTCAGGAGAGGAAGGGTAGCGGAGGAGCAGGACTGGGTATAGAAGGGACAGTTCTGCCAAATCAGATTACAACCATACAAAAAGGGTAGCAGATGTAGATGTAATCCTAAAATAAAGGTTGGTGTGCGTCCACGACAATATCACGCAAAGGTTTCGATGACGAGCCTCTGCTATTATAGTTCACTGATTCAGATGGGGAATTGAAACATGGTCAAAAATTGAGCGAAATAAAATTGCGTCCTCTCAAATAGAAATGATTTATTTTGACTCAAGTCCTAACACTCTTGTAGTAAGTTTTCATTCATGATTAATTAAAATACTTAGAACTATTCTACTAAATTTTATTTATACTACACGCTTCACCGATTTAAACTTTCTGTACCATCCGATGCCGTACATCGTGAAACACGTCGTACAAATATTATTTTGTAGAACAGTACTACGTAATTTCAATAATCATGAATACCAACATATTGGTCTTCTACGAAGTGAAGCCTGCCACTGTCAAGTTTACTGTTCTAGTTTGTTGAAATTTACTTCTACCAAGAACAGAAAAAAAATTATTCCACCCACAACGTAAACGTAAACCTTCACCAAATATAAAGGAGTTACTAACTATTGAAGTAAGAAATTCTGAAGAAGAGGGCGATATTCTCAATGGATACTCAACGGATTTAATTAACGACAATTAACGGCATCAATACTTTAAATCAAAATTGGAAAACAATTCAGTTTAGCAAAACTAGACTATTATCCACTGAAATGAATAATTCGCGCACACCTGAACGTGCTTTGTTCACAAGACACCTGAGGAGTTCGATCAATAAACTATATGCTCCAATTACATTGGAAGTCACAAGATAAAGTAAACAGAGCCCATGCATCAACAACGGATAGGAAACACTTGACGCTAACACTTCCTTAAACGGTTGAGAATCACGACCACTTGGAATGTTATCGACACTGTAGCGACGTGAAGACGAGGAGATGATGATTCTATACTGTGCTGTTTTTAATGTCTTCCGCGAAGACGGCAACCCTCGACACCCTTTTACGGAGGGGGGGAGGGGAGAAGGAGGGGGAGTCCGGCATCATCCTCCCCCACTCCCCCGTCAATCAGAGGGGCGAGAGGAAAATAGAGAGGGAGCGCAAGGGTTCGGGCCAATACGCGGGGAGGAAAGAAAGGGAAGCAACGTTAAGACGAGGAGGCCTTGGGGATATACGATGGAACGTCGACGCGAAGGCCACGCAACAATACTCTGGTATCGCTAATGTTCTAGAAATAGCCACGCATATAGACGTAAGGGTGTCCAAAGCACGGCCCGCGGGACACATCTGGCACTGAAGATGATTTTTATCCGGCCCGCAGAAGAATTATGCGGAAATGCGCCGCATAATTTTTGTTTGGACGGTCGTTACTTGTAAGTTATTAGCGTTTCTAAATTTAAATCTGTTTAATAAGTAGAGATTTAAAAATGCAATTTTCCACAAGTAAAGATTTATTCGATCCGGGTTTCGATACATCGTCACGTGACAGACAGACCTGAAGATGATGCAGTGCATCGAAACCCGGGTCGAATAAATCTTTATCTGCGGAAAAATGTATTTTTAAATTTCTACATTATGTTGAAATTCCACAACATCACGCCTGAAACCTCCCTTTTTGTCTGTTAAATAAGATTTTAAAAGCACAAACACAGTAACATCATTCATATTAGTGGTTTTGTGATGAAAATGTGAGAATTTGCAGGTAGTGTTCGTCGTCATCTACATACGATAATTTAATTTTACCTACTCTGTAGTTAGTTAATAAAATTTCCTGATATCGACAAAAACTCATTTCAAGAGTTTCCTATATATTTTTTTACTGAGGCCCGCTGAAAGGTGTTCAAGTACCCATTGTAGCCCTCGTTACGATAAGTTTAGAGAACCATGATCTCATCCCATCACGTCAGAAGGAACTTGGATAACCGTAGTAAAAAAAAAGGCGGGGGTAACAATTAGATGCATCTCATTCATGCCGAAAATACATTTGGAGTGGGGGGCAGCAATGTTGATAACAAGTAAAAGATTAGATGATTTTAACAAGAGGAAGAAAAAAGCTGGATATCAAAAAGATAAATATAATTCATTCGTAGCCCATAAAATTATATTCCAGTAATTCTTTCCGAGAAGCATCTCACACATTAGTTGAAATATTTGGGTATAGCATGCACACATAAGAGAACGAACGCGAGTCGTAGGCCTCACGGCAACACTTTTAAGTTTATAATTTATTAATGGCTACATAATGATGATAAATGAACAGAATAACAATAAAACTGATTAGCATCACGTAAATGCGTAGATAAAGATAAAATGCACATAACAATCAACAAGGCGGCAGCTCACTGACTAGAGGACTCTAAAATCTTCTAAGAGATGGGTACTTGGCAAGTTACACCACAAACATGTAAGTACCAGAAAGAGGTTAAACATGACGAATATGTACGGTGCGAAAGAAAGAGGGGTAAACAATGCGGAGTATAGGGCTAATTGATAACACCGATAAAGAGATATGATTGAAATGTTGAGGAGGACAGAAATGTTAGATAAATAGGTACACAACATGCACCATTTTGTCGGCATTTACAGCAATACGTTCAGATACTAAGTAGATTCAAGTATGTACAGGGCCGGAAAACCATCCTGAAATACGATTCAAGTCTGTCCCATTGCAATACCATGCCCGTATGTAGCCTCGATTTTTTTTACATCAGCACCGTAAATGGCAATGCAAAGAGAAAGGTATTTCACGGAAAACAACGCAATGAGCGCCGATTTTTACCTACATTTCAGACACTTGATATAAATTCAGGCGTACATCCACTGTAATAGATACTATTCGGTCCGTAGGGCACACATGAAATGAAAAAAAAAATCGCTTTCAAATCAAACAGTGACCTCAACAACGTTCGTAACAATTAATCTCTACCGCTCGAATCATTTTCAGGGGGATGTTTTAGAGAATAGTGGTGACTATAACAGAGCATCCGCATGGGGGTATTGACGAGGTTATCGATTTTGACTTATGTTAGGCTTAAAAAATGTAAAAAAAAGAAGGCAACAACGCGTCTGTTCTTCAATTCGTCGGAGGACTGGAGGAGAATCGATGCATCGCCACTGCTCTCTTGAGAGGCATCGACTATACTCTCCCCCTCCCCCCCACTTTGTACCCCCGCCAATTGTCATGGAGGGGGGAGGGAAGAGCGGAGGCCTTTCTCCACTCACTCTCACACGGGAAGAAGAATCACACCTCTCCCGTCCCAATGCTTCTTTATTCTTTTTATGGTAGTTAGAACGAAATAACACTTCACCTAGAATTAGATGAATTTGACCCCATTTTAAAGAAAAAAACTCATATTTTCAAAGATATGCCACAGTCACACAGACAGTCATGGCTCAGTCGCTTAGTGAGACGGTCGTGTTCAGAAGTGCATTACGTTTAAAAAAGCTATACGTACCATCACAAGTGAAAACATTTATCTATCGTCAACCAAATCAGAGAGAATTATTTTAGAAGCTGAAATAAAAAAATAAAATTCGAATATGGTCTCCATTATGACTAGGGAACTATCTCGCTCATAACACCTAAAGAGAATGGAAGAGAGGGCACAGATCTCCTACCGAGGCATGAATTTCAGGCCATTCCGCCCAAAAAAATAGGCATGCGAGGTAAATACCCCCTTGGGCTAGAAACATAAGTCTTCGCTTCAATGTTTGAACGACCGTAACGATACTCCAATGATAATAGGCACAGGTTCTTCAACAGAATGCCCTGGGTTCGATTCTCGGCAATGGCGAAGATTTGGAGATTAATGAGCGGAAACCCCGCCCTCCTTTGGAGCCAAGTGGACACCACTTCAAGTGTAGTCTTTTCTCGTCGGATGGAACATAAATCACTTCACGCCTTCCGATTACTGTTGGCTAATACGTAGGGTTTCTATCTTCTACTTCGCTTCATTCCCAAAAACATCCTTCCATAAGCAACTAACTCATCAATCCCCTAAGAGGCAAATGACCCCTATGAAGCAAAGTTTTTGGTCGCTTTCCAGGGAACCAAATATAATACTACGGCTAGGAGGAACGAAAAAACGGGAACTTTTTCAACTTCCGCAGCAAAATCCCAAACAATGTGTTTTTCAACTTTTCTTTACGATCGATAAACCGAATGAGTAACACGGTGAATTCGTAATCGATCTGCTTAAGAATCGGTTCTGGCGTTTTCATTCCTTTAGGGTACAAAGGCGAGTGCACATAATAATAAGAAATCCTATCATATTGTCAGAAATAAATGGGCACCGGCGACCATGCGAGCAGCACTTGGTGAATTGAGAGACAGTAGATAGTGGGGAACGGTGGAGGGGGGGGAGAGTGGGTGCTGTGCCCGCAGGAATTGGAGTGGGAAGTGTGGAGGGGAGGTATGTACCGCATGTACATACTACAGAACACACGAGCGTGGAATGTTTTAGGAGTCAAGTGGGAGACAGATGTCTCAACCGGCCTCGATCTCCCGAGAGCCCAGCCGTTGAAAGAAGAAGAGGTGGCTTCTGAATGGGCTCTGAACATACGGAGAGAACCCCCGCCTCACGCTCGGAACAAGGGTCCGGGCCAAACTAAAAGATCCCTCACCGTCAGCAAGTGGCGAGTTACCACAACAACAGGGCCCTAAATGTCTCCTATCATCACAACAGCATACCATCGGAACCAAAATGATGGAGATATTTATCTCCCAACGAATAATAACATACTCCAAAAGGAACGTGCAAGTCACAAGACTTAAATAAACTGCAGAACAAAAAAATTGTTCCGAAAAATTTCACAACGTTTACATAAGAACGCAGAACTCACGCTATAACTTACTACCGCATTTAGACGTGGTTTTTCCCAGTCTAGTTATCTTCTTAACGTAAAAATGAAAATGGAAACTCACTCAGTTATACACATCATACTATTCGTGCCACTGGACGTATTTCTAAACTTGGGGATACCATTGTAAGGGAAAAATGAAATATTCCATTAGTGCGGCACAATTAGAGTAGTTAGATTCATTATCTCGTGTCCTCATATGGATTTAATTTAAGACTTTCGATTAAAAAAGATAAACAAATGCAGCTATCTATAGCTGGGTACTCAATAGAGGCCTAATCTTGGCGTACATGATTTGCAGAACTAGGACAACATTTGCGCCACGCTGCAGAGAAATAAAAAAGCCATTATTTTGTCTCGGATTGGGATGCAAATCCACGGCACGCGATAATGCCACTTGTATTGCTCTCCGAAGAAGAATTTGCTGGTAGAACGAAAAGGGCGCCACGAGGGATTCGCCGCCAAGTTCACCCTGAAGAGCGGGAGGTAAAAGGGGTCGATTGAACACCCTCCCTCCCTCTCAACCCCCGTGCAGGGTTCGCATAACGCACACAGCGCCCCTTATCCCCCTCCCATAAGTTTCGAATTCCCTTCGGAGAGAGAAGTGGCGACGCCACCCACTGCCAATTCCCATCGCGCGACGAGAGATGCAACAGCGATATTCTGCGTCAAACATCTACACTCACAAAATACCCCGCAAGCCACCTCAAGGGTGTGTGGCAGGGGGTGAGTAGTCACCAACATATATTACACTACGCCCTATTTAAGTTAGTGTCACTACGACTGTTGACGAATTAGCATCAATCACGGCAACGGCCTGCCACGATGGAAACACCGGTTCCCATTCAGTCACCAAAGTTAAGCATCGTTGGGCTCGGCTCGAGTTTGGATACGGGTGATCCTAAGATTCGTCCGAGTACTGTTGCCCCTGTTTGCACGTGGCAGACAGTATGTGCGAAATGGCCTTCGCCGTCGAAGTACGCAAAATACAACATCTACTACTAGCATAGTAAATCACTAATGCTTGTCACGAGGCGAAGCCTCACAAGCATGCACTACACTATAGCTATGCTAGCAATGTTAGAAAGACAGTTAGTATTTTGCAACTAAGTACATAAATGGACATAGACACAAGAATTATACAGAAAACATGCAAGGTGTCCTGTTAGTACTAGGTAGCAGATACGGATTCAAGTTTTAGGGAGTAAATAACTAAATAGCGACACTACCAATTTACAAACCTAGTTAAAAGTAGCATCGGCAGCTGCTAAAATTGGCAGCAGTGACATCGCCTAATGCTAAAAGATGGGGAGAAAACTAAAGGGGGGAATAAGTCCACCACGATTTTTCATTTCCAACCGGCTTCAGTCCACCACCAGGATCTAGTAGACAGCGAGCCTCTCCAAAGAAATACACAGCAAGGAAAATCTTAACCATTTTGATTCCCGAGGATTTTGAGTCCGTTACACTAGGGCAGTGGTTTCCGAAGTGGTCGCCACATTGCTTTAATATATAGAAAAAAAGAACCAAGCGACGGCAGAGAGAGAGACGGCAGAGAGACCAAGCGACGGCAGGGCCCTGACCGAATGGCACCATACGTATACCAATCCTGGTATGAATAGCCCATCTTTCTATCTATTGGATTTGAATTAAAATAAATTATTCATAATTGTTTTAATTTTACCTTTATTTATTCTTCCTGATTTCGTCATGCAATCTATGATTTTAAAGCTTGCGGTCTGGGGGTATAATTTTGTAGAACCAAACATCCCGTCGTGGTTAGAAAAAGGTTTGGGAAACAATGCACTAGGGGGCAGTGGCGTACTATTGGGGGGGGGAGATGAGGGGGATAGAACCGCCCCCCCCCCCCCCAAAACCCTAAAAATAAAAAAAAAATATTCGTATCACAGCAATCTTACTTGTTTAAAATACAGTAATGAAATGTTTTAGTTTTTTTGGTCTATATAATACATTCAAATTATTAGTTTATTTACATAAATAACGATTTAACGTGTGGTGTGCTATTCAATCTGATCCCCCCCCCCCAAAGCCAAGTCCTAGTTACGCCACTGCTGGGGGGATTATATTACCCGATGATGACGCAGATGCGTTAAAACTAGTCGTACCGTAATAAAAGTTGGTGGAAATATTTATTGTATTTTAATTTCAGTGAGATTATACTAGTTTCACTCGTCCACCATTGATTTCATTGGCATATCATAAAATGAGGACGAGACGTAACTCGCGGCAAACTGACAGACAAGGAAGAAAATAAGTGCTGGGTCGGATGGCACAAAATATTTTCATTCCAAAAGAGTAATGCATTTCAGCCATCCAGCATAAATATTTACTACGTATACGGTATAGAAATACGGTATATACGGTTTACGGTATCTATGTAAAGGATATTCAACGGATGATTTCACAAGCTTATCTAAAGCAATTACATGTAACTCAATTTTAAACACTGCTGAACCCAAAGGCGAAGACTCTCTAAGGATAAATAGATTATTCGGTGACCGAATAAGAGGCCCAGGTTTAGAAAATGGCAATGTCTCGGAGCACGCCCAGCTTAACTTATTGCAGGGTGATTTTCTGGATACAAGCAAAAGTACACTCAAGAAATTGAGCAAGACAAAAAGCAGGCAAATGCCACGATGAAATTAATGCTAGATTCTTACATTGGTGTCTACTGAGGTCTCTCCTTACATGTCAGGACGACCTTTAGATTTGAGAATTAATTGTTTTACATATCTCCGATGAAAAAAAAACCGCACGAAGGTCTTATATAAGCTAGACGCATCGGCTCGCGGCGCCAAGGCGGCAATTTAATCATGATATGATTATTATAGTTTTATCTTTCAAAAGGTTGGTCGACCACTCGTTCGCGTGCCAACGATTAGTACTCACGCGTGATGGCTGCCGTAATAAGATTTCCTCGCTGCGATTGCCAGAAGAAAGCCTTGGTTTTCGCTCCAGGCGGAAAAGATGGAGATTGCGAAAGTTGGAGCCGTTGCATGTTAAGTTGACCTGACGGGATTTGTACGACTATTGCACTATAGTATAAGCCCATGATCTGGAAACTTGCTCCAGTCAATCCCGCAAGAAGTTAGCAAGTTGAACATGTTTCATTAAATGAAAAATTATGAATTATAAATCAAGTACTTCCTTGCGTAGTAGAACTGTAAGCTTTCCCTATTCGTTTTTAAGACAATAAATTCGTAGAAATGCTAAGGAAGGAGATAATGCGTCAGACAACCGCCTTTGAATCATCAATTCCTAGGAATCACTCCAAAAGAAAGGAGTCATCCATTAATTTGATTCGGTAAAAAGTAAAGACTTTTTCCCATCATGCAAGCAACAGTTTAAACCCTTTCAAGCGCGTGACTATGTGATGTATGGACCATCATATGCGATGCACGTACATCGAACTGCGTTGAGCCATAGTTTACCATAGCCATAAGTCAAAAACCTCCCCGCGTTATCAACCGATAAGCGATACATCGCGTCCATTGCGATAAAGATTTACGTAGAGAAGTGATAACGGAATTATTTTATCGCACAGCCCAAAGCACAAAGGGCAGTTCGAGGGATACAGAGGTCTGACGGCGGGTGGTGGGAGGATGGAAATGGAAGTCTCACCGAAAGGCATACACTGGCACCGAGGAAACCTAATTGAACACAGTAAGCGCGAGCTAAAATCCTTGGCTTGAGAAACAAAACGTAGACCACCACGGAAGCAGGAAAAGTAGGAGGGGGGGAAACGTTAAGCGTTACACAACAACAGCGTTCCAAAACATGGGAGGAAGGATATAAACGACACATTTCTCGTGAGTTGAAATAGGGAGAGGGGGAAGATTTTTCGGGAAAGGGCCTCGCGCTCTGAAGAGGATGAGGGAGGAAGGATTTCTTTCGGGACTTCGGGGGAGCAGTGTAGTCGACCGAAGGAGGACGACAACAGTGTTGCGCTGAGAGAAGGGAGCCAGCCATAGAGGAAGACGAGACAAGAAAGCACCAAACCCCCCCCCCCCCCCCCCCCGCAGAAAAGTAAGACCGGAGAACTCCACACACAATTATGGAAATCCGTCGTCATAGCAATTCGAAGAAGAGTCCAAAACTCGACACGCCGCGCCGTCAATATACATTTCGAAATCGCCAAAAATTGTTTCGACGAGTAATCGTCTTCATTTAAAACCCGGGCCTTTGACCTTTGTTTCATATTGTCGTTTTTTTAAACGTTTCTGTTCCAGTAACTTTTGCCCATGAAAACATTGGCAGTGCATAGCCCAACCCCAGGGGCTGATTAGGCGCAACCATTGTCAGCAGATTTGAACGACATACGTCCTCGGCAAAGAACAGGGGAGGATACCTTTCTAAATCTACATTTACAGTGAATCTTCTAAGATGCCGCAGTGAAAGGCAAACATTTAACTGGGAGAATATCCGATACACAAGACGTAAAACAACAAGGCACATTGATAACATCCCTATTCATTGCAATAACACAGAAAACATTGACACTCTGAAGATTACTATAATTATCCTAATTAAATTACTCTATCACATCGTGCACAGATTTTTATGCAATTTGATACTTCAAATAATTATATTCATAATTCCTATAGTTCAAACAAAGATTTCCACACCGATAATTTTCTAATTATGCATAAAAATGCAAACCAAAACAAATCTCCAAACGATTGAAAAATGGCCGTAACGTCAAGTACTTAGCAGTCGACGCCTTTCCTTCGATCGTGAGCCCAAAAACTTTCGAACGTAAATTTAAACAATCGCAACTTCAATTGTTTTCAAAGGATTACCCACAACACCACGGAAACATGCGCTCTTTACGTTCGAACGTAAAGTTACACAATCGGCCCCCTGATTCCAACACAATCTTATTCTCATTGAATTTCGGTTGTTCAATTAACCAAAACAACCAATATGGCGCTCGTATCACGCGATCAAAAATAGAACATGTTATAAATTCGCTCGAATGATCATGCGCATGATTTTTCATGCAAGGAATTTTCCGTTTTACACGATGGATGAACGTGATCACGCGCATGATCATTCGCAAGGTCATTCGCCGTGTACAACGGCCATACTCCAATAATTTAAAGTATCCTAAAGTGAGTATATTATCGGATATTTGCGTACTAATCGCGTGTCCGGGTGCCTAATTTTCATGTTTACGTGAGTTTAACTTAATTCTTCAGCCATTTAAATGACTACGTAAAGATTTCAACGGTCTACAGTTAACGTTCCAAAGATCACATTTCTTACATAGACAAGCATTCGTTCTCAAATCGGTTAATCATTTAGAATATTTGCATTTATGGCGCCTCCATTTGGCGAAAATGAACAAAGGTCGTCCTGGAGATATAATCTCTACTTAGGTGGCCACCTCAACAAGTTAATGATCAGATTTGAATGCACTTAAATATTTAGACAAGTACTCTACTAATAAGATACTAGTACTATGAAGAAAAACCGAACATGGCAAACTTGAACTTTTGAGTTAGCATCAGAATATTTGGGGGTTTATCACGATTTTTTATTTTTACTTTATCGTGCAGGGGACTATGACAATAATGATAATTTGCAAATCATCTCTTAAAGATTCCAAATATTGCCAGAGATATAGGACTCTAAAGTTGAATGGACGGGCAACCTTCCCCTAACGGTGGTGACGTCATTTCATCCATCGCTACTTCCCTCTTCTTACCGATCTATTTTAAAAGATGCCTTAAAAAGGCTTTTGTGAAGATGTTCACTTCTGCCAGAAATACAACAGTATAAAGATTCATAAAATACTTTGAAAAAATATCGGTCTTCACCGGGAAACGAACCACGGGCTCGTTCGATGGAAGAAATGACGTCAGAGGTCGTTTTACGGAAACAGAAAAAAATGCATTGGTTATTTAGTTATTAGGCCTTAATGTTTCGAAGCAACTCCGTAAATCTATATGAAAACCTTTGCAAATTTGATTTCAACGGCAATATCGAAAAATCATTCGAATTGCACCTAACTAGAAAGGAATAATAGAATCTTAAAAAAAATGCTACAGCCACTATGAAAAGACTAAAACGATTCACACCATGGGTGTCCAACTCAATGTCATTTTTCATTGAAAAGCATTTGAGGCCAATAATGTTTCATGCCTCACATCTAGGTGGCAGCTAAGGCACGCCCCAGTCGCATCGCGCAATTCGATTTTTCGATAGAAATATCCTTAGGTACTACAAATGGTAAATGTTGTGAATACCGCAATACAAAGCAAGTTATCACTGTAAAATTTTAATTTTTCCTTAAACGTCAAAATCAGACTACATAGGAACACTGAAAACTATTGTTGAAACGAGTACTGACAAATACTGAGTAAAGAACTTTTGATGAAAGTGGTTTACAGAAATGTGAAAATATTTATAATGGGAGTATCGTGAAAATATTTGAAATTGTATTAACGACGATGGAAACACAATTTCTAATGATATAAAAGAAAAAAATATTTAAAAAATACAAAAAAATATCTTCCACGGCAGGCAATCGAACCTCTGACCTTGCGATCTTCATCGCTCCACGTTGCCACTAGTCCACCGTTCTCTTGTAGTAAGAACGTTGTCAGAGGGGTATTTGAAGTTTTTCATTATGTCTGACTTAGGTTAGGAGACGATTGGTTGGTAGTACATACTATTCCTGCGATGGTTGTAATTAACCATCGGTCGAACTGAAATGCACATCTGGGAGCAGTAAAGGGTAGTATTGCAGGTCAGCCAATTGCATTCCACGCCCGCACGCAACATATGATTTGGCGAGGTTGGAGGTGGCGAGGCAGATGGGCCATGGCGGGCATAGATGTTTTGAAATATTAATTTTAAAACAAAATTTTAAGACCTTAATGTTCACGAAATGGATTAAAATAATTCAATCAAGAAACTATTAACATTATTGTTTGAAAGTATTACTTAATAAAGTTTCGGGTCTCGCCCCACCAATAGGTGGTGCTGTTAAGCAAGTAGAAATAATTTTGAATTCCAGTTGGACGCCCATGATTCACATCTTCCGATATAATACGCACATGTAGAAGTGCGGATGAAGCTTAACGTCGGAAACAATTTTTTTTAAAGTGAGATGAAACAGGATGCGCAACACCTGGCTGTGTCGTCAATGAATCGAGGCGCCAAACTCACAAGAGGTGGGTGAGCCTGATTGGTTTCCCAAGTTCTGGCCCGCTCGCCTGCTTCCCATCTAATGCAACGCACGCCTCCAGAACGAGACCTGAATCTTAATCATTATAAAGCTTGGAAACTAATACGGAATATCTCTCAAAAGTACAGGCAAGCCTTGGGAGGATTCGTGGTCTGCATGCAGTTCACCGCGATCGATGAATGTAACGTTATTACACTTCGTATATTATTATAATTATTGCACAAATTGTTACAAGACGACCATTTAGTCGGGTGGTAACATATAACAAGCAAATACTTGAAGAGCAAAATACAAAATATAAAATACGAAAATACGAAATACAATTTATCCATTTGTTCGGGTGGTTACATAAAACACAAAATATATGAAGACCAAAATACTAAACATAAAATACTAAATACAAAAAATAGGAAAAACCCTCAAAATTCAATTTTTTTTACCCTCGTCATAAATATCCTAGGATTAGTTGGGAAGGGCTCCAAAATTTCCTCCGGTAAACCATTCCAATCATCTATCCCCCGATGTAGGAATGAAAATTTTAAAGTATTTGAGAGATGCCACCGAGGTTCAATCTTGCAATAATGATCCTTCTTCGCCAGATAACTTGGTCCTTTTAACTGGTTTGATAGGTCCCTCCACGTAGGATCACCGATAAATGCTTCAAAGATACACTTTAACGCGTGCTTTCTTCCTCCTCGACTCTAATGATTTCCATAAAAATATAAACGGTCTCACTGTCCTAAGACCATTATAAGGATGTAAGAATCGCACTGAACGCACCAAAGACACTAAAACAAGAAATAAGGGCTAATTGTGATGGAAAAATTCCCTCTTGATAATTCATCAACAGGCAAATGGTACGCTGACGGATGAAGTCTTGGGATAACGTCAGGAAATTCAAGTATTGAAGTAATTATCATCATCATTGGCCGTTAAGACACATTTTGACCCCTTTCTCATTCATCAACTGGTCGTTTAATTCTAAGATTGGTTGACTACACCCCTCCATCCTTCCCTATCCAAAGCTAGTTCCCTTACTACTCCCTGGTAACTCCCTCCTATGTATTTTCTTCTTCATTTGGTCCATCCCTTGGGTTTCTTCTCGGAACTTTTCCCTCAATTATATTCCTCAGAAACATCTTGTCTCTCAGAATGTGTCCAATCCACCTGGTTCTTCTTCTCTGTATAGTGTTGCATGTGGTATTTTCCTCTTCTACTCTTCTGTAAACTTCTTAAATTTTTATTTTATCCACCTAATTATTGTACTACAAAAAAGAGAAGAGGGAAAGAGTGTTCATATCATTTTTGAAGTGCGGCGTAATTATTCCAATTAGTAAAATAAAGTGTTCCAATATGCTTTTATCACAATTTTAGGTGAAGCGACAATACGTATCCACGACCGTTACATTGTCAGCAAGAATGTGTGGTTGAGCACATTTTGTATGACAGAGATAACCTGAATCTTAAGATGAAAAAGCTTATATCTTTTTACAATGAAGAGTTTTTGGGTTTCCCATTCGTTTCAAGAGCGTAGTATGCCATCACCTTCAGGGTGAATAGACGATGGCAGAGGACGAAACCCCGGTACAGATCCACACCATCCCAGGAGAGAAAAACGAGATCTCTTCATGCTAAGCATTCGCTGGGAACCCTCAGACCTTCCACACTTTAATCCCACTATCACAAAAGCCCTCGTGAAACTCATCCATTCCTGGAGTGGCCGAGAGCGAACCAAGGGTATCCATCGACCCGGGGAGACGGTCATCCAAGAGAGTGGACACGGCGTCCGGAGATAAGAGAGAACGAGTCTCTCTCTCTCCGATAAGAGCGAGAGAGCCACGCTCTGACGTCAGTCGGAAGGTAATGGCCACTCCAGAGCGAGTAGTATATTCCATCCTATGGACAACGACGGAGGCAATGGAATGCTTATCGAGCGCTGTGTCAATCCAATTCCAATAAAAGAAACAAGGCAGTTGGCTTCAAGCGACCAGCTGGAAAAATGCGAAGCAATACTGGAGGCCGAAGATTTCCAAAGCAGAATTACTCAATAATTCTGACCCGCACAGACCACCGCCATCTCAAGAGTTATGACAGGGGCGGAAGCTGTTTGTGACCACGTAAAGAAATCCCATGGAGAACATGTACACAATCCGTATCCACACACCTTCAGTCGCAACTTTAAAGTTCAATAAAGCCCGCGGTAAAAGAAGCCCAAACAATTACGAAGTACGGGGCAGAATGTCCTGGAGGTAGCACCCATTAAGTAGGCCACACAACTCGGAGCCTCGCACAGGTTTGAGTCTTGCGCAGGGCTTGGCCATATTTCCTCTTGAACATAATATGAACTAATCCTATGAAAACAGTCGACCTCCTAGAACTTTCATCTTCACCTAAAAAAATAGTTCCTTGAAAGGAACTAACCTTCACTAAAATACTTATTTAATTAGCCATCATTTTATTCACTGGGACTCGACTACATATATACTCCCGGGGCCTCAAAATCCAAATGGCGGCCCTAAGTCTAGGACTCTAGCTCTCTCACTAAGGCCCGTCTATATAATATCTAGTCAACGTTAACCGCAAGATCACGTAGCCTTCTCGTGAACTTGAGGATAATTGTGGGTTTGTGTTTTATATTTTACGTCAGACTGTCGGTTATTTGACAATAAATTAATTGATGAGAGAACGTATTAACTTCGGTTTTCATGCCAAAAAAATATTTAACCAGAGATTATAACACCGGGACAAAGTAATACAAATTCAGTGGTAGTACTAACATGGGGTCTATGAGATCCAGACTTGGAGCTTGATGTCAATATAATCAAGACATAGAGTTGCTATCGACTTCTTCAGAATAGCAACTTCAAGTTCATTTTTATTTTCCCTTTCAGTCATCGGAGCGTAGCGGATTTGAATAGTTACTTTCTGGGTCTGATAACACCACAATTTCGATCAGCATACATTTTTCGATTATGATAGACGTCTACTGCGAAGACATAAAATCAAGGTAATGCAATCTAAGGGTTTTAGGGACATACGTACCTAACACTACAACACGATCCTTCATTACTGCTTTAATTAAAACATTTTTAGCACTACACCAAGCTATATTAAAGCGTATCAATAATAATAATCTTTCTCCAAATTTCAGAAGAATCTCTCACGTTGAGAATTTACAGAGAAATATTTAATATTCATGGATTGAGGAATGAAAACTTTATAAATCTCATGCAAAACGTATAAGTAACATTATTTTGTTTGAGTACAGTATTCCTCGAGTCTCGTGCACCCAACATTACCATTTTCGAGAATGACCACGTCGCCCTTATCATATTAGAGCAGACCTTGTAATCGGAAAGAGCGATTCAGCGATTTAAAGTAGTTTGAGCAAATGATCATTTCACCTTGAATTTGAAGAATGTGACGTAATGTTAAAGAAAATACTCCCATATTTCCAATGATATCAAAATATTAACCCCTTGCTGAACTACTTTGCGAGCAATTGGCCTGAAAATATAAGCTGTTTTACATGGGATAGATTACGGCTGTAGCATAGTCTCCAGAGGGAGAATATTGAAAAAATTAGGAATTTCTAACACCTAGATTTCGTCAAAAACCAAACGGTGTGTAGTTTGTATGTTTTCTCAACTATTTATAAAAATCAATCCATTACTCACCACAGTAATTTTTGCAGAATCACAAAAAAACTTGCTGTTTTGAAGGATTTTTAGCCGTGCAGCGAGAAAAAAATGAGTCAACATAGAGAGTTAGGTAGATATATTTATTAAATGACTGAAATTTTTGGGCATATATAACTATATATTTGCGCCATTAATATTACAATATTTACTTCATACTTCTTACAGACGCTGAAGTAAAATTATAAAATTCGAATATGGTCTCCATTATGACTATGGAAGTATATCGCTCGAACTACCTTGAATGCAACCAGTTGGCAAAAATAGGAGATGGGTGGATATGACAAAGAGAAGGCAATATTTCGAGGGGGAGAAGTGTTTTCCGTCGCTCGTAATGCTGGATTTCCCGCCGATTCGTTATCCATTCTGTTAGCTCTCGCACGAATTTGGCGCGACGTGCTATACCTACTTTTAGAGAGGACAAATTATCGATGACGTAGGTAAGTATTCGACGTAGCATTGCATGTACCTCAAGGGCGAAGCGAGGAAGTTTTGGGTCTAATCTATGATCGCGTTCCAATCCATGTCTCGAATGGGGTATTCTCACAGCGTTCTCCAGCCGTAAACGCATTTCCACGACAAAAGAAATTTTGAAACCGAAGAAACCGCAAGCGATTTCACGGTTGCGAGCACTTAAGAAGCCACGCCCTTGCAGGCAAAAAAGGATTACAAATTTGAGTAATTATGAAAAACACAGCTACTATCTAGATTGTTTACTCTAGGCTGTATTTCACGTGTTATACGCAAGGGCAACAGTACAAGAAAAATATCTTAATAGCATATAATAATGCGACACCATTAGTTACATGTTTCGACTATCGCCGCCAACGAGGAGCATATTTCGTTCGCTGCGATTAACGGCCAATTTCAAGCAGGACCGCTTCAGCCAGGTGTGTGACTTCATGTACTAGAGACACTTTTATTGAGTCCAAAAAACACTTCATGGAGTCCAGATTCACATGAAAGTTTTTTTCCATAACGTATCTACGGTTCACTGCTGAAGGCTTCTGCGACCGCGAATCAATGGAAATCTAAAAAAAAACACGCCTATAACGGATAGATCTCCAAGCAAGGGACAAAAGTTCTGTTTAAAAGTACACCGCAACCCAGAAAAAGCATAAATGTGCTGCATATATTATATGCAAATCGGATTCGAGGAAATTTTTAATTTTACCAGATGTGAAGATTGAAATACTTCCCCTCGCGAAAATAACGGGAGCAGACAGTAAAAATAATCAGATTAAATGGATTTGCTATCGCGAAATTTAAAATAATACCGTTGAATCCTAAGAAATAATTTCTTGAGGACGCAAACATTGATGACGTAGCCCTCCGCTACAAATAAAAACAGCTGCGATGAATACTCACCGCTTTAGTCAATAAAGATACTGAGGCAATGGACGATGGCCAATGGTAACTAAAGGTAGACCGAATTACCCCGTCAATGATAGCGGCAGATACACTATTCAAACGAAAGAATGAATACAAAAGAGGAGCACAAACATCCCGAGGAACATAAGATACTTTAGGTGAGACACAACAGGTGAGTATTTTGTTCCGTTGAACAGCAAGAGACATTTTAACGAAACGGTACTTGGCGTAGAATTGAGACCTCCCTCCTTCGGTTACGATTCCAACCCGCAGAGCCGAGAATACCCCAGGTCAGCTTCCCTCACCGATAAACCTCGCTTCGACATTTTTTTCCTCCTCGCAGGGCGTTACACCGAGATCGAAATGCAATCAAGCCGCCCAGCACCCGCAGACGGGTGACTATGACGACGCTCTGGAAAATACGAGAAATAACTTCGAAGGTCGGATGGCATGAGCTATCCTTGCGGCGAAGAATAGGGGAGGTGGGGAGTGGGAGGGAACGCCTTTAACTCCTCCCTCTGCACCTCCTCCTCCTTGAGGAACCATTTAAGGGCTATTTAATGGCGGAGGGTGGGAGAAGGGTAGGAGGTCGAGGTCTTCTTCGTCATGGAGAGGAGGAAGTGGCGAATGCAGCGGCGTTAGTAACAAAGCGAGACTGTGTGTGACTGACAGACTGGACTCTCGTCTCACCCCCCCCCCTCCCGTAATATATCTTTCGGGTTCCACCTCCACCCCCTCCCTTCCACAGCTGGTTCTCCTCCGCCCCTCCAAACGAGCATCTTCACGGCCAAGACAGCAACTCGCACCGCGTTGCCAGTTCGGACAGCTGAGAAATGAAGTGGAAAAAGTGTCCCGGCGAAATATATAAAACCTACCTTTTAGCGACACGGCCACAGGTATTACTACAACCGCAGATACTAAAATTACAATACAATACATTACACTACAGGAAAAAGGGAAAAACAACGAAGACTCATGGGAAACAGTCAAAAGAAACTATAATCTCAATCATAGGAAACTCCCACTCTCACTTGGTAGAGTAGACTTTTTACTTGTGATTAATAACAACATATTATCATTACTAACACTTCACCCCTCTTGACATCTACGGCATTACTTTGTTCTCCGCATGAAGTAGTATCTCGTAGCATTATTAAATGAATAGTATTAGTAATATTAACCAAAAGATGTCTCTTTAGCAGTGTACTGCATGTTTGCATGTTCATTTACGTAGCACTCTCCCAGATTCTGGTTTCACTGCGCACTGTTCTCCTGACTGGTTTTTGGTGTCTCCGCCTAGCGGCCGAGGGAACGTGCGAGGTCCTGATTTGAACTGGGACGAGTGCTGCATGTTTGGCGTGGAATCACACCGTGCCACACACACCCTAGTGGTGGCTTGCACGGTACTTCGTAGATGTAGATGAAAGCAAGGGGAAAAAGTAAGTATTCACAAACAAAAAATGCAATTACTGATGACGTAAATGCAGGTTCAGAAGGAGAATTTTACGTCTTGATACGAGGGAGTAAAATCCCTTAAAACTTCCTCCTCTTCCTATTATTTTTTTCTGCAGACAGCGTGATCATCACCATCACACTGTATCATATTGTGAAGTTTTGTTTTGGCATCGTTGCACAGAAAAGAGAAGCTGGGGAAGGAAATGCAACCTATGTTCCAACTGCGTTGAACAATTTCATCGGCAATGATTTTGCTCATTACACTCGGATGTGGAGTCATCTGCAACTCGAGGCAAGATTCTTCACGGGCGACTCTTTTAACGTTATTTTTCTCAGACGGTAGAAACGTATTCCACTTCACCATGGTGTGGGGGAGGAATGCCTCATCGACACCACAGACACCAAGTAAGTGGTAAAGTATTGGTTCTTGAGGTAGTTTGAGCGAAATATTTCCCTAGCCATAATGGAGACCATACTCGAATTTCCTAATTTACTTTCAGCGTCTGTAAGAAGTGTGAAATAAATATTGAGATAATAATGGTGCAAAAATATAGTTATATATGACAAAAATTATCAATGATTTTAAAAATATAACAACATAAGTCTCTAACTTGACTCATTTTTTCACGCCTTACGGCAAAAAAGCCTTAAAAACAGCAGGTTTTTTTGTGATTATATAAAAATTATTTCGTTGATTAATAGACGATTCTTTATAAATAGTCGAGGAAACATACAAACTACACACCGTTTGTTTTTTTTAAGAAATCTAGGTGTTAGAAATTCCTAATTTTTCCAATATTCTCCCTCTGGAGCGCACAGCCATAATCTATCCCGTGTAAAACATCTTACATTTTTAGACAAATTGCTCGGTAAGTACTTCGGAAAATGGTTGATATTTTGATATAATTGGAAAGATGAGAGTTGTTTCTTTAAAAAGAGGTCAAATTCGTCAAATTTTGGGAGAAGTGATTATTCGCTTAAAATACTTGAACCAACGCAAGCATAGGTTGTTCTCCTCGCAACACATCTGCAGGGACTTGGGGGGGGGGGGGCGGCAACACTGCTTTCTCGCAGGAGACAAGGCAGCGGTGGGGGAGGGTTAAGGGGCAAGGTCGGGAGATCGAATCTCTCTCTCCTCGGCTTCCTTCTCTGCTGCTGTCGCGTGCTACGCTTTAGGGATTGGGAGGAGATGGGAGGGGAGACACCCGCGAGGACATGCAAATGAGCAGAGGTTGGATGGAATACGGGGCCGCGTGCATGAATCACCGCTCGGAAATCACAAGAGAGGAAAGAGGAGTGGAAATGAGACTGCGTTGCGAGAGAGAGAGAAAGGAAAGGGGGAGGAGGGGCTGGGAGGGGAGAAGGGGAAGAGAGACCACGTCTCGGAGGAAATAATAAAACGACCGCTATACGGACGGAGCGCGGTTGCATCCTTCGCGCGACCAGAATAGGAAGACAAAGCGTATGGACAACTTCTAAAAACACGTACGAAATGAAACAATGCGTTAGGTCTGTGATGGCGCTCACTGTCACCATTGTTGCTCAAGATGACGCAACATAACTACCAGATAGGATGAACTAAAATAAGGCTTGCCCCAGCGAGTTGACAAATATCGAAGGGGTCTGAAAAGCTGACTGACGCCAATACAAATCTTGCGATATGAGCCCACAAAATTCATTGGTTAAAATTAGAGGGAAAATAATAAACAAAAAGGTAAATTGGTCTGGGATGAAATTATACGACGCAATGAGTTATGAAACGAGGCATCATACCTGGCAAGAAGATAGGGAGAGACCACGGTATCATATCTTGAGATAACATGATGCATCCCTTTTTGCGAATCAAAATTCACGTAGCAACTAGACAAAATTCTTAGTAATTTTCGAATTGCAAAGAGAAGAAGGAAAACAAAAGAAAATGGAACTTTTCTTTTTTTTCTCAAAGGAAAAGGTTTTCGAAACTTGGCGTTGCAGGGAGAGATCTCAATCATATCTATCTACATCTACGAAATATCGCGCATGGTGAGTGGTACGGGTAATATCTACATCTACAAAATACCCTGCAAGCCACCTCAAGGGTGTATGGCAGGGGGTGAGTAGTCACCAACATGTATTACACTATACCCTAAAGTTTGTGTATCTACGACTAACGATGCACTAGCATACATCGCTAATGCCTGTCACGAGGCGAAGCCTCACAAGCATGCGCTTGTGGATACATAATACTTGCGGATAAGGTCAGAAACGAGGAAGATTACGGAAAAATAGCAGTATGCGATATGGAACACGTTCAGGAAAGCGAGGTCCACATGATGGATAGGCCACACAACGAATTTGTAAGGAATATAATAGAAGGAGGAGGGGTCCCTCGAGGAAGATCAAGGCAATAATATATAAGCCAGGTAAAACGGGATAGAAGGGCTACAAGTCCGAAAAGTAATTAGCAGGGCACGGGATGAAATGGAGGGCGGCAGTCTACCAATACTAATATACAATTACGCTCATCACTGACTGACTGACTCTGTAGCCCTATAAGATGGAGCCATAGTCCATTTAACCCCCGCGAACTGCCAATTCCTTCAAGGAAGTGGTTGACCGGTGGTGAGGTGGTGTATTGTGGAGTGGAAGGTATGGTGTTCGATGCCCTGGCGTGGTGAATACTTTTTTCTTTTTCGTAGTTTTTTACGCTTTTATTTTCAGATATTGTGCTTTCTTCATGGTAACTTACATAAAAAGTATTTTCACGCAATTTCTTACTCTCTAAAGTGATACACTCATTAATTCCGGGGCGCAAGGCGAGTTAAATGGAGCCACAGTCACTTCAAATTTAAGATGCCGTCATGTTTACCTAAGGGCGTTTTTGCTTGGTAAATTTGCGACCTCAAATAATAAATTTTAATAATTTAGCGAACACAGCATGAAACTCATCTCTGGACGCCTTAGGCACCTTACGACTAACTAGTATAATAGGAGGAGGAAGGTTCCCACGAAAGGGACAAATATATAGGCCAGGCAAAACGGGATAGAAGGGGTACAAGTGCGAAAAGTAATTCCCAGGGTACGGGATGAAATAGAGGGATGTAGTCTACTAATTTTACGATGATAAGACCACTGATGAGGAATAATGTTCGAACATTGCACAGCTCTTAACTCTGAAGAAGAAGAAAGGGTATTGCACAGAAGGGGGAGGAGACCATGAGAAAGACGAAGAGGAGGAGAAGAAAGACTTTTTAAGTGGCAAGCCGACTTCCTCGTCAATCGCTTCTAATAGGAAACCGGCGAAGTGGTAGCGGGAGAGGATAAGACTCGGGGGGAAAAAGACACTTCCTTCCCATCATCCTCTCCCCAAGGCCGCCCCACCACATCTCTCCCAACCAGAGAGGACGAAGGGAAGAAGACGACGAGAGAGGGTTCTGAGGGGGAAGGAGGAGAGGCTTTGACCCCCACGGACTTGGCAATGACCTCTCTTCTCTGCTCCCAGCCGAGCGATAGGGAGGGAGGGACAGGGAGACCTAAGATGCGACGGACCGGCGGACTCGCCAAAGGGACTGGTGGGTGGGGAAGTGAAGAACATAGGAGGAAGGGCTGCAACCGGAGATGGAAGAGCAGCTTCCATTGATGACGAAAGTCAGGTAAATTTTATTTCCCTAATTTGCGGCACTTTGAGAATAAGTGTCCTATTTTAGATTTCATATAGATTAATGCCAATCAGAATTAATTTTCTTAAATTAGCAAAACTGAAATATGGACTTAAAAGGGTAGTATGGGCGTTCATGCAAGAAAAACTAAACTTGCAACAGAATAATTTATTTAGTTACGAAACGCTTTCTAACGCGTATTTCTTTGCACAAATAAATTGCAAGACAATAACGACCAAACTAGTCTTAATTAAAGAAAACTCTTATCTTCAGTAACTTTGCGGTACTCTACAGAATGTTTTTAAGAAATACCACACAAGAAAGAAATGTAAGTTTGTAAAAGTATTTTTTTATTACGTGATATATATTTGTAAAATCTTTTCCAATGAATAATTCATCTCAATTTGACCACAGAACCACCGAAATTTAAAGGGGAAATAGGAATCTAAAAACAATATACATTCGTCAATCGGTTAGCGCTTTTCATGCTACACATTTGCATTTAAAAGTCTTAAGAAGTAATCAGGAAGTCGAGCTCGTGTAAAGACATTAAATGCGTGATTTTTTATGGGATCGGACAGCTGCGGCGGCTACAGCTTTCCATACCGAAGGCTTCCATTCCTGGCATTGGCGCAGAAATGCCGATCCCTACTTGGCTGTGCTTTGTGGAAAGCATTTGAATTGCAGTAACTCGTCTGTCGGATGGCACGTAAAAATGTGGTCCCACCGGCGCCGTTGGTTAAAAGTAGGCTAATGCCGACGCCGTGTATCTCTCCACCCTTCTTCCATTAAAAAAAATATCCTAGCCCTCTCCTACCGACCCACCAGGGGCCTTATTCAGTAAGGACTCGACATGGTCGAATCTCGGCACATCCGTGAATGTGACGTCACTTCCCCCGACAAATCTCAACTCTTGAATTTGAAATTTTAGAGGCTGTGACGTTAAATTTCGTCACTTTCGAGGCTCGGAAATTCCGAGAGCATACAGAATAGCCCCCCTGGCGCAAATGACCTCAGTCGTCGGCCCCAAAGCAGAACGTCAAGCGACGGCACGACATTGTCACAGAACGAAAATGAGGGCTGCAGAAATATATCGTATAAACTGAAAAATATACGCAGCGTCCAATAGTTCATAGAAACAAGAATTGATCATGTGTGAATTGCTTACTTATCCACCTATAAAACTGTTATGATTAATTTATTACTAAAACGCCCGCACTCGTAGAAAGTTTTTTGTCTTAGCATCAACCGTTGCAGAAAGACAAAGCACATTCTGCTTTGGGGGTCGTCAGTCGTCTCCACGAGTAACCATATAACCAGCGTCATCTTTCCATTAATTTAAGTCACGCAGTGGCTATCCCGTCTTCTTGAACAAGCGAACATAGTCGGGTAAAGAGAAGCAAAACAAGTAGGTTCACACTCTCACTGATAGGAACCCCTCCACAATATTCCGTCCATTACTACGCACACAATCATCATAGCGGGATCGGTTACCACCATTAAGTTCTCCTCAGAGTATAACACTATTTTTATTCAGATAGAGAAATTTTAACAAGATCCTGGATTGGAGATGGTTGTGAATTGCCCTCCTTTCTTAACAAAACCTAAATTGTTTTATTTTCTATATTTTGGGCTACCGCAGCAAGAAAACCCATGAAAGGTTTTAGCCAAATATGGTAAAACAGCGAGAAGCTAAGCTGATATCAGTTATCTAAACTGTCCATGCTAATCCAGATCACTCATCATCCGTGACAAATGCGTACATCGTCTAACCGATGGTAAATAATTAAATTACGCAGTCAATTTCTTCGGAGTACGTGAAAACTATCGGAGCTGGGAGGTTGACGGAACAAGGTATCTTTAAAAGCAGGTTTAACTTCATTTCAATACTATATTTCTGTTTATTTTAAAGTACAAATTGACTGAATATTTCGAAGACACAACAGAGAGGAACCAGAAGCGAAATCTCAAACAACACTTATTAAAGAAAGCATTACACCGAAGTAGAACGTTGGTTGAATAGCGAGAAGATGATGTGAAAGTAGACAAGATAGCCAACCGCAGTGGCTACATTGATTAAAGAATTTCCATTAGTGTTAAAGGGCCCACTTTTCAACCAAGCTCAACACCGTTCAACATCCTTGAGGAGGAGGGCGCCGAATGCAATAAGGAACCTAATTTTCGCGGTGCATGACGAACCATTCATCCAAGCCGCCATCGACGATCCAATTGAAAAGGATAGCAGGTTGCGCTCGTCGATTTTCTGCCTTCGCTTATAAACCAACTCACGCACGCAAAGCCGTTCATCAGATGCGTAGAGAGCTTAGCTGCGGGGTCACTAAGTAGGAGATCGGCGGGAATTACTGGCGATCATGAGCGACATCCCGACACTTATTAAATTACTGGAGAACAAGGGCGACATCCCGACACTTATTAAGTCATTATTCTCCATTACCAATTTGCCTCAGACATACCTACCGATGCTTTTCGAAAGAGCAATCTCTCTTAGTCAGAGACTACACGTTAATCAATACATTAAAATGATCAACAATGCTACCAGCACATCAGTCGTAGGTAAACTAGGGGAACGGAAAGATGGATGTCTATTAATGACAGAAAATATATGAATAACGTCATCATTGAAACAATATACCGATTTCCAGAAATGGTTCCAGAAATATTTTCTTATTAACAGATTCTCAATTTTCTTGCGTGCTGTAAAAATCGTGTTCCAGAACATTTCAATTTTCTTCCATACTATGTTCATCCTGAAGGTTTTCTAATTGAGGAAAATAGACGAACTGCTTGTGACGATCAGGTTGGAAACGGTAAGAAAATCGAATTTCCATATTTAAGGTAAATGTATAAATAGACATTCGAATTTGCAGAGTTAGAAAATTCTCCAACGACTCCCGAGTTCCACGTTCCGTTTTCAATTATAAAGTGGTGAAGGGGCAAAGAAGGAATTGCAACATTGACATAATCTGCATCTACGAAGTACCGTGCAAGCCACCACTAGGGTGTGTGGCACGGGGTGATTTCTCACCAAGACTGCAGCACTCGTAACAGCATAAATCGGGACCTCACACGTTCCCCCGGTCGCTAGGCGCAGACCAAAAAGCAGTGAGGAGAACAGTGCGCAGTCAAACTAGAAACTGGGAGAGTGCTACGTAAATGAACATGCAAACATTCAGTACACTACTAAAGAGGCATCTAGAGCTTAGTGTTACAAATACTATTAGTTTATCAATGCTACGAAATATACTACTTCATGCAGAAAACAAAATAATACCGGAAAATTCAAGCGGGGTGAAGTGTTAGTAATGATGCTATGTTATTAAACAAAAGTGAAAAGTCTACCAAGTGAGGGCGGGAGTTTCATAGAATTGATCCATCGCAACTATTATGGTCCCTTATTGCACGTGGAAAAAGTGATATTTTTAATCTATCGGTTCTGCAGTCTATTTCCTTTATCTTATTCCTGTGATCGCTTCTACCGTAGTACCTTGGCTCTATCAATATATGTTGAACGTTCGGCAAATCTCGTCACCCTTATCCTTAAGGATACGTATTGAAGTACAATTATCGGGGGGCAATACAATTATTGGTGGAGAGAGCTTTGGGGTGAAAACAGAAGTCCAGCTGACCGAAGGAGGTGGAAGAGGAGGGGAGGGTGGGGCTTGAGTGGGGGAAGGTATTGGTGGACCTGCACAAGAATGACCGCCGCGCAGTTCGTCATTGGCATGCAAGCGCGGTAACCGACGGGGGAGAACGGGAGGGGTGGGAATAATATTGTCGATGATGGAGGGAAGAACGTGGCAGCTCAGTCGGGAGTCGCGCCGGTGCCTTTGTGCGCGCCCAGGGAGGACACGGCGTGACCTTGGAAGTCCATTCGCATGCGGCGTGAGGCCAGGCGATGGAAACACTCCCTCTGTTCATATCCGAACCCCAGGGACCGCTTAAACGCCACGAACACTCAGCACATTTGAACGGAATAAGTCCTAGACGAAAAACATCTCAGGAGCTAACTCTTTAATAATATAACTTCATAAAAAGAAAGTTTTTATTATACTCCCGTTATTTTCATATGCATTACGTCACGTTTAAATGACTCATATTCTCAGTGCATTTTATTATATTTTTTTATAATTGTTTTACGGTATCATTGCCATTGAATATTATACTATCACATTTCTAATAAATTTAATTTGTGAAAGGAAATCATTCTATCTTCACTGATATGTCAAATTATTCAGACATTCGACAACCATTATGAACATTAGTAATTCGAAATGACATTTGTATTCATTGTTGAACATTCAATAGCGATAATCACAGTTGTTGGCTCACCACGGTCCATCTCCCACAACGTCCAAGGGCTAAGTGCTAGCATTGATCGCCGACATTAAAGAATAACTGGCGAGTAAAATACTGCAAAAAAAGATTAGAGAGTAATGCGATGATGAAAACAAAATTTCTAAAGATGAAAGTGAAAACGGCTATGAGAAAAAGAAGAAAAATAATTTCCCCAGCAGGGAATCGAACACCACACCTTCCGCTCCAATGGCTTTGTATATACGTACACAGACAAGCAAAAAGTAGATAAGCAGACAAGCAGACAAAAAGTGTGAGCTAATATAAAGGGAGTAAAAAGAAGACTCCATTCAATTAACACCATTAAGGTGGTTTTAGCGATATATCAATGCACCTAGAATTTTATGAATTTGACGTCATTTTAAAGAAAAACTCCCATCTTTCCAATGTTATCAAAATATTAATGCTCTTTAAAAACTCTGCAGGTATGTGTTCTATTCCCACCGCCTTATTCCTTTTCATGTCTCGTAGAGCTCTTTCGATTTCGCTATCTAGGATACTTGGTACGATGCCATCTCTGTCGATATCGTCTTCCCTTTCTATATCAAACCTATTGGGCCTTATTTCTTTACCATACAGCTCTTCAACATACTCCTTCCACCTCTCCTGGATCTCTCTCGGTTCTACGATCACCTTTCCAGTCTTGTCTGTTTTCGTTGTAATTCCCCTTCCCTTATTACCACCCGTCAGTTCCTTTACTTTCCTATATAATGCATCTGCTCTTCCCTCTTTTTGGTATTTCTCTAACCCGTCGATCTGTTCTCTCCACCACGCCTCTCTTGCTTTCTTTGTTTCACTTCTAAGCCTGTTATTTAATTCTCGGTATTTTCTCTTACCTAGTTCTGAGTTTACGCTCTTCCATTTCCTTCTCTCCTCCATCTCCCTGATCATCTCCTTCGTGATCCACGGTTTTCTAATTTTAGTTGCACTGTAAGAGGCGAAAAACGACCGTTTTATCTCCATCAATCCATTTTAAGCCAAGATGAGAGAGATATCAGGTAGAACAGGCATTGCAAGCTGGGAGTTTCGCTCGGGGGTTCTCTTCTCAGTGTATCGCGAGACAAGCAGCTAATAATGGCCTCTCTGCAAGGAGAGAATGGGACACAAGTGACCCCGCTCGGCCACCTTATACAAAACACCAAGAGGGGCCCTCATCACGCCAAGTCCTGACCCAGTCGTAATTGGACCAAATGTCATCCATTCTTCATCCCAACGATCGAGGGAAATTTTCCCACGGAAGGCAGCCCCTCTCCCACTCCCCCAATCAACCAGAATATTGGAATGATGATGAGTCGAGACTTTACCTAGTAATAAGACGATTACCACGAGGCATCCACATATATGGGAGGCAGATCAATTCCCCGAACCTCCTGCGGCTTCCAACAAAGAACTGTCACTCTCATCGCGAGAAATTTGAGTGTAGTTGGAGAAAGAAACCTCCGAATCCTAACCTGGGACCCTCCAGGTCGTAGCAGACCGAATTGTCGACTGGGCCGCCCAAGCCTTTCAACACACATCTCAAAAACACAACTGACCAATGAGAGCGATTACAATTTTGCATTTTAACATCTATAATGGCTTGATAAACAGAACGCTATTACTTTTCAGCACGTAGAACTTGGGCTTTTTTAAATTTAAATGCGACAAAAAATAGCAGCGCTTAACCGTTAAACTGACAGAAGATGACTACCATTAAGACGTCACTAGGCCTAACGGATAACGCATTCAACAGTCAAGATTAGGCGGTAACAATAGCGCATTTTAATAACAGTTTCTCGAGATAAGAGACGTTCTTATTTGCTAAAACTTATTCCGGTCCATACATTACTCCAAGAAATAACTTGAGGAAATAGCAACGCCTCAAATAGCGCCACTTCAACTCAAAATATTGCGCTCAAACAGCACAATAGGTAACAAATCGTGAAGGCTAAACGTAGAGCAAATTCTGTAGATTACCCCGAAGTAATTTCATTAGCACCATGCGGAAAGATGGAATCCATTGCCCTTAAACCACACCTGCTCTGTGAGCCAACACATGTCCGATCAAATTGTATACGCACCACTCGATTGCATGGAAACTCGAATGGCCTAGTTTATAAGTAAGGAGAGTCTCCGGGCATCATTAAACCCCCTATAGCTGACTAACTCTACCTACCGTAAAATCTCAAGAAAATGGGCGGAAATCGGCGCTCGTTCTGGAAGATTTCCTTTCCCAACATGACAGCCGCCGACTCGGGATCGAAGAGCTGTTGTGGGACGGGGAACAAGAGCAATCGATCGTTAAATTGCACGTATCCACAAGTAAGGAGGAGGAGGAAAATATAGTCTTCAGTGGAGTGAAGGCAACATGGACCTGGAAAAGGCGATGCTCATAGCAAAAGAGACGTTTTTTCCCTTGACTAATATAGGAGATCATAGAAATAGCTATAGCACCCAATGATATCACCAGGAATATAGATGAATGCTCTCTCCAACATATAGACGCGAGTTTTCAAAGGAAAACAGATTTCAGCCAAACAGAGTACACAATACTTGCTCTCATATATAACGCAGCCAAAATTGTATTCCCAGATCTCATCCAGTGAAAAGCCAAAAGACTTCTATTAGAACTACTTTGTAGTGCATATATTTATACCCCGAGTTGATCTTTCAGAGTCTATCACAGTTAATTAGTCATTTATTTATTTATATATTTGTTTATTACTGTTACTTGTTATGACCTGACGACGGATTTGGCGGGTTTCTCGTCGTCCTTAGGGCAAATGCGTGGTCAAACCCTTCCCCGCACATTTTCCAGTGACAATTCTAGTGAAAGGATATTCCTGCCCTGAAGAGGCGAAAGCCTACACCATGAGGGTCCACATGTGCGTTGTTATCCCTTACTTTGTTATATTTGTTACGTTACGATGCACCGCTTCAATTTCCTGTACCTTGCAAATGTTGAAATAAAAAACTTTTGAACTTGAACTTGTCGAAAAATCTGCAGTCCGCAGGAGGTAATGAGGGTTTCCCTCACGCCCCCGGGTGTCCCCGATTTAACAGATCAAACTGCAACTTGCTTAACACATTAATCAACACTTCAATTTAACTTAAGTTTGACTTAAAACCTGTGGAGGAGCTACCATAAAATATTGTTATGCTGCAACCTCGTTACATATAAGATATTTTGCATTTAAACATATAAATACTCTCAATTACAACAATCCTGCTTTGACTTGACATCGAAAAAGGACTCCTGACCAGAAGAAGCGAGCTGGAATACCGCGACAATGCCGTCTTCTAAAATGAATGAACGCGGAAGTAGTGAGCCATCAAATCTTTAAGGTTCAAGGCGGTTTTCGTCGTCTTCTGCCTTTTCTTATTCTCGAGCGCGAAGACACGACCATCCGACCGGCAAGATAGGTGTTGTGGACGGAGGAGAAGGAGGCGAGTAGAATCAACGACCTATCGCTTGTGGACTGGATCGAACGAAGGTGGGGAAGGAGGGGGGTGCTGATGGTCCGTCTCCCCCCCTCTCCCGTCGTACTCCACACCCCCCTACCCCCCACCACCACTCACACACCCATTGGGTGCGCTGCTCTCTTGGAGCGAGGAATTAAAAATTCAGCCAGAGGGGACGAAGATCGGACGCTCGGCCAAACGGAAAAGGTTAACACACTGGGTGAGCTAGGAAGGGGATCGGGCGGCCTCGGGACGGACAAAAAGCATCAAGTGGACCCACACATCTACCCTCTCCATCTCCCTCAGCATTCCTATGGTAGGAGAGCACACAATGAAGTCAACAGTGTCCGGCGAGATGTGGTGAAACTGCACTACCTATCAAAAATGAAAAGTAATCGATATAGTACTGTACACATAATTTTAGATTTCCAACACGTTTCGGCTTTATTTTTTACTTAGCCATCTTCATGTACATACATACAATCCTGAAGAGGACCTGTACTTGAAGATGGCTAAGTAAAAAATCCGAAACACGTGTTGTAAATCTAAAATAAAGTGGACAGTACTTTATCGATTACTTTCAATTTTTCATTGGCACACGTTATCTACATCTAAAAAATACCCCACAAGCCACCTCAAGGGTGTGTGGCAGGTGGTGAGTAGTCACCAACATGCATTACACTATACCCTATTAAAGTTAGTGTATCTACGACTATTGATTCATTAGTATAAATCGCTAACACTTGTCACGAGGCGAAGTTTCACAAGCATGCACTACACTATAGACATGCTACCAGTGTTAGAGTGATCGTTATTATTTTGCAACTACATAAATGGACAGAGATACAAGAACTATACTGAAAGCATGCACGGCGTGCTGTTAGTACTAGAAAGCAGATAAGGATACAAGTTAGTACTAGGTAGCATATAAGGATACAAGTATTAGGGAGTAAATCAACTAACTAGCTAGACTACCTATTGACAAACTTAGTTTAAAGTCTCATTGGCAGGTGTTATAGTCAGTCATCGTTCGCAGAAAAAATTACATTTTAAATCTGCCCGTTCTGCAGTCTAGTTCCCTAATTTTATTCTCGTCATCTGATCTGCCGTAGTATGTCGGATTTTGTAAAACGTTTTTAATGTCTTCAGAAAACAAACTGGTTTGGAACTTACATAATAGATTAAGTCTAAGTTGTAATCGAGAGTCTGGTTCCCACGAAGGTTATCTTCCACGGATGACACCACCAAAATGTAGCTACGGAGCACCAGGGGTTTTTCATTCGTTCTGAGTAAATGCTTATCATTATTGGCAGACATACTAGGTACTATAAATTGCCCTTAACTTCCCTTTATGCCTTCTTTCATTTACACTAAACCTGTTGTTAACTTTTGACTACATTTTATTGTGTGCTAATTCTTAAAAAGCTATGTTAATAATAATCATTCAATGCAAAAGTCAGATCCTGGTTGGTTCAGCAAAATTTCCAGACAAGAGAGGCCATAAGTTTAAATGGAGACAATATTAATTCCAGTAGTCCATAACACCCACACTCAGACATAACCTCACACGATCGTTTCTCTTTATCTCGGTACATTTCCCACTCCTTCCTCCTATCCACGAATTCTACTGTCGTCTTCCCCGTGTCCCGCTGGCCCAAAACCCTACCATTCTCGTCCTATCGCCACTTACACGGTCATCTACCACATACTTTCCTTCCACAGCTTCATATCCTCACCCACGACGCCACTTCTATTGTTTGGGCGCAGATGTCATCGGTCCAAATTCAGGGGATTAAAATTTTAAATACCACCCAATTAGACTTAATTGTTTCCTGATAAAATTTAGAAAAACATGAAGCCCAACTCATTTTCTGTTCCACTAAATGCGACGATGGATTGAAGCTATTTTCAGCGGAGCCACTTAATGTAATTGCTACTCTTTTTTGTATTTTCTGACTCACTGACCAAGCCCTGGAATGACGACACTGGAGGTTAAAAATATTTCTCATCTTCACTGTGCAAAAGTATACAGAACAATCTACTGTAACGCCATTGGATACAATATTCATTCATTCGTAATTTAGACATTAAACCATGAAGAGAATTCAGAAAACAAATTAAGATAGATAAGCTCCTTAAAAAGACTCACGGGGTAGTAAATAAGTACAGTTACGGTTTGAGTTGAACGACTGCAATGATGAGGAACTGTGTGTCACAATACGAGTGCAGGCATTAGGTAAAATTGGTACGTACCACGAACACAAATTTCCAAGAAAACACACTACAGGAGTCACAAATGGATGCAGGTGGGCAAGTAAGAACAGTAATACATTGTAAGAGCGAAAAGTACATACTTTTCTACCCCTAAGGAACACCTTACAAAACAGACTTAAGAATGGAAATCTACGGACGTGGGGGTGGGGAGATTTTCAAACGTTTTGAAACCTCAGGACTACACATGCAACTTGAGTCAGTCGCCTTGAAAAATGAGCAAATGGATTGGAGGGAGAGAGACACCCCGAGGCATTGGCCCCGGCGTCGGGAGAACACGGCAGTAAGGAGGGACGGGGGATGGTGGGATTAGCGCGGGACTGGCTTCTCCGCTCACATGCGTATTATACGAGTGCCTCCGACGCCGCGCCCGTCGCTTTGTCGTGTTCCTCCGCACCATGTGGCACTTCAAATGGCTTCCTAGCCGCTCTTCAGAGGGACTGGAAAAACTCGAGAGTCCGTCACGCACTCACAAGAAGAGGAGGTTAAGACTCAGTACAGTTCAACGGATGCGTGCTCACGTGAGCAATATCCACTGCCACCCGAGCATTACCAGAGAGAAGATTACAGGTTCGGAGAAAAAGCAGCAATTGGAATGCAATGCACTTGCACGAATATCTGATGCGAGGGATCCCCCTAGGAATCTCTCCCCAAGGTAATACTACTCTTTCCTCCCATTACAGTAATTACGTTCTCGAGCAGACCACTGTCAATCCGGAGGTGGTCAACAACCAACTGCCGGTCCATACACTTCACAGAACCGCTGCCAAAGCGAACAACAATCCCCTGATACGCAAAATGTTGAGCCTCACCGACGATGTGTCGGTCTGCAAAATTGCAACAGTCGCTTTCGATGCTTGACCGGACTCATTGGCGTTTTTTTTGCTGCGGTAGAAAAGGTCAATGACTCGCTAAACTGACAACCGAAAGGTTTATAATACCACCTGAGGCTTGGATGCACTAACTGTCATTGGGTCAGGGTCTTAAATTAGAGGGTGAGGGTGTGAGTTCTCCTCAGCATTAGGGAAACCATGTTTTTTCATATTTTATTTTGCTTAATCCTGCAGATTCTAGGTTGAAAATGTGCAATGCAAAGGCCGACATCGGCTGTTCATCAAATCAAATCGAATCAAAACCAACATCCCAACTCTATTTGCAACTTGACTCATACCCTCTTGTCAGCACTAAAAAATGGTAATTAACGCCTAAAAGTTTTGCTTTATTCCCAGTCTTAAATTTTTGCTCCGAAATAATCCAGTCGTATCCGTAAGCACACAGGGCACCAATGACAGTGTCCACACTTCGCTTTATAGAAGGCTAAAATGCCACTTGGTTACGAAATTATAGATTTCAAGCTAAACAAGGTGAAGTTTATTAATCAAGGATGGAAAAGATCGCCCACCATGTGCGATGTAATGGGCACAAGGTGTTGAAACCAAGGTCGGAAGAAACAAAAGATTTGCAATCTACGAAGTTGGTGCCCATTTCCATCTTTACACCACTTTGGTGTTCACGTGAACTGAAGGCATTATTTAACAAGATCCATGAATTAACACAACTTTAGATTTATTCCGATTTTTTCACCCAACATCATCTTGTTCTCTGCGGATTCTTCCCCAAATATACCAAGATAATTTAATGTGGCTCGTACATACTATCAACTACAAACCACCGTTTCCGCAGGTTATGCAGAGATGGGTCTTGCGTTGGCACAGACCTGTTTAGCATCCCGTGGCAGTTGGAAAGGAATCGTATAGGAGATGGGGTCACGAGGGAGTAGTAAGAAGGGAGAGTGACTTGGTTGATCAGAGAATGAGTAGGTCAGGGGAGGGGGGAAAGGGTTCATCAGAGGGACACTGCCACACAAGGCGCGCATTCTTAAGACGGTGGCGACGGGCGGGGAATTAGAATCGCACAATTGGATGTCGGGATGTTAAAAGAGGAAAGAAGTCGGGTTGCCTGGGAGACCCCTTCGCTGGAACTCGCTCCAGGGGAAAGGCTGTGGGTACTAGATGCATTCCTCAGGCTTCCGATACACGTCGGCCCCAGCATTGGCGGGGACTTATGCGCAACTGGCTGAAGACACGGACGCGAGTCGAGACTACTTCTAGCAGTGCTTTGATAACATTTCTGGCTTAAGCAGCACACGGTAAAAAAACAAGAAACACCCACCACTCCTAACTTTGATGGGAAACATTTTTTGCACAACATGCGGGACATGAGACAACTTGATTACCTCAGACAGGAGGTGGGAAAAGGTAGAGAAAAAGTTAAGCGACACGAGTCATACTAGTTGGCAACATTTAGAAATAAGATAGGTATTAACACAGACAACACTGGGTACCCTTATAGAAAGTTTCAATAGCACAAACATCTCTCTAAAATACTCATCATTTCATACTTACTCAAATTCATTTATTTAATTTTCACCTTTCCCCAGAATAGCAAAAAAACGCCATGTACATCACGTGCTACAACGTGTAAAAAAGTGCAAACTCGCACAGCCATATTCTGGCACGCGGGCGGGACTCGAAACCCACGACCCTGAGGTAAAAGGCGAAGTCTTAACCCTGCCGCTACCGGTGGCGAGAATACAATCTGGTGTAATAACATCCTCTCTAAGCCCAAAAGACGGATGCAAGGATAGCAACGCACAACAGCCCTAATTAGCACTTAACACGGCCTTTCATTATCATTGAAAGTCTTGGGTCATCTATCAACAACAATGAACGCTGATTCTGTCACGGCATTTCTTAGTTCCCTTCCAAGAAGGACAAGAAAAATACTCTCAAGAGTGAAATTCATTAGCTTCATACCGGAAAAGGTACGGCAAAAACATTTAAAAAAAGCTTCACTTCCAGAAAGCATGACAAATTTCTCTTTATTCCTCCAGCGTTGCATATGGGCTTATTCGAGAAGGACTCGCCCTCGAAAATGCCGTAGACGTGACGTCATATCCTCGACAATGTCTAATTTAAAAAGGCACTATTTGAATTTTCCTAGGCGGTGATATGAAACTTCCACCATTTTCGAGGCTCGAAAAGTCTTATCTACATCTAAGAAGTACCGTGAAAGCCACAACTAGGGTGTGTGGCACGGGGTGATTCCACAACAGGCATGCAGCACTCGTCCCAGACAAACAGAAACGTCCCAGACTCGTCAAAACAGAAACTGGGAGAGTGATACGTAAACGAACATGCAGTGAACTGATAAAGAGGCTAGTGCTTAATATTACTAATACTATCAATTCATGAATGCTAAGAGATACTAATTCATTTCCTGAATTTCCATGGCTAACTGAATATGGTACCAGGACGGTAAATTAGTAATATTCACTCGCAAATACACTACCCAGCAGGGCCAACCAAGCACAGAGGTAGGAACACCGTCCAGAGTCGTGCGACGGAGGGTCGGAATGAACACGGAAACATTCTCGAGAGCACCTCCTCGGAAGAATAGGGTCCCTTCCAACGGCGCACTCCGCTACATTTTCGCAAGTGACAAGAGCATCGGCATTCCTCACTCGGGAGAGGAAGAATCCAAAAGAACACATTACAGGCTGCTTCTGTGACACTAAGACACGCTTTCTGACGGATGCGATTATATCTCACGCCCGAACTCCGTACATCAATCGTAAGACGATACAGTATCAGCGTCGTCACATTTGTAACGACTGTACAATAAGGAAATGAATATACCTTTATAACAATAAAAATCCGGCATAATACTCTGATGCTTCCTAACCTTAAGATGTCAAAATGACATCGAAGTGATAAGAAGACACTTATGGATCAATCAGCACTAGAGAAGAAAAAGGATACTAAGAATCAATTTTTTCCTCACAAATGTTATCGCTAGATCGTTACCACCCCACCTCGAACGAAAATAACACACCTTACCAAGGAAAATGATATGTTCCAGGGTATCAGATGGATGACAGGTAACATTTTCGTGGTGCTTCCTGATGAAATTAAAATTAAATATAACTAAGCAAATGGTCTAAATCAGAGACAGGACGTGGAGAGCTTAAATTTTTCTGTGATAAATACTTTGCAAAAATTTTAAAATGCGAACACAGTTTTGCACTGATATGTGTAGTAGCGTAAGAAGTACATATGACTACTCTAAGCAAACATTGTATAGCGTTCGCCCCATTAAATGAGAAACGACCAGTTGACAATGATAGCAGATTAATGCTAGCATTGAATCACATCAATAAAAACATCGACGTGCATAAGAACGAACCGGAAATAATTGTGCAACGCTATTCGTCGAAAGAATTTCTCAATGACAACGGAGCGTTAGAGCGCGAGACTGCGATAAGAGCGGACGGCGCAGCGTGTGAAAACACGAAATACTAGGGATAACGAAAATACGATGCGATAACGAGAAGCGTGAGCTCACACGACAATAGAGGTATCCGAAAACAAAAGTAATTTACTGAAGACGGAAATTTCACTCACATTACTCTTCAAGTTTATGATAAATGGTTTCCTAGTAATCTGGAGATAAATGGTTTATGATAAAAAGTTTCCTGGTAATCTGGAGAACAGATGTAAGCCAGAGAAAAATCATACAAATTTGATAAGTATTTATGAGAACACCAGCAAAAAGAAAAAAGATCGTGGCTAAGACATTATAACCGGAAAAAATTGACAAATTGGCAATAAACAAAATAAGTGATGTAAATATGATCACATAAGTTCATAATAACACCGTGAGGCCAGAATACAACCTACAAAAGATTATTACGACCGATTGTGAATAAAATGTATTCCCATCAAACTTAAGGGAGAGCTAAATGAATAGGATAAGAATAGTAAATATATACTAATTTGTTATAAAATAAACATCAACACAAGGAAGGATAAAATTTTGGCAAGAATAAGAAAGCTAGTTGGTATATATAGAGATATAAAAGACGAAGAGATTCCGAGAAATTCATTGACGAGAT
This sequence comes from Pyrrhosoma nymphula, assembly GCA_963573305.1. NCBI lineage: Eukaryota > Metazoa > Arthropoda > Insecta > Odonata > Coenagrionidae > Pyrrhosoma > Pyrrhosoma nymphula. Next base: position 145,842,292 of record OY754333.1, read on the forward strand.
AATAATTTAGCGAGGATGGGAAGAATTAACGATTCAGTGAAGGTCCACAGACATAAATAGAAACTCATCACGACGTTCCCTTTCGCTAAGCCAAAAGAGCTTCGTCGTTAGGCGTCGAAACTGTCTCCGTTTCAATAATATTCTCCATAATAACCTCTCCTTGAATACCTCTTTCCTTTAGAAAATTCACTCATTTATGACAAACATGTTTCACTCTTCGACCCTCATCCAATTTATCAGAATGTCCAAATCAGTGTCATATGTGTCCATCTATTCCACATTCTTTAATGGTCTTCTCATTCCTTTTTAACCATATCTTTAAAACATTCACGGTAAATACTTCTCAGATATCCCGTACGTTAGTATTACACCTACGAGGGTTATTCTGTTAATAAATTCCGACAGAACCTGTTCCAGCAAAAATATTCAACGCCAGGAGAAAAAAATTGCATCTAAGGAATGGCTCATCACCCGTCTTCCTTAAGTGGGAATGTTAGCCGGTTATAATTCCGAAATTATCCGTGACTCCATTAACACGACTGTCAACTTCGACCAAAGATGGCATTGGCATGCCAGAGTAAACGCAATTTTGAAAATTGCCGTCGAAAAAGGAGGGAATTTCGTAATTTGGCGAGAGGGTGGGACGTCGGCGTTCCCAAATTACGTTACTTTCGGCCACTTCCAATTGCGTGCCGTGGGCGGGACGGACTCCCTCAGCGGACTTAAATAACTCGTCATTATGTAACTCTGCATGGAATGCCTCTAAGATGTTCGGATTCGGCACGAGATATAACATGATAATAAGATCTTCAGCAGAGTAAATAACATTTAAAACTCATTAAGATCTTCACAAGACGAAAACGCGGCAATGTGAACATCAGATGGGTTGGATCTAAATGGACAAGGCGAGACATAAATGGATCGCGTGACCGCAAGGGTTACGAGAGACGACAAAAAAATAATGCTTAAGAAATTGTGTCAAAGGAGACGGATACGATTTGAGCATTGGTATTTCTATTATATATTTAAGAGAATTTCAAAGATTTTCCTTTAAATTTCGTAGATTAAACTATCTTCAATCTTATTCCCTCCATTTCAACGTTTGTTTTGGGTATTGCATTCCGCAACTGAACGGAGCCAAAGCACGGGTAATTTCACTGGTATACGTGATTTTCATAATGAATAAAAACACTTGGTAATCTTCCACAGATTTATTTCTTTGGCACTACGCGTTTCACCACACTGCGACACAATCATGTGCACAGGATTATGCCACAGTGTGGTGAAACGCGTCGTGCCAAAGAAATAAATCTGTGGAAGATTACCAAGTGTTTTTATTCATTATGAATATCGAGAGCTTCCACCATATCCAGAAACATTATATTTATGGTATACATGACTTTCCGTCGATTTTAATATAAGGGCAAATAATAACCTGGAATAACAGAAACTTCCATTCATTCCGATCAGGGTCTGCGACAATAGTTCACGTTGACGACGCAAACGCCAACTCTCACCTCGAGGCACGGAGAAGTGTATGGGCGACTCTAAGTCAAATCGTACAAAAACTGAGCTCATCCCCTACGTTTATTTTAGATTTTCGCATACTAATTGGAACTAATTACAGAAAAATAAAAAATGTCAAGTTGTGGCGAGATAACGATAACGGTTTTTGAGACATCACGATACGAAGTTAGACTTTAGAAACAAGTGGTATTTTAAAATTCAATATCTCCCAAAACTAATCAGCATAGAGACATTGCATTCCGCAATTGAACGGAACCAAAGCACGGGTAATTTCACTGGTATACATGATTTTCATAATGATTAAAAACACTTGGTAATCTTCCACAGATTTATTTCTATGGCACGACGCGTTTCACCACACTGCGACATAATCATGTAGTTAGACTATTATGGAATTTATAGAAAAAATTTGACGCTGCATATGGTGCTAATGATAGTTTGAGCGATATATCAGTTCACTTAGAATGTGACGAATTTGATGTAATTTTAAAGAAGAAACTCCCATCTTCCCAATGATATCAAAACTAATTATCCATTGCCGAACTACTTTTTCAGCAATTTGTCTAAATATTCAAGCTTTACATGGGATGGATTACGATGTGCGACTCAGAGGGAGAATGTTGAAAAAATTAGAATATTACAGAACTTAGATTTCGTCAAAAAACTAAATCAGTGTATTTTGTGTTTGCTCAACCAATTATTCACCACAGAAATTTTTACGGAATCGCTAAAAAAACCATCTGTTCAGAAGGCGCTTTCACCGTACGGCGGAAAAAAATGAGTCAAGTTAGAGACTATTGTGGTTATATTTATTCATTTACTGAGAATTTTGTCATGTATTACAATATTAACAACATATGTCTTACAGACGCTGTAATAAAAGTATAAAATTCAAATATGGTCTCCATTATGACTAGGGAACTATCCACTCAAACTAACATAAAGTGAAATTTAAAAAACAACACACTCATTAACGGTGTGTCCCCCCGTCAGTCGATTCTGGAACGAAGACGACACATGCCTGATTCCCTCCAGACGATCCCTCCAGACGAAAGCGTTCTTTTTACCCGATCGACCCCCACGGCGGACCCACGTCACATGCCGACGCTGGAAGCACGTCACACGCGAGGAAGAAAAACTGCCGCCCTCTCCTGATCTCTTGAAGGTTTGCACGCGGAGGAGAAGACCGTGAGGCGAAAGGAAGCAAAGGATGGCGGGGGGAGGAGGCGTCTGGGAAGGACGAGAGGAAGGGCAAGAAAGCGCGGAGGAAGAAAGAGGAGAGAGTGAAAATAAAAAGAGAGATGAAAACGAAGAATGAAAAAAGAAGCACAAGAGGACTTTGGCCCGGAATGCCTCTCGCCCACATGCAATCGCCACAGCCGGGTACGACGGTGGGGAGGAAGGGGGGGGCTGGGCAGAAGAAGGGGCGGGGGGGACTCTTGTCGGGAAGGGAGGGTGAAGTAGAAGAGGCGGGCGAGGCGCAGCTCGACTAGATGCAGGGTAGGGAGGCCCCATCGGAGGAGAAAAAGCCACAACTTCACAGCTGCCCAACGCGGGAGAGACCCAAGGAAGAGCGGACAGGAAGGACGGTTAAGGTAGTTTCAGCGACATATCACAACACATCAAATTCAAACAATTTAGCTACGTTATGAAAAAAAAGATATCTTTCCGACTATAACAATTTATAGGCCTAATATATAAAACTCTAATTAACTTGACAGTGGTAGGCTTCACTTCGTACAAGTTTATTAATTTAGTACTCATGGTCAATTAACATTCTTAGTACTTCTCTACTATTTTTCTTTATTGTACAACTCGTTTCACCGATTTACGGCATCGTCAGGTACAGTAGGTTTGTTTGTTTGATGCGCTAATTCATCAAACACAATTTATGTAACTGGCGATGCAGTAAATCGGCGAAACGCGTCGTACAAAAATAAATTTGTAGTAAAGAACTAAGAATTTTGATTTATCATGAGTACTAATATAAAACTCCATTATAATAAAGACCTAGTAAGCAAATCATTGAAGCCGTTTTCCATGGAGCACGGTACTGCTGCGCGCTGCAGAGAGACATCATTAAAAACTGCCCTGTCACTCAGAATAAGTCAGAAAGGTAAAAGTGCGAAGATCGTACGTTTTATTATTAGTATTAAAAAAAATTGCTCACTCACCGCAATACTTAACATAAAATTGAAATAAAAACTTGCTGTTATGAAGGCGTATTCAATTTACGACGTGTGCGAAGTTGAGAAGTATTTCAGCCGGAATTTTACAAATTCCGTTTTCAATTATTTTAAATAAAAAATACGTAAGAACTAAAACTGACATCAAACACATATGTAGATATAATTGTCAAACGAGGCATTCCCTTTTTCCCAAAAAGGATTTCCTACACATAAAGAGAAAGAAATAATTTACATCCCACTTTTCTCATACGCATCGACAGTTCATTTGAAGATAAGTGTCTTTTCTATTACTCTTTGCATTCCCTTTGCCAGTAAGATATCGCCCTGGTCAATCCTACATTATTGCGGTCAAGAAATTGCAACACCCTCCAAACATTAATAAGTAGGTACTTGAGGAAATAAATATGGAAGCCTCATTTAACTGTATTTCACTCAATAGGGATTTGAATTCACTTACTGTGGGCAGAGAGAGTAAAACATGCACAGCATACTCGCACGGCAATAGTGAAAACTATTTCTGACACGAAACAAATAGAAGTGACCCAAATAAAAAGATACATCGCGTCACATAAAACCTCAGCCATTAAAGCAACCGTGGACTGCGTACGCCACAGTAGATTCTAACATCATCCTACGCACTATCTAAATCAAAACAGAACGATCGCACGAATAAAATATGAGCATCATTCCCAGTCGTAAGAATCTGCTGCGGAAAGAGCACATGGCGGATTCGCATTGATAAGCAAAAAAGGCGAGTCACTTGAAAATAAATAAACACGGCGTGCTCAAACATACGAGTCATGAAACTCCACCAACAAGTCCGACCTAATTCATGTGCATAAGATGACGCACTGCATTCATTCAATATAAATTCAGACGACTAAGCAATTTACTAATAAATGGGCCAACATCACACGTAATTCCTCTCCAATTGAGTGTTCTCCAGCTTCCGCAACTAAAAGGACGAAATGGGCAATCTGGCTATTGATATCTTCCTTCATAGAAATGCCAAACAGCGAAATAACTAAAAATAACCAAAAATGATAGCCTGTCGACAAAATGTGATTTTTTAACATTCATGAAGTTATTTATTTTTGTAACTGCTTCCACGAAGCCACATATATTGTGAACCAGTCCTTAGGAGGGGATACATAACGGGTATTTAATTTACACCGAAAGGAAGGAAATGGAAAGCTAAGCATCAAGCACAAGTTACAATTTCCCCATTCAACAAGAAAACGCTTCATAGAAGAAATATAAGATAAAAATATAAGAAAATTTACACAATGTCAATACTAGCATGTATATTTAAGAGAAGGTTTCTTTGAATTTAAGAGAACGGACAATTGGAACTGTTTGTCATCAGGTGGTCCGAAAATCACAAAGTCTTAAGGAGAGGATTCCAGAAATATTAGGAGAAGCCATGAAATAGCTAGGCTTAAATGGCTGCCACTGAATTCCAAAACGATAGTTGAACGAGACAACGTTTCTCACTGACTGAATCCAGACTAATTAGCACAGGACGCTGTCTCCCAAGTAACAATTGATACAAAAGCGATCTAAAAATACATGGCCTATAAGACTTCGCTCCAGACTATGGGCATACATACCTATATAAAATGAGCCCACGAAAGTGGAGAGCACAATTAGAAAAATAACGCCAATCTGGGCTTAATGAAATTCTAAAATTGCCTAATATTCCACGAATTCTATCAAAACTTGCTGATTTTCGAAAGAAAAATCATTGAATATTAAGCATCGGGCTTCAATTGATAAAATAGAAACGTGTTAAAGAAAATCCTGACAATAGGAAAGAATTGTTATGCATTTTCAACATCATGTATCATTTGTTTATAGCCCTGAATATGGATCAATAAAGGTCCGAAACGTCGGCAAAAGTTTGAAGGTGTGTTAGGTTGGGATACAAAATGGGGACTGTCCAAGAACCTACCAATCAGCTGGTAGAATACTTGAATGAAAAAATATATAATTGACCTAAACTCGTGATGTTTGCGCCGTGTATTGGAAGAGGTCGAGAATAAATACCATTTGAATAAGGCCCCTGGTCACAATCCCCGGAAAACGGCGACCTTTATATCTTTTACGCGATTGTTTTCCTCTTTCCCCGTAGAATTAGTGGCAGGAGGGAGTGTATATAGCGACCGATTGGACTGCGGGGCAAACAAACACACACACAGAAAAGACACTGCAGTTCGACGGCCATCAAAGGGAGATACAGGGCGGGGAGGGGCAGGGGATGGGGGGGGGGGGCAACTTGGAGGGAAGGCGAGTGCCGAATTAACTCGGCGCGCTATCGGGGTCAACGGACAGGTTCCAAAAGAGGGATTTCTATGCAAGTGACCAGAGGCGGCGGAAAAAATGGATGACGAGGAGGGAGGGGGGTGAAATGAGAAGAGAAAAGGAAGGGGAAGGAGGGGAAGATGAGAGAGAAATGCTGAATAAAGTGTTCCAAATTAAATTAGCACGAGTCAAATTAAAAGACAATCCTGTTTTTTTTTTTAAGAATGTCAGATTAGATTTATTGAATTATAAACAATCCGTAGTCATGGAGTTTCAGCCATATGATGTCATCAGTTGCGATTCATTTTGAATAAAAAGGTAACAAATTTGTTATTTCCACGATATATTTAAATTTGGACGACCATGGTTGTCGTCGAAACCGTCGAGGTTAACGTCATCATCAGTTCCTGTTGATGACGTTTAACCGTCGAAACCACGGTCGTCAAATTAAAATATATCGTGGAAAAAACAAATTTATTACCTCTTTATTCAAAATGAATAAAAGAAAATTCCACAAAGTTACGCCGGAAACCACCAACTTTAATCAGTTACGATGTTTGTACAATACTACAATGTTCTAATGCCTCAGATTTTCCCTCGGCTGTCGGCATTGATCGAGGACGATAACGTTGTTCGTACTTTTCTGATCTAGAGAGCTTTAGTAGGATATCGAACTGTAAGCGCTTCGACGCCCAAAATCCCAGACTTCGTTAAGAGAGAAGCGAGTCGAATTGTGAGGACCCGACGCCAATGGGGAACGCGAAATGAGAAGGGAGGTGGTAAAAACAAAAGAACGGGGGTAGTAGGGGGAGACATTGGGTGGGGGGAAGAGGAAGGCACGCCACAGGAGACGTGTGTAAATGCCGGACACATCTGCCGCATAAATGCAACGCCGACTTCACTCACTCAGTCAGTGGGGGAGTGGGTAAGTATTCGTAGCCGATGCATAGGAGACATCCACCACTCCACCTCGTACATCTCCCTCTATACACAGCGTATTGTTTGCAGCTAAATCCCGCTTCTCGCATCCCAAACGCCAGTCTTTTCTTTATCATCCCAATCTCCAGGTTTTAATCCTCTTCTTCTCATTTCTAACTCGATATTTTCTTTCCATTTTTTCCTAGGCCATCCTCTTTTATTTCACTGGAATCCATTTCTAAACCATTAATGGTATTCTTTCCTCCTTCATGCGTCTTAGGTGTCCGTGCCATTTCAGTTGTTTGTCATATATTGTTTCTAAAACTTGGAAAAGGATAAATTACTTTGCACTATTCCACTGGAGAATATTATTTATTGAGCCAACATGTTTCACTGCACTGCAGCATCATCAGGACTGAATACAAGAAAGTTAACCCTCAATATATAGTCACCCTGTTATATTCTCTAGTGGAATAGAGCAAAGTAATTTATCCTTTTCCTACAATGGAATTCCACAATGTATCGGCCGCCACCAATAACTTCATCGTTTCTAAAACTGTTTTTTTTTGTTGACACACATAATTATTTCTTACATGATCTGTCAGGGCTTAATTACAGCATCTCCTACAGCATGGCATTTCACCCGACATTAATCTCTGAGGCATATCTTTATCTAAACCCCAAACCTCTGACCCGTACGTCATAACTGGTTCTATCATAGTTTTAAAAATATTTCATTTAGTTTCATGGGTTATGTTCTTGTTCCACAAAATTGGATGTAACATTTTAATCATTCTTTTTCCTTTGCCTACTTTTTTCAATATGTCGCTGTTGTCTCTTCCATCTTCATTTATCGTAACTCCAAGCCTTACTTACTTAGCCAAGGGTAACTCAACTACCCTTTAAAACCGCCGCACACAAGGGCAGGAGGGAGTTAGGTCACAATCCACAAAAACGTTTAAGTTAAAGAGTTACGAACGCAATTAGTTTCTGGAGAGAAAGAGGATAAAACCCCTCCTTACAAGTAGTAGGTACTTAATAAAGGGCAATGTACTTGAGATACAGTGCTACAGGTAGCTACTTCCGATATGCACACAAGTTGTCGTAGGTCTCGCATTGGTTGCGATACCTAAAGTAACTTCTTTACAGAACATTCTCAAAACTCTGTAAGCTGACTGGCTGCTTGTCGTCACGCAAGTCAATCGAGAAGAGCCGTAAAATTAACTTGAAAACATCAATATGAAATATTAGTAAAATCTTCTCGAGTTAGCCACCGGGTGAGGCTTTTAAAGGCCAACGTTTCGACGAGTGACTCCCTCATCGTCATCAGGGCTGAGACTGATTGCCGATTTGGTCCATGCCGGGGTTTTATAGCTGGCCAAGGGCGGTTGAAACCCCATTGTTGACCGGCTCGTTCAAGGCGGTTTGAATTTGAATTGTAACCCGAAAAATCGGCCCTGGCAGAGCATAGTCTAGATAATGCGCACTCCATCAATTTTAACGGCACCAAAATCGTTTGACGTTCAAATGGATACTGGGATCGTTTGATGAAAGAGACTATCGAGATAAGTTTGGAGGAGAAGAAGTTAAATCGAGACTCTTGGCAGTACATCAGCCAAATATGGAGATCGCTACTCAATAAAATTTAACGGTCGCGGTTAAAATTCAAATTCAAACCGCCTTGAACGAGCCGGTCAACAATGGGTTTTCAACCGCCCTTGGCCAGCTATAAAAACCCGGCATGGACCAACTCGGCAATCAGTCTCATCCCTGATGACGATGAGGGAGTCACTCGTCGAAACGTTGGCCTTTAAAAGCCTTACCCGGTGGCAAACCCGAGAAGATTTTACTAATATTATTCGCCTGGAAAGCCTAAGATCTTTTATCAATGAAATATGTCACGATGAATTAAGGCCCCCTGTCGTGGACGTAACTCAACGACATACTTACGGAACCAGATGGCCTGGCCTCACGATTGCATTCAGGCATATTCGTAACTTTTTCATAGAGTTGACAAGAACTATCCTGGTATACCGACTATTTATTAGCCACATATACACTTAAATACGATAATTGAACTGACTCCAAAATTAAATGCGCACCGGAACGAACCTAAAGACCCCTGCCCCACGGTCCACATTTGTGACAAAATACTTCGACTTCACCTGTTGAGTGAGTGGCAGAATTTCAAGAAAAAATAAAATGAATCTAAGAAACTGCACGGTTGATTGAAATATTAGTTGGATTAAAAATTAACTTCTTACAAATTCCTCCAGCCAAGTGACACTCGTTCTAACTAATTATATCGTTGAATGCTTTCTGGGGGGTGGTGGAATAGGCGTGGCAAATTTTCCGGGATGTCCTCCGCATCGATAAATCTTCGTACGATAGTTTCGCCGGCGATTCAGCAAGGAATCTTCAGGTATGAAGCATAAGACGGGCAGAAATCTGCATCCACACTTCATACCTGAAGACGCCAGCTGAAACGTCGGCGAAAATATCGTACGAAGATTTATCGACGCGGAGGACATCCCGGAAAATTCGCCACGCCAGTTTCTACATTATTTATTGTCAAAAATGTTTCACGCGGGACATCTGCGTTAGTTACGGCAACAGTTAGCAGAGGAATTGCGCATAGAAAAGACGAATTTCCTACCAATGGGAAAAGGAACCGGTCCCTATTGTAGACTAACAAGACGAGTTCATGTCTAGGGTAGAATTGGGATGAGAGATGGAAATTGGGGCGTCATGCGAAGGAGGTTTCAAGTCGGCGGGGAAATAAGAGCACAGGGGGATGAAACAAAAGAGCTGGAGTGTGGCGAAGGAGGGGGGATGTGAAGTGGCGGACGCCATCACTCAACCCCCACCTCATCCACCCCTCCTATCGACGTGAACCTCCCATCCCTTTACCCTCCCCTACCACGCTAATCCGAAAACACGGACTATAGGACGGGCTGACGTCAACTATAGAACTACCACTTTCGTTGATCCAAAACAAATGAATTGCATTGTAAGAATTATTGCCGATACACACAATTATTCGTCTTGGGGATTCGGGTGCTCCACCTGTTTTAGCATGCATCACACTAACTAACCTAAGACTAAACATAACATCCATACCCGAGGAAAGATTGAAACCCGTTACCTTTGGGCAGCCAAGCTGGCGCGTTTATATAAAATAATTTTTTACGACAAAGCAGTTTTTAGAGATATGCGCTATATTTTTTATCACTAAATATATCGTAGTTTACTCAAACATGAGTTGCAGTATGTTTTAAGGAATGAAGATATTCATACCTTCCGTAAATGCGGCGATGAAATAACGTAGAAATTTCCACAGGAAATAATCGGCCTGAACCGGGCATCGAACCACGGACCTTTGGCTTTCCGGGCCAATACGCAGACCACTACGCTATCCATGCATTTTCCCGGCAAGCCAAAAGTCCGTGTTTTTCAAACCCAGTCCAGGACGATTTTTCCCAAGGCAATTTTTACGTTATGTATAAGGAATCAAAGAAAATACATAATTTTAAGGTGCCACGAATTGTGCATCTCATTAATGCATAGCATTTCCATGTTTATATCCATAGCATAGGTTTGTTCCTTCGCAGTAGTAGAAGCAGTTATTAGAAAACTGAAGTCCTTCGCGCCAAGGAGAATTGGGATTGAACTTAAGGTGTTTCATTGAGAAGAACCAGCCCTTCCACGAACATAGCGAAGGAGTACAGAATTACCTGAAACACCCGAGGAGGGAAGCACTGCCGTTTGAATTTGCCAAGCATCGCGACCACTTAAGGATCCGGATTCCACTGAAAAAAAAATCTGTCCAAATTCAAACCCAGACTAATGGTGGGAGGCATGGGGGTCCAACTGGAATTCAAATTTATTTCCACCTGTTAACAGCGCCACCTATAAGTGGGGCGCGCGACCCGAAACTTTATTAAGTAATACTATCAAACAATAATGTTAATAGTTTCTTCATTGTGGGAGGTGGGAGACCACCACTAATGTTCACCACCAAGGGGCCTTTCCATTGAAGGAGTTGAAGTACTGCGCACATCGGAACACATCTGATTACTTTAGCGCACACGAACGACGTTGAATGGAACGATGTGCGCTGGCGAAATGTTTTTTAATCTGCCGGTAGGTGGCATTCTGTGGCTGAACAACAGACACGGCCGAATTTTTAGCACAAATTTGTTGACTTCGTTCAATATTAAGTAATTAAAAACTTTAGCTTTTAAACACATATTTTTTTAAACCACACAATATACACGTTAGCAGCTTTTTCTTCAACTTAAAATCAACAAACTTGACAACTATCACGGACGCGATTATCGACGTTCTTTACTTGTTTATCGCACGTCAACTTTGCCCCCGATCTGTTATGAAGTAGTGCGCTACCTAGTGCGCAGGGTCTGAACCACGAATGGAAGGCAAGTGCGCTATTGTGTTACGAAGTGATTAGCGCACTAAAGCGAATGGAAGACACTCAAAAGATTACTCCCAAAGATTGTATTATAAAAATACCTGAAATATAATAGAAATAACATTCAAAATAATGTTCCTTTTTATGTTAGTGATAGAGGAGAACTCTTAACTTAACCGGTAGATTGCCGCCACACATTATGTTACCGTACCTATGGACCGGTGAATAAAACGTCCACATAAAGAGTGGCACACTTCTTCTCATGAGTGGAAGGGTGGGCCCAGCAGTGGACCACACCCGATCACTGAGCGCACATCCCCTCCCTCATTTCCCCTCCCCCCTCAACAGCGGTGAACAAAGGAGGGAGGGGGGGAGAAACTGCCGCGTACATGACGTCACCGATTCAATTTGACTCCCCCTCCCGGCGTCCCCATGACGACGCCCGGTTGTCACGCGCAATCACGCTTGGCCAAACACCCCACAACTCCCCTGAGCACGGGACGCCAACCAAACCATTTACACGAAAGGCTCCCCTTCTTCGCGATCGCAGGAACAAAATATTACATTCGGAGGCTCGCGCTAACAACTCTTGATGGTAGCAAGGAACTCACACCAGAAGACTAAATTTTCTCGAAACTTCCTTGCTTCAAGTGCTTTTCTCATCCGAAGTTCCTGGAATAACTGGTTTCATTAAAGTCACCTTTTTCTCATTTTCCATCCATTTCTTAAGGAAGAGTTCGTCCGGCCACCGACGTCGACGCTAAATTCTCGCTCGATCACCTTCATAAAAATTATAACTGAGGCAACTTCAGACTGTTACAATGAATCCAATGTTCCACGATTAAGATTCTACAGCATTTAGTACTTATTACGAACATACCTGATTGAAATTTCAGCCTTATAATTAATATTTTCCCCGTTTTTTATCATTACCTTACGTTCCATATCATTCTTCCAGAGGTTGACCACTTAAGACAAATTTGGATGATAACTTCTCGAAATGGAGTCGTGGAATGAATACCCAAATTGAATGACTGCATCAGCCGTGATTGTTTCTGTCAAGAACCTCACTGCAAAAATAGATTGCATGCACCACACAAATTCACAAGTCATCTCGCACGCGCAAGCATTGTAATACAAATGGGTTATGATCAATTTACTGCGTATAGATATTTTAATGAAATTTAAAACGAACGCTGCGGGACTGCTCAGGTCGAATCTTGTTGCGACTACGCGCTCAGAAACATAAATTTCATGCTGGAAAAAGAGAGCTGCTGCTAATTACGGAGCTTTCTGGTGAGAAGTAAAGATTTATATGTCATACCCCAGGTGGTTGACACACGGAAGGACGTAGTTTAAGATGAACTGAACGTCAAAGTTGAAGAAAATTAAAAAGGCAAAGGCTCTTCTCGGTAGAAATTTTTTATCTATGTTCACACGACAACGCAAGTTTTAGCCGCCGAGGAAACCAGAAACCAGATAAATCATGCCGACCACCGATGATAACAGGAAATACTCCCCAGACATTTTGACAGATCCTAATAATTTAAATCACATCACTCCAAAGTCAGGTTGCAGGGAGGATTTTGTTTGGCTTGATGCACAAAAATCCGAACAAAATGCATGCATGTAGCAATTTTAAATTCCAAAACGAAGATCATAATTTCCGCTCACTGTTAGTAGACGCGGGCAGAATAAAACGGATGCCATATCCATTGAGATTTACCGCTGGACAACTCGATCAGGAGGAATTAAGTGGACCCTCGGAATGACATGGGGACACGTGGGACGGGAGCTTTCGAAAAACACACATTGGCGAGACACCTGAATTAGTTTGGCGCTCCGCCATAAGCTTTTCGAAGCATCGAAACGAACAAAAAGAAGAGGAATGCATGCCGTAGAATGAGAAGCAAGGAAATAAAACAGGAAGAAGTCACCTGCTTTTGGCACATCCATTATCGCGTGATTCACTCCTGCGCGGGACTCGAGCTTCCACAATCAAATCAAGTTTAAATTGAGAAGCAGACAGAACGGCTGACGGCCGAAAAAAGCTTTCGACCCCCTTCATACGGATTTGCGTTTAACTAACACGGTATTAACATGGATTCCAGAAGAGAGGTAACTATGACAGGAAAAAAATCCTAGCATGTATGTAAATCTGCGATAATTTTAGTATTCACACATTAAATCTATTCAAAAAGAAATAAAAGTCAAATTTGACGCACCCAATTCTGCTTTCACTGCGTGAGTACTACATAGTTACGCCTGTAAGACAACTCTCCTTTAGCATTTACCCTCAAAGGACGTGATATGCTGTGTGAGGCACATGAAACCAAAGCAAATAACAGATAACTGAAAAAACAAGGCCACAGTGGTAATACTTAGTTCAATACAAAATCTATATATACGTAAACTAGAATTCGTCGGCTGGTGACACCATTAGGGCACGTTATGATCTTTTTCACAAAAGAAATCAATCCGTGACGATTTTCACGATGGATAAAACTACCACCCCTTTCCTGAATGCACATCACAAATTAAATATGTAATATGAGCGAATTCACAGAGAAATCAGACGTCAACCGCAAAACCGCTGGCCTGCGAGTGGCTCAACAAGAAATCCCCGAGGCAATGTATTATGCTAACGGTAGTTTGAGCGATAATTCAGTTCAATTAGAAGTTGATGAATAAGACGTAATTTTAAAGAACAAAACCCCATCTTTTTAAAATATCAAAATATTAACCCCTTTCTGAGCTACTTTTTGAGAAATTTTCCTAAAAATACAAGCTGTTTTACATGGGATAGATTACGGCTGTGCGCTCCAGAGGGAGAATATTAAAAAAAATAGTAACTTCTAGTACTTATATTTCGTCAAAAAACTGTGTATAGTTCTCATGTTTTCTCAACTATTAAAAAAACTTAATCAATTACTCACCGAAGTAATTTTTACAGAGTCGCAAAAAAAACCTGCTGTTTTGAAGGGTTTTCAGCCGTACGGCGGGAAAAAATGAGTCAAGTTAGAGACTTATGTAGCTTTATTTACTTAATTACTGAGAATTTTGGTCAGATATAACTATATCTTTGCACCATTAATACTACAATATTTATTTCATACTCCTTAAAGATGCGGAAATAAAAAAATGAATATGGTCTCCATTATGACTAGGGAACTACGGCAGGAGATGAAGGGACACCAGACGTCAAATACATTTAAAAATAAAAAGTGATGACTCAGAATGTAATTAATTTCATCTTAACTGTTTCGGTGATTGTAGAAGTTCCTATGCAAATAAGGAAAGAAATAATACAGAGGAACAAATGATACTATAGGGAACCAAACTCATCGGCTCCCGTTTCAAAAATCAGATTCAGAGAGCATCCCCCTACTGCCCTCGTCACTTAAGAACGAGAACACGCCGTCCAACTCAAGCATGTAAATCAACACGTGAGAGAGATCCTCCTCCAAGAATGAGAAAACGCTCAAATGTCTTTTTCACGGGAAGCAAAGCGGCCGCCGATGCCAGAGACGACTGAGAACCCGGTCGAGACTTCCGGAGAGATAGGAAGGGGGGGAGATAAAAAGACATAAAAGAGTTCCGTGAGAGAAGGAAGCGGGAACACCGTGCACCATTCACGCCACCATACAATGGCACCACCTCGGTGGAAACACGATTCCCAACCAAAGGAGCTCTCGGGTCGTTCTATCTCGACTATCGAAATCCGCATTGCCCCCTCCGCACCCACCACTATGAGGGCCTCCACGGATTTTTTTAAGACGCCCTGGGGGATATTCTGTAAGTTCTCGGAATTTCCGAGCCTCGAGAAAGTGACGAAATTAGTACGTCACAGCCTCTAAAATTTCGAATGGGACCATTCAAAAGTTGATGTTATTCGGGGGAAGTGACGTCACATTCACGGATTTCCCGAGGTTCGACCATGTCGAATCCTTACTGAATACGGCCCCTGAAGGCTATTCTGTATGTTCTCGGAATTTCCAGAGCCTCGAAAGTGATGAAATATTGATGTCACACCCACAAAAATCTCAAATACGCCCATTCAAAAGTTTACATTAAATATGTCGAGGGCTTTGACGTCACATCACTGATTTTCCAAGGATCGATCATGTCGAGTCCTCACTGAATAAGACCCCTGAGACGTCGCCAGCGATATCTTCGACACGACAACATTCGGTCCCTGAATTTCTCCCTCCCTCTCTGTAAGCCCAGCACAATTCACACCCAACCGCGCAAACACAAGCCAACCTCCCCCACCAAGGGTTAGTATGTACAACTCTTTTCACGAACAAACATTATTTGCGTGACTAATTCACGCATTCATTGAAAATAAAAATACGTAAGCGAGGATTGATGAGGATCCTGATACGGAGCGTGTGACAACATGGTGGCAACATTTGAAACCTGGGGAGGGGAGAGAATGGAAGATTATCGGATACGTTCAAGATATGTGCGTGAATGGAGGATGTATTAGGAGTGTAGAAGGCATAACTGCAGACGAAGATTAGTAAAAATTCACAAAAAAAACCACACACCCTTTGACTTACCTTCCATAATTAATCGTCGATGTTTTACTCTAACGTCTGTTGCTCAAGGTAAAATTTTCGGTAAAACGTTTTATAAAATCGACTAATTTTATAAAAATGAGCTTGCTAACAATAAAACCGTTTTATAAAACCCGGTTTTATAAAACGTTTTACGGAATAGGACAGGTTCTATTTCCATTGAACCGTTTTATACAACAACCAATGAGATTTCCCACTCATCGCGTTGATAATCTCGTACCCATGGGAACCCAAAGAAGGAAAAAGTAAAAAAACATGTAAACATGTAACATGTAACATAAA
This sequence comes from Pyrrhosoma nymphula, assembly GCA_963573305.1. NCBI lineage: Eukaryota > Metazoa > Arthropoda > Insecta > Odonata > Coenagrionidae > Pyrrhosoma > Pyrrhosoma nymphula. The sequence goes on from OY754333.1 coordinate 145,858,518, forward strand.
GTAAGTAAATAAGCAATTCGCAGAGTTGTCTATCAGTCATACAGAAAAAAGGGCATTTCTCACTTCACTTGTTCTCAAAGCGTCTCATAGATGTCAGGACATTGCGGTTTTATGAACAGTTTGACCGTGAGCAAGCTAGTACGTTTTACGTACGATTCATAAAACTTTCAATAAAAATTTTTATAAAACTGTTTTATGGAAAATTTTACCGTGAGCAACAGGAATAAGGAATATTTTTTCAAATTGAGAATAAAGATCTAATGTGGACGATAAACTCCGTGAACACGATTACCCAGAAATAAAAGCAAAAATACAGAACACCGGGTGATAAAGGTAAGCTATGATAAAAGGAACTAAAAATTGTCATTATAACTAGGGGAAGCGACAGCACGAAAAACAGGGACGGTATTGTTGCCGAAGAAGCGCGAGGGTTTTCTTATAATGGGAGATTTTAAGGGGCGACGATAGACGCACGAGATCGGGTGAACTATTAACTCCACCTGATTAATTATTGACTATTATATTAATTGATTATTAACTCCCCATTATACGAAAGCTTTCCATTAAAACATTCACATGGAGCAAGCTCATTTTCACTTATTATCCAATGACACAACACATACGCCAAGTTCTTCCTCAGCGGAGGCGTGTTTCGGTTTAGTGCCAATAAAGCTACCATTGAAGGCCGACAGAGCTTCTTTTAGCATCCACCAGCTGGAAACATTTCTTTGGAAAATGGGAATTGATCTAAAATGTTAACTCTTTTGATATAAAAACTACAAATCAATTAAGAGGATCGCACCCAATTTACGATTGACTCTTCAATTAAAGACTCAGATGAGAGACATTGCTTGCGATTGAAGGTAATCACCCATGCAACAAAAATGACCTAAATTTCCTCGCAAATCCCCACAAATGTCAAATAGTCGATTTTCAAATTTTGGTGTGCCGATAATATTAATACTTAGCAAACAAAAGGCTAATACGGAAAATAGGGTATTGAGAGTATATTAAAGGCAACTCGAAAGCACAATGCTACAAAATCACAAGCAAATGAGACCACGTAGCAAAAAGCAGCTCGTATAAGTTAAGGTAGTTTGAGCGAAAAATAATTTCTAGAATTTGATGAATTTCGCCTCATTTTAAAGAAAAAAACTCATCTTTTCAATGATATCAAAATATCAACCGCTTGCCGAACTACTTTTCGAGCTATTTGCCTTCAAATATAAGCTGTTTTACATGGGATAGATTACGGCTGTGCGCTCCAGAGGGAGAATATTAAAAAAATTAGGAATTTATAGCACATAGATTTCGTCAAAAAAATAACGGAGTGTAGATTATATATTTTCTCAACTACTTATAAAAAATAATCTATTACTCACCACAGTAATTTTTAAAGAATCGCAAAAAACCTGTTGTTTTGAAGGGTTTCCATCCGTACGGCGTGAAAAAATGAGTCAAGTTAGAGACTTATGTAGCTTAATTTACTTAATTACTGAGAATTTAGTCATATATAACTATGTATTTGCGCCATTAATATTACAATATTTATTTCCTACTTCTTACAGACGCTGAAATAAAAAATTAAATTTGAATATGGTCTCCATTATGACTAGGGAACTATCTCGCTCAAAACCACCTTAAAACCACGCCAAACTGTCACAACGGTAAAGTGCTAAATTAAAGAAGCTGATGTCGACCGTACCCACGCCGCAACACGTGAGCAAAAAGTGGAACTTCAAAGGAATTTCCTCTCTTTCTCTCTCTCGAGTGAAAAACTGGAGGCAAGAAAGAAAAGAGCTGCCGGAATATAATACAGTTAAGCGGGGTCGAATACACTTCCCGCGGTCGCAAGACTTTCCCACAACCGACCTTGATGAAGGTGATTCATTCAAAATGATGCCTTCTCCCCCCATCCAGCCTCGAATGCATGCGAAACACTATCATCCCAGCACGCAATTCCTGGGGCTTCTCTCTCCCATTGAAAGATAAAAAGACTTGAAAAAATTCCTCCTTTCTGAGCCTCCCACGATGAATGAATGGCCTTACGATTTGAGGCTCAATCTTGGGAGCTTTCTATCGCAAACACAATGCTTATTTCCATGCCATCCATGGAACACACATCCATTGTGATCGAGGATATCGCTGATTATGCTAATATTGCCAATATTTCTTCTAAAACTGTCAGCGGCTGCGTATGATGAATCAATGAACAACTAACAACAGAGTTTGGTCAACTCTCATGCCTACAACTTATAAGGCATTACCATATGCACACCTGACACACTGGGGAAGGCCAATATTTAGATATCCATCGATTGTCTACATTCAAGAGAGATACTTAAACTTTATTAACGGACAGTTATTATCCGTGAAAACTATAGAGTAATCTGAACATGTTTAAAGTAAAACTTAGTACAATTCCACGATATGATTTATTTTACCGATCCATTTCAACGTCTGAGCGTCATTGTCAAGGTATACTTGTAGACCTTGTATGCATGTAAGGTATACATGTATAACATGTATACATGTATACCTTGACAATGACGCTAAGACGTTGAAATCGATCGGTAAAATAAATCATATCGTGGAATTGTACAAAGTTTTACATTAAACATGTTCAGTGCAACTAAATTCCACCAAGTATCGCCTGCCTCCATCGATATTATACAATAATCGATAGCTAAAAGAAATAACAATTCAAATCACTGACGCCACAATTAAAAAACGAGTATCTTCAAGTGCATACTATGTTTTACCATAGCTAGGAAGCCGTGTTAAAACGTATCTATTTAAATCAGCAAGGGATAGGGATCCTTATACGTATTTTTAAGTAATAAACGCTTAAAATATTTACTGGAACTACAGGAACCTTTACGGGGACTACGTGAACATATTCAAAAGGCTTCACCTTGAGCAGAATCGTTAGGCATTGTCGAGTCAAACGCATTCCACGCAATGAAATAGTGACATACACGTAACGAAATCATCTACGGCTTAATGACTCTGACGGAAGACAGGCAATGAAAAGATTAAAAAAAACGGTAAATATATACCTTTCTTCACTCCGTGGCTCTCACGGTTTAAAATTGCAATTCACGTCGTTAATTAGCCCCGATTAAAACTGCATGAAGAAAGATTGTGGGTGTGATTGTCCTTATTCACTTCATTTACGTCATTCACTCTTGAGACCATAACGACATGTTAGTCACACATTTATCAACATGAGCCTAGTTGGCGTAACAAGGCGAATTACACTCGCACACTTGTGAAAAAGGAAAGCGAGATAAATTCCCAGGGCCACCTGCGGACTGCCTATTTAAGTTCCAGCACCAACATAATCCTCCAACGCTTTCAACCAAAAGGTCAAACATTTTACCAAGCACTACATAATAGTACTGACATTTAATGTCTCCTACAGCACTTCGATTTTAACCACACTTTAAAAAATCTGCACTCCATAACCCCAATCAATCACAAAGGAAACGCCGCATTTATTATGAAATCCAAGAAATTAAATGGAGATAGTTGCACAATCGCCAAAACAGAAATTAATATGGCATATGCGCAAGATGGCAACTTTCGCAGTTTCACGCATTCTTCGTCCAAAGCGCGAGGAGCCGAAAACTACAACCTCAACCTTAAATCGCTCGACACTAAGAAAGGGTCCAAAACTTACTTTTAAAAGCAATCGACAAAGAAAAAAAATTAACGTTCAATACTCGTCTGACCGCAAACTTGACACATGCAATGACCTCAAAATGCAAGGCCGGTGATGTGTGCCAATTGTACTGGCAAGAACACTTTCGCAGTTTTTAAGATACGATTCGTCGTTAAGAGTTTATTTCCATCTGCACACGTTTTTTAAAGACTTAAAATTTGCGTCCGAGACCAGGGTATTTACCGTAGTTTCGCTCAAGGAGGAGTTGGGGATTTAGTGTACGGGGACCAACATCCCCTTCAACGGGGGCATGTATCTGCTGGATGCAGAGGGCTGCTTCGTAGACGTGCAATAAATAGTAGAGGGAAGGTCGAGACAGGGTGGAAAAGGGAGGGGGGGGATGGGGGGGGGGCAGAGGAGAGGGGGGGAGGGAAGGAGGGAGGGGGCGTCGTGGAGCATAATTACCGCGGAGGGGAAGGCATGGCAACGATTAGGTGGCAGCACCTGCGGTTGACGACAAATGTGGACCTAGATCACCGTGACTGTTGAACACCCGGTCACTTGTCTTTTGCGACTGCAGGCATCTCTCCGGCCCGAGATTTTGTAAGGGGAGTAATATGATATGATAATCTACAGTGAATATTACGGCATTGGATAAACCGATAACTTGAAGATTGTCCACTAAATAGGACGCATATTGACTTAATATAGGAAATAATTGGACTTTCCCGCCGCCGCCGATTCCAGTGTTTCTTTAGTTGACTAGATAGCTTAGTGGTCACAGCATCCGGCGCGACATCGGAAGGTCCGTGGTTCAATTACCGGTCTAGTCGAATTTTTTTCACTGTGAATCGGCATCTTCACACCACCATTGGACTTCACAATTTTGTGTGTTTCCTATCCTCTTTCTTTCACCCTTTGTTTGAACGAAATTATTTATTATTTACGCCTGTGAGCGGTTTGAGTGAATGAATGAATTTTGTATATATATATATATCTGACCACTAAGCTATCTAGTCTTGTAAGAAACACTGGAATAGGCGGGGGGTTTATATGAATCAAACACCCCCAAGAGTAGCCCGTAAAGTTCACCGAGAGATGGCGACAGAGCGTTTTCACTCACCGGCAGAGAAGGAATTACGTTCACAGAAGAGGAAAGGAAAGCTTGACTCAGGCACACAGACAGTGGTAAAGATACAGAACAGGCGTTTAGGGGCACGCAGAGCCCAAGAAGTAGTTTCACTGTGAATCGGGAATCGAATAAATAAATATAAAAATATATATATATATATATATATATATATATATATATATATATATATATATATATATACTTGTGCTTACTAACACAACATCACTACTAACACTTCACACCGGTCGATTTGTCCGGCATAATTTTATTTTGTTCTCTGCATGAAGTAGAACCTCGCAGCATTCATAATTTAACACTATCAGTAATATTAACCACTAGATGTGTGTATAGCATTGTTCTGCATGTTTGCATGTTCATTTACGTATCACTCTCCCAGTTTCCGGTTGGACTGCGCAGTTCTCAGAACTGCTTTTGGCCTGCGCCTAGCGCCAGGGGGAGCGTGCGAGGTTCTGATTTGTGCTGGAACGAGTGCTGCATGCCTGGTGTGGAATCACCCCGTGCCACACACCCTAGTGGTGGCTTGCACGGTACATCGTAGATGTAGATATTGTTACGAAGGGAAATAAAATGTAATGGGAAGACAGAAAAAACTAGGATGGGACAATGGAAACTAAGAGAGGAAAAAACAAAGCACTTCTTAGTAAAACGAGACATTCAAGTTAGCTATGGGCAATTAAAACGGGATAAATCATTCAACCTACAAAAAATTTCGTAAAATCAATCATCCATAAAATTATCCAAAAATGACGACAAGCGAATTTACAACGACGTCACCGTTTTTTATTTTAAAAATTCGGCATTTAGGGACTCAAGTCTATTTAACTGGTATTTAATCTTTTATGCAGGAATGATTAGGGAATTTATAAAACTGCAATTTCAAAAAGCTATTATATCCTTCGAGACCATGGTTTCTTAGCTAAGCAGCACCATCAGGTTTTTGCTGCATTGCGACCAAACCATGGTCACCAGATCATGTTTCTTTGCTGCGATACCGTGGTCGTGAATGACATAATAAATAATGAAAATTACAGAATTATAAAGTTATCTTTCCTTTCTACGATGAAAATTTCCAATCAAATTACACCCGAGACTGTCAACTACTAAACGTAAGAGCCGCTCTGCTTCGGAAATAGAAGAAAATGTGTTTTTTTTACATCAGAAAGGAGGAGTTCAAAGGCCCCCAAGGAGAGAAAACAAATCTGACGAGCCAAGCAATGGACAGTCCTTCCTCATCCCAATCCGGATTTTGGAATTTTAAGCTGAAAAAAACATCGCCGTGGGACTAGTTTGGAATTTTGACCGCTGATCGGAGGAGATCGGCTGGGAGGGGTCGCAGGTCTAAATAGGTTAACAACCCTGGCGCGGACGAATAAAACGAATGGGAAAGTGACCGTAGGCGGTGGAAAAAGTTGCCTAGCCGCACAAACATAGGCAGGACGTGGCTTCTATGGAGGAAGTGTCGCTGGAGGCTGGCATGGCGTGATGTGGGTCTACGACGAAAGGGAGAAGAATCAGGAGTGCATCACGCAGTGCTAAATTCTATTGCAACGAATTCTTGAAAACAATAAAAATATCAGAACTGTGGGCTACATACATACAGCATATTTGCCATCACATAGCCAGTGAAATTACTGATATCAAGATCATCGTTGACTAATTACGTGTCTGTTCCCAAGGCGAACAAGTATCTGCCGACCGATGATATTTCCTTGACACAGGTAACGCAATCTTTAATATTCAACAACGTAATACACCAAAGCTCAGCGCAATAGAAAGATCAACTCTTTTTACGCTTCAAACACATCGCTGATCATACTAATCTACGATTTAGGCATAAAGCATTCGCTTTGCGTTGAGCGCTGCATCCAGTCACTTGCGATAAGGACTGACATGAGGTCATCCTCAAGTCAGTGACAAACTGAAAAATTCGCTGGGTTTCCACATCATTGCCCCTCTCAGAGAAAACGACAAAAAGCATTGAGAAATGTAGCCGTTCATATTCAATGAATAATCGTTTGGGCTGTTATACAATGGCACGTCGAGTGCGCTTTGAATATTGGAAAATATTATCGCGACTTTCACCAGGGCAATTAGAATTTCGTTGAAAATAAAAACTGCGAAATTTACACTAGCAATAAGTTAAAATTGATTATTCTAAAATGGGTGAAATCGTGTATATTTAGGTCTATAATTAATCTAAATGACCCGATCTCGGGTTTAAATATACCAAGATTAAAACGATCTTCGTTCGCAACCTGCCTTTCCCAAAATATGGGTGGAAGGCGGGGCGCAATTAACCAAGATGTCGACAAAAGTACGCGTGTTCTAATGAACCAAGCAGAAGTGAGTGTTTATTCGTCGAATTGTCGGAGCTGAACTTGGAATCGAAATTCAAGGTCAGAATCGGAGGTGAGGAAAATAAATTCCACGATGACGCTCAATCTTTGATACGAATGACGAACCAAAAAATGAAACGATGGTGACAAGGAAATACCACACTAATATCGCTCAAAACTCAACGTAATATGACACGAATCTATCTACATCTACAAAATACCCTGCAAGCCAACTCAGGGGTGTGAGTCAGGGGGTGAGTATTCACCAACATTCATTACACTATACCCTAAAGTTATGCAACTACGACTAATTATGCATTAGCAAAAATCGCTAATGCTTGTCACGAGACGAAGCCTCACAAGCATGCACTACTACACTACAGATATTATCACAATGGAGAGGGACCGTTTATATATATGTATTTTGCAACTACACAAATGGACAGAGATTCAAGACTTGTGTAGAAAACATGCACGGCGTGCTGCTAGTACTAGGTAACAGAAAAGGATTCAAGTATTACGGAGTACTATTACTACTAACAGATACTCTACCTAACGACAAACCTAGATAAAAGTCTCATTGGCAGCTGTTATGGTCCCTTATCGTTCGTGGGAAAAATTAAATTTTAAATCTATCCGTTCTGCAGTCTAGTTCCCTAATTTTATTCTCATGATCTGATCTATTGAATGTAACTAGAGGGAAAATAGGCTATTTCTTTTAAGCTCAACACCCCGAGAGATTTAATCTACTTAATTTCCACTTCCTCCGGAAGATATACATTGCAGGCTATCATTGCATCATCACCCGACAAGCCGACCATCAATTGCACTCTCATTATCTCCTACACTAGTAGATATTCTGCGGTTTCTGATACAAAATAGTAAGGCATAGTCAACGCCGATAAAGGAAAGAAAGGCGATTGAGAAATTGGAGGAAGTGTACATGCGAGTTTGAATGGGGAGCAGTTTTGCTTAAAAGGGGGATAAATGTCGCTATGAAGCACAGGATGTGCCTTTTGCATCGTTAAGGTTCTGATAGAAGTGAAAAGGGCAGATAAAAATCTAACGCATGAGATTTAAATCCTGAATTCTACAAGAAAAAAACATTTAAAATTGAAAAGAAGCAGCAATGTAAATGGAAAGAAGTGAAATTAAGGAAGGTACAAAAGAACACGCAGGCAAAGCTATGAATAACTATGAACTCGATATTCTCAGGCGTAACATTGTGAAAATCCATATTGACTGAATCAAAAGATATCTTTAAGACCTTTCCTAAGACCGAGAGAGGAATTACACAGAGCTAAAAACTACTCCAGGGTGCACACTAAGAGCTTGTGTGTTTAAGTCATGAGTTTCACAATGAGTACATTATTTTTAAATGTATTCAACTTCATTTCTTATGTTATATTCTTGACCGTTGCTACCAGGCCAATAGCCTAATTATAACGATCTACTTAATAAATTAATGCCAACTTTGTAAATTCCACAGTGAATTTCGTATGACACGACCGGTTACATAGCATAGGCGACATCTTCAGGTCTGACCTAAAGATGTCGCCTCTGCCATGAAACCGGGCGTATTAAATAATATTCATTGTGAAATTCACAAAGTTTGTAATGATTCTGTCAATATGAATAAGTACACTACTCGGGTTATTAACAACTAAGATCACGAAACCAAAAAAAGGCAACTCCATTCAATCCCTACAAAAGACCACATGAACATAGCTCGACCACACATTTCCAGCAGAAACAGTTCACAACACTAACATCATCAATAGTTTTAGAAACATGCTTTCTAATAAACGTCAAAAGCTCCAAATCGGTGACTCAATTTCGACAGCGGGGATTCCCGTCCCAACACAAACGATGGATTATCAAAACGCGAGTGAAGAGATCGAAGCGACAATTTACATACGCGCGCAGCAAAAAGGTTTCCAATTCCAGTGCCTACATATTCCAAGAATAACCTGGTGATCACACGAACGCGGTTTCACTTTCTTTCTCAAGAGGCGACACCCCGCCACGCCGGTGACTGGACGAGACTCTCAGACCGAAGAGGAAGGGAATGAGATCTCGCCTTTCGGCCGAACGAGTATATAAGGGAAGGAAGATCCTCCCTAACGTGGTTGGAGCAACTTTTGTTTTTGTACCTATACTATCTGAATTACCCGGCTTTGGTCAGGATCACATTTCCTTCACAACTCATCATATAAGAGGAGAGGGGCTTAGTTAGTTAGTACGAGTAGTTGTCAAAACAGGCTACAGCGCAATTAATTATTTTATTTATTTAAATAATTTGCTAACAGCGCTGTTCTTAGACAAATACGATGCGTAAAAGAAAATCGATTTAAAAAATGAGAGACTTCATTCCTTCGGGTATATGATAAAATAAATTTGAACTCTCTATCTTGAATCAAAATAGTTTTAAAAATCAAAATAATAAACCACTGCACTAAACCCAATGCTTAGCAATCCTAATCAGCTTAACTAAGCAAAATGAATTGTATATGCGTTAAATACCAACATCTGGTCGTCAAGGAAATATTCTATTGTTGATTTCAGAGAAAAATGCGCGTTTTTGCAACTAAAAACGCGATTTACAGACAAATACGAATTGGAAAAGATAATTGCATGAAAGAATTATAAACTTCATTCTCTCAGCCATTTGATAAATAAATTTCCAACCCTCTGCCTTGAGCGAAAGTAATTTTAAAAAGGAAAAATTGAAATCACTGCACAAAACCCAATACAATAGCGTATACCACCTTTTATGGCCCCCACCTGAGATCTTTTTCAAATAGATTATAATATTCCTCCTGTCTTAAACTATTAGTCTGCAAAATTTCACCGCGATCGGAGTATAATTGTAGATTTGCACAAAAGACAGACAAACAAACATTTTTATAAACATAGATTTGCGTGAAACTTAGCATGTGTCCTTATTTGTGATATCTGTAGATAATAGTGAAAATAATTCCACGCTACCGATTTGGTTCCTCGGCAATTCAATAAACATAACAGTGTCAGACTGGAAGTTGTCGATGTTCATGATGAATAAAACACTAGAATATGCCACAGTGCATATTCACATTTGTATATGCCACAGTGCATATTATATGTGGCACGTGAATATTCCACAGAGGTGTGAAAGGCGTCGTGCCATTCAATAAATCTGTGGAAGATTACTAGGTGTTTCATTCATTATGAATATTGGCAATTCAATGCCATTTTAACACGTAACTTCATGACGCACGGCATATATTTTTTGTAGAGATTTTCTCCGAAACGCGAAATAATACTGAAATGGTTGGTAACAAATATCAAGGCATCACACAGAGTAAAAAAACGTCTTAAGATGTAATTTTCGCTTAACTTTAGAATCCAGTTCCGTAAACCAAAAGCATAACAATGCTTTATTTAAGGCGAAATTTTTAAAACAATTCTTCGCATCGTTTACATCTCTGCATGAATGGTGATTTTATTTCATTGAACAGATGTACAGAAGTACGTAGATATGTGGTCCAAGAACTTTTTTTCGAATTACTTGAAAAGTTTTTTTAATATGCACTCAATGACTCACAATTACCGCTGCAGCCACCTTAAAACGAGACCGCAAGATTCGTCACCGCAGGACAAGGAAAAAGGTGACATATTCCACTCGTGACGCGTGATTCCCGTTTCCCCGAGAGACGCAACGAGAGATCGCGATCGCCGAGCGAATGTCAGCGACCGCGGAAAACAAGAGACGACGCCCACGCGACAGACGCGATGCGAAGCCCATAATCGCCGCGGAGCAGTCATAAAGAATGTCTCGGAATGAAAAAAGAGGAAAAAAAACAATAGCGAATGCGAGTCGTCCTCTCCTCCTCCTGTTTCACGCACACTCTCGAAACACTGATAACGATCGACTCCGGCGGAGAATCGATTTAAAAAAAAAGTCGGAATCAAAGAGTCACGCCCACCGCCGCCGGCGTGACCAAGATTTTTAAACGTTGCTCTTAATAGTAAGCAAGCGAGGTGCAACACAGTATTGAATCATTGCTAACCTTATTTTTATCATTTAATGTATTTATTTAGCACGTAAAAATAAACTCATATTTTAATTTCTTGAGATTTGTTCAATTAAAATTCCTTTATTCCACTGTCAACGTTTCGGAAAATTCATTGCCATATCCTCAGGGCTGTAAAATTTTAATTACACTAACATGACATCAACCATTCCAATGTACAGGATTGACCAAACCTCAATACATTAAAAGAATACCTTATTTTTATCGTATGGCGTTTAAAATCAGATGAAGCTAATTATGTGTTGAGCTAACATTGAAGACTAAGTGAACAGTCATGAAAGTTAAGGTGCTTAAGTGAAGGAAAGAGCAATATACCGTTCAAAATAGACTAAGTAATCAAAACAAAATTCAAAAATGATCAAATTTTAACACTAACTATCGCCTCTTAACTTCTCTATAAAATAAATCATGATGAGAATATGCGGGTTAACTAAGACAAAAATTGGTTTAATTTACCGGACAGTGGGCAATGACATAGATGTTAAATTACTCATAATACAATGCAAGCATTAGGGAACCACAGGAAATAATAAGACAAGAGTTAATTAAATAATAAGATAATGTTCAAAGATAATCCGCCTGGCTGGTGAAACACTTCTACACCTACATTATACCCTACAAGCCACTTCAGGGGTGTGTGGCAGGGGGTGAGTATTCACCAACATGAATTACACTATACCCTAAAGTTAGTGTAACTACGACTAATTATGCATTGGCATAAATCGCTAATGCTTGTCACGAGACGAAGCCTCACAAGCATGCACTACACTACAGATATTATCACAATGGAGAGGGACCATTAATATATATGTATTTTGCAGCTACACAACTAGACAGAGACTCAAGATTATGTAGAAAACATGCACGGCGTGCTGTTAGTATGTACTTGGTAACAGATAAGGATACTACACTACAGATATTATCACAATGGAGAGGGATCGTATATGTATATATATATATATATATATATATATATATATATATATATATATCGTTCACTCACTCACACACCGCCTTTTAGGCGAATAAATATATAATAATTTGAACAGAAGGTGAAAGAAAGAGATAGGAAACATGTAACTAAAATTGGACCAAGACACTGGTGATTTGGAAGATGGTACAGCCGAGAAATCAGAGGGTAAAAATGTGCCGTGACCGGGACTCGAACCCGGAACCTCCCGATTTCGCGCCGAGTGCTCTGCCAGTTCCGGGTTCGAGTCCCGGTCACGGCACATTTTTACCCTCTGATTTCTCGGCTGTACCATCTTCCAAATCACCAGTGTCTTGGTCCAATTTTAGTTACATGTTTCCTATCTCTTTCTTTCGCCTTCTGTTCAAATTATTATATATATATATATATATATATATATATATATATATATATATATATGTGTATGTATTTTTCAACTACACAAATGACTTAATGAGAAGGAGGAAAGAGCAACTTGAGTCCTTGGTGGAAAAAAGAGATCGTCCAAAAACGAAGTAAGCTAGCGTACTTCAAGAAATTTAAAGGAGACACAACACCGTTAGTTTTGACATGGAAGAGTTGTTCATTATGCTCCCTCTCATTCTCAGACAGAATACGTGAGACATACACACACTGGACAAATAATTCTTTTTTTCCGCACTTTTTCCGGCAACAACAGAACTACAGCACGTAACTCAAAGTAAATGCAATATAACTGCATAATGCACTAAACACTTCCAACCGTTAACAACAGCAAACATATAGCTTGAATCTCAGCGCTCTAGCGGCACGCTAGATGTGAACAATGCAGGTTCAGACGAAAAAAAAAAGATCATGAACACAATATTTTGAAAGATACCAGCTCATTGCGAAAATTTCGCATTAATTATTCTCCGCGAATATAAAGCGATCAGAATGGCTGTCATTGAGACTGGACATATGAGCTCTTCGTATTAAAGTAGGGCATATTATGTAAGTTCCAAACCGATTTATTCTCTGACGACGTTGATAACATTTTACGAAATCCCACATACTACGGTAGATCAGATAATGAGAATAAAATTAGGGAACTAGACTGCAGAACGGACAGATTTAAAATTCATTTTTCCTGCGAACAATAAAAGACCATAACACATGACAATGCGATTTTTAACTAGGTTTGTCAATAGGTAGTATAGTTAGTTAGTTGATTTACTCCCTAATACTAGTATGCTCATCTGCTACCGAGTACTAACAGAGCGCCGTGCATTTTTTCTAAATAGGTCTTGAGTATCTGTCCATTTGTGTGGTTGCAATATACATTAACGGTCTCTCCCCATTGGTACATCTACATCTACAAAATACCCTGCAAGCCACCTCAGGGGTGTGTGGCAGGGGGTGAGTAATCGCCAACATGCATTACACTATACCCTAGGGTTCGTGTAACTACGACTAATTATGCATTAGCATAAATTGCTAATGCTTGTAGCATGTCTGTAGTGTAGTGCACGCCTGTGAGGCTTCGCCTCGTGACAAGCATTAGCGATTTATACTAATGCATAATTAGCCGTAGTTACACAAACTTTAGGGTGTAGTGTAAAGCTTGTTACTGACTACTCATCCCCTGCCACACACCCTTGAGCTGGCTTGCAGAGTATTTTGTAGATGTAGATGAGCCTATTTAGTAATAGCAACGTATTTAACCTTTCCATTATGACAACTATAATTAATAACACGTCAAAACTAAACATGCGTTACATTTCAAAATTCAAATTTTATTTGCAGGTGTGTATTCGCTAACCCCATCGATAACAACTAAAAGGCGATGTATTTTCAATAACTTTCGCGGCATGTAACACTGTAAAAGTTTTAATCGCAGGTAAGTCCTAAGACATAGATGTAAGGAACTTACCGACTCTTATGCAACAGCCACCTAAGATGCATACAATGTTCACACCTCAAACAGTTCCCGAAATGATAAAAAAAACCTTCCGCACGGAACACGAGCATTACTGAAATAGAACAATTTCAAGCACCCGTGATTCACCGTCCATACAGCTTTCATCATATATAAAGTAGATCACCAAAAATCTACATCATAAACGTAGTATCGGCAATAAATCATCCCATTCTACCCTTATTTATATAGTGCATATACCGCTTAATGAAAAATTCCGACAATCTGAATATAATCGTTCTTCATAGAAGCAAAACGCTGAACGTTGGCGCACTGTGAACTTTCCTTCCTCTCTAGCGACTCATTCTACATTGATATAATTTCTTAGGACTCGGTAATTGTGCTCTCGTCTTAAGAGACTCATTCAAGGCCGCAACGTAAAAAGATGGACACGGAAACTCTCTCTGGACCACACTGCCAATGGATGAGCAACAGTTCTACTCCCGAAGCGTGAACTCCACGCCCCGCCGAAGCACATCAACCCCCTATGAGTACACACACACACGCAATTCAAGCTAGCCAACGTGATCGACAGCAACGTGAACGCACAACACATTTCAGCGTAGAATAAATGACTAACAATACGACTGAAACTGAACTTAAACGAAGGAATCGTTTTGAATAATGAAGAAATTCTAGAGAAAATTCACACGAAGAATAAAGGATCGAAGGGGAACGGTCAACTGATTTACATATTAAGGAAACAACTCGAACCACCAACATAATTCTCAAAAACCTCTTTTATAAGAGGATTTTCGTGATTTAAACAACTGTTCACTAGCCTAATCTTCACTAAGGCGGCTAAATACCACTACGTTTATGATGGGCGATTCAACGAAAATATATCCTTCAAAGAGACTTGCTGAACTCTCCCTGAAAATACAACTTTTTTTTATAACCTTAATATAGTTCAACCAGGGACTTTGCATGGTGTTCCCTCGCAACGCAGTGATCAGCACACAGTCGCTTGGTGACGCAACGAAACTGATTTATAAGTATACAAATGTTTGTTAACGGCAATAAGATAGTTTCGATAGACTAATAGATAGAGTGGCTTCCCATATGACCGTCTAGATTTTCATGGGAAGGGTCGAAGGCCCTGCCTGCATCGACACGATGGAGACGACAACAATAACAACACCTTACACCTCCCCGTGTTTGGAGTAGTTGCAAGGGAGGGTGAGAAGGCAACACAATAACAAGGGGCATGCCGGGGAGGGGAACGTGCAGTTTACGGGGTGGGAGTGCCCACGGGGTCGGGCAGGTAACAACCGGCCCCTTAAAAAAATCGAGGGGGTGGGGGTTTAAAGGGACACAAGACGCAAAGCGCCCATCCCACCACCACCGAAGGAGGAGGAACAGGGGGAGCTTATTGAGAGGTTTATCCTTATTCCTTTTGGCACGGCTTCCGGGGCGTGGAAAACGATCAAAACCGCTTTCGAGCGACCGGAGGAAAATAAAACAACAGGAGCGCCTGCAGAAACCTTACTAAAGCCACAAGCGACGGAATATTGAATTGCAGCGCAAAAGATAAATTACCTGTGAGTACACAAATATTTTACTCAGGAAAATTCGATCTTGCAAACTATCTCAAATGGTCAAAAACGTTACTCGTGGCAACTAAAATAAAACCTATGCTAAATTGAATATACCGTCAGTTGAATAAGGCTCCTACATTTATGTTTTACTTCCTGAAGCAACAAATCAAGTGTGACAAGAATAATATACTTCGAATTTTCATCGAAAATTTAATTGTTTATTTTCCGGAAATTTTTTTCCTACGATTAAAGTGAATTAATTGAAAAAAAAAGTAGTCGAATATGTGACGGGAGAGAAGTCATAGCCATACCATTAGTGTCAGAAACATTCCACAAGTAAAACCCACAATACGCTGAGGGTATCTTTCACTAATACATTACGCCAGTACCCCTGAAATTGTAAGATTTGGTACTCACTTTGTAAACTTGGCCATAAGTCCCATTTCCGACAACTTCAATCAACTCGAAGATACCAGCAGGGTCCTGCAATAGGAAATATATATTTACTCTGCTTGCCCATCATTGAATGACATTGAAACGAAACGAAAAACAATGACACCGTGATAGTACAGAGTGCGAGAGTAATCTACTACAAGTCAATTCATCAAGTAAACCATGGAAATTGCGAGTTATGACTGAAAGTATATCAAAATATTTACAATAGCACAACCCTGATGCAGTAAACCTTAGCACTCTCTCAATAGTCAACATACGGAAACACTACGCTACACTACAAATAAACCCCTTACGCTGACCAACATCAATGAAATCACCAATTATTAAACAAAATAGATGGCAATAATCAAGGCTACATGGCAAGCCGAATGATTCATGTCACCTCGCTGCCCAAAGAAGTCCAAATCAAGTCGCGAAAATGCGAGGTAAGCTGCACAAAAGAAAGCTGCCACCATAAAATACGTGACAGTGAAGATAAACTCTCTCTTTCACTAAATTGATCCAACGATTGACTCACCTTTAGAGCGTTTAAATCAATGTCGTCCAAAGAGCAATTTACACTGGGGGCGAGATGTTGCGCCATCTTGTTTCCCGACTGAACAAAACACTGAAGAGCAGGCCGTTTTCACCTACTACACAAACGAACGTAAAACTAGAATAGGGAAAAGTATAGGGATTTTAAAAAGCCCTCTGCTTTTCCGCTACCTGGTTAAACAAAGCATTATCCACAGGTAAACACACAACAAATTACACGGGCGAGAGCAGACCCCGACTGACCAAATCCTCACAACGCTCGAAGCGTGACGTCATTCTTCGCTGAGCGACACAGTGGCGTACGATGGAAGTTCAAGTACTCCCCCTCGCCGAATAAACCGACTGGCACGACATCTAAAGGGCTTTCGAAAAAGGTTTTGCTCTCCTAGAAAGCACTAGCTGGCACTAGTTCAAATTCGAATTATGGCCAACCGCAGTGATCTTATTTAAATAATTGGAATAGTGGATGCATTTACGTGTTAATGACTGTTTAAAACAGTATTATTTTTTAAATAACGACTATCTTAACAATAAAGACATGCGATTTGTGCTTAGTGCCCCCTCATAAAAACAGTATTCTGTCTAGAGGTAGTATGTACCTATACCCCCAGGAAAATTTACTATAGAAAAACATTTTTTAGAGTAAAAAGTTAATAAAGAAAAACTAATGACTACACTTAAAGTTATCTTAAAGTGAATTGAAACAAAACTTTAGGGAGCACTAAGTTAACTTTAGAAAAACTTTAACTACCGTCTTTAGGTAACGTAAAGTTTTTCTAAAGTCAAAACTTAGTGCTCCCTAAAGTTTTGTTTCAATTCACTTAAAGATAACTTAAAATGCGGTCTTTAGTTAACTTATAGTTTTCATTTAGTACTTTTACCTGTAGTTAACTATTTTACCCTAACATTTTTCTTTCAAATTTACTTTTAAAATATTTTCATTTAGTTAGCTCATTTTTTTCTAAAGTTGTTTCAATTTAGTATATATGATAAATCAAAGTGAGATCTTCAGTTAACTTAAAGCTTAGTTTTAGTTTAGTAATATTTTTTCCGTAGTTAACACATAGTATATTTATTACAAAAGTTTTGCTTTATTTTACTTGATGATAACTTTGTAAGAAAACTATAAGTTACCTAACTAATTAAAATAACTCAATTATGTATATGAAGAGTATCAAACAAAATTTCTAGAAAAAAAGTTAACCACAGAAATAGTATCATTTAACTAAAAGTAAGCTATTTAGGGACATTTTGTAGTAAATTATTTCACTAATAAAACACTTAAGCGCATTTGTTTGCATTAAAAAAACTAAAGAAACAATTCTTTATCACCTAATAACTTTTTAACAACTTCACTGAAACTTTAAAGTTTCACATTGACTTTTGAAAAACTTTGTAATTATTTAATACACTTATCAAAAACTTTTCAGTTTATTCCTTAACTGTTGAAAAAATAAATGTCGCCAAATAAATTTTCAATAACTTCACTAAAACTTTGAAGTTGACCATCAACTTTAGGAAAAATATTAAGTTGCTTCTTTTACTCTTGGAAAATTTTCAGTTTTTTAGCTTACTAATATTTAGTTAATTACAAAAATCTATAGTAAATTTTCCTAAGGGATACAGTACAATTCGTTCTACACAGCAAATCAACTATATCAAACGTTAGTTGTTATGCAAAATATGGAATTAAACTTCCCCAATTAGCCTTATGGAATAATATATTGTAAGATATCACACAGTCAAAAAAATATCATTTGTTCTTGGATTTACTTTTGCATTGCAATTCATCTGAAATTGAAATTTTCTGGGAAGGAATGAAGGCTTGTTTATGGGCACAGATATTGTAGAATACAAAAATGTATTCTTCCCTACTTTATTGAAAGATAGTGAAAATTTGGTATGCAAGGATAAGTGTAGGCTTCATGCAATGGGTATGGTGTATCTATGAGAACTACTTTGTGTTAAAAAAAGGGAGGGATAAAATTATGAATGAGTGGGTTATGAAAGAATGTGGGGTTTATGCTCTGAAAATAGAAATATATGAACAGAGCGCTTGGTTGATTTGGCCATGCAGAAATAATGGCTGAGAGATGCTCTCACTCAATAGGTATTATTGGTATAATGCTTTAGATTGATTGTATGAAAATGTAGTGATGAAATATTATCACCAGACATACAGACAGAAAAACAAAAACTTTTCGTCTTCATTAAACACCAGATTAGAAGTTTGTTTTTTCTCCATCAAGAAACTCAAAGAACAACTTTTATTATAGTGGGTGGGATTTTGAAGACACTCGTTGAAATTCAGGGAATTTCATAACCACATACATACTTATAAATCACAATTCCCTCTCAGGGTTGGCACAGTCAAAAGATAAATTGACCGTAGGCTTATGAAAATGGATTTGGTTTATTTATTCATTCCATGAACTTCCTTATTGTTACTTACCTCTTTGACTTTTGTTGAATTCATAGGTACATGCTTTCTTGTATGTATAAGACTCTAAAAATTGTTCCACATAAGAGTCTTTATCACCACATTCTCCCATGACTTTCTCATTCTACCCCTCCTTATCACCCCATTCACACTTCTATCATAAATGTAATGGCATGTGGATAAGGGTGGTCTTAGTACGCAGCCTGCTCCAGGAGCACTTAATCATTTGGGACAGTATTTTTGGCATTTATACTTTTTCCAAGACTTTTCTGAGCGTAAACAATAACAAAAAATATATGATTGCAATTGAAAAATGTCATCCAAGGACCCTAATCCAATCAAATGAAATCATTGTTTGTTGGCAGCAACTGACCACCTTGGACACCTTAAATTGTAAAGATAGATACAGCATATTCACTTTTTAATATCATAAATATACCTACGCAGGAGAAAAAGGAGAAAAGGGAGAAAAATATCGAAAAAGAGATAGTAAGTGAAGTGAAGTACAGGAAAGTGAAATCGTAAATTTAAAAATAATATATTATTTCTCAGGAGTACAACAACATTTATGTGTAAGCAGCCATAATGAGGAAAATGCACCCACTCATGTAAATGGAATTGTAAATTGTGAGCCTTATTTTTATGGAACTTTTTTGTTTTTTTTCCATATGATTTGAATGACTTTCATTTATGCTTAAATAAATGTTTTGTCGTAGGTACCTACTTAACACATTCAATGCGTGCCCGATTTTCATGGAAGTCGTCAAAATCGGCTTTAAAAAATTTAAAGGGCTTCGGAATGGAACGACCACGTCAATTGACGTGCTCCGTAAGTCGACGTAACCAGGAGCACGTCTATTGACGTGCTCCGCATTGAATGTGTTATGGGCCAAGAGTGTTGTGTTTCATGTGACTATGCAGGTAGTCATGTGAGCTGTTGTATGTCATGTGAATATGGCGTGGAATATGGCAGTTGCCTATCATGTACATTAGGGTGGGCCGAAAAACACGAAAGTTTCCGAATCGAATCGTAATAGCACGGAAAAGTTGTTACTCGTCACCCTGATCACAAAGAAAGAAAAATTTTCGAAATCGGACCATGTCTTCCGGTCGCACATCTCGTTCGAAGTTTTGAAAAATCGTAAAAACATGACTTTTTTCGGAATTTTCTCTTTATGAGTTACAGTGATCGAATTGCGTTCAAAATTGGTATGTGGCCTCTTGTAAATGTCCTTTGTCTTTTAAGAAAGATATAATTCCCGTTCCCCCCTTCTTTTATGGGGGAGGGGAGGGACATGTATCGAAAAAATGAGTGCCCAATGCCGATACGGTAGGCCTACGCTTATTTTTGAAAATTGGTTTTTCTTTTGATTTCGTCCTTTCAAAATAGTTGTTTTGGCGAGAAAACAAATACATTTAAGGCTGGTTGATGTGCGACTACCCATAGCCATCCCTAAGGGGTCAAAGTGCAGGTGCACTAGAATAAGCGGATTTTGATGCCAGACACACGTCTTTACAGTAATTCGCTGATTGTAGAGCTCCGCAGGGGCGAAAAATTTCTTTGTGTTTTTTGACGAAATCTAGGAGTTACAAATTCCTAAACTCACTCTTGGGCGCACAGCGTTCCTTTCACTCTGAACAGACACCGAAAAGCTAATAACCTGATAGTTCTGCTATCTTATGAATGTGTTTTGGGTGAAGTGGTTTGATACAAAACTGCTAACTTAGTCTATAGTGATACGATGCATATTAAAGCATTGCTTTGTAATCATTTTGGTATCTCCTGTTATCCTTCCAAGATAATCATTTGAGCCCTGTGGGATGAGGTTAAATTATCAGCAGTCCTCCTATGTTTCTCTGCCTTGACATAGTGAATATATAGAATAAAAGAATCGCAGTCTCTTCTCTTTTGGCCAAAGAATTTCAGTGAGGTGTTTCCCTTGCAAGTGTGTGGCTTGCGTAGAAATCTATTTCAAGTGAAACAGTTTGTCTACACAATGGCGTGGATGCGGAGTGGAGCTGTGATTGACCTTGTTGTAAAAGAATCTGTGGAGCTTGAAGTATTATCAAAGCTTCCAACAGTACGTGAGGTACTGTGTGTGTTCTTTTATTACATGAGAAAAAATCATGACGTCCGGGACGCAGCTTGGATTGCAATGATAGAAGTTGTTGATCTGTGGAACAAAACTATCCCGTATTTCCCGTATCCAAGACATTCGGGTTATTGCAAAATTTGTGTCGCTTTATCAGGAATGGAGGCATCTCCATAAGAATACCTCCACTAATAAACCACCAAGTGCAGCCGCGATGGTTAAGAAAGAAATGTTTCAGAGTACGCTGGACTCTGTTTGACTTGAGCAAAAATGATACAATGGAACAGCTGAAAAAAAGGCAAATGATGCAACTAAAGAAGCAGAAAAAAGGCTTGGAAGGAATAAATACTTTTCTTGTGTGATCAACGCGGACCGAGGTTAGGAGTTATCGGGGGTGTACCTTTAAAGATGAAGAAGGATGATCAGAGGAGGGCAGTGAAGAAAAATTAATGTGAAACTCACCGAAGAAGACAAAACGCATGTTGCCACCGGTATTCTCAATAATGAAGGTTAAGAGGAGCCGCTGAAGAAGAGACAGGTGCAGTTGAGGGATGTTCCCAATATAACACTTGGTGACTTAGCCACAACTAGCTCCGTCAGATTTTTCCAAATACTAGGAATTAATCAAGCGTTTTTAGAGTACCCTGTGACTGAATGGGCTGAAAAAGAGGATTACAAAATGGAAAAGCAAATTGCTACTTACCTTAGAGTGGTTAATGATCATGCGGAGCGAGGCGTAAAACTTATTTGTCCGATTTCAACAGAACAATAACACAAACAGAGGACGCCTTTCAAGAATTGGTCATATCCGTAGATTGCTACCGGAAGTCCCTACCTGACATCAAAAAGTCAACATTAATTCATAAGTATGACACACCATCTACATCAAGAGACCGGAACTGAATTGTGTACTTACTCGTTGTATCTTCAAATATGTTAATTAAACACATCCAGGTTTACAGATAATCTTGACCATTTATTTACCCTCAGAAGTGAACGAGGAAGTACAAAGAGAAAGAAGGGGTAGGGATAGAGTGGGGAGCGCTCAGAGCTGGTCACGGATGCCAGCATAGCGGCGACCGTCAGCCAAGCGCCCGTACGTCGCGGCGGCTAGGCCGGTGCGGAGTAATAACTAATATTACTCCGTGATGGCTTCAAAATACGGAAAAATGGTTAAAAATTTTTTGCCCCTGCGGAGCTCTACAATCAGCGAATTACTGTAAAGACGTGTGTCTGGCATCAAAATCCGCTTATTCTAGTGCACCTGCACTTTGACCACTTAGGGACGGCTATGGGTAGTCGCACATCAACCAACCTTAAATGTATTTGTTTTCTCGCCAAAACAACTATTTTGAAGGGACGAAATCAAAAGAAAAACCAATTTTCAAAAATAAACGTAGGCCTTATACCGTATGGGCACTCATTTTTTCGATACATGTCCCTCCCCTCCCCCATAAAAGAAGGGGGGAACGGGAATTATATCTTTCTTAAAAGACAAAGGACATTTACAAGAGGCCACATACCAATTTTGAACGCAATCCGATCACTGTAACTCATAAAGAGAAAATTCCAAGAAAAGTCATGTTTTTTACGATTTTTCGATAATTTGAACGCGATGAGCGACTCCCTCTCCCCCTAAAAGAAGGAGATAAGGCGTGTTACATATTTTTTTAAGACGGAGGTTCTTAAGAAGAGGCCACATACCAATTTTGAACGTAATGCAATCACTGTAACTTATTTTAAAAAATCCCTAAAAAAGTCATAATTTTTACGATTTTTCAAAACTTCGAACGAGATGTGCGACCGGAAGACATGGTCCGATTTCGAAAATTTTTCTTTCTTTGTGATCAGAGTGACGAGTAACAACTTTTCCGTGCTATTACGATTCGATTCGGAAACTTTCGTGTTTTTCGGCCCACCCTAATGTACATGCATGTGAGATCTGGTAGAATAAATTTTGAAATCAAAATATAAAACAAGGAGACTATATTGAAACCTTGACAGTTCCTCATTATGGAACCCAGAATTTTCATACATACCTTTATTGGTGGTAAATTGTAATGCGGTGCAGATGTTAGAAACCCATCCAAGATTACATAAAAGTCTTTCACAAGTTCCAGTCTTGGTACAATGGTATTATCAATAGTATAATTATATTGCAGTGACTTGTTAAGTTTAGTGAAAATAATTGAATTTGTTTTTCCCAAATTGATAGGCAATCCATTACTAAAACTTCAATCATTTAGACGTGACGGGTTCTCTTGAATAGAATAAATATCACTCATATTTGAAACAGCTTTATATATTTGTAAGTCATCAGCAAATAATAGATATTGCACATTCTGGAAAATTCTGCCTATGTCATAATAGTTAATAAAATGAAAAAAAAAGGAGCCCTATATGAGATCCGGTTGGGACTCCTGACGATATTGTTGAGAATTCTGGAGATAGGACATTCTTTATTAGAAACCTTAATTCCCTAAGATAATTTGACCCACTATGTAAAACTTCATATTTAAAGCCATGCACACTTAACACGCTTATCCATCAACAAATTGGTATTTCCACTGAATGAAATGCTTTACCAAAGTCCACACATATTGAGCCTACTTGTGATCTGTTTTCAATGGCATTACAAATATAATTTTTTAAAAGAAGTAAGTTTCTAGGGGTTGACCTGAATTTAACAAAGCCATGTTGGCATGGGTACATGACATTTTCAAATAAGGGTGCTATCAAATCGAATACTATTCCTTCTAGGATTTTTGGTATATGTGATTGAATTGTTCTTTCCCTATAATTGACAATCAAGGACTTATCACCTTTATGTATGGGAACAATGTGGCTTTCCTTCCAATTCTTGGGAAACAGTCCTGAGGATTGTGGTTTACAAAATAGAATCGTCAGTGGATTAGTTAGGTTAGAAGCACAATTCCTAAAAGTATAGTTGGTATACAGTCTGGCCCAACTGATTTATTTAAGTCAAGGGATTGTAATTTGTTAAAAATATGTTTTGCTGTTACCTGAATCAAAGGTCATTAGTTATCACCTAAAATTAAAATTTAACATATCACCATCAAAATTAAAATTTAATGGTTTTTTGAGGGACGTTGAAATGTATACGCTTTGAAAAATTTCAGCAAATAAATTTGCTATTCCTAGATAGTCATCATTCGATTTCTCTCCTATCGACATCATATTTGGAATTGAGTAATTTTCACTATGAGATCTGGTGAAATCCCAGAAATATTTTAAATTATATGGGAAAGAACTTGAAAGGAACACCCTGTATTCACACCTTGTATTCATCATAACAAGCTTTTGCTTTCACTTTACAAAGTTATCTCCATTTCTTAAATTCTTTATAAACTTCCTGCCAATTATAAGTTTTTTATTTTACGTATATTTGCCCATTTCTTTGGCAACACTAGCTTCTTCAGATTTTGATCCTACCTACCTAACTATTTAAATGGGATATTTGTATACTCTGAACTTCACTACACCCTATTGAAAATGCCCCACTGGTTTCCTATAGGAATTATGTGAATTCCTATAGGAATTACAGTTTCCTACTGGAACGATGAAGCTTCCTATAGGAAAAATAAATTTCCTATAGGTACAAGAAAGTTTCCTATAGGAACGAGAAATTTTCCTATAGGAATGATAAATTTTCCTATAGGACGAATATTTTCCTATAGGAACGAGGAATTTTCCTATAAGAAGAATATTTTCCTATAGGAACAAGAAATTTCCTATAGGAACAAAAAATTTCCTATAGGAATGAGAAATTTTCCTATAGGACGAATATTTTCCTATAGGAACGAGGAATTTTCCTATAGGACGAATATTTTCCTATAGGAACAAAAAATTTTCCTATAGGAATGAGAAATTTTCCTATAGGACGAATATTTTCCTATAGGAACGAGAAATTTCCTATAGGAACGAGAAATTTTCCTATAGGACGAATATTTTCCTATAGGAACGAGAAATATTCCTATTGGACGAATATTTTCCTATAGGAACGAGAAATTTCCTATAGCACGACTATTTTCCTATAGGAATGAGAAAATAACCCTCTAGTTATGAGAAATTTTCCTATAGCATGAATATTTGACAATGGAAAAAGGTTTCCTATAGGAATTAGCAATATTTCTATAGAACAAATATTTATTTTAGGTACATTAAGGAATGTTTCCCATAGTGCGAAAAATTCTAATTAATTCGAAATTAAAAAAAGAAAACATTTCATTTTATCAATGGTTCTGCATTCTCACAAATATAATGCATACATCACCATACAAGACAAGTTTTTACAATATTTCATTTATAATTAAAACA
Organism: Pyrrhosoma nymphula; assembly: GCA_963573305.1. Lineage (NCBI taxonomy): Eukaryota > Metazoa > Arthropoda > Insecta > Odonata > Coenagrionidae > Pyrrhosoma > Pyrrhosoma nymphula. Next base: position 145,884,049 of record OY754333.1, read on the forward strand.
TTATTGTCAATAAAAAAATTTTAAGAAAAAGTTAGAAATTCATTAAAAAATGGTTCACGGTATGGAACTCACATAGACAGTTCCATTCCAATTCCAGTGTAACGCAAACTATATCTGGCATAACACATGAAGTTCTTCTCCCTTTGTCATAGTCCGGCGTTTTACACGGGGCACGTACAATCTGATGTAAGTACGAACGTGCATTTCAAATTGCATGGTGTCGTGTTTACACGATGCTTTACCCGCGCGGGTAGATGCGTGAATGCAATCACCATCAAATTTTCACCGTGTAAACACTCCAAATTGCGCAAATGCGTGGACAGAAAATAGCTCGTTCTAATTTGGTGAATGTGTTCACGCATCTGTCCAGCCACGTACTTGCGCGGGTAAATGCATCGTGTAAACACGGTAAGCCATGAATTGCAAGAACGCATGCGTGAATGCATGAACGCGAGGTAGCAAAATAGCTTCTGCTCTAATTCGAAAATGATTGCACGCCCGATTGAGAAAAAATGCAGTTTGATGTTGTGCAATTTCGTGCCCGAGTAAAACGGCCTTATGACTCTGTAGGTGTGCAGCAATCCTCTTTCGAAATTAAAAAAACTCATCCTCTCTCTTCTATCAATCATTAAAATTAGTTGAGAGAGCATTAGTTGAGAAAGGATTAAAAAAATCAATTCTCTCTCAACTAATACCAAAGTTATACTTATGAGATCGCTCGCTCCTCAAATCAGTCAGTTGGTGTAGTGGTCAGAGTCGGCGACTCATGAACAGAAGATTCCCCGATCTATTCCTAACGGTGGCGTTTTTTTTTAAGGTTATTTATGAGACTATTTTCCAATGGGAAAATTATTTCCTATAGGAAAATTATTTCCTATAGGAAAATTATTTCCTATAGGAAATTTCCAACAGGAAAATTATTTGATCCTATAGGAAAATTATTTCCTATAGGAAAAAATTTCCTCTAGGAAAATTTCGAGTTCCCATTGTCAAATTACTGTGGGAAAAAAATTCCTATAGGGCATTTTCAATAGGGCAGGTATAAACTCCTTCATTACCTCATGTAATACATCATAAAATTTATCAATTGACAACTGAATATTGAAACCTCTTAGGAATACAACAATCAAAGGAATACAGATATTACTTCAATTGCTCTCTCCTATACTTGCAGACATGTTCGTGGACTCTCTAGAAAACAACATATTTAATTCAAAGCACTCACTTTTAAAGAATGTTGTATACCATTATAGATATGTTGATGATATTATTGGTTTATGGACAGGTAGACGTAGACGACTGGATCAGTTTTGAGCTTTTTTAAACCCTCGACACAAAGCAATTAAATTTACCAATTTCATTTGCAATTTACCGTAAGGATAAATATTCCAATGTAATAATCCTGAGTAACTCTTTCCAACACCACACTCACAAAGTTACAGCTATTAATTCCATGCTAAACCAATTAATATCCATCCCCCTCTCGGAAATCTTCTTCTTAGAGAAACTTAAAGCAATAAAAAGGGTCACCGAAGAAAACCACTGTAGCAATGATCAGAAACTACTAGATAAGCAACTCAAACATTAAACTCTATCACTCGTGTCATCACTCATCAAATTAACTCCAGACAAGCCTAACAATTGGAGTAAACTCCCATTTTTAGGTACTATATTACCAACAAAATAACCAGACACATCCCAGGTGACACGCTTAGAATAAGTTATTACAATTCATTAACCTTGGAAAACCTTCTTTTCAACTCAAAGGAGAAGATTGACAATCTGGACAAATGTGGTGTGTATTTATTAGTGTGTGACGAGTGTAAAGGTGTTTAAGTTGGTGAAACTGGTTGCAAGTTTACTACCAGAGCAAAATAACACAAGAACTATATACATAATAATGATCCAAAATCAGGCTTTGTAAAATATCTTATATATTCTTATCTTATCTGTAAAATATATTCCACCATTGTCACAGCCAAGAGTGCTCAAGATTTGATTGACCTCACAAATTTGACCATTAAGGAAATGAATCAGTGGTGTAAAAACAACAACCTCATTGTTAATGAAGAGAAAACTTTCTTCCTACAATTCCTACTTAAAAACTCTAACAAGAGAGATCTTCTCCCTCATATTAACAATATTAATCACTCCACTAATTTGACGACAACAAAGTTCCTGGGGCTCGTAATCTCAGATGGCTTGGATTGGTCCCCTCATATTCAGGTCTTAATCAATAAAGTTTCCGTGGGTACTTACATGATCAGGAAATTGTCTCCAATTGTGTCTTTTGAAACCCTAAAAATGGTTTATTATGCCAAAATACATTCACATTTTTCCTATGGCATTATGTTTTGGGGAAATTCAACTGCTGCCAAAAGGGCCTTCTCCGCCCAGAAAAAAGCAATTAAGACAATGCATCAAGTTCCTATCCGCACCCCTGGCGAACCCCTTTTTGCTGCATCAAAGATTCTTACACTCCCGTCTCTCTATATCCTGACATGTGCCAGCTTTGTTAAAGCAAACCTTGACAAATTTCCTTCAAATGCTACCTTCCACCATCACCACACCCATTCAAGTAACGACATACATTCCGAACAATACTCTAGCTCTCTCTGTTTAAAGGGTCCGAGACACTCTGCCTCGGACCCTTCAACAAAATACCTAAAGAAATAAGAGATAGCACCTCAATTTATGTATTTAAGAGTAAGGTGAAACATCTTCTATCAAAAAAGTGTTATTACAGCATTGCTGAATATATGGAAGATACTATGTGAATCTGATAACCTCCATGATGCTACTTGTGTCATTTCCTAATTTAGCATTGTCCATACTATTGTATTTTCCCATTTAATCCTTTTATGTATTTTATTATTATTGTTGTTATTAGCTGTTTCTCTGCTGATGTAATTTCGATGTAATTGTGATGACACTTCACCATGGTATTTTTTCTTATATACATTGTTTACTATCTACGACGTAGCCATGCAATTGTACTCTTGCTAATCGGTGAAATAAAATATTATTATTATTATTATCTCATTGAAACTGGACACCATTGTAATTTTTTACCAAAGATTTTACATGTTAATGACAAAGGTTTTAAACTGAATTTTGTTAGAGAATTTTGAAATTTTTAAGAGACAAGGTGTTCCTGATGTATTGATTTGAAATGATCCTTCTGATTTTTAACGTTCTCCTTTCACCTCCACGTGTTGCACCTTCCTCAGTCCTTTGCTTCACCTTGACAGCTGTTGACTTGCCCTCACCTTATCTTACCCTTCCCCCCCCCCCACTCCCCCAACAAACCATTATCGCACGCCTACTCACCTTGTCCCCACATTTCGTTATCCAGTTGTTCTTCCCTTCCTCACCCTCTTTCCACTCAACCCTTCCCCCCCTCCCCTCCTGGGGGAATTTTGGTATATATGTGGCACGCACTCCCAGAAAACTTGGAGACTGTACAGTGTACCCTTGATAAAGATGCTTAAGCGTTGAAACCGGTCGGGTAAATAAATTTAAGTGGAATATTACAAAATAAGTACATGATTTCTCCCTTTGAATACAGATACATACATACATATGTCTCATTTATTCCCTCAAAGCTACCCCTTTCAAATTTAAATGCATCAAACTCTTGGTACGAATTTGTAACACTCTTATATTACTTTGCTGTAACAAATGTTAGTGGAGGATGGTGCCAATCCTAAGTAACTAAATTCATGTCTGTACCACTAGTCGAAAATCACATTTTATTTATGAGAATTAAATCTTAAATTTTCACTTGTCTATTTTTTAACAGAGTTGGTTTGTTCCAAACCTATAAAGTTCATTGCATTAATTAAATTTTAAATGGATTCATTTGTATCAGCTGACAAACTGTCACTAATATTAACAAAAGTAGGTAAATATTATACTCACCCACAAAAACTAGTCTAGCATCTAAATGTTGCATTGCAATCAGCTCCATTTCTTCACAATCACTATTATTTATATGTCCATGGATGTATCTGGAAAGGATGTAAACACAGACAATAATCCATTTTATAGGTCCAATTTGTACCATAACTAAGATGTGTTCAACATCTTTGTTTACCATTTTTAAAACTTTGGATGACCATGTTGGAATGTCACTGCAGTGAGAACTTCCCTCCTCGAGTTTAGGTTGACGTATGAAAATTTCTATCAAGTCTATACACTTTACAATTAACCAGTCCCAACTCACTTTCACTGATATCAGATGTCAACCAAGTTTCAGTCTATAAAAGAACATCCTAATCATTTTACCCAGTAACATTCGCTTGAATTTGTTTCATATTTGTCTGCTCCCCCCCGGCTAGTATTTTGATAGTTTAATGATACTCTACCTTCAGAATTCAATAGTTTTCTTGGTATGAAGCAATTGTAGGAACATCCAGGACGTACCTTTTTTATTTTGCTCTTGGAAGATTCTGATGGTCCATATGTCCCTGCGATCCCAATAAGACTTGGCGTGTCTTCAGGTTTCTCAGGGGCCAAACCACAATGACCTTGACAGAAACACCCATGCCCTGGGCACCCAAAAAACTGACTCAGGCAGGGCTTGAACCTTCTACCCTCGGAATAGCAGGAGAGGACATTACCCTGCCACCACAGGGACCAGTGGAGTAAAGTCTGACTTGATAGATAAGTTTGTCTCACCCGCCTGAATACCCTCGTTCAGTTTCTTCTTCTACGAAGCAAAGAATTGCCTCTCCAAATAAGTTAAGCCATTTGTTACGGACACTTTCTGAAATATTGCAGATTTTTCAATCACCTTTCGACAACTAAAAGACTTTTGCAATTTTGCTAACATCACTCACCGAGTTATGAATGGCTTTAATCGGCAAGGATTTTGTCCAAGTTGTACTTCAAGTCTGTAGATATGAATATCAGATGTTTTTATCTCTGGAACCACCACAGATAATATTTCAGATACCTTTAACTTCTCCATACCATTTGATCCGGTGTTTTTACCAGCATCAAACATTTTAACATTTGATCACCGTCGTTCTCGCTCCACTAAGTTTTTGGGGTTAACATTGAATGATAACCTTGACTGGCAATTTCACATAGGGAATTTGGACATAATAATTTCAACTGGAATTTTCATTATTCGTAAACTTGCTCCTACCACCTCTGTTGATATTTTAATGCTAGTTTACTGTGCCATCTACCCATACCTATTTATCCTATGGTGTGTTATTTTGTGGTAATGCTAGTTCTGCAACGAAGGTGTTCTCCATGCAAAAAAGGTCTTTAAAAGCCATGGCAGCCGTATCCTTCAGAACTCCAGGAAGTTTCTTAAATTTAAAATAACGACACTACCATGGATATATGAATTTTCTACCACGCATTCATTTTCATTCATTACAGTATTCTACCGGTTAGAGATAGGTTGTGATGAAAGTCAGAGAATATCCAACGATCTTACACGTGCTGTGCCCTTTCTACCTCTTGTATTTCTTTCTTCATCTCAGCATAAGTCCTACCTTTCTTCATCCCGTCCATAAAACCGATTCTCTTCCTTCCCCTTCCCCGCTTACCCAACATCCTTCCCTCTATCACGACCTTCAGCAAACCATCGTCCCTCATTACCCCTTCCAGCCACCTACCCTGCCTTCCCCTAATCCCATCTATTAAATTTCCTTTCCTCGCCCACCATGTCAAGCACTTCCTCATTTGTCTTCCTTTCCGTCCAACGCACCTTCTCCATCCTCCTCCACACCCACATCTCAAAAGCCTTCAGCCTATTTTCATCTAGCCTATTTTCGTCTTACCGCGCATTACTTTTGTAAAAATGAATCCAGGTGTGTATCTTCCCAAGTCCTCAGTGCATGATCAATTCACTCGTGGAAGAGAAGAAGCACATTTGAGGTGGCAATCTTGTACTAACTCTAAGAAGGGTCCGCAACACTCAGCCTCCCTAACTTTCAACAAAATACCAATGAATCTTAAACATAAATACACCGTCAAGATTTTTCAATTCGAAATTAAGAAGCTGCTTTTACATTTTTTTTTTTAATAATTTTATGTACAAAATGTACAACATATATAATCATCAAAATATGTACAGCAATATTACATAGAATTATATACATACAAATATTTCCAAATTGTACATGATATATATACATCAAAATATGTACAATTATATATATATGTACATAAAATTATTTACAAAATGTACATATTATATATACAACAAAATATGTACAATTATATATGTACATAAAAATATTTACAAAATGTACATGATATATATACAACAAAATATGTACAATTATATATGTACATAAAAATATTTACAAAATGTACATGATAAATATACAACAAAATATGTACAATTCTACATGTAAATAAAAATATTTACAAAATGTACATGATATATATACAACAAAATATGTACAATTATATATGTACATAAAAATATTTACAAAATGTACATGATAAATATACAACAAAATATGTACAATTATATATGTACATAAAAATATTTACAAAATGTACATGATAAATATACAACAAAATATGTACAATTATATATGTACATAAAAATATTTACAAAATGTACATGATAAATATACAACAAAATATATACAATTCTACATGTACATAAAAATATTTACAAAATGTACATGATAAATATACAACAAAATATGTACAATTCTACATGTACATAAAAATATTTACAAAATTTACATGAAAATATATACAACAACATATGTACAATTCTACATGTACATTAAAATATTAACAAAATGTTATATACATTAAATATTCTCCTCCTCTGGGTCCTCCTCCCTGATGGCACCCAGGGAGAGGTGAGAGGGGACCCAGTACTGGGATGGGTGGTAAGATTCCATGACCACCGCCTCGGGGGGGCGGTACTTTCCACGGCTCCTGTACTCCAGAGGGTTCTTCCTCGGGACCCCCCGCCGGCCTCCCCTAGGGCCCCTTCTACTCCCCGACGACCCCCTTGTCCCTCCAATTGTAATACCTTGCATTGCCAATGGTCTCATCCGTGCCGGTGGATCCTTCTTCTTCTTTCGGCGGAAGCAACCTGCGAAATCAGAGGAGAGAAACCGTCAGAAGCGATTGGTCACTAACACAATTAATACATATATATCTTACAGGAATAACAATGGTGTACTGGTCTATTTATTCCTTTTATTGTTATTAAACTCCTTCGGAGGCACCCACAACACAAAACATTATAACACACACTCAATTCCCGAGGACTTTTCCTTCTTCTTTACTTGCGGAATTTATATTCTTTCCATTCCTCTTAATGCTATCCTCCAAGTACTACCTGACGACCTATATGTATATCTCCCCTTATTTAGTATATGCCTTCGTCCCATTAAACCTTAATGCATCCAAAATATAACTATATATTCTGTTTAAAAGTAGGAATTTCAGTTGATAAAAATGCCCGTATTTCAACCTCAGTTATTTCATTCCTTTTCTTAAGATTCCTTTATTTCCATATCATCCCCTCTCGATATTTTTTAATATCATTTATACCTTTTTCTTCCTTCTGAAGACTTAATTACGATCATCCTAACAAGTTGTAGCCTCAAGAGTCTACCAAACTCTGATGCTTAGTAAGTTGTACGTTTGTAGTCTTTTTTCTAGGATTTCCTTCTTAGATCCCTCCTCCAGAAAAAAATAAGATAGCAGGAGAAATCTCTGCGTTCTAACTTCACGAGCAGATAAATAATGGAAAAAGAACAATTATTTACGAAACATTCCTCAACGCCTCCAATGAAAATAAGATTCTTTTTTGTCGGACCTCTGGGAAACGAGAAACATTTATTTTACGCTTTGGGCAACAACTTATTTTTAAATTTTAAGGTTTGAATTATCGATAAATAGTGGACAAAACTTCATCCTATGCTTAAATAAAATTTTTGCGTGGAATGTTACATTCTGTGACGGCTCTTTGTATTCGCACTAATGTAGTGAAATCTGGAAAACTTTTATTTTTACTCCCGCCGCGATGGTACATGCTAGATAACTGTCCATCAGCATTTGTCTTTTATTTAAAACGGATAAAAAACAAGCTAAAAGAACCTTCACAATGCAAAAAACCAAATCATGATTTTACTTTGGAGAAGAGCTTTGACTCGAGTGCACATAATAATAGTCGTATATTCGGTGCAGTGGCTTTGATGCCTTTTTCCATAAATAAATCTTATTTTACTTACAACAAAGAAAATCCATTAGAAGTTTTCAAGTTTTCCAATATTTAAAGATAGAAGATCAACACGTTACAAGATTCAAGATCACGTTAAACGTCCTCAACTCTTTCAAAATTCTTCAGTTATCCGGTAACTAGGATCAACCATAGCAACGCCAACAATGTGTAAGAGTCCTGCAATTTGAATACGCTTATTCTACGGTTTGCAGTGATCCTTATTCTCTCTTTAGCTTTAAGGATAAATTATCTTTAAGAAAAACGAAAAAGGAATGCTTAAATTATTTATATATAGTATACATATTAACCCAGAAAATTATACTAATTTTCTCAAAAACATTTTCAGCTACTTCGTTTTAAGTGTCATAGTTTTCCGATAGTTCAATCGATATTAGTGGTCTTGTAGGTTCTCTGGGTCCTTTCAAGTATTACGTAAGACGATGTGTGTCATTTTTGACCTCCCCTTCTCCTTTGTAAGACAATGTAAGAATTTCCCAACACCCCCTCATTCCCTCTCAGTCTTACGTAAGACGTTAGATATATCTACTCTTATTTAAATCCTCGCTTTCTCCAATTTCATCTTTCCATAAAAGCCATCCTACGGCTTGGAGCACTTGATATCATATAATTATATAGTGTTGGAGTACCACATTCAATGAGCAAGGAGGTAATGTAGCTAGCTAGTCAGGCGACAGAATAGGAGCATTGGTGTAGCGGTGAGATTACGGAAAATACGCCATTAACGAGCGGATGCTCCATTCCACTGCTAAATTTCATTAGGAAACGATACAACGTTTCAAGACGGACCAAAATCTTATATGAATTGGTTCCGGACCCCCTTCCCCCCTTAGATAACACAATGTAAGATGATCCCCCCCTCTCCCCCAAAAATATCTTTCGTAATACTTGAATGGCCGCATAGCAGCAAAGATTTTTATTAATTAACGTAATTGTAGCTATAAAAGAATACCTATCTATCTGTATATTGTATTTACTATGGCATTCTGTGTCAGAGTACCTAGAGAATAAATTGAAATAGTTAAAATCCATCAAACATGCGTATTATTATAATTGCCAGAAGCCGGACAGTCGTACCCCGCATGAAGGTTTATCTTTTGAGACTATTTTGAAATCATTCCACACACTTGGATACAGATAGCAAAGACTTTATCAATGAGTATCCGAAATGCTAATTGAGATTACGTGATACAGCATTAATGTGGGCTCAGCATATTTCACGAGTTTAACATTTAAAGGCATGAAATATATAACAGAAGTTAAATAAGATTAGCTGACGGAAATTCATAGTAACCAAAATTGTGGTACTGACTACACATTCAAATTAAGTTGAATAACTCTACAGGTGTGGTACAAATTCACACTCATTTCGATGTATTGACGTCTAATTCCATACCAAATGACTAGAAAACTCTCAACGCAAAATATTAGCTACATAAGTTAACCAGGGGCCTTGCCCTTTGCTGTTTTATTTTTTTGCGTGGACGCCCTTATATTCAAGAGAGTAGCCAACACAAACGAGTTCAATGGATGCTTTGCAACCTCGAAGGCACCTGGTTTGGTTTGGGATTCGGCGATAATTGCCAGTCAAGCGAATGAGAGATAGTTACTTTGTATTGCTTACTTGGCCAAGCAACGGGCACATAGTCAATTTTGGTGGCATACTTTGTTGCAGTGTACAAGTTCAAATGTCTCCATCTAGCATTAACTTTGTAGTAACCTACAGCTCAACTACTTCATTTTTCTAGGACCTTTAGCTCTGTTATACAAATTACTATCTTTTCCCCACCTTCTACCCTGATGTGGGATAAGTAATTCAATATGACATGGAAAGTCGCTTATTTGCTTAACAGCAGTCGTAGCTGAGCCAAACATTCCACCATTAGTGACTACGCCCGACTACTACTACGTAAATATTACTACGTAATTATATATGGGAACCCTGTAGGCTTCCAACGAGTTCAATGTGCCCCGCGCCACTCTTGAAACTCTCAGCAATACGAGTGATTTAACACCTACCGAAGCAGCATGCATGAAGCTTGGACGAAAGCCATACTTGGGACATGATCTTGAGGAAGCACTTGTTTCCTACCTAGTCACTATGGAGCAGATGTATTTCGGGTACACCATCAAGGATTTGCATCAAATGGTGTACAAACTTGTGATGAGGAACAATCTGCCTGTTCCATTTAAAAATGAAGCTGGAAGAAGGGCTTGGGTGGATTTATTTCTGAGCCGTCACAAGAGTCGTCTGTCACTCCGGAGACCATGTGGAACTCCCTACGCCATGGCTTTGGGATTCACTAAATGGAATGTGGACGCCTTATTCACCATTTTAGAGGAAGTCTATGATACGCATTATTTCAAGCAAGAGGTCAAACCAAGTGAAAAGTCTCCACTTCTGCTCATTGTAGATGGCTACTACACATGTGCACAATGTGGATGTAATCGACATGGCGAATAAGAGTCATGTGACCATTGTGTGTCTACCCCCCACATTCTGCACACAAACTACAACCACTGGAAAAGATTTTAATGGGTCCATCAAAATCATACTACACTAAGGAAATCCATCAGAGGCTGCGACATTCTAGCGGTCCTGTAATACCTTATGACATCATGGAGCTTTTTGGGAAGGCCTACCTCGAAGTGCAAACCGGAGAAATTGCCATAAACGGTATAAAAAATACGGGGATTTGGCTGCTAAACAAAAATATTTTCAAAGAAGCAGATTTCATCGCAACAGAAATAGAAGCTGCGAAGACATGTAGCTCAGTTTCTCCCTTAAGTCAGCCATCTTCCCAATCTCAAGCCATCCAACCACCATCCTCTCTTTCACCACCTGGTGAGGAATTTTCCTCGGATCGTCTAGCCTTCAAGGTTCCCAATTTCGATCAGGTGGAGTTGCTGGGTCATCCAAACAAATTAATCCATCTGACGTCAACCCAGTGCCTAATGTCTCGAATAAGACCAACCGAAGTTGCAAATCTGCGAAAGCGTGTCTTGTGACAGGCAAACCCTGCAGAGATGAATTGCCCAGATCCTTGGAGAAATCAGAAAAAATAAATTGCAAGAAAAAACATTTTCAAAGGTCTGGGAAAGGCAAAGTTGTGAAAATCAGGAAAATTAAACTTGCCAGAAAGAAAACTGAGCGGAGAAAAAAGAGGGCTAAGAAGAGCCAGTCTTCTTCAGACTCCGGGGAAGATCATGAGGAGCCGATAACAGCGACCTGGACCTATCTTCAGAAGATCGCCCTGATGGCAATGATATAACTTGCATCTTCTGAGATAGACTGTTTTCTGAGGACACGAGAGGAGTAATGTGGGTTCAGTGTCTAATGTGCCGAATGTGAGCATACACAGAGTGCGCAGGGGGGGGGGCAGAAAAAGAGGCTTACATGTGTGATTTCTGCAAATAATAATTCGAGAATCGTTTGAGAGCATATGTTTTACCTTCTCTTTACTACCTTTAATATTTTTTAGGATAATTTCAACGTTATGAGTTATTTTTGTCTTTTTTAAGCATTGACATTGTGAGTGGCCCAGTAGCCCACATTTAGACCAATTCTTGAAATCATTTCATTTGATAACTTTATGAAATTAACTCATTTGAAAAAAAGTTCAAGGCTTCAAGTGTATATTACTACACTATCTTATATGTATATAACTTGTTGTAGGTTGTACATAACATTCACATCTTAAAAAATATTAGTTAACACAGTTGACCTCATAATGCCGTAAATGGTTTAAAAAATACGGGGACTTGGCTGCTAAGCGAAATATACGGCTGGATTTAGGCACTTAAACCCCCGTCACACTCAGCTTCCTGGCAGCAATAAGCCCCGACGATTTCCTCCTCGTCGCTCCCAGAGGGATTCTGAACCCTAGAAATATTTTTTAATTTCCAAATGGGCGCCACCAGGGCCAATCCTCACCCCAATAACTAGCTCACGAGTCGGTAGAGCGAGATAAGAACTCATCAAAGGGCAGTGGGTGCGATCCCAAATAATTAACCCCACCCTCATTGGTGTCGAATAGAGCGAACAGGCACCAATCAAGAAATCGAACGACCATGTTTTCGTTACAAAAAGAATAAATAACCATTTATTCACAATAATTCACTGAACAAATGATCACACTAATTTATGAAAAACGCTTGCTAAAGCTAATGAGGAATTATGTGATTTGTTCGTAGGTGAATGACACGATGAACAAGAGCCAAAACTAATTAACCCATTAATTAATAACTTTGTACATATCAAAGTCAATAAAATGATTTATAGCTGCGGCTTGTAGATGGGAACTAAGGTTTCGAGGAGATAGGTGCGAAAGCCCAATGGGATTCCTCGAATTATTGAACCGCTTTAGACGCCATGTAGGGCTGAACGAAGGTATGAGTCTCAAAATCTTGCCTGAAATTCTACAGGGCAAAGCGAGAGAATGGTTTTGGGGATACGATTTCACGTGCTTTAATAATTTTGAGCAGGCGTTTAGAGAAACATAAGGCGCACCTAGTTATGACGTCCGTCTGAAACGGGATCTTTAATAGGAAGCAAGGGCCCGGGGAGGATATAGGAGAATACGTCTCTCTAATGAGAAGAATGAACGGGAGACTGCGCTGAGTTAGGAGAAGAGGAACTAAGGGACGTGGTTTGTGCTAATCTTCATTCTGACGACTTATTTCATTTGGCGGGAACCCCTGGGAGCTTGGCAGAATTAGTGGCATGGGGAGAGCCCATGAGAGTAGGCGCGAGATCGCTGAGCTATACGAAGTACCAAGAGGAGGTATGGTGGACACGGATTTCCATTACGTGAGTCGGGACGTGACCTCAAGGAAATGGGGCACCGAGGAGCCATCTCGGCAACCCCTAATGAATCGCCGGATTAGTGCGCCAACCTCAGCCAAATGTTGGCGCTGTGGGCGGGTAGGACACTTTGCCGCTCGCTGTTCAGGGCCATCGAGGGGTGACCAGGGAAACCAGCTGCCCGCGAGGCGATGAGGGTAGGTCGTCGTCGTGGGAAAATTCTTGCCTTGGAATACCGCCCAAAGCGTAGTCCCTGGAATACCACTCCGACTGCGAGAGTATTAATGGAAGGAAAACCGGCTCGTGCCCTTTTAGACTCTGGGGCTTTCCACTCGTGCATTTCATCACCTTTCTTTCTTAGTCTGGGAATTCCCAGCAATAAGGTCCGAGAGGTTAATCTTGAATGTAGTGGTTTTGACTCTAGTCCGGTTTTAATAACGAGAGCTGCGAGCTTAAGCATAAAATTTGAGAACTTTTCGTGGAACCACGAGTTCCTCATCGTGGATTCTAGTCCGGCTGCTGTTAGTAGTAGTTGTAGGTTTATCAGGTGCGTCGACAGCTAAGGTCATTTTGCACCGCTCGCAACCTAATTCATGTCAATAAAAATGTATAGGAAGTGGAATTCAATATTTATTATCTAAGAATTAAATTTTTTGATACCAGAGAAGGAATAAAATAAAGCGTGTTTCCCATTAAAACATTAGATTTTAAAGTGCCTTAAATATGTCAATACATTTTAAAAATTCGACTACGCGACCGAGGGCAATAGGGTTATTGCCAAGAACTTGTTCTAGCCCACCACTAATGTGATATCTTTCTCGGAGAGTTTGGTACCTTTCACAAGCCGTCAATATGTGTCTTACACTCAATGGGCAGTCGCATTCATCACAGCGAGGTGGGACCTTCTCTTCGGTGAAGAGGTATGAGTGGGTCAGGGCACAGTGCCTTATTCTCAGTCGCGTGATGACAACTTCCTCCCTGCGACAGCTCCTGACGGAAGAGGCCCACGCCTGCGTATCTGCTTTAAGGCAGCGCAATTTGTTATTCATTTGGCTCCTCCACGAGTCCTTCCAACTCTGTGCACATATATTTTTTAGGGTACACTTAAGGTCCCCTGCCGGTACCAGGAAAGAAAAGGCTTCGAGGTCGTTCAGGCTGCTGTTATCCTGGGGGTTGATTTCATGCATAAAACAGGCCTGGTATTGGACTTTCTTAAAGATACGTTTTCGTTTCGGTTTCAGCCTAGAGTAATTGGGTTTATTAAAGAGGAAGGAATGGAAGAAACATCAGATCCGGGAAGTCAGATAAATTAATGTCACCTAAACCCTGAGAGGAAAGCGCGTATCTTCAAACTACTCGACGATTTTTGTGACGTAGTTACTACTAAATTGGGCGAGACACACGTAATGGAGTACAGACTACCCCTGTGTGATCGGGAAGCTGTACGCTCAGTACCCTTTCAGTGTCCTCCACCTGCGTTAAAAAAAATGAGGGAACACGTGGGGGAGCTGTTACGGAAAGGTGTCATTCGTGAATCCCAGTCGGATTATGCGAGTCCGGCATTTTTGGTTCCAAAAAAAGGAGGATCGTCAAGACTGGTTATAGATTATCGAAAACTTAACAAGAAAATAAGATTTGATGCGTTTCCTCTGCCTACCGTAGAAACGGCTTTCTTCCATTTCAAAAAGGCAAAGTTTTTTACCATATTTGATCTCAATTCCGCGTATCACCAAATTCCCTTGGCGGCAGAAAGTCGGCGAGCCACGGCATTCATAACGCCATTCGGGTTGTACGAATACGAGAAATTGCCTTTTGGGCTGAGCACGGGTAGTCAAATTTTATCTCGTCTGCTAGACAAGATATTGGGAGATGTTAAATTCCATTTTGTATTTAACTACTTGGACGACGTGTTAGTATATAGTGAAAGCTTTGAAGAGCATATCAAACACGTTAAGGAAGTATTACTGCGTCTCCGGAAGGCAAACTTAACGGTTAATCCCCATAAGGTCTCGATTGCTCTCTCGGAAATAAAATTCCTGGGACACATTTTGTCGGGAGGAAGAATAAGGGTTGACCCTGAAAGGGCTCGAGTGGTCCGAGAATTTCCCGCTCCCAAAAACATAAAGGGAGTAAGAAGGTTCCTTGGCATGTGTAATTGTTACTCTAAATTTATTCCATCATTTCCCGAGCTGTCAACCCCTCTAAATAATCTGAAGAAGAAAAATGTGCGTTTTGAGTGGCGAGCGGAGCAACAGGAAGCTTTTGATAAATTAAAATTTAAACTTTCTTCGCCTCCGGTATTGCAAATCCCTGACTTCGGCAAAGATTTCATCTTGCACACGGATGCGTCGGCAAATGCGGTCGCGGCCGTCTTGTCTCAAAAGGTTGAAGGTCAAGATGCCCCGGTCGCCTTTGCCAGTCGTACCCTCACGGACTCCGAAAAAAAATACTCGACTTATGAGGCTGAATGCCTAGCTATAATATTTGGCGTCGAGAAATTCGAAAAGTATCTATTAGGACGAGAGTTTGATTTATACACTGATAATGAAGCTCTTTCGTGGCTTTGCAAGCATCCCAAACAGCTCGGAAAAATTGGACGGTGGATGCTTAGGCTTTCTCCCTTTCGATTTAGGATAAACCATGTGAAGGGGCGCGATAACGTAGTTGCTGACTGTCTGTCGAGAATGTTTGAAGACGTGATGGAGGGAGAAGTAATGAGCGCGGAAAACTAAATAAATGTCCTCGAAATGACTCCATTTTCCTTTATATCCATTAAGAAACATCAAGAAGTGACCCCGAATGCTCGGAATTAGAAAGAAAAATCAGGAATGGGGAGATATCAGATAATTTAAAAATTGTTCGCGAAGTTTTAATGTATCGCCGAGACTAGAAGATCGGTGGGATGAGGATTTGGGGGCATTGATGATCGCATTCAATTCAGCAAAGCACGAAAGCACAAAATGTTCCCCAGCAAGTCTGTTTTTGAAAGGGAATTGAACCACCCGCTAAACATAAAGTGGGAGATAGACAATAGCCTATCTGACCCAGCGAGTGAAAAGGAGCTTAAAGAATTTGGGCTCCTTGTATGAGAATCTGGTGTACCGTGGGAGGCATGTAGCACCACGGGTAGAGTTTAACATACAGCTCTGCAGTTGTCCAGCATTACCGGTTATATTCCTTTTCATTTTTCAATCCATGCGATTGCACTTATGATGTGGTGCACGCAGTCACGCGCACGGGTGCGAAGTTAAGCACCAAAGACGGTGAAATTCGCCATGAAAAAAATCATCTGTGTGGTGTGAAGAAAGGAGACACATACATATGCAACCTGTCTGGCCATACATTTACCGGGACTGAAATTGGCTTTTTGAATAAGGGGTTTAAATTTGTACCCCTGTTACCCTTTCCCTGCAGTTCCCGAATTAATTTAGCTGCACATTGTGACAGTGCCTTAGAGGGAGGGATAAGGGGAGGAAGCTGTTAGCTGCCGATATTATATCCCGTTCACTTATGACGGACTGCCATCGTGGGATTCTACAGGTGCAACGGGTACTTAGGAGCATCAAATCTGCTGTAAAAGATTCGGACTTAATTGTGACTAAAGCTGATAAAGGCAATAGCATTTTGGTTTTAAATAGGATCGCTATGTTAAGAAAATATGTGATGAGTTTTTAAATAGTAGTGATTTTGTAAAGTTGAAAAATGATCCAACTCGTAAATTTCAAGCAGCTTTGAAAATCCACTTATCTAACTGTCAAAACTTACTTAGTAACTCAGATAAGTGGCGTCTCACCAGTATGAATCCTATAACACCTAGATTTTATGGCTTGCCAAAGACTCATTTATTCAATCATTCTACTGGCTGATTGGTAGGGTCTTGGACAGTCCCCATTCTGCATCCCAACCTCATAGACATTGTCTCGCTTTCCCTCCTAAGGATGGCGCGCTATTATATCCCTCTTCAATTCTTCATATATTCTACCTCTTCTTATTTCGTCCAGAATGCCTATCCTCTTCCTTCCTCTTCCACGCTTCCCCAGTGTTCTCCCCTCTATCACTTTCTTCAACATGCCCTCTCCTCTCAAAACCTCCTCCATCCATCTCTTCTACCTTCTCCGCACCTCTGCCAGAAGCTTCCTCTCCTCTCCAACCATATCCAATACCTCTTCGTTCGTCTTTCTCGCCATCCAGCTAACCTTCTCCATCCTTCTCCAAACCCACATCTCAAACGCCTCAAGTCTACGCACATCCTCCCTTCGCAATGACCAAGTTTCCGACCTATACAGCGCCACGCTCCATGTTAAAGTTTTCACCAGCCTCTTCTTTACGTCTCTTCTCAGACCCCCTCGCATCAATTCCCTTCTCCTCTAAAATACTTCTATAGCGAGCGCATTTCTGCATCTGATGTCCTTACTACTAAATACATTCTCCTCCAAATACTACCCAGATACGTAAACTACTCGACCTGCTGTATCTTCTTCCCTCCCACCCTTATATTCAACCCCGCCTTCTTACTTCTACAAAATCTCATTTCTTTCGTTTTCTTGTGGTTGATCTTCATCCCATACTTTTCGCACTGCACCTCTAACGCAGTCACCATTGACTGTAAACCCTTGGCAGACTGACTGACCAATACTTGATCACCTACAAATCTCACTGATTTTATCAGCTCTCCTCCTACCTTTATTCCTACCTCCTCCTCCCCCCATGCCTCCCTTACCATTTCTTCTGAATACACGTTAAAAAGCAACTGCGATAGTGGGCACCCTTGCCGCACTCCCCGTCCTATCGTGGCCCATCCCGATTCTCCATTGGCTACCCTAACCTGCGCAGTCTGATTCATATACAAATTTCGAATCAGACGCCTGTCCCTCCAATCGACCCCTGATTTCTTCAACACTCCCATTAATTTCGTCCATTCCACCCGATCAAACGCCTTCTCGAAATCTACGAAGCATGCAAAAACATCCTGCCCATACTCTAGGTTTCTATCTACTAGCGTCCTCATCACCGCTATTCGGAAATGAAATCACCACTAGCGGCGCTGTGATCGCTGACGTCACAATTCAATATGGCCGTCAATTAGGGTATACTTGCCCCGAGATAAGGTGGAAGTGTATACCGTGATTTAGTAATTTGAAGTCATGAGTGCTAAAGTTTTCATTTCGTTCGATGAAATACTGCGGTATTTGGGCGAGAATTCCAGCCGAAGAAATATTGTTGAAGGAGAGTGTGTGATAAACGCTGGACTAGTGATGGTGGTGGGGGTTCAACATCGAAGTGAGACCGAACTTAAAATTATGGCCCTTGTTCTCCAAACAGGAGAAGTTTAAACTATTTATTGGTATATATGGCTTTGCTTATGATAGGGCCGCTCACTGGTCTACGACGCAGCGACGGACAAAGATTGCCGATGTCTAACGAGAATGGCTTCATTCGGAGGAATGAATTCCTAACTAGGCCGACATTAAGCGCAGCTGCAGAGAAGCTCTTCCGCCATCTAACGAGGAGCTTCTCACCACTAGGAGTCAGGACCCTGTTTAATACAGTGATACAATTTGTACAGCGTTTACGGCTAACTATACCCGTAACATGGTTTAATATTGTGCATTTTAGAATCTGTACTTTGCAACCAGACAACATGTTTAGTTTCACGAGTTATGACTGCCTGTTACGTGGTCTGTGCGTGCACCTTCTGTTTTACGTGTTTGTGAACAGTTTTCCTCCCTCTAAACGATGAATTGTGTCAATTTTCTAAGAGGGACTAATTTTTCTTCACTTTCTATAGAAGAGAAAATTGCAATAAAAGAAGGAAGGTCTCTCCCTTTACTGAACATATCTCAGAATCAGAGTATCAGGGGGAGGCAATACTGTAAAGTGTAGGTACATGAGAGAAACATTTACATATGTGGTTGTGACTCTACCAATAGTTTAAACTAGTTATTTAGTCTTAACCAAAGAGCCGCTGCAAATAAACGGGTTTCTCGGTTTAAGTCCGGATGAGAAAATAGTGATAAAGAAATTCGACTGCTCCTGTACAGCTGGACAGTCAGAGAAGTGCAAGCACGTAGCCGCTGTGCTGTGGTATTTAAATAGGTAAGTTTTTTTATAAGTTGTAGTTTCAATTGACGCTAACGAAGGCTTAGATGATTAATTATAAATTACTTTCATACTAGTCATTTATCAGAAACTTCGGCGTACAACTTATTTATTTTTATGTTAAATTCGCGTTTCATTATATGTTGCCATTGCTTCCAATTCATATAGAAATTTATAAACTCGGTAGCATAAATATGGTTTCGTAACGGTTTGCGTATAGCATTTAGGTAATATTTAACGTTCAAATTGTTTTTTATTTAGGAACGACTTAAATGAATTGGAGGAGCTCTCCTCTACGGATGTGAAATGCATCTGGAATAAGCAAAAGAAGCTTTCTTTCTTCATCTCAGCATAAGTCCTACCTTTCTTCATCCCGTCCATAAAACCGATTCTCTTCCTTCCCCTTCCCCGCTTACCCAACATCCTTCCCTCTATCACGGCCTTCAGCAAACCACCGTCCCTCATTACACCTTCCAGCCACCTACCCTGCCTTCCCCTAATCTCATCTATAAGTTTCCTCTCCTCGCCCACCATGTCAAGCACTTCCTCATTTGTCTTCCTTTCCGTCCAACGCACCTTCTCCATCCACCTCCACACCCACATCTCAAAAGCCTTCAGCCTATTTTCGTCTTCCTTTCTCAAGGTCCACGTTTCTTCCCCATACAACGCCACACTCCATATCAAGCTCTTTACTAGCCTCTTTTTTACATCCTTACTTAAGGTCCCCGTCATCAGCTCCCTTCTATTATTGAACGCTTCCTTCGCTAGCGCTATTCTCCTCCTAATGTCTTTGCTAATATGTCCCCTTTCTTCTAGCGTACTGCCCAAGTAATTAAATTGTTCTACTTGCTCCGGTTTGTGACTTCCTACCCTTATCACCAGCTTCGTTTTCTTTGTCCTAGAGAATCTCATTACTTTTGTTTTCCTATTATTTATCTTCATTCCGTATTTCTCACACTGCTTTTCCAGTGCAACTAATAAAGTTTGTAGTTCTTTCGATGACCGACTGACCAACGCCTGGTCGTCTGCGAATCTAACCGACTTTATCCACTGGCCTCCTACTTTCATTCCCACATCTACCTCAACCCATGCCTCTCTTACTATTTCCTCAGCATAGATGTTAAAAAGTAAAGGCGACAACGGGCACCCTTGCCGCACCCCGCGACCTATAACTGCCCAACCTGATTCACCGTCAGCTACCCTTACCTGAGCCCTC
Organism: Pyrrhosoma nymphula; assembly: GCA_963573305.1. Taxonomy (NCBI): domain Eukaryota; kingdom Metazoa; phylum Arthropoda; class Insecta; order Odonata; family Coenagrionidae; genus Pyrrhosoma; species Pyrrhosoma nymphula. Next base: position 145,904,404 of record OY754333.1, read on the forward strand.
TGCCCCATATATAAGTTTCGGATGAGTCTCTTATCACGCCAATCTATTCCTATTTTACCCAGAATCTGCAATAGTTTCTCCCAGTTTACTCTGTCAAACGCCTTTTCGAAATCTACAAAACAAGCGAAAACATCCTGATTATGCTCTATGTTTCTATCTATAAGTGTCCTCATTACCGCAATCGCATCTCTGGTTCCCCTCCCCTTCCTAAACCCAAATTGGTCATCGCCTAAATAGCACTTTGCTCTGCTCTCCAACCTTCTATTTAGTATTCTAAGCATCACTTTTGCTGCGTGCGAATTTAAACTGATTGTTCTATACTCCTCGCATTCTGACGCTTTCTTCTTCTTCGGGATAGGTATTAATACTATTTTTACGAAATCCTCTGGCCATACTCCTTCCTCGTAGATCCTGCGAATAAGTTCGAAAAACGATTTTCTCCCCTTACTACCTAGATTCTTCAGTAGCTTCGAAGGTAGGTTATCGGTTCCCACGGCTTTTCTACCCTTCATCTCTCTTAATGCCATCTCTATTTCACTCTCAAGTAACTCTGGTCCGAGGCTATCCTTATCTATTGTTCCTACATCCTCTACATCTAGGCTAAGTGGTCTATTCTCGCTGTCATATAGCTCCTCTACGTATTCTCTCCATCTTTCTTGGATATCTTCCTGTTCGATTAATATCTTTCCTGTTTTGTCCTTAACCTTTGGTATCGTTTGACCTCTCTTACCAACCGATAACATTTTCACCTTGGCGTACAAAGCGCCCCAAAACTTCCCCCTCCTCCGGCATCTTTTCCATTTCCTCACATTGTCCCATCCACCAGTTTTCTTTTGCCCGATTGGTCACTCGCCTGAGTGTATTATTCAATTCCTTGTACTTCCTCTTCCCTACGTCCGTGTTCACGTTTTTCCATATCCTTCTCTCCTCCATTTTCTTTGTCATTTCTTCTGTAACCCACTGCTTCTCAACCCTCTTCTTTTCCACCGTTTCTATTGTTTTCTCTGCCGCTCTTGCGATGCCTGTTTTTATAAGCTCCCATCTCTTCTCTATGGTTCCCATCCGCTTCTCTTCACCTATGTTCTTTTCTACTAGCTCTTGGTATTCCCTCCTTTTCAACCCTTTCAATGCTTCAAGATTCCACCTCTTTATCTTCCTACTTTTACAAAGCCTTTTGAATCTGACTTCACACTTCATCATCACCAAGTTGTGATCTGAGTCCGCATCCTTCCCTGGATAGCTACGAGAGTTTTTTACACTGTTCCTAAATCTCTGCCTCACCATTATATAATCAATTTGGTATCTCCCAGTATCACCCGGCGGTTTCCATGTGTACCTACGCCTGGGGTGATGTTTAAACTAAGTGCTTGTCACTACTAATTTATTTCTTCTACAATATTCAACTGCCTTTTCATCGCGATCATTTCTTCTTCCTAGCCCAAACCCTCCTACTTCTAATCCGTCCCTCCCCTCTCCCACCACTGCATTCCAGTCACCCATGACTATCAGGTTTTTCTTCCCCGGCACTTCTCTAATTATTTGTTCTACTTGCTCGTACACCTCTTCCACCTCTTCCTCCCTATGGTTGCTCGTAGCATGTATACCTGGACCAGTACGAAGTTCTTCGGGCGTGCTTTTATTTCTACCACTAGTATCCTGTCGTTCACCTGTTCAATGTATACCACCCTCAGTCCCAACTTTGTGTTCAGTACCATGCTCTTTGACTCTCATCTCCCCCACTATAGATCACCCTGTAGTTATCACTCCAATAGTCCCCGCTATCCTTCCATCTAACCTCGCACAATCCCAAAGCATCTTTTTTTCCTTTTTCTATTTCCTGATTAATATTTTCAAGCTTCCCGGCCCTCATCATGGTCCTTACGTTCCAAGTTCCTATTTTTACCACTGTTTTCCTCCTCCTCTTCCTCCTTTTCTTCTTCTTCTCCCTCCTTTCCCTTGTATCTTCTGATGATGTTGCTGTGCAAGGATTTCGTGTGATGATGACCGCGGAGGCCTTGCCTGCCCCGTTGCCGGGCACGACACCCGCCCTAGTGGGCGGCGTCCCGTAGTTGCCAGGAATCAATTATCTTTGAATGACTTTCATGTTCTGGGAAGTGATAGTTGAGAAGTATTCCCACGCGACTCAACGGTATTTTTAACGTGACACTATCACGGAACTACCTTTCGTTTGGCTCCTACCCTTCGACCTATCTGGCATGGGTGGCCCTACCAGGAGCAATGTACTTACTCCTGCCAGCCCAGCTCTAGGGGTCGTTGGAACGCACAAGCCCTTCCACCACGTCAAGGTCGTAGTTCAACGAAGGGTCATGTCAATGAACCTCTATAATTAAAAAACCTCCATAGAAGTCCGGAGGGGGTCCAAGGATGGACCTCCTATCAATGAAATGTTTAAAAAAAAAATTTTTTTCTCGCATTTTCATCTAAGTATTATTATGCATAAATCTAAATCATTTAAATAATATACGAAGATGAAACTTTCAAACGAAATGCGAAGGTGATACTCGCTACCACGGCCCAATAAGTATCCCATTATGGGCTGGAATCACGTAACTCACTGAAGGTAAATATGGCTTTCCGTCACTCCAGTTAATATGGTTTTTTTTGTGAAAAATCCCGCTAATAGCGAAAATGACAAAGTAACCCAGTGAAAGTGCAAGGAATGCGCATTTAATAAATGTAAGAAACATACCCGTGAGTTGGATAATTATAGATAGATAAGCGTAATAAAATGATCAATATTTAAGCAGGGTATTCGGAGGCCGCCCTTCGTAAGGCTACCGTGGGAGCTTATTGGGGCTACGGAAGTACACGTTTTCTTATTTATACGTCTGCTTATTTATTGTAAATGGATATATTAAATTTATGTGTCTGAAAATAGAATAATTTAAGACATTTAACTCAATTGTAATTTCTATATTGTGCTATGGAGATATTGATGCTTGGTGGATCCACACGATTTCCAGTGGGTGTCGTGCGGATTTCTGATGGGGTTAGATTTTCCATAAACACTGGATATCAATTCAAGAAGTGGCACTTATTTCCTTTAAATATTGTTATTCCAAACAGTATCCCTGACGAAAATGCTCCGCTTTCTCTACCGGTCACAGTAGCGTGCACGAAACGTACGGAAGCGGTGCTTTCCGCTTTCCGATAAGGAGATTCAAGAAGAATCAAGCTGCCCAAAAACGACAGTTACTGGTTGATACCACATAAATCGAGGTAATAATACCTCGATTTATGGCCCGTAGGCTGTGGGTCTGCAAAGTGCACCCCTGGCAGCCGCCCGCCTGGCCAGCCCCTAGCTACGACGCTGAAGCTAACGTGCGGGAATAGGAAAAATCTTGTTTATTCGCAGTAATATTGCATTTATATGCATACTATGTGGCAATATAGGATAGCAGTTATCTGGCATTAATTAATGGCAAATAATTTTTATCAAGTTTTATGGTATTTCCTCAAACTATCACGGAAATATCATTTTTTTATTATATTTCTCGAAGTCACATTTATCCACGGAAGTGACTACATATATACGTCTTTCTCAACGCTCAACGCTTGCACTGACAGACGTACGCCGGGATATCTGGGAGACTCACTTGATAGAATGTACCGCAGAGGATACAGAAGAAATCTGGAAAGTCTGACGGCGACTACGCAGAACCAAGCGACGGGATCCAATCATCGTTGACGAGGGCAGTACTGCAGTATCACCTGAAGAAAAAGCCGAGATTCTGGCTAAATACCTGGCGGAGGTGTTTACGCCAAACCCGGCTACAACCGAGTCTGCTGCTGCTGAGGCAGAGATAGCGGAGTTCACGGCATCGCTAAACGACGATCCTCTGGACGACGCAGACATCCCTGTCTTCAGTGAGAAGAACGTCACTGGAATATAACGCCACCTCAACACTCGGAAGGCGCCAGGACCAGATGGCATCGCAAATGTCATCATCCGGCAACTTCCGAGGGCAGCGGTGTTGTACCTGACGAGCGTTTTCAACGGCTGCGTCAGGATCTCAAGCTTTCCATCCACCTGGAAGAGGGCGAAGATAACCTGCTTGCCGAAGACTCAAAAGTCTGAGATGGCGCCCGGAGACTTCCGACCCATCTCTCTTCTCGATGGATTCGGAAAACTCTTCGAGAGACTGCTTCGGTGGCCGATCTGCAACTTCATGCGAGAAACAGTATTCCTCCCAGAAGAGCAGTTCGGCTTCCGAGAAGGGCACTCCACGGTCCAGCAGCTAGCGAGGACAACGGACTTCATTACCGACGCCTTCAACAGGAGAAACACGGTTGCCGGTGCCTTTTTCGACATTTCAAAGGCATTCGACCGAGTTTGGCACCCAGCACTCCTGATGAAGATAGCACGGCTCTGGTTCCCGATGTGGATGCAGAGGATCATCGGGAACTATCTATGGGACAGGAATTTCACTGTTAACTGGCTCGGGGCATCTTCCGGCACCCGGCGCATCTGTGCCGGCGTGCCGCAAGGCTCAGTCCTCGGGCCAATGTTATTCAACATCTTCACCTATGACATCCCCCGGGATCATGGGTGGAACACAGTCCTGTCCCTGTATGCAGACGATGCGGTGCTCCTTACAAGGTGTCGCCGCCAATGGACGGCTGTGGATGCGCTCCAAGGTCCCATCGATCAACTCCTTCGATGGTACAAACGGTGGCGCGTCCAAGTCAACGCTGGGAAGACCAAAGCAATAATCTTCCATCCGAGCAAAGCAGCGTCTGTACCAGGAGTCGGCCAGCTGTCGGTTAATAGAGTCCCACTGCCATGGGAGTCCGAAGTCCTATACCTCGGCGTGCTGCTGGAGCAGAAGCTGATTTGGAGACAACAAGCGAATCGTGTCCGAGCACGGGCCAGAACCGCACTGAACCGGATCTATCCTGTTCTTCGGCCGCCCGTGCTCAGCATGGACATGAAGCGGAGACTATACAGGGCCTGCATACTGCCAGTCATCACCTATGCGGCCCCTGTATGGTCTGGAGTGCCCCGGTCAACCCTCCAGAGAATCCAGGTGGTGCAAAATTTTGCACTCCGATGCATTCTATCTTGCGGACGTTACGCTCGCATAGAAAGAATGCATCAAGATGGAAAGCTCGAGACCGTAGACGTCCTCCTGCCGAAGATCTCCAGCCAGTTCTTCAGCAGAGCAGCAGACTCGGAACATCGGGCGAAACAGAACATCTCGAAGATCGTAGTGCGACCATGGGACCTCCACAAGCGGCCTATTGCCAGCATGGACGACCTAGCAGCCCTGCCCATCAACAAGAGGCCCCGGGTGACAGGAAACCGACGAAGAGCATCGTCAACTGAGACACAAAGGAGACACCATTAAACCGCCACGCTCCGCCTTCATAGCAACAGCTGGTAAGGCGATTAGTCTTCCTGCATCTAGAAAGGAAGAATCATCATAATGCAGTCGCTGATTACTTATCAACAGATGCGAGAATGGGTGCGTTGAGTCGTAAGGTCGACAATCACACAATGCAGGTAACACAACGTTAGGTATACCTTAGCACCTATAGGTGCGTGACAATATAATATGGCGTACTACATTATGCCATTGCTCAATAGCACATTCAAAATGAACAATGGCAAAATATCTTTTTTTCACTGGACATCCAGTGAATGTCCATCTGATATCCATTATCTACTAGATGGATATCCATTGGATTTCCATTGGATGTCTCATGTACATCCATGGCATGTCTAGAAAGAGGACATTTGGATATTCATTAGATATACATAAGACATCTATGGATATCCAATGGATGTCATGGATATCCACCATGGATATTCATTGTATGTCCAATGGATATCTTTGTGCTGTGTGGGTTGGGTGTCTGCTTCTCCCAACCGGAAACGAACAGACAACATAGTATAGGATAAATAGGTTTTAACCCGGAATTTTATAATTACTAAACTTTTTCTTGACCAGGATGTTCATGTATACATCACTGGAGGTTTCGTGAAAAAAGTCCCACTCGTTCCCAGGTGGAATAACAAAAATATCCTGGAATGTCCCTAGAACTTACCTTATATCGGAGGCTTATCACGTTGTTTATGTCACATTTTAACGTCATTTAGGCCACTATTTTCCAACATTCATCTACATCTACATACTGCCCCGCAAGCCGCCTCAATAGGCGTGTGGCGGGGGGTGTTAGGACACCAGCCGTTTACATATAACAAAGGAAACGCTCTATCGAAATTACGCCTAGCATTTATTGAAGTCCCTTATTGTTCGGAGAAAAAACGAATTCCCATACCTATCCGTTCGGCCGTTCCCATACCGTTGAGTCGCGTGGGATACCTCTAAACTATCACTTCCCAGAACATGAAAGTCATCCAAAGAGATCTGATTCCTGGCAACTACGGGACGCCGCCCACTAGGGCGGGTGCCGTGCCCGGCAGCGGGGGAGGCAAAGCCTCCGCGGTCGCCATCACACGAAATCCTTGCACAGAATCATCATCAGAAGATACAAGGGAAAGGAGGGAGAAGAAGAAGAAAAAGAGGAAGAGGAGGAGGAAAACAGTGGTAAACATAGGAACTTGGAACGTAAGGACCATGATGAGGGCCGGGAAGCTTGAAAATATTAAGCAGGAAATGGAAAAAGGAAAAATAGATGCTTTGGGATTGTGCGAGGTTAGATGGAAGGATAGCGGGGACTATTGGAGTGATAACTACTGGGTGATCTATAGTGGGGGAGATGAGAGTCAACGGGGGGTAGGCATGGTACTGAACACAAAGTTGGGACTGAGGGTGGTAAACATTGAACAGGTGAACGACAGGATACTAGTGGTAGAAATAAAAGCACGCCCGACGAATTTCGCACTGGTCCAGGTATACATGCCTACGAGCAACCATAGGGAGGAAGAGGTGGAAGAGGTGTACGAGCAAGTAGAAGAAATAATTAGAGAAGTGCCGGGGAAGAAAAACCTGATAGTGATGGGTGACTGGAATGCAGTAGTGGGAGAAGGGAGGGACGGATTAGAAGTAGGAGGGTTTGGGCTAGGATGAAGAAATGATCGCGGGGAAAAGGCAGTTGAATTTTGTAGAAGAAATAAATTAGTAGTGACAAACACTTGGTTTAAACATCACCCCAGGCGTAGGTACACATGGAAAATGCCGGGTGACACTGGGAGATACCAAATTGATTATATAATGGTGAGGCAGAGATTTAGGAACAGTGTAAAAAACTCTCGTAGCAATCCAGGGGCGGATGCGGACTCGGATCATAACTTGGTGATGATGATGTGTGAAGTTAGATTCAAAAGGCTTTGTAAAGGTAGGAAGATAAAGAGGTGGAATCTTGAAGCATTGAAAGGGTTGAAAAGGAGGGAATACCAAGAGCTAGTAGAAAAGAACATAGGTGAAGAGAAGCGGATGGGAACCGTAGAGAAGAGATGGGAGCTTATAAAAACAGGCATCGCAAGAGCGGCAGAGAAAACAATAGGAACGGTGGAAAAGAAGAGGGTTAAGAAGCAGTGGGTTACAGAAGAAATGACAAAGAAAATGGAGAAGAGAAGGATATGGAAAAACGTGAACACCGACGTAGGGAAGAGGAAGTACAAGGAATTGAATAATAAACTCAGGCGAGTGACCAATCGGGCAAAAGAAAACTGGTGGAAGGGACAATGTGAGCAAATGGAAAAGATGCAGGAGGAGGGGGAAGTGGGCGCTTTGTACGCCAATGTGAAAATGTTATCGGGTGGTAAGAGAGGTCAAGCGATACCAAATGTTAAGGACAAAACAGGAAAGATATTAATCGAACAGGAAGATATCCAAGAAAGGTGGAGAGAATACGTAGAGGAGCTATATGACAGCGAGAATAGACCACTTAGCCTAGATGTAGAGGATGTAGGAACAATAGATAAGGATAACCTCGGACCAGAGTTACTTGAGAGTGAAATAGAGAGGGCATTAAGAGAGATGAAGGGTAGAAAAGCCGTGGGAACCGATAACCTACCTTCGGAGCTACTGAAGAATCTAGGTAGTAGGGGGAGGAAATCGTTTTTCGAACTTATTAGCAGGATCTACGAGGAAGGAGTATGGCCAGAGGATTTCGTGAAAACAGTATTAATACCTATCCCGAAGAAGAAGAAAGCGTCAGAATGCGAGGAGTATAGAACAATCAGTTTAATTTCGCACGCAGCAAAAGTGTTGCTTAGAATACTAAATAGAAGGTTGGAGAGCAGAGCAAAGTGCTATTTAGGCGATGACCAATTTGGGTTTAGGAAGGGGAGGGGAACCAGAGATGCGATTGCGGTAATGAGGACACTTATAGATAGAAACATAGAGCATAATCAGGATGTTTTCGCTTGTTTTGTAGATTTCGAAAAGGCGTTTGACAGAGTAAACTGGGAGAAACTAATGCAGATACTGGGGAAAATAGGAATAGACTGGCGCGATAGGAGACTCATCCGAAACTTATATATGGGGCAGAGGGCTCAGGTAAGGGTAGCGGACGGTGAATCAGGGTGGGCAGTTATAGGTCGCGGGGTACGGCAAGGGTGCCCGTTGTCGCCTTTACTTTTTAACATCTATGCAGAGGAAATGGTAAGAGAGGCATGGGATGAGCTAGACGTGGGAATGAAAGTAGGAGGCCAGTGGATAAAGTCGGTTAGATTCGCAGACGACCAGGCGTTGGTGAGTCGGTCATCGAAAGGACTGCAAACTTTAGTAGATGCACTGGAAAAGCAGTGTGAGAAATACGGAATGAAGATAAATAATAGGAAAACAAAAGTAATGAGATTCTGTAGGACAAAGAAAGCGAAGCTGGTGAAAAGAGTAGGAAGTCACAAACTGGAGCAAGTTGAACAATTTAATTACTTGGGTAGTACGCTAGAAGAAAGAGGACATAGTAGGAAAGACATTAGGAGGAGAATAGCGCTAGCGAAGGAAGCGTTCAATAATAGAAGGGAGCTGATGACGGGGACCTTAAGTAAAGATGTAAAAAAGAGGCTAGTAAAGAGCTTGATATGGAGTGTGGCGTTGTATGGGGCGGAAACGTGGACCTTGAGAAAGGAAGACGAAAATAGGCTGAAGGCTTTTGAGATGTGGGTGTGGAGGAGGATGGAGAAGGTGCGTTGGACGGAAAGGAAGACAAATGAGGAAGTGCTTGACATGGTGGGCGAGGAGAGGAAACTTATAGATGAGATTATGGGAAGGCAGGGTAGGTGGCTGGAAGGGGTAATGAGGGACGGTGGTTTGCTGAAGGCCGTGATAGAGGGAAGGATGTTGGGTAAGCGGGGAAGGGGAAGGAAGAGAATCGGTTTTATGGACGGGATGAAGAAAGGTAGGACTTATGCTGAGATGAAGAAAGAAATACAAGAGGTAGAAAGGGCACAGCACGTGTAAGAGTTCGTTGGATATTCTCTGACTTTCATCACAACCTACCTCTAACCGGTAGATTACTGTAATGAATGAATCCGTTCGGCAAAATATCTCTCTTAATTTATCGTTTCTGTCGGACCTGGAAATATAGTGGGGTTCTAATATGATGTTCTCCGTGTCGCTCTGAAAGATATCTATTCTCAATTTTCAAGCAATCTAAGCCTAGCGCGAAGCCTCCGAGTCTCTAGCGGCTCCCAGCCTAATTCGTTTAACATCTGCGTAACGCTGTCTGTACGCCCGTAGCAGTTTTTGACGAATCGCGAAGCTTTCCTTTGTATTTTATTAAGTTCCCGAATTAAGTCTTTCTGCACCGGATCCCATATGCTTGCTGCATATTCAAGGTGTGGCCGGACGAGTGCGAAATAGCACCTCTCTTTTACTTTTTCATCTGGGAATCTTCCCACAATACGCTTGACGAATCCTATCTTCTTCAGAGCTCTGCCTCAAATATTTCTTATGTGTTCCCCACGATAGATTTGAGGTAATCGTAACTCCCAGATACTTAACTTCATCTGTTGCCTTTATCTTAACTCCATCCACAGCATATACACGGGGATAGTTGGACGACCTCCGCAAGAAATGTACCATGTGGTGACACTTCGACTTCCGGTCGTCAGAGGGATAAATTAAGGCTGCAATGGAATTTATTGGGTCTGAACTAATGAAACCGACACCTAAAACCCATCTCTAGCTCGTTTACACAATTTTCAATTTTTTTTTATTTCTCCCCTCCCCCTCCCGCCCGCCTAAAATCCCGCACGGACAATTATCAATGGGGGCTTCGGGCCAAATCGGTCAACGTGGCCAGAGAATAATTGTACCTAGCGGCTTGCTTATATCGCAATTTGCAACATGGTTTAGAGTACAGCTATGCTATAAGCTTACCAGAAAGGAAAAAAGATTAGCCTACTACACCTATTTTCACGAATCTACGCCGATTCCAGGGTTATTCCTGGGAAATCTCTTGAATGTGACAGGGGACAAAATACCTATTTTACACATTATCGGAGGTAGATTTGAAGCCAAACAAAAAAAATTCCAAGAATTGAAGTACATTTTTAGCCGTAAAATCCAAGTTCCAAGGACATTCCAGGAATTCCAGGATATTTCGTCTATCCCACCTGGGAAAGGGTGAGACTTTTTTTTACGGCAGCTCCAGGGGTGTACGAACATACTGGTCAAGAAAAAGTTTAATAATTATTAAATTCCGGGTGTGGGTGAAAATAACACTATTTTTCCTGTACTAGCAGTGAACATCGTGAACATACTCTCAACAGGCAGGGACTGGTTGGTTGTCCGACCCATACAAGGCGGCGTTCGATGATTAATATTTAAGAATTATAAGAGACACGTTTGTTCTCCACTCCTAGCTAAATTACTTTTCAGTGGCTCTAATGTAGATGTGAAGTGAGGAGAAACAATAAAACAATATAAAACGTTCACTCCATTCAAGGTGCATAGATCCATTGTATTTGAATTTCGCTCGCTTTGGATCGCTTTTCCATTCGCATTTGTTTCTCTACGCTTCTCCGTCCCATGCTTGGTCCACTTGATTCGTTTCTTTTTGCGGATTGGCGCGTTCGAGCCTTGTGGTGCCTTGCATCCTGTGTTTTTTTGTAGATTTCATTGCTTGCATCCATTGCATCAAGCAGCAGCCAGCATCGGAAGCATCCTTACCAGTTGATCTTTGATCAATACCCTTACCTGGATCCCGAGAAACCCGTCGAGTGAAGGCGTGGAAGAACATTTATGGTGAAGTCCACCTCTTGCCTGTAAATTTTTATTTAGCGGTTATGACGTTTTCGTCCTTTATTTCAATTTTTTACGAGAAACCTAGGAAACTTGAGACAATGGCTTCATCCACCCATTATGGCCATATATGAGGTAAGAAAAGAAATTACCCTATACTTAGTTTATGAGTTATTCTAAGTAAGCATAGCATTTCAATTAAAAATTATATATGCCTGTTCCTTCGTACTTTGGTTAAAAACAAGGTCTCCTTGGTAAAAAACTATTTTCGGTGTATGTATCGTTTCGTTTCCCCAGCTCAAACGTACATTTCACCCGGTTTGCACTGACCTATTGCCGCCAAATTCACATCACTTGTCACGCTAAGTATGAGTATTTAAACTAACCGATATTTGCTATATGTTGCTGATTTAAATAGGAATTGGTAAAAATTGTCATAAGAGATCTGCATGAGTAAATAGGTTCTGCGACTCCATTGATTTGTGTCACATTTTCGTTGAGTTTTGCCCATGAGTTATTATCTTTTACTTTTCTGTTGTACAATTAGTTGTAGGACTTAATCCCTAGTTACCCTATACATTAACACGTACGAGTGCATGTACTTCTAGTGAATGGTTTCATGTGCGTTTGCTTGAACGGATTCATGTACATTTGCGTGAACGAATGGATGAATCGGTGGTTTTCACGTTGCATGTAACCGCACATGCATTAGCATAGGTTTCAGGGTACGTATTTGCGGTTGTTGTTGTTTATCTCTTTACAAAGCGCAACAGGTCCATTATAGACTACCTACCATAAAGCAGACAATACTTATTTATACTTAATAACTCAAATTCAGCTTTCGATTTCCAGCGGTAATTATCTCAAATTCCGCATTTGCTTTCCCGAGTGGTTGTTCCTCAGATGAAAGATACTCGAATGGACTTGCCAAGTCCTTTTTCATTCGTTTCTGGGTTATTATTTTACGGGAATTATAGCATTTATGGTGAGGTAATTTGTATGGTGAGGTTGAAGAATCAATTAATTGAAGTAGAACGAATTCATTGTATCTAAATCTTAGCTGTATGATATATGTGAGGTATTACCTATTGAGAAAAAGTGCGATAAAAACCCATAAGCATAAGCAAAAACTAAGCAATTAACGGCCAATCATAAATTTCTGGCACGAGCTTCTCAAATATTTACCGCAAAAACAAGGCATTTTGTATGAAATTCACTCTTCTGCTGGACAAGTCCTCCCGGCAATCATGACCTCTCTGAGAAAGCGTTTTAGCTCTTTAAAGTAATAGATAGAATGGCAAAATACAAGGAATGCTCTTCTAGTTAATACATTTGAACCTTTATGTGTAGGAGGGTACGCCAAGCGAGGGTCAATGGTCTATAACAGGAGATTTTTGTTATCTGCATTGAAATTTATCGAATTTAGTTCAAACATTTGTGAGAGTCAGTTATGAATGTGATTTTCTTTGTATGCTCATTTATTGGTGTTGTCCAGGACGTCACAGCATTACGCAGTTCACTTAGCTCACTTTTTTTTAGTATTTTTTTAAACTCACGTTAATCATCCTGAATCTCCTTAACACAATCCAATTATTATTTTAACATTGATTGGGAACAATCAGGTTGACTGTGATCTGGAAGATGTACGGCACCCATGGGTTTGATCACAGTGTCCTCGCCACACTCTGAGTAGATCCCCACAATTCATGTTGTGCAGGTCCAGGTTTGATGTGTTTCTACTAGTAATTCCCGGTCCGCCTCATTGAGAGTGGACCAGGTGAGGTGAAGTGCTATGTCGTAAGTGTTGCCCTTCACCAATTTTCTGGGAACGTTTTATGCATGCACTGCATTTGAAACATGTAGGTATTATGAACGTCTCACACCAACACCAGGCCTAAAACACTTTCGACAAGTCAAGGGCACAACACAAAGGCAGAAGGAAAGAGCACGTCCGCTCACCAAGAGAGTCTGAGACAATGTGGCTTTATGCTCCCCCCAATCCAAAGAAGAAGTTAATCAGCACAATAATACTTAACTGTGCATGCAAAATAGAATTGACTAACAGGGTGGACATTTATACAGATTCTGGTGAACCTTTTAAGCTCTACAGTTGATGACAAATGAAGCAAAAGGAAATATGTATTACACTTGACTCAAAGGGTGTGGAGGCGTACAAAGTCTCCTCTTTCAGTATTCTGATGTAAATTCAGTACCTTTTTCCCCTGCTCTGCCCCTTACAAGCTCTCTCTCGGGAATTTCAGGTAAAGGGGGGAATTCATACGTGTGGTTCCACGGATTGCAGAATCATGTAGTGACTAAGAGGTGCATGGCTAAGCCAGTCGAACAAGGTCTTCTTCTGCAACACACCTGCCTTTCCTCCAGTGTGCCACGGGTTATTGGTGGACTTCCACGGGGCCGGTGCGGAAGCGTCTTGTAGGCCACGGCTGACCGGGACCTCCCTTGAGGAATTCTTCTGACCTCCGCTGACATACGGATGGGCCTATAGGCATGCCCTTGTAGAAGCTTTCTTCCCAGTGTGACTTGCCGGGAACATGTTGCACGTCGTCATCCCTCCAGCATTTTCCCTTTTATACTCTCTTGAACTTACCTCTTTAACATGTTTGTCCACTATAAACACATACAACTTCTTCATCTACACTTACCACAGGAATTTCGACATGGCCAATATGAATCGGGCACACACATAATAACTTATTCTCTATTTCACCATCATCAGCCACCTTTCATTTGAAGCGTTTACATTATCCCTTAATACAATGATACCACTCATAAAGCGTATTTACTTCGCCCAAGTGGATCAACAGAGTGTGATTATAAACAAGTGGAGAAAAAGCACTGAGATAAGTAGTTTGTGACGGTTCCCGACCATTACTATATAGGCCTCCGGGGGCCCAAGTCTGTGACTTGGTTTTCTCCTGAAAACGGGAGAAAAGAGATTCCTGGGGTGCCCGAACGAGCCGTCTCTCCCATCGGTTGTCTGCAACGAGTTTCTCTGGGAGAAGAGAAACACAAAGCGCCCAGAGATGCACGTTTCTTGATCGTTCCTTAGTATTTAATTAATTTTCCATAATCAGCTAATGGTTAATTTGATAGATATTTTTAGTAAGATCCTTCGTCACACTTTATTTTTATTAGGGTATGAGAGAGTACCGGAGAGGTGTGAATAAGCAGCACTACAGATATAGACCGGATGCGGCGTGTAACGACATCCGGGGAAGGCCATTTTTGGCGTGAAAGCGGTTGTTTGAAAAGCATCCTTTTTTCTTTGACCCGAAATAAATGTTGCCACTAACTCTATAATTAATTTAATTGCTTATACTGGGAACATTACTTTAAGTCAATGGTTTAATTGTAAAAAACCGCATTTCTCTGAGTACAAGCCACACTTTTTTGTCCTGATTTTTGGGTCCTCAAAATCGGGTTGCGGCTTATATTCGAGGTGTGGCTGAAATTCGAGAGCTTTCTTAAAAAATGACCGATTTGAGCAAAAAATTCAGATTCACGCGGACGCCAGCTTAACTCGCCTAAGCCACGGGGAAAGTAAGAAATTACGCTGAAAAAGGTCAAATTGGTGCACAATTTATTCATATATTAAAGGATAATGTAGGTAACATTGTGTCACAGTTACATAGGTCATGCAAAAACAGATATAGAATTCTAATTCCTAATACTGTAGGTAGTACGGGATGCACTAAAAAGGATGTGGCTTAAATTTGCTTATTAACTTTTTTCCCTGTTTCATCATAGTATTACAATCCTAGGATTGGTATACTGCAGCCCTCCATTTCGCCCTATCCCATGCCAGTTCCTTCACTTCCCTATGGTTCTTCTTCCCCGCATCCCTCTTGACTTGCCCCAAGTACTTGTCTCTTGGTCTTCCTTTGGGGACTTTCCCTTCAATTTTTCCCTCCATTATGCTTCCTATTTAATTGTTGTGTCTCACAACATGGCCAACCCACCGTGTTCTTCTTTGGTGTATGGTGCTCCACAGTGTCCTTTCTTCTCCAATTCTTCTGTATACCTCCTCGTTTCTCACCCTATCCGTCCATTTGATCTTTAGAATCATCCTCCAGCACCAGGTCTCGAAGGCTTTATTCTTTTCTGGTCAGTTTTTCCAATGGTCCATGTTCCTGATCCGTAAAGTGCCACTGCCCACACGAATGTTTTCACGTACTGTTTCCTTGTCTCTAGTCTTATGCTCTTTGAGCAGAGTAGCGGCCTTTTGGCCATGAATGCCATCTTAGCTTGGGCTATTCCATGCTTGATGTCTGTCGTGCTTCTTCCATCCCAGGTAATGGAGCTCCCGAGGTAGGTGAATGATTCCACTTGCTCCAATCTTTCTCCTTTGAGGCAGACGTTGGCCACTACTTTCTCTCTTCCGCACACAAGTATTTTGGTTTTCTTCTTATTTACTTTCATGTTGTATTCCTGGAACACTTTTTCAATTGTGTGCAGTGAGTTCTATAGGTCTTCCTTATTTTCTGCTTCGATGGCGATATCATCAGCGAAGCATAACATGTTGATTTCTTCTCCATTCACTTTGATTTCTTGTTCTTCTATTTCTTTTATTGCTTCCTCCATGTACATATTGAAGAATGCTGGTGACAGGTTACATCCTTGTCGGACCCCTTTGTTAATTTTTGCCTCCATATTTCTTCCATCTTGCGTGCGTATTGTGGCCACCTGGTCCTTTTAGAGCTGGTAGATGATTCTACTGTCATTGTATTCCAAGCCAAGTTTTTCCATAGTATTGAACGTCTTATTCCATTCGACATTATCGAATGCCATCTCCAAGTCCACGAAGGCTATATACAACGGCTTGCTCACGTGGATCATTTTCTCTACCAGTAGTCTCAGGCATAGTATTGCCTCCCTTGTCCCCCTATTCTTCCTGAATCCTAATATGTTTTCTGACCCTGAGAAATTGGTTTTCTGACAAATTGGTTTCCCTGTTTGAGACCCCGAAAACGGGGTGCGTCTTATATGCGGAGAAATATGGTATTGTGGTTATGGGACTTAGTAGACTTCCCCATTAGTTTAATCTGCTGGGCTGCAAATGTTTTGATGAGAATAGTTATTAAAAGGCTGATGAGTAGAGCAGATTACCACTCGGGTAATGACCAGTTTGGGTTCAGGAAGGGGAGGCCTAGTCGGGATACGATTGTGATGAGGGCTCTTCTAGATATAAACATAAGATTTTAACCAGAATGTTTTTGCTTGCTTTTTGGATTTCGGAATGGTTTTTGATAGAGTAGCTTGGGAGAAACTTAGACAATTACTCAGGAAAATGGGAGTAGATTGGCATGATAGGAGACTTATCTGAAACTTATAAATGGCACATTAGACACAGGTGAGGGTGGCTGATGGTGAAGTGGGGTGGGCAGTTATAGATCATGGGGTAAGGCAAGGGTGCCCATTGTTGCCTTTTCTCTTTGACATCTGTGCTGAGGAAATGATAAGAGATGCATGGGTAGTGCTAGATATGTGAATCAAAGTCGGTCAGCTGATAAAATTCAGAATGTGGTCGACCAGGGGCCTGTTTCAGATATGTACAAGTGCACTTTAAGTTACAAGTAGTGATGTGCCAAGTTGGTCTTATGAGATATCTTGGTCACATCAATCATTCCTATTTGTGAATCAATCATGAGTTTAAGGTCATCATTGAATGTTGTTCCTGCTAGCAATCCGTACAAGTTGCCAATGATGATTGATCTCTCAGAAAATTGTGATTTATATGCTCCAATCATGACCGATATTAACTGCTACCTCGTTAAGTGCCAGTGTCCATGGAGTAGTGGTTAATTCTTCGAAAACAATTTAAGGCACAATTGTGCAATGCGTCCAAAGGTTTGTTTTGTTCTTTCACAGTGTTCTTGGTTTGTGATTTTAAGTTTAATTAGCAAGAATATTAGAAATAACCCTTAAGATCACAAAACTATTGAATAGTGGCATATTTTATGGACCACAAATTATTCAAAACTCATTATAAATAGACTCTTATCATAAATAGTAGCCTAGAATGCTGCAAAAATTTATTTTGGAATAGTTGGCTGTAAGGATTTAAAGCAAATTATCTGACTGTGGCACTTGAATTCAATTTTCAATTTCAGTCGGTATCACTAAGTTTCACTTGTGCAAGAGACGTAATATTTGTCGAGAATATTGAAATTAAGGTTTATCGTGTGTTAAAGTGACAGTGTAATTGTGGCAATTCAGTGATAGCAAATGTGATATGTATGTGTGCTGTGATGTATTGCGTGTGTTCTTGTGATGATATTTTTACATTTAAAGGTTTATATTAGGTAGACTTAAGCTCCTAATGAATGTGTTATGACAGAGATTGAGTTTAAAGTGTTGCATGATCTTCGCAAGAGTCTGATAAGATTGATGCCAGAAATTATTTCGTTTTTGTCAACTATTATCTAAAATTTGGAATCAATTGGAATTGAAATTTAGTTACTGACTACATGGATGCTCTTGAATTTTAACTTTGGCAGTTTACATCCTCAGTGAATGGATAATGATTGATTTGTGTACTTAAGCAATGAACAGTTATTATAGTTTTTTTATTATACTTATATTAAAATTGCTCCGTCAGAGTCATCTCTATATTTTATTGCATTATTGTATTCGAAATGGGATTGCATTGACTTAATTAATCCTTCTATTTTTGTCCAGTAATTACTAATTAATGGCATCAGAAATTATAATTTGTCCTTGGCAAGGATTTAAATTTTTAATGAATATGGTCTAACCTCCTCAGCGTACAAGCCATGTCGGAATACACATTTTGATGGATGATGACAGATGGCGGAAGGGACTGCTGCAGTCTCAATCTCGCCCCGATAAAGTTGTATTACTTTTATTATTTTGGTTTTCCTGAGGCGATTTCTTCTTTCCGAGCGAAGTAAACAATTGTACCCACAGAAACATTTCTTCCGCGGAGGGAAAGTGATTCTCTGCAGGAAAATCAAGTTTCCGTTCAGGGAATTTTGGATTTCATGCAGGAGTCAACAGGGCACTTTCAATATGGGATAATTCCACAGCTAAAGTGATGTGTTTAGAGATGTGGGCCACTCTGAAAATTACCTCGGTAATTTTCGTAAATTACTGGGGTATTTTTCATAATATTCCCTTGTGTCTTGTAAATTGCCGTAATTTTCTAGATAATTCTCCGTTTGAGATAATTTTTCATAACAGATAAATTCCCAACATGTTCTTTAAAGCCAAGTTCACATTATGTGTTTAATAATAAATGGAGGCATGTGCACTCAAAAATTTCTTATACATTAATGTTGTATAAGGTATGGTTTAAACATGGTTATTCCCTTCCTATTTCTATAGGCTTTGTTATATAACCATACATTTGCTGTTATGTGCTTAAAACTAAACAATACAGGAAAATTATATTAATTTTCGAAAATTACCGTAATTTACCTTGGATGAAAATTACCGTAATTTTCCCATCTCTAGATGTGTTATTGATACCTGGTGATTTATGTATTTATTTGCAACTCTACGTATGTATTATACTCGAGGCTTTGCCGTAGATTAAATCCTATTGCTAACACAAGCAATGTTTATTATGCCCAATGCACCCAATAAACTATTGTAATGATAAATCTGATTGTGCGGGAAGAAAAAAGAATAAGATTTATTTTATCAATACCACTTAATTCCTAGTACACAACCATTGCCATAGATGGCTGAAGCGTCTACTGACTTCTGCTAACTTCTTGGTCAGTAAACTATGCATTGGTGAGTTAAGCCTAAGCTACATTATGTAGCCACAGGTAAAAAGAGAAATGAAGGCTGCATGGTAAGAACGGTAAATCAGAGAATAAGATGAAAATACGACTTGAGAAAAATTTAATTTAGTAATCACTACCAAAGATAAATAATTTGGTGCTGGTTCTGCTCGAGTTCTTCCGCTACCCTCTCCGACTTCAGTGCAACGTGACTTGACCCTTGCAGTTGACTCACAACCATCGGAGTTGAGCACTACAGTCGGTGCAGCTGCGCTTGCGGTCCGGAGCTCCTTCCAGGATCTACACATTCTGCACTGCTATTTTTAGGTAGGTATTGGATGTCACAAAAACTAGGGCAAATGGAAAAATCTTGGCCTGCATTCAGTAGGGGAGGCCGGGGTAAATAGAACATGGGGTTATTGGAACATGGGGTAATTGGAACAGAATACCATATATTATTTATTTGTGAAGCAAATGATCTGAAAATCACAATGGACCTGTAGACACTTTTATCCTAATGATCATAAAAATATTAGTGCACATGCCTTGGTTCCTTTTTGTTTCATAAGTATTGTTCCCCCAATAGTGTAAAAAACTCTGCCTTCAACTAACCCTCATTGTAAGATTCATGTATAAAGTAGTAGAAAACGTTGTTACAAGGAAGAGCTGAGGAATAAAATCTAGTTAAGATCAGTCATTCTGTAGTGGTTCTCCTCTGGTGGATGTTGTGTAGTGGTCATCCATTTACATATGTGTTTCACAGTACATATGTATCCATTAAAACGTCGAAAGTGTGTAAAATAATTAGTTTTCATTTCAACTTGAATGTGATGTAATATTCTTTTTATTTGTTCGTGGATCTTTTTCAAACTTGGATTGTAAAAAGAACATATATGTAACAATAGTGTCTTATCTATTGCATCAGAATATTTGCTTTTATTTTAAGAAAATTCCAAACCCCTGTTCCAATTACCCCTATCGGGGTAAATGGAACATTTTGGACCTGAACAAGATTGAAAGTACTTTTTTCCATTCTGAAGTACATACAGTGGAATATATCTGATATGATACTCTGCTAAAAAATATCGGTCCTCTTTTTGTCTAAGAAAATGTTTTTTTGATCATTCATTTAGTTTATTTGTTATTGCCTGGCAAAATAAATATGCTTTATCTTGTTCCAATAGTAGGTTCTCACTATAATTGACGATAAGTGTTGTTTTAAATGTTTTATTTCACGATGGAAAAGAAAAAAAACTTAGTATAGTTCCACATAAAATAATTTTAATACGACCTAGGTTTCGTCGCTGGGCGACATCATCAGGTGGTTTACAAAACATTTTTTCGCAATATATAGGTACACTGGGGGGAAGGGGGGGAAAAAGGTTTGGAAGAGGAGGGAGAGGGTTGGTCTGGGGGAGGGTAGGGCTGGGGGAGAGTGGGGGGAGGTTGGATGAGTAAGGAAAGAGTGAGCAGTTAAGGAAGAAGGTTGTTGTGGGGGAAGTTTTATTTCACGTTTCTCATTACACGGTAGCTCAACTCACTTCATCTTTGCACACTGTTACACACTCTGACTCTCATTACCAGGTAGCACCACACACAAAACCAATGACAGTTACCCCATCTTCCCCTAATTTTAATATCTGATGATTAAGATTCATATTTCTTTATGTCTTTGAGGTTTTAAGTTATGGAATTTCATGCACAATTCACATTTTATTGATTTATTATTAGAGTTATCTACCGGTAAAGGTAGGCTTTGAATGTGAGTAAAAATCTTCTAGATTTTTACAGATGTGTCTCTATCTTCCTTTATAATTGAGCGCACCCACTTCCCCTTCTTTCTGTAGTTTTTCTATTTGCTCACAGTTTTCCTTATTAGTTGCTTGCCGAAGTTTATTATTTTATTCCTTTTACCTTCTCTTGTTACAGGTTACGGCAATGCCTCCAAAAAAAAAAACCAGTTCCATCTGGGGATACTTCCAGGATGTGGGCAGTAGTAAAGCTAAGTGCAGTATCTGCTCTAAAACCATTTCTTTCAAAAATGGTGCCACAGGCAATTTACTTCGGCATTTGAAAGTACTGCATCCAACTATCCCTGTATGCAACCACCCTGTATCCTCAGGCATGCCATCTCCCTGTGAAATTGATTCAGATGAGGTGGACAGCTACTCACCCACTAGGGTAAGTACTAGCTTCTAGAAATCAATTGAAACTGCAATCACCTGTCAATCACAATCAATATAGACAATTCCATCACCTTTATCAAGTACTAAAGAGCCGTTGACAAAAAACATTGACACATTTAATAAGGGAGCCAAAATCAGCCAAAAAATTAGAGAGATAAATTTCAGCATGGTGAAAACTATTGTGAAAAATTATCTCCCTTTTCAATTAGTGGATAGAGAGCATTTTAGAGAATTAAATTCCTAATTTAATGACTCGTTGGTACCACTGTTGTATGAGATGGTGAAAGAAAGTGTAAAGAATGAGTTGAAAAAGGGGCAGAGATACTCAATTGCTACCGACGGTTGGACTTCCAGAAGCAATGAAAATTATTTGTCAGTAACAGTCCTGTTCATTAATAACTTACCACCTCAGAGCTGAAAAATTTCTAAGTCCTGAGTTGACAGCAATGTGACAACGCGGCTGAACCACGCCCCCTTGCGCGGGAAAGTAATAAACGAATGGAACGAAACAAGGGCCTGCCGGCAGCTGGCGTGAGGGAGACGCAAGGAAGGAAGGTTTTGATCTGTGAAAGGATTATTTCTGAGGGGAGGGGTAGGGTTTGGGCTTCCGTTTGCTTTGAGTGGACGAGAAAAGTATCGATTTCAAGTCTCCATCACAGCATGGGAAACATCTCTGGTGGATGTGATATCCGTCTGCCACTTTTTTATATAGCGGAAAGGTAATTATCGGGAATTATCGTAACTCAAAGAGTTTGAAGCGTGCTTATTGATTACATAATTAATGTTATAAAGTTTTTTATTACATCTTGTGTGATAAACAATGGTGATTCTATATCCAAGGCAATGAACGTGAATTATCTTCTTTTATTGTGAATGTTTCACATTCTTGTAGCTGACTTACACTGTTGTGCACCAACAACAGACTTATCTACGAACCTAATTAGATCAAAGAAAACTTGTATGCGTTCTTCTTAAGATGCGTTTCCTGGCATAATTTCATAAATTACTTTCGGAAAGAATAATCAGCCATATGCAGAAATTAAACGAAAATCCGAAACAAACTAAATTTGCGGGATTTCAAATATATAATGGATTGCACTGCCACAAAAATACGAGACTGAAAATAAGTCAAAATTGCAATGATTTTTAACACTAATGAATACGCTTTCAAATTTGAATAATCATAAGAAACGAGTTCATATCATTTCCAAGATGCCATAATTAATTATGGCGTCTTGGAAATTACCCCACATTGGGTCAATGTTTTCCTTGCAATAATTTACTGTTTCCGAAATTAAGTTTGGAGAAAATCCACTATGCACATCGTAGGAGCTGCTTTTATGAATTTTTTTTTTCAATTAATCGCTCATGTTGCGTGATAAAATCTGGCTTAAGGGGAATTAAGAAATTCAGTAATGGGGTTAAGCAAAAAGGAGACAAACATTATACGATACGGGGCCTTATACAATCGCTGTAGGTAGGAGGCGTTTGAAATTATTAGGAGCTCGGAGACCAAACTTAGTCGATCATGGATATCAACTAAACTTAGTTTAACCCTTAAGCTGCTGCAGCCAGAGTGAATGTCGTCCATCCTGTGCGGGAAATATCTATTCGGATGGAGCCTATCCCTCCTTCCCACGGGCCGGGCAGTTATATGTATTACCCATGTAATCCCCTCCCGACCCTTTTCTCGGGATCCCAGGGGGTAGGCACCAGAACTTGTTCAGGGATTAGTGGGACTTAAACAAATTTTGAAAATTTGTTTATAGTTGTAATTGTTAAAAAAAATGACAATATTTGTTTCTAGCAATTTTCTGTTTTGTTTGATGCCAAACACCAAAGAAATTCGTTGATAATTGAGCCGGGCGCGAACATTAGGCAAATAACTTTTGAGCCAACCATAACCCATTGAGCGAGCAATCGGAAGAAAGGGTCGTACCTCATTGCAGTGGTATGCGATCCCTAAAGAGCGTGGGAAGGGAGTGGTTTGGGTAAAAATGGTGGATTCCCAAATGTCCACCGCTGGAATGAAAGAGTTAAGGTCATAAAAATATGAAAGGGCCAGGCGTGGGAATGTGTAACGGGAGATCGTGGTAGCCTCTTTCCCTCGGTCGAAGAAGTACCATTCAGCAGCGTTGGATGGCGCCACTAGTACTCAACTAGTTCGTATTTTTGCCGCAGAGGTGGCTCTGCATGCGGGGGAGCGGTAATTTTGAATCTTTATCTCACATATAGGGATATATCTTATTTTTTCTTTCCTGTCGGACATATTTAACCTTGACATAACAAACCTTGTTTCAGTTTCCACTGTAGACACGATTTAGGATCTATTTAAAACAATGATAAGTTATTTTTAAACCTTGTCTACATGGTTTTACATAGTCACAAAGTTTTTTTGGAAGCAAGACAGGCAGTTTTCAGACCACTATCATAACGTTTGCTACTGTTAAGCATCGTGAGATCTTTCTGTCATTGAATTCTCAGTTGTGATAAACGCATCGATATTCTATGGTGCAAATCATGCGGTTATTGTGAAACGATGTTTAAGGGAACAGAAAAAAAATTCTCATTCCCCGTCCCAGCGCATTTGGAGAGTAAAATACATTTATGGGAGGTACTGATTGAATGGATCAGAACATAAGCTACAACAGGCTTGGCATTAGGAGTAAAGTGGTGGCCTCTTTGCGTGAAAGATCGACGCTGTCACGATCAATGCATGGATCCTCTCCAAAAAAGCTGGAAGTAAAATGTCTCAGCTAGAATTAAGAAGAGAAATTGTTGAGAAATACCTTACAAGGTACCCAAACTCTCCTCAGAGAAGTGGAAGACAGCCAATTACTAACAGTTAAATCCTAAGCCATGTTGTAGTCTGCCTGCAATTGGATGGTCTAAACCATTTAGTCCATCGATGAGGGAGTGGAATAAGACGAAGGTCTGCGTTATGTGGTTCCTCCATGCGCACAGAATGTGTTAAGTGCAGCGTTGGATTGAGTATTGAGTGCTTTATTGAATTTCACACAAAATAACACCACGATAAAAGATGCCATTTAGTAATTTAGAAGCTTTATTAAATTTGTTTTCTATACTATTTTAAAACTTGTATTGTGCTTAATTGATTTTATGATTTCACCATGTCACAAAGTGTTTTCCAAAATCTGTTGCTTCGTAACGCGCACTAAGTTTTATTGAGTATTCTCTTGCATTTCGATATGTTCTAATTGAATTAAAAATTAAAATATTTGTGAATTTGTTTGAAAAAAATAAATTAATTAATTTATCACTTTTAATTTATAATTATATTACTCTAGATGTTTTTATGTGAAATGAATCAACCTGAAGATAATAAAACAAAACTTTTTCATTTGGGAAAAATTGACCCCACAACCGCCTAGCGTGACCATATGGTCACGCCCCATAACTCTGTCCTTTTGAATCCTATGTAGCTGTGTGATAATAGTATTTAAGTGCTCTTAATACTCATTTGTAAAAATCAAGAATGCATGTATATAATATAATATATAATATAATCTTGCATATATCCATATATGCAAGATAACGATTCAAAATTACCGCTCCTCCGCATGCAGAGCCACCTCTGCGGCAAAAATACGAACTAGTTGATTACTCGTAGCGCCAATCGATGGTGCTGAACGGTATTTCTTAAAACGTGGAAAACAGTCTACAACGATTTTAACACGCTCATTCCTCCCCCTGGAAAGGACTGATGGAGCAGGTAGACAGAGAGGGTGAAACGTACAGGAATGTTTTTCCTGCAGTTGCCTGTACACACGTACATGTATGTTTCCCATAGTCTAAGGGTTAAATAGTCAAGATATGAGGTGCTTTCCTTCAAAATAAATTCATATTGTTGCCTTCAGACGTAGACTTGGACTTAAAGAGAATCGCGGAAAAAGCACGCGTAATGAGATATCGATGTTATTGAGTAAATTGATCTTTATTTTGGATGTGTCAATTCATTAGGTATTCTTCAGCTCCCTTAGGCGAAAAAAATATGTATTGCGATAGCCGAACACACTTTTATCTTCTTTTCAAATATTATCTGTTTAGGGCCTGTCCCCGTAATGAATTGTGAACTAAGGAAAGGGGTAAAATAGTGCGCACTCATAGGATTCCTGAATGAAAGGTAGGCAAAATCGAGATATCAGTCTGCTCAATTATGTTCTTCATATTATATTATATGATATCAATGGTTCACGTATAATACTAGCTCTCAATTGAAGTTCAAAACTTTATAACAAATCGTTCAATGTCACAAAAACGATAGTATCAGTACAAAAATGGCATTATTTCCATCCGCACATACCTCCGATTTTCTGAGTCCTGCATTCTCACGAAAATATTTGCTGTAAGATCGAAGTTCCAATGCCCTTCCAAAATCTAAACCATGAGCCATGTCATTCAATACATGCCAGGGTCCTATACATGGTCAAATCAGACAAATGAAGATAATTCAGTCGTGCTATTAAAAACCATTGAGTTTAAATTCATACCATTTCACTAATGCTAGGTGTTGAAAACTTTGAGCAATAAATGGCATAAAATGTGTTGTGAGCATGGAAATGTTGACGCTAGGTGGGAACATATTTATAGATCTAATTTCGCTACTATGACTATTTTAGGCTTCTTTTCCTTTCTCTTTCAATTAATTATCTCTTGTGGAGCAAAACAACATTTTATGCTGTCAAAATGCTTTCGTTTATGGCAGCATTAGGCGTTTTACATTTTATAAATCTGTCTTAAGTATAATAGATGTGCCTTGTAACATATAAAAGAATGTCGAAACAAGCGGAATTAATAAGTTACTCATTATGTTTTCCAGTAATTGAATTATTAGAGAAAATGTGTAGGTAATAATTCGTATCCCTATTCTCTTCAATGTGATTTGGTCTTCTCGAGCGACAATCCTGCGGTAATTGCCTTTTATAGACAAGAAGTAATGGAAGATATGTCATTTACACCAGGGTTATTCCCCGTACTCTGATTAAGACTTCCTATGGATATTTGAGTCATGGCTTCTACATGGTAGCTTTGGCTGCGAGAGAGATCGGGTGTCTTTTTTGCTGACTGACCGATTGTTCATCTACTCGTCCTCGCACCCACTCACCTAACAGGAGTCCGAAATCCAACCAATCTCCTCAGAGATTCCTCAGCAGGTCAAAATCATCCTTCGGGTGGAGGTTCCCTCTCGGCAAGTAGTTCGGGGTTGTTCTGCTTGGAGAGTTTATTGCTCCCCTGCTCAGGGGGGCGTGGTGCGGCCGTGTTGTCACATCAGCGTCAACTCAGGACTTGAAAATTTTTCGGCTCCGAAGTGATTTGATTTTTTTAGCAGAATCTGTACGTACGTGATATTGCCGTAGAGATTCGTAGTCTCACACGGCTAAAACCTTGGATATCCATATCTGTTTGCGGCCATTGTGATTTCGATTAATACTTTGCAAGATGTTTGATGGTATCATTTGTCATCTTACGAGCAACGCATCATGTAGGGTGGAACAATGATTCATTGATAAAAATGACCAAATGTCAATAAAAGGCCGAATTGACCCCCTTCCATTTCTGCATTCCAAAAAAAAACTTTTCCACAACCTGAAATTCTGTTGCGTAATGCCCCTAGAGAGCTTTGAAACAAATTGTTGCGTCGGTAGGACAAGTAATGTAGTGCATCGGCATATGCAAAGTGAGAATCGGAACTCTTTATCTTTTTACTCTCTCTTATAGGAAGCTTCATCCACTAAAGCATTAATTTTAAATTTCTGATCCAGATCCGATTTTGCAATGACTTTAGGTTCGATTTCATTATCTGGTGAAATGTAATACAGTAAATGTTGGTTATATCTCGGGTCTATGGGGACGGAGTTTACACCCACGTTATCAGAAAACTGCATTATTACGGGAAACTGCATGGGAAACAATAAAAAAAGCCTTTAATGCTAATTTTTATAGCTAATTTACTTGCGTAGTACAATAGCAAATGATGTTTTATGATTTAAATGCATGGCCTACTTTAATGGGAGTAACTAAAATTCTCCAATATTTTCTTATGGAGCGTTAGTGGATAGCGTTTCTTTGTCGCATAAGTCTTAATATTTTGCAAATGTAAAAGATGAAGATGATCGCAATCCCTCTGTCTCTCTAAGCAATTCATCACTTCACTCATGTTATCCAATACTTTTCCTATTTTTGGCGTCTCTACCTCACATTTGTCTTCTACGTCTTCATTTTCGCTCTCATCTTCCGATGATGCAACTGTTCTTCCACAGCTCTGGACTGCAGCCACAATTTCTTCATCACTCTTATGGGCGGATACAGGAGTTTCTTCATCTTTTCGAACCCAGGACACGAGATCATTCACATCAGTCTATCAGCAAAAACATTTGAAGCTGTCCTTTTTCGAACACATATGTCCTTTTCCGTAAAACCCAAAAACTCATCTTCGTCTTCCATGCTATGACCCGCTATATACATGCACTTTGACCAGTAATTTTGAATTTTAGCTGAAGTTATTTTCTTCCGTTCCTATCCAATATTGTAAGCCATATTCTTCTGGGTAACTGTTTTTAGGAATTCTTGTACTTGCAGTTCTGAATTTGCAGTGGCTATTTTTTGGTATAAACATTGCCACGATTTTACCATCCCTCAATTTTAACATCCCTCAATTTCAAAAACTCAGAAGAAGGATGGCAGGATAGTTATCCAACAGAAGTAGTGCTTTTTCTTCTAACTTTTTAGATCGTGACTCTTTACCGATTGTACAAAATCTTCATTGAAACACAATATAAAAACATCATGAGTCATCCAGGCATTCTTACTGTTTTTATAAATGACAGGTAGTACTATCATGTTAGCGCGTTTAAAGCTGAGGACTTCAGTTTTTACCAATACAGAAAGGTTTTCATTTGTGACTTCCTGATTTGTTCGGGCAGAGTAATAAAGTCACTTTCTCTGCTCATTTTCATACGGGATTTATTTGCAGACTTCTTAATATCAAGCGACTTAGTTGGAAGCAATCTGTAGTAGAGGGCAGTTTCATCACAGTTTTACAATTGCTCTTCAGAGTACTCACCCTCATCAATCATCTTGCATAAAGTCCCACAGAACTTTAGCTGCTTCACTGCCACTGGAATGAGATTATCCTTCCATGCTAACTTGTGCCATCCCGTGGTGAATTTTCCACCTTGATGGCGAGCCAGCAGAAGCAACAAAATCACTGCCTATTTGTTTATTTAATTTAATTGCCTTCGCTTGTAAAAGTGGACCAGATAATGGTACACCTTTACTGTACTTCTGAACAAACCACGTAAACAAACATTCATCCACATCACCAGCATCACTTAATCTGGCCTTTTTTTTATCAAGTCCTATTTTGTCATCCACTTGATCTACAAATGATCGTAATTTATCTTCTTATTTCATCCAACCACAAATTGTTCCTTCAGGAACCCCAAATTCCCTGAATAAACTTGATTTTGAATCACCGCATTTCACTTTTTAAATTATGCCCAACTTTTCTTTAATTGTGTAAGTTTTCCTTTTGGCAGACATCATTTTAACCCTCAAATCAAGGAATAATAGTAATTTACACATACAAATTAAACCTTAGACAGAAGTGAAATAGCACATTCATCATAAAAATGCTCGAAGCCTACCTTGGTTTGAGAGCCGTGGTATGAATGTACGAAAGAGTATTATCTCCCGTGCATATAATCTCTGAAGTATCTCATCTGATTGAACCTTGAAAATTTACCACTTTTTAGCCGTGCGACACTTGTCAACTCGAGTTCATAAGAAACAATGCCTGATTAGTAATTGCTGAGTTTTTTATATGGCTATGAAACAATGTATGTACATACTGTATATACTTCCATTCTCGCGGTTGCCTCTCTTTCGTGTCCAATTTATTGAATGTCACCAACCTTGTTGATATAATCACTTGAAGTAGCGCCATTACTACAAGTCGATTAAGATTTGCTGAGTTTATATGGTTATGAAACAATGCATGCACATACATACTTGCATTTGTGCGGTTGCCTCTCTTTCATGTCCAACGTATGAATGATCAATGGCAAACGTTAGCATAAACACTGAATGGTTACTTGGCAGAACACGGCACTTGCATCAATAAAAGAAAATCTACTTATAAATAGTTCTAAGGCCGTTTTTCACGAGCATCTGTTTACTCAATGCGAGAGTGCAGACCCGGAATTAGAGCAGGGGCTATTTTCCCATCTGTTGTTTATGCATCTCCGCATGCATTCTTGCAATTCACCACTTTACACGATGCAATTTTCCGTGCACATTCATACTTACATCGGATAGTGCAATGAATTATCTCGTGTAAAACAGACTTAGCGTATTGTAGGTGCCTTCCATATTTAACTATCTTTGCGCTCAAGTACTTAAAATGTTTCAAAAAAGCTGACTGTCATCAGCTGCCTAATGAGAGGTGAACCTGAACAGAGACCCCCGAGCATGAAAGAAATCTTCTCTTTCATGAGCGAAGTTAGTGCTAGAGTACAAATGAAGAGTAATTTGTGAGTATGCGGCATTAAGTTAAGCAATGTCCACACAAACAAAATTTCCTGAATTATTTTGGGATATAATTCATGTGACAAACATGCCCAGACTCGCATACACAAGAGGAAGAGTTAACCTATTATATATATCAATCAGAAAACGCTAAATACTTACACTTAATCACTAACTAGAGTTTAATGTAATAAACTCAATCATATAGTCCTCTTCACGCGTGAATCTCATTAATTTGCGAGAATTTGAAAACACGTGTAAGTACCGAATTCACCAGGTTTTAATGCAAAGCCTCCACTTTCAGAGAGTGAACAGGTTTCAAACTAGTTTTCGCACCAATTATTTCGGTACCGATTATTTTTGGTTTCGGTTCTAAGCTCAAGAACCGGTAGAACCGAAGGACCGAACCGACCCATCCTGAGAAAGTTTCATTCCGAATTAGTAAAATATAAGTAAAAATGCACAAAATCACAATATTTAAAAAGAATCTAATCACAAATGAGTAATTAAAATCGATTTTGAACACATGTTATGGGTCAAAATGACCTATCTCATCCCTCTAGTGTTAATAATCCATATGTAGTAGTATATATAGGGGGAGTTATCTATGGCTTTCAACCTGCGCATGGGTATATCATACAAATGCTTTTCCCCAGTGTCATATTTATGATCAATTTTATTTTGAATGAATAAGTTTTGGTATTCAAACACTTATGTACTTTATAATTACGTAATTATAAATGGAGGGTAATGTTAGTATTTTTAATTTTTTTGTAATTTAAATATTTTTTCCCATCCACTTCCCCTTCTCCATAGTGTTATCCCATATTTAAGTATTGGTTGAAATAACCATAATAAACAGTGTACATATGTAGTAGGTAGAATTGTGACATTTTCCATGCATGACATAGAATAGCATGATTGCTAAGTCGGGCTGATATATTTCTTATTTGCTCTTTCCATTTTATGTTGTTGTCTATCTACACACCAAGTTTTGCATTGTTTGATCAATTTTGGAGTCATGCATTTTGCAAAGCATCGAAGTAATTATTTTTATTCTGAGCTTATGAGGTTGGTTTTCAATACATTTAGTTTTATGCCATTTGCAGTATACCACTCGTTTGACTAATACATTATGCTGAATCCGTTAATGTTGATTATAGATTTTTCTCGGCATATAGCTGTAGTATCATCGGCATATAACTTCTTATCGCTATTTATGTTGTTTGGTAGGTAATTTATATAAATATTAAATAATTACATCCATATCCATTTTGAATAAAAAAATTTGTACTTTTCACACTTAATTTAAAAACTGCGACCCGTTTCAACTTAATAAGGCATATTCTGGTGCATTCTGAAGCTTAGGGCAGTCTATATATGCCCAGAGATAGTTTAAAAATGGTGGGGGTTGGTTTGAAATGGGGGAGAGAGAGAGGAGCAGGGCGGATAGGGCATGGCAGAGTGAGGACAAAACTGAGAGGAAGAGCATTTTTTTTTTTTTTTAAAGTGGACGAGTGGTTAAATCCCCAGCCCACACATCTGTGACTATGACTGGCTTTTAGCCACTCTTCCCCTGAAACTTGGTGACCTTCTACTCCTCCCAGAGTACTCCCCCGATTCACTTTTCTTCCTTTCCTCTTGCAATTTTCCACTTCCCCTTCTCCACATTCTGTAAGTAAGGGGTCAGTGTACTTCAAACCTTTGCCCAACTCCCGATAGTTGCATATTGGATCCGGTGCAGAAAGACTTAATCCGGGAACTTAATAAAATACAAAGGACAGCTGCGCGATTCGTCAAAAACTGCTACGGGCGTACAAACAGCGTTACACAGATGTTAAGCGAATTAGGCTGGGAGCCGCTAGAGACTCGGAGGCTGCGTGTTAGGCTTAGATTGCTTGAGCAATTGAGAATAGATATCTTTCAGAGCGACACGGAAAACATCATACTAGAACCCCACTATATTTCCAGGTCCGACAGAAATTATAAATTAAGAGAGATATTTTGCCAAACTGATAGGTATGGGAATTCGTTTTTCCCCCAAACAATAAGGGACTTTGATAAATGTTAGGCGCAATTTCATTAGAGCGTTTCCTTTTTATATGAAAACGGCTGGTGTCATAACACCCCCCCGCCACACGCCTATTGAGGCGGCTTGTGGGGTAGTATGTAGATGTAGATGTAGTTCTTGGCCTCAGCCTTGCTACGTGCATAAAAACTGCTCTTCCTCACAGTTTTGTCCTCACGCTGCCATGCCCTAACCGCCCTGCTCCTCTCTCCCCCATTTCAAACCAACCCCCACCATTTTTGTCATTTCTTAGAATGTCCTAAGCTTCAAAATGTGCCAGAAGATGCCTTATTAAGGTGAAACCGGTTGCAGTTTTTAAATAAAGTGTGGAAAAGTACTAAGTTTTTTATTCAAAATGGATATTTATCACTTCCACGAAGTCAAGCCTGAAAAAATCAAATTTATAAGTACATCCAGTTAATCCATACGAAAATGACTTCATCAACAACGTCAGCACCTGATCCACAATCGTCATCGTCACCTTTAACAACTGGACCATTGGAACAGCCCACTCAACATTTGTATTTGATCTCTCTAATCAAGGAAATACCTCTTCATCAAACTTTACATTGTGTGCCTTCCTCTTTTCGCAGGCATTACATTTTTTCTCAAGCTTCCCTTTGCTCTCAGTTACAGGGATCCTTAAATATTACTGTTTCAGGCTGGACCTGATGTAAGTTGTCGATATTAATAATGAGTAAAAAACACTTAGTAATCTTCCACAGATTTATTAATATGGCGTTTCACCACTCAGTGGCGTAATCAGATTATGCCACGGAGTGGTGAAATAGTTCGTGCCATAGAAATAAATCTGTGGAAGATTACTAAGTGTTTTTTATTCATGATGAATACAGGGATCCTTTTAATAGTTTCAGTATGCAAATGACCCAACCTTGAATGCCATTTTACTGCACTTCTGAGAGCTATGGCATTTGTTACACCTTTGCAACTCACTTTCAGTCTCGATCACTATAGTGGTTGCAATAACCTTTTTAACTTGCAAAACATATAAATCATTTCTCTCTTGTGCTTTAAATAACCTGTCATTGTTATTATCTTTATCTCTAGTGACAAACTACACCCTTCTTAGCTAACTTAAGACATGATAGCAGGTTGAACGAAAACTCGGGCATATACAAAACATTTGACAACGGTAATGTCCATCGTCTACATTCTTCCATTATTTCGAATTCAACAGTCCCTATACCTGTTACAGCTACACTTCCTTTACCCATTAACACTTCCTCTGCACTAGCCTTGAGGGATACAAATAGACTTTTATCAAATCAAATATGATCATTAGCAGCACAGTTTACTAACCAATCAGTGGACTCAGGTGCACTACTAGCATTTGATGTACTGACACAAACTCTATATTTCTTCTTTTCTTCATTGCTGTTGCTGTTATTTATCTTTTCTGGATTCCCTTCATCCTTGGGTTCTTCATGACAGTCTTTGGCAATATGTCCTAACTTACTACACCAACTTTGGGTAGATTGGCACTCTTTCGCTTTATGACCACATTCTCCATGCTTATAACACCTCCTCTCTTGATCCTTCCCAGAATTCGCTCTTGGCCGAGTACGAGAAATTCGCTCAGATGAGGAGAACTTTTGATATCCCTGAACAGATTGACCTATATTGAAGCGATAAATTTTAACTACAGTAGAACCTCACTTATGAAACTTTCAGCGGACCAGCAAAAAAAGTTTCATAAGTGAGGAAGTTTGACAACAGAGGTTTCATAGTAAGGAACAAGAAACCCTTTTCAACTGTCTGATTTAGTTTGCTTAGTTTCATGGTTGCAATTACATATTTGGACCCAGGCAAATAAAACTTAATAATTTATCGTACTTACAAATAACTCTACAAATGTAAGCATTTTCATGTTACCAAGAAAGAAACAATGTGCATTTGCATTCCTTAAATTTGGTAAGATATATTACCAAAGTTAAATTTCATGGTCTAATAGTTAGCATTCTTGGCACTTGACCAGCAGGGCTTACAATTAGTTTCAATTAATGCTTGGCACATTTTGTATTGATGTTTATTGCCAGATGTTCTACAAACAAGCACCAACTAATGCAGGATATATTGCTTACTAAAACATCTGGTGTGATTAATAGGTAATTTTTTCCTTTACCAACCAGTTTTCTTCTAAAATAGAATATCACTAGACATGAACAGAGATCTAACTGAAAATAGTTTTGAGATTCTATTAAATATCATAAAGCAATTGGTAGATATTAGAAGTTATAAACATTGTATTCATTCAGCTATTTTGAAATTATAAATGATAAATTTTCCCTGATTTTTTGTCATCTAAAGAGTGCAAACCCCCAAAAATGATTTTAAATTGTGTATTTTTTACTTTTTGAAAAAGTGACCTCCGGTTCCCGTGCTGTAATTTTTTAACGGTGTGTCCGATCTGGAATCTGATGAAAAATTCAGAGCGGATAATTGAATTTCCTACAAAATGCCACCCAGTAGCCTTTTATGGTAGCAAAAGGAATTCGTTAGAATGGAAAAAGAACTGACCGTTCGGAAGCAACGGATGGAAAACCAGAGGCCTGCACGACCACTGGACGAAAAATCGGCCATTTTTAAATTTTTTCGGTGTTTTTTTTTTTTAATCGCGTTTTCGCGATGGAAAACCACAGGCCAGTGCCAGACGAAAAATCTGCCTTTCGGTCTTTCTACGCCTCATAGTTTCCTCGACAGGAGGTGGGCGATTACGGGCTAGGAAGGAGAAATGACCGGGGCGAGAAAGCTGTGGAGTTTTGCCGCAGAAATAACCTAGTAATTACAAATACATGGTTCAGACATCATCCTCGACGTAGGTACACTTGGAAGAAGCCGGGAGACACAGATAGGTTCCAGATAGATTACATAATGGTACGTCACAGATACAGGAATAGTGTTAAAAACTCGCATACTTATCCAGGAGCTGATGCAGACACAGACCACAACTTATTAGTCATGAAATGTCGGGTAAAACTGAAAAAGATAAGGATGGGAAGGAGGGTACGAAAGTGGAATACGGAGGCATTAACTGGGGCAATGAAGAAGTAGTATCGGGAGAAGGTGGATGAGAGAATGGGTGAGGACCATGGAGTTAGATCAGTCGAAGATGAATGGGGAAGTTTGAGAAACGGAATTATAGAAGCGGCAAAAGCAACGGTAGGCGTAGTGAGTGCAACTAAAATTAGAAAACCGTGGATCACGAAGGAGATGATCAGGGAGATGGAGGAGAGAAGGAAATGGAAGAGCGTAAACTCAGAGCTAGGTAAGAGAAAATACCGAGAATTTAATAACAGGCTTAGAAGAGAAACAAAGAAAGCAAGAGAGGCGTGGTGGAGAGAACAGATCGACGCGTTAGAGAAATACCAAAAAGAGGGAAGAGCAGATGCATTATATCGGAAAGTAAAGGAACTGACTGGTGGTAACAAGGGAAGGGGAATTACGACGATAACAGACAAGATGGGAAAGATGATCGTAGAACCGAGAGAGATCCAGGAGAGGTGGAAGGAGTATGTTGAAGAGCTGTATGGTAAAGAAACAAGGCCCAATAGGTTAGATATAGAAAGGGAATACGATATTGACAGCGATGGCATCGGACCAAGTATCCTAGTTAGCGAAATCAAAAGAGCTCTAAGAGACATGAAAAGGAATAAGGCGGTGGGAATAGATGACATACCTGCAGAGTTTTTAAAGAACATGGGGAAGAACGGAAGAGGAAAACTTTTTACGCTTATTCGTAGGATTTATGAGGATGGAGTGTGGCCGGAAGACTTCGCGAAGATTGTACTAATTCCTATACCGAAAAAGAGTAAGGCAAAAACTTGCGAAGACTATAGGACAATAAGCTTAATATCCCACGCGGCCAAAGTAGTTCTGAGGATTCTAAACAGAAGGCTAGAGAAGAAGGCAAATGAATACCTGGGTGACGACCAGTTCGGGATTAGGAGAGGGACGGGAACGCGAGACGCTATAGCGGTGATGAGGACGGTAGTAGAAAGAAACCTAGAGTATGGGCAGGATGTTTTTGCATGCTTTGTAGATTTCGAGAAGGCGTTTGATCGGGTGGAATGGACGAAATTAATGGGAGTGTTGAAGAAATTAGGAGTCGATTGGAGGGACAGGCATCTGATTCGGAATTTGTATATGAACCAGATGGCGCAGGTTAGGGTAGCCAATGGAGAATCGGGATGGGCCACGATAGGACGGGGAGTGCGGCAAGGGTGCCCACTATCGCCGTTGCTTTTTAACGTGTATTCAGAGGAAATGGTAAGGGAGGCATGGGGGGAGGAGGAGGTAGGAATAAAGGTAAGAGGGGAGCTGATAAAATCAGTGAGATTTGCAGATGATCAAGCATTAGTTAGTCAGTCGGCCAAGGGGTTACAGTCAATGGTGAATGCATTAGAGGTGCAGTGCGAAAAGTATGGGATGAAGATCAGTCACAAGAAAACGAAAGTAATGAGATTTTCTAGAAGTAAGAAGGCGGGGCTGAATATAAGGGTGGGAGGGCAGAAGATAGAGCAGGTCAAGCAGTTTACGTATCTGGGTAGTATTTTGGAGGAGA
The DNA here is from genome assembly GCA_963573305.1 of Pyrrhosoma nymphula. Classification (NCBI taxonomy): domain Eukaryota; kingdom Metazoa; phylum Arthropoda; class Insecta; order Odonata; family Coenagrionidae; genus Pyrrhosoma; species Pyrrhosoma nymphula. The sequence continues at coordinate 145,940,736 of OY754333.1, forward strand.
ATGGGTTTAGTGGTAAGGACATCAGATGCAGAATTGCGCTCGCTAAAGAAGCATTTTCGAAGAGAAGGGAATTGATGAGGGGGGGTCTGAGAAGAGACGTAAAGAAGAGGCTGGTGAAAACTTTAATATGGAGCGTGGCGCTATATGGGTCGGAAACGTGGTCATTGCGAAGGGAGGATGTGCGTAGACTTGAGGCGTTTGAGATGTGGGTTTGGAGAAGGATGGAGAAGGTTAGCTGGATGGCGAGAAAGACGAACGAGGAGGTATTGGATATGGTCGGAGAGGAGAGGAAGCTTGTGGCAGAGGTTCGGAGAAGGCAGAAGAGATGGATGGAGGAGGTTTTGAGAGGAGAGGGCATGCTGAAGAGAGTGATAGAGGGGAGAACACTGGGGAAGCGTGGGAGAGGAAGGAAGAGGATAGGAATTCTGTACGAAATAAGAGGAGGTAGAAGATATGAAGAATTGAAGAGGGATCTAACAACGGGCCATCCTTAGGAGGGAAAGCGAGACAATTTCTATTAGGTTGGGATACAAAATGGGGACTGTCCAAGAACCTACCAATCAGCTGGTAGAATACTTGAATGAATGATAGTTTCCTCACCAAACTCGAAATTTAGCGAAAAATTTCCCGATTTTCATGGTTTTTTGACTCTAGCACCTAAACTAAGAGTTTGATCTCAACTTTGACATGCAGAGATTTTCAACCCTTCATGAGGTCTACCACTTCCTGCTTTCTGTTTCTTTCTAACCTCATAGTTCTCGGGCAAAATGGCGCTTTTCGTGTTACATATTCTCAATTGTTTCATTCCCTCACACCTCTACTAATGGAGATATGACATTAAAAGTTGACATGCGTATGCGCTATGACATGCACTTCAGGAATAAGTAGCGAAAACCCAGACTTTTTATCCTGAAACCACTTTAAAAAATAGCTGATTTTTCGTCTGGCACCGGCACAGGCCTGTGGTTTTTCGTTGTGAAAACATGATTTTTTATTTTTAAAAACCACCTAAAAAAATTAAAAGTGGCAGATTTTTCGTCCAGTGGTCGCACAGGCCTCTGGTTTTTCGTCCATTGCTTCCGAACGGTCGGTTCTTTTTCCATTCTGACGAATTCCTTTTGTTACCATTAAAATTAAAATTAGCTACCTCTCGAATTAGCAGTAAAATACGTTTATTTGCCGACGACGCTGTCATCTATCGTGAAATTAGTGATCACTCTGACTTTGAAACTCTATCATCGGATTTAAACAACGTTCATGTGTGGAGCCAAGAGTGGGGACTCGAACTTAATCTGAGCAAATGCACGGCGGTACATTTCTTGCGGAGGTCGTCCAACTATTCCAATGTATATGCTGTGGATGGTGTTAACATGAAGGCGACAGATGAAGTGAAGTATCTAGAAGTTACGATAACTTCGGACCTATCATGGGGAGCACATATAAGAAATATTTGTGGCAGAGCTCTGAAGAAGCTAGGAATCGTCAAGCGTATTGTGGGAAGATTTTCAGTTGAAAAAGTAAATGAGAGGTGCTATTTCGCACTCGTCCGGCCACACCTTGAATATGCAGCGAGCATATGGGATCCGGTGCAGAAAGACTTAATCCGGGAACTTAATAAAATACAAAGGACAGCTGCGCGATTCGTCAAAAACTGCTAGGGCGTACAGACAGCGTTACACAGATGTTAAACGAATTAGGCTGGGTGCCGCTAGAGACTCGGAGGCTTCGCGCAAGGCTTAGATTGCTTGAACAATTGAGAATATATATCTTTCAGAGCGACACGGAGAACATCATATTAGAACCCCACTATATTTCCAGGTCCGACAGAAATGATAAATTAAGAGAGATATTTTGCCAAGCGGATAGGTATGGGAATTCGTTTTTCCCCTGAACAATAAGGGACTATAATAAATGCTAGGCGTAATTTCATTAGAGCGTTCCCTTTTTATATGTAAACGGCTGGTGTCCTAACACCCCCCGCCACACGCCTATTGAGGCGGCTTGCGGGATAGTATGTAGATGTAGATGAAAATTGCCTAAAGATCGATACCTTTTGCATTTTCCTAACTCTCACGATAAACTCACAACAATCCCTCAGAGTCTGAATTTATTAAGCTCCGTAGGTGTGTTAACTCACTGATAAGTCATATAAGTGAGGAATTTCCTACCATCGGATCAGAAAAAAACGGTTTATAACGGAGTTCGTCATATAAATGAAAAGTTTCGTAAGGGAGGTTGAAAATACATGGGGTCTTATGGGGTTATTCACCGGACCAAAAACAAACTGTGTATAAATGAGGTCGTCGTATATAAGAGGGTCGTATATCCGAGGTTCTACTAAATTTTTTTTATTTTTTATCTGCTAAAATTACACTGTATCCAGGTGCTAATAACAAAAATGTTGACGTGTCTCAAACAAACAATCAATCAATCAATCGCTCCAGATGATCCAGACTGCTTGTTGTCTCCAGCGTTGCATTTGTACCTCAGGGTGTCCGGCGACCTGGAAAACCTTGAAAACCGGGAAAACTCAGGGAAATATTTTGTTCTGGAAAACTCAGGGAATACTCAGGGAATTTTTTTATTTTTCCGAAAAACCCTGGAAAATGCATGGCAGCCGATTTCCATCAAGGCAGAGAGAGAGGTTTAACCTGCGCCTTTGCTTGCATTATACTCGGCTCAGCGTAGCCTTGCGCTCCCTGTTCATTTAATACTCGCTTCATAGCTCTGCGCCCGTTCGCAGCTTGTGCTTAGTCATCCCACACCACTCTCCCTATGCGCTGTCTTGGGGGCCGATTGCATAACAAGGCAAATTCCACACGGAATAATTCCCATGTAAAATGGCCGCTACGAATGGAATCGGAATTGATGCCGAAATCTGTCACCGGAAACAGAATTTCACGCGGAAATCAAGATTCTGTTCGAAGAGCCGTACGAATGGAATTCTTGGTGTGGCCAAATTTACGAGAAATCTAAACGTCTGAGCATGCGCAGTGGCATTTCCCGCATTATGCGAAAACCATTCGGCCGGCAACCTAAATGGATAATTGGGTATTGTTATATATGCAATTGATAATCCTTTCCAAATAATCTCCACCCTCCTCGTTTTAATGTTTGCAGAAATGTTTTTGAAGGAGCGGAAATACATTTTGCGGTCACTGCGTATGGAAATCACGGCCCTCGGGTTCGTAGTCGATAGGGCCCTTGTACAGGGGCAATCCAACCTAATTTAAATTCGTGTATTGTCCAAAAAATACAATTTTGTTTTACATAATTAAATGCTTTTGGGCGTTAGATCCGTACCTATCACAAAGCAATTAATTCACAGTTTCCGAAATGTTCATGTAAAGTACAGTGAAGCCTTTTGGGAGAAGAGGAAAGGTACCAAGGCCTCAAGAGAAAAAGAATAAGAAAGAGGTACATACTGCAAAAGTTTCAAGAGCTGCAAACCAAGATAACGTAATTTCTTGAAAAGCCGATAAATTTGTAGCTGAAATTGAATCGGAAATGCACTCATTGAAAAATGCCACACCAGTTTCTTTTATTTACATGTTCTTTATCAAACTAGTTTGAATCTACTTTATTGTGTTCAAATTGCACCTGACTTAGAATTTTGTTGTCAGTTAACCGTTTTTGTTAATTTGTTGGTTGAAATAAAACCCGTAATACTCCACATTCCTTGTATACTCTTACGTTTTTAACTCAAAGTAGGGACCGAAATTTTTCGTTTTTTCATGTTTGCAAAATTATGCCAATTTTATTAGAAATTCATTAAAAATATGTTAGAAACAAAGTGCAGCAAGACCCTGGAAAATGCAAAACATTTGCCTGGAAAACCTGGAAAACTCAGGGAAAAAAGAAATTGAGATTCACCGGACACCCTGTACCTGCCTCTACCTCCTATGTCCCCCTCTTCCACAACCACGATCGAAGTTGTTGCTTCCTCGATCTCTGGAACTGGTTGACGTGATAGCACCGCTCACATTTTCTAACTCACTCAGATCCTCTTCTTGGAGTAGAGCTGCCTTTCCTTTCTCCATTGACAAGTCTGTTTCCTTTCCCAGCCTTGAAATTAAAACTTTATATTTGTCTTTGGGAGTCCAATTAAGAATACCCCGGCTAGTTAGTCATTTAATTCCAAGCCATAAGTTCCACTTCTGATAAGTCTATTAAGGCCCTGAATTTTTGCCATATACTTATGTGTGGGCACATTGCCAGTCTTGACCATATTCATCATTTCTTTCATTTTTTCTTAACACTGAATGAGCGTGAAAGATGAATGTATTCACTGTAATTTCTCCCATGCATCTTTTGCTTTCTCCCAGTCACCGATGCCTTCGATTTATGCATTGGATACATACTTCAGCATAAAGGCTAGAGCCTTCCTGTTGCCTCTCTGTTGCTGCTCATTGTAATCCGCCATGCTGATATCTCCAAATCCTGGATCATTGGCATCCCAGAAATTCCTCTCCACAAACTCAGACTTGACCCGCTGACACTACGAATAGTAATTTCCTTTGTTTTCGTTTAGGGAAGATATATTATTTATCTCATGGTCCACCATCTTGTCTTGCTTGGACACTGGTCGTCTTCACTCGTAATTTCTCTGGTTACAATGCAATATCACCTCCTGCCCGTTGCCCATAATCTGTAGGTTCTCTTTCAATAATTAACCCTTTCGGGACGGTGGAATTCTCTCTTTAGCATGACTGCTACACTGAGCCCCAAGAGACTTTTTCGTACTCTCTGTACGGAGCATTTTTGCGGGGCATCCGTTAAGAAGGGTCTCGCAGGTAATCACACACCCCTGACCCCAACCTTTTTCGACCCGTCTCAGTAGGGACTCCGCATTATCTCAAACTCTGAGGGTAGTTGGGCTACCTCCTTTCCGGGCTTAAAACCCTCCCTGCAGCATTGTTTCGCGGTCAACTTATGATTTGTTTATATGTATTAGCTACATGCATAATTGTTGCTTGCTCTTAAATTGCAGACTTTAGACTGAATTCCTAGTTTTTTTCTGTGCATTGTCAAATTTTAAACGAAGCTCTACGGTCAATATAAACGGATATAATGCAACAATCATTTCCAATTCGAAAATAAATTTTAATGGATTTTAACTCATTTAACAACAAAATATTGAAATAAACTATTCCGGGTATGCATTATCAAGTGTTGGTATCATACTGTAATTGAGATTTCAGTTAATATTTATCGTAGAATTTCGTTTAAAAATTCTAAACGCTCATCAAAAGACAGAGAATTCAATTATTAGTTTATATTTTCTGAAATAAAAAAAACATAAATTTTGCAAAATGACTGAATAAACAATCGTATGACCGCGGTCCCTTTCCACAAAGAAGGGTAATATACTACGAGGGGTACAGGTACCTGCTCCCGGATTTCGTGGGTGAGGCCTAATCCCAGCTGCGTTGGGTCCCAAAACTAAGCCTTCGCGTACCCGCGACCGTCATAAAAGGGGGGGGGAGCACGAAGCCGAATATATACGGCATTCGTTCCCTTGGCCAGAAAAATCTCCGACGAATATATTCGGCCTTCGTCTCCCTGGTCAAGAAACTTAAAGCCGAATATATACGGCGTTAGTAGGGAAAGGGTTAACAATAGTGATAGAACAAGTGTTGTTTTAACTTTTTATTTCATGTTTCTCATCACAGTAAATCCTCCACTTACTCGGTTAATTCGTCCCAAAACTTTCCGCGTAAGTCGAAACACAACAACTTGCATATCCATTTTTGAACCATTGGCAGTGCCGCTTTTACTGCGATTGGCGGCAATCAGTGACGATTACAGAAAACACCATCTTTTGAGTGGCCGTTAAGTCAACATAATACAGCAATTTCGAGAGTAACACAAATCCAATCTTTATTTAACTGGATATTTAAATCTAAAATAAGTATAATTACATAAAGCATGAATAAATTGAAAATTTGTTAAAATCATCATACTCATGTGAATGCCTGTTCATAATTGGAAAAAAGTTCTTAATAAATAATACGTATGTTGAAACGATTTTAAATATTTTATGAATAAGTTTTCTCAAACTTGGTAAATAACAATCCCAATGATCACTCACAGCGGAAACAAAAGTGCGTCTGTCTGCTGCATGAACGTGTTCTTTTTTTGCTGTGATGGACAACAGGCTTCATCTATGGAGTAGATAATTAACTACACGTCGACTTATCTAGGAAGGTCAAACTACGCCGAAAAAAGATGTTGATGCTGTGTAAGGCCAGTGACAGGCTTACATTTTCTTCATGTTTCTGTTGCCGTGACAGATATGCCTGACCAGACAAAGAATGTTAGAAAGCAGTCCAAAGCGAGCGCTTGGCGCCACAGCACCATAGCTTCACAGCATGGTGACGAGGTATCCGTCGCACTGTACACTTACAGGTGACTCCGCCAAGGTGATACCGTGGCTAGTAGGAGTATCCTGACAATTTTAATACCAAATATGTATTGGATGAAAAGGTTTGAAGATATCCGGACTAGCCACGGTATTTAGCTTGAGGCAGTCACCGGCAAGTACACTTATATGTTGTGAACCTGACGATGCCGTCAAGCGGCAAAATGCGTTGTGCAATAATAAAATAGTGTAGAAAAATACTAAGCTGTGTTCATCATGATACGCCGATGTGCACTTTCCATACCGAGGACTGCCAGATTGCGCGCTTTACAAATTGTCGTGGGTTGTCACCCGGTGTATCTGTCGCGACAACAGAAATGCGGAGAAAACGCAAGCATGTCACTGGCCTAAATGAACATCCATGTAGCTCCGTATCCGTGTAACTCGGATCCGTGTAAGTCAAGTACTTACTGTACAAGTACACTGTAGCTCAACTCGCTTCATCTCTGCACACTCTTACACACTCTAACTCTCATTACCAGGTAGCACCACACACAAAATAATTGAATGCAATAAATATCTGTCCCTGCTACCAACCCTACCCACACCAATTACCCAATCTACCTCTAATTTTAATGTTCGATGATTAAGATTCATATTTCTTAATGTCTTTGAGGCTGTAAATTATGGAATTTCATGCACTCTTGCACAATTCACATTTCCATGATTTATTATTAGAGTTATCTACCGGTTAAGGTAGGCTTGAATGTTTTTACAGGTGTGTCACTATCTTCCTTTACAATTGAGCGCACCCACTTCCCCTTCTTTCTGTAGTTTTTCTATTTGCTTGCAGTTTTCCTTATTAGTTACTTGCCGAAGTTTATTGTTTAACGAGCGGAAGATACCCGTTGAAATTCAACGGGTGTGAAAAACAAACTTATTTTTTATAATAAAACCACAAAGCCCGAAGAAAAACAGTATGCGTGGTCATTTGAGGAGTTCGTAACCTATCTTGTATGTTGTGTTCGTTATAGTAGACACACTGACAGTTTCCCAGGCTCACGGAGAGATGAGTGACTATTGGTTCACTTTCATGCACGGGAAACCCAAAAATCGGCCTCGCAGACTCATTACTACTTAAATGGCAACGGTTGATAGATGGTCACCTCGTCCCTTCGGTTCTCTTGAGCCGTCTTCTGAGTGGTTAACAGCTTGATCGCTTCCCTTGTGTATATACATATATTTGCATTCCATGACTTAATTCAGTTGCACTATTCAACGTTGATATGTGCGTTGATTATCTTAATCAGGATTGGACAGTAGAGTACAATCCAGCGGTTGACACGTCAGGAGGAGTAATGGCAGCAGAAGCCATGTTTATTTGACCTATGAATCCTCTATCAATGGGACTGCGCCTTCGGCATAGCCATTGGATTGGCACAACCATTGGTTTCGGTTGCTAAATAAAACATTTATGGTGATTATTAGTGCACTTGTCGATTTTCATGCACAGATGTCGTTAATTGCGCAGAACTTCCGTTCTTATTTTGGATAAGAAGCATGTAGTGACGTCATTATAATTTCCGCCATCTTAAAGCAGATTGAAGGTTTGAAACAGATGGGTCTGTATTTGAACCAGATTTAGAGCTCTGTATGTTGGGTATGTTGGGTAAGGATGAAATTTGTGCGGATCTTAGCGTAACCCGAGAAACACCACGGGGAGAATCTCATGAGATCGCTGGTGGGCATGTTTTTGACCATCCAAATCTAACCTTTGTCGTTTTTCTTTCAAGGGTTCATTTTCTCGCAAATAAGACATTCATTTTGTCTTAAAAGATTTTTTCGAAAGGTTACTCTTTTTTCTATTAGGCATGTTGATGGATATATTTTTAAGTCCAAGGAACGGAAACATAGCGGAAAGTGAGAGTCTAGAATAAGCATCTCGATGATTGAGTGAATGTACCTAAGTTAACTGCAGATTAACACTTTTAAACGTATAAATAATTCGTGACGTTACTGATGTGGGAATTGGTCTAAAAACAGTTTGCGATCGTAATGAGAGGCAGACGGTTTCCCTATGTGTAATACACCTGAGTGCTAAACGATAATAAACAACGCCATGTTTGTTGTAGCAACAGAGGCATTATTACCATTGATATTCGCTGCACGTATATATTCTTTTAAGTGTGTAGTCTATTAATTCCTTTATGTGTAACGTTTATTACGTAAGTGTTCTCCCATATATATGCCCCTTTGAGAGCTACTTTGAGAGTAGACGTTGAAGAGTATACTTGTTAAATATGCATTGAATTTGACGATTACCCCCCGAAGCAATCTATCATGGGGGACTCCGGGATCTTCTTATACGTATTTGCTTTCTACGTACTATCATGGGCCTGCAGGAAAGCGTGATATTAAAATGCTAGAGGCGTGAATATTCTATGAAAATGAAATCTCTGGTTGTCAAGGAAATATGTTATTGTTGATTTCAGGGAAAATGTGAGATTTTTCAACTGAAAACATGAATTTCAGACAAATACGGAGCGTAGAAGAAAATCGATTGATAAAATTAGAAACGTCACTTATTCAGCCACCCGATAAAAAAATCCCAGCCCTATATCTTGAGTGAAAGTAATTTTAAAAACAAATAAATGAAACCACTGCACCGAACCCAATGCTTAGCATGAACCACCAGGGGGGGCCTTTGGGGGCCCTTAGGGATTTTTAATATAGCATATGTTACAACCACATATGTTTTCTATCTGCATGCCAAATTTCAGCTCAATCGGTTCAGTAGTTTTTGCGTGATGGAGCAACAGACAGACAGACACCATTACATTTTTATACATATTAGTAAGGATCACACCCTTAACCCTGATTTGAAAATAGGGTTTTGGTTAATTGAACCCTACAGTGTTTGTTGTCTACCAGTAACAAACATGTGTTCCAAATTTCATCAAAATCGGTCCTGTGGTTTAGGAGGAGATGTGGAACATACATACATACATACATACATTGACTTTTATATATATAAAGATTACTTATACCTTCTCTTGTTACAGGTTAAGGCAATGCCTCTGAAGAAAAAAACCAGTTCCGTCTGGGGATACTTCCAGGATGAGGGCAGTAGTAAAGCAAAGTGCAGTATCTGCTCTAAAACCATTTCTTTCAAAAATGGTGCCACAGGCAATTTACTTCGGCACTTGAAATTACTACATCCAACTATCCACCCTGTATCCTTAGGCAAGCCATCTCCCTGTGAAATTGATTCAGATGAGGTGGCCAGCACCTCACTCACTGGGTCAAGTACTAGCTTCTCGAAATCAACAGGGACTGAAATCACCTGTCCATCACAATTACTAGAGACAATTCAATCACCTTTATCAAATATTAGAGTGCCGTTGGCACAAACAACTTTGAGACATTTAACAAGGAAGCCAATATCAGACAAAAATACTCAAGAGATTAATTACATCTTGGTGAAAACTATTGTGAAAAATTATCTCCCTTTTCAAATAGTGGATTGTGAACATTTTAGAGAATTTATTTCCAAACTAAATGACTCATATAATTTACCTAATAGGAAAACATTGTCGAAGGTGTTAGTACCACAGTTGTATGAGATGGTGAAAGAAAGGGTAAAGAATGAGTTGAGAAAGGGGGAGAGATACTCCATTGCTACAGATGGTTGGACTTCCAGAAGCAATGAAACTTATTTGTCAGTAACAGTGCATTTCATTTCCAGTGACATGCAGTTTAAATCCTTTCTACTAGACTGTTTCCGATATGACGACAGGCATACAGCAGGAGATATCGCGAATGAGTTGCAAAGGATAATGGGGGAGTGGGGATTAGATGAAAATGTGGAGGCTGTAGTAACTGATAATGCTGCAAACGTTGTGGCAGCAGTAAAATGTGGAGGTTGGGAGCATATTCCATGCTTTGCACATACGATAAGTCTGATTACTCAGTATGGAATTCATAATGCCCTACGAGAAATAGTCAGTAAAGTAAAGAATATTGTTAAACATTACAGGTTTAGTCCCCAGGCAACAGAGAAATTTAAAGAAATGCAAGAAAAATATGATGGTCCTATACTAAAACTGAAGCAGGACTCCCCGACCGAATGGAATTCTACTTTTGAGATGTTGCAGAGATTTGTAGAAGTGAAAACATCCCTCCGCTCCTCAATAGCTCTGGACTGCCCAGATTTAACCAATTTAAGTAACGATGAAATTGAAATAATTGGTCAATCTTGTGCAATTTTAAAAATATTTAAGGATAGGACTGAGGAAATGAGCAGTGAAAAATGTGTCACTATATCTAAAACTATTGTTATGGCAAAGGGATTGAAAGGCTGGTGTTTTAAGTTCTTAAACACACCAGGACTTCCAGATCAAGTGACTACCCTAACTAAAATGCTGCTTGAAGCAATAGAAAATTGCTTCCACCAGATAGAGGAAAACCAAACATATGCTGAGGCAACATTTTTGGACCCTAGGTTTAAAAAATATGGTTTCTCTGATGTGAAGTGCTTTGAAGCAACTAAAAAATGTATTGTAATTCAGGTTAAAGACATGTTAAACAAAAATCTAGATGTAAATCATTCATCACAAGGAGTAGTATTGAACAGTGACAGTGATGATCCATTTTGGGATTTCTTTGATTCAGCAGTAAGTGACAAGGTGGAAGTTCCTGACTGTACTGCTATAGCCATCACTGAGGTGGATAAATACCTTAATGAACATCTACTACATCGAGAAGGAGATCCTTTGCTCTGGTGGAAGGAACGAGAGTCTGTTTACCCTAGGCTATTTGAAATAGCTAAAAGAAGATTGTGCATTGTAGGGACTTCAGTACCATCTGAGCGCATATTTTCGAAAGCTGGGAAAACAGTCACTGAGGGAAGATCCCTGTTAAAAGGAGATAAGGTTTCTCAGATACTGTTTTTAAATGCAAATATGTATTAATAAAAATTGAATGTAATTTTATTGTCAGCAAAATGCTACCTCACCATATTAAATAGTAAATGACCAATTCCTTTTTTAAATCATTAAATACCTACTTCAAGAAAAGTAAATTATTGTATTTTTTCTTTTTATGTATTTTATGTCATGTATATACATTTATGCATGTATTTTGTATCATGCAAACAAATTGTTGGTTATACATGCCTGTAATGGACAAAAAAATTAAACTGCAATTATTATATTATATATTTATGTATATTAGCTTGAAATACACTATATTTTGTCATATTTATTTATGTATGTACTGCCCAAGGTGTAACATAAAATTTATTTTTATCATTTTGAACCTTAAGGTTCAAAATGATAAAAAACAAACTAATTTAATTCGTTAATTTTAGGTAGGTAGTTAACTAATTTACTATATCACAAACACCTATGTAAATAAACTTTTTAGAAGTTGTGAATCAGATGAACAGGTTAAGCAAAACAGTTAATGGGACTGGTCTTTTACAACAGTATTCATCCACTTATTAGAAAACGTGTCAAATAGATTGACTGTCTATGCTCATAAATCATAGGTTAACAGATCCCAGTTCTTTTATGTTTTATTTAAGATTGAATATTTATGTCCCTGTCTCCCCATTTTCAAACAATTTCTTGGGACCCATATGGGTTCTAGTATGACCTGGGAATCTAATAGAAACTTGCTACCTTATAAAGTTCATTAGGGAGACTGTGTCACCAGTTATTCTCAGGACTCTGTATGTGGGGAATTCTAATCTTACATCATGTATTGCTTTCTTTTTTTGGGTGTCCTCACATTATTATTTTCAAGTTACCAAAAAAATGCAGTCCTCTTAATAGCCAATGTACCCCCAGCTATCCAATTTTTTGAAAATTTAAGCTGCTAATGGTGCCATACAGGTATTTAAATTTTAATTGCACTGTGGTTCATTCACGATAATCTCAATACCCTCAATAAGAATTGTGATATAAATAATCATCTCACCATAAGTCTCTACAATTTACACACTGCAAGGACAAGGAAATGCCATCTTGACTCCAGGGTAATTGGATTTCTTCAATACAATCAACTCCCCGAACAGTTCAAATCGTTACATGGTTCCTCTTATAAAAGTCACCTTAAATATTTTAAACTGATAAGCTATATATACTGTAATTAATGCTGTAATATTATGCTACATTATAAGCTGTTATGTACGAGGGCAGATCGGAAAGTAGCGCACAGTAATTTTTTTCTCAAAAAGTTTGATATATACCAAAACCAAACAAATCACAAATTAAGTTACATCTATGACCTACTTTTCTACATAGTCACCAATTTTCTCAACACATTTCTCCCATCGTGGTACCAGTTTCAATATGCCCTGTTCATAGAAGTCCGTTTGTTGGGAGTATTGCCATCTGCGGACTGCTGATTTCACTTCCGCATCTGTTGCAAAGTGTTGGCCGGCCAGGAATTTCTTCATGGGACCAAACAGATGAAAGTCAGATGACGTGTAGTGGTACGCCCACGACTCATCACCAGTGATGATTCCTTTCAGAAAGTCATGCCCTTCTGCGGCGTAACGCGTTAAGTGATCCAAGCTTGTCATCATTCGTTGGCCCTTATGGTTGTCTGTCAGGTTCTTAGGCACCCAGCGAGCACTAACTTTACGGAATTTCAGCGTGTCATTAACAATGTCGTACACTGCACCATAGGAAATGTTGAACATCTGCGATAAGGTTCGCAGGTGCACACGCCGGTCCTTCAAGATTGCTGCCTCAATGGCGCGGACATTCTGCGGAGTTGGAACTGTTACCGGCCGCCCTAAGCGTGGCGAATCACTCCGGTTCACGCGGCCCTCTTGGAAGAATACACACCACCTGGAGACATTGCTACGGTCCAGACAGTCGTCCCCACATACGCCACGCATGTCCCTGTGAATTTCACTCGGTGAATGCCCTTTGGCCCACAAATATCGAACTACACTTCGCTGGTCTTCACACGTGGACGACAGTAACATGCGCGCCATGTTTGTTTCATAGTTCAGGCTTCTCTCGCTAGAGCTGCACATGAAAACAAAATATTCTCTATAGCGCAAACTTCAAACTATATCGTCGTGAAATTTTAACATTCCAGCTGTAATACCAGGGGAGAAAAAAAAGATTGTGCGTTACTTTCCGATCTGCCCTCGTATTAAATTAATTTTGTATTTGAATTGAAATAATAAATTCTATGGGCTCTGCCCCTCAATTTTTTGTAAATATTTTGAAAAACGTCCAAAATTCCATGAGTCAATATTTAAAATATTATTCGTTCATTTCCTATTTAAGGTAGAGAGATGTCAATTTGTAGAAATTTTTATACCCTTTCCTGTTATATATAGCACACTACTGGGTGTTCTTTTTCAAACTCCAAAATAACATTTTTATTTTATGAAAAAAAGTTTGTTTTTTTAAATCTAGGAATTACATTAGACAAATATTAAATGATGTACAGTTTGAAAATGGAAGGGCATTGAGTTCATGGTTAAAATAATGTAAAACAAAAGGTGGTTTTCATCAAAATTCGAACAGTGATGACATCATTTATATAATTCTTTTCTAGCTTGTCTGCATGGAAGTGGAGCAAATAAAATAGAGTAAAATTATTTGAATCGTTAAACTAATTTGAAACACTGACAACATTTCATAGATGATTCTATTGGTGTTCCAAGATCAATTCATGAATGTTATACTCTGAATATCTGTGCAAGTTTTGGACGAGTTGAGACAGGCATGTACCAGCCAATAGTCCCACCACTGCAGTTCTTATGTCTTGCTTTCATTAGTCTGCAGTTGAAGTACATGGTGTTTTGATGAGGTGACAAGTGGTCTGTTTTGGTGATAATGTTGTAAGCCTAAATTTTATTAAGTTGTGCGCTTTTAAGTCTATAACAAGTGTTTATTTCAATTTTGAGGATACTGGGAGTAGCCATGGTATTTACCTTTACGGAGTCACCGGCAAGTGTACATAAGTGCGATGTTCCACAGAGGAAGAATCATTCGCTTTGACGGGGATTCGAACCCGTATCACTCGATTTCGCGCAGAGTGCTTTAAAGCCACCAAATAATCCACAGGGGAGAAGGATGCCTCGGTAGCTTAACTGGTTAAAAAACTCTGTGCAAAATCGAGGGATTCGGGTTTGAATCCCGGTCTAGGCAAATGATTTTTCCTCTGTGGAGTATCGCAAATGTTAAGTTTTTTTAGTGAATTTATTTAAGTGACAAGAGTAATAAGTTAACTTGATACAATAATTCATTGAAGTATCAACAAATAAAAGCAGAATGCCATTTGTACCTGATAGAAACTGCGGCATTGTCTGCTCTCTTGGTTGAAATTCTAGTTCTGCAAATTTGTGTCGGATATCTTTTGATCAAATGCCATTAATTTAGCTGGATGTTGATATTGCAATTACTGCCAAATGTTACAAGAAAATGATGTATAGTAAATGAGGTCGTGCATAGTGTCGAGATAATCATTTAACTCATTAAAATCATAAGAAATATGTATGAAAGCTCTTAAATTGATCACCAATTTCTAAAATGAAAAGCATGCAATTTTAGGTTGAATGAAAAGGACTGGCAATTTTCCACAAGAATATATTTTAAATCGACCGGTTTCGGTGTACAACACCATCATCAGGTGAAATCATATCTCATACATCCGTATATATACCAAATTGCTATGAGGGGAGGAAAAGGATGAGAGGGGGTGGGGTTGGAAAGAACAAGGATTGGGAGTTGAGTGGAGGATGAGAGGTGGGCCCTCCACTCAACTCCCAATCCTTGTTCTTTCCAACCCCACCCCCTCTCATCCTTTTCCTCCCCTCATAGCAATTTGGTATATATACGGATGTATGAGATATGATTTCACCTGATGATGGTGTTGTACACCGAAACCGGTCGATTTAAAATATATTCTTGTGGAAAATTGCCAGTCCTTTTCATTCATGATGTTATTCCATAAAATTAAGCCTGAAACAACAACTTTTATGCTTTTAGGTGATTACAAAAAAGAGGCAGAACAATTTTTTTTTGTAAAAATCACTTTTTTCCTCTCAAGCCTTTCCATAGGAAGGGGTGCGCAATATACACGAGGAATCGGCAGACAAGTACCTTACCCAAGTAAATACAGTAAACGTGAACCAGGTTAGAGAATAATAGTAGTTACTAGATGATTTGAATGGTTGGGTTGCTGTAAGATGGGATGCATCTTAGGAAGTGCTGTGTGCGTGGAGAAAGGACTTTTTGCCTCGAATGTGTCCATAGTTTAAACATAAGAAATTCTGTATGTTTACAAGGTAAAGGGGTAAACTTAGGAGCACGATTGATATCATTGTGTGTGATGAGATTCTGAGGGCTTGTGTGATCCACAAGTAGAGCCGGATTACCAATAAGGCAAAGTAGGCAGTTGCCTATGGGCCCTGAGAATTGTTTTCCCCTTTCTTCTATTGCGACTTGTTTATTAACGTGGGCCCCTTTTCTTGTACAGTTCTGTTAAAAAAAATCGTACCGCCGAAAATTTCTAAGTCCCCAGTTTTTGATGATGTGGTATCGTGGCTGAACCACGCCCCCCTGTGACGGAGAACAACAAACTTTCCAAGCGGAACGAGAGCCCTCCCTCCCAGTAGCTGGGGGGAGTTGAACCACCCACGGAAGGAAATTTTTGACCTGCGAAAAGGATTATTTCCGAGGGGAGGGGTAAGGTTTCTTTTCTTGTGATGTGTGAGTAAGAAGAAAAGGGAGATGTGCGGGGGAGCAATAAACTCTCCGAGCGAACGGCAGCCCTCCTTCCGAACTCGCTTGCCGAGAGGGAACCTCCATCCGAAAGACGATTTTGACCTGCTAAGGGATTTTTGAGGAGATGGGTTGGATTTCGGACTCTTGTTTGGTTATGTGTGAGCGAAAATGAGTAGATGAACGATCGGTCTGTCGGCCAAAGTCAACAGATATCTCTCGTAATAGAAAGCTGCCATGTAGAAGCCAGGACTCAAATATCCATTGAAAGTCTCCATCAGAGTACGGGAATAATTCTGCTGCAAATGACATATCTTCCATTATTTTTTCTCTAGAAAAGGCTATTACCGCGAATCGTCGCTCGAAGAGATCGAATCGTGTCGAAGAGAATTTATGAATTATTTTGGATTCGTTAACTCTTTGGTTATTCTTCCGCTCCCTTACGTGAAGAAATAAAACGTTCTCTCCCCAGATTCTGGATCTGGGTAGAAAGTGGGCTCCGATGAATAGTGGTGCGCAGAAGAAAGTGAGAGTGAAAGAGGTTGTTAGACAAAAAGGTGAGACCATGGTATGGATGCATGCCCGAGGATGTTCTATCCTTAAAGCAGAGAGAATGGCTGGGTTGAGGTTAGACGGGATGCCTTTGAGAGAGTGATTGGGACACATTAGGTGACCCTCATGTGAATGTTAATGGTGAACTTATGCTGATCATTATTTGGATAAAGGACTGCTTGTTTAGAATACATGGATTAAACATTTAAAAATTGAGTAGGATATTTATTGAGTAAAAATTAAATACAGATACTCAGTACTTTTTTCGAGCAGAAAGAAATGAATATCAAGTTGTTTCATTTTCTTGCGAAATTGACTTCACTTTTAATTCTTGTAAGAATATGCAGAATTTCCTTATCAAATCCTTGCCTATACCTCTCCAATCTATTTCAGTATAAGCATTTTTACTACCAGGAGCAGCAAAAAGAAGAATTCAGACTTGTTAGCAAGGAAATGTTCAAAAATCCTACCAAACCAATTACAAGTAGTTTGCTGGCAGCTTGTAGCCAAGAGAGAATTTTTGCATTAAATTTGGATATATAGCCTGCTATAACTATTTCTGTCATTTGCAAGAAGGGTAAGAGTTTGGTGGAAAAGGGAGAATGTGGTATGAAAGTACAAAAACGTATGCAGCACAGTGCAAGTTGGCCTTCTAAGTTTATGAAGGGGGAATATGGGAGCTAAAGTGGAAAATCCACTGCTTGTCCCACTAAGAGAACTTGCCTATTCCTCTGTAGGAAGTATCATGGTCACAGGTCAAAATGCTCTTACAATTAGAGTGGGAAATGTGATAGAACCAATGAAATGCATATCTGTGTGATCAGGATTTTGGAGTACTGCCTCAGCTGTATGCTAATATATGTACCTGGAGGCACTCTCCCAGCCACATGCATATTCCTGAAAGGGCTAATGGCCTTGGTTTTCCAATAAATTTGACTTATTATTAACATTATTTGACTGTTGCTATCCTGTTATTCTGTGCTGCCATTTTTGTCATCAGGTTTCTCTGATCCTGCAATGAACCTGTCCAATGTTCTCATTGATATTGTTATTATTGAAGGGGTTGAATGCATTCCTTGATCAATGTTCTTACGAACTGCATCTGAGAGTAACTCCGCCTGCAGAGGCCATGTGTGGATTGTGCACTCATGGCCTCTTGTCGCCAGTCCCAAGCCTGGATAAAGGAGGAGGGCTTGAAGATGAGCTCAGCACCCACCCTTGTAAAAGCAATAACATTCAAGTGACCATTGATTTGACTTATCTGATTTATGTCTCCAGATAGTGCATATTTTCTTTGAATACTTAAGATATATTTCAAGATGGTTGCCGGTGTGTTGCCAATTTTTTTGATTATCTTATGATGTGGAATTTTGGGAATAGTGCTAGCAGACATTGGTTGTAGTTGAGAAACCACTAATCTGTAGAAGCTTAATGAGGATACTGAAAATCCTATCTTGGGGATTGACTCGGGGGTAGCAGAGAATTGTGCTGGGGCATACCAGGTCATCTCAGGTGTAGATTGCACTGCTGGCTCTGAGCGGAGTAGTTGAGTGGTTATTTCATTTCATTGACATCCAATGTCACAAACCGAGTGGGTTGAGTCATGCAAAAGAGTTGGGAAATTAAAGGATTTCCAAATATTTGAACGGTGCATGCCCGAGAGCTCATTATGGCACTCCAATTATTGCCTTGACAGCCCTATTTTTCAGTGATAATGCTTTCTTTTTAATTTGACTGGTCCCAAAAGATTATGCTTTATTATAAATGGCTCAGGTGAAGTACAACCTCTGAAATATATTGACTGAGAATATCTTGAACATAATGAAGCATGAAAAGACAACATTTTTTATGAATTATGTCTCTGTGATGTTCCCAGATTTTATCCCTAACTTAATGTCATGGACCAAGGTACTTAATGGTTTGTGCCCTTTCAATGTGTAATTCCTCTAGTTTTGTTTGGGAACTCAGCAATGGTGGGAATCTTTTTATGTGAAGATGTGAAATACATAATGTTTTCTTTTTTTAAACTAGATTATTGGATGAACACCCCATAATCATATCTCTAACCAAGTATCTAACAGATGAATAGTATAAAACTGATGGTATCAGGCCTGACTTGGCGGGAGTTATGGATATCCTTATTGAAAGAGCAAACTTGGTAATTTTCAAAGGATTTTCATTTACTGGCACGATGCTTGTTATGCCATTTGCATGTTGTTGTAAAACATACATTGTACCAGGGCAATGCAAGTTAGTGGAAAGTATGAAGTGTCTTCTTTCAACATAAAACATGTAGATTGATTCTCAATTTGGAAATTAAATAGATGTGTCATCAGCATATAGTGTAGGTTTATTCTCTAATAAGTGATGAGATCATTGATGATAATAATTAAACAAGGGACCAAAGAATTGAATGCTGGGGAACTCCAAAGTCGAATAGGTTTAGCAGTGAAATTATGTTCACTCCAGGGACTATTTTGTGCTAATCTTACAGCTTGCTGTCTGTCTGAAGGGGAAAGATTTCACCCAATGAAGAGGTATCCCAAGGATTTTTGGGTAGCAAAGGGGTTCCTACCCGAGGGTTGATACCTGGAGCATCATCAACTGTTCTTGCTCCCAGTATGCAAGACATTTGCAGGTTTTGCCTTATTCCTAAGCTGATCCATTTACCAAGACTGGGTGCTACTTGTTCCCTATGGGAAGATCCCACCATTTCATTTCCTCTTCTCTATGGTATTGCAGCCTGTTCATTCGGTCCATCTTGCTCTTCGTGTGGTGGATGCTGCATGATGCCATGTATCCCAATGGGCACCAGTAGAGGAGTTCTGCTCTGGGGTTTTGCCCATTGTGGATCGCTGATGCAGTTTTTTTTGGCTGAGTGAAATCAATAGTTGTCAGCCATCCAATATAAGCACATTTTCAGCTTTTTCCAGTTAGATTGGTTGTCTTAGTGAAATCTTACTGACAAGTAGTTTTTCTCCTTATTAGAAGTCATTCTCTAACAGTGGATTTTCCAATTACAATATGTTCTAGAGAGGCCTTAGGGGCCTGAACAAGGAGGAAAGACTGGGACAGTCAGCATTGCTCTCATGACAACGATAAATATTGTTAATTAGCTGAAAACGGTACACTTAAGTATACTCAGGTGCTAGCAAACCATGATTGGAATCATCAAAGCACAGCCAATTTTCCAGATATTTCATTAATCGATTGAAAAGGCTTGTTAAAAGAATGTAGACTACATTTAAGTACCCGGATATTGACGTTAATGCTATGCTTTGTCAGTCTTTTGTATACTCTCTTATACTGGAACCACGAAGGCCAATTTGGGAACACTTGGAACTATTAATCTTCTAAGATTGGAATAACTGCTTGTACTTCTTTGTCTAAATCAAATGAGGATCACTGACGAAATAATATTGTTACCTAAGTATTGTAATAGGTAATGGCATGCACATAGCTTTCGTTGCTCTTAATGAAGTAGTTAAGTAATATTTAAGAATAAAAAATATCACTGCTTCTCAGGCAGTTAATTAGATCAAATGGCCAAAAAAATAACTAGAGCAACTACTTATAAATGATTGCAACCATATGGCCATTGCTGTATACCTACTTAGCGGTTCACCTATATATTTCACATATTTATACCTCCCCTGCGGGCAGGGGGATTAAGAATACTCCCGCAGTATCCCTGCTTGTCGTAAGAGGCGACTAAAAGGGTGGGGAAGAAAACCCCGAACACGATCCCCCAGGCAGCGCAGTCTGTAGGTCAACTGTCTTGTGTGCCTCCGTACAAGGGTAAGAAAGCAGAAAACTCTTCCGAAGATTCTTTATTTCTTGATGCAGCCTCTTTGTAGCTCTTGGTCCATTAGTGTCTCGAAATGGGTTCTCTAAGCGTTGAAAAATCATCCACTGTGGCGATGACCTCAAATGCAGTGGTCATTGCCTTCCTGGCTGACAAAACAACCTTGACCAGCTGATGAAGACTTGCTTGTTGGCGCCGTTGACTATATTCCTAGGGTGCATGGACTATGTAGCACTGCTACCACCACAAGAGCTCACTGTTAGGCGAGCTTGACTTTGTAGTTCAATTTTTTCCTCAACAGATGGCACCTTTGTCACCTGCTGCTTGCCCGGTCAGTTCAAATTCATTTATTTTCATATGCTTTTAGCGAGCCAGTCCTTCAATAGATTATTTTGAAAGCCTGAGGTATTACAATATAATAAAACAATTAATACATGAAATTTACAAATTATGAAAACTGGCAAGAAGTCCCAAGGTATCAATGAAAAATTATTGTAACTTAAAAAAAATCAAAATAATTTACCAATTGATGAACTGCATTGTTAGGATTATGGTTCCTAGGCCAACGACAGAGAGTGGCTCTCATGTATACCGCATGGCCTTACCCAAAAACAATTGAATAATGTAAGTGAATGACAAAATGGTAGCTGAAGCAGAAGGGAGAAAGTTACACATTCAAAAGGTAAACTACAAAGATAAAGATGCAAAATAAAATAGATACATAGTAATCCTCCCCTCTTTTAATTTACAACATAGTCATTTTAGCGTGAAGGTGGTTTCACTGACCTTGGCTGCAAGCTCACGTTGTGGTACTTTGAGGCTGGAGGACCTTCAACCCTTCCTAATGTCCTTGCCTCCACGGAGATTTTCCCAAAAACAATCCATCATTTGAACTGTATGCTCAGCTTTCCCGTTGGAAGCTGGATGATAGCGAGGAGTGAGGTGGTGCCACATGCCTTTTTCCCCAAATATATCCTTGAACTCCTGTCCAAGAAAAGCAGGACTATTATCCGTGACTATCAAGTCAAGAAGGCTCAAAATGCTGTGACACATAGGAAGGTTTTCTTTCATGCCATCGTCAACCTCTCCCATTACATTGTCCATCAAAAATTTATGAGGACACTTATGGGCAATGATGGTTTCTCATTTCTTCTGAAGAAGTTTTCGGCACCCATGACCAGCCCAAATGTTAACTCTGTGGGGTGACATAGATTTGTCCTCTCAATACTGGAGGTCCATTGAGGAGACAAATATTCTAATGGAAGATCGCTTCTGATTAGCTGAGTGCAGCTGTCACAACACAGATCTTTTGTGACTCCATGCACAGCCCACCCAACAACATGGTACAGTGCACCATCTCCCATTATGTCAAATCCGTCATCGGGGTCCCAATCTAGAACTTCGCAACTTTCCTCTTCCATGGGTTCCGGCTTTCTCTTTAGGAAGTCTAGGTAGTACTCATCTTCAGCATAGGAAGAGTAGCGGGGAACCTACAGGTATTGTGACACTGATCAGCTTCAGGCTGTGTCAGAACTGGACAGGAGTTGGGTGCATGTGTCCTTGACCTCTAATTTGGGAAAATAAGCTTTCCACTGGATCAGTAGTGAATCGGGATGTGAGGATGTCTTACTGATCACCGTTAACCACCTAATAATTACGGAGGGAGAGGTTGGTTTTGGTAGCCAGCTGAACACCTGTCTGAATAGGCTTCCATGTGGTGCACCCCCCGAACTTAATATTACTCATTAGAGCCACAAAATCGTATAATTTATTCAAATTGCCCTCACTCCTACCAACGGCAAATTCCTGCATCCGATCATTCATCAGGTCAAACCAATCATTGACCGGTTATAAAAAGAATGCAGTAGTCTTCACTGCAGGTGAAAGCATCCCCACACTGGCACAGAACCGCAAAGCACTAGTAGTTGTGCGGCTTAGCTACTCACAAGCATGGGAGACCCTCATTTAAAAACTGGGAAGGCTGAACATGCTCAATGGTTAGCTTAGGAGCTAATTTCAGCCTCCTCTTCTCTTGCAAAATAATTAGTTCTTTAACGTGGCTCAAACGATCTGTCATATGGCAGCCCCTGCTGGGTCACAAAACTGGTGGGTAGAATTATTGTAGTGTTCATTAGGCAATTCCTAAAGGATTTGAGTATCTGGGGAATGTCCGGCATAAAATATAACCATCCATCAGAGGTTGGATGGGGGATTCTCTCCGTAACTTGGAATCTGGTGGAATGAATCCTTAAGTGACCCCACAACCTGGTATTATTGCTGCCCATGTCAATCGAATTACAAATGACATTGAGGCCAGCAGCAGAAAGCAGACTCGTAATTTTTTTGAGGACTCCCCAAAGTAATGGAGCATCAATCGAGTCACCAGTCAGCACGTATGCCAGTACTTGCTTCCAGTGAAGTGTTAGACCCCTCACCACAAAAGCAAGAGCATGGGTGGCCAATTTTACCAGTGTCCTCCTCTACCTAGAACTTCAAGGGATATCATTCCCATTTTTCTCTTCAGCCCGTTGTCGAATTCTAGAGTTGGCCGTATCTGCATTTCATCGATACATAAAATGCACTTCTTGGCCATATCATTCTCCCTGCAAAGTTTGACACCCAACCTGTAAATGATGTCCTCTTGGATGCCTGGGGCAAAAGTGGTTGCCTCGATTCTCCTGCACAGAGTTCTGTATAACGGCAGAGGTAAATCTATCTTCTGTATGACGGCAGAGGTAAATCTATCTCACGCAGAAACTCATATCCTCTGTGGTCTACAGCAGCTCTGATCCTGAATGGCTTCTTAATCGTCTTCTCAGTCCACATGTAGGGGACCTGGACCTTTAAAAGTCGCGTTAAATGGACCTTTAAAAGTCGCGTTGAATCTGGTCTGGCTCAAAAAGGCCACCCAACATTTGCACCAGTTCCTCTTTCTCCTTCTTTAATTGCAACACCTTGAAAGTAAAGAAATGATGTCAGTATGGCATATTAATCAGTGACGATAGAAACATCCTCCCAATAGTCACTTGCTTTCTCACTGTTAAGTCTCACTTTCTCACTCACTAGCAGATGTAAAAAGCGAACATATATCATCAGACCTAGTAAATGTTGTAGTAGTATTTTACCACCAAACATTTATCAACTTGTTGGCACGTGGGTGCTTTCTTCTGCTTGTTCACATCTCACCCAAGGATATGTACCCGCAGTCCGAAGAACTTCTAGAGAAGAAGACTCAGAATGCTGTGGCACTAGGAAGGGTTTCATTCATGCCATCATCAACCTCTCCCATTACGTAGTCCATCAAAAATTTATGAGGACACTTATGGGCAATGATGGTTTTATCATATCTTCTGAAGAAGTTTTCGCCACCCTTGACCAGCCCAAATGTTAACTCTGTGGGGTGACATAGATTTGTCCTCTCAATACTGGAGGTCCATTGATGATGCAAATATTCTAATGGAAGATCGCTTCTAATTAGCTGAGTGCAGCTGTCACGACACAGATCTTTTGTGACTCCATGCACAGCCCACCCAACAACATGGTACAGTGCACCATCTTCCATTATGTCAAATCCGTCATCGGGGTCCCAAACTAGAACTTCACAACTTTCCTCTTCCATGGGTTCCGGCTTTCTCTTTAGGAAGTCTAGGTAGTACTCATCTTCATCATAGGAAGAGTAGCGGAGAACCTACAGGTATTGTTACACACTGATCAGCTTCAGGCTGTGTCAGAACTGGACAGGAGTTGGGTACATGTGTCCTTGGCCTCTAATTTGGGAAAATAAGTTTTCCACTGGATCAGTAGTGAATCGGCATATGAGGATGTATTACTGATCACCGTTAACCACCTAATCATTACGGAGGGAGAGGTTGGTTTTGGTAGCCAGCTGAACATTTGTCTGAATAGGCTTCCATGTGGTGCACCCCCCCGAACTGTCACAAAACTGGGGGGTCTTAATCGTCTTCTCAGATCGTCCACATGTAGGGGTTAAATGGACCTTTAAAAGTCTCGCTGAATCTGGTATGGCTCAAAAAGGCCACCCAACCTTTGCACCAGTTCGTCTTTCTCCTTCTTTAATTGTAACACCTTGAAAGTAAAGAATTGTTGTCAATTTGGCATATAAATCAGTGACGATAGAAACATCCTCCTAATCGTCACTTGCTGACTCACTGTTGATAACACGAACAGTTGGAGGTATATTTACGTTAACAACTTAGAAATACTGTAGCCACTTAAATAAACAGGATGCAGCCAAGTCAAACTCCTGACACCCATGAAATCATATAGTTGTATTGCAATAAAGTTTCACTAATTGAAGATAAGTACCAACAACATCACGACTTACGAGTATTGGCAGCGACTACATTAAATAAATCATTGTAGAACTTTAAAAAATGGGATGCAACCGACATGCACTCCTCATCTTCCACAATTGTATTTTCACATTGTTTCATAATAAGCACTGATGACAATACGGTGTCATTGTCTCCTCGTCGGGGCCGTGGGAGAGGCCGTGCTGCGACCGCGTCCGCATTCGGCTAGGCGGGAGAGGATAGGGGAAAAAAAGAGGGTTTGGTTTGACTGATTTATTTGCCAAATCAGTTAACAGTTGAGTGGTTGAAGTAAATTGGGTCGTCGGTGAGACCGACGACTCGTCAAAAATCGGCCGGAGCGCGAAAAGTAGCTCCGGCGGTCAGGAACATAGCTGCGGGTGGTTTAACCCGCGCGCGTCGTCTCGGCGTCCAGGATCCGGGTCTTCTTGGCCGGGAAGCCGAAAAGAGCCCGGGAGACTCGAGGGTCAGCGATCCTCCTCGGCAGACGGAGACGGCGGGGTGTCCAGTGGCCGTAGTCGGTATGTTGGCGGTTTCGGGGCGAGCGGGCTCAGGATCGGCAGGGGGAAATCTCGGAGCTCTTGCAGCCAGACTCGGACTGCGTTACAGCGCGGCGGCGTTCCTTCCGGGGCGGCAGGCGGCGTCGGAGGGGCGGCTTCCCCAGAGGCGGCGACGTCCCGAGAGGCGGCAGGATTCCGGCCTCGTCGGTGCTGCCGGTACTCGCGATGGCAGCGCGGCATCCGAAAAGGGGGGCGGCGGCGACTCGGCTGTCTAACGATGACTCCGTCAGGAAAAGGGTTGGGAGAGCACGCCGAGGTATATTGCACGGCTGCGACGCGCCAGGGAAAGGAAAGAAACCCGCCGAGGTATATTGCACGGCTGCGGCGAGCCAGGGCAGTAGTCGAACCAGGACCGTTCTACTCGCCCAATAAGGCAGGGAGGTCAAAGGGGCGCCGAGGTATCTTTCACGGCTGCGACGCGCACGCCTTGGCTCCCTCCTCCACTCTCAATTCCCTAGGTCGGAGGGACCTCTTTTATACGGTCCCTGCCTCGCCCTCCGGCCAATGGGAGCGCCCTGTTTGAAAAGTGAAAGGTGCCTCCGAGCGTTAACGGTCGGGGGCGGAGAGGCGCCGCGTCACCCGTGAGTTTCTGCCACGTGTCTTCGCGGCTGTTGCTATGCACGTGGCCACTCATTGCCACCCGCGCGACTTTGGTGCGAGTGCTGGGAGCGTGGGGGAGCTCCTCCGTCACCGGGAGATTTAAATCTTCGCCGTGCTCTGCGGAGCGGGCTTTGGCCATGGTAGTAGGCGCACATCAACGGTAGAATGTGTATTGAAATTAGCATTGATGCATACAGCATACATAATGAAAGTAATTCTTCACCATCACTTTTTACTTTATAAACACAAAATAAAGATATATCTTATGATATATTAGCAATAAAATTTTCAATAGGGCAGTGAGAAAGCATAGAAAATGTCTCAGAGAAAAGGATTGATAATAGACGAATTTGTGGAAAGTTAAAGCAGTTAATGCGAGACAAAAAAATTCTTATTACAAGCAATACGCTGGGATACTCCTTTTGGTGTGGCTTCTCATCGTCAACCTTACCAACATGGGTGCCCCTGCGAGAAAAATGAATTTCCTGTAAGCATCGCTTTCTGAATCATTGGAACTTAAAAATCCTTCACCACGATAAGGTAGCAGTATGACGGGAAGGGGATGACGTTGGTGATTACTTACCGTGAGATGTACAACATTATATATCACGGACATAAAAACGTGATACATATACAGACATAAGAAAACATGATAAATGTCCAGACATAAATAAACATTATAAATGCGGAAAAAATGAAATACCTTGAAGTGCATGAAATTGTTTGAACCAAAAACTATAATCATTACCCTCTAAATAGGGTAAAATACAAATACTGTGCAACATAACAAACTTGTACAGCTGTTGACCCCTTTGAGAATGAAAACTACGAGAGTACTCGTACAATTACTGACCTCTAAACTAGACAACCTAGTGTGGTGTGGGTGCACTTGCTACAGTCCCCCACCTATCTCTCTCCGAAGTCCAGAGTCGGCAAAGGAGTGGGGGTTCCGGCAAAAGGAACGTTGGATAAGGACCTTCTAGAGCCTTCGACGCCCCGGAAGCTGTGGGAGAGGTGGGGGCGGGTGCGCTCCACCATAAGACGTCCAGGCCCTTCCCGGGCGTCGGAGGCAGCTCCTCGGTGACTTCTTCACTGGCGGCCGCCCTATTATCATCGTCTCTCGTCCTCTTCCACGGCGATGCCCCCAGGGCAATCACGCCTGGTATCGCGAACGGGAGAAAGTCCTCAGCTCGTCAGCGCTCGGAGGAAACAACATGGTGAGACCTTACTTTCGGGAAAGAGCAGGATATTGGGGACGTTCAAGGAGTAGAGATCGCTGGAGGGGTGAAACAATGAACTCCACGGGTGGCTTGAGACCGTGGTGGGACAGGGTCAAAGGCAGTGAGGATGATCGACAGGGAGTCACTGGTTTTCGGGATGGGGTTCGGAAGAAGGAAAAGGGATTTTTTCGGGAGGCGTTAACTAATCTCCCGGGCAAGGACCGTAAGTTATAGGGTGGAGGAGGGTGGGGAGGGGACAAGGGTAAGGCAGGGGCTTGAGGAGATTGAGTGCTCGTTGGGAGGGGAGAAGGACTCGAAGTGCTATCGCCGTTCCTCGCAGAGTGCCTGCCGGTCTCCGGTGGGAGGCCATGGTTGTCCTACACTGAAGGCAGGGTGTCCACTTGCTTGTCAGGGGGTATGAGTACGAGGTTGCGTGAATGAGCGAGGATGCGCCTTCCTTTCTGCAAGCTCTCAATGTCGGCTGTCACAGGACTCCTTACTATGGCAATCTTATTGGGACCTAACCAGCGTGAAACAACCTTCCGGGCCTACCCGTGGGAGACGACATAGTTCCGTAAAAGAAGAAATTGTCCTTCTGAGAGGTTCGGCAGCATCAATTCCTTGTTGTACTTCCCTTGCTCCAACTCGCTTTTCCCATCGGCCGTGGCAAAATGCCCTAAGAATTTCACTTGTCTTGCGAAGAAATGACATTTCCGCGGATTCCATCCGAGTATCGCTGTTCTTTGTTGGCCAAAACTGTCTCAAAACTATTTTATGTCCCTCATCTGACGAATCGTAATGCGAAATAACGTTCAAATAACAAATGCAGCCGCGATACGTCAAATCTTTTAAAACCTTAGATATCAATTTCATTTGACTATTTCCCTCTATAACGTAGTCTTCTTCCATCCTTCCCTCTCTTAACTATATAGAAATTTCTTCCGTACATTCCCTTCGAGTCCCCAATTTATCTTCTTTTGCTGTAATCTCTTCATTCCAACCCCATGGATCTGTTCCCTCCTTTCCCTTTGTACACACTGAATCGGCGATTAGTCCCAAATCCTTGACTGCCCCATCGCCCACGTAGGAAGGAATCCGATCGGCTTCCAAACTATCGAAATCCGAGCCATTCAAGTTATAAAGCGCATTGTTTACATGCGGCGGCCTTTCGGCGCCTCGGTTATCTTCTAGTTCTTCGTCTTCGAAAGAGATTAACCCGTAACATATTTCAACATTGGACTCAGTAGAAATAACACCCTCGATTCCAAAAATATCGTCAGCAGAGTCATTCAAGTTATGAAGTGTCCTCTCCTCTTGCACCGGCCTCTCGGCGCCTCTAATGCTCGATATTTCGGGATCTTCAAATGACATTAGCTCCTTTTCGTCTTCGAAAGAGTTTAAATCGTAACATATTTCGCTATTGGACTCCATAGGAATAACATTTTTTATTCCAAAAATATCGTCAGAGTCATTCAAGTTATGAAACGCCCTCTCTTCTTGCACTGGCCTCTCGGCGCCTCCACTGCTTGATATTTCGGGATCGTCAAATGAAATTAAATCTGTTTCGTCTTCAAAAGTGATTAAATCGTAACATATTCCCCTATTGAACTCCGTTGGAATAACACTCTTGATTCCAAAAATATCGTCAGTAGAGCCATTCAAGTTATGAAGTGCCCTCTCCTCTTACACTGGCCTCTCGGCACCTCTACGGCTCGATATTTCCGAATCGTCAAATAAAATTAAATCTGTTTCTTCAATTGCTGCAACTTTAAATTCCAATGCCACCGTACACGCTAAATTTAACTCGTCCCCGACCCGCTGGTCGGGGCCGCTCCATTTCCCGAGCTTTGTCCAATATTTTTAGTAGGGAAATTAATAGGTATATGCCCAAATTCCTTACTTAGTCCACAGCACAACAATTTACAGTCGCGCGAAAAGTGTCCCGCTTGGCCGCAATTGAAGCAGTTCCGCGACTTATTGTTCGAGTGGCAATCCCGTGGCAGATGACCAATGCCCCCGCATGAAAAACATTTCCTCGAAGGATTTCCCGGACGTTGGGCGCATCCGTAGAACGCGCTCGGCTGTTTCCGATTGGATTGACAGTCGTATTCCCTGCGTTTCCAATAAGACGCGAAAAATTTGACGGGTTTGACACGAAGTTACCGGAATACGCCGACTGCATAAGGCTTTCAGGGGCCTAATGTAATAAATTTATACTCTGATAGGGAGTTACAGGACCCTGAAAAGGAGTTGCTGCGAACGACTTGCTTGCATAAGTCCTAACGTGAGATTCTTCATTCATGGCATACTCCTCCACTAAGAAGACTTATGGGATTCTTCACTAGCATGAACCTGCCAATTTCTTCTCTTAAACCAATTAGGAATTGGCTGAGAACTCTACTTTCCAGCATAGTCTTCACGTATTCCGACTCCTGGTTTTTAATAGTATCCTGCATCTGACGTGCTATTTTACGTAGCCACGTGGAATATAACGTTACGGACTAGGGATTGCTGTGCGCAAGCCATAAACATCCTCTCCAACGATAGAGCTGAAATCCGTGACGTGAACCTGCGTCGCAAACAATTCGAAAATACCTCAAAACTGTCCGAAATGCGTGGATTAGCGAACACATTCTGCGGCGGCGCCGTGTAAACGCAATCGAGCAATTCTGAGTGCTAGGGAATCACTCCACGAACTTAGCTCTCCCGTAATTTTTAAGGCAGTCTAAAAAGCACTCCACGGTCACGTCGTCTTCGCCACTGAAGGAAGGGATGAAATAAACGTGACTTCCCAACGCTCTTGGAGACACGGTTGGTGTCACTCGTACCGGTGATTCTTGAGGGGGAGAATCGATCATGTTAACGACCGACTCGAACCCTAAAAAGTTAATTCCGGACCGGCCAAGGGTCTGGGAATTCGAACTATTGCACCAAGCCATTTTAAATTTATACTTCCCGATTAAAAAAAAAGATTTAAAGAAAAAAATCAAACCACTGTTATCAACGTATTACTCAAAGCAATAGCTCTAAAGTTATTTAAAAAAACGATTAAATTTATAACCACTGGCTCTACGGGTTCAAACTGATAACTGACACCAGAATGATGCCTAAACTAATCTTGCACCTGACGCCAGAATGATGTCCAAACTAATCCCCCACCCCACAATCACCCCACACCTGACACCAGAATGATGTCGCGCCGTCCTGACTCCAACATCACTGGGTGGGAGCGTTCGCTAAATTAAAGGCTCTGTGGTTTCATTTCCGAGTGGCTATATTGCTAAATTCGTTACAAACAATTGCATGGTGGTCCCAGTCCCATGGAGAGGCCGTTTGGAGAGTGAAGGAGGAGCCGAACTGAGGTCAGAGTTTGCGAGGGGGTATGGGGTAATTGACGTGATAGGGGGGACTTGGATTCAGGTCGGATTGACGGCCCGGCTGTCCAAGAGGTAGGTGGGAATTCCTCGTCATTGTCTGTCTCTCGTTCGCCACCTCCGTCTCTCCCTTTGGTCCAGAAACGCACGCCTTACATACGGTTTCTTGGGGCCCGAGTGGGGGAAGCTTCCGGGGGAAAGAAACATTCTAGAGACAGTCTCCTCCCAACCTTCCGGGGGGAAAAGATGCTTCGAGAAGCATCCTCATCTCACAGCTTCCGGGGCGTAGAAGGCTCTAGAAGGTCCTTACCCAACGGTCCTTTTGCCGGAACCCCCACTCCTTTGCCGCCTCTGGACTTCGGAGGGAGATAGGTGGGGGACTGCAGCAAGTGCACCCACACCACACTAGTTATAACATTGCCTGAATGTATTAGTCTGCAGTGATGCACTTCGCTCCGTAGTGCATTCTTATTTTGATGTACTCATAAGATATGGAACGAATGAAATGCACCTATTGGCTCCCCTCGAGAGTTTGGTCA
Organism: Pyrrhosoma nymphula; assembly: GCA_963573305.1. Taxonomy (NCBI): domain Eukaryota; kingdom Metazoa; phylum Arthropoda; class Insecta; order Odonata; family Coenagrionidae; genus Pyrrhosoma; species Pyrrhosoma nymphula. The sequence goes on from OY754333.1 coordinate 145,971,830, forward strand.
TGTGAGTACTCAGCCAGCCAAGGGAATACATTTTTGGCACCTGCTGACTTCAGCACACACGACACCATTGTCAATATGTTAGGCTTGCGGAAATCAAACAAGCTCTAACACAGTTTTCACGCAGCGTGAACACCGTGACCTCGTCAGCTAATGGGTAAACTAACCCTCCATTGTCCTCTATAATACTGTCTCTCTACTATAACCTCTTAATACAGAGAAGCAGGTTGAACACTAAATAGCTTTTTCAAGCTTCCTTACAACAAAACCGGCAACATACAATAATCAAGTCACTCAATTCACTGACGTTATGGGGATGGGGAAGCACATGGTGGGGAATATCGTGCTCCTTCGCATGATCAATAAGCAGGCCACTTTCACCAGTTGACATCTTGATAATATCAGTGGATTTGCACACAGTTCTGTTAGCATGCAGAATGGAAATGTCATCCAAAGGAATGCAATTTCCATTACTTCCACCTGCCTTTCGAGTATGTAGAAGTAGTTTCATATATGCAGACTGGAATTGCCGAGCTGTGGGATTATTATTGAAACCACTTCTGGCCCTGGTGCTGGAGAAAAAAGCTCTACGTGGTTCTGGTTAAGCTTATACAATGGGATATATGTGATGTACTGTGGATGCCTGGCCATGAGGTAGTCAAAAACCCATGGGTACTCTTAATGGCTACTTGAAACTCCAGAAATCCCATTCTCCTGAGGGAGACATTCATGCACGTCCATCATTGAGTTTCAGTGTGTATAAGTAGTAATTGACTTGCAATAGGAATATCCTCACCTCCTCAATGTTACCTGAAAGTAGGGGCTTTTTCCACCCTTGCTGGAGAATATTCCGGGAGTTGAGGGCATCGAACAACGTTTTAATAATTCGCAAAAATTTGCATAATGGTGAATCACCTTGAAAGCCAGGAACTCCAACTTCTTCTCACAGTTCAATAGCATCAGAAACTGAGTCACTTAGCACCTGGGTGGTCAAATTCACCTTCATCTTCAGTCTCCTCCAAGTTTTGTGTGCAGACGTAAGCTTAATCCTCAGATGCAAGTCTTCTATACCCTGAAGCTCCTTCCCCAGATTCAAGTCTTCTGTAGCCTGAAGCTCATATAACTTCTCATTATTTTCCCACTTAATTTTCCCATTGTTCCTATTAAGCATTACCATCTCCTAACTAAATTCATTTTTCATCATTTTCACCATATGTGATGGGTCTGGCAGAACAAACACTGACTCCTTACAGACTGGATGTGGAAATGAGGTTCCAAGGGCACTTAGTTAGAATCAGCTGCCTAAAATTTTAGCCATTGTCATTTTAGCTGCAGGTCCGTCAAAAGTGATGGAATTCACGTATATCCCAACCAAGTGTACAGCTGTCAAAACTTGACAAACGATACTTGCCTTCTGCTCTGCAGTCATGCTATCACTAAAAAATATGCCACTGGCAGTTTTCAATAGGCACTAATGATAACAAGCATTAGAACCAAAAACTCCTTGACTGCTGGCATGTAGTCAGCGGTAATGCCTTTTCCAAAATCAACGTATCCGTGGTACTGGTATCCATCCCAATTCACGTGCTTCCTGATGGCCATCTCATCCATTACTAAACTGCAGTGATAGGGTTTGGTGGAATCCTTAGCTGCACATTTTAAATTGTTCATTGAATCAACAGTATTACCCGACTCGCCATCGATACTGCTGTACCACTTAGAGAGTGTCCTGGACTATGGATGACAAGAACTATAATTGGGTCTGAAATGCTGGTATGCTTTTGGGGCATATAAGTACATAGTTAGAGCTAAAGGCCTTAGCTCAGTGTCATACTTCCTCACTACACTTTTATCATTAGCCTTCAGAACAATTCTGGTGAGAAGACGTTTTGATGAACATGAGAGTTTGTTCAAAATTTTTGAACCCCCTTCGCCCAACAAGTTCTGCTCCCGCAAAGCACTCAATACATTTGAAAGCCCAGTCTTCTGCTTAGCATTCCTCCTCTTTGTTTGCTTAAGGGTTTTGACCTTCCTCCTGGCAGCTTCATACAAGGCTGTAACTCTTTTCACCTCAGTTTCAGCTGCCTGATTTTTTTTCTGTCAGCTTCAGTTTTTCTGTCAGTTTTTCAATTTTTCCTGTCAACACCATATCCATAATTATTATACCTGATGTTTTCCATGCAATCTACAACGTGCTGGAACCATACATCAAAGTAAGTTTCTTCTTTTTCAGAGTGTTCGCGCAAGATGGGCTGGCTTTAGTGGGCTGTTTTTTTAAATTTTAGTTGTTAGAGGGACAATGCCGCTAGTGAAACAATCCGCCAGGATGTGAAACTCAAGTGGTTTACAGCTATAATGACGGCGGTTTCTTGCTGCTTGCACACACACTTGGACGGGTCACCGTGGTTTGTGCTAGACAAAAATAAACTTCGACTGTCTCGTACGAAGGCACAAGGTGGACTTGCAAGTATGAAATAATACATGAGATTTAATTCGGCAAGGGCCGAATACATTGGCATTGACATAAACCATGAGAGAATGCATAAAACAAATGCATTAACCGCAATCATAGGTTCTATTATTTCTATCCAAGTAACAACTTGCAACTCAGAATTATTATCCATATCAAATATCTTTGCGACTGAGAGGCAGGCCTTAAATTTGTGGGGGCGGGTGCGTTTCGGGAGGGTCCGGAGCCGTTCGAAAGTCTCCGCTGCCGGGGGAACGGCGTTGGAGAGGGGAGGCACGAGCTCAACGTTGCCAATGTCATTGCCCCAAACTACTTGTGCCGTGAAATCCGCGGGACGCAGTGGGAAAGGCAAGAAGGTTATGGTAGCAATACAATGTATACAATATGTCGGGTTTTGCTCGGCCATCGCCGAGATCGAGAAACTGTACAGAGCGTGATATCAATGCATTCTTTCCTTTCTAGAGGTTTCTTATTTCGGCCCACACAACAACGGGTCATTACGGAAAAAGGTGGACCTAATGACTTCGTCGATTCACAGGTGGAGTGCAGAAAATATAAAGGATACCTTGAGACAAAGAATGGAATACAAATTCCTTCAAAACAGGCAGGTAGTGGAGCTAAAGCAATTGGTTGAATTTTGGGGGAATTTTGAGAAAAGCATACCTGAATGCGAAAAGGGGAATGTTATTGCTCACGAAAACGGTAGCAGCAGGAGTAGGCTTAAAGTTAGAATAGTATAACGAATACAACCCTTTTGTCGATATTATTCAAGTCCTAAAATATAGTTTTTTTTCCAAAGAAATGGTGGCAGCAATGTTTTTACGATTAGTATTTTTTTATTTTCCATAAAAAATGTATTCACCAGTTTTAACACAAGCATTATTAGGCTTCCTAGCTTCATTACCACTGTAATGGAGTGGCCAAGGCAACTTCGTCTCCTTCAGCTTCGCTGTCATCCTCGTCACCCTCACTATCGCTCTCTCCTAACTGATTGACGATCGGCTCCAGAATTTCGTCGCGTGAAACTTCCTTATCAAAATCTTCTATTTGTAATTTTTCCGCATGACGTACACATGCAGCCCAGGTCTCGCTGTTTATATCGTCCAGTACCTGTTGAGAAAAAGCGTTATATTTCTTGTCGACGCCTCCAAAACAGCATTTAAATCTAGAAACTTAGAATTGTATTTGCCCGATTTGTGATGGTTTCAAGTTCATTCATCTTGAATGGTTTGTTTTACTCTGCAATACGCCTCTTCACCTGCGCCCAGATAAGCTCAATCGGGTTGTACTGGCAATGGTATGGTGGAAGACGTACCACTGTGTGCCCCGCTGCCGCAGCCATCTGGTCCAACTCATACACGTAGGCACCTTTCGACACTTGCACTAGAGCCAGCAATTCCGCTCTTGTCTAGTCGCTGGTGAATGGCAAATTTTTGCTCATGAGCCAATTCTTAATATCTGCCTTCCTGGTGGATGAGGTTGGATGCTAATCGATTACCATAGAATGGTAACCTGCGTTATCCATTACTATTATAGGCAATAGAAGATAACATACCAGGGGAAGAAATGTTTCTGGGTTAACATGTCTGACATAAGTGGCAATTTCTGACCATGTCAAAAATCTCCCTTTTCATGTCCTTCCACCAATATTCTCTACTAATTTTCTCATAAGTTTTAGTAATTCCCAGATTTGCCCCAAGACTAGAATAATGGAAATATTGGAATATCGTTGGCTGAAGCACAACAGGTAAAACGACCTTTGCCCTTCGATATTTTGAATTCCCAAAACATAGCAGCTGGTTCTTATAGAATACAAAATATTTTGCTCAAGACAAAGGATCTTTCTGAAATTTTTGGACGACATCCCTCAAAGTAGGATCTGACTTTTGATGGTCTCTAATATTAACAAATGATAAAGGAATGTTATTCAATACACAAGCAATTGGTGGAAGTAGATCCTCACCAACTTGAGATGCATCAATATTTCTATCAACATTATCACTCGACACTGGGATACCACGAGAAAGGCAATCAGCTACATTATTGGCTGTTGCCCCGTACATGATGGATTGTAAACTTATAAGAAGTTCAAAACTTTTACTAGTGACTTTAAGCACTTCAATGTTACTTAGACTAACACAATTTCCACTGTCGATGCTTTTCAATTCATTTCGTACAAGCAGTCTGTTATATTCATATTTAAATTGCATGCATGATGGATTGTTATTCCGTCCACCCCTCTGTCTTATTAAAAAAAATCTAGGTGATCTTGGCTGAGTAAAAATGTTGTTAAGTATTTCAGCCTGTTGGAGGATGCATATTCATAATAAAGACTTTCTACGCTCATCAGACAGACAATTAACCCAACGAAACCTTTTTTTAGTGGACTGCACAATGGATGTATTCTGTTCTTTACAAAGTAACAGTGACTCGATGTATTTAATCGCCTCAACTATAAATGGATGCCATGTATTCTTGTTCTTCGATTGAAGTGGGGCTTTACATTTTTTTGCCTGCGGACTTGAAGAATTCAAAATATCAAAAATATTATTCATTATTCTAATGAATTTGGCTGTTTCATTACAACCTTAAAAGTATTTTAATTTTAAAATATCTTTGAAGTACAAAAGAGCACCAGCCACAGAATCACTCAAGGTTTGAACCGCAGGTCGTACTCTCATTTTATGTTTGTGCCACGTCAAATGAATTGGTATTAAGTTTGTTGGCAAGTCTCAAGCCCTCCACTTTCTCCAGTTCATACAGTGCTTCTATGTAACCCCATTTAATTACTCCTGTCATTGAATAAATAACTTTTATCTCCCCTAAGTAATTTCTTACAAGTTTTATCATATGGCAAGCATCAATAGAGCATACATTTTTCCCTGCTACCGTTGGGTGTGGGAAGTAAACTCTGAGGTCATTTGAATAACTCCTACTGGCTCCGAACTCATTAGCCATCGTTAAATTGCTTGCTGTTCCAGCAAATGTCAATGCAGCTACAGATGCTCATGCCTCTTCCAATTTTTGAATAGCAACCTTTATTAAATTTTCCCTCCCAGAGAGTGAGTCGATAAAAAAATACGCACTTGGCATTTTCCAGTTCTCATTAAGGGCAGTACACATAATAACACATGCCATCTTCGCGTGTGGCATATTATAACTGGATATATCAGTTCCCAAATGTACATAGCCAACCACTTTCTCACTGTCATATTCTAGGCGTTTCTTAATACTCATATCATCAATGGAAAAACAAACTGAGAATGGTACCACAGCTTTTTGACTCTAGAACTTTTGTTTTAATTGCTGAAAAGCATTCTTCACTGAATCCCGGTGCATTATTCACTGAACCCTGTTGCGCAATTAAGCTTAGAATACCAACACCTGATCGTACGAGTAGAGGGCAAAGCATCATTAAACTTATATCGCAAAATTCATAGGCCTTTGGTGAAAATTAATGGAGCGTATTTGCAAATGAACGCAAGTTAGGCTCATATGTACCAGTATTTTTCCCTTTTCCCTTTGAATGTGCTCGATGCAACATACAGCTAACATCACTTGGAAATGTGTTATTCAATATTTCTGCATTTAAATCAGAAATTAATCTTTCCTGAAAGAGCAATTTAATTATCTCTCTATCACATTTGATTTTATTTTGCTGCCTTCTGACGTTTTGCTGCAAAACTTGAATGCGTTTCCTTGCGCTACTCAATTGTTCATTATTTTCACTCAGTTGTTCTATCAATTTCCTCTTTCGTGGTGACAGTACCACTCCAATATCCGGGACTCCTATTTGTTGGGTGGGCACATTTTCAGGCGGCGACACACGTGAATCCTCTGAAGTCTGATGCTCTGCATCCAAATCAGTCTCCAGTGGTGTATACCGAGATTTCGGGGGCTTTCTAGGAGTAACCACTGCATACTAATGGCTGGGGTAGGGGGAAAAATTGAGGGTATTGCCCCAGATCTTAGACGTCTTGTTTTCACAGTTAAGTCCAGATCCTCGGGGCGAAAGAGCTTCGAGCAAATCCCTGAGCAAGTCGCCGGTGACCAATTTACACGCCTAACTGCTCGAATCCAGGAGTTTCTTTGTTCATCATTCTTTGGTAAACTGCATGATTAATTACATCTTTAGTACTCAGTATGTTCATTCAATACTCTTGTTCATATGAATGTAATCATACCTATGAATCGAGAGATTTAATTCTCCTTTCTTCTTCTTCTTAGCGTACGTTGAACTACAACCATACACCACACAATACGTTGCCATCGTTAATAGGCTCAATACCGAAGCAAATTATGTCATAAACTATACTATTTAAACGAAAATTCATAGGAATGTTATCTATCAAAAGAATAACGATCACTATTAAATGTCGATTCATTCCCGATTCCTCCAAAAGAAAGGTCTACATCCAGATTCACAAATCAGTACTACGCTTTGTTTACGACTCGTTTAATTATGTAAGATGGCGCTACCTTTTCGCCATCATTAAACATTATATTCTTTTTTATATTACTGTTGCTTATTTTATCTGAGACTAGTGATTTGATTGTTTTTCACACCCCCCTGCGGGTAGGGGGATTGAGAATACTCCCGCAGTATCCCTGCTTGTCGTAAGAGGCGACTAAAAGGGCGGGGAAGGAAACCCCGAAAACAAACCCCCAGGCAGCACAGGGATGCGTCCGGACAGTCTTGTGGGTCTACTGTTTGTGTGCGGCCATACCAGCTGGCCTGCGATCCACCCGCATGTTGGCCGTGTGCGGAGACCCGTAAGGGGGAGAAGGGGATCCTGGTGGGTGAGTTCTCCGGCACCCAGCCGGGTGTCGGATGCCCGGTATGGGCCGGGGTCCAATACCCCACTTTGGCCCTGGATCCTCTGTAAACGGGCGGTCAAGATCTAGCCAGTCTTGATCAATCGGCTTATCGACACGTTTCGTTGGCGAGTGCTGGAGTGATGGGGGTCTGTGTAGGGCGGCCAAAGGTGTATGGGTTTGGAGGGCCCATGCGCTGGAAGCCTAACCCGAAGCAGACCGCCTACACGATAGTGCTATATCCCCTGGGTAACCCTGGCGACCACACCGGCTCGCGGTGTGGCGTCCCAAATGTGTGGCTCCGTGGTGGGTGGGGAGCCCAGGGGACGAAATCCCGTTCTTTAATGGAAAATAACAATCCCCCTCCATTAAAAAGATCCCGTCCGGACACGGGCGGGGGAGATAGGTGTAATGCGTGCACACGATATTTGGTAATGAGGTGTCAAAAGGAAGGTGAGACCCTTAAAAAGGTGTCTCCCTTTCTCATTCGCAGAATTCTGTCGGCTTCAGTATCTGGAGATCTGAAGAGTGCAAGAAAATTGCGGGATGGCACACTTCTCATTGAAACGGCCAATGAATCGCAGAGCAAGAAGATCCTGACTATGGAACGGCTTCATGATATCCCTGTCTCGGTGGAGGTGCACCGCACCTTGAACACTAGTCGGGGAATTATCAGCCATTTTGACCTTCTTTACGTGGAAGTCGACGAAATCAAGAGTGAGATGGCCTCTCAGGGGGTGGTTGATGTTCGTAGGCTTACCACCAAGCGCAACTGAGAAATAAAAAACACCACGTCCGTAGTTCTAACTTTTGCCATGGATAAACTCCCCGATAAGGTTTTCGTTGGTTACGAATCAGTGCCAGTGCGACCATACATACCGGCTCCCATGCGCTGCTTCCAGTGCCAACAGTTTGGCCACATCGCTACCCGATGTGAGGGCAAGGCCACCTGCCCGCGCTGCGGTCTGGACAAGCACGAGAATGCAGAGTGCAGCAGCGGTTTACACTGTGTCAATTGCGAGGGTACCCACGCGGTCTACTCTCGCGATTGCCCTAAAATGAAAGAAGAGCGCCAGGTTATGGAAATTAAAACCCGAGACCGGATATCATATTTTGAAGCACGTAAAAAGTACCGCGAACTCGTTGCCCCAACTTTTTCCCGATCATTTGCGTCGACTGTAACCGCAGTAAGTAAAAGTAGTATTGCCATCCAGACGGAGAAAGAAGAGACCGGAAATCCTGAGACCCAAGCTCAAAAGTTGGCCAAGCCGGATAATGGCTCCAAACCGGCAGATCAGAGAAATATGCAAGATTCAATTTCTCCCAAAAAGAACCCGCCCAAAAACGCCGGGGTCGTGCCGCCCAGGCGTGCAAAAACTCCATCCCAGGGTCCCTCCGGATTACCCGAACTGGGTCAACCTGAGTCCATGGAGGAGGATGAATGTCTCCGAGACGGAAATCCTCCGGGCTCGAACTAAAGGGAAGAAAAATCGCCACCGTATACGGCGTTGATCCCCCAAGTACGGATACACTGCTGTTTTTTTATTACTTATTCAATTTTAATTAATTTTTTATGGCGTTAATTTTACAGTGGAACTGTAACGGCTTTTATCGACATAAGGAGGAGCTGGATATTTTAACGCGTAATTTTAACCCGTCCTGCTTGTGTTTGCAGGAGACACATTTTAAAGCTAAGGACAAAGGATTTTTAAAAGGTTTTAATGTTTTCCGACTTGACGACACCAGTGGCCAACGTGCCCAAGGCGGAGTGGCAATTGCCGTTCGGGAGGCCCTATACACCTCCCGAGTGCAGCTGACCACACCCTTTCAAGCGGTAGCAGTGACCGTGCACGCCCCAGAGGCGGTGACGCTCTGCAACGTTTATCTGCCGGAGGGTGCACCAGTTACCGCTTTTAACCTAGAAGCGCTTGTCGGTCAACTACCCCGGCCCTTTATTTTAACGGGTGATTTTAATGCCCATAATTCCCTATGGGGAAGCACAAGATCTCAGTGCAACTTAAGAGGCCGAATTTTAGCTAAATTCATCGATGATTTTAACCTATTTTTATTAAACAACGGGGAAAAAACCCGTTTTAATAGTTTTAATGGGGATTACTCCACCATCGATCTGTGCATGTCCACGTGCAGTCTTATGACAAAATTAAGCCTATCCGTACATAATGACTTATGCGGGAGCGACCACTTCCCAATTTTTATAAACTGGGGACGGGGTTTGAGAGAGAATTTTAATCGTCCTTCCAATTGGCTGATTCGGAAAGCCAATTGGCCACTTTTTCAGCAGAAATTTAATTTTATTTTTAGTGAAAATGAAGACGGGGCGAAGAATGTCAAAAAGCTTACAGCGAGAATTATTGAATCTGCAGAATCCGCTGTACCTCGAACTAATAGCTACATTCGTAGGCCAGCCGTTCCCTGGTGGAACGAAGAATGTGCAAACGCCATTACAGCTTGATTTCCTTCTTGAATAAATTTTTACAAATCAATGTTTCGTGATCATATATACAGTATTTTTAGGTATTTACTGCTTTAATATTATCTACATTACTTATAACCATGTCAATTTTTGTAGCTGATCTACTTGTTATTCTTATGGGATCATTTTTTATGATTTGAAGCCCGGCCATGTTTATCACTTTTGAAAACTTTTTGGAATAATGGTCTCTTTTATTCATGTCTATGTTAAAATCCTCAACAATAAGAATATCCCCTTTGTTTATTAGAACATGTTCCTCTATATAGTTCTCAAAGAAATTTATAAATTCACACACAGAGCTGCTTGTGGATCTATAGCAAGTATAAATTGCTAAATTTTTATTTTTTGAAACGGTTAATACCCCAGCGATCCAACATTTGCTTTTTTTATGCGTTTCTTTCCACATTTTTGTGATTTTTATATCACTTCTGGTATATATTGCACATCCCCCTGTGCGACTGTTATTGGATATTACATTCACTTCCTTGTAACCTTAAATATATAACTCATGTTCTTCGATATCTTCTGTCACATGCGTTTCACTGATATATATATATAATGTCTTGGTAGAAAATCGCTCTCGGCGACGATGCACATGCATAAATAAAACAGTGATACACTAAACAAACACAGAAACACGCAAAAAGGACACTCACAAAAGAAAACTTGTACGTTTCGACGTCAGGACGCCATCGTCAGCGGTAGAATATATATATATATATATATATATATATATATATATATATATATATATATATATATATTTATAAATGCAGGTCTATATTCAAAATTCTTTAAACTAATTTAATCAAATTTAGACAAATCCATTTGCATGTAAGTACATTACGTCATTTCTGGTCTGTAGGCTGCTTTCCTAGTCGTATCTCTCCATCAAGCTGTTCTTAACTTTCTGGAATACTTCTCACTTTCTTGCTGTGGGCTTGGTGATGGCAGTTTAGTGGCTCCATTTGTGGGTGCCCCTCGTTCCTCCTGTGACAATTTATGCAGAAAGGGTATTGTGCACTGCAATCATACCAGTCGTGGTTTACAGCAGAATACTTGCTACACCTTACTGTGAAGAAACACTTTCCACTTTTGTGAACCATAACAATTGTAACATTTAACAATATTCACGTATTTCGTTACTGGGTACACATTCCAGTCGAGAGCAAGCTTGCCGGAGTTTTGTCCGAAAATGCAAATTTTCGTTACGTCGTTCACTTCAATCGTCAGTGCTGCTTTAGAAATATTTTCTACAATTTTGTGATGAACTATTTTGAACACTAATTCTTCCCCGAGTTGGTCCAGATTATTTTGTTGAATTATGTCTTTTTCTAATGACTCGATTCAATTTCTTATCGATAGGCTCGATACATTTATCACCATTTGAAGTTGCTTATTTTCTACTTTATTTTCCACCTTTTCTAATAATTGATGGAAATTGATGGAATGAAGAAAATAATTGATGGAAATATGGTTGAGGAAATCGTAATATATAGGAACGTTTTCCACGTTTGAGGATAGGGCACTGCCCTTTAACTCACGCATTTCTCTTCACGGAAGAGAAAGTACGACCGCAGTGTGATAATTGCGACTGTCCTCTCAACATTCGGCACATCCTGACGGAGTGTGACAAATACCGTGACGCGCGAAGGCGGCTAAATTTAGGGGGAGACCTAAAATCCGTCCTAGGAGACGACCCTAATGTTTTAAGCAGAGTCATTTTATTTCTGAAGGAGACAGGACTATTAAAAAAAATATTTTTTTATTTTATTTTTAAATCACATTATATATTTTTTAAATAAGTGACATAAGTGCAAGTGACTAATATTTAATACTTTTACTACGAAGATTGTGTAGTGGTGCAAAATGACCTAGCCGTCGACGCTCCCTACAACCTTAAACCTACTACTACTACTACTACCACTTTTCTAATTCCACACTTTCACCGATTTAATTTCGCATGCTTGCGATTATTCTATCCCTCGAGTCAGGGTCTGAGCAGTGTATTATTACTACCTCACCTTTTTCCGTTTCCTTCATTACTGATACTCTCGCTTGGATCTCCACTGGCCTTATGTTTATGTATATCAGTTCTGTGTTGTTTTTATTTTGTTGATCGCTCTTTGGTTTACGATTAGTGTTTTTGTTTCTTCTTTTTCGTTGTTTTCGTACGTTTGTACCGAAAGGCGTTCCGTGGCGTTTTGGTGTTGGGCACTCGTGTTTTGAACGTTTACTTGGAATCTTAACACCGCGTTGGTCTCTCTTTCCCATCTGGCAAGGTTGCGTGCCGGCCGGCTTTGTAAATTTCTCACTTCTTAGTGGCGAAAAGAATCGCAATTGGACGGTGGTGCGAAAGTTAACGAATTAACGGCTACTTCCGACGAGCGCAGTCTGGTCTCTAGCTGATGGGTGACATATTTATAGTGTCTACTTCATCTATGGTTACAGGTTTCATGATCTTACGAAACTCATTCTTTTCATCCCTTAGAGTTATTTTGACGCCATTAATTAGGCCACCCTCCAAGATGGGTTTCCAGTATTGTTCCATTTTTGGCAGATCTGGAGATTTTATTTTACCCGGTGGGTCAACGATGAGAGATGCTGCCCTTCTCATGTTAGCTCGGAATAATCTGCGTGTTGGCATATTCTAGCCGTATCTTTTGCCATCTCGGGATGTCTTCCTGGTCTGACTCCCTCTTTCTCACACGCTGAGGTCGCGGTAACTGGACCGGAATTACAGCTTCCAGCCACACTGAACTGTCAATATCGTTGCTTCCATCCAGAAAATTCTCAGTTAATTTGATGAAGATGGGCTAGGGCTGGGCGGTTTTCCGGTGCACCTGTTCAGCGGTTCAGTTATTTTCAGGACCGGCAGGCCGGTTCGGATTTAGTATAAAACATCGGTGCCCCGGGAAGCGGTTCTAAACCGGTGCACCTGGGAAGCCGTCCTGAAATACCGATGGTCATTTCGATTTCTACTACTACGAAAAGAAATTATTAATGAATTGAAATTTACCAAGGTGCCATGGGTCGTTACCAATGGTTGGAATCAGAATAATCACAGAAATTGTACCTACTTGTACTTGGAGAATGTCCCCAGCAGTCAAGTAAACGTTATGCGTTACAGCACACACCATTATTACTTTGACTGCCTTCACCATCTTTACCTTGATGGCTTTGGTGAAGATGGGTCGCCATCTCTACTTCATCATCCCAAGCACTCGTTCAACCACAAATCGTGCTTTGGTCAATTTGTGGCTGTACAAGGTTTGGGATAAATTATTTAGAGACCGGTATGGGGTAATTAGTGCTATTGGAGCAGCACGACATAGGTAGCCACCATCACCTACCAGGTAATAACCCTGTGTTGGGTATCGTGCTGCTTCATACAGGGAGCTGTGCCTTAGCACTCTAGAATCATGCACAGACCCTGGGAATCCTGCAAAATATGGAATTGGAAATTTGCTTACATAGCCACCTCATCATATATAAAATAGAATTATTTCCTGGGAGACAATGGAGAATCTATAAAACAAACCTGTATATGCATCAATAATTTTCCCATTTGCTGTGCACAGGACCTGTAACTGAATTGAATACTTCAACTTCCTGTTGATGTAATCTTCATTTCTCCCTTCAGGGCAAAAAACTCTGACGTGAGTGCCATCAATAGTTTCTAAATGTTTCACACAGTTTCAATAGTTTCACACAGTTTCTAAATGCTGGACTTCCAGCCTTGAGGGAAAATTCATGGCCAATCCCGTCCAGATGACCTCCGCAGTCAGCCCTATCACCATACCAGCATCCTGTCCACAGATCGGAAGAATGAGGTTCTTGGCACGTTACATGCATCAGAAAATACCCTGTACGATGTGCCGCAAGCCAACCAGAACAGGAAAATAATCGCCTGCGAACAAATAAATATCGAGAGGTACATAATTAAAACGCTTAAGTTTTTCCTTTTATCACTAATGAATGAATCATCAGGCATAAATACCTAATTCCTCTCACACTTTCCAGACAATAATGTGGTCATCAATGTAAGAAAAATAATCGAAGTTCACACAATATTCAATATCAATCTATTAAAATGCCGCCGACGGTATTAATCTTATTTCCATTTTATACTAAGAAGGTTTTGAATTTCATGACAAGTGACTGCATTCGTATTCGTAAACAAAAACTTGTTCCTCTCATAAACTAAAAATATCTACAAACACCTATCTCTTCTTCATTCCATCTATTTGTATGAGAAATTCATAAAATAGCATGGTGTCGGCGACGTGTGAGCTCGCGGACGTTTGCGATCTGGTCTGCATCCGTCGGGATCTCAGGGGGTTGGTGGAAACATGAAAACCCAAATGCAGTTGGTAATATGTTTTTATTGTTTGCTAATCATACATTTGGTTGCTGCTGCTGGCCCCACGTGCCCCCCGAACTCGCTCGCACAATCCACAGGAGCGTCACTCCCGAGCGCGAGACGTGCCCGCCCATATATACCAAAACCGTCAAGATGGCGGTCGTGGCATATCTAGGCAGGCACGGCCCGGGAGGGCTCGTCCGCCGGATTGGCGGCAGAGGGCACGTAGAGCCAGGTCACGTTGTGTGACTGTTGTTCTTTAATAAGTAAGTCAATATACATCGAAATTAACATTGCATTTAGTACAAATATTACACTTTTACCTTTCCTTAAGGCATAGAGGGCAGTTGTATTGTCTGTATACATTTTAATTTCTAAACACTTTAATTGAAAACACTTTAACAAATCTAAACACAATCGCAGGCCTTCCAAGGCGGCGTAAGCTTCTGCCGCATTGATTGAGGACATATTTGCGGGAATTTGGAAGCTCTGCTAGATGTCCCAAGTAGGAATAACCACTGCTCCTTGTGAGGGAGTCGCATCTGTATACACGTCTATGCTGTCCGTTGGACGAAATAAAGTTACCACTCCGTTGAATACTTCGGATGTGGCTAGCTCAAGCCACCACTGATTGTTTCGTTGGAACACTTGAGTAACAAGAAATAACGGCAATCGGAGAACCCAAACCACCCAACTTAGGTATCCGGCCGCTTTGGGGATATCAATTTGCCTTAACACTGGCAATATCGGGATTACAGAAAGCACTCTCTTCCTTGAGCGGACCGTCAGTTGAAGAGTAAGATCATCACTGTTAATTAGTACTCCTAAATACTTGAGGGCTTTACATGGCATCAATACACATTTATTGTAATTTATCTGCACCCCGAATTCATCAAAAAGAAAAGTACATATAGAATACACACAAAAGTTATTATCACTATATATCAACCAATCATCGAGATACACTATAACGGTAACATTAAATTTTTCTTGAACAAATTGAACACAATCTGTAGCCCAGCGCTGCAATATTGCAGGGCTGAGTGAGTGGCCCATTGGTAGGCGAGTGAACGCGTAGCGTTTCTCTCCGTACTTAATTCCGTAGAACTTCCAATGCCTACAGTTTATGGTAAGTTGGTAAAAGGCTAGCTAATCGGGGACTCGCTAGATGGTAGTTGGCGATGGGTGACATCAGGAGTGTGGTCAAGGGAGGGGGCAGGTCTTTCGAGGGAAAGCACAGGTTTCTGTGGTACTTGCACAGAAGCGTCGTCGAATGCTAGGGGAGTGACGGTTTGTGGGGCATCCTGTTGTTGTTGCTGTGACCTCCCCTCCGGACATCGCGAGAAATGATGCCCCGCTCGGCCACACACCACCTTAATGGAGTTTCTTGATCATGGCACGGTGAGAAATCTGTGTGAGCAGGCACCATCTCATTGCCCTCCAGATAAGGACATCACATATAAGGAATTCAATATTCTGTTGGATAGCTTTTCTGGCTATTACTAACAGTTTATGATTTTAGCTATGAAATGAACTATTTGGTAGGCAAGTTAAATATTATTAGATTTAAGGTTAGTGAGTGTGAACAATTAAATAAGGTAAGTGGTAATTATAGGGCACCTGATGATCTCTGGGGTGCTACTGAGCTGCCTTAATTCCCTCGCTACTGGTCCTGAGAAGGTCCTACCTAGGTATCGGTGTGTAATCTGGTGAGTCCGGAGTCAAGTGCCTCAAAACCCCCTGACGGGGAGGGGGGGTAGGGTTAGAGTGGTGTTGGCCCTCCCAACCCGTGTGTACCTATTCGACCGTGTGCCCGCAGACAGACGGAAACGCACAAGTGCCCCGCGACTGAGAACGAGGAGCTTCGTTAGCCTCGCGCCGCTTTTGTTTGTGTAGGGGACTACTCAGCTACTAACGAGTGCGATAGCGTGCATGCCGAGAAAAGTAAGGGGCTCCCAGTCAGGCCAACGATTGCGTCGGGGGCGACTGAGAGGGTTTAGTGTACCAGCCACCGGTTGCAAGGACCAGACCCTCTCGTCACTGATGAGCACTGAGTCTTTGATCCCAGGTTGGGAAGACTCCGGCAGCCAACAGGGTGCTTAACACTGGACACTGTTCAACCGAGGTGGCCGGTCCGAGTGAAAGGTTCCTGTTGCTGGCCCAAAGGAGACGGGAGAAATTAAGATTATCTTTTATTTAACTAAGATACTACTCAATGAAGCAGGATTTCCCTTCAATTTGTGTCGCTAGGGAGCTAGACTTGAGTCGACACACAATGGCACACTCTCAAACGTACATACCATGTATTTACTTCGAATTCAGGGGCTCATCATTATGTTTTTTGTTTATATTGTTTTGTTTTATAATGTTCATGGTGAGAATAAGATAGAATGTCAAAGTTGACCACATTCAACAGTAAAAAACACCAATATTGAGATTTTATGTAGCCAAGCATAATCAGAGTTCCACACAGCTTGTAACTATTGCACCAATAAATTGTTTAACCTATCTCATAGAATGACTAATACGAGTAGCCACAACACTGCTAAAAAGCATTAACTCACCTCTCACTTTACTTAAAAATTGTTTTGGTGAGGAGTCTTTGCTTGAATAGCGGCAACATATTTTGCTACCCTCTCTGCTTTTGCATCTGTTGTTCTCCGGCTAGCCTGCCGGAGCCACTCCCCTATTTTGCTTTAGACCATTTGTAGGTCCACCTCATTCCCGACTGACCTCTTTTCACACACAGTGGCTGCAAAAGTGATCAATAATACATATAACAACTTAACAACACACACTACTCCAAATTCACAATTTTCATCAAATGAACTATTTAAACTTACAAAATATGACATTTATTAGGTTCTACAAAATATGACATTTATTAGGTTCTTAAATGAGACAGCAAAAGGTATTTTAAATTGGGAACGGCCAGTCATTGAAAAATTTGTGTCCAATTCATTTGTCATAAGTGCACTGCAGCATGTATTCACGCATTTTGTGACTGCGGATGATACCTGCACCGACCCAGCGCAGTTCAGTAAAGCATTAGAAGATCTCCTCTTCAATTACTTAATCTGTAACACAGAAAAAAGGATAAATTGAAGTTAACATGAATGTGATGCTTTTTATAAATCAAGTGTGAATCAACACCATCAGAGATGAGCAAAATTAATTTGCCACTTCTGTTTTCAAAGAAATGAGCTGCCCAATGTATTGGAATATTCCACTACATTATTGGTCGATCCTGCAACATCAAAGTAACTTTATTACTTCACATTGATTACATTTTTCACTTTAACACGCAACATGACATGAAACAATGGAAGGCTGTCTTGGGAAGAAATTGTGGATACTCATCTTTAACGAAACTCCCTTACCAAAAATTTCCGATAGCCAGCATTCATTTCTACTTCATTATCAACTTCCCAAAGTTCCTCCGGTGAGGTTGCTGGCAGCGCATGAAGTGCTTCATATTCATCCCTAGAGCTGGTAGTCTCCCCTGGCTGCATTACAAGGGCTTCTAGGCTATTACTGAGTACAGCAATATTTTCGCTCAAAGATTCGTATTGGACCTTCATTTCTCCTTTCACCTCCGTTATCCCCATCAAAACATCTAAAATAAAAAAATGCTGTTTTTAAAATGGAATCCAAATGTTATATCAAACAGTTATAGCAAAAATGTAGATTACATAGGAGGCAATAAAGGATAGCTCAAATATTTAATTACCATAAAGTTTATTGCTATCCTTCTCCATGGTAATTTCAATTCTTTGCGGTTGCTGATTGCTGTCTTGGGAGTTGGCTTACAGCTGGTTGGCATATATATCTCGGCTGATCGTCCATTTCCTATTGGGATTTAAAAGCAAAGTGGCTGACATCTAGCGGTCAACAGCGGAATTACAATAGAGAGGATAACGAGGCCCGAGATTGCTTGTTTTGCCGGTGACGAGAGGAAATACATCTGAGCGACTTTGCGAAATGAGTAGTTTTGTGTTGAATTTATCGGATATTTTCAATTATGTGGGTGATTTTAAACGGCCTTTTATCGAAGGAGAGGCTATTGTTAAGGAAAACCACGTAGTGGAATTGGGAGTCCTCGAGGAGGACGATCTATCAGTCCATGTGATGGCTCTGTGTTTACAAAGCTCCAATATTAATGGACTTCCTCACGAAGTACATATTCAGGTTAAAGAAGAGGAAGATAAGAAGAGCATTGAAGGAACTTGCTCTTGTAAAGCAGGATCCGGCCGATGCAAGCATGTGACTGCTGTGTGTCTTCAGCTTAGCAAGTACGTACCAACATTATGCTTGCTATGTGTCGACTTGCTAATATTGTTATACTATACACAATAGTTTGATGTGTGCTTGAATTCAATCCCAGGATTTGGTTCCCCTCCAATTGCACATTGAAGTAAATCAAATAACATATGTCTTGGGATTGAGAATCATTTGTGGTTTGATATTAGTATTTCCACTGCTCTGCACTGGAGTTACTACTAAATTTATCTTCCTTTAAAATATGCAGGGTTCTAGGTAATCTACGCAAAATTATTAATATTCCATTGATTCAAACTCATTTATGATTAACAAGAAAAATACTAAAAAATAACCACACGATTTAAAGTATGAGTGATGATGGCATTTCCTCTTGAACCTTACCGGTGTAGTGCAAAAGCAGAATTGGGACAAGCCGCTAAAAGCGTCCGACTGCAAAGGTCCCCGAAGTCCTCCGGAACTTTTTTTTCCTCCACTCTCCGGGAAACAAGGCAGAAATCCTTAATTTTTCTTGCAGAATAATTTATGCTGACATCCTTCTGCTTCCACAGACACTTTATGTCTGTTGACGACAGCTCCTCCAAATTATCCAAGTCATTCCTTGTCCAAGTAAATTAAATGACAGTAAAAGTTAAGTAAATGCATTCTTTATTTGGTATTTTACACGTCAAATAAATTGAAAATGCCAGCACTAACTTCTAAAACTCACCTGTAAAGGAACCATAGCGTCGCACTTATGTGTTTACATTTTTCCGAGTTACCAGCTTTACAAGTACAGGTCATGGAAATCACAGTGACTTCCGCCTCTTCGCTCACCTGTAAAACCCCGGAAACTTGAAGAGGTCCCTTACTCAAACCACTTGTCTGGAGGACAAACGACAAAACATTAAGTTTTCCGTCATCTCTTCTTCCTTTGGCGCCGACTATCATCACAAGCCCCGCATTAAACACACATTCCCCTTCAATCACACAACGTGAGCCAAAATTCCCTCCCAAGTACTTTACCAACTCCTCGAATTTAAGGTGTACCCTACTTTCCATGTTTTTAATAAGCTTTTGTAGACGCAATGTCACACGTTCCCACAATTACTCCTGTGTTAAACTCCAATGTTTATCCCTCTACCATCCGCCATATTGGAAAATTACGTCATCGACGCCAGCGCCGCTAGTGGTAGTTTGAGTCTCGAATAGGATAGATAGTGTTATGACTGCTTCATTATAAAATATAGTACTCTATATTTTGTTGTTAAACGTTGAATTTCTCCTTAATTGCGACTCCAAAAAAACATTTCACTTAAAATAATTTCGATTTAGAAATATGACGTACCGTAAATGACATTATATGTACGAGCTTTTCATTTTAATGCTACTAATTTTCACAGAATTCCGGAGGATGAGTTGGAGTTATTAAGCTGCACATATTTGCAGCAGCGGTAGGGCAAATTGTCAAGAAAAGGAAAAGATATGTATAGGGCAGTTCCTATCACCGATTTTTGCCATTTCCCTTCTATGCCGAAGAACTACACTGTACCTGATTTAAAGGATCTCCCGGATTGGGAGAACACGCATCTTGATGGAATCATCTTTGGTGGTAAGAATTTGTAACACTACTAAACAAGCATTAATATTCACGTCATTCAAGAAACAAATCGCTGATTCCGGTTGAAATTACCTACATATGTGACTCGAAGATGAAGGCATTTTCATTTTTATTTCAGGCTGCCCAGGTTCAGCCCTATTGAAGCACATGGAGGGAAGAAAAAACAATGGATAATACTTGTTCAAAATAAAATTACCGATCAGAAATTCTGAATTTATTTTTCCCCAATGTCAAATGTATTGAGATCTAATGATGTATCACCAACCTGGATATCATTCTCCGGCATCAAGTCTTCGTGGGCCAGAAGGATAAAACTACATTTGGCACAAGGAAAACCATAACTAAGTCTACAACAGAAACACCGGTTGGTTTTTAGCTTCTTTATTTTGTAGCGTTTTTTGCAGTTTAAAAACCCCAATCACACAACGTAAAAAATTCTCATTGGCATGCACAATTAATTAAAAATAAAAATCTAAAACAATACCCTTCTAGTTAAAACTATTACTGCCTATGATTGGGCTGGATAAATTCAAAATTGCAGATATCACAACAAGAATTTCATTATATTTGGACATCATGTTCCATGGAATAGTTCCTTGCAGCAGTTGGAATACTTTCATCCTCTGGATGGCCCTCTCCACATGCACCCGAGCTCTTGCAATACAAGCATTCAGCTCCCCCTCCTCTTTAGAGAACTGGCCCTTCTTCTTCAGATAAGGCGGCTTAGTAACACACACACCCAATTCACCATATTCTTTCTCAATATAAAAACCTTTGTCCGCCATCACCGAATCATCGGTTTCGCAGAGCTCTGCCACCCCAGAATTTAAAAATATCAACTTATCCGATGCTTTCCCTCCGTACGCCTTGCTTATGTAGCATATTACACCATCCGGAGTAACACCGACCATGAACTTTAACGTATGCCCGCCTTTATAGTGGGAATACGTTTGAATTCGGCACCCGAGACATGTTGGCGTAGATACTTTCACTTCGGTGCAGTCTACTACTACTGGGGTAGTAGCAAATTTAAAAAAACACTTATTAAATTTTTCCTCACTGTCTCCCGTGGAAGCCATTTCACATACCTTTTAAGGGTGAAATATAAGAGGTGCAACCCTACATGAAAATAAGAAACGGCTGTGGGAACAGACACAGAAAACAACACTGCCAAAGCACTGAATGACATATTCTGCTTCAACTTTAATAAGCATAGAATAACCTTTTCTTGCAAAACGAAATTTGTCCCCGTTGTGCTGACATTGTTTACACCGGCCACAAATTCAGCTCCCTCCGTGACCGCCTTAAGCATCGCCATGGAAACGAACCCAGTGAAGGTGCTGACGTCTTTATCAGACTTCAGCAAATCCAAAAACGTCGTTTTCTGGCAAAATGTCATAGAAAGGTCTACTTGACACTCTCTTGATTGCTTTTCTTTCCCCCTACTGAGCTCAAGTAGTCCATCAGCGGCTTCTGGTGGAATCATATCACTGCTTCCCCCTCCTATTGCTTCACAGCTTCCCTCATTTGATTGGAATGAGTCATCTTCTGATGAGACAGTCGACCTGAACGAAAAAGGATCATTTTCGTAAATATTCGGCTGTGGAAAGTAGTATCCAGGAAATAAGGCCACAGAACATTAATATTTACGATACTTAGGGTGGTGAAGACACTTTCGAATTCCTTACTCTAGCCCTCTCGTTCCGTCTTTTTCCGGATTCGGACTTCTTTGGGGTATCCAAAGACCGCAGAGGAATTTTCTCGAAGGGCAAAGCATTTACCTTCAAAATCCGGCGAAGCATGTTCGGTTCTGCATGAGTGTACGTAAATTAAAACCGTGAACAATGTTTACAAGGAATATCACTGTGTCCATACCGCTCATATGTAAATAATTCATACTTACGCTGAATCATAAAAGCTTCGGAGGAAAAATGTTCGCAGCATGCTACCGCGTTTAAGGGTATATCCTTACCAAAACGCAAAATAATTCCCCACTGTCTTCGAAGGGCAGCACACTTGGGGAAAGAATGTAATGATATCCCAGTAAGGCTGTTGGCTCGATCTGAGCATTGCGGTACGCTGCAAACTCTATTGCATCGTTTACCGGGCGTTTCCTTAACCGTAGATGAAGTCATTTTCGACATATTCCTTATGCACACAAAGCAAAAACCACCAAAAGTACTAACGGAAGACAGAATTTTAAAAAATCGCACACACACTCGCTTTGTTTTGATTACAACTGCACGTTATCCTCGTTTCGCCGCCATGATGCCTAGCTTAGTGCTGCCAACAAGGCCGTTTTAAATCCCAATACCTTGGCATGATGTTGGCAATACTGCTTGTGAACACTTGGCATCGATTGACTGATGTTTGTCCTCGGCTTGGTCCCTGCCACCATTACACTTTTTCCCGGCCATTTGGATGCATATACTCCGAATTTCGGCATCTTTTTATTACCCATATGCAGTTCCTTTACAGTGGATACAGCGCCCAATGGTTTTTAGAAACTAATTCACCTGCAGGGTGAGAAAACAAACTTAAGTAAATAGTAAGGAAAATTTTCTATTCAATTAAGGTAAGGTCAAATAGTTCCTGGAATATCATTAAACGAATGACAGCGTTAAAAACTCCATTTATACACACTATGGGGTGCAGGAAGGTTGTCCAAAATTGGATCCGTGTCCGGTGATTCGCTATCACTTGGTTCACGAGGATATTTTTGTGGCTTTATTGTCCGGCGCCTTTTACACTTCTGTACTGTCATTTTTAAAACAAATGCTTCCAGCTCTGTATCAGAGCATTCAGCCACTTCAGCTTCCAGGGCTTAAGCATCTATGAGAGATTCTGAGAGAACAGAACAGTTACACAAAATATAAACAGCAAGAGATATTTGGAGAGACATTTACAATAAAAAACAGATAATGAAAATTAATGCTACAAAAAACCTGCATATCATACCAAATTCTACAGTCAAATACTTCAATGGGAGTTCATCTTAGATTATTGCTGGAATCTCTTTTTTCCTGATGGCCTTTTTGATGGCTGCCCGACTGTAGTTTGCAGGAGGGCAATAAGCGCAAAGTTGCCTTTCCTTCTTAAAAACCCAAGAACAAGGAATGACATTCCACTGACATTTCGTCATAGCCTCTGTGGGGGAAAAACTCAGCCACAACCCACGGCATCCTGAAAAATAAAGAAAATGTTAATAATATTTGGCCTATTGATATATGATTTTAACAAAATGGGTTCAATTCCCCCCTCACTAAGCAATAACACAAGTTGACCATTTCACTTCGTGTTATTATCACCTCAGAACACTCCAATATGACCGGGTATACTATTGTCACTTTTCAATACACTAACTTGTACCTCCCCCCAGTGAATTAGTTCTTAATGGTTCAGTATCTCCGCTACATAGTAACTAAAACCAATGGTTGGCGGCACAAGAAATGCCTTAGATTTTATGCTGGTGGCTGTCCATACACTCCATTCATCCAAGATTGAAGCTCGAAACAATCCCGAAGCTGCCAGAAGAAGTGGGCTCGTCATAGAAATTCTCCACAAAATTAAACTTCCGCCCCATTATGTGTGGCAAGGAGTATTTTGTAGCCATCTAACCAACAAGAACAATGGAACCATCAGTGGTTATGACACAGTTGTTGGGCTGCTTATTAGTTACCTTTAATGAAAGACTCTCAATGACTTCAAAGCATGGCTCTTCAAGGCCAAATGGCATACTTCCTACCCTTCTGGCACTGGATGAAAGCCCACTTTTATCAATAATAATCGGAGTCCTGGGCCTGTTGACAGATTCCTGCAGTCTTGTCACAATCTGTGGTAGTGCTCGGTCTGGTTTCCGATCAAGTTTTTTAATTTCTTGTAATTTGTTTTCGAACTTGAAAGCAGAATATAAATCCAGAGGGCCATAACTTTTGGAGTCATCAGCTAAGTGTAAAAGCCCATGAACATTATAGGAGACACACTGTTCTCCATACAACCTTCCGAAGATCTTCACAAAGTATCGTAACAACTCCTTAGCATAGTCAAGATTGCTGTGGTAATGCTTGGACACAAGAATGCGAATTGCATAGTGAAGAGCCATGAAATGTTTCAGTACTGCTGAAGACACTGTTAGGTAAATGGAATGGGCCAGTGGGCCATGGGAAACTTTTCTCATCACACTTAAGCACACAAGATGCATGTATTCCAACGGCAAATGAGTGACCATGAGGGTGCCAGGGATCCTTTCCAAGGGAGAATTCATCACATGATGGTCTTCATCCACCCTGTTAATGAAGCTTTCATCAGTTCGAAGAGGGTTATCAAATTCATTGAACACTACCCTGTTGGCCATGTACTCACCCTCTATGGTACATTTCCCACGACCGGAATACCCGGAGTGGCCTTTAATCTGCGAGATGAAAGCACGTGCAGGAGCATCACAAATGTAACCACTAATACTTATGCGATATATAATACCATTGTACACAATTCCATCATTTTTCAATGAAATCACTTCCCGCACAAAGTCCTCCCAAGTACTCTTCACATGATTTTGGCTTCTCATATCCATGAAAAACTCCCACCACAAATGGTGGAACATCCTCATGACTTGCTACACTCATTATTATTGGACACACTAGGCTTCCCGAGCTCTTAGACAAAGGGAGCCCATCGATTTTTTACTGTAAATAAAAACAATTACTTTCTCTGAGGACACGAAATCTCTCCAGCAACATCAAGAGATTGGATTTAGTGCCCACATGGCAGTAGGAGCCACCACCAATATGCGTCATAAGCACTGATCGTGGTGTTTTCAACAAACTGCGTGCATCAGCTGGGAGGTTTGTGAAACAGGCGTGATTCTTCAAAATCTTCAGCAGATATGCCACTTTCCTCAACGAGACTCTAGTTGCCCACTCAGCCAAAGATTCATAAAAGTTATTGAAGTCATAATCACCAATGTCTTAAGAACCTTGTGTCATCACATCAGAGTCATCGCTCATGGTTTCCATCATCTCTTCCTCACTAACAGTCGAATCACTCAAGATCTCATCTATCACATCAGCATTCGCCCCTATATTTGCTTGGGCATTGGCTGGATCCTCCTACATTAGGATCTTGGGCAACACATGGTTGAGCATTTCCTAGAACCAGGCGACGTCGATGTTTAGGAGTATCATCTGATACAGTCTTGTACCGTTTGTTAGGCATCTTAGGCAATAGACAGTCACCTTGTTGTAAAACGGAGCACCTTAAGAATCCACTAACTAAGGCTCCCTACAATATCAACAAGAAAGGGGGAACAAATAAGTTACACAGCACTTGCATTATTTCAGTGTAAAGTCACGTAGATCTATTGAATACTATTCCAGCAAATGTGAAAAGAATATCTGTATTGTATGAAAAGTGAAAATTATATCTGTATTGTGACCTCGCACACGGGTGGAAGGGGGAATATGGGAGGGTTTTTTTGAGGTGCGACGGGCAAATACGGGGAAAGGGTGGGGGACGTGCGGGTGATCCCGGGCACCTGGAGCGGGAATGGAAAGGGAACGAGGGAAGGGGGGGTGTGAAGGGAAAGTTTGGGGTACCCCGCAATGACCTGAGTGCTAGAAGGAATGAGAGCCGTGACAAATCCCTTGTAGACAAATATATTTAATGGATCCCAAAAAGAGAACAATACACATGTAATGGTGCACAAAAAATGAATAATGGAACATACACGTTAGATAAATAAAAAGTAGCTTGCCTCCTACTCGGTTCGCAGACCGATCCCCCTGCGAGGTGTTAACACAAAGAAAACAAAAAAAAACCTGTCGACAATCTATTTAGATCAAATACATACAGGCAACAATATATTTAGATCAAAGAGCATTAAGTTGTCTTGGGAAAACCGTGTCTGAAGATCAACAATGACATTGTCCAGCAGTGGATCGTACATAGATCTTCTGTAGTAGTCTACAATTGTGTCAGCGTCATGGCTTTCTCTGTGACGTTGCTTCTTTACAATTCTTAGCATCACTAGCTGCACTCCTAGCTTTTCGGCAGTGGTTTTGGGCTCCAAACATCTCTGTGAAGGACACAAGAAGGGAGACAATGGAGAATCTATAACACAAAGCTGTATATACATCAATAATTTTCCCATTTGCTGTGCACAGGACCAGCAATTGAATGGAATACATCAGCTTCCTGTTGATGTAATCTTCTTTCCTCCCTTCATAGCAAAATACTCTGACGTGAGTGCCATCAATAGCACCCACACAGTTTCTAAATGCTGGACTTCCAGCCTTGAGGGAAAATTCATGGCCAATCCCGTCCAGCTCCCTATCTATTGGCAATTTGATGACCTCCGCAGTCAGCCCTATCATCATATCCAGCCTGCTGCACACAGATCGGAAGAATGAGGTTATTGGCACGTTACATGCATCAGAAATCACCCTGTAAGATGTGCCGCAAGCCAACCAGAACAAGAAAAAAATCGCCTGCGATCAAATAAATATCAAGAGTTACATAATTAAAACGCTTAAGTTTTTCCTTTTATCACTAATGAATGAATCATCAGGCATAAATACCTAATTCCTCTCACACTTTCCAGACAATAATGTGATCATCAATGCAAGAAAAATAATCGAAGTTCACACAATATTCAATATCAATCTATTAAAATGCCGCCGACGGTATTAATCTTATTTCCTTTTCATACTAAGGTGGTGTTGGATTTCATGACAAATGACAGCATTCGTTTTCGTAAAGAAAAACTTGTTCCTCTCATAAACTAAAAATATCTACTATCACCTCCCTCTTCTTCATTCCATCTATTTGTATGAGAAATGCATAAAATAGCATGCCGTCGACGCACCCTTAATAACTAATACTACTACTAATGCATAAAATAGTAAGAACAAGAGCACAACAGAATCAAACTAACTTCGAATCGAGGATTCCATCCATGCCTCTTTTATGCCACTTTGGATACTAACAGCTCCAGGGAAGCTGGGTTCACTCTTAAATGTCTCCTGGTTTTCAGTATATCCCCGCGAAGAATATCCCAAAATACTCCTCTCTGTGGAATATTCATAATGCAATTCCTTGTTTGTTGCTACGAAAGGGGAAACACCATTTATGTGATTATATATTTGATTGGTTAAGTTTTACACTGGTTGCAAATTGAAAGAGTATGTTTTTTAACTTACGATTCACCGCAACATCAGCATGCGATGACGCCACGCTATTATCGCAGCAACTCTTCTTCTCCTCCTCTACCTCACTAATAGAATTATCGCCTCAGTGATGGCGTTTAATGCCAGTATTTGTTGGATTAGGACCGGGAAATCTCCGGCGTCTATAGTACTGCAAGAATCCTCTGTTCGCTATCGTACTGATACCACCACAGTGAATGAACACAATACTAGATTTCAATCTACCGCATGGATTCACAAGACCGGAATGCGTACATCAACTGTTAATAGTTTCTATATCTTCCACTGGGATACTTAAGCGCTAGCTACCAAAAAGAGCACGAAAGAGCAGAAAATGGGGAAATGGCAGTTAAGAGCGTAGAGTGCACCCTACGTGAAACGGAACACGTCCATAATCTTAATTGCGCTAGTAGGGTTACTTGGCGGAAATGTCCGCTTACTCTTTCTTCTCCCTGATGCAGTCTGTGGAAGAGATGAGGGTGGAAGGACTGCAGAGGACAGAATGTATTCTGTTGTGTGCTCTGTACCCAAGTAGCAATCAATATCCACTGGATAACCAAACAGTACCCAAGTTGCATGCGATATCTACTGGATATCCATAGATGGTTGAAAATATCCATAGAAGGTAATATTGAATCTGAAATATTGTATGGATATTGTGTTATGATATCCAGCATTGAATATTGTAATGATATCCAGGAAAAATTAGCTAATAGAGATTTATCGGAAAAATAAAATAATATATATAATTTATTTACAAGAGCCTAATGAAGCACCACTTGACACAAGTGATAATATATCAAGAATCAGCTAGCCATGGTAGTCAGGAATGAGCCAGCCTGACAACCCATAGCTTTGAATCCCATATCTCAGACATAGATGTTGTGGTACGTTGTCCTAGGATTAGCTCAGCTTAGATGGTGTGATATAATTTTGCTAGTAACAAAAAGTCAGGGTATGCATAAATGAAATTTTATTTAAAAAAAACTCTGGGTTCCAGACTTGGGCAAATTACTTTGTCATTCGTGAAAGATGTTTAGCTAAAAAACAAAAAGAAAAAATTAGGGAGTTGGATCTTGATGAATGGAAACCTTCCAATTCATTATATAATATGTGATTGATTGATAGGTACAGACTATTGAGGATTTCTGCAGTGTAAGAGTGGAAAAACAATCATTTCTGATCCGTGGTTGAAGGCAAAGTATTTAACTATAATGTCAGAAATGCACCAGGTTTTCATTTCTGATGTACTTCCCAGGGTAAAAATTCCAAGATTTGAACTTCTACATGGAGTTGTGTAAAAGTCTGCTCTTTTCTGAAATTTTCTCCCCACTACTACCATACATTTGGATTTTTTTGAATACGCAAAGTTTTCAACAAGTACGATATCACCATTATTTGCACCACATACATTATTGGGTTTGACTACATACAAGCTAAAGCTTTTTAAGATTACCCTTTTGAACTGGGAATGTGTTTTTGAATATTCTGGTATCAAATTATATCTGGTATAAAATTGGAGTGTAAACCGTCATATTTAATTCCGGATCTCTGTTCCCTGAGAATGTCAAATGTGTCATTGTGGACAAATTCACTGTGCCTTCGGACAATTTGTTCCAAGGGCCTATAGGGAGATCGTAGTTGGCGTTTCAGTCGTTGCATATAGTTCTCGAATGGGAAAGCACTGCAGTTATCCAGGGATCGATACCTTGAGAAGTCATCTGCTAGGTGCAGGAGATTATGTACATTGTGAGAGACATACTCTCTTCCATACAGAATTTCAAAGGTCTTAACAAAATATTCCAGTAGTGTTTGAGAATACTCCACCAGGGAACAATCAGAATCATCATTCAACAAAATACGTAATGCTACATGAAGAGAAATGAAATTTTTGTAAACTTCATTAGGGATATCACTTTTTACTAATACTATAGGCCCAGTATAAAACAGAAACTGCCGGAATTCTGTGGCTTTCCAGCGGCTAACCTCCTCAATTTTTCGAGGGCGACGAGCAAATTCAATGGGTATGAATGGAACTAAGGATAGCAGTGTATCTGACACTTGCTGCACAATTCTTGATTGAAATCTATAGGGCAATTTTCCACCCAGCCACAATCTGATCAACTTATGGATGACACCCAGACACACAAGGTGCATATAATCTAAGGGAAAGCTATGAATTAAGTCTAACCCTGGAATATCAAGGAGTATAGTTACTCCTACATGAAAATCTTCCTGCTCTTGCCTAATAAAAGTTTCATGTGTTCGCCTGTTCCCAATAGCACCCGGAAAGCATACTCTATTTCTAATGTACTTCCCTTCTAGGGTGCATCGAGAACACGACGAATACACAGTATGGCCTTTAATACGCAAAACAAAACTTTTAGCAGGGGCATCACAACAAATACCAAAAATTTCTACTGGGAGCTTACCGAGCCCAGGAACATCCAAGCAATTTCTTACAAGGCTAGATACTTCAGCTACGAAGTCCTCAAGAAAGTCATTGGCGCTTTGGGGTTTCTCATGACCATGGTATATGCCCACAATAAACACCTCTGAGTTCCGAATTGGGACTAAATGCGCTAATATAGGCCAAAATTGGCTTTTTGAGCTTTTTGTTATAGGTAAACCATCCACACCTATTAATAATTTTATACCTTTAGGAGGCCTTTCAAACCTCTGTAATGCATTTAAAACACCTTGTCTGAATCCAAAATGATGGTAATTGCCTGGTAAGACTTTCCGATATCCTGTCGACATTGAAGTTTTTAGGAGAGTTCTGGGATCCTTTGGCAATGACGACAGGCTTTCAGGAGGAGTTTCGGCTAGCAGGGACAGAAGCTTTGACAACGCTGAATGTGTAATGTTATTCTCAAGAGACCAGATTCGTAAGCGCGACTGAAAGTCGCCAATGCTCACAGGAATGTTTTCCTGACAGCTGGATTCACTGGCTGTCCCACTCTCAGCATCATCACCACCATTATCTTCATAAACCGAAGAAGAATCGAACGAAGCGCTAGAAAACCCTTCATTCTCACTTGAGACCAAAACTTCTTCGATGTTGGATGTACCCTCAGGAGAGTTGTCCTCTTCCACTTCGTCTTGCAAAAGGCTTTCAAAGTCAGTTTTTATCAATTTGTTCTGCGCCCGTCTGGTTAAAAGAGAGAATCCTTTACGTTTGGTGGCCATTTCTCAAAGATTTCACTGAAATGCCACTTACGAAAAGAATAACAATGGCCTGTACGGTTCCATAATTACAAGGGAATGGCTACTTTACTGATGAGACGAGCAATCACAATGACAATTTCAGGAAACGTTTCTCGGTAGTTGTGCTCCCGGTCATCACAATAACAACATGAGAAATTTTGCGTACAAACATATACATACACATTGCGTTTTACGATAATTGAACGTTTTATCTTGCATTATTTTTGGTATCAGAAACGTAAAATAAAATAAAAAATTGTCTTTTATTAATTAGAAACTCCATTATCGACAACCATCTAAAAAATTTCTTTTTCTTTCTACATAGACTTTCTACTGTTTTGATGTCAATTTCTCATACTTCTTGTACGTACGGAACTACTTGGAACTAGGACAATGCCCTGCCTAGGTATTCCTCATACATGACAATTACATGGGTCCAATTCTTTGAGATCTAGTACTAGGCTATTAGCTAGTAATAGCTACGTCAATGGTGCTAAAATCAGCAGCATCCTTAGGCTATAACATGGAACTCTTAACATATCCTCACCGATAACTGAAGAAAATAACTTACTTCCTATAACTGTAACAACTTATTATAGAATTAAAAAGTTTTATCAACACTAAAAATTTGATTAAAACAGGTACCTAACACATAATTTAAGTCTAGGATAGATAGAAACACCATTAGCACTAAGATTGGAACTAGGCCCTGCCTAGGTATTCCTCAAACATGACAATTACATGGGTTCTCTATGCTTGTCAATAAAGTATGTTGATCTAAAAATATGTCCAATGTCTCATTCCAAATCAAGGAAATACCTCTAATTAGAATAACCTATAGTTGATTAGGCGTTGATCCTAATCTCCCAACAAGTTTATCATTCATAAATAAAGACCTTTTATTATTATATCACCTGTTAAATCTGTTTGCAGTCAGGGAGCTCTGAGTAATGGATGGAAGGAAATGATCCTGAAGAGAATTAGCAGTGGGATAGTTTGTAATGAAAACATTTGGTTCTTTGCAAATGACTGGTATTTATTCCAACAGCGAGAAACAAACACTTATAAACCCTCAACTATAAACTATAAACTAACAAACTATAAACCCTCTTCTTCTAAAAATGCATCTAAAAGGATATTATTTATGCTACATATAGCTTTTTTTCTAACAATTTCATTCGAAAGTTTGTCCAACTCCATTCCTATGTACAATCCAAAATGCTCCCCAGAAGTATGCCTTCTTTGACTGTCTTCTAGGGCATTGCTAGCTTTTTTAATAAAGTCCTCCAGTTCAGGACCTCCATCATTTGCCCTTTTTTCCCTTTCCGGGCAGCCCCAACTGGAGTGTTCAGCTCTGCTGGTGCCATTGACATGGACAGGTTCCCCGTTAATGTAGAACTCTCTTCAACAGCTCCCATGTCCTCATGACTCCCCAATAACAGCACTGGACTCTGAAGCAAATGATAGGATAACATCTTTCAAATCACTGAACCAGGGAAATCAGTTGATAGATAGCCTACAAGTACACTAAAACAGAAAGGAACAGGTATCAACATCTACGAAATACCCTGCAAGCCATCTCAAGGGTGTGTGGAAGTGAGTAGAATGCATCTGAGGCAGGATTCAGGATACTTCAGGAAAAAATAGAAGTTATTAGGTCAGGTTCTTTGACAGCAAGCAATTTTCTTATTAATAAATGTGATGGTTGGCACACAAACCACTGAGATTTGTTTTTTTAGAATGTTGCATTGTAGAAACTATGCTACAATGCAACGTTGCAATATTGAACCCTTTGTTTGCAGTCGACAGAAGTCACGTTAGCATCCCAATTCTTAACGACAAAGCTATACTTATGGGAAAAACTAGAAAAGATGAAATGAGATTTCACAGTCATATATACAACAACAGAAATAGACATGGTTATACATATGAACAAAATACCAAAGTCAATGCACAAGCAAAGACAGTTTCCTCTTCAAATTTCCTGGATTTATTTGAATAGGTCAATGTCACTGCATTTATAGTTAATGTTCCGCATAGTTCTGATTAGGGGTGAGTGAAGAGTGTAATTTCTATGAGAATGAGGGAGTGAAAACATGAATTTGTGTCTAGTGTTCACAATGGGGACATGGAAAGGAATCATTTCAACCAGATGGCTGGAGTCAATGTCACCATTCACCATTGTTTTTGTAGCTTTAACGATTATTGATTGGATATGGTACTGAAATGTCAGGGAGGAATCAAATGTTACACCCAAGTCACATATTCAACTAACCCTAGAGATTGCAGCATTATTTAAGCAATAATTATATATAATCAGAAACTTAATTTTATGGAAAGTTATTACATTAAATTTTATTGTGTTTAATACCATGAGGTTATCCCTACACCACTCTTCAAATTTGTTGAGACAATTTTGCAATCTGTTAAAATCCTCAAGTGATCGAATCAAGCCATAAATTTATAAATCATCAGCATATAGTAAGTATTTAAATGGATGTTTAGAAAAGCTGATATCATTAATATATATTATGAATAGAAGTGGTCCCAAATGTGACCCTTGTGGTTCACCAGAATTGGCAGTAAAGACAGAGGACAGAACTCCATTCACTTTAACGTACATGTTCCTATCATGTAGGTAACTCTCAATCTAGGACAGAAGTTGACCATTTGTACCATATGCTTTTAGTTTAGCTATTAGAATTTTATGATTAATTATATCGAATGGTTTTGAAAAATCTGTGTAAATTGAATCAAGCTGGTAATGCTGGGACATGGAATTAATTATGTATTCTTTATATGATAGGAGGTAAGTTACAGTGGAACGACCTAGCCGAAATCCATGTTGCTCTTCCACTATCAATGAGTTTAAGTCAGGAGATATTTGCCTGCGATTATGCTCTCAAGAACTTTGGTTATTATGAACCGTGCCCGCGGTTCCTCATCTCAAATATGCTTAGCCGCGGGGGCAACGGGGGTGGAGGTACCGTGCTCTTTGTCCCTCCCAGCCCGTTAGTCGGCCTAGTCACCGGGAGGGGCTAGTGTCAAAAGGGCCTGCCCTGCCTCCTTTGAGTATATAAGAGGGGGCATGCCTCGGCACTGGGGTGGTTTTTTCTGTTTGTGGTTGACGGGAGTGGACGTCCCGGGACCCGCTGAAGCTCAACGCTGCCGTGTCCTCGCCACCATCCGCCTCCCAACTGCGAGAAGCCACCGACCAGATACCCCTACCATCCACTTCCTTCCCTGTTTCGCGACCGTTCGAGTTGACGTCCGTCCCCAGGCCGTGGTTCAATAAATTAAGCCGGCTGTCATCCGATATTCTCTTCTTCACCATTGGCCTCACCCACTGGAGCATTGTTCAATTACAGACTTTATTACAATTGGTCTGTAGTTGGACACAGTTTTATCACCATTTTTGAAGATGGGTACAACATACCCTGGGGATTCTACGAGTTAAAACGAGATGGATTCAGCTATCATGTTTTTACCTGTTTTCAACTCGGTTTAACTCGTTATCTCAACTTGTTTGAGGTCGGTTATGGCCGCTTTTAGCTTGCTTTAACTCGTACATTGACCTCGTAACACCTTGAGTGACGTCGTATCAACTAATAGCTGTCGTTTATGGGCAGCTCGATTCTTCTTGAATCACCTTGTTTTACATAGAGATATAAAGATTGTTTCATCTCATATTAAATGGTTTCAGTTAGTAACACGCTACCTCGTTTCACATTGTATGAACTCGTTTCATATGGGCATGAATCAACTCGTCTTACCTAGCATTAGCCCGTTTTATCTAGAACAGGCTACCTCGATTCATATCGTATTACCTCGTTCGACCTGTTCGAGAAGCAGCTCGTATTACCTAGCATTAGCCCGTTTTATCTAGAACAGGCTACCTTGATTCATATCGTATTACCTCGTTTGACCTGTACGAGAAGCAACTCGTTCGATCTAGCATTAGCTTGTTTCAACTGGTTTCAGCTAGCATCATCTTACCTCGTTTCACATCGTATTAACTCGTTTCATATGGGCAAGAATCAACTTGTATTACCTAGAATGAACCTGTTTTATCTAGAACAGGCTACCTCGATTCATATCGTATTACCTCGTTTGACCTGTACGAGAAGCAACTGGTTTGATCTAGTACTACCCCGTTTCAGCTAGCATCACCTTACCTCGTTTCACATCGTATTAACTCGTTTCATATGGGCAAGAATCAACTCGTCTTACCTAGCATTAGCCAGTTTCATTTAGAACAGGCTTCACTTCAAACTAACCTGAACATTTTCCAATCAATACATTATTCAGCCTTGACTTAAATGAACAATCTGCACGGAGACAAGATTAATTATTCCCATTATCACAACCCGGTTTCAGCAACATTCATTCAAAACTACTTTATTCCACCTCTTTTAAGATAGTTATTGGATCCAAAACTATCCCTTATCCAAAAACTATAATATTGAGGACAAATTGCCTCGATATTTTTCAATCAGTAGTGACTAAAACACCAACAAAATTTAACTACAACCATCATGATAGCATGCATATGAGACACCGTTCGGGAATGAACA
Organism: Pyrrhosoma nymphula; assembly: GCA_963573305.1. Lineage (NCBI taxonomy): Eukaryota > Metazoa > Arthropoda > Insecta > Odonata > Coenagrionidae > Pyrrhosoma > Pyrrhosoma nymphula. The sequence continues at coordinate 146,006,830 of OY754333.1, forward strand.
CTACCTGCTTCACGATAAATCACCAAAAACCAAGCATGCCATGGTATAAAGGCAACATAAGCTGTGCATGAGGAATAAGTTACCACAATGATACACCTACATCAACCAATGTGGATAAAAATAAATATGCAAAAGGAGATTAAGAAACCAAACAACACATTTGCAAAAAATTGTTAATCTTTATTAGTTTTCTTTTTTCTGTTCAAGTCCTGTATTTTTGAACATATATATGTCCTCACTCTTTTTGCTTCTCTCCCCAGCAACAACTCGTCGATCCCTTTCCTTTTAAGATAGTCCATGTAACAATCTGTAAAGATAAATATTGTCATATTAAGAAGAGAAATCCTAAATAAATTCCCTTAATAATACTCAGCAAGACACGTAACATGTATTACATGAAAATGCAATGCCTAAGTACCCGATAACACAAGTGCACCAACGAGTGCCTATACTAATCTGAAAAGGCAGATTAATGATTAAAGAGTTCCCTTTTTCAAGTATAAACATAAACACCGACATTTTGCATCATAAATCATCAACAGGACTGGATTATGACAATTATATGAGCACATGTTGGACATGGAAACCAATACAGAAAGCAGAATACTGCAACTTCGTAATACAGGCACTTTATTACGATGTTGAAAGTAAATACTCAGATGGATGTCATAAATGTTATAACCTCAAACACAATGGAACACTACTTGGTAGTACTTCAAAAACTGAAATCTCAACTAAGATAATACTGCACCCAAAAAGAATAGTACATGGCCAAGGGGGATACAGTGGATGGCAGTGTTGTCGCCCAAAGGGATGAGCTTGTGTAAAGTTATGAGGAAGTTAGGAGCATTGCAAATTTAAGCCCCACTTCCACCCTAATTTACAGGACATCAAAATAATAAAGCAAGGACAGTGTCTCATCAAGGTTCCACTTTTCAAGTATAGTGAATAAGGATGCAATTCATAGCTCATGGACTAATTACTCCGTCACAGTCAAACTTTTATAACATGTCAGTCAAATTGTCTAGATGGAAGATAAATTGCACCTGCATGTCTTATGATTAATGTAAGTTCAGTAGTGTTTTCTGCAAAGTTCACTCTGTGATACAATGCAGTAATTTTTTCCCACATAAGGACTGATACAATGCTACTCATTCCTTGAGGCAACATTCACTCCAAAGGAATCATTCTTTGAGAATCATGGAATGAATCATTGTTATACATATGCAGGTGCAATTTTATCTTCTGCAGTTTACCCTGTTACTCAATGTAATAATTTCCCTGCCTAAAGAGAGATATAGGACACTGTCTCTGGTGTTACTCGGTGGAACTCCTTCATTATTAATGAAAAACAGGCAGTTGGTTAATATTCTACACTTAATTAGAAACAACACGACCCGGGTTTCAGCATTTCATGCCATTATCAGATGCCACCTGATGATGACATGAGATGCTGAAACTCAGAAGGGTCTCTTATGGAGTACATCACAAAAAATCCTTGTGGTCATAGCTGAAAAATATCTGGAGAATTGATCCACAAATGAGTGAGGTAAAAGTTTTTAAGTAAAAGAGTACACAATAGGAGGTGAGCAATTGAGAACTTGCTTGAAGTTTGAGAGCATAATGCATAAATGCTCTCCCACTTATCAATCACTAACTCATACCTATATTTGGTTATTTTATAGCATGAATGCATTACATGTTATTGCATTTATTTTCTCAGGCGTTAACGGCAGCTTTGCTGGCTCGTCCTTTTTCGACTGGCACACTCTGCCAAAGACAGAGGAGCGACTAAGTCGCTCGTGGCCCCATATGGCGATAGCCAAATTTTTCACAAACACCGAATTCGAAGACGCTGTGGCCTCGACATTTTCTAGCGTTTGTAGCGGTATCGTCACACCTGCCAATGTGAACCTGTAACACATTGTAACAACAATAATTAACCATTACCAGCCTATAGTGAACTTTCGTTTACACAAACAAATGGGTTACTCGTATTGAAAAGGAACTTCGGGGACCACTTGCTATGTTTGCTTCAATTTTTATAGCAAAATAAAAATTCAGTTATGTTATGAAATGAAAGTGAAAAATTAAATTTGATTTCTTCTAATCATTCAATGTATGAGAGTTAACAGGAATTTAAATTCAATATCTTACAGGTTAATGACATAGCGGCCTTCTGCTTGGCACGTGTGCCAACTTGTGCCTTGAACATTTCGCTTAGAAATGGGATATCAAAAATTTAGCAGACCTGAATAAAAATAAGAAAACAAAAAATGAATTACCTCTCCTTCCTCGTTGGCTGGTGGAACATGCACGGTGCCGGCCCCTGCACCTTGCGCACATGAAACACCTAAAATAGAGAAAAACATTACACTAAGAACTACTACACGAAAATGCAATTGCATCATCCGTACACCTCTAAAGACAGGAGTTCATAGTGGTAAATACATACCATCTTTGAAAGTTTTTAACTCCTCCCGAATTATCTTCGTCACCTCCTCCGGCAACCGCTTCAATTCCGCCATTGTTGCGGTTAACTCACGATTGGCCCGGGTGAGCCCTTCCACTGTGTTCTCTAACTCCAGCAGCCGTGCCCGGAGTCTTGTGTCGCCGGATGAATCGGCTTCCATGAGCGACTTCAGCCTCTTTGTTCTCTCAGCTTCCTGAGATACGAAGAATAGCAGCACGAATTAGATACTCGTTCTGAGGGGCTAGCTACATTCGTAACTTGACCGTAGTCCACGATTTGGAGAAAATTAATTACATATCATGTTTAATATCCATGTAAAAACAATAATGAAGGAAGTCACAGTACCAATTCATCTTCCGAATTCGTAGCGGACACAAGGTTGCGTATGGGCGTGGCCCTTATCCTTTTCCCGGACGTGGCGAGTTCGTTCATATCGCCCTCAGAGTCTGAAAATGAAACTTAAGTATTACATACACTCCTTAGCAGCAATATAGTGGCCTCACAGGCCATCAACTATCAGATGATGAAGGACCAATACATCCATGCCACATTTCCACTTACCAGAAATAGCGAGCACCCTCGCTTGAAAATAGCATTCCCCATCGTCACCGCTCCACTTCACCATGAAATTTTTGTTTTTCCAATTTAAAAAATCGAAGAATCGAATGTCTCACTACTGCTTTCTTGGCATCGTCTCGTCCAAAACTCCAATCGTCACCCCGCACGGGGGGAAGAGGGTGATCTCTTCCTTTGGGGAGCCGCGCCCCCACGGACCCGAGCCCCCACGGACCCGAGCCCCCACGGACCCGAGCCCCCACGGACCCGAGCCCCCACGGACCCGAGCCCCCACGGACCCGAGCCCCCTGGGAAGACAACCTCGTTATAAAACCCGTAGTACGCTTGGGCAGTATCCAGACAGTATGCGAGTCTGCTGTTCTGAGTAGCCATGACATCAGGCATTCGGATTCACCCACGTATTTGCCGTGCGTGGAGACCCGTACGTGGAGGAGAAGGGGATCCTGGTGGGTGAGTTCTCCGGCACCCAGCCGGGCGTCGGATACCCGGTATGGGCCGGAGTTCAATACCCCACTTCGGCCCTGGATTCTCCGCAAAACGGGCGGCCTCGACCTAGCCAGTCTGGTCAATCGGCTAGCCGCACGACCGGCGGCGGGGGACCGCCGTCGGGGGTTTTAAGGGCTTACCGGTAAACGGTTCGTGTTGGTGGCAAGTACTGGAGATACGGTGGTCTTCGTAGGGCGGCCAAAGGCGTTCGGGTTTAGGAGGGCCCGTGCGCTAGAGGTTCTCACCCGAAAGAGACTCCCCAATCGATGGTGCTATATCCCTTGGGTAGCCCTGGCGACCTCACCGGCTCGCGGTGTGGCGCCCCGAATGTGTGGCTCCGTGGTGGGTGGGGAGCCCAGGGGATGAAGTTCTTATTTATATGGAGTCTGAAATTCTTCCTCCACCTAAAAGATCCCGCCCGGACACGGGCGGGGGAGAAAAAGTATTTTGTTGTAGTAAGCGGTTTTTGACATTGAAATGTTCAAAGGAAGGTGAGAATCTCAAGAAGGTCTCTCCCTTCTTCATTAAAAGAGCTTTGCAGGTGGTCATTCCAGGAGAACCGTATTCTGTAAAAAAACTCCGAGATGGTACCCTATTAATTGAGACAGCTGATAACATCCTAGCGGAAAAACTATTAAAAATGGAAAAGTTGCACGATATCCCAGTTACCGTTGAAATCCACCACAATTTGAATACTTCCCGAGGTGTGATCAGTCACTACGACCTTCTCTACGTCGAAGTTGACGAAATAAAGAAAGAGATGGCCTCCCAGGGTGTAATTGACTGTCGCCGACTGACGACCAGGCGAAACGGTGAAATTATCAATACCACCTCTGTAATCCTCACATTTGCTTTGGATAAACTCCCAGACAAAGTCTTCTTGGGTTATGAATCGGTACCCGTGCGACCATTCTTTCCTAACCCGATGCGTTGTTTCCAATGCCAAAAATTCGGCCACATCGCACCGCGATGTGAGGGCAAGAACACCTGCCCGCGCTGTGGCAAGGAGAAACATGAGGACGACAAATGTGCTTCCGAACCTCACTGCGTTAATTGCGAGGGTACGCATCCAGCGTACTCACGAGAATGCCCTGTGATGAAGGATGAAAGGAAGATAATGGAAATTAAGACCCTGGAAAAAATTCCTTATGCAGAGGCACGGAAGAAATACCGGTTACTAATGGCCCCTACTTTCTCTAAATCCTTTTCGAAAGTCGCTGCAACCCCAAAAGTAATGTGTACCATGGGTACTCATCACAGAAGACAATATCACTATTGAGAGCACAAAAGCACCTGTGAAAGAACAAAAAAACCCAGCCAAACAGAGAAATAAAGTTCCAGACAACAAAAGCAATTTCAAGGCGGTTTCTCATAACAAACCGCCCAGATCCAACTCTGAGGACACTGGAAAAAGGCGAGATAATACACCTCAACCCACCTGCTCTGGTGATTTAACACCAGATGCAATGGAAGAAGACATATGTATCTCGGACACGGAAGTGCTCCAGGCTAGAGTAAAGCAGAGGAAACAACGGTTTAAGCGTTGATCCTTGAAATGTACTCACGTACAATTCCTGGTTTTATTTTATTCATTTACCTATTTATTTATTTATTTGCCCAGACCCTTTATTTTGCTTGGAGATTTTACCCATAAAGCATAAAATACTACTCCCAACCTTCATGGCTATATCCTTGCAATGGAATTGCAATGGTTTATACCGCCACTTAGAAGAATATAAGCTTCTAATCCAAAATTTTAATCCCGTGCTTATATTTCTCCAAGAAACACACCTCAAAGTGACCGATAATTTCACATCAAAAGGATTTCAGGTTTTTAGACGGGACGACGTCGACGGCAATAGAGCACGAGGAGGGGTCGCTACCTTAATCAGGGAGACCTTTTACACTTCCCTAGTGAATTTAAGGACACCGCTTCAGGCTCTAGCGGTCACCATTGCCATTCCGGAGGTAATTACTTTCTGTAACGTTTACCTACCTGAGTGGGCCCCAGCTACCAGACAAAACCTAGAAAATTTAATCAGACAACTTCCAAGACCGTTTGTTTTACTTGGAGACTTTAACGCACATAACACTTTGTTGGGTGATTACACACGATTTTAATGGCCGGGGTCATCTTTTAGAAAAGATTTTTTAACGACTTTAACCTTGTTCTAATAAATGACAAAGAAAAAACACATTTTAATGCCTTCAACGGAGGATACTCTTCCATAGACCTATGGGTTACCACCGAAACCATCGCCCCTCTTTTTAGATTGGAAGTCCATGACGATCTCTGTGGAAGCGACCATTTCCCCCTCTTTATTAGAAAACCGACGAACGTTCGTCAATTTAGTTCTCCCAAAACATGGCTTATCAGGAAAGCAAACTGGGCGGAATTTAGAAATAATTTTAATTTTAAATTTGACAGCACCATGTCGGCGCAACGAAATATGGAGATTTTAAAAAACAGCATACTCGACGCCGCGACAAATAGCATTCCAACATTCTCTGGAACTCCTCGTCGTCCCCCAGTCCCATGGTGGAACTAGGAATGTGCGGAGGCTATCCGTATGCGTAAAAAAGCCCTGCGAATATTCAATAGATTTCCAACCACCAATAATCTAGCGGCCTTTAGGCGCCTTAGAGCCAGGGCCCGGCAAGTTGTACGGGATGCCAAGAAGTCTTCATGGACGAAGTACGTTGCGAGCATAAACCATCGAACGCCTTCTACACAGGTCTGGAATAAAATAAAATCCGTAATGGGCAAACGCAATTTCTCTCCGGTCTCTGGGCTAAAATTAAATGGATCCATTCTCTCATCCCCTATCGATATTGCGGAAGCCTTCGGCAAACACTATGCCACTATTAGCGCCAGTGACAGGTACCATCCATCATTTCAAAACCTTAAATCCAGAGCCGAAAGAAGGCGTCTTAATTTCTGTGACAGTAAGAACACCTACTCTTACAATAACCCCTTCACAATGTGGGAGTTGAAATCAGCAATAGAAAGCGCTAAAGACACCTCACCTGGGAGTGACTTAATACATAACTCTTTATTGCGAAATCTCCCTCACTCTTCGTTGCCAGAACTACTTGCCACACTCAACCAAGTGTGGTCGGAGCAGGTATTTCCGGAGAGCTGGCGAGAATCCATTATCATTCCGATCCCCAAGCAGGGAATGGACAAATCTCTCCACTCTAACTATCGCCCAATATCCTTGACGAGTTGTTTATGCAAACTGATGGAAAGATTGGTAAACAAACGGCTAGTGTGGTGCCTTGAAAGCCGCAAACTCCTATCTAATATCCAGTGTGGCTTTCGACGAGGCAGGTCTACTGTCGACCACCTGGTGAGAATCGAGGCCTTCGTTCAGGAGGCATTTCTCCTTAGACAGCACGTAATCGCGGTTTTTTTCGACATTGAAAAAGCATACGACACAACGTGGAGACATGTAATCTTACAGTCATTGCACGACTGGGGTTTTAAGGGCAATCTACCCATATTCGTGTGTAACTTTTTAAATAGGCGTTCCTTCAGAGTCCGAATAGGAAATACCGTCTCCCAACCATACGTACTGGAGAACGGAGTTCCTCAAGGTGCGGTCCTTAGCGTTACACTTTTTGCTATCGCAATCAACAGCATTGCAAAATGCGTTCAATCGCCCGTAACGGCTTCACTCTTCGTCGACGACCTGGCGATTTTTTGTAGGTCATCGAAATTGTCAACGGCTGAGAGACAGGTCCAAATGACCCTAAACCGCCTACAAGACTGGTCCCTTGCCAATGGTCTCCGTTTTTCTGAAGAAAAAACGAAATGCCTGCACTTCCACAGACTGAGGGGAATCTTTCCTAGTCCAACCTTAAGGTTTGGAGACAAGGTCTTATCGTTTGTGGAATCCCATCGTTTCCTCGGCCTTTATTTAGATAAGAAACTTAACTGGCGAGATCACATTCAACACACTAAGAACGCATGACAAAAGATTTTAAACATTTTAAAATTTTTAAGCCATTCGACATGGGGCGCAGACCGCTCCATGATGCTTTTATTATACCGTTCGCTGGTGAGGTCAAAACTGGATTAAGGGTCCGTGGTATACTCTGCTGGAAGAGAATCATATTTGAAACCCTTGAATACCGTGCACAACACCGGACTCCGACTAGCCATTGGTGCCTTTCGGACATCACCCATTCCGAGTATCTACTCAGACTCAGGGGAGCTACCTTTGGCCTCGCGAAGAAAAATTTTAATGAGTAACTATGTAGCAAAGATTTTATCGATGAAAACGCACCCCTGCTTTGATATAGTTTTTAAACCTCGGTTCATAAATATTTTTAATCGAAGGAAACGGGCCACACGTCCACTTGGAATACGTTTTAGAGATTTTATTGAAGAAGTGGGCATGTCACTGCCCACAGTGCATCAGGTTAAATACTGTAACCAACCACCCTGGCTAATGCCCCTGCCTAACGTAAACCTCTGTTTACAAAAATACTGCAAACAATTAACGACCCCTATTGAATACAGGCAGATGTTCAAGGGACTTCTTGAAGCTCATCCCAACTTCATACCTGTTTACACTGATGGGTCCAAGTCAGATCTCGCGTGTGGGGCTGCAGTGGCATCCGTACATCACGGCGTCCTTAAGACGAGGCTAAGTCCACTCTATAGTGTATTTAACGCAGAACTGTCCGCCATAAAAATGGCTTTATGTAATATTAAGGGCAGTCAAGGATCTTTCTTAATCTGTTCTGATTCCTTAAGCTGTTTGAAAGCCATATCAGCCATGTACTCAGACCATCCTATTATTCAGGAAATACATTTTGTCCTCTCATCCCTTACTCAAAAAGGAATCCAAATCCTTTTTGTTTGGATTCCTGGCCACGTAGGTATTTCAGGTAACGAAAAAGCAGATAAAGCGGCAAAAGAGGCGTTGGAAAACCCGGATCCCGTCTTGGATTAGGTTTTATCGGAAGATGTCAAGTCCATGCTTCGACGGATCGCCACTAATCAGTGGAATGAAACATGGAGTAGTATGGAGGAAAACAAGCTACGCACGATAAAACCCGACACTCTGGCATGGCCTTCTTCAGTCCGAGGTAATCGGAGGGAAGAAGTTATTATTGCCCGTTTGCGGATAGGCCACTGCGCCTTGACCCATTCTTTCCTATTCACGGAAAATAAGATACCCCCCTACTGTGATACATGCGATAAGCCTCAGACAGTGAAACACATCATGGCGGAGTGTGTTAACTACCAAGATGCTCGCAATCTTTTCGGCCTAAGGGGAAATCTTAAATACGATCTGGGTGATAACGCTGACCGACTTAATCAGGTAATCGGGTTTTTAAAAGATATAAATATCTACCACTCAGTTTAATAATTTTAATTTTTTATATTATTTTAAAAATATATATATTTTAAGTATTTTTTAAAATACTTGTTTCTATTTTAGTTTAATCTCTTTCGTTAAAACTATTTAAGTTGCAACAAAGAGCCTAGAGCCGCTCAATGCATTGAAAGTATTTATAAATTGGACGTGGTGCAAAATGACCTCGGCCGTCGGCGCACCCACAACCCCAAATACTACTACTACTCCAATCGTCCAAAAACTCTACGTACGCGTACATGATTCTCCTTCAGACTATCAACCACGCTTTCAAACAACCAACCACGCGGCCACGAACCAACCACACGGCCACGCTTTCGAACAATCAACCACGCGACCACGCTTTCAAACAACCACTGAAAGCCGTGATTTCTGCCGTGTAACCCATAAACGCCGGAAGAGACTAGACCTAAAAGGTGAATTAGCTGAACGAAAAAATATATACCTGAGAAGAATAGAACGACACATCTAATTTGCTGATATAAAGAAAAAAATATAAAAAAGACCATTTTGGAATTAGTCAACTATGTATCTATTTGTATGCTAAAAATTATTTTATATTTAGAATAATCTCAAAATTTGAGGTCCTCGGTTCCGACCGTTCCGTCGGAAAGGAAGGAGCGCCATCCGCCTTTTCACGGAGATTCATGGGTAAATGGTGGAGGAAAATTTAGGATCGTGTTACTCAGGTCATGAGGTTATAAAATTAAGCAACTTCTAAGATAACGTGCGAAGTTGGTGTTTCAATTTTAACACGGGTCAGAATCGCCTCTAACATGAATAGGGTCGTAAAGCGTACTTAAACCCAAGCTCAAGTGCATCAATTCCTGAACGGTCTAAAAGAAGATACAAGGCGAGCGTTAGTCGCTCATCCAAACGGTTGCTTCAGGATTCCCGCAGTTCAGGTGAGGACTTTGGCTTTTTTCTCAGATTTTTAAAAATTCCTTTTTGTGTGGAAACAAGCGCTGAATGGTTGAATAAATTTTTTTTCCATATCTCACTTCAGGAGGAAGTGAAACAACGTGTGCGATACCGAGAGACGCATATAGTGACGAAGTTGGTCTCACCACATCCGAGGTAATCATTGAATCTTCGGTTGGCGACGTCGATTCTGCCAGTGCTCCTAATCGCAGCTTCGATGGATCCCACAGAGGTAACGTTTCTAAAATTACGTATTCCTGTTGGGCGTTTAAGACGGCGTTTTGTTGCATTTTTCAGTCATAACTCGTGAATTATTTTTTCAGAGTCCATAAGTACTGGAGTCTGCTGCCCTGATGAAAGTGAAGGATCGGAAGGAAATTTTGTAAACAGCAGTAATGGTGAAACTGGCACAATGTTGAAGAAGGTAGTGGTCTTCCTCAAGCTTTCGAGACCATTATAGACGGTGATGACACATTTTTTATGGGAAATATCACTCGGAGTGACATTATTTTCATGGTGTTGAATATATTTTTAAGGCATCAGCTCACCTTGAAATGTGTCAGACATATTTAAGTTAATTGATGTTTTAGCTGGGAAAGAGGTGGTTACGTTCACCTAAATATTTCCTGAAAAAAGTTTTCCAGTGGTTCAACCAGGGAACAAGTAGGCATTTTTACTGTCTTAAGTGCAGGACTTAATTTATTCCACTGAGGGGCATGGGTTGGTGAAGACCAAAGTAAAATGCCCATCTTGTGATGCGTTGGCCTCGGGGGATTCTTCCTTCGTAATATTCAATGTTGAAAGGGCAATCGGAAAACAGTTGAAAAATGCTGCTAAAAGGGGTGATTTGACAAACCAAACGTAGGGTGTGGCCTCAGGGCAGTACTATAAAGAATGTATACTTGGAGGGCTACGGAAATTGTCATATAATTTAAATGTGGATGGGGCGGCGACATTTAAATCGTCAAAAAAGTCAATGTGGCCCATCCAGTTGATTATTAATGAAATAAGGGCTGGAATGAGTTTTCAATCACCTATTTTATGTGGTGTGTGGTTAGGGAAAGGTGAACCTTTAATGCAAGTTTACCTTGGTAAATTTTTTGATATTGTTAAGCCTCTATGGGAGAGGGGTATGAAATGGACGTGTGGCACTGAGAGAGTTTTGTCAATATTGAGACCACTGTGTTTCTGTGTTGACTCTGTTGCTCGACCATTGATTGTTAATGCTACACAATTCAATGGATATTTTGCATGTACCTACTGCCACCATCGGGGTGTTGTGGTGAGGCGCACCATGAAGTACCTCCAGGATGTAAGTACAGTGAAAGGAGCAACAGCTCCATTCTGCAGGATGTTGAGGCAGTGCAAAGGGATGGACAGAAGTGTAGGGGCATTAAAGGGCCCTCAATTTTACAAAGGTTGCCAGAGTTTAACTTGGTGTGGGGTTTGCCTCCTGATTACATGCACTGTGTCCTCTTTGATATTGTTAAGCCTCTATGCTAGATAGTTGTCAGGCAACTAATGGAGTTGTGGTTATCTTCTGCAAAGAAACCATTTTACATAGGCTCCTCAAGACAGTTGGATGTGGTAGACAAAAGATTCACAATGATCCGACCTCCATCAGAAATTCACAGGCTTCCTCGTTCCCTAAAAGAAAGGAAGGACTGGAAGGCGAGTGAGTGGAGGAATTGGATTCTGTATTACAGCATTCCTTGCCTCATGAACGTATTACCACTGAAGTACCTACAGCATTTTTCCCTTCTTGTGAATTCTATATGTAATTTGCTAGGTAAAAATGTCAACACAAGGGATGTAGAGGCCTCCAGAAATAATTTAAATCGCTTTGTCTGGGAGATTCAAATTTATTATGGGGAGCAGGTCATGACCTTTAATATTCATTTGCTGTTACACTTGTCCGATTCAGTGCTTATGACAGGCACTCTCTGGGGCACGTCCACTATTCCATTTGAGTCTGGAATTTTTAATCTTAAGAAAAAGGTTCATGGGCCAAGTAATGTACTATCTCAAATAGGGAATGGACTTCATGGATGGATCCACATCGGACGAGGTGAATCTATTAAAAACGAGAAGCGTGGGATACGAGGTAAAACCAGTTGATACGAGATCCACATCGGACGAGGTGAATCAAGTAAAACCGAGAAGCTTGGATACTAGGTAAAACCAGTTGATACGAGATCCACATCGGACGAGGTGAATCTAGTAAAAACGAGAAGCGTGGGATACTAGGTAAAACCAGTTGATACGAGATCCACATCGGACGAGGTGAATCAAGTAAAAACGAGAAGCGTGGGATACGAGGTAAAACCAGTTGATACGAGATCCACATCGGACGAGGTGAATCTAGTAAAAACGAGAAGCGTTGGATACGAGGTAATACCAGTTGATACGAGATCCACATCGGACGAGGTGAATCAAGTAAAAACGAGAAGCGTAAGATACGAGGTAAAACCAGTTGATACGATATCCACATCGGACGAGTTGAATCTAGTAAAAACGAGAATCGTCGGATACGAGGTAAAACCAGTTGATACGAGATCCACATCGGACGAGGTGAATTAAGTAAAAACGAGATGCGTGGGATACTAGGTAAAACCAGTAGATACGAGATCCAAATCGGACGAGGTGAATCTAGTAAAAACGAGAAGCGTGGGATACGAGGTAAAACCAGTTGATACGAGATCCACATCGGACGAGGTGAATCTAGTAAAAAACGAGAAGCGTGGGATACGAGGTAAAACCAGTTGATACGAGATCCACATCGGACGAGGTGAATCTAGTAAAAACGAGAAGCGTGGGATACGAGGTAAAACCAGTAGATACGAGATCCACATCGGACGAGGTGAATCTAGTAAAAACGAGAAGCGTGGGATACGAGGTAAAACCAGTTGATACGAGATCCACATCGGACGAGGTGAATCTAGTAAAAACGAGAAGCGTGGGATACGAGGTAAAACCAGTTGATACGAGATCCACATCGGACGAGGTGAATCTAGTAAAAACGAGAAGCGTGGGATACGAGGTAAAACCAGTTGATACGAGATCCACATCGGACGAGGTGAATCTAGTAAAAACGAGAAGCGTGGGATACGAGGTAAAACCAGTTGATACGAGATCCACATCGGACGAGGTGAATCTAGTAAAAACGAGAAGCGTGGGATACGAGGTAAAACCAGTTGATACGAGATCTACCTCGAACGAGGTGAACCGAGGTTAGACAAGTTACCTCGTCTACAAGCTGAAACCACTTGAAACGAATTCCACATCGAATGAGTTGAAACTAGGTATTTCGATTTTTCACCAGGACTGCTTGTCATGCGTGTTGAATATGTTTGCGGGGCTTGAGATTTAAAACCATGTCAAACGAGGTGACAGCTCGTACCTACGAGGTGATCCGAGTTCAAATTCACCTGGATTTACCTCGTTTTAACTCGGCTTTTTCCTCAGGGTAACTAGTCTTAAGTGCACTTGGGACTATACCACTTTCACAGTCTAAAGTCTGACTTATAATGTACTTTAAAAAAGCTAATTTGCATATACTTTAATCAGAATAATGCGACTGAAGACATTGCATATATAGAGTCAATGATGTGATTAGTCTCCACTAATATATGGGTTTTATATAACTTTTCAGATTCTGATCTAAAATGTAAACATGAAATGCTATTTGGCGGTAACTTTTCTCACGAGGGGGATGCTTACATTACTACAAAGAACTAAAAAAACGCTTATCTAGGGTAACATGTATCATTCAAGATAATGTAATTTATTTCAGTAGATATGAATTACCACTGGTAAACATGAGGGGTAACCGTATAATAATTAACATAGTTAACTACTTACTAACCTACTTATCTTTTTAGAAGTGTAAGTTGTTGGACCCACATTAAGAACACCAACGAATTGCAAAGTATAACACAAAACTTTGGGGGCAACTAGCATATGAAAGAAGCAGAAGGCTGAAGTTGTCATCTGGTAGATTGAAAGGCATGTGGCCCACAATTTCACATTTCAGGAACAAATAGAATAGTCCTAGAATATGCAAATGTCAAAGGGGACAGAAGCTCAGGAAATGCAGTTTTCATTAAGTTTCATGAATGGATAACAAGAAATAATGAACATTACCTCACAGCTACTCGAGGAGCCATCTTCCAGGTTTGAAACGCTCTGCCTCGGCATGCTGTGCTTCTGCAGGAACTGGAGAGAATTGAAGCACCACAGGGTGGGCTTGCACAGGTCATCCACTCCAGCTCCGCTTTTTCTACCTTTCTTCATTTTATTCCTCTCCGCCATAAATTGGGTCCTCAGCCCATTAATTTTGCACTTCATATCCTCCAGGGTTGTACCTGGTCGGAGCTGAAAATGAAAACATATGCAACAATCATGATAAAATACAACTCTCAGAAGAAATATGCACTAAGAAATCGTTTCACAATAAAAGAAATTCATTTTTTCAAATATACTAAGGAGTACTCATTTAAAACCACGCAGTGGGATGTCTGAAGTGACGATCACTAGTGCCGATAGTGCAAATGATAAGAAAATATTATTCCGTTGCAGTTTGAAAATTTACAATTACAATAAGACTTAATACTGATCATCATCTATGTGAGAATTTAATTTTCTGCTGAGTGACATAGTTGACTATTCGATATGATGAAGACGTCAATAATGTATGTACTATGAGCGCTATCAATCACGAGGGAAAATTAGTTCCTCCAAATAATCTTTAACGCACAAAGGCTATTCATAATGCCGAGATGCAAGTGCTTATAAAAAATACAGCATTATACTTCAACGCCAAAACAAAGTCACATATCAAAGGAGCACTGAATCCATCAATATAACGTAGGATAATATAACACGGATCATTCCTCCAGCATCGAGCACTTATAAATAAATAAGTATTAATTTCCCAATAATATCATTAGCTACACGTCACCGTGGGAAATTCAGCGTGTTTCATATCATAAAATTTTAGTAAGGAGGACTCCCAGGATATAGAAGTTGTTATTGTAACAGTCCATTCGTCCAGTTAAACTTCTAAATCCAACTACATCTAAATAAAAAACAAAATATTTAGTTAATTTACTTACATCTGCCAAACAAGCTGCCATTTCATTCGAGGCTGCGTTCCTCTTCTCCTTATTGTGGTACTCTGGTGAACCTATTTCATACAGGCACCTTTTCTCTTGTTATAAAGAGATAAGGAGTTCCACCATTTGTCTACCCCACGTAGCCATCTTTAGATTTGTGTGCTTCTTCCTCTTGAGGAAAGCAGGTGGAATCCTGGGAAGGCTAAAAGTCGCTCGCAACCATTTCATTCAAGGCTGCGTTCCTCTTCTCCTTATTGTGGTGCTCTGGTGAACCTATTTCATACAGGCACCTTTTCTCTTGTTATAAAGAGATAAGGAGTTCCACCATTTGTCTACCCCACTTAGCCGTCTTTAGATATGTGTGCTTCTTCCTCTTGAGGAAAGCAGGTGGAATCCTGGGAAGGCTAAAAGTCGCTCGCTACCATTTCATTCAAGGCTGCGTTCCTCTTCTCCTTATTGTGGTACTCTGGTGAACCTATTTCATACAGGCACCTTTTCTCTTGTTATAAAGAGATAAGGAGTTCCACCATTTGTCTACCCCACATAGCCGTCTTTAGATATGTGTGCTTTTTCCTCTTGAGGAAAGCAGGTGGAATCCTGGGAAGGCTAAAGGTCGCTCGCTACCATTTCATTCAAGGCTGCGTTCCTCTTCTCCTTATTGTGGTGCTCTGGTGAACCTATTTCATACAGGCACCTTTTCTCTTGTTATAAAGAGATAAGGAGTTCCATCATTTGTCTACCCCACTTAGCCGTCTTTAGATATGTGTGCTTCTTCCTCTTGAGGAAAGCAGGTGGAATCCTGGAAAGGCTAAAAGTCGCTCGCTACCATTTCATTCAAGTCTGCGTTCCTCTTCTCCTTATTGTGGTGCTCTGGTGAACCTATTTCATACAGGCACCTTTTCTCTTGTTATAAAGAGATAAGGAGTTCCATCATTTGTCTACCCCACTTAGCCGTCTTTAGATATGTGTGCTTCTTCCTCTTGAGGAAAGCAGGTCGATTCCTGGGAAGGCTTAAAGTCCCTCGCTACCATTTCATTCAAGGCTGCGTTCCTCTTCTCCTTATTGTGGTACTCTGGTGAACCTATTTCATACAGGCACCTTTTCTCTTGTTATAAAAAGATAAGGAGTTCCACCATTTGTCTACCCCACTTAGCCGTCTTTAGATATGTGTGTTTCTTCCTCTTGAGGAAAGCAGGTGGAATCCTGGGAAGGCTAAAAGTCGCTCGCTACCAATTCATTCAAGGCTGCGTTCCTCTTCTCCTTATTGTGGTGCTCTGGTAAACCTATTTCATACAGGCACCTTTTCTCTTGTTATAAAGAGATGAGTTCCACCATTTGTCTACCCCACTTAGCCGTCTTTAGATATGTGTGCTTCTTCCTCTTGAGGAAAGCAGGTGGAATCCTGGGAAGGCTAAAAGTCGCTCCCTACCATTTCATTCAAGGCTGCGTTCCTCTTCTCCTTATTGTGGTGCTCTGGTGAACCTATTTCATACAGGCACCTTTTCTCTTGTTATAAAGAGATAAGGAGTTCCACCATTTGTCTACCCCACTTAGCCGTCTTTAGATATGTGTGCTTCTTCCTCTTGAGGAAAGCAGGTGGAATCCTGGGAAGGCTAAAAGTCGCTCGCTACCATTTCATTCAAGGCTGCGTTCCTCTTCTCCTTATTGTGGTACTCTGGTGAACCTATTACATACAGTCACCTTTTCTCTTGTTATAAAGAGATAAGGAGTTCCACCATTTGTCTACCCCACTTAGCCGTCTTTAGATATGTGTGCTTTTTCCTCTTGAGGAAAGCAGGTGGAATCCTGGGAAGGCTAAAGGTCGCTCGCTACCATTTCATTCAAGGCTGCGTTCCTCTTCTCCTTATTGTGGTACTCTGGTGAACCTATTACATACAGTCACCTTTTCTCTTGTTATAAAGAGATAAGGAGTTCCACCATTTGTCTACCCCACTTAGCCGTCTTTAGATATTTGTGCTTCTTCCTCTTGAATAAAGCAGGTGGAATCCTGGGAATGCTAAAAGTCGCTCGCTACCATTTCATTCAAGGCTGCGTTCCTCTTCTCCTTATTGTGGTACTCTGGTGAACCTATTACATACAGTCACCTTTTCTCTTGTTATAAAGAGATAAGGAGTTCCACCATTTGTCTACCCCACTTAGCCGTCTTTAGATATGTGTGCTTTTTCCTCTTGAGGAAAGCAGGTGGAATCCTGGGAAGGCTAAAGGTCGCTCGCTACCATTTCATTCAAGGCTGCGTTCCTCTTCTCCTTATTGTGGTACTCTGGTGAACCTATTTCATACAGGCACCTTTACTCTTGTTATAATGAGATAAGGAGTTCCACCATTTGTCTACCCCACTTAACCGTCTTTAGATATGTGTGTTTCTTCCTCTTGAGGAAAGCAGGTGGAATCCTGGGAAGGCTAAAAGTCGCTCGCTATTGGCTGAGAACCTTCAAACCGATTCAAGGTTCAAGAGTTTTTAGAACCGTTCAAGACGAGAGGAAATTGATGGCGACGAAGTCTTTCAAGACAACATGTCCGCTGTCATGACGTCATGTCCATTCGAGAAACCTTGATCAATGATTCTTGAATGGAATTTGACGCAGAATTTGATCGTGTGAAACGGGCTTAAGTGGTTAAGGCATTTTTACTATGGTGAGGAAAAAGCACTCACCGTTTTATGAAGCCGCCTATGATGGAAAATCCAGTAATTTCGAAGTTATGTCCAGTAACCTCCAACTTCACGCATATTTCATTCACATACACACTCAAATAAATTGACACAAACAGTGAAGTTTTCAAATATTGTCAGCAGAATTTATTATTTTTCGTGAAACTTTCGAAAAGACCCTTCCAAACAAACCCCCGGCTCTCCATCACACTCCTTACAAAAGTACAATGATTCCGTTCTTCTCCTTTCATCAGCACACATCCTACACCTACGGCGTAAAAATCTCTGCTTGACATTTTTTGGAACCTTACAAGGCAGATTCACAATTTTTGCGGTTTTTTTAGGTGCTTGCAGAGGGAGATTTCTAGAACTAAGTAGAGATCTAATTACGTTTAACCTAAAATCATAAAGACTAATTTTTTAACAATATTTTTCATATAAAACAAATGAATTTGTCAACGTAATCTGAAAAATTTGAATCCCCACTTTCTTATACCATCTGAGGGTTTTTCTTTCGCAGGGGTAATAAGAGAGCAATTGGTCTTGCCTGTCGACCCCTGCCATGAATTCATTGTACTTCGCTACGGGTAAGGGTAATCTTTTTTTAAATCCTCTCCTATTTGTTACTTCCACCATTTCACATTGGAACTCACTCGAAATGAAAAGTACTTCTCTCTTGTCTTTCCATTTTGCAACACTAACACCATTTCCACTGTATCTAGAAACAACCTCGCCTTTTTCAGTTTTTTAGTCACTACGACAGGATTGTTTTTCCGGTTTCGTCGGAGGGTGTCTGTACAGTAGGTACGTTCTTTTAACAAGTTAAGCGCAAGTTTAACGTTGTTGTAGTGGTTGTCCATGAATATGCTGTGGCCAACTCCCAATTTACCCTCCATCAGCTTCATCACCACACTTAGGCAATGATCATTGCCAACGATCATTGCCAACTTCAGTAAGAGTTCCCTTTCCAGAATATACGATGCATTGAAGTACAAGGCCACTAGGTTCTGTCAACAAGTACAATTTTACGCCATATTTACGTCTCTTTCCCTTTATGTACTGCCGGAACAGTAATCTACCCCTCCACAAAACCATCGATTCATCCAAGGATAGTTCCCTATTTGGATAATAAATGGAATCCATTGTCTTGTTCAAATGGTTGATGAGAAGCCTTAATTTTTCAAGTCGATCCAGTGGCTCGGCTACGTTTCCATTCTCGGAGAAATGGAGTGAGCGAAGAATGGAAAGAAACCTATTTCTGCTCATGAGACGGGAAAAACAAGGGAGTTGAAATAGTTCGTCCGTTTTCCAATAATCCTGCAGTCTATGCATTCTTATTGTTCCTGTATGGAACAGCAGTCCAAGAAAAATCTTAAATTCAGCTTCTGTAATAGGTTTCCACTGCCCGCCCGTAAAAATTCTCTCACCGAATAGATTTGAAGATTTTAAAACCAATTCATAAAATTCCCCATTCGCCAACAAATTGAAATAGTCTATTGGTTCAGTGCCTAATTCACTCACTTTTAAACCTGCTTCACCAGAGAAACCAAATTGCAAATCCTCATTTGGATGCTCCGTCCATTCTTCCTCGATCTCTCCTGGTACTGGGCCTGATTTCTTCACCCTCCGAGAGGCCGCAGACTTTTTGGCCAATATGGGAACGATTTCCTCTGGTTCCTCCTCTTCATATGCAGTATCACCTTCTCCTAAATCGGTTTCGCTCAAGCTGGAATCCCCCTCATCAGTCGACGAAAATTCTTCTGAGGGATTATCCAGACAGAAGAACGTTCTACTTTCCTCTTGCGTGATTGAAGTCCTGAGGGCCCAGGTTGTGCTTCTGCCATTTCCTAAATTATTCCAAGAATTTCTATTATTTGTGGAAAATTATGTAAGCTCACTTACTAGTATTATAAATAAAATGAAATTATTTATTTAAAGTCCCCGGACACATGGGAATAGCCGGCAATGAGAGAGCAGACCTGGCAGCAAAGAAGGCTCTCCAGGACGCGAATATTGCATCTGCGTTGGTACCCCATGATGACTTGAAGGCTACGTTGTGAAGCGTAGCATTAAAACAGTGGAAAGAAACCTGGCGATCCCTGGTGGGAAATAAGTTACACGCCATTAAGCCGGTGACATCAGTGTGGCCCACATCTGTCGGGAGGACTCGCAGGGAAGAAGTCGCAATCTCACGGTTGAGGATAGGGCACTGTGCCCTCACCCACTCTTACCTCTTCACAGAAGAGAAGATTCCACCACATTGTGAGGATTGCGACTCTCCCATTACTGTGAGGCATTTCCTGACAGTGTGTGATAGATACCGTGCTGTGCGCGACCGGCTAAACATCAGGGGGGCCCTGGGACAAGTCCTAGGCGACGACCCTGATTGTGTCAGCTGGGTAGTTTTGTTTTTAAAAGAGACTGGGCTTTTAAAATATATGTGACGAACCAATATCTGGCGTTTTATTTTAATTTTGCCCATTTTAACTTGTTATGTTGTTTATACTTATTTATTTATTTATTATTTAAATAAAATTGTGGCGAAGTGATAACATTTTATTGAGGTGCAAATGACCTTCGTCGTCGAGGCACCCGCAAAACTTAACTCTACTCTAC
The DNA here is from genome assembly GCA_963573305.1 of Pyrrhosoma nymphula. NCBI lineage: Eukaryota > Metazoa > Arthropoda > Insecta > Odonata > Coenagrionidae > Pyrrhosoma > Pyrrhosoma nymphula. Next base: position 146,027,074 of record OY754333.1, read on the forward strand.
TATTTATTTAAATTTTCTTTGGTTATTTATTTTTACGTCATATTACAACCATGCATAAATAAAATTAAATGTATAGTGATAGAATATTTACAGTAACGTAGGCGTTAAAATGAATATAAAACTTACCTTCTGCCACTTTTAGCACTCTTGTAAAACTCTTCCAAATGAAAAATAAAAAAGATGTACTCCTGTAGAATGAGGAGCCTGCAAGGGAGGTAGCTGCGTTCACGAACTAGGAAACTCACTGAATCTATAACCAACCTTTGTGCACACTCGTTGCAATCAAACTGAAGAGCTGCTGTCCCTTGAAAGTTTAGAGAGACCCTGGATAACGGCATATTTATTACCGGGCGGCATGAGCGTCGACGGGGGTTGCTGCTAAATGTTAGTGGGATGGGTAAATGCTCTGAGTGTCGGATATACCAGGGAACTACACAAGGAAAAATAATCGGAAAAGGCTTAAACAATTTAGAGTCATCTCTAGAGTAAGAAAAAAATGGCACTAAAACTCGCATTTAATGTAATGATGTAAATGCTTGAAAATTAAATATGGCTAGCGTGTGAAAAATAGGTCCGTCACGATTTTTTGCTCGATACCTAATATTTTTTCGGCCATGGCCTTAGCCATGATAATACTTCTAAATCCTGTAACTAAAACGCGAAAACATTTATCTATAGTTTCAGAGAAATCATCTTCTAAAATATGCTTGAATGATTCTTTGGCTTCTTTCCATTTTTAAAGTTGTAAAATCTGTGATGCGTGAGGTTGCAGAGTAGGTCTAAATAAAAACAACTGCCCCTCGAAATAAAAAATAAATATTATAGTTCTTTAAAAAGTTACTAGTTTATTTTTGATATTCTAATTCGATATTGAACATCTATAAACAGTCAAATACATGCATAAATTCATGCCTTTTTCATTACTTCCGGAGTTTACTTTCAAAAACAGAAAAATTGTTATGAAAAATCGAAAAATTATCAAAAAAAGAAACCAAAGAAACGGAATGCTCGTCGAAGCTAAACCAAGGAGCCGGCAGCTTGGCCTAAAGATACACAGAAAGCCGGCTCGCAAGGGGACTCGTATATCCGAGCGGCACACGTGTCGACTACGCGTCGACGCCGGCCACCGGCGCTCGGTAGCCTCCGTCGACCCGTAGTCGACGGAGGCACTAAATGTGTTAAGAGAGAAATGGCATCTCAAGGAGTGACTGATTGTCGCCGACTAAAGACCAAGCGCAATGGTGAGTTTATTGACACAACATCTGTGACTCTTACCTTCGCTTGCGACACTCCCTGACAAAGTGTTCATCGGGTACGACTCTGTACCTGTGCGGCCTTTTATCCCGAACCCTATGAGCTGCTTTAAATGTCAGCGGTTTGGTCACATCGCCACCGGATGTGTCGGCATGGACACCTGTCCATCCTGCGGCAAGGGTAAACATGAGGAAGAATGCACCTCTTGACCGAAGTGTGTGAACTGTGACGGTGAACATCCTGTGTTTTCCCGCAAATGTCCGAAGCTCCAAGAAGAACGTAAGGTGATGGAGATAAAGACAATAGAGAAAATTCCTTATTTAGAAGCGCGCAAGAAGTACAGATCATTGGTTGCCCCAACCTTCTCACGATCTTTTGCTAGTTCTATATTTTGCAATATTTTCCTCAGGAAAAGGCTTTCCCAGGCACTTTATTTTGCGATAAATCATAAATTGTTTATTATTCTCTCTCACAACCATTGTTGTGTCTTTGAAATCTTACCTTAACGTAAAGGCGTGATTAATTCCATTCGTATTTTACGTTTATTCTGTGTTTAATATTGTCGTATAAATTATCGAATCATTCCTGCTACGCTGAACTACACGTAGTGCTGGCCGAAACTCCAAGATGTATAGCCAATCGGAGAGATTTGATAAATTTCATTGGAATACCCCGGCCAATGTTGGTCCGGGGGCTTACGATATCAACGGAGTGGAGATAGTTGGAGCGAATGGGCGTGAGTAGAAAATTATTATTGATAAAAGGTGAAGGAAGGTATTGGAGAGTTTGTCATCAATAAATTAGATCACATGTGTACCTTTTGCCAACATTTCGAAAATTTATATTTTCACCTTCAGGACTTGAGATGGAAAAATTAATTAATTTCATTTATCCAACTTTTCTGCCTCAAACCCTGAAGATGGAAAAATAAATTTGCGAAACGTTGGCAAGAGGTACACATGTGTTCTAATGTATTGATGACAAACTGTCCATAAACTTGCTTTTATGATTAAGTGTTCAATAACTAGCTCTCATCAAATTCATTGATAAAGTAATCATATCAGAATAATATTAACGGAGCCTGACTTGGTGAAAACGATGGATATCTATGTTGAAAGAACCAAATGTGTGGTAACCATTAAATTTTATTTTGCTGGGACGATGCGCATTTGACTCACGACTATACCACAGTGAGGTCAAACGCTCTTCGTGGCGATCAAATAGTTTTCAAAAATGGTTACATAGGTTTTGGTGTTTAGGAAATGATTGCCGTCCAGATCTCCACGCTAACTCCCTTCTATGATGAGTTGTACCAGATCGGTTTATGGAGAGATGTGCCGAAATTCTTAAATACCTTTGGCTTGATCTTGGGTTTGACTCCCGTTGACGTGTTGTGAGGACGTGATTTATTTTCATTTTTCAGAGACATATGACTCCCCCTTTATTAATTTATATTGAAATTTAATACAATAGTAAGGGTTTTTAATAATAAGTTTTACTCTTTTAGATGTCTTACATTTCTGTTCATTTCTTTCATTTCAGTTTTGGATAGATTTAAGTTGAGTTTCGGTCTCAGTACATTGCTCTTCAATTATTGATATTTCAATATTCATTTCATAAAAATTATTTACTATGTAATTTTTTAAATCATAAACTATTTTTCCATCTTTTCTCTCGCCGCTCTCTTACTCCCCTTCCTCTCTTGGTAATTGGCTTCTTGTTCTCTCTCGATTATTAACATTAACTTAATGAACGCAGGGGTTTTTGGGGGTTGCAGGCTCCAACGGGAAACATGGACAACTAGGTTTTACTCTCTGCCCTATGGTCCAGGTTGATTTTTTCCTGAAGCACTTTATACGCAAAATAAAAAGAGTTTATAAAGATAGTATAAGATCACTAATAACGTAAATGGTGGAGACTCGGCCAGACACAGCAAGAACAAAAAGACTCGGAGATTGGTGAGATGAAAGTACTGCGGAAAATCAGCAGTGAAACATTACTGGACCGAGAATGAAATGAAACTACAAGAAAAAATTGCAAAGTAGCACTTACACATTAACGAGTGGACCTTAAAAAAAGCACGAATCGAGTGAACACATAAATCGTATGGGCGAAGAATGAACGGTAAAAAAATAGCTCGTGATAAGTTACCGTTGGGAAAAGGAAGTATAGGTTGGTCAAAAAAAGATGATGTGATCACCTTAACGTTGAGCAAGAATGAAAGGTGAAGGGACGACGCTCCTACTCTTGACCTCATGACTCCCCGTTGTGGAGTTTTCTTTGAACGTTCTCAATCGTAACTATCCATTTGCCATCCATGAAGTTCCTTTTACGGTGTATTTAGTGGGATATATCTACTCATAAAATTCAATGAATTTGGTTCCATTAAAAATGAAGGGGGAAAGAATGCTGAAGGTCGTGATTGAGGGGAGGATGTTGGGTAAGCGGGGAAGGAGTAGAAAAAGAATAGGTTTTATGGAAAGGGACGAAGAGAGGCAGGGTGTGTGCTGAAATTAAGAAAGAGATAGCGTAGGTACATTCAGGCCTGCGCCTGTAAAAATCAGTAGTATTTTTTTCTCACTTCAATTTAAACCACCACGGAGACATAAGAAATAATGAGTGTTGCATTACAAGATCATATAGTAAATTTAACTGTGTGTAGTTTGCGTTTTCGCAATTATTGTCAAAACTACTCCACGGGATGCTATATTTAAAATAGTTTTTTAAAACTCAGTATTGAAATTATTTTCAGAGTAAGGTGTGAAACCAATAACTCAAGTTTAAGCTTCAAATGCGTAAATGTTGTTAACTATTGAGAAGTTCAGTCATAAAAATAAGTTTTGTGACATTAATATTAGTATATATACTTGATGCATACTAAATGAGCTCTAATTTTTCAATCAAATTTGAACTTGAATTAAAATTTGTAAAAAAAAACATTTATAACCAATGTTCCGTAAATTATGTCTCCCGACGACATACCTATTTATGTTAATTGTCCCCTGAGCCATTTTCAGGTGCATTAATTGTGGCCTTTATCGACATTTTCGAGTCTACAAACCTCATCTTTCATGACATTCGATAGTATCGGTGATTAACAAATGGACTTGGCTCGCTTATTTCGTGAACTTTCGCTTAGTAGCCCAATATTATATGGGTGTACCCAGATAAATCGCTTAGAAGTAGCTTGGATGAACTATACCAAACTATTCAATGGTGGTTTTAATTTTTTTCAAAGTTACAGATGCAAATTACGCTTAGAATGACACGCAAAATACTAGTCTCAAGTTCTGTCACGCCTAATAGTGTTCATAAAATTATATTTATTTTAATTCTGTTCATTTTTATTTTTTTAAGAAAAGAGAATTAAAACGAATATTAACTGACAAAACACAGAATTAAGTTTTAAAATAAATCAAAGCACATTCAATGTTGTAATTTTTTATCTTTAGCACTGGAACTGGACTTTATTTACTTGTTTTTGTAGACGATCGGGCACTTATCGCACCTTGTATGCGGGCAGGATCTGGGTGCTGATGCCCGCGAGAAATTAGGGATCCGAGGTAACTTGGAAAATGTTCCTCTTGACAGCCCATCTAGTGTCAGTACTTTAATGCAATTTTTACGGCAGACCAATCTGCTGATGAAACTCTAAATGTTTGAAATAAGATTACATTTCTATGTACAGCGGTAAACAGATAATACCATATAGCTTCATATCGCTTGTTTTATGAAACGTTTGAAAAATAGGATCGTGCGTGGTGCGACATGACCGTAGCTGTCGACGCACCCAATAAACTAAATCCTACCTACCTTATATACATTTTAATTATGTTAATTTTTATTTCTAAAGAAAAGAGACTAAACAAATTTTAACTGACAAAACCATTCATTACGTTTTAAAATAATTAAAAACACATTCAATGTTATGGATTTTTATTTGTTTTATCTTTAGCCCTGGAACTGGAGTTCATTTACCTCTGTTTTTGTAGACGATCGGGCACTTCTCGCACCTTGCAGGCGGGCAGGAGCTGGGTGCTGCTGCAAGTATTGGTGCTCAGTAAGGTTATACTTGTGTCAAACACCGAAACAAGTTCTAGTAATGCCGTTTCGCAGCTTAGTAGTCCGGCAAGTATCGGTTTAAGGCGAGTTTAATACATGATGTGGCACTTCATGACCTTCTAATGGACCTGAATCAGAACGGGAGTCTCGTGAGGCTACCGGACACCTTTCACAAATATAGAGCACAAAAAACAGGTGTTCCGGAAAAAAAGAACGCCTCTCTAGCTTTTCTAGTTATCGAACAGCACGAATTCTAGGAAACTCCAGTATTTCCAGGTTTATCCAGGATATTTTCGTTATCCCACCTAGGAGCGCTTTGGAATTTTTATATATTCATCTTAAAGGGTTCCTGAATACATCTCAAAAGCTTTGTTATTAATTATTTCCGGGTTTGGGTCAAATTTTGTTTATTTTTCCTGGGCTATTTGGGAGATGTAACCAAAGGTATTCAAGAATCTCTGCACCTCTCCAGATAAACCAGTCTGGTACAACTTATCATAGAAGGGAGTCAGCGTCAACAATCTTGTCTTCCTTTCACCAGCGCGTCGGGTTTGACGCAGAGATACAAGATGTGCCGTTCATATAAGCCAAGTACGCAGTTAAGTGCTGATAATTCATCTAGAGACCTGCAGTACTCGAAAGTACCGGTTTTTCCTGTTTTTACCAGAAACTACCAATAGCACCTGCGCAACACCAAGGGAGGAGAGTGGTGTTATAATAATAATAACATTTATTTGTCCAAACGATCATGTTACATTTTATATGTAAGAGATATAAGACACGTCGTATAATTGTAGATAGTCACAATACATTACACTAATACTCGGTATTACTCTGTATACACTCAAATTTAAGTTTAAAAATTATTTTAGAGGATAAAACATTTTGGAGTGAAAAAAACTATTAATACATTTTTCTGACAACTTCGATCATAATTTCGGATTTAAGCTCAGATGGTAGGCGGTTATAAATCATGAAGCCCATGGACATTGGTCCATGCATTAGCAATGAATGTCCTTACAACATTTTAATGGAGGTTATTGTGCCTTCTGGTATCGTGACCATGAATGCTGTCATTAGTTACATAATTTGATAAATTGTTCTTGGCAGACACATAGCGACATACATGTAAACACAGGGGATCGGTAGTAAACCAAGCTCCTTAAGCAAAGGAAGACAGGGTGTATCAGCCGTAATATTGCATATTAGCCTTATCATACGCTTCTGAATCTTAAAGATAATGCTAGAATGGGGGGGGGGGGAACCCCAAAACATAATGCTAAATACCAAATGTGAGTAAAATTCACCGTAATAAATGGCTAACAGCACCTCAACACTTACTGATCGCCTTATGCTTCTAATAAGAAAGCATATAGAGCTTAGCTTACTTCGGAGTTAGCAGATGTGTTCATCCAAAGAAATGGTGTGGGTCAGCGTTATGCCGATAAATTGTGTGCTGGAGATTTGCGGGATACAACTGCCATCTACGTTCTCGGAAATTGAGGCAGGGGCTTTATTTTTGGTGGTGAAGTATACGAGACCAGACTTGTCGGTGTTCAGTTTTAGAAGTTTGAGGAGGAACCATTCGGACAGTATATTTGTCACACTGTCAGCCCTTTGAGATAAAATTTTAACTGAAGGGGCAGACACAATAATATTGGTGTCGTCTGCATATAATACAGGCTCAACACTAGGCACAGATTTCAGGATAGCAAGTACGTTATTTGTGTATATTAAAAACAAAATACGGCCTAAAATGGGACCCTGGGGTACACCAGTGGTGACTGCATTTCCAGGAGAGACGAATTCTTAGGGGAAACGAATTTACAGGTGTTGTGGGTGCCAACGTCTTGTTTGGCGAAGACTGGGCAAATTTGCTTCCCGAAAGAAAACAGGTGATAGCCCTCTGGAATTAGCCCTTTTCTCAGAAACCGTAGGCATTACCTGCAACAAATTAATATGACGGGTCTTTTGACTCCCCTGAAACCTCTGTGATGAGTGCGGACGAAATACGTGGGCAAACGAAAAAGTTTATTTTTAAAATAAAAGATCGCGTCCTGACTTTGAAGTTTTGTTCAAGTACGAACGACTGATAAAAGGTGCACAAACGAAGGGCACAGATTTCATCCTGTCGTTTGGTATTGGTACAGGCCCGGTGTTCCCCTGCTTTTTAATGAGTGTCCAAACGCCGCTATTACGCTTACCTACTTTTAATTGTCCTTGATAAATTATTCTAAGGGATATTATTTACTCCTCTCTCTATGATTGCCTTACTGGGTGAGTTTGACTTGAAAATAGTGGTGCGTGTTGAGGTCCGTGGTTTTTAGCGTAACAAAAATTACTAATTGCGAACTCTTTGTTAATCGTTTTATTACACGTGACTTCTTAGTCTTACAACCAGATAAAAACTGACAACTGCTTCATGTTTAATTTATATTCCTTCCTATATCCAAAACAAATTGATAAACCCACAGCGCTAGCTCAGCTGCCAACTAAGGGAGTTTTATTTTTTATTACCAACTTTAAGCAATGTTCTAACAGTGCGCTCGTAGAATTAGGTGAAATGAATTCCGTAAGTAGGTATATGGCATATTTGAAAAATGTGGCCTCAATTATAGTCTTAAGGCACCTGGGCCATTATGGCAAAACTTGACGTTTTGAAGTAGCAATAATGTTGTCAACTAAAACGGAGTCTTTTTGAAATTAATTTTCAGATAGCTATGCACCTTTCCTATCGCTGAAACCTCGTGATCTTTCATTGAATTATAAAGATGCCGCGTGCCTTCCAGCTCCTAACAAGTACTACCCACAGAGGAATGCGAGGATAAAGGTAGGTTTTCAGGATTTTTGTTTGCCAATTTTTAATCTCTCTATTGGCATTTGTGCTCTATGACACTGTTAGTGCCAAGTGGCCTAGTGAAATGAAGCAATTTACGGATAGTAACTAAAAGGGGACTGTCGTAATTCCTTTGACGATGATTTAATTTGATGCACCCATTTTGCCTTTTGGACGTTGGTTACACGTGTTTAAATAATATTCTCATCGTCTCGTTTATAGTCAGAAAGCGCTAGAATATAGGAGGATCGATTTCACCCTCCTCCTCCTTCATCAAGAGTACTTTTAATAATAACTTCCATGTCAACCTCATGGTCAACGGTCAACAAATGAGAATCAATGCTCACATATTCAGCACTTTAACCAGCATCATTAACAAGATGTCTAATTGCAAGCCATCTGTAACTTCTTCCCCCTCTGGTGATAATTCATTGTTACAGAACCCCAATTTAACAAAACAATTACTCGCGGTTGAACTTTTTATTTATTTATTGTTGTTTTTGATCGCTCGATCAATCCAAAATAATGCGTCAATAACAGTAATCGACTTTAGATATCATGCTTTTTAAAATGAACTGCCTGTAGAGGACTTTGAAATGTTTGATGATGCCTTGGTCCATAGATTGTAATACACTTGTAGTGGTTGGAGGGAAAAAAATTAATTTGATATTTTTCAATTTTAAATCGGGATGGCAAGGAGCATTATCAAGAAATAGCAAAATCTTTCTTTTTTCCTTTCCCATTTTTTTATCGAGTTTTTGCGGCCACTCTGTCATTATCTCCGTAGTCATCCAAGCCTTCTTATTTGATTTCCACGTAATGGGCAGTTTATCATTACTCACTCCTTTGAAGCACCTTGGATTTTCAGCTTTTCCTATCACCAGCGGTCTCAGAAAATCGCCTTCCATATTTGCGCCAAGTAAGACCGTCAGCCTCTCCTTAGAAGCCTTCCCTTTTCTGATTTTAGGGCCAGGGTTTTGTTAGGTAAGGCCAGCCGTGTCCGTATCAACGTTAATTTCGATGCTACAAATTCGGCGACTCCGCGCCCCTTTTCCAGCGACGGCAAAGAGGTTAACTAAACTCGCGGCATATTTAAATAGGTGGCTTATTTTCTCCCGTGGCCTCCTATTGTAACGTCTTGATACTAAGTCAACGTTTACTAATCCTCACATCGAGAAGGAGCATGCAGCCTCGTACCTCTTCACCATTGTTCTCCGTGCTGGTTCCCCCATCTCTACCCCCGCAACTTCCTTCCCTGACCTGGGAAGGAAAACCGGTCGAAGCTGAAATAGAATATTGTGGAATAGAACAAAGTGTTTTTTTTGCAACGAGTAACTTCCGCAAAGTAAACTTAGCAACCATTGATTTTATTAAAATCTCAAGTTAATATCAATAAATTACCATAGTGCTAAGAATAAACAAATAAAATAATAAACAAAACTCAAACGAAGGTTGGGCTAAACATGCTGCAAAATTTTAACCTTCCTAGCCATTGCACTTGTATGACTTGCAGCAGCTGTCGCCCGGTTCCTTTTTCTGCACCACCGGGGTAACATTATTGCACACAAACACTCAGCAATTGACTGCTTTAGCTGCAGAGGGTGGACATTGCAGTTTTTCACCAGCCAGTTGAAATTTTCATTCCCCAAAATTGCATTTTTTAATAGGGGACATATGTTTTCTGAGCATGCCAAGTGGGGAAGGACATTCTCCACAAGAGTTGCAGCCCTTCCAACAGCATTCATCAACTCCAAAGTAGGGTATGTGAGACACAATTTGTCCGATTTCTCCCTAAAAGAAATACCACTGTGGAGGTATTTGTTGCGTGAGGTAGTGAGTAAACACTTCCTACACTGCAAACACTTAAGTTTTTCAACACACTTTTTAGCTATATACCCGCTCACGTATGCCACAGAGAAACTGTCAGTCAGGATGTCAACATCTTTATATATAATTTCCTTAACGGAAGGGCACCTTGAGGATCTGTCACAAAACAATTTTTCCTTACCTCCAGAAAGGAACTTCCCTAGATCATTTAGCAAATTACCTGGGTTAGCTTCTGATTCACAATTTTGCCCCTGTAAATCTTTTAAAGCTAGTCCATTAATGATGCAGCCCTTCAAAGCTTTTATAACTGGTGAGTCGTCGCGTTGCTGTTTGACATACACTACTGGCGTACAGAGCCAAACAAATTCTCGAGGGCATCCTGATTAAGAGCCCTCAGCTCGAGGTTCAGGAAGCCCATCTTATTCAATTCTGCCCAAAGAAGTGGCATTGCCGTCAGGGTAGTGATCCATCCATCTTGTCAAACTGGTCGGAACACTACACAGTCAGCAGAGGCATCTGCATTGGTAGGAAGGGTGGCAGACATCTTCCTGTTGAACTTCCAGCCATCAATTTCCTTCACAGACAACCTCCAGAAGTCCAAGTGCAAGTCCTCTCTCTCCAAACGCAGCTGGCACTTCAAACCTTTAGCTCCTGAGGGCTCCACTGCACTACCACTGACACTGTCAAATAATTTGTCGGCAAAACCAACTAACTGTGCAGTGTACAAAGCATCAGAAGTGAGTGCACCTAGAAGGAAATCATATATTAGTCATGCAGCTTAAGTACTTGAACATTGCAAACAGTTTTCAAAGAGACAAGGTGACAGCTTGAATAAAAGTTGTAGTTTCAGGCTTAATTTTATGGAATAACATCATAAATGAAAATGACTGGCAATTTTCCACAAGAATATATTTAAAAAACGACCGGTTTCAGTGTACAACACCGTCATCAGGTGAAATCATATCTTTTACATCCGTATATATACCAAATTGCATGAGGGGAGGAAAGGGATGAGAGGGGGTGGGGTTGGGAAGAATAAGGATTGGGAGTTGAGAGGAGGGTGAGAGGTGGGGGGGGGAGGTTGTTAAAGGGTAAAACCCGCATGGTAGTGATCTGGGGAAGTCACAGGTCGTTAAGCGACACAGGACATCCGCCCAAGAGTCCTGTTGATGTCCGCTGTGCTCCTAAAATTGGAAGGGTGGAACCTCGCAAGCTGGCGGTCTGGGTGAGGCCCCGGTCATTATGAATCCTCAGAAGTCCACGTGAAGTCCAGAGTGGAGGGGGTGGGAGGACCGGGCGTTGGCATCCATCGGAGTGACGGATGACGACTCTGCATGAACTTCCCTTCCTCTTGTCCACCCCCTCATCAACCATTGTGTAAGACCCATCCTATTAGCCTACTACAGTGTTGCTACGTGACAGACTTTACCGCTCGACCCTTTCCTGTCTCAACGAGTACCTGGGGTCGTCATCTTCGGACCGAACACTCTCCCTTTCCCTTCCCCCTCCCCCCTATCACCTCCAAGCCCATGCCCTCTGGATACCTTTGGCAATTACAACTGGAACCCCAAGGAGCTAATCCTCCTTAACCCGAAGTCTCCGTCACTCCGATGGATGCCAACGCCCGGTCCTCCCACCCCCTCCACTCTGGACTTCACGTGGACTTCTGAGGATTCATAATGACCGGGGCCTCACCCAGACCGCCAGCTTGCGAGGTTCCACCCTTCCAATTTTAGGAGCACAGCGGACATCAACAGGACTCTTGGGTGGATGTCCTGTGTCGCTTAACGACCTGTGACTTCCCCAGATCACTACCATGCGGGTTTTACCCTTTAACAACCTCCCCCCCCCCCCACCTCTCACCCTCCTCTCAACCTCCTCTCAACTCCCAATCCTTATTCTTCCCAACCCCACCCCCTCTCATCCCTTTCCTCCCCTCATGCAATTTGGTATATATACGGATGTAAAAGATATGATTTCACCTGATGATGGTGTTGTACACTGAAACCGGTCGTTTTTTTAATATATTCTTGTGGAAAATTGCCAGTCATTTTCATTTATATTTGTGACAGCTTGACAAGAATTACCATTTTGGACAAGACAGCTGATGGTGGCAGCAACAGAATGGCTAAGGGCTTGTGCAGCAATTGACACCCTCATGGTCAGATATCCATTTGGATTTAAATGATCCTTAGTCAGCTTATCTAAATTATTGAAAAGAGGCTGTATCATGTCGATACGATGGGCCTCTTGAATGTAGTGCCATCTTGCGCACCCTGTAATTTCTTTTCCTCCAACATTTATTGACAACTTCACGTTGTGCTTTAGGAGCATATTCCTTAGGCACTTAAGGAAATGAGGAGGATCAAAAAGGGTGAAAATTTTCTTTGTGCCATGCATGAAGTATGGTTCACTTGGGTATGCATGCATTAATTTAAATGCCCTCACGTTGTTTGTTCCCACGTCTGTCACAGTCGCCCGTACATTAAGTTACAATCTGTGCATGCAGCCAGTACTCCTTCTATCACCATTACCATTTTCTCCGCATCCATGCCACCATGTGAGAAGAAAAAGGCCACAGGCTGTTTCCGTGGTCTCCTCAAGCCCTATAGCATGAAAACCGCTGCATGATTGGCCACTTTCTGTGATCGTCCCAGGCTGCCCAAGTCTTCCAATCCAATACCTGTCGGATTTAGCATCATACTGTTGGTGCTCTCTGATTGACATCTCATCAATTATAAGAAGGCATGAGCGATCTATGTCTGTCAATGCACCCACACTCAGTGCAAAAGCACTAAAAACCCTTTGGTCTATGCCAGGTAGAAATGGCACCATATTCACCATCTTGATGAGTGTCTTCTTATTTGGCAAGGCAAAAATCGCTCTTAACAATGCATAGCATTTAGGAGACCTTTTGAACAATGCCAGAAGCTTGTTTTCCTTCGTCCAGCGTCTCCCCTTAGGCTTTCGAGATGAACAACGCATATGTGAAGCCACAAACTGAGCTGAAGTGTATGACATTGATTCACTCCGCACATTTCAGAGGCTCACTGGTAATTGACGTCAGTTGCTCTAAAGACAATTTAGCATTTTTGTACTTCACTCTAAGTTCCTTTGGGGAGCGCTCCCTTTTCTCGCATATTCCTACCAAAAACGTTTCCCTTGGAGTCATGTGGTTGTAACGAGTATAATTCAATTGATTCAGAAGCGACTTTTCCTTCTTCTTCAATGAAGAGCCTGCTATTGGCCTGCTGGTAGAAACTGTCTCTCCCTGTGACAGCACTGACTCCACTGCCGGCAGCACTGCTCCCTCCTCACAATGAGGCCCCATGTTAAGACTCCCTTCAGTTACCACAGTTGGTGGGTAAGTCAGTTTCACTGCACATGATGACTTAGCAGGTGTAGAAGTTACCATGCCCGACTCATGGAGCTCAGATGGTACCACAAAAGAATCAGTCGGAGATGATGAATCAGCCAAATCAACATCATTGGATGCTGCCGCACAATGAGGAGATGCAGGAAGACCATCACTTTCTAGCTGCATTCTTGTGATGCTTGGTGTTGCACCATGAACAATGGTGGTCCTTGTTTCATTTCTGAATTGGTTGCGCTTGAATTGACGCCCACAGAGGTAAAGTTCTTTAACTTTCTCCCCAATCTCAAAGGGGACTCCAGCAATATCACCCCATTGTTTAAACCTATAAAACAACAGGAAAAAATTTAATGCTGCTTAAGAGCAATTTATATCACTACACGACTAAACCCTTGCTCAACATAAACACAGCGCACATCATGATAATGACATTGATAATGATTTATTCACGGTCAATTTGCCCATCACATTAACAGACAAAATTGTAAACATTAGAGTTAAATTTCACTCAAGTCCAGCAGGTAACTACAATGAATCAGGTTTACTAATAATTGAACAAGAAAAATTAGACCAGCTTGATTTCGGCATAACTAATGAGGGAATAGTGAACAAAGACATTAAATGGGTAGAGTCAATTCATATGCTTAACGTTGGTTTTATAAGACATTGGCAGAGATCAGGCATAAAAAATTTGTGCTTAACTTTTTCTATGGTTTCCCGATGGACTTCATAAAAAGTTAACCATACAACTGAACCATATTCTGAAATAGGTTGAAATAAATTTAAGTGCTGATTCTGACATGCCATATCTGACTGACTGACAAATCTGACATGCTATAACACTAAGCCCTTCTGGTCACACGTCATAAAAAGAAAGGTTGAAAAAATTGGAGAATGAGGTAGCAGATATTTATCAGTCTATATCCTGTTAGTTTCCTAGATATTTACTAGTCTATAGATGTGATACTCTTGACAGACTCTCAAAGTTTGATTTTGATGACATTATTTCGATTACTATATCTGTAAATGATATAATGAAAAAACTTAAATCCCTTGATCAACCTAAAGGTATGGGACAAGATAAAATCACACCTATTTTGCTGAAAACTGTTATTAATCATTTGCCTACCCTTTGTATATTACTGTTAATTAATGAATCACTTAAAAGCGGTGTGAACCCAGAATCATTGAAATCAAGCTACGCGGTCCCTGTTTTACCTAATTTTTTTATGAACTATCGTGAAACAATTTTTATTGTTATTTTTTGTGAAAGGGATAAATGTCCCGTTAATATATTACTATATATTATATATAAATATACATTATTTTTGACCTTAAGACGTAAATCCCCCATATACTTCCACAAATAAAAATAGAAAGTTACCAACTCTTACCTGATAGCTTACGAGGAAAGCGGAACAATGTATGCTGGCTGGATGCTGGACAGCCCGCATTGCACTTCATGTATTTCATGTAATTCGCCATGTTTACGAACAACAGAGGGAAAACACCCCTGAGGGTAGGGGGATGTAGAATACTCCCGCAGTATCCCTGCTTGTCGTAAGAGGCGACTAAAAGGGCGGGGAAGGAAACCCCAGAAAAAACCCCAGAGTCAGCAAGGGTTGAGTCCGGACAGTCTTGTGGGTCAACTGTCTGTGTGCGGCCATACCACCTGGCCTGCGATCCACCCGCATGTTTGCCGTGTGCGGAGACCCGTAAGGGGGAGAAGGGGATCCTGGTGGGTGAGTTCTCCGGCACCCAGCCGGGTGTCGGATACCCGGTATGGGCCGGGATTCAATACCCCACTTCGGCCCTGGATCCCCTGTAAACGGGCGGTCAAGATCTAGCCAGTCTTGATCAATCGGCTTATCGACACGTTTCGATGGCGAGTGCTGGAGTGATGGGGGTCTGTGTAGGGCGGCCGAAGGTATATGGGTTTGGAGGGCCCATTCACTGGAGGTCCAACCCGAAACAGGCCCCCTAAACGATAGTGCTATATCCCTTGGGTAGCCCGGGCGACCACACCGGTTGGCGGTGTGGCGTCCCAAATTTGTGGCTCCGTGGTGGGTGGGGAGCCCAGGGGACGAATTTCAACTCTAAATGGAGCAAGACGACCTTCCTCCACCCAAAACATCCCGCCCGGAAACGGGCGGGGGAGAAAATGTTAAGAACGCCTGTAGGCGGTACCTAATTATGAGAAGTACAAAGGAAGGTGAGACCCTTACAAAGGTGTCTCCCTTCCTCATTCGTAGAGTCATTTTGTCCGCCGTAACTGGTGACATAATATCTGTAAAGAAGCTGCGAGACGGTACATTACTGATAGAAACGGCCAACGACAAGCAGAGTGCAAAATTGTTAAATATGAAAAAACTCCATGACCACCCGGTTAAGGTCGAGGTGCACCGTACCTTGAACACCAGTCGGGGAGTGATTAGCAGCTATGACCTGCTGTACGTCGACGACGACGAAATTAAGAGAGAAATGGCCTCTCAGGGTGTTGTTGACTGTCGTCGTCTGAAAATTAAGCGGAACGGTGAGCTCATCAACAGCACGTCTGTGATACTAACCTTCTCGCGTGACACACTCCCCGACAAGGTTTTTGTAGGATATGAGTCTGTTCCCGTTCGTCCATTCATTCCCAGCCCTATGCGATGCTTTCAGTGCCAGTACTTCGGCCACATCGCTATTAGATGTGAGGGCAAGGCCACCTGCCCGCGCTGTGGCAAGGATAAGCACGAGGGTAATGAGTGCACCTCCGATCCGCTTTGTGTCAATTGCGAGGGTGCACATCCAGTGTACTCGCGTGATTGCCCAAAGATGAAGGAGGAAAAGAAGATCATGGAGATTAAAACTATCGACAAGGTGTCATATTTCGAGGCCAGGAAAAAGTATCGAACACTAACTGCCCCAACCTTCTCTCGTTCTTTTGCTGCCGTTGCTACCACTCAGAGTAGCACAATCTCTGACGAAATCCTGAAAGTAGACAAAGCTGACAGTAAAAGCCCAGACAAAGAAGAGCCAGCCAAGCCGGATAAGGCCACAAAGCCGGCAAACTCTATATCCACCAGCGCGGGTTCTTCTGTGAAGAGCCCGCCAAAACCACTGGTTCCAAGCCCCCGAGGCGTGATAAAACGCCATCCCCCGGTCCGTCCGGGGTACGCGCACCATCTCCAGTGGAGGCTATGGAGGAGGATGAGAATATCTCTGAGACGGATATCCTCCTCGCCAGACAAAAGGGGAAGAAGCACCGTTTTCGGCGCTGATCCCCCCGAAGGAAATACGAACTTCAGGTTTTAAACTTGAAATTTTATATTTTTTATGAATTTTATACTACAGTGGAACTGTAATGGTTTTTATCGTCATAAGGAGGAGCTGAATATTTTAATTCGCGATTTTAATCCGCCCTGCATTTGTCTTCAAGAGACGCATTTTAAAACGACGGACAAGGGTATTTTAAAACATTTTAACGTTTTTAGATTTGACGACACCAGTGGCCTCCGGGCCCAAGGTGGAGTGGCAGTTGCCATCCGAGAGGCCCTTTACACCTCTCGGGTGCAACTGAACACGCCGTTTCAAGCGGTAGCTGTGACCGTGCACGCCCCGGAACCCATAACGTTGTGCAACGTTTATCTTCCAGAGGGAGCACCAGTCACTGAACGCAACCTAGAGAATCTTGTCCGTCAGCTACCAAAACCTTTTATTCTTTTAGGCGATTTCAATGCCCATGATCGTATGTGGGGAAGCTCCAGGGGACAGCGCAACAGGAGAGGGCGGATTTTATCAAATTTTATCGGCAATTTTAATCTGTTTTTGCTAAATACCGAGGAAAAAACTCGTTTTAACAGTTTTAATGGAGAATTCTCATCCATTGACCTTTGTTTGTGTAATAGCAGTTTAGTGACGAAATGTCGAACGTCGGTACATACAGACCTATGTGGAAGCGATCACTTTCCCATCCTCATTCGCAAGGAGAGCAGTTTTAATAACACTTTCACCACCCCAAGAAACTGGATCACCCGGAAAGCGGATTGGCCGAATTTTAGAAAACATTTTAATTTTAAACACGATGCCACTATTGACGCAGCACGGAACATCGAAGTGTTGACAGCATCAATAGTTGAGGCTGCAAGTTGCAGCATACCGCGGTCTTCGGGACACGCTCGTCGGCCACCCGTGCCGTGGTGGACCGAGGAGTGCGCCAATGCAATTAGATTGCGCAAGCGAGCATTGCGCATTTTTAGCAAATATACAACGGCAACAAATCTGGCCTCTTTCCGACGTTTGAGGGCAAAAGCTCGGCAAGTCGTGAAGGAAGCAAAGAAGGCTTCCTGGATGGAATTTGTGTCCGGCGTAAATAACAGAACCCCACATGCACAGGTCTGGAAGAAGGTGCGTAGCATCTGCGGCTCTCGTCAGGAACACGGTGCTTCGATATTGAAGGTCGATGACGGGATGGTGACCTCCCAGCCGGAAATATGTGAAGTGTTTGGTCGTATACTCGCGAAGACCTGCGGTAACGCCAACTATGATGCAGCGTTCAGAGCGATTAAAGATCGATCCGAGGCTGCCGCTCTGAATTTTAACTTTAATGGTACGCGTCCTATTGCTGCCTACAACGAATGCTTCACTATGTGGGAGCTGACCTCCGCAATTGCGGACTCCCGGGACTCCTCCCCAGGAATGGATGGCGTCCACAATGCGTTCATCCGGAATCTTCCCGGGGCCGCATTGTCGGAAGTCCTCCACACCCTCAACCAACTCTGGGTGGAGGGTACTGTCCCACAATCCTGGCGGGAGTCTGCAATTGTCCCTATTCTAAAGCCAGGTAAGGAAAGGATTAATCTAAACAACTATAGACCCATCTCTCTTACCAGCTGCCTGTGCAAGGTCATCAATGACAAAGCATCCATGTTACGATATTGTTTTTAACCCTAGATTTTTAGACAATTTTAATGGACGGAGAAGGGCCACTCGCCCTTTAAGCGTACGTTTTAACAATTTTATCGAAGAGAATAATTTCTCTCTTCCGGAAGTATACCCGGTAGGTTATTCCAACCAAGCTCCATGGAATATACCACGGCCAGATATTTACCTTGAACTGAGCAAGTTACAAAAATCCTCCACCATCGATTCAGAATACCAGGTTATGTTCAAGGAAATGCTGAATTCCCACCCGGATACCATCCCTATATATACGGATGGATCCAAGTCCAATTCAGCCTGTGCGTGCGAAGTATACTCCCCTAACCACGGAGTCGTGAAAGCGAAGCTCAGCCCGCTGTGTAGTGTTTACACAGCGGAACTGTTCGCTATAAAGATGGCTATCCACGGCATACATGGCTGTAATAAGTCTTTTATAATCTGCACAGACTCTTTAAGCGCATTGAAAGCAGTTTCTGACTTTTCCCCACTCAGTCCTATTGTTCAGGATATACATAATGCCCTTCTTTCTCTTAATAAAAAGGGAATAAGAGTAAGCTTTTCATGGGTTCCTGGGCATGTGGGAATAGACGGAAACGAGAAAGCTGACTCAGCGGCGAAGGAAGCCCTGAACGACCTCGAAGCCTTTTCTTTCCTGGTACCGGCAGAGGACCTTAAGTGTACCCTAAAAAATATATGTGCACAGAGTTGGAAGGACTCGTGGAGGAGCCAAATGAATAACAAATTGCGCTGCCTGAAAGCAGATACGCAGGCGTGGGCCTCTTCCGTCAGGAGCTGTCGCAGGGAGGAAGTTGTCATCACGCGACTGAGAATAGGGCACTGTGCCCTGACCCACTCATACCTCTTCACCGAAGAGAAGGTCCCACCTCGCTGTGTTGAATGCGACTGCCCACTGAGTGTAAGACACATATTGACGGCTTGTGAAAGGTACCAAACTCTCCGAGAAAGATATCACATTAGTGGTGGGCTAGAACAAGTTCTCGGCAATAACACTATTGCCCTCGGTCGCGTAGTCGAATTTTTAAAATGTATTGACATATTTAAGGCACTGTAAAATCTAATGTTTTAATGGGAAACACGCTTTATTTTATTCCTTCTCTGGTATCAAAAAATTTAATTCTTAGATAATAAATATTGAATTCCACTTCCTATACATTTTTAGTGACACTGATTAAATCGTAGTGCGCATGCGCCTCTTCCGCCACTAGCAGCCATTTTTTAGCAATAAATTAGGTTGCGAGCGGTGCAAAATGACCTTAGCTGTCGACGCACTTGATAAACCTACAACTACTACTACTACGGAGGGAAAACAAGTACGTTGTCCTTGTATTCAAATCCAATCACAGTCCAAAATCAAAGTCAAAACGGTGTAAGGTCAAAACCAGGAGAATAATCCAGAACAGTGCAGGGGTCAAAACCAGGAGAGTAGTCCAAATCAAAATGATGCAGGGGTCGGTGTAAATAAAGCAAAAGGCGCAAACCAGTCAAACTCCGCACAGCACACGTGCAATCACGGTTGTAGGATCAACTGAATAATTCTCGCGTCGAAAAATTTTCAAGCATCGAAAAATGGCTGCTAGTGGCGGAAGAGGCGCATGCGCACTACGATTTAATCAGTGTCGCTCCTTTTCCAGCGACGGCAGCCTCGTAAGAAAACCTTGCGTCGCCCCCCTATGCCAGTTACAGCCGGATGGGTAAGGCTCTAAAAAACAATCCTGTTTCATCTGCATTGTAGACGTCCCTAGGTTCGAAGTTTTCTAGCAGCAGAGGTAACCTTTCAATCCACTCCGTAGCACCTTCTTGGCACACCTCTGCAGCCTCCCCGTACACAGCTTTAGGCACGATATTATGTCTTAAACGGAATTTTTCCAGCCACCCATTTGTGGCCTTCAAGTTCTCTATACCCAGTGCCACTGTAACTTCAAGCGCTCTTTCTTGCATTAAAGTGGTCACCGGAGACTGGCAAATTATATTTGCTCTCACTTTCGTGAACCACTCGAAGAGAACAGCGTCCAATTTGTTTCCCGAAGGAATCACTTTTTTAACGTTTTCATTATGATTTTCCGTCCACAACTTCATGATCATGGTCTCCTTCTGCTTCAGAATATCAGCGATTTGAGTCTTACTCACGCCAAAATGAACTGCTAATTTACGAACACCACTCTTTTCTTGTTCCGCATGTCCAACACCTGCACTTTCTCTCGCGAGGAAATACTTTTACCCTACGGCATCACATAATCTTGGAAGAGAATTGGAGAGGAGAGGGAATTCTGACAAAGAGGAGGTATGGGATGCATAAAAAATGCCACAGTTTCAACACTTAATCGCCTGTATGTAGGGCAATGCATTTTTCTTTACGATGACATTCGCATGGTGAACTTACATCTTAAAAGGCAAATTTTTCGCCCCTAGGTGTTTCTAAATTGGAAAAAGCGTGAAAATCTATCCGCTCTATTCCGCAGTCTAAGCCTATCCTTGAAATGACTGGCATTGACTATATTAAGTTATTTATTTCCTCTGTTTAACTATTTCCTTAATAAAATGGTTTTTTTGACAGGGTGGTACATCAATGCAGAACAAGGCTCCAAGGTTTAGTTATAAAGAGAATGATTGGGAGCCGTACGAATATCCACCATGTTCAGGAGATGATAATGGAGATACCACAGCATCCTCCCCACGTTCTCGTAGAGTAAGTGAAATAAGCTGATATTATATGATACTTCGTTGAAACAGAATCTGGTTCAGCAGCTAATGACCCATGCTTTTCTAATTTGAAAAGAAAAAACTTGGTTCAGTTCCAAATAAACTTTTTTTTACTTTTCAATCGTGAAGGAGTTCCATGAAGTTACGGCTCAAACCATTAACTTCATGCTTTTCTTAGTTCAGCATCCTTAGGAAACCTGCACAAGAAAATATAGGATGAATAATAAATTGTGGTACTAAATCCAGGTTATCAAGCAACAGCAATATCTGAAAATTTCAATTGCCAATTTGTAATCCAGATGAAGGAAGTTAGAAGAAATGTTGTATTGTAATGTAAATTATGTATTATTACTAGACTTAATTTAAACGTTTCAACCAATATTTCACTGCCTTCTCGAAATGAAATACACTTTCCAACACTGAATGAGGACCCAAAGGCAGCACCCCCTCTACTAATACGTCTGCTATTCATCAGATATAATTAAAATATCTTATATGTTTTGCTACCTATATTCTTCATGTCACTATTAGCTTGGCTCAGGAAGTCAACCGAATATTTAAAGTTATAATCTATTATTCAAACAAAAACAGAGGTCAAACTAGAAATGATAATATAGTAATTATAATGTTCTCCAAGTAATACTTCAATCTTTTATTAGCTTTTTCTACTGGGAATGAGAGCATTAGATGAGAGAATTGGCAGAAGCATATCATATCACTGAAAACGTTTCAATAAATACAATGTATCTTTACTTCCATCCAACTCCCTCTCCTGGGGTCCCCTAATACACTCCCTTTATTGATTCATGCAAATGAGAGAAGTAATAAACAGTTTCATCGGTTTGACGCTCCAAGAGCATGGTATAACTGGCTTTACATCAGTAAACTTCTCTGTGAATATGTAAAAAAATCGTTCTCTTTGAAGTTTCATTTCGGAATAAAAGCAGCTTTGAGGTTGTAATTTATACATCTATTTCCTGGCCCTGATGTTCCTTAAGAGGACCAAAAATGGACTATTTAGTTTCACCAGACAGACTTCACAGAGAGTGCCTACAGGAATAGCTGACAATTTGCCGTTCATTGCTAAAGTTGCTACTTATGTGACTGTAATGAGCTAAAGTGGCCAAATCGTTTTTAAAATGATTTAGAAAATGAAGATATAAAAAAATTATCAGATTTTATTTTTCTATAGAGCCATTAAGATACTTTATGGAAGAGGAGTTACATGTCACTTTAGGAATACAAGAGGGTTGATCACTAGCAATAGAGGAATGAACTATGCCGGCATGAGATTAAGCAACCGAAGGAGAGGGTTTCATGACCTATAACCTATCCTGTGGTAATTCTGAATAGAAACATAAGTGGAGTTGGTGAGTTTGATTCACGAAAGGGGAGAAAGCGTATGATGAAAGTATAAATTTATTTTTTATACAAGCCAACGTAATATTCTCTTTCAGAGTTACTTTTAAATGTAATCAAATACATGACATTTGGGAAAAAGCAGCCCGAATCAATTAAATTGAAAGAGATAGGCAGGACTAGGGATGAGTATATATTTGATCAATAATTCCTGATTAAAATGAGAAGTATTAGTCATTTTAATCATTAATACGGTGAAGCAGACAATTTGCACTGATTTTATCATTATGTATTTATTAAAGTAAACAACTGAGAAGCCACATTTTTGCTAAAATGGATTCGGATAACGCATACTCACCACTTTTGTCTTTATAAAATATTTCCTTCAACTTAGTCAGATAGAGCGAAGTACGAAAATTCCAGGGCGTGATAGGACTTGATTGGGACTCGAACCCGGATCCCTCAATATAATTACGAGTGCTTTAGTCAGTTAAGCTTCGGTATAATGATTTTTCCGCAGTGGAATTTGCGCGCTTATGTCAACTTGCGGGTGACCCCGTAATAGTATTACCATACCTATTAAGTCCCAATGTCCTCAAATTTGTTATTCCGCTCCTGTACTCAACGAATTGATAAAATGGGAAAACCGTGTTTTTCTAAAATCTATTTCTTTTTCACTAACAAAAGTAGTTTTTGTTTCTGCCTATTTTAAAATTTAAAATATTAATTGATGAACCCAACTCATATGAATTGTACATTTGGGTTTACTGTAGGTACACAGAGAATTTTAACGATATTTTCCAAGTGTTTCAAAATCACGAAAGTGGAAGCCTAAAACGGATTTGATTGACCGCAGTTGGACCAGAAAAATTGTTGGAACATATCATTGCCATACCCACAAACTGGGATATCAAATTTGCTCGAGGCCATCCGAAATTAGTGAAATCTTCATCTAAATTACGGCGATTCGAGAGAAAAAAATAACATACAAAGGTCATAATTACCATGAAGTAGATTAACCATTAGACATGCCTGTGATACGAAATATCCTTGCCCAGTTGTCTTGTTTTTAATAGACTATTGGCGCATGTGGCCACGGTACACCGGGTCCTTGGCATATCCTCGTTTCTTCCTATATGGATGTGCGCTGAGAAGCTATTCCCAGGAGATGTTGTATATTTCAATACCCTCAAAACACAACACTACGAACTCCAAACCTTTTTAAGCAGCGATATTTAATAAAAGATCAAATTGTAGCGAACACGCGAAAGGCAAGCCTAGTGGAAGTATCCAGACGGGTCTTCAGTGACGTCACCCGCGAGCAGCCGGCGCATGCGCAGTAGTGTGTGAGACAACCTTAATTTTAACAACCTTGGATGGATACTACCTCACATTAATTACTTCCGCTTCTTAGTAATGACATATGATTATAGACTGAGGTGTAGGATGATTATTTAAGGGATAAGTGTTTGATTTATTTTAAATATTTTTACGGTTTTTAAGTCAATCGACATGGGGCGTAGATTGTACTACGATGCTTTTATTTTATGGTTAATAGTGCAATCATGAATATATATTAAAAGGTACCTGATCTATTCCTCCGGGCGACGTTGACTCCTTTTCTCTCATTCACTGCTCACTAAAGCACAATGCAGTGAATTAACAAGAACCTCGACCTCATTAATGTTGTTACCCAGGCACTGGAAATTTAAATTAAATATTTAGGAGTTCAGTAATGGTCCTTTTACATGATTAGTGGAAACATTTTGATGGTATTTTATCTTTATAGAGAAATTTAGCTGTAGTATTTCTCTTTCATAGATTTTTATGACTCCTCTCTTCATAAATTTGCTGAGAAGTAATTTATCGATTCATGAGTAGCTGTTCTAACGCAATGCATTTAGTTGATATGTACTACATTTAAAGTTGACTCTTCTGATGTGTGTTTACAATGAGTTGCGGAATAAATGATTAGTAATTTATGGCACCCTTAAAGTGCAGGTTTTTGTTTGTTTAGCATTATCTTGGATTTAAATACTCTATTTAATTTTAGCTGGTCAGAGCCGCCATGAGATATGAAGCAAAGTCAGCAACTTCATTCGCACCTTGCTTAGGAGTTATTCTTGGTGAAAATGGTGACTATAAGGAGAAAACTGCGAGCAACTTCAGAAAGACCTCTCAGCAGAGTGAAAAATGCTCCCCCTGCATCTTGCATGTACGTATGATGGTAAAAAATCTAAAAAATAAACTGACAATTGAATAATTTTCAAGTTAAGACCGTTTTTAATTAGTGCGTTATCTGTTTTATAAAATCATGTTTGGGGTCGTTACTTCACTGTATGGCCGACAAAATAATGCTTTTCTTATTTACGCATAAACCGCGGAGAAAAATTGTGTAGAAATAGATTGTATGTATTGAAATAGATTGAATGGATGTTTTATATTTCATATAATGGCCTACCAATGCCAAATACTCTTTGTACCTCTGGTTTGCGATAAAAATCCATTCCACATCCAGATGAGTTTTATTTCATCGGGGGCAACACCGTGAATTTTGTATTTAAGAAAAACTGATGCATTTGCGAGTGCATAATAATATTTTTAAACTAAAATTTTTAAATTCGCGAAAATATTACATTTTGACCCGAAAAAATAAAAGTCATGTAATTTTAAAGATTTAATCCAGCGGATTCACTAATAATTAATCTGAGTCAATAAATGTTTTCCCGTAAACCTGGGCTTACAATCTCTGGTTAAATATTTTCTCAGGTTAAATATTTTCTCGTTATAAAAACCTGGTAATGTCATTAATACGTTTCTCCAGCGCTCCCTCTATCCCAGCGCCCAACTCTAGCGCTCACACCAACTAACCGGCGCTGCGGTCTGTTATAATACACAAAGCCCGAACGAGTTAATATCAAATCAACAAAAAGGCCATGTCATTTCGCGGTTAATTTAGCCATCAAGTATAAAACCGGGGAGTAATGGCTCATCTTAACCCTGCTGCAACTAGTCTTGTTCTGCGTTAGTTGCGTGTTTGCTACTCGCTTGAATTTTACTTTCGTCGTTGTTCCAATTGTGAGGAAATAAATATTCACTGAGCTTCTCTGCTAATTTTTTTCAGGGAAGCTTAAACCTTGGCAGGTACAAAGGTGTAAATTTTGGGAAAATGACATCAAGGAATGCAGTCAATGACTCGAGCAATGAGCCTGGTCCTGGAGACTATGACATAAGTTCATTTGATCTCTATGTTCCAATCTCGTACACAAGCAAAAAGTGGTGGAAGCTGCACTGTGGAAGGGCATTGCCGCATGTGTTTATCTCCGCAATGAAATGTGGAGGTGGCGGAACTACAGGAATCATACCTAACCCTGACTACCCTATCGTGGATGGAGCAACTTTCAACGTGCGCCGCAGTTCTTGGCCGTCACTGCCTAATTCTCTGCGATACCTTGATGTACTGGTTCAGAATACTATGAGAGAGGTAAGATATTATCTTTAAATGCCTACATTAAACCTCGGTATATGCAGTGAAAACTTCTAACGACAAATTTCATGGGACCAGGAAAATAATTCTACTGTATATAAAAAGACGCAATCCCTAAAACCTTCACCCATCCCATAAAAATTAAGTGATCTCTGGCGTGTGTGGGTCACTTTGTTACAACAAATGGCAAGTTAACCCCTAATAAAGTAAGGGCTCAATTACCTTGGAGTCTGCACGGGTTAACGCATGATACTTATTACGTTGGTTGGTAGCTGACTGACTGTGAGCGTTTGGGCGCTAAAGCGGTCTCATTTACTCTCTGCCGCGTGTAGATACAATAAGTTTTCCTTGAAACTGTCGCTTTGTTTTGTCCCGTTGACGTCTTCGTGGGCACCTTGCGTCGGGCGTCAACGCAAAAGTGTCTTTATATTTTACTGAACGAACAGATTACTGATTTTTGTTTCGTCGACCAAGTGGATGTTTTTTGTGCCGGCCCCCCTGCGGGTAGGGGGATTGAGAATACTCCCGCAGTATCCCTGCTTGTCGTAAGAGGCGACTAAAAGGGCGGGGAGAAAACCCCGAAAACAAACCCAGAGCCAGCAAGGGTTGAGCCCGGACAGTCTTGTGGATCAACTGTCTGTGTGCGGCCATACCACCTGGCCTGCGATCCACCCGCATGTTTTCCGTGTGAGGAGACCCGTAAGGAGGAGAAGGGGATCCTGGAGGGTGAGGTCCGTGGTTCCCAGCCGGGTGTCGGATGCCCGGTATGGACCTGGCGCCAATACCCCTCTTTGGCCCCGGATTCTGTGTAAACGGGCGGCCGGGAGCTAGCCACTCCCGGTCAATCGGCTTCCGTGGCGTTCAGTTCAACGGTGGCGAGTGCCAGGGAGGTGGGGGTCTGCGTAGGGCGGTCGGAGATGTACGGGTTTGGTGGGCTCGTGCATCGAAGATCCAACCCGAAACAGGCAACCACCTCTAGGGTGCTATATCCCTTCGGGTAGCCCTGGCGACCGCACCGGTTGGCGGTGCGGCGTCCCGAATGTGTGGCTCCATGGTGGGTGGGGAGCCCGGGGGACGAAGATTCATTTGGAATGGCGGAAACAATTCTTCCACCTCCGAAAAGATCCCGCCCGGATACGGGCGGGGGAGTTAATGTTCCCGGCGCTAGTCAGCGCTATTTAGTGGTGAGGTGTCAAAAGGAAGGCGAGAGCCTGAAAAAGGTGTCTCCCTTCCTTATACGAAGAGTATTGTCTGGTTCCGTTTCTGGGGAATTAAAATCAGCCAAGAAACTTCGCGATGGCACACTGCTCATCAAAACGGCAACAGTAGCGCAAAGTGAGAAATTATTAAAGATGGAAAAGCTACATGACATTCCCGTCAAGGTCGAGTTGCACCGCACCTTGAACACCTGTCGGGGAGTGATTAGTCATTACGACCTTTTATTTGTTGAGATCGACGAGATCAAGCAGGAGATGGCCTCTCAGGGGGTCACCGATGCTCGTCGACTCACTACAAAGCGCAACGGAGAAAGAGTAAACACGACATCTGTTGTACTCACCTTCGCGCGTGACGAGCTCCCCGACAAGGTGTTTGTCGGCTATGAATCGGTACCAGTGAGGCCATTCATACCGGCACCCATGCGATGTTTTCAGTGCCAGCGATTTGGCCACATGGCCACACGGTGCGAGGGCAAGGCCACCTGCCCCCGCTGCAGCCAGGAAAAGCATGAGGGTGCGGAATGCAAGGGTGACCCACTTTGCGTCAATTGCGAGGGTGCACATCCGGTGTACTCACGTGATTGCCCAAAGATGATCGAGGAGCGAAAAGTAATGGAAATCAAGACGGTTGAAAAAATCCCGTACTTCGAGGCTCGGAAAAAGTACAGAGCACAAGTTGCTCTTACTTTCTCCAAGTCGTTCGCCCGTGTCGCTTCCCAACCTATTGCCAAGGTCACCATCTCGACCCAGACAGAAGATAATGTGAGCCAAAAAACTGAAGTCTCTGTACAGAAATCGGCCATGCCGGCTAAGGCCACAAATCCGGCAAACAAAACACAAGCCACCGTTCCGGGTTCTCCTAGGAAGAACCCCACTATAACCACCGCCGGGGCCACGCAAAATAAGCGTGGCAATTCAGTATCTCCCGGACCATCTGGTTTAGCCCGACTCAACCACCCGGAGTCAATGGAAGAGGACGAATGTCTCTCGGAGACAGAGATCCTCCGGGCTAGAACCAAAGGTAGGAGGAGAAATCGCATCAAGCGTTGATCCTCCAACTGTGTTTTACATTTTAAATTGAATTATTTAATTAATTTATTTATTTTTAAATTTTTATATTACTAATGGCTTTTACTTTGCAGTGGAACTGCAATGGTTTTTATCGGCGTAAGGAGGAGCTGAGTGTTTTAATTCGTGATTTTAACCCGTCCTGCATATGTTTGCAGGAAACTCATTTTAAAACAACGGACAAAGGCATTTTAAATGTTTTTAACGTTTTTAGACTGGACGACACCAGTGGCCAACGAGCCCAGGGTGGAGTGGCGGTTGCTAC
Organism: Pyrrhosoma nymphula; assembly: GCA_963573305.1. Lineage (NCBI taxonomy): Eukaryota > Metazoa > Arthropoda > Insecta > Odonata > Coenagrionidae > Pyrrhosoma > Pyrrhosoma nymphula. The sequence continues at coordinate 146,055,466 of OY754333.1, forward strand.
TCGGGAGGCCCTTTACACCTCCCGAGTGCAACTCAACACACCGTTTCAAGCGGTGGCGGTGACGGTGCACGCACCGGAGGCGATTACGTTATGCAACGTTTATCTGCCGGAGGGTGCGCCGGTCACCCGTTTTAATTTAGAATCCCTTGTCCACCAGCTGCCTCGGCCTTTTATCTTACTCGGAGATTTTAACGCTCATGATCCTCTCTGGGGAAGCACTGCGGGACAGTGTAACCGCAGGGGACGCATTTTATCAAGTTTTATTTTAGATTTTAACCTAGTTTTACTGAACAACGGGGAGAAGACCCGTTTTAACTCTTTCAATGGTGATTTCTCCTCCATTGATTTATGCATTTTATCGAGCAGTTTAACAAATAAGGTGTCTTTGTCTGTGCACGAAGATCTTTGTGGGAGCGATCACTTCCCTCTTTTCATTTTTAAGGAGCGGCGTTTTAACTCTGATTTAATTCGTCCGGGCAACTGGATTGTGCGGAAAGCCGATTGGCCTTGTTTTAAAAGCAATTTTAATTTTACGTGCGATGAAAATCGCGATAGCGCTTTTAATGTAAAATTATTGACTAACAGCGTCATCACTGCCGCCGACATGAGCGTACCGCGGTCTCGGCGCTTCATGTCGAGAGCTGCTGGGCCTTGGTGGAATGATGAATGTGCCAAAGCCATTCGGAAACGCAAGAAGGCGTTGCAAATTTTTAACAAATATCCGACAGGAAACAATCTGTCCTCTTTTCGGCGTCTGAAGGCTAAAGCCCGTCAGGTCGTAAAGGAGGCAAAGAGGGCCTCTTGGATGAATTTTGTCTCTGGTGTCAATATCAGCACACCCCTTGCACAGGTGTGGCGTAAGGTGAAGAGCATTTCTGGAAACAATCAGCAGCTCGGCGTCTCCTTCTTAAAAGTCAGAGGAAAAGTGGTTACTTCTCCAGCTGCCATTGGCGAGATAATCGGCCAGTCGATCGCCAACGTGGGCAGCGATGAAAATCTGGATCCTGCCTTCCGAACGTTTAAGCAACGTCTCGAGAAAATTCCTATAAGCTTCAAGGAGACGCGTACAATGACAGATTACAACCTCCCCTTTTCCTTGTGGGAGCTGAAATCTGCCATCGATGACTCCCACGACACCTCTCCAGGACCAGACGGGGTCCACAATGCTTTTCTCCGCAACCTTCCGGAGAAGGCGCTGCAGGAAGTCCTGCAGACGTATAATCAGCTGTGGGCTGAAGGTCACTTTCCTTCGTCCTGGCGGGAGTCTGTCATTGTCCCCATTCCCAAACATGGGAAAGATAGAGCTGATCCGAATTCTTACCGGCCAATATCTCTCACCAGTTGCCTGTGCAAGTTAATGGAGAGAATGGTGAACCGGCGGCTCGTTTGGTGGTTAGAGCGCCGAAACATTCTCTCCAACATCCAATGTGGATTTAGACGCGGTCGTTCCACCATGGACCATTTAGTGAGGATTGACAATTTCATCCAAGAAGGCTTTCTCCTCCGCCAACACGTGATCGGTGTCTTCTTCGATTTGGAGAAGGCTTACGACCGGGTCTGGCGGCGGAAGATTTTAAAGACTTTGCCCGAGTGGGGTTTTAGAGGCAATCTGCCGAATTTTATTCAAAAATTTTTAACGCAACGAATTTTTAAAGTTAGAATAGGGCAGTTTTTATCTGATTATTACCGTCTTGACAACGGAGTTCCCCAGGACTCCGTCTTGAGCGTGACGCTTTTCGCCATTGCGATAAATGACGTCGTGAATTGTATCATGGCTCCGGTGATAGGCACACTGTTCGTGGATGACCTGGCAATTTTCTGCAGATCATCCAAGGTGGCAACTGCATCCAGAATGGTTCAGATGACATTGAACAAATTGAACCAGTGGACCCAAAGGAACGGCTTTCGGTTCCCCCATGAGAAAACCAGATGTGTCCATTTCCACAGGAAAATAAGACTCCAAATGCAGCCCACATTACACCTCGGGGGAAGAAATCTCCCTTTTGTCCAGTCAGCCCGCTTTCTTGGTATGACACTCGACCCCAGGCTCAATTGGCGAGAACATATCAATATTTTAAAGACAAAATGCATTAAATCTCTGAATATTTTAAAGTTTCTAAGCCACACATCATGGGGAGCAGATCGCACAACTTTGCTTTTATTGTATCGCACACTGGTGCGCTCTAAATTAGACTACGGTTGTTTTATTTATGCGTCCGCCCGCGAGTCGTACCTACGAGCATTGCCCCCCGTACACAAGGCGGGGTTACGACTCTGTACGGGGGCATTTCGGACAAGCCCGGTCGTAAGCATCTATTCTGATGCAGGGGAGCCTCCTCTATGCCACCGGAGGAACGCGCTTATGTGCAATTATGTCTCCAAAGTTTTATCCATGACGGCACACCCTTGTTTTAACGTACTTTTTAAACCTCGTTTTTTAGAAATGTTAAACCGACGGACGAAGGCCACTAGGCCTGTTTGTGTACGTTTTAATGATTTAATTCGCGGGTGTGATTTCAGGGTACCTAAAGTGTACCCTGTCTCTTACTCATCACACCCTCCCTGGTTAACACCCACCCCCGTGGTTAAAGCGGTCTTGTGTGATCGACAAAAATCCTTCACCACTCCCTCGGAATACCAGCGTCAGTTTTTAATGTTTAAAGGAAATCACTCCGATTTTGTGCCAGTGTACACCGACGGATCTAAGTCAGAGTTGGCCTGTGCCTGCGCAGCGTTCTCGCCTAGCCAAGGAGCAGTCAAAGCAAAATTAAATCCGATGTGTAGTGTATACACAGCAGAACTATTTGCCATTAAGATGGCACTTGAAAACCTATGTGACGATGGTGGCTCCTTCGTTATATGCACCGACTCCCTCAGCTCAATACAATCAATCTCCGGCTTTTCGCCCATGCACCCGATCATTCAGGACATTCATTCTTCCCTACTGTCTCTCAGCAGAAGGGGAGTACGCGTTTGGTTCCTTTGGGTCCCGGGGCATGCGGGAATAGCCGGAAATGAAAAGGCGGACGCTTTGGCCAAAGAGGCTCTGAACGATACCGAGACTAAGTCGACGCTGGTTCCTCACGAGGACCTAAAATCTTCCCTGAAACAAATAATCCTAGGGCAGTGGAAGGAGTCATGGCGTACTACACAGGATAATAAACTTCGTGACATCAAGCCGGTAACGTCAGTGTGGCCCTCTTCCGTCAGGAACAGCCGAAGAGAGGAAGTCGTCATCACACGTTTGAGGATAGGGCACTGCCCTTTAACTCATGCATTTCTCTTCACGGAAGAGAAAGTACGACCGCAGTGTGATAATTGCGACTGTCCTCTCAACATTCGGCACATCCTGACGGAGTGTGACAAATACCGTGACGCGCGAAGGCGGCTCAATTTAGGGGGAGACCTAAAATCCGTCCTAGGAGACGACCCTAATGTTTTAAGCCGAGTCATTTTATTAATGAAAGGGACAGGACTATTCCAAAAAGTATAAGTTTTTATTTTTTATTTGTAATCACATTATATAAATTTTTTTACTAAATAAGTGACATGAGTGCAAGTGACTAATATTTAATACTTTTACTACGAAGACTGTGTAGTGGTGCAAAATGACCTAGCCGTCGACGCACCCTACATCCTTAAACCTACTACTACTTTTTGTGCCGGAGTTTACCAGAATAACTCTTCCTCTTAACAATACGATCAAGTGCCTGGAGCATAATATTCACGGGTCTTCTATATTCACGGATCTCTGCATACCAGTGACTTATTAGACAGAATTACAGTACCTGTATGGAATGGGGCAAGTTTAAGTACACACAGAAATATAGATCAGAGCACAACTAAATCATAACGATACATATGAAATCTCCCTTCTGTTATTTGAATGATAAACTCCAACTCCATAGTGAAAAAGAAACTCCAACAGTGTAAAAATCCTACGCATGTGTATATTTTTCATTTATTATTTTCATATTTTAGTTATCACTGTTGAGGCCCCCGTGAAAATAATTCATAAGTTATTTAAGGTTCCTAGAAAATGTATCGCTCGCTGTCATTAGATAAACTGTCGCTAACTAAATCCTACTACGACGCAATCCATTTTTTAGTAGTAAAAATATACCAAATAATATTTATTTTATTAGTACCGTAAACGTGGGCTACTTTGGCACACTTTTTAGAAATTTTAAGTTCAACTCCGAATAAATCTGCAATTTTTTCTAGTTCTTATCTCCGGTAACCTCTTTAACACAACTTAGCTATCATAATTTTCATTTATCAAGAGATTTTTATGTTTATTTAAGTCTGCTATAATTTATTTTTTCAATTGGGCCAATGTTACCCTTATGTTAGTGTAACTTTGGACCAACTTACTTTTATCTACCTTGAAACTTTGTACAAAGAGCTATGACCAAAGAAATACTTGGGTTTTAAATAAAACATCATTATTTGAAAGAGAAACGTTATAATTCAATGTAAACGCAACATGTTTTTACAAGAAAGTTGCATATGTCGAAACATCGTTATAAAAGTGCAAGTAGGCCCTGTCTTACAAATTGCTGACCATAAAAAAACCTCTTTTAACAAATTTGGAGGGTTTAATAATTTTTTTAATATCGTTCCATTCGCAAAACAGCAAGTCTTTTTCTTTCGGTCACTTTCAAAACTTCTTAGTGCGTTCGACAGTTGCACCTTCTTCGGTAACTGTAACCGCTATCTCTGGGAACTGTAGACCATTCCAATGAGCGATAAGAAAATTTCGTTCTTGCAGAGTTCTCTTTGAGTTTCCATTTGAACTTGATATTGCGGTGGTCATCGCGGATGGCCTAAAAGCTGCGCTACGACCTGTACTCTTTGGAGGACTGGAGAGGAATATGGCGGAATATTCAGAATAACAAGCTGCGTAGCATCAAACCTGAAATTTCAGCGTGGCCTTCCTCTTGCAGAAGCAAACGTAGGGATGAGGTCGCAATCACCCGTTTGAGGATTGGGCACTGCCATTTTACACACTCCTTTCTATTTACTGCTGAAAAGACCCCTCCACAGTTTGATGATTGTGACGCCTCTCTCACTGTAAATCACCTACTGACAACGTGCACTAAATACCGGGTTATACGCAGTAGAATGGCCATCACGGGTAGCCTAGATACGCTTCTAGGGGACGATCCGGTTAGCCTAAGCCGAATTTTATTGTATTTCAAAGAAATAGGTTTTTTAAATTTAATATAGTTGGCATGCACTCATGCATTACTCATAAAATAGAAATGCATAAAATTGGTAGTTACATTTTGTAGAGATTTAGTTTTCATGCGTCAAATGGGCTGAGCAGGGTGCAAATGACCCTAGCCGTCGACGCTCCAAAAAAAACCCAATTCTACTACTACTATTAATTTATTGTATACAATTTATTGAAAAATCTTGTTCCATTCATTGCTTTATTTTTTGTTTAAAATAATCCTTAATAAGTTTTTGTTGATAAATTTTCGCCTTTTCAAAATCTACATTCATCTGCCACTGGTCTATATCTTCCTGGGGAAAATAGAAAAATGTTTCTATCTCTAAAATGGAAAAATTCCCTCTTCAATTTTTTTTTACAACATGCATAATAGTACATACTAGGTACGAGGGGTAAAACATAAGTCATAATATTTGAAGCACTTTAAAAATTCAAACTTTTAAATGTTAAAACTACAGTTGTTTATACAAATAGTCATTTTACCGCTATTTTTGCGGCAATTTTAGATTTTTCTAAGAATTTGTAGATAATTGGAAATGAGCCATCAAATGTCTTTTTACCTAGGTTATTCTCCTAATGTATCACATATGATATCGAAAAGTTCGTGAAAACATCCTTTTCGATATAGATATCCACTATTCAGCTTTTTTTTTATTTTCGCAAAACGCTCAGAATGGTAGTTCTTACTTGGTGAGGAAACGTTTTCACCTATTTTCAGCAAAATCTGAGAGCTCAAGGTTCATCTCCTGTCCGAAGTGGCGTAAACTTTGTGTGAGCGGGGTCCCATGCATTCTATACTTGTGCTGAAAACTACTCTACCATCCACTTCAAGTTAATATTCCTTTTGTTTCTACCTAATAATTGCCTAAGGGTGGTGTAAGATATAATAAAATCTCTTTGGAGAATAAAAAGCAGTTTAATCAGAATTTTGTATGTATATAAATGATGTGACCTAATTTGCTGTGCCTTATTCTGATTTGAATATGCATGTTTTTATTCATTCTTCTCCTCTTCCACTGATCAGAATTTTCCTGCGCCCAATGCTTATAGTGTGACGAAGGAGGATTGTCACCTAATGAAGCTAGGAAAGAAAAGTTCGACGAAGAAGGAAGAAGGGACGGATTCTGAAAAAGAAAATTGGTGTACTAAATTTGCTGAGAGCATCCGAGAGAAGCTGCATTTTAAAAGAAGGAATATCAAGCACGTTGTAGTACAGCCCTTCATTTCTTCGACTCCAGTGAGTGTTTATTCATCTCTTTTTACCTCTACAAATGATAGTGCCATTGTCCCATAAATATTACATGCCCCTACACGTGTCAGTAAGTTTTTGGTGATGGTGTAACATAGTCTCATTATTGCAAAAAACTGCTTCGTCAAATAATACTTCAACTTTTTGTGGTTACGTTCATTAGAGGGTGGTGTGGAAGAGGTGAATAAGTTGGAGCCTGTTAGAGTTGAGACTATTGAAATGAGATATCCCTTCAAACCGATCCTGCTTCTTCAAAATAGATTACTTATATACCTCGCTGGGCATAAACAATAGTACGGAAATAGTCTTAAGAGTCGCTAAAAGTGACTATGAATTCAAGGATAGGATGACAATTGATGGTACCCGTTGACCATAAAAATTGATGCTCCCATGCAGTTTATTGATTCTTCCCTAATATTTAGAGCTATGCATACAATGTGATTTGTTTTTGATGAGGCAATTCTATTTAGAAGTTATGGATGAGTATCGTTCTTGCTGTTGCTGTACCCAACTTGGAGTTAGGGTTTTAACTATTTAGAGTTAACGTTTCAATTGTTGGTTGCCACGGTGTTTTTTCAGTGTGCCACCAACTTTCTGAAGCAAAATTGATCTGGAAGCGTTTCCAAGTTGCTGCACCAAGGTTTAGTCGTCTTCTGGCATCATTATCTGTATTTCTCAATTTATTTTTAACGTAAAATACAAAAAAATCAAAAAAATCTGGACAAGATCTGGGTGGTTTCTGATGAAAACTCAAATTTTAAATTTAACCTTTCCTTAATGTCTGGGAATATCTCGTGTGTTTGCCTGCCTTTCTCCTAATGAGTTGGTGGTCGCTCGTTACTTCTCTGGGTAAAACATGCCATTCGTGGATGTTCCGAACTAAGTGCCTGTTGCACATGGTCAAATCTATATTTGGCTCTCCATTAGGACTGGAGAATGTGTGTGGCTCCCCGATTTCATTCAGCAGGTACAGATCCTCAAAGAAGACAAAGTTTTCAACAAGTTTTCCGCGAGCATTTGTGGAACCAGGTTTCACTTTTAGCGTTGCTGTCAACGCATAGTAGTAATTTCTGTTTGATTTTCCTTAAAAATGTTTCTTACATGTGTCAAAAATGGTTTGATTTCTTGGCTTGAGGGGAAATATGCACTTATTAATATGAAAGAGTTTCCAGCCGTTGTAATTTCCGCCACCGCATGGTATTCATCACAGTATGGAGTTAATTCCAGTACATCCAATGCTTCGTTTAACACAATTATACCTGCGAAGAATTTCCTTCTGGCGTTAAAGGGTATGGTCCTTGTTCGTATGCCTTGTCCTGGGAGTTTCCAGATTCCTGAGTCTCCTGGAGCAATAGTACACGGCTCTTGCACCAGGATTATACCCAGCCCCAATTTGGTCGAAATGTCCTTTAATTCTAGCGTTGCAATTTTAGCCTTCTCTGCGTCAATTTGTGCTAAAGGAAACGGCGCTTTTTAATAAATTATAAGAAAATTTAGCAATTTTTAATGTTTTTAACATCGGAATAATAATAGATAAGCAGAATATCTAACTTCCACGCAACCTGCCTTCTCCGGATATAAAAAGTATATCTATCATTTTGACAGTTTGAGATGCCAAATGACCATGCCGTCGACGCACCCTAAACAGCTAATACTACTACTCGAGCACCAGGGGATTTTTGACTTAGGAGCCACCCTCAGTGGGATGGCTTTTTCAGCTGCCGATACTAGAACGTGTTGAAACGCTTTGGCCCTTCGTTCGATGGACTCCGGTGTTGCTTCTTTGAGAAAACCCTCGAACTTTTGGAGTCCTTTCTCAACAGTCTCTTGAAACTAGGTCCATCGAGCTCTATGGAGGTTGAACCTCCGTTCGAGCTCCATGCGCCGTGAGATTGGCCTGAAATCAAAAGTGATCAGACGGTGGTCCGATACACTTCGATTCTCATGCACACACCAGTTCCCGACTCGTGAGAGAGCCCTTCCATTAACCAATGTTAGGTCAATATTAGATTCCCCGTTCCTCGTTATGGACAGTGGGGGGATGGACAGATGTTACGGGGGCAATGCCGCCACGGACCCTCCTTCCTCCCCCCCTGGACTTTAAGCTTTCGCTCATTCCAGGGGTCAGCTTTTATTTCATTCCTTTTCCTTTTGATTGAGTGCAACTTTCTTTTGTTTTGCTAGTTCATTTCTAGCCAGCTGTCCCCTCTCCTTGTACCGTGGTACAAGGATCATCGGTAAGTTGCCTCATTACTCTTGGTTCGTGTTGGTATTCTCTGTTTCTTTCTTGCCTCGATTTCAGGTCACATCTCAATAGTGCTCAGCAGCCGAAGAGATCCCCTCGGCGTGAGAGGATCTCGGGGCAACTTCCCGGCATTTTCTGTTGGTTTTGGGAAAAATTTATGGTTCCGTATAGGTTTCTCTTTCAAATACATTTTTACTATTTGCAATTTCATTTGCTATGATTTTGAATTTTTCCCATATCTCCATTCTCACTAGATTCTGTCTAGTCCAGTTTAAATTATGCTTTTTAGTACTTTTTTGGTTTCACTCCTAAATTTTTCATAGATTGGACATTCTGTTAGTATATGCCATGCCGTTTCTTCATCATGTCCACATCTTGAGCATCTCTTGTCACTTTTCAATTTAAAATTATATAATTTCCCCGCAAAGTTCCCATGCCCCGTCAAGAATTGTGATATGTTGTGGTCTAACTCGATGTATTTTGCTTCTACTCGTTGTTTAATATTCGGAAAGTATAAGTAGGTTTCTCTTCCTTTGTTGCTTTTCTCCCACCTACTCTGCCATACTTGTAGACTCTCTTCTCGTATCTGCTGTCTGGTATTAGGGTTGTCTTCATCTTGTTTCCTATTTATATTTATTTTCCTTCTCTCCCTGACTATCAAATCAATGGGCATTAATCCTGTCAGAACTTGTAGAGCCTCCGTCGATGTTGTTCGGTAGCATTTAGTTATTATTAATAATGGGATTCTATGTGCTCTGATTATAGTTTCTCTGCTCTTTCTTCTTTTTTCTAATTCCTCCCACCATGCTTCCCCGCCGTATGTTATGATTGGCATTGCTAGTCCTAAATATAGTTTTCTTAGTGCGGTGTATTTGTATCCTTTGTTCTCTTGCTAGCTGGGAGAGTGGTAGGAAGGTCTCTTTTGTTTTTTGGACAATTTCTGTGCAGTGTATTTTAAAGCTCATATGTTCTCCTATATTTACGCCGAGATATTTTGTATAACTTAGATATTTTACATTCTTTGCTCCCATCTTAAGCGTGGGGTGTCTTTTTAATTTGCCCTTTAGAAGTGTAATATACGTTTTCTCTTCTGCAAACCTTAGCTTTCTTTCTTTTCCCCATTTCTCTAATTTTTCCAATGCTGCTTGTCCTTTCGTTTCTATTTCCTTTCTAGAATTTCCTCTAACTAGCAGAACTCCATCATCAGCTAATGCTGTGGAGGTCACTCCGTCTTCCCAATTCATTTGCAGAAAGTCATTGAAAAGAATATTCCATAGTGTCGGGCCAAGAACTGAACCCTGGGGACATCCTTTTGTTGTTATTTTGCAGGCTTTTTGACCTTCTATTTCCAGGATTACCTTTCTCTTTTCGAAGTAATTTTTAATTGCTTTATATAAATTTTTTGGACATTTTATTTTTTGTAGTTCGCACAGAATAATCGGCCACCACGCATTATCGAAGGCTCCTTTTATGTCTAGATATATGCTTAAGACATATTTTTCTTCAGTTTCCTTTACATCTTCGATGAGTCTGTTTATAGCGTCTGTGCTTTTCCCCTTAACTAAGTCAAATTGCCGATCGCTTATAATTTTTCGGTCTTCCATAAATGCTGTTATTCTGTTGCAAATTAATCTCTCTGCGATTTTTCCCATCACCGGAAGTAGTGTGACTGGCCTGTATGCGTTTGGTATTCTGTTATCTTTGCCAGGTTTAGGGAAAACCTTTATTACTCCCACTTTCCAGTTATCCGGAAATCTTCCTTTCTTCGTCATTTCGTTCAATACGTAGAGTAATAGTTCTCTTATTCTTGAGAACGCCCTTTTTATAATTTCAGCTTCTAATCCATCTATCCCTGGAGCTTTCCCGTTTTTGCAGCTCATCACCGCGTTGGTTAGTTCTTCGTCGCTGAATTCCGGTGCGTTCTCCCCGTGACTCTCTTCTTCTGCCATTCTCTTTGTCCTCTTCTGTTCTTCATTGTCTTCTGGGATGAATGTTTCCAGGATTAATTCTACGGTTTCCCTTATATTCTGAGTCACGCACACCGTTGCTTCTGGTTTTGGTAACACGCTTGATTTTGAGTCCAAGCTTTCCGGGATCCACCGATTTCAGCAGCATCTGCTTGGTCTCTTCACTGCTTTTGTTCTTATCTTTAGGAAATACAACCGCAACCTACGTTCGAGACGGGGCTGGCACAGACTTTCCAGCAACGTGGACCCGCTGGGATGCAGGTTTCGCTACCATTTTCGCGAAGCTTGGTTTATTCGCGTTTGTTCCATCGCGGTTTTTATTTCCTTTCGCACTTCACCCGTAACGTCGGCGCGCCCTCGGTAGTATTCCATTTTAGCTACCACGGCGTAGTGCAGCTTCTGCATCTCTCCCAGCATGCGTGTCAACTCTCCTTTCTTGACCTGCGAGATTTTACTATCACTCGCGATCGCTAGGGTCCTCGTTTGTGCCAAGCATGCATAGTCGGGAGTCTCCGGGCCTGCAACCGGGATCGTCGACTCCCTCACCGACTTCTTGGGAGCCGCCGGCTCATCAGGAGTCGCTTTGGGAGCCTTCGTATCCCTGGATATCTCCATCGGGCTCTGCGACGTTTCTCCCTCCGTCCCTTCGGTGCCTTTTTGCCGCTCCATGGGTATCAGGGACTCTGAAATTTCCCCTGGAGCTCACTCCCCCCACCACGGGAAGGTAAGGCTGGGAAGGTAAGGCTGGGGCGACGCCCGGCCCGCCAAGGAAGGTTTCTCCGCTGGCTTGGTTGCCTCTTTGTCACTTTGTCACTCGGGTGCTTATTCCATATTCCCCCCATATAAGCACTCGGGTGCTTATATGGGGGGAGACAAATTTAAAAATTCAAATTTAGCACGCCCTGTTAAAGGCGTTTGTATTTATTCTTTAATATACATGAGGGTTTACCCTCTGGTTTATCCCTCTTTTTTTGCTATATTTGCAATACATAGTATGAATGTTCATTTTTTCTTTAATAAATTTATATAACAAATAACAATATCATAGTTTCTTCCTTCAAGTTCAATGTCTCAGCCCTCTTCCTTCGACTTCCTCCAGTCATCTGCATTCCTTCTGCCTGCCTTCTGCTTCCCTCCGTTGGGCTTACTCGGCCTCCCTCCATTCATCCTCCTTCCAAGTCGCCTCCCTCCATTATTTGGTCTTTTTCTGTTAAGGCTTTGCTTTCAACTCCCTCCTATGGCCTCCCTTTCATTAGCCTCCCTTCATTCATCCTCCTTCCAAGAGTCTCCTTCCGTTCAGCCTCCCTCCAAAGAACTCCCTCCATTCCTCTCTCTCCCTCCAGTCAGCTCCCTCTAAGAGAGTCTCCCTCTAAAACATCCTCCCTCCAGTCATCTCCCACCATTCAACCTCCTATCCGTCTGCCTCCCTCCAATAAACTCCCTCCATTCTGCTCCCTCCCTCCATTCAGCCTCCCTTCAAAAACAGCCTCCCTCCCATCAGCCTCCCTCCAAAACAGCCTCCCTCCATTCAGCCTCCCTTTATTCAGCTTCCCTCCAATGATCTCCCTCCATTCTGCTCCCTCCCTTACTCAGCCTCCCTCCGTTCAGCTCCCTCCAAGACAAGTCTCCCTCCAAAACAGCCTCCCTCCGTTCCGCCTCCCTCCGTTCCGCCTCCCTCCGTTCCGCCTCCCTCCATTCACCCTCCCTCCATTCAGCCTCCCTCCGTTCAGCCTCCCTCCATTCAGCCTCCCCCCGTTCAGCCTCCCTCCGTTCAGCCTCCCTTCATTCATTCTCCTTCCACTGAAATCCCTTCATTTTTCTCCCTCCCTCCATTCAGCCTCTCTCCCATCAGCCTCCCTCCCATCAGCCTCCCTCCCATCAGCCTCCCTCCCATCAGCCTCCCTCCCATCAGCCTCCCTCCCATCAGCCTCCCTCCAATCAGCTCCCTTCAAGACTGTCTCCCTCCAGTCCAGCTCCCTCCAGTCAGTCTCTCTCCAAATACAGTCTCTCTCCGTTCAGCCTTTTCGCTCAGCCTCCCTCCTATGAACTCCCCTCTGTCCAAATAGTCTCCTTCCCGCCTCCCTCCAATCAGCTTCCTCCATTCATTACTGCTTTGCTTCCATTCGTTCTCCCTCCGACCTGCCTCCCTCCTTTCCATCTCCTTCCGTTCGGCATTCCTCCATTTATCCCTTGCTTCAGCTCCCTACTTTCAGCCTTCCCCTAAGCAGCCTCCCTCCATTCTGCCAGGTTTCCAGTTGCCTCCATCCATTCAGCCTCCAATTTAGCCTCCCTTCTCTCATTTCATAGGGATTACTCCAACTCCTTCAAAGTTCGTGTGATTACTGCTGATCTCTAGTCGAGAGTTACACGTGTGTACTACATACTAACCGTTTTTTTTTGTTTTACTTAACTATTTTATTCAAAGCCTGTATTTCGACTTCATGTGCGTATAGCATGGTGTCCAGAATGTTTGGGAGCCTATCTAGCGAGTGGCTTAGCAAAATCCTCAGTCTTTCAGTTTTTAGGCATTCAGTCACTCTGTGTGTTGCCGTGTCTTCGGTCAGGCATTCCTCACAGAGGTGAATATCAGATTTCCCAAATCTGGAGAGGTACATGTTGAAGTTTCCGTGGTTAGTTAGTAATTGTGTCGAGGCCGGGGAGTGGTTTATTTTAATGGTGCTCCTTTGAGATATGTTGGGCAGGATCGAATATGTGTGCCTTCCGTTCTGGGATGTGTCCCATTCGTGTTGCCATGTTATATTAGTTTCTTTCCGGATTACCGTTTTTAGTTTTTTCTTGTCAAGAGTCATTTCCGGGAGTAGTTCTTTGGTTCCGTAGATCGTCGCCTGTCCTGTTTGTAATAAGCTGATAGCACGGCGCTCGAGAACTGCCATTTTTAGAGGGATGATGTTTGCCACCACACGCAGCGCGTCTGTGCTGGCCGTGGAGTAACTCCTCGTTATGGCTATTAAGCAGGACCTCTGGATTTCGCCGAGCTTCCGTCTTATTCTTGAGTGCTCTGCCTGATGGCCCCATATTTCCGCTGCATAGGTCACCATTGGTATAACAACTCCGTTATAGATGGATATCAAGTTCGGATGTCCGTAAATGCACCGGGAGGTGCGTTTCAGGATCTGGAAAATTGGTTTCACCTTTTTACATATATAATTCGCGTGCGGTATAAAATTGATTTTTGGATCTATGTACACACCCAAGTATTTAAAAGCCCAGGAGCGCCTCAGCTGTTTGCTGTTAATTCTAATTTTTGGGTTCCGCTTCATTTCTTTTCCAAACACTATATACTCGCTCTTTTCCTCCGAGAGTGTTAGTTTGTTTATTTGGGCCCAGTTGGTCACTATTTCCAGACATGATTCCGCCCTTGCTTCAAGTTGTATTCTGTTGTCTGCCGGGATAGTTAGCACAATGTCGTCTGCATAGGCAATGATTTTGCACCTGGGGGGAAGTTCCGTTTCTAGGAGCGGGTTCATTATTAGGTTCCACATAAGTGGGCCCAGTACAGAGCCTTGTGGACATCCTTTAGTGGTTGTTTTCTGGATTGCAGTTGTATTCGATTTATACGTCACTTTCCGGTCTCTGAAGTATCCTCTTATCAAGTTTGTTATGTTGCCAGGCACTTCTTTCCTCCTCAGTTCTGCAATGACTGCGGGCCACCATACGCAATCGAACGCACCCTTTATATCCAAAAATACAGCTATGGTGTACTTGCTGTTTTCTGTCTTTACGGATTCAATAAGGTGGCTTATAGCGCTGGAAGTGTGCGTGCCCTTTCGGAAGCCGTACTGATTCTCGCTAAAGATGTTATTTTCGCCTATTGTTGCCAGTATTTTGTTTTTAATTGCCCTTTCAAATGTTTTGGCGAGTTCTGGAAGTAACATAATCGGACGGAAGGATTTCGGATTGCTCGGGTCTTTGTCTTTTGATTTTAATATTGCATAGAGCATGCCATGTTTCCATGGTTGTGGGAAGTGGCCCAAGATTAAACATTGGTTAAATATTTTCATTAGATCCTTTGCGATGACATAATGGGTATTCAGAATTACTAACCCCGGTATTTCATCGGCCCAGGAGTCTTCTTCTTTCTGGTTTCCAGAAGCGCTGTTACCACTTCGTCCTCGTTGAACAGCTCCGCGTTTGCAGTATTTGCGTTAGTATCATAGGAGTTGCGCAGTTCATGGTGCCTGTCTTCGTCTACCGTGTCATCTGGAATAAGTTTGTTTAGGAGGTGCTCCATCGAGTGTTCCAGGTCTAAAATATTTCCACTCTCGTCGTGTTGTGACGACATGGGTGGGGGAAGTTTTAATTTTTCCATGGAAAGTTTGTATATAAACCCCCAGACATTGTTGCCAAAATTTTCGGAAGCAAACTTGTCCCATGATTCCCTTTTGGCCAATGATATTTCTATTTTATATTCTGTCGTTTTCGCTCTAAGTCTCGTTTTGAAGACCTCCCTGTCTTCGTACTTCGTCCGGCTATATTTTTTCCGGAGGTTGTGTACCTCTTTCTTCAGTCTGGCGAGTCTCCTGTTCCACCAGAGGTTCCTCGTTTCACGTGCTCTGCCTGCAGGAACACATTCCTTCAAGCAGTGTTGTATGCTGGTAGTAAGACCAGCCACATTGTCCTCTATTGATTCAACCGTCGGTTCCCACGGTTTGGCTCGCTCCATTTCCGAAAGTCGAGTTTGCAAGCTCTCTCGAATTTTCCCCCAGTCCGCAAGTTTTAGGTTGTACCTAGTAGTGGTCTTTGGTGCGATGGTGGAGCAGTTGAGGTCAAACGTGATGAGCCTATGGTCGCTGGTGATCTCCCGAGGCCTGACTTGCCAGTTTTCTATCTTTGCTACAATGGTAGCACTGGTTATGGTGAGGTCTATATTTGATTCCCCGTTGACACTGGAGAACGTTTGGGGTTGCCCGGCTTCATTGAGGAGGTACAAATCTTCAGCATTCAATAGATCCTCAAGTAGTTTCCCTCTGTCATCTGTAAAGTGATGGAACCAGATCTCGTTTTTGGCGTTTGAATCCACTCCGAGTATAATTTTCTGCCCGTGAAAAGTTCTGAATATACTGCGTATATGATGGATGCTTGGGCGGATGTCTTCACTTGGTGGGAAATATGCACTGACCAGTATGTATTTCTCGTTCCTGTTAAAGTTGACTTCGGCTACCGAGCAGATGTTATTACTTAATTTTCTGTGGTGTAGTACATCTACTCCCTCATCGACTACCACGATTGCGGCACCGAATTTTTCTGAATGATTTGTTGGGATAGTTTTACTTCTCAGTCCAAAGCCCGGTATCCTCCACGACTCATTCCCTCCCCGCATAACATAAGGTTCTTGTATAAGTATTATATCGTCCGAGATTTTCTGCCACTATACTGATCTCTGCAGTCGCCGTTTTTGACCTTTGCAGATTAACTTGCCCTATCTTAGCCATAATCAATATTGTTTTTTATATTTTCAAGTTTCTTCTTAAGGACGGGACATTCTGGGTCTAGGGCTGAGTGGTTACTGCTTTCCAGCTTGGATTGCAGGCAGTTTGTGCATTTCGGTGCTTCCCTTTTCTTTTCACAATTTCTAAATCTGTGGTTACCACCGCAATGTCCACATACGTCACCCTCATTTCTGCAATCCTTGGCCATGTGTCCAAAACGCAAGCACTTGTAGCACCTGGTAATATGGATCTGTTCACTTATTTTGTGGCTGTCGCATCCGATATAGATTCTTCCCTTTTCTATGAGAATCTTCCTTGATTGGGGGTCTACCTCTATCATCCAGTTAACCACATCTCTGCCCTTGGGTCCAAACTTGTACAATGGCTTAATTATTCCTTGCGGGCTGTCGTTGTGCTTATGGATGGAATTGGTGATTCCTTCTGCATCTCTTTTACTGTCTACCGCGTAGACTGCTATCCTTGGGTGTCTAAGGTCTTGTTTCTTGATAATTAGATCAGTATTCTTCAGTTTGCTGCTGTCTTGTAATTTGTCAAAGAGGTCTCGCTGGTCTGATTCAATTTTTACACCCTTCCGTGGAAGACGCACCAATCTTTTCACTCTGATGCCCAGTTCTTCCGGGTCCAAGTTCCTAAGGAGGCAGCTTTTCGTGTCATCGCTAGAGTCCAGGTTTGACTGATCGTTTGGATATACCACCACGGAGTATGTGCCTTGAGATTCCCTTGACGTGGCTGATATTTGGGCTCTCCCAGTCATTGTGGCTTGTGCATAGGTCTGTTTGCTGTTCTGTAGTTGCTCAGTAATACATGTCTTTATTTCTTGTTTAAAGTCCTCCTGTACTACTGTTGCTTCTAAGGGGAGGTTAATTTTCGCTAACTGGTTTTGTATTTCACTAGAGATAGTGTCTTTGACCGACAGCATCTCCCGTTCGATTGTTTCTTTTACATTTCTTGTAATGGTGTCCTTATTTAACGTGTCTACGCATATTTTGTTAAGGTCCTCAAAGGCACGTTGCATGCTATCTAGGTTTTCCGCGATTTCATTCTTCTTTGACGTTGGCATGTTCTTGTCACCATTTAGCAGCCGCCTATATCTCAGCGCATGCTTCATGAACTGCGAGTGCAGGTCATTCAGCAGCGTGTCTATTTCTCCCATGGTGCTGATCAAAAGAGCGGTGGGGACATGGAACGCTCTAAAGCTCCCGGATTCATCCCCCTCGGCACCACGCCACAAACGCTATCTTACTCGACATGTGAAATGTAATAAAGTGTCAAAAGTGTTTAGGGAAGGGGGGCATTACCGAGCAACAAATTTGGGCAATGAGGGTACCCTAGGATCACGAAACACTTTGTTGAGCTCCAGCTCTGGTGGACTAATAGTCCGAGAGGATACCGCAGTTTCCGTTTTCAGAAGAACGGCCAGCAGCGTGCTGCCGGGGATCTGCACTGGGCGCTGGCGGTTAGAGCGGGCGCAGCTTAACCGAGGATGTACTGTCCAGCGCCGGGTTCCGGAGAGTACTCTGCATACGGCAAGAAATATTTCCGTTTCTCGGAGTTCAAGATTTACTTCCGATTAAGGGTCAGGTTTTTAAAGGAAGTTTCTCGATTTACACCAGGTTCACTTACAGGGTTTTAATAATAACGCTATTATGCAGTAGTTTGGCGGTAGGGGAACACTATTATCGCAGACACTTAACCAAATTGCTGCTTGACCGCAATAAACTATCACGAGAGACCGTAGTTTCGGATTTCTAAAAGGCGGTCGGCAGATCGCTGCCGGTGATCCGCGCTGGGTGGTGGCGGCTAGAGCGGGCGCAACTCAACGGGGAGTGAACTTCCCGTCGCCGGACTTCGGATAGCACGTCGTATACGGTGTCACACGGAAAAAGCAGTTAAAACTTTTAAATTCAATAAAAACCAGACTAAGAGCACGAAAAACACAATCTAAACGTCGTTATGGAGCTAGAAAAATAGGAATAATTTCCTTGTCTCGAATTTCGGAATAAGGAGAGAAAAGACTCACTTCCGGTTAGAGACCACTTTTTTTTCAAAAAGGAAAAGTTCTTCGAATTACACAAAATTAACACGGTTTTAATTTATGACACTACTATACACTAGAAAGAATGATGGTTTTGGTGCACTTATTTCCCGGAAAAGCCGGGAAACGGCCGGCAGATCGCTGCCGAAGGTCCGCGCTGGGCACTGGCGGCCAGAGCGGGCGCAACTTAACGGAGAGTGCACGTCCCGTCGTCGTACTTCGGATAGCACGTCGTATACGGTGTCACACGGAAAATGCAACTAAAACTTTTAAATTCAATAAAAACCAGACTAAGAGCACGAAAGACACAATCTAAGCATCATTTTGGAGCTATAACGTCCTTTGTTCATGTCTCATTTATAATTTTCATTTCTTTTGCCAGTTTACACCCTTGTTTAACTTAGACAAAGAATAAAGTTTTAGGTTAAAATAAACAAATTAACCTCCAGAAGCTTTATACAGAACAGAAATGAGCGATACTTGCAGGGACTAACATAAAGATAGAAAGTACTTACAGGAATTTCCGGAAGATCCGGAAAAATCGATTTTGGCGCTGATTTTATAAGTCGGAGAAGAAGAGCACTTCCTGACTTCAAAATTGGGCAGTAGGGGCACACTTTTATCACAACAACACTTCAGTAAATAACATAAAGCTCAGGAGCACTTATATTTCGTGAGAGATCCGATGATCCGCGATGGGCGCTGGCGGTCAGAGCGGGCGCATCTCAACGGAGAGTGCACCTCCCGTTGCCGGACTTCGGATAGCACGTCGTATACGGTGTCACACGGAAAAGCAGTTAAAACTGTAAAATTAAAAAAAAACCAGTCTAAAAGCACGAAATACACAATCTAAACGTCGTTATGGAGCCAGTAGAACAGGGAATTTTTTCCTTGTCTCGAAGTTCGGATTAAGGAGAGAAGAGACTCACTTCCGGTTAGAGACCACGTGTTTTCAAAAAAAGGAAAATTTTCCCGAATTACACTAAATTCCCACTGGGGGTTTTAATTTATGATACTACTATACACAAGAAAGCGTGATGATTTTGGTGCACTTATTTCCCGGAGATTCCAGAGAGACCGGAAAACGACCGGCAGATCGCTGCCGAAAGTCCGCGCTGCGCGCTGGCGACCAGACCGGCCGCAACTCAACGGAGAGTGCACCTCCCGTCGCCGGACTTCGGATAACGTGGGAATCCCGTTATTCCATTCATGCGCGTCACTAATTGGATGACGAGGCATTTGGCTACCTTAAGAGAGTCATAGTTGCGACTGCTGGTCGGGGGGTGTGGGGGGGGGGCTGACCATGCCCGCCCAGAATGCGAGCCCCCGTTAGGGTTGGCTGCGGTACACGGTGGGCCTATGCTCTCCGATCAAGCAGGGAACCGTTTAGTTTCCAAATTACAGTCATTATACCATCGGTGAAGATCGGCTGACCCGGAAAATCCCAGCTCTCAATGCGTGTGTGCCGCTCAGCACACTGGACTTGACTCTTGATTTCCCTGGACCCTGAGACAGCAGGGATCACAGACTGCCCGGCCACGAGTCGGTGCCAGGGAACGACAACGAGCAAAGGGGAAGGCTAAGGTTCGGTTCCTAGAGCCAGAGTTTCCTCTGGTCCGACACCTCGAACGCCTGTTATCCTGGCCGGGCAGTGGGGGTAACCGGAGCTCCCCCTGTAAGGCCTTTGCCGCACTCAGGACACGATCCTCCCTTTGACCCTGCAAACAATGGTACAGCCCCTAAGAGACCAACACCAGGTGAGACGGCCACCGCATCCGGGACCGTGGAGGCTCTGTCTAACCCCTAGAACCCGTGTTGGTAGACTTACCTCTACCGCGTTTGACGGGTGACCGTCGACCACGCTTTAACGTAAATAGTCTTCCGCACACCTTGTTGAGTACCACTGGAGCCCTTAACCCACACAAGTGGGATCGGGTATCCTTGTGGGACCCTTTTTAGGGTAATCGCCGTGCGGTCTGAGCGGGATTCATCCTCGGTTTGGACCCAGAGTGCAATGGGTCGTTACCTCCGAAACCTGCGATTACCGCCGTTAGAGCTCCGTCCGCCACCGCCAAAGCAGGCCCTGGTTGCACCACGGGAAGGTGAAGTGGATTTGCCAGACTTGGTAAGAGCCGAACGAGCGGCTTGAGTCCCAGCGGCCCATCCTTCCAACCTAGATAGTAGATAGGGACAGTGGGAATCTTGTTAATCCATTCATGCGCGTGAGTAATGGGATGACGAGGCTTTTGGCTATATTTGACTCAGGTTTTTCCAGTGTCTCTTCCCGAGTAAAATTTTCGATTGGTTTTTAAAATTAAACTTAATCCCAATATTTTTGAATTACTAAATCTTTCCAGTGAAAACCGGTTAGAGCCTTATCATAATCCATGTGAACATTTAGTATTTCGAATGAGCTCCGTAGGGCAATTAGACTGATTGTTAGGCCAAGGCTCCTGGTCCACAGTTCCATTTCGCGTAGACCCTTCACCGTGTCTATTGGCGGGGCCCCCTAGATCGACCACGATGGGAACCACTTTAAAGTGGGAAGTTCTGAGGTGGTCGGATACCGTCTCCTTAAGGACTGTCCATTTCATCGTTTTCTCGTTCCCAGAGATTGCGAGAGATTGCTAACGTTCATAGCGGACTGTTACATCGACAACGAACGCCCGGGCCCCGTCGGTAATTACGAGGTCCAGTTTGAGTAACTCCTCACCACCGCTGTAAAAGGGATTCTCGCGAATCACCTTCATATTATTAGCCTTGGCCTGTTGTTCTATTACCCTCACTTTCTCATCATGGTGATGTATTCTCTTGGGTTTGTTATGAATACATTCCCTCAGAACTTGTTCTAAGCTTTCCATCTTCACCTTACATCGCCTACATTCTGGGGGAATCGTGGGATCAGCCCTCCGAAGCGTCGTTCTCACGTCGGGCACTGCGTCAAACGCTTTCCCTATGTCCAGCAGACACCCAAACAGTTTTCCTCTGTTCCTGCCCTTACCTAACCCAATGAACTCGTCAAGTAGGAACGCGTTTTCAAATGTCCCATTACCCTCCATTAAATCTCTCTGACGCTCAGCAATGACCACCAGATCTCTCAGTCTCTGGTCTATGCACCCGGAGTACATTCGAAACAAAATGGATCTGATGGTTATTGGTCTGTAATTTACAGCATTTTCTGTATTTTTACCTGCTTTCGGAATCAGGCACGTCCGGCATTCTTTCCACGCCCTGGGGGTGATCTTCGCCATCATGCATGATGTAAAAATGAGGGCTAGGATCCTGTCGTAGTCTGGAATTTTTCGGAGGTCATCCTTCACCACCCCGTCCGGGCCTGGGGCAGATTTCTCTTTGGCTCTTCTCATCCTGGCCCGGATTTCCTTGGGGAGGATAGCAGACAACCACTCTATCGGTATCTCATCTTTTATCCTTGGAAATTCCGCCGACATGTGTCCTTCCGTCCCCCAGAGCTCATCGTACAGTATTTGGAAATCCTCTGCCGGAGGTGCCAGGAGCTGCTCGCCACCAAGATCTCCGGGAACAGTCCCCTCGTACGACATGGTAGCGAGCTTACTCGGGCACTTTTAAAAAAGCTCCTGGCAGTTTGCGTACCTGATCCGCTTGCGTCTAGCGTTGTTTTATTGTTCCTAATTCCTGACCTTCGGGTTGGTGCCTTTTTATTTTCACTTTTCTTTGGATTTAGTAATTCGATTATTTTTTCATGGATTCCATCAATCTTGCTGGCTACGGCACCTTTATCTAAGTTTTCTCGTTCCAATGTGGCCAGCAGATTTTCAAGATCTGGATAAATGCCGAGGAGATTTTGAGCTCTCTCCTCGGCTATTTGAGCAGCCCCCTTACTTCGGCAGACACTACCTCCCGCCAAGTCTGGGTGGAGCTCTTCGGAGGAAGAGCGCATTCCTCGCCATTCGGTTCGGGATCTTCCTCCAAAATGGGAAGTTCGATCACTTCTTCCTCGTTTTCCCCCTCGAATCTAAATAAATTACTAATACTAAGTGAGGCTGGGTGTAAAGGGCCCAAACCTCGTACCGATAACAAAATGTCCGGCGAATCAATAAAATTCCCCATAGCGGGCTGTAACAAAGACTGGTGTAAAGAGCCAGGTAACAAGTTGCGGCCTGGAGATTGTAAAGGGCTCTCCCTGCCACCTCCCGTAGGTCTATTGAAAGACATTCGAGCTCCTACCGCGACCATTTGGAGGCCCGCTTCGGCGAGCCTCGTGGGGGAACACTGGCCTGTTTTGCGACCGCAAATTCCACATGTGCGTGCCTTTGATGTTGCCCCAGGCCGACAACGGTGGAAAAAGTTGCTCCACAATCCGGGTATTTCATTGGCCTCACAGCAACCGGGCGTGCCGGAGGGCCCCTGCATTTTCCCCTGTGGCAGGACAGGGCATGTGCTTTCACAAAGCATTTGTTGCAAGATCGGCACTGCCAGTGCCATGTTTGACTGCTATGACTATCGCGCTGATGGCGCGATAGTGTATTGACATTAATTAAAGCGTCACTACACGACAGGCACCCCTGACATCCGTCTATAGGCACTTAAATATGTGGGAGGTTTCCCTTTAGGCAGTGTGGCCACTGTCCCAAGTCTTCCCTCCGGCCTGAGGCTCCCACCCCATCCCTTCCCACAAAACTCTCTTCGTCTCCTATCCCAACCCCATTCCCCTGACCCCCTTCTCCCCTCCAAAAAAAACGGCAGGCTCCCTCCATGCGCTGTGGTGTTACGACCGGGGGTAGTAGCGCCGCTTCCCCGGAAGCCGAGGCCATTGAAGGTCTTTTTTTATTTCTATACATTTTGCCATGTTTTGGGGGAGTTTGGGTGTATATACCGGGCTCCATACACCCATTAGAAGTCCGGTTCTTTTGTCCACGTTGTCCCACGGGGGGCGGTGCACTTTGGCCAACGGATCCTGTAGGTTCGATGGACGGTCGAACAGGAACCAAAAAAGGCCTCTACAAAATCGTAGATCTATTGTTTCCGGCAGGAACCGCGTGGAAGCGTGCACCGGTTATTATGAGTATGACGAAGGTGTCAATCGTCTGCCGGCAAAGATGGAAATTTGCAGGTGATCTTCCTTTCCTAGCGAGGAACGCGGCGCTACACCAAATAAGGGGTCTCACCTGGGGGATAGCCAGGTGAATCCCCAGAATCGGCTGCACTTTTTTTTGCGAAGGGTGGGGAAATCTTTATGGAGACCCAGGGAAGGTGGTAACCCCCGGGTACTGTCGGACTCACAACTCGTGTTACTGATTAAAATCCCACCCACCGGGTTTTGCCAAAACCGGTAGCGTTGGTCCGTGATTGGTCCTCCCGATGATGTGCTTAGCCCACTCCTGTTCTGGTTGCATTGTTCTTCTTCATCGCGGTGCTGGTGTCGAAGTGAGACACCGCTGTCAGCCCTCCGATTATTACTCGGCTACTGATGACTCGTAGATCCTTCTTGCAGATGACCTGTAGTTGGAGTAGGTCCTGGGCTGATGTTCTTGACCACAATCCACGTGACGAAAGGGTGATTTCAGTTACTTCGTTCGTTGCGACATTTAATTCTTTTCTCACATGTTCTGTTATTATGGGATCAGCTTATTTCCCTATTTTCGCCATGTTCGCTCGATCCAAGTGTGCATGCTCACCTACCACCTGTGCGTCAATGATTAGAGCCTTATTTCCTTTTACTGCAATGAGATCGGGTTTCTTGCCACCAATGTCCGTCTTGAAGAGCTTCTCCAATTCCGCGGCGTGTTCTCTGTCCTTTAACCCCCTGGCTACATAATTTACCACCGCGTTGTGGCGTTTTACCTTCGCGGTGTGGGATCGGTGGCAAATTTGGAGCACCTGATTGAGGGTTTCCGGAACCTCGCACCCTCCTCGGCAGCTTCGGTCTTCTCCCCTTCCCCGTATGGTTCTTGAACGGAGTGGGATCGCGTTAATTCGAAGTTTAATCGAGTTTATATAATCATACCCTGTCAGGAATCTCGTGCCGTCGCTCACCCAGTTGTTTTGCGACGGGACTCTCCTTGCTCCTTGGAGGGGTTTTCCATCGATCGACGTGTGTAGGAGTTTCGCCCAGCGCCTATGAATTCCAACTGTGGACTGAAGAATGACTTCGCCATCGGTGAGTCTTCGGTCGTTATTTCGCTTTTCTTTGGTGAGGATCCCCACGCCTTTCCATCCTTTTGTTTTTGTGTGGAGGAGCCGAGGGTACCCCTGCGGGTAGGGGGATGGAGAATACTCCCGCAGTATCCCTGCTTGTCGTAAGAGGCGACTAAAAGGGCGGGGAAGGAAACCCCGGAAAAAACCCCAGTGTCAGCAAGGGTTGAATCCGGACAGTCTTGTGGGTCAACTGTCTGTGTGCGGCCATACCACCTGGCCTGCGATCCACCCGCATGTTTGCCGTGTGTGGAGACCCGTAAGGGGGAGAAGGGGATCCTGGTGGGTGAGTTCTCCGGCACCCAGCCGGGTGTCGGATACCCGGTATGGGCCGGGATTCAATACCCCACTTCGGCCCTGGATCCCCTGTAAACGGGCGGTCAAGATCTAGCCAGTCTTGATCAATCGGCTTATCGACACGTTTCGATGGCGAGTGCTGGAGTGATGGGGGTCTGTGTAGGGCGGCAGAAGGTGTATGGGTTTGGAGGGTCCATTCACTGGAGACCTAACCTGAAGCAAATCCCCTACACCATAGTGCTATATCCCTTGGGTAGCCCTGGCGACCACACCGGCTGGCGGTGTGGCGTCCCAAATATGTGGCTCCGTGGTGGGTGGGGAGCCCAGGGGATGAACCTCTTATATTAATGGAACCAGATACCCTTCCTCCATTAAAAAGATCCCGTCCGGAAACGGGCGGGGGAGTTAACCCGGTGTCCGCTTGTAGGCGGTACTTGATAATGAGATGTGCAAAGGAAGATGAGACCCTCACTAAGGTATCTCCCTTCCTAATCCGTAGAGTCCTTTCAGCAGCAGTTACTGGCGACTTAATATCTGCCAAGAAGCTACGTGACGGAACTTTATTAATAGAAACGGCCAATGATACCCAAAGTGCAAAGTTGCTTAATTTTACCCGTTTAAATGATAAACCAGTGAAGGTCGAGGTGCACCGCACCTTGAACACCAGTCGGGGAGTGATAAGCAGTTACGACCTGCTGTATGTCGACGACGACGAAATAAAGAGGGAAATGGCCCCTCAGGGCATTATAGACTGTCGTCGATTAAAAATAAAGCGGAACGGTGAGCTGATCAACAGCACGTCTGTTATCCTCACCTTCTCGCGCGACACGCTCCCCGACAAGGTTTTTGTTGGGTATGAATCGGTTCCTGTCCGCCCATTCATCCCTAACCCCATGCGATGTTTTCAATGCCAACACTTTGGCCATATCGCCACTAGATGCAAGGGCAAGGCCACCTGCCCGCGCTGTGGTAATGAAAAGCATGAGGATGATGGTTGCACCTCCGAACCTTTTTGTGTCAATTGCGAGGGTGCAGACCCAGTGTACTCCCACGATTGTCCGAGAATGAAAGAGGAAAAGAAGATAATGGAGATAAAAACAGTTGAAAAGTTGCCATACATAGAAGCCAGAAAAAAGTACCGCACCCTAATAGCCCCTACTTTCTCCAGATCTTTCGCTGCTGTCGCTGAAACCCCAACCAATAAAAATGGATCTGACAATACTCAGAAAAATGATGCAGATAAGACAACGGACACAAGAAAGTCTAGAAAAGATGAAGAAGCCAAGCCGGATAAGGCTACAAAGCCGGCAAAACCAAAGAATGTCACCTGTGCGGGTTCTCCTAAGAAGAACCCGCCGAAACCCACTGGGACCCCGCCCTCGGGGCGTGAGAAAACGCCATCCCCCGGCCCCTCCGGGGTACGCGCTCCATGCCCAGAGGAGGCTATGGAGGAGGATGACCCGTCTGAGACAGACGTCCTCTTAGCCAGGCAAAAGGGGAAAAAGAGCCGCATTAGGCGCTGATCCTCCTAACGGATGGACAGACTGCTGTTTTTAACTTGTTTCTCGCCTTTTATTTTTTTCCCTTTTTAAATGAATTCTATTTTACAGTGGAACTGTAATGGGTTTTATTGTCACAAGGAGGAGTTAACCATTTTAATTCGTGATTTTAATCCGTCTTGTATTTGTCTCCAAGAGACGCATTTTAAAGCCACGGACAAGGGTAACTTAAGGAATTTTAATGTTTTTAGATACGACGATGCCAGCGGCCAACGAGCCCAGGGTGGAGTGGCGGTTGCTGTCTGGGAGACCCTTTACACCTCTCGGGTACAACTGAACACACTTTTTCAGGCGGTTGCTGTGACTGTGCACGCACCAGAGACCATAACGCTGTGCAACGTTTACTTACCGGAGTGCGCTCCAGTCACTGAAAACAACCTCGAGAATCTTATCCTTCAATTACCCAAGCCCTTTATACTTTTAGGAGACTTTAATGCACATGACCCTTTGTGGGGTAGCTCTAGAAGCCAGTGCAAAAGAAGAGGGCGGATTTTATCACATTTTATCCAGGATTTTAACCTTGTTCTACTGAATAGTAGTGAGAAAACTCGTTTTAATAGTTTTAATGGAGAATTTTCTTCCATTGACCTCGCCATCTGCTCGAGCAGTCTTTCCACGAAACTCAACTTATCCGTTCATACAGATCTATGTGGCAGTGATCATTTTCCCCTTTTTATACGTAAGAATATCTTTTTTAATCCATTTTTTATAACTCCTGGAAATTGGATTATTCAGAAAGCTGACTGGTCAATTTTCAGAGAGAATTTTACATATAAACATGACGGCAACCGTGACGTAATGCAAAACGTCGAAGTCCTTACATCTGCAATCATCGAGGCGGCAAATGCCAGCGTCCCACGATCCAAGGGTATCGTCCGTCGACCTCCAGTGCCATGGTGGACAGAGGAATGCGCGAAGGCAATAAAATTGCGGAAGCGAGCACTTCGCATTTTTCAGAAGTACCCCACGAAAACCAATCTTGCCTCCTTCCGACGTCTTCGAGCGAAAGCCCGACAAATCGTAAAGGAGGCGAAGAAGGCCTCCTGGATAGAATTCATCTCAGGCGTCAACCACAGGACGCCTCTTGCACAGGTCTGGAGGAAGGTACGAAGCATCTCGGGCTCCCGTCAGCAATGCGGCGTTTCCGGACTAAAAGTCGATGACCGGGTGGTAACATCTCCCTCGGAATTATGTGAGATCTTTGGCCATACGTTCAGCAACATCTGCAGTAACGACAATTATGATGCCGACTTCAGAGAAATAAAGCAACGCTGCGAAGCAAAATCCCTAACGTTCCGTGAAACGCAGGGTATTGCTGACTATAACGAATGCTTCTTCCTATGGGAGCTGGCCTCTGCAATTGCGGAATCCAGGAATTCGTCCCCAGGAACAGACAGTGTCCACAACGCTTTTCTCCGGAACATACCGAAGAAAGCGCTGCTGGACGTCCTTCATACCCTCAACCATATTTGGTTGGAGGGTAGTTTTCCACAATCCTGGCGGGAATCTATCGTGGTTCCAATAGCGAAGCAGGGAAAAGACAACAGTAGCCCTAGCAACTATAGGCCCATCTCTCTTACCAGTTGCCTGTGCAAGGTTATGGAAAGAATGGTCAATCGCCGGCTTGTTTGGTGGTTGGAGCGGCGAAACCTTCTTTCCAACATACAATGTGGCTTTCGTAGGGGAAGATCTACTATCGACCATCTCATTCGGACTGATAATTTTATCCAGGAGGCCTTTCTTCTGCGTCAACATGTCATTGGTGTCTTCTTTGACTTGGAGAAGGCCTATGACATGCTATGGCGCCGGAAGATCTTGCAAACAATGCACAGTTGGGGTTTCAGGGGTAACCTACCCATTTTTATCCGAAACTTTTTAACAAACCGTGGTTTTAGAGTGAGAGTGGGAAAAAACCTCTCACAGTTTTACTCTCAGGATAACGGCGTACCCCAGGGCTCTGTTTTAAGCGTTACATTATTTGCAATCGCCATTAATGATATTGCGGACTGTATAAAGACACCGGTGATGGGATCCCTATTCGTAGACGACCTTTCAATCTTCTGCAGGTCGTCTACATTGGCCAGCGTTGCAAGACTGACACAGTTGACTGTCATCAAACTGAACAACTGGGCAAAGAGAAACGGGCTTCGTTTCTCCAAGGAGAAAACTGTATGCATGCATTTTCACCGATTGCGAGGTATCCACATAGCTCCGCCGTTACGCTTGGGACGAAATAACCTTCCTTACGTGGAATCGGTTCGATTTCTCGGTATGATTTTAGACCGTAGGTTGACATGGCAGGAGCACGTCCGCAAACTAGCCGATAAGTGCCGCCGTAGCCTAAACATTTTACGAATTTTAAACAACACAACATGGGGTGCTGATCGCACGACCTCGATCTTACTATACCGTGCGCTGATTCGGTCGAAAATAGACTACGGGTGTTTAGTCTACTCATCTGGACGAGTCTTATCTGCGACCGTTAACAACGGTCCACAACGCAGGATTACGGTTAGCAATTGGCGCTTTTAGGACCTCTCCTGTCCTAAGCCTCTATGCAGACGCCGGGGAGCCGCCGCTGGCTACTCGTAGGCTAATGTTGACATGCAACTATGTGTCAAAAATGTTATCAATGTCGAGACACCCATGCTTTGACATAGTTTTTAAACCAAGGTTTTTAGATATTTTTAACAGAAGGACGAGGGCTACTAGGCCACTAAGTATTCGTTTTAAAGATTTTATTGATGAATTTGACATCTCACTACCGGATGTGTATGCGGTCGGGTACTCAAAATACCCGCCTTGGTCTTTACCGCGACCAGAGTGCTATACTGTTGTGGATGGACGCCAGAAATCCTCTGTCACACCGCAGGAGTACCAGAGCCTGTTTTTAGAATTCCTGGGTAACCACCCGGACTCCACTCCCGTGTATACGGATGGATCGAAGACTGATTCAGCATGCGCATGTGCCGTGTCCTCCACACACCACAAGGTCATCAAGGCGAGACTCAATCCACTGTGTAGCGTATACACTGCGGAATAATTCGCAATTAAGATGGCCCTAAGGAATATCAATTGCAATTCTGGCTCTTTCCTTATCTGCACCGACTCTTTAAGCGCCGTGAAGTCCATTTCGGCCTATTACCCACACCATCCTCTTGTCCAGGATATACAATGCACCCTCCAATCCCTTCTTAACAAGGGAATTAAAACATCATTTGTCTGGATCCCTGGACACGTGGGAATAGCTGGTAACGAACGAGCGGACAAAGCAGCAAAGGAAGCACTGCACATGCCACAAATTGTATCGAACAAGGTAACTGCAGAAGACCTAAAATCTATGTTTCGAAACATAGCAATGGGCAGATGGCAAGAATCGTGGCAGGAGATACATAATAGCAAACTTCGGTCTGTGAAACCGGTAGTAACAGTGTGGCCCTCTTCTGTCAGGAGTACCCGGAGGGAAGAAGTCGCAATCACTCGTCTGAGGATAGGGCATACTGCCCTGACCCACTCATACCTCTTCACAGAAGAGAAGACTCCACCTCGGTGTGATGATTGCGACTCCTCTCTGAGTGTGCGACACATCCTGACGGAGTGTGAAAAATACCGGTCTTCTTGAGAAAGACATAAGGTTAACGGGACCTTAGAAACTATCCTAGGCGACTCCCCTGATAGTCTCACCCGAGTAATTGCTTTTTTAAAAGATATTAATGTTTTAAATAAATTATAAATTCACTGTTTTAGGCTTAATTGCACATTTTATCACATGTAGGCAAGCGAAATTTTAATTTTTTATTGGTAATTTATATTTTGTACTTACAAGGATGAGAGTGGTGCAAAATGACCATAGTAGTCGACGCACCCAAAAATAATAATACTACTACTACTACTAGGAGCCGAGGGTGGAGGGTTTTTTGGAACACCCTCGGACATATCAGGGAAAATTGCTTTGAGATATAGGGCAATCTCCAGAGCAAGATCTTGTTTGCTCAGATCAGCAATTTTCCTGCAGATCTCATTTAGTTGGTGCTCAGCATGATCCTTCTCCTCGAGAGGAGAAAAAGATTGGATTGAGCGAATCAAATTGGTTCTCCACGTTGTTTCAGGAGAACCATCAGCCAGACTTTGATAAGGGCCCGGTGCATCATCCATGTCGCTATCGGAGGAAGGGATTTGGCTTGCAGACTCCACAAGGGCCTTATAACTCTGTCTCCTTCTAATCCCTTTAATGCCCTCGATGGTTCTCTCAGGGAATGACTCCTGGAGAAGTTGGTTCATTTTCCATCGAGAAGTGGGATTTTCTGCGAGGAGCCGTGCCTCCAAGCGGGCCATAATGGCCTTCTCTTCACCCGTGTATCTCGGCTTCTTGGCCGGGGCCTTTGCCAGGTTTACCTGGTCGTGCCAATCGGGGTGGGCTCGGTTCCGATGAAGTCCCAGCCCCCTTTAGGAGTGGAATCTCCTTTCGCACCCAGGGAAGTCACATCTGTGCTCCTCCAGGGGTTGGCTCGTTCCATTCGCGTTGTCCGTCCGTTCCATCGGTCGGTCAGGGTCGGTGGACCCATCTGTCGTTTTACCAGTCGATTTCCGAGGCAATTTATTATTCTTTGGACCAATTAATGTCGGACCAGTGGGATGGCAACCCACGGGTCCCAGTTCGTCAGTGCCCCGTTAGCTTTATCCAGCCTGAACTGCGAGGAGGTGGGGATGGCTTGAGCAAGTAGGGGAAAAATCGGACCATAGGTCGAAGTTTTTCCGAGTCTACAAGCCCCTTTCAGTTCACAGGAGTATTGCCTAGTTTGAAACCGACGTATGTTAAAAAATTATTTTTTTTACGGAGGTGAGGAAATGCTTTTACGCACCCTTACGGACGGGGGCCCTAAGGAGTGAGGGACTCGACCTGGTCGTTGTTCTCCAGGCCACTACCCTCTAAAACCTCACCCCCTCAATGGCCGCTTCCCCCCGTCGTCCAGGACATCCGACGGCTTCTTTCTCCGCTGCCGATTTCGAGGTGTTAGGGTGCGGATTACCCGATATCTCGGTCATGCTCTCATCCCACGCCTTCTCTCTCCACTGCAGTCTTGACCATGGTGGTTTGGTTAAATTACTCCAGTTGATCTGCGATCCTAATAGTGTCCTCTTGGTTATTCCGTCCAATGTCCCTAAAGTCAGGCCTACACTCTGCAGTAGTTCCGCCGATCTCGCGCTCCAGACCCCCCTCCACGAAATTGTGCATGTGATGACGTCAATCCTGTCTTCGGGGACTCCTTCTTGTTCGGATACCTACTTTTTAATTTCGATGGTGTTGTACTTCTTTTCCTTCCTCTTCGCCGCCTCATCTAGCGATGACGCTCCGCTGACTACCTGCGTGTCGATAATTTTCACACATCCATCCTTCTTCGCTACTATGTCCGGCTTCTTTAAACCGCTCGCGGTGAGGAGCCTTGGTTCCTCTCGCACCTTCCATTGTTTCCCGCGGAGAGCGTTGCATAAAGATTTGGTAATGGCATCGTGACGCTTGATTCTCCCCCGTGTGATCAGATGCAGCTTTGGATGATGTGCGCCGCTGTTTCCGTGGACCTACAAAGAGCTCTGCAATTGATTGGTTGGTCGCGCCTACCTCTCGAGACTCTCACTCTCGTAGGCAGGCAGATGTAGTGTACACGATGGTAGTTCACGAAGTCACACGCGGGGATCCCCAACGACGAAGAGTCCAACCATCTCGTGCTCGCTGATGACTTAGATGATTCCCGAACCGGTACCGTCGATGGATGTGTATAATTTCTCCCTCCAGTACACATGCGTTCTCGCTTTGGTATTGAGTTGGCTTCCTTCCACCATAGAGGCTTTCTCCGACCATTCAAGGCGTCGAAGATACCAATCCGTCGCTGTCGCGGCTTTTGCTGCGGCGGATGTTGAGCTCTTTAGTGATGTGAGTCTGCTCGCCATCATCCCGGGAATTGATGTTTCTAGGGATGGGATTCCCATTCCCCCATCCCTACAGCACGCGTGCATGTACCCAATGGGTACATCGTGGGGAAAGCGGATCCATTTTCTCACTTCAACCCGAACTTGGCGGTCCATCGCTCGAAGCGTATTTTTAGTTGTACCGGCAATGATTAATTGGTGAAGGAACCTCGGAATAAGAAAACTTGTAATAATTTTTAATCTTTGTTGTGGTGTTAGTGGTGCCTTTCTGATTCTTTCTAATTCCTTATCCATCGTGCCACCGAATTTGTGTAAACCTGACTCACTGAAATTGAGGCCCAGATAAATCCACTTCTCGTCTGGCCTCAGTTGTCGTACGAGGCCTTCTCGTACTCGTAAGAAAGGTGTAGTCAGGACTTTGTATTTCTTTAATTTCCCGGTGGGAACGATGGAAAGGGCTACACACTTTTTATGGTTTAAATTCAAGCCCTTTTTAGCCGCGCTTTCCTCGAACTCCGTAACCGCTTGCTGCATGCCTCCTTTAGACGATGCAAGGAGGACGACATCGTCAGCATAAGCTATGGATTTCACTGGAGTATTTCCTATATGGAAGCCGACGTACGCTGAGAGACTGGATAGTATTTGATCCACTACCAAACATAACGGGTGTAGAGAGAGGATCGCCCTGTCGGATTCCTTTTCGCACCTGGATTTCGTTGGATCTCATACCATCTACTTCCAGTAAGGTGGAACTTGCCGCATAGGTGTTCATTATATGACTTTTTTTTTGCGGTGGGTGGGGAAATCCTTTATGGAGACCCAGGGTAGGTGGTAGCTCCTGGGTACTGTCGGACTCACAACTCGTGTTACCGACTAAAACCCCACCCACCGGATTTTGCCATAAACCGGCAGCGTTTGTCCTTGTTTGGTCCTTGGATCGCAGTGTCTTCTTGGTTGTGCCCGCGATAATTAATTGATATAAAAATCTCGGGATCAGAAAGATTCTAATTATTTTCAGCCTCTGTTGCGGTTTTAATGGGGCTTTTATAATCCTTTCTAGTTCTTTCTCCATCGTTCCCCCGAATTTATGCAGACCGGCCTCGCTAAAGTTTAGGCCTAGATATACCCATCTCTCATCCGGCCTCAGTTGTCGTAACAGGCCTTCTCTGATTCGGATAAATGGAGTCGTAATGATCTTATACTTCTTAAATTTTCCGGCCGGGACTATGGAAAGTGCAACGCACTTCTTTTGGTTCAGGCTCAGGCCTTTTTGCTCGGCGCTCTCCTTAAAATTTGTAATGGCCTATTGTATTCCTCCTTTCGATGCTGTGAGGAGTATTACGTAGGCAAGAGAGTTAACCTGGGTGTTACCCATCTTGTAACCGACATATATTGGTATAGTAGAAAGGATTTGGTCAACGACCAGGCAAAACAGGGGTGTTGATAGTGTGTCTCCCTGCCTTATTCCTCTTCTTACCGTGATTTCCCGTGATTTTGTTCCACCTACTTCAAGCACGGTGGTGCTAGTAGCATAAATGCTCATGACATAAGTAATGAAGTCGTTTGGGAGTCCCTTATGAGTCATAGCTGCCTTTAGGGCATCATGGCTGACTTGAGTCATAGGCCTTTGCAATATCTGAAGAAACCATATGTAGCTCTTTCAGCTTATACTTTGCGTCATTGATGATAGCCCCGATCGTTAAAGCGTTCTCCGCGCAGCCGTCATTCATGCACCTCTGCTTGGGATCGATTAAATTAAGGTGTCGAAGTCGGTTTGCTAAATTTTTGTGCACATGCCTAATGCACACTGAGGCGATGCTTATTGGTCAAAAGTCTTGAGGCTGCTTGCTCTCATTCTGCTTTGGTACAAAAATGGTTCGACTTCATAGGAGGTCTTTAGGCGTGTTTCTCTCGAGTAGCAGCTAGTTATAGAATAGAGCTCTTATAGTTGCAGGCACTGCGTTTCACTGTCTCGGAGTTATGCCATCTATACCGCCAGCGGACGAGACTTTTAGGGGGGTCCTCTCTCTTTCAGAAGTGGTTATTGGGTTCATGATGCTTACGACGCCGACGTCACCTGGTGATCCCTTTTCACCCTCACACACCGGCTGGATTTCTCTTTCGAACACCGGCGCCCAGTAATCGGTCATTGTGCTCAAGTCTGGTATGCTACTTTTGTTTTCGCCGTGTAGGACCCGGGACGTCGCCCTACTCTTATCTTCATAAGAGAGTCATAGTTAACTCACCGCCGCCCGGGGGTGCTTGGGGGCCGGGTAGGCCCCCCGCCACGCGAGCCCCCGAACGGGGCCGGAAACAGTAACAGAGGACTTGCGCACGCCATTAAGACAGGAAACCGCCGTGTTAAACCATGGTTACAGTGGACACACATCATCGAACGAATCTCCGTTACATCTACCCGGACTCTCCCTGCCCTCAACGTGTGTGTACGGCCCATCCTCAGAAACTTAGACTCTTCCATTTTCGCTGAAGGCGCAGCGAGCACGCACCGCCCAATCACACTGGTCATTGCCTCAAATGCACTTGACTACGGGAAAAGGGGTCTAAGGGCTCGGATACTAGAATGGTGAGGCCATTCCGACACCTCGGACGCCCGAGCGCTCCCGATCGGGGAGCGGGGGTAACCGGAGTCCCCCCAACAGAATACTACGCTCACACTCAGGCAACAGGATTCCACTGACCCACTCTGGCGAGGTCACAGCCAC
The DNA here is from genome assembly GCA_963573305.1 of Pyrrhosoma nymphula. Lineage (NCBI taxonomy): Eukaryota > Metazoa > Arthropoda > Insecta > Odonata > Coenagrionidae > Pyrrhosoma > Pyrrhosoma nymphula. The sequence goes on from OY754333.1 coordinate 146,090,350, forward strand.
TAAGAGTCCGTACCCTGCGGGGTGGGCATCGCAAGCCAGACGATGCGGGCTCCATCCCCCCTTAGCACTCGTGTCAGTCGGATTTCTCCAACTTCGTTGGACGAGTCACCGCCGGTTTCGCTTATGCATAGAAACCTACCGCATCTCTTGTTGAGAACCAGCTTAGCCCGTTACACAGCCCCCTTAAACCCAGCTGTGATTGGGAATCCATTGGCACCCTTTTCATGGAAGCCGCCATGCGGTCTACCGGGATTCGTCCTCAGAGCGGGCTCAGGAGTGCAATGAGCCGTTTCCTCAGAAACCCTGCGGACTTCCATTCGTCAGAGCTTCGTCGGTCACCGCCGAGGCGGGTCCGGGTTGCACCGCGAGGAGGTGAAGCTGACTTACCCGGCGTGGTGAAGAGCCGAACCGGCGGCTTGATACCCAGAGGCCGGGTCTAGCGAAGAGGATTTTCGCACCGATGCATCGGCCGTCACGTCCATGGGGGGGGTCAGCAGGCCATGAAAGTCGATGGCCGGGAACCATCCCAAGTCCGAGAACGGCGAAGTCACATCGGAACTTCCACCCTCAAACCCGGTCGGCTGGCTTTCTCTTTGGAACACCGGCGCCCAGTAATCGGTCATTGTGCTCAAGTCTGGTATACTACTTTTGTTTTCGCCGTCTAGGACCCGGGACGCCGCCCTGCTCTTATCTGAATTCGCTCTACACACTGACACTTATGCCACGTGAGCATTTTAGGCAGTTCTTCCTACCTAGTGGGCAATTCATCATTTAGCGTTACCCCATTTCAACCTATCCCCTCACGTGCATCAGGGACGTTTCTTAGGCGACCCGTCATTCGGCCCCATTGCCAGAAGATCATCCACGAGCCTTGCAGCACGCGCGTCGTTATTGCAGTCATCGCCCCCCTCGACAGTCCCAGTCGTCTAAGACCGTCGCTTGAGGCAGCCGACCACATTCCCCTCCACGACACGGTACAAGTCGTGTGCCCAATCGCTGAGCTCTCCACGTCCCAGTGCTTAGCGATCTCGGACATAAGTGACTCATTGGTCCGGTACTTGTCCAGCTTTCTTTGATGTAAAACATCAAGGGCTCCCTGGCGGACACCACTTGTACTTCCACTACTGTGACCTTTCCGTCCTTGGAACAAATAATGTCCGGTTTACGACGGCCTTCGTTCGAAGGGAAGAGCCTTTCTTCTTCCACCCTGTACCCTTTGTTCTTTAACTGATCCGCTAGGAAGTGTGCCACTGCATTATGCCTTCGGATGCATTGTCCGTGAGAAGCGTAACACTTCTGGATGACATGGCCAGCCGTCTCGCGAATGTTATCGCAATTGGCTCTGCACATTACTGCGCTTTCACTACCTTCCCGCCGTCCCCTAGTAGTCCGCATCCTAGTTGGTAAAGCATTAATGCGCACTTGGTGGAAGTGACAGTAATCTCTGCCCGGGATACCTCGGGCAGGCAGCACCGAGTTGGTCGAGAAATCCGACCGGGAAGACTCCCGGAGAGCCTGACCGTCCACAGACGAGTGCAGAATTCCACCAATTTTTCTCCTGACCGCAACGTTTGTGTGTGGGTCGATCCCCTGACGGTCGAGGACCCGTTTTGCCCAGCTGATTTGCCGCTGGATCGCAGCGGATCCATAGGCGGCTCTTGCAGCAGCACACGAACAGGAACTGAGGCGGTCAAGGCGGGTCAGTTTCCAAACAGGGACTAGAGCTTCCAATTTCGGGATTCCCAGGCCGCCGTCCTTGAGCGAACTGTGAAAATAACTCTCCGTAACATCATGCGGTAGATGGATCCATCGCCGAGCAGCCGCCCGCAGCTGACGATCTAATGAAGTCAATCTGGACAAGGTGGTTTTGCCGAGCACGAGGGTGTGGAACACCCGCGGCAGGAAAAACGTCCTGAGCATTCGAAGCCTCTGTTGGGGCTTCAAAGGGGCTTGGCTCACCCGCTTGATGTATCGAGCGAGAGTTGACTCCACGTTATCTGATCCTACCGCGCCAAACGTGATCCCAAGGTACGTCCAGGAATCGGCAGATGAAAGGGCCTTCAATTCCTGCCCCGAGAGAAGGGAGAAAATCGAGTCGTGGTCGACCTTAATTCTCTTCCCTTTCCCGTCTGGAACCAGGGAGAACGTTTTGCTCTTGGATACGTTCAGAGCTAGGCCTTGCTGAGCACATTGCTTCTCAAACCTGGCCAACGACCTTCGCAGTCCGGCGCTGGTCCTCGCCACAAGGATCACGTCGTCGGCAAACGCCAGGGCGTTGACCCTGGTGTTGCCTAATTCGTAACCGACTTCCGGCGGTACAGCAGCCAATGCTCGATCAATGACCCGATTGAATAGAAATGGGCTAAGGGGGTCCCCTTGTCTCACCCCCCGCCGAACCGTCGCATTCCTATGGTCGCCCTTCCAACTGACACGTGTGACGACCTCCCGGTATAGCGAAGACAGATACTCAGTCGGTACATCTGCTGCTTCGGCACTGGGCCGCGGGGCATCTAGCATCGGTCTATGGCCAACCTTGTCGAATGCCTTCGACACATCAAGGATGGCCATATGCATACGACGCCTGCGTACACGGGAGCCTTGAACGAGTGCAGAAAGGATGGCCGTGTTTTCACACACACCATCCCATGGCCCGAAGGCACGCTGCCTCTCGTCCCCACTGTTGATCTGTGTCAGCCGAGCTGCCACAATCTTGTTAAGCTGCCGGAGAATGACCGAACCTATAGAGATAGGTCGGAAATCTGCCGGGCATTTTGGGGCCTTGACCTTCGGAATGAATACGGTTCGGCTGGTGCTGAGGATCTCAGGAATCCCCTGCCGCAGCAAGATGATATTAAAGAGAGCCGCGCGTACGAGTGGCGAGACAGCCCTCCACTATCTTGCCGTCGCGCCATCGAGTCTTGGTGCAGATCCTATTTTTACCTCATTCCCTGTGACCTCACCCAAGGACACAGGAGAGGTTTTCCGTAGCGGTAGTGAGGTATTCTCCGCCGCCGGGCCTTCCACCCCGACTTGGGACTGATCGCCAGCCCACGCTTCCTCCAAGAGGTCCCCCCAATACTTGAGCATCTCTCGAGAACCGAGAGAGTCCGCGTAATCGGGCTTCCCATCAAGGATTTCACGTGCGGCCATCCCTGGATTTTTCTTAAATAGGGTCTGGACTCGTGCGTACTCGGTACGCCTACGTATTTTCCTGTTGACTGAAGTTTCGGATCTTGTGGTTTCAAATCGCCTATAAGAACGTATTTCAGGCCTAGGGAAAACTGCCATCACCCAATCAGAGATCAGGGTCTTGCAGTCCTCCCCGTCAAGAGCTCTCTGGCAGATGTTCGCCATCAGCACACTTTTGTGCTTGCTTTCCTTAGAGAGCTTAGGGATTGCTCCCTGAAGCCACTCCTCCAGCTTGCAGATACCCGTGGCTGGTGCGGGCAACGGCTCTTGGCTGATGGTCAATGGTTGAGGATCCTGAGAGTCTGGTATTTGGAAGTCTGGAAGAGTCTGGTATCGTGGACTCTTTCGTTTCGCTTTAATCAGCTCCAGGGTCCACTCAGGGAATTCCTGGGCGAGATACTGATTGATAAACCTCACTCCTTCATTGATACCCCTCTGCTCAGCTGCAGCGAGCAATCGTAGATCCTCTTCCTCCCATCGAACGTTCTTGCGTGCGACCAAGATCTTCCTTTCCGCTTTTTCAGGGTGTATACGACGGACGTGGACGCCAAGACCTCGAAGGTTCTTGAATGGACGTTGGCATGTCTCGCAGAGTACTTCTGGCTGGGGTTCGTTTGGTTCCTGGGCTTCCTTGGGCATTATTTCTGCTGGGCCCCCCCGCACTTTCCCGCGAGGGCGCGTAGGTCCGTCATCCGAGACCGGACAATGGACCGCAGCTTTACCTCTTTTTCCGTTCATGCCCAACTGACAAGGGAAACCCCACGGGCTGGCAACCCACGGGTCCCTGTCTAGCGCCCCCGGTATTGGCCTGCCGCCATACCGCCTAAGCGAGTGATAGGCGACAGTTTCCGACTCTCGCCACGAGGAGGCTCCGGGGAATTACGCACTTGTGCTAGGTGGGAGTCCACCGCGGTACAGCGGCCGAACCTGTCAAGGAAGGGTCGACAGGTCATGAGAGTCAATGACCGGCGACCGTCCAGGCCCGATTCGGCAAAGACGCACCGCGACTTATCCCACCCATTTTTTTTCCGGAGGTGAGGAAATGCTTTTACGCACCCTTAGGGACGGGGACCCTAAGGAGTGAGGGACTCGACCTGGTCGGTGTTCTCCAGGCCACTACCCTCTAAAACCTCACCCCCTCCAGATGGCCGCTTCCCCCCGTCGTCCTGGACATCCGACGGCTTTCTTCTCCGCTGCCGGTTTATAGATGTTAGGGCGCGGATTACCCAATTTGATGGTCATGTCTCTAACCTACTCCTTCTCTTTCTGCTGTAGTCCTAACCATGGTTGTCCGGTTGAATCTGCTCCAGTTCATCTGTGATCCCATCAGTGTCCTCTTCGTTATCCCGTTCAGCGTTCCTAATGACAGGCCTACACTCCTCAACTGCTCAACTGACCTCGCGCTCCAGATGCCTCTCCACGAGATCGTGAAGGTGACGACGTCTATTTTATCTTCTGGAACCCGCTCTTGTTCTGCCACCTTCTTTCTTACTTCGAGGGTGTTGTATTTCGCTTCTTTTCGCTTAGCTGCGTCGTCGAGTGATGACGCCCCGCTGACGATCTGCGCGTCGATTATCTTCGTAAATCCGTCCTTCGTTGCTATAACGTCCGGTTTCTTCAAGCCATTTGCCGTGAGGAGTCTCGGCTCTTCACGCACCTGCCACTGCTTCCCGCGTAGGGCGTTACATAGAGTCTTGGTTATAGCATCGTGACGTTGTATTCTCCCCCCGTGCGACCTGATGCAGCTTTGGATAACGTGCGCCGCAGTCTCCGTGGACCTACACAATGCTCTACAGTTGGTCGGCTGGTCGCGCCTGCCTCTCGAGACTCTCACTCTCGTAGGCAGGCAGTTGATGTGCACACGGTGACATTTTATGAAGTCACACGCGGGGATCCCCATCGACGATGTGTCCATCCATCTTGTGCTCGCTGTTGTTCGGGATGATTCTCGGAGTTCGGCACCATCAACGGATGTGTATAATTTCTCCCTCCAGTATGCATGTTTCCTCGCCTTGGTGTTGAGACGATTTCCTTCTACCGTTGATGCTTTCTCCGACCACTGGAGTCGTCGGAGGAACCAATCCGTCGTTGTTGCGGCGACTGCTGCGGCGGACGTTGAGTTTTTCAATGATTCGAGTCTATGTGCCATCATCCCGGGAATGGATGTTTCGAGGGATGGGATTCCCATTCCCCCATCCCTACAGCTCGCGTGTATATACCCAATGGGCACATCGTGGGGAAATCGGAGCCACTTTCTTATTTCGATCCTCACTTGGCGGTCCATCGCACGGAGAGTCTTTTTAGTTGTGCCAGCGATAATTATTTGATGCAGGAATCTCGGAATGAGGAAGGTTCTAACAATTTTTAACCTTTGTTGTGGTTTCAATGGCGCTTTTCTAATTCTTTCCAATTCCTTTTGAATCGTCCCACCGAATTTCTGGAGCCCTGAATCACTAAAATTGAGGCCCAGATAAATCCATTTTTCATCTGTTCTCAATTGTCGGATGAGGCCTTCTCGTACCCGTAAGAATGGTGCTGTTAAGAGAGTCATAGTTACTCCCGCCGTTTACCCGCGCTTGCTTGAATTTCTTCACTTTGACATTCAGAGCACTGGGCAGAAATCACATTGCGTCAACACCTGCTGGGGCCATCGCAATACTTTGATTAAATTAGACAGTCGGATGCCCCCAGTCCGTGCCAGTTCTGAGCCAGTTGTGTCGTGCCAGCCCTCCGTTCACCGCCAGCATCTCGGTCGCCTCTACGTCCATTTCATTGAGGTACGGCTCACAGTTGAAGACGCATTTGCCCCGAAGAAGGTCCAGGTTGATTTTCATCCCTAATCGTATGAGGAACGTTGAGGTCCAAGTCGGATGATTCCTCGTCGGTTGAATTTTCTCGGGATGTTGTGGAAAAAAATTCTTAATGCTCACTTTTTTTCTACAACAATGAATGATTTTGACTTTACGCTCTCCGACGATCCTCTACTGACTTTTTTCTTCAATCGACGAGTTTCTGAGGCATCCAATCCACCGGATATCATCCTTTGTTTTGTCCTTGGATCCCTTAAAAACGCCATTTCATTTAGGGGAACTTAATCCTCCTTCTCGAATTTACACTCGTTGATTCTTTTGCACTTACACGCTCAAATATCTCATAGTTTCTGAGATTCATTTATTTCAAAAGTATGAATTTTTTTATCAATTTGACACCTTTGGTAGGATTGATTGCACTTTTTCTTTTGCCGTAGTACGGCTTATGGTACCATAAAATCATTTTAATCACACCACGTTGTGGAATGATTGGAATAGAGGCGCGCCACCAAAGGTCGGACACTTTTTTCGCCACTAGACTAGCTACTTGATAAACCGTAGGCTCCCTGCCAGCGTTTTCAGATCCCAAAATGTCGAAAGCAAAAAAGAATATTTTACCACTTCTTTAAAAGTTGGTAACGTCGATTCGTTGACACCAAAAAAAGAACATTTTTCCTCACTGCGCCTCCTTTTTTCTGGCATTTCAAGTCCAAATTATCGCATAGTTAAGACATTCAATTCACTAAAGGATTTGACTTTAAGAGCGGCGCACTTATTTCCAAATTCTCACTAAAAATGCCTACAGCACTGACAAACAGGGAGAACGCGTAGAGAAAAGCACGACTTCACTGAATGCCTAGTAGCGAAGTGCAGGCATTGTATACGCTCACCGAAAAAGCAAGGTAACAATTTTCACTAAATGAAATGGTGCTAAGCGCTGACAATATATACAAATTTTGGAGGCTGTAGGGGAAGGAAGGGAGAAAGGAGAGGCGATGACAGGGAGGAGAAGGGGTGGAAAGCGAGGGTATTGGTAGTTTTACCAGGGTTAAAAAACTCAGGCAACAAAATATGTGTACATTGTCAGCGCCTAGTACCCGCCAAAAGCCACCTGAGGCAATTTAGAAGTGTTATTTTAATTTCAAATAATACTTCCGTAATTACTCTTCCGTGGAAAATTGTTTAATTATCTAGTATTAGTTAGACCAACGATGGAAGCCGCATGCATGATGAGTTTTGCTGCGTTCGCGGTGAGGGGACAGCAGACGCGAGCGGGCAGGAGACGCGAGCCGGTAGGAGGCGCGAGCGGCCTGCTGACCGTTGCGCTGCGACGCGTCGCGACGCTGCGTGGGCGTTGAATAATTACGCGCGGATGCGCACTCAAAATAGACAATTGTTTACTTAACGGCTGCATATACGTCCAAATGGACGAAATTTTTGTCCGAACGGGTCGCAACTCGTCAAAATCCATGGGGAACCGCTATAAAAACATTACGTTTTCCATTTTCAGCCCCCCTCCCCATAAATGGCCACGGCGCGATGGGCTAGGGTTGACCTACAGGTCCCAAATTTTTCTGGCCTTATTTTGAGTCATTTTGACAACTTTTTCCAGAGGGCCAAATTTCTCCACGAAAAATCGATTTTTCCGATCCACGCTACTAGGGAGACCTGTCTCTCCCATGACGTTTTGCCACTGCTATCGTTACACCTAGTTTCCTGTAAGTAGGGGAGAAAAAGATGATAATCTCATCTATGTGGATAGGGGCTGTATTAGGTGTGATATATTTGTTCATGAGGTGTTTATATTCGTTCATAATAGCAGAAATTTTCCCCGTGTTAATGCTCATAAGCATCATTTTAAACCATTTACTCACCCTGACTAGATGTACATTTTTTCTATCAATACATTCATTCAGATTCAGGCCGTCGGTATAGGTAGAGCTTGGTTGAAAGTTCTTGGCACTTACACAGAAACCAATTTTTGACCTGGGCGTGTCTTATTTTGATAAATTTAAGCTGGAAGTGTATGTGAATGAAAGTGGGAATTTTCTTTCCTGACTTCAGTTAGATCTCTGACAGTCGCTGTCAACCTCATTGCTTTTTCTTCCTCTTTCCATTGCATCGAAGTGCCAGGGACTTTCAACCGAGCTATAACGAGCAGCACATCGTGGGCGTATAGCATTGGGTTACATGCGACATTTATGCGGGTCACGCCATCGACAATAGATTAAAAATTAGGGGGAAGAGACTGGATCCCTGGGGGGCCATCGCGGGGATTGTGCACCACTCATGGTGTAGCACACTGCACCCGCAAGGTCACACGGCGTCCTCCCTGGTAATCCTCGAGCCAGGGCGACGCAGCTCGCCCCAAGAGCCGGGACCACAACACCGTCAGCAGATGGTCGTGCCTAACCGAGTCGCACGCCCTTAAAAGATCAAGGACCACAGCTATGAAGAGGCTTCTATGGTCCATGGCGTCCCAAATGGGATCCAATGCTCCAGCTCTTGGGTGGTGTATCCTGGCAGAACGCCGACTGGGTTTCACTGAACATATTCGGCCGAAACACGTGCCTCGTCAGTTGCTGGAGGACTGTGGTGGAATAGTTTACCTAAGCAATAAGTCCAATAACGCAATCGGCTGGTTTTGCTGCATTCGTTTGGGTTGGGGACCTTAGGCAGGGGAATTGAATGTTTTTTAAATTCAGAGGGATATACCCCTGGTGTCCTGGGAGCCGCCTTTACGTCACTCCATGACTGGGGAGAATGGGAAGCTTGATTCCAGAGTATAAAGCTTGGCTTCCGGCGCACCCGCGCGGGTTGGCGCCGGAGTAACCGCGAAGCTTGACTAAAAGTAGAACCAGAGGGATTAAAATCTCTCTTCCGGAGGGCCTGTGGATTACCTGTCGCCGGCGTGGAGAATCGGTCGTGAACTGAGTGTGGGTCGCGAGGTTTTGGCGGAAAGGAGGCGATCCCGATCAGCAGCCTGCCGAAGGTCCCTTCCATTTCTACGAACAAATCTCCCTCCCGGTTCTGAGGGGACGACTTGGAGGAGTCCACCACTCGTGCTGTCAGGCCCTCCTGAACGTAGATGGTGACCCTCCTACAAGTTCTGTATGACCAGTCGTTCTCATTTAATGTGTACAGGGTATAAGGGTGGAGACCGTGAACCTTTGAAAAGTGGGTTTCTGTGACCGCAATTACTATGTCCCGTGTGCCACGAACATGTGCAAAGTCTGCCTCGTAGTGACTCTTGTGTTGACATGCGCTGGAGTGAGGTGTGAGTGATGGGTGATATTTGAACCTATATCGTGTCCCGCCATTATAGTCCCAACTCCAGCTTTTGGCTTCAGGTGCGGTATATTTCCTGTTTTTTCTTTGCCATTCGGACTTTGATATCCCTGCTCATAGACCTTCCACCCTTCTCAAAAAAGCAGCCGGGTCGACTCCGAGCCCCTGAACATGTGGTACCTCGTCTTTTCTGGCACATATCTCCCACATGACCAGTATATACCTGTAGTTCAACACTCCAGAGTATTTGTTGTGGAGTGGTGGGACGACGGAGTGGTGGGACACTCATCCAAGAACTCAGTGTCTCCAGAGGTATGGGATATTCGGTCATCTTCTTTGTTATCTGCTGTTAGTGGTTGTTTACCTCCTCAGGCCGGCCCCTTAGCAGGTCTACGAGAAGGTGAGTCTGGGACCCGCTTGGTAGTATGTGGAGTGAATTCCTTGACCTCCATCCGAACAACTTCTGCCACCGGGTACCGCCGTGGTTGTATGTTCCAGGTGCGAGGGTAACAATAGCAGTGCCGGGATATTTTCAGTGGTGGTAGTGGAGTCAGGGCATGGAGGCGAGATGGGTGAGTTCAAAGTAGTGACTCTTCTGTAGCAGACTGGGGACTGAGGGGTTGACAACCGTGCTCTGAGTCTGGTAGTGCCCAATCCTGCAACAGTTTTTTTTGCTCTCGGACGATTCAGGTGGTTTGTATGCCACTGTGATCCCTATAAGCCATTGACTTATCTTCAGGTTTCTCAGGGACCGAACCACCAGAACGTGGCAGGAACACCCAAGCCCTGGGCATACGAAAAACCGACTCAGGTGGGAATCAAACCTGCGACCCTCGAATTATCAGGTGAGGTCTTTACCCCACCGCCTCTGGGGCCGGCGCATATGTTAGTGCATATGTGGTTATAAAAATTAAGGAAAATCATTGTGGTGTTCCTGGGATGTGTCACCAAGTTGACAAGTGGGAGGGTAGCCAAGTTCTCGACTATCACATTAACAACTTTCTGGAAACCCCAATTACCTCTTCACCCTTACCCTCTCCCCTGACTCTTTGGTGTAGGGCTATATATAACTATAATAAATAGGGTACAAAATCCACAGCACCAGCCTCATCGTGGCGTGCCTTGTAATGGATTTTGCCGGCTAATGGTGGACATCTGGGTGTTGGACCCACACACAGCAACATCGGTTCCAAATATTATGACCAGGAAAGCCACCCACAAGTGGTCAGATGTGGATGAACCTATTTCAGTCACGGAGAGTGACAAGAAGGCCTTTTCCGGCAAGAAGAACTTCTTGGCTCTATGAATGGATGCCATGAATAACTCCTGGTGGAAGAAATGTACTTCCACCGACCAACACTTCGCCAAAATCTTCATGTCCTTTCTGAAAGGCAGAGAACAAATTCCACCTTGGCTGACTGAGGGATGCACTGTTCTCGTACCTAAGAAGGGAAACTTGTCTGATTCAAAGAACGACAGCCCTATAACTTGCCTCAACACTGTATACAAGGCGTTCACCTCCATCATGAATGACCTTAACCTCCACCACGTCCAGCGTTTTTGGGAGGAGGTGTACGAGCAGAGGGGCTCAAAGGGGAAATCGCAGGATGCAAGGACTACCTGCTTGGTGGTCCAACCAAAACATGATTGGTACGTATGCCAGGATGCCATCCAGCATAAGCAAAACCTATCAATGGCCTGGGTGGACTACAAGAAGGCCTTTGACACCACTTTACATGAGCTTTTAATCGCCATGCTGTATTTGATGACAGTCCACGTAGAGGTTTTGTCCTGTATCTAATGCCTGCTACCACACTGGAAAACACGCTATGTCCTGACTTCAGGCAAGCGGCCAATTTTGACAGAGTTGGTAACGTACTACCATGGTATTTTTCAAGGTGATAGTTTGAACCTCATCTGTTCTGTATTTACCTCCTACCTCTGTCTCTAAGGCTGCAATGAGGTAGAGGATGTATGTGTGGTGTTCCAGGTTACAGGAAGCATAAGGTCACCCATTTATTTTATATGGATGACCTGAAGCTATACGCTTCAAATACAAAGGACCTTCACACTGCCCTGGACACCATACTGAAATACAGTGAGGCTATAGGGATGGATTTCGGATTGGACAAGTGTGCAATACATTGTGCATCCATCCACTTGGTGAGAGGAAGATTTTTGGAGAATAAGGAATATGTTAAAATGGTTGATGGGAGTGTCATTTGTCACCTCGAGGACAATGAGCTCAACTCCCCCAGCATTGAATGCAGGAGGTTACAGCAGTGAAGGGAAACCTCTCTGCCAAGTACAGACAAACTCGGAAAAAAATCTGGAGCTCTGTGCTGTCAGGCAGGAAAAAGGTTCTTGCCACAAACATGTTTGCAATGCCTACACTGCTTTTTACCTTCATGTGCATGAAGTAGAACATCAACGACTTGCAGAACCTTGAGAGGGGAACAAGGAGATAATGATCATCTTCAGATGTCTTCATCCAAAATCTTCAATCGCCAGGTTGTACCTTCCTCACAATGTAGGTGGTAGAGGACTATTGAGCCTGAAGTGTCTTCACAACAGTTTTCCTGGGTACTGCTTGCTGAGTGTTAAAAAGCAGGGACCCCCTGCTCAATCTTGAGAGAGAGCATGAGAGTGTGGGATCAGGGGTGTTTCTCTTCCATGCGGCAAAGAGGGCAGCGGATGAAACTGGTATGGACTTAACACATTCAGCATGGAGCACGTCTATTGACGTGGTCCCGTCTATGCTGAATGGCAGGACCATGTCAATAGACGTGGTCCTTTTACTTTAGGCCATTTAAAAAATGGGTCCCGTTTCTAGCGTCTCCCTAAAATTCGCAACCTGCATTGAATGTGTTAAACCTGTCATCCTACGGAAGCGACGATTATACGTCCATCTTGCCATTGAAGGTAGACGTTCTCAAGCTCGAAATAAAAAAGCCGAGCAGAAGGTCTTGCTCAAGGCACATACCATTAAGGCCATTTACGGATAATTTTGCCGAAACATGGCAATGCAGGAACTGGCATTTGCCTTCCTACGAACATGTCTAAAGTTCAAGACCAAGGGTTTCGTCCTCACATGCCAGGATGGTGTCATAAACACACTCATGTACTGCCATCTTATTTTCAAGGTGGTAGTCACAGACACAAGATGCAAAGTGTCCTGAAACCAGCCGGAGACTTTGAGTCACATTCTCTTCCAGCTGCAGTTATTACACCTGGTCAGCATATTTAGCTTGGTATAATGCGGCCCTCCAGGTGTTATAATTCAACCTGTGACATCATTGTGGGATTAATAAGGCACCTGTGCTTCCCCACGCTCCTGGAAATATTGAGTCCATCATAGAGAATGATAAATTTGTAATCTGGTGGAACTACTCCTTTACCAGGCAGTTGGTGGCAATCAAGCCTGATATCATTCTCCTTTGACCACCTCACATGCTCCGTGTTCGTGATTGAGATTTGGGCTCCAGCTGAAACGAAAATGGATGCGAAGGAGGTGGATAAAGAGACTAAAGATCTGCTTTTTGAAATTAGGCAAATGTACCCCAGACACACTGTGAAACTAGTAGTCCTAATCATAGGTGGGCTTGGTGGAGTTAAGGGCTTGCTTCTAGGTAGCATCAAGTGTAATCTATCCTGCATGGGCCAGACAGAATCACTAGTTGCATGCATGCATGCAGAAGGCCATCATCCTGGGGTCACTCCATCTGCTGCATACGCATGACCACAACGCAGCATAGCCGAATATCAGATGGGCGTTGTATGTTGCTGCATAAACTGTGCTTTTCCTTCCGAGTCTGTGACCATTATGGCAATGAGACCTGATGCTTGCCATGGACTCTAGGGCAATGTTGCAAAATTAACATTTATTCATAATTAGAGGTAGAGGTATTCATAATTAGAGGGCAAAGCCACGGTATATGTTGTTAGTGCAAGAACAAACACCTAGGTATTTAGGTAGAATATAATTTACAAAAATACAGAAATAGAAAATTAGATACACAAAGAAAGAAATACTTCAGCATTGTTACATTCTGTGTATAAATATGTATAATCAAACTTTGTTACAAAGTCAAAACAGCATCTCATTAAATTGCATTCAAAAACCTCTTCCATGGTATAGAGTGGGTTGGACATTAGCGAAGAGGAGATTACATTGGAGATTTCTTGAAGCAAGCTGAACCTTTAAACCTCACATGTGGATTTCCAATGTCATAGTCCACATGTGTGAAATGCTAATGGTGTTACGCTGTAGAGATAGAGTGAGTCAACAGAGGAATGTATATAAATATCAATTACTAAAAGGATCCTTGCAAGGTACTCTTAAACCAGAAGACGTTGAGGATATTGTCAGTTTTTATCCATCAACATTCGTAACTCGGGAACAGATTAGTGCAATGTTTTATAAATGATGAACTAGTATCAATAAATGCTATTACCTACATATTTCAAGCAATATTAGGATAACTAGAAAAAGGTTATGCTGTTGGAGAATGGTAAACTGTTAAGGATCTGTTGCGTTAATACAGGATTAATGACAAAATAGTCTGCAATCCTACCCCGTGCACAGCAAAAAAATGCTGTAGTTTGGATATAAGGAAATCTCATTCGTAACAAAATAAAAGGCTGGTCCCTTAAAATTTGGTTTAAGTTAGTTTTACTGGATATGAATTTAGATTCTAGTCAAAAGGACAAAGTCTAGTTGTTCACAGTTTATCTTGATGTCACCTTATGGAGACTGGTACAGGAAAGCAATAATCAGATTTTTTCCTTGACTCTTATCGCAGCTATCTTGAAGTGTAACTCTTTACAGTAGGCTTAAAGATTGAGAGTATTTAAGAAAGCTTATTGCTCACATAAATGCACACTCCACAATGTTTTGCTGATAATGGACTGTAAATTTCTGGTAATGAGTAACCTCTTAATTTGAATAGATTACTTTCATCAGGATGGAGCCAATGTTTAGTCAAATATAAAAAATCATACTTTTTGTGGAATATAATTCTTCCAATTCCTGAACCTTATTTATGAGTAATTTAATGTTGAAGGAAAGTCCGTTAGCACCGCAAATGATTTCATATTGCCTGGCCAGGTATTTGCTTACATGCTCATCTTTTGACTAAGTGTACTCCGTACATAGATGGCGAGGAAGGTCATAATCAGAACCTAATTTAAAGGAGATACTTTGTTTGTTTTTAGAGATTATTTCACACAAGGAATGATGCTTTGGAAATCTAGATTTGATGTAGTTAAATATATAAATCACTATCCACTCCAGTCTCCATGCGACTTAGGTAGAACCAAGCTTTATGAGGTACACCAAAACAGTTTCTTTCTTTTCTTAATCATCTCTAATTCATTTATTATTCATCCAATCACTGCAGTTCTGTGCATTTCAGGGCCATAATTACTGTTACAGCAATAGGTGTATGGCAAAACTTCCCCAAGTGTGGGGTTACATTCTGCGATTACACCATGTTGTGCCACATTGGAGGAAGCATTCATCTTAAAGTAATATAAGGGTTGCGTTCCACAACAGATAAAAAATAAACCTCCTGGTGGTTTATCGATAATTATAACATGTTTGCATGTATTTCTAGGAGAAAATATCCATTTATTATCATTGTGTTACGTCGTCGGCCTCAGGATAAGGCTGAACAAGCTCGAGCAACTCCGGTTTCCAAGTTTTTTATTCTTGGATTCAAGGTACAAAACATCATACAAAAAAGCGGGGACTGATCATGGGAACTGACCGAGCGTGACTGACTAGCGGGGCTGGGACAAGCAGTCCTCAGTGACTATTGCGCAGTCGATGGGTTAATCGGTTCTCTAAGTGCATATGGTACACAATATGCCCTATGCAAAATCAGACAGGCATCTTCTTTCAGTAAAATTGACACTTCAAAATCCTTGATTGGGACATCATTGTTACCAGGAAGTAAGTTAGGAAACTTTTTCAGAAAATACTTTGAATCAATAACATCATCACTTGAGTACAAACTTGCCTGGTTTCTCGAGCCAACGTCCAACCTTAGTATTGACTCCCTCCAATCAGGATTTAGAACAGACAACCAGTCTCTACCGACCAAATACCTCCTCAATTGCTTGTCTGTAATTGTAATTCCTTGAACAGTTAATACACCAGCATTACTGGATTTGACACACATCTTTACTTTACCCATGACATTTAATGGTTTACCATTAGCTGTGATCAGCTTGGTATTACATTTTAACATTGGAAAATCTCTACAAAATTTACCATAGACAAACATAGGGATCAATGTCATGGCAGAGCCACAGTAATTTTAAAAATACAAATGCCACCCAGAAACATTCAAATTAACAAACAAGGGGTCAAAAGATCTATCATTACAGACGTTGTCCATGTTAATATGTGAAATTTCAACATATTTCACACTATGTTCATTACAGCACTTTTGAATGTGTCCCTTTTTATTGCGACAAAAGCAAACCCAAGATTTAGCGGGACAATCTCCATGCTGATGGCATTGACCACATTTAGTACAGTGCTTACCACCCTTCACTTGCGGAGCCTGTACTCTCCGGCTACCATTACCAGACGAATTTGGGGTAACATCTCAGTCATTCTTCTCCCTGTCTTCACGCCCTCGTCTCTGCAGGAGTGATGCCCCATTTGACTTCCAATGTATACTTCCACACGAAGTCTGTGCTGGTCTCCCCCAAATCCGCTGCCGACAACTCGTCCTTGAGTGCGAGGGATTGTTCCTGAACCAACTCCATGTCTTGGACGATCTTAACTGCCTCTTAGAAGGTCAACTTCTCTTCTGACAGCAATCACTTTGTAGCATTTGGATCACGCAAACCCACGATAAGCTGATCCTGCAAGGCTTCTTGCAAAAATGCTTTAAAGTTACACTTAGCCGAGAGATTTTTTAGAGCTACTACATTTTACGAACAGTCTCTCCCACCTTTTGATGCCGGCAATGGAAGTGGTATCTTTTCAGCCTTCAGTTTTTCTAGGGACACGAGGTTTTTTAACACACCATAAACCTCGGGACCGATCGGTACTATGAGCGACAACACTTGTTCTTCCTCCGTAGTTTGGTTCAATAAGAAGAATGCTTCAAGTCTCTCCTAATAATTATCTAAAGATTCAACAGACTGAGCATACAGTTCTATATTACCGATAATCGCACCCCTGGGCTGGTTACTAAACAATTGGGTCGCATCTTCGTCCTCAAAGGGCAAAGTGGGTCCTATTAAACCTTTATACCTCCTTCCGCGAAAAAAAAATTCCTCGTTCAGCAAGGTTTAATAGAAATAGGACTCCTCGTCGCCAGTGTTACGTCGTCGGCTTCGGGATAAGGCTGAACAAACTCGAGCAAAACCGGTTTCCAAGTTCTTTTATTCTTGGAATCAAGGTACAAAACATCATACAAGAAAGCGGTGACTGATACTGGTACTGACCGAGCGCAACCGACTAGCAGGGCTGGGACAAGCAGTCCTCAGTGACTATGTATTGCACAGTCGATCGGCGAAGCTGCCAACCTTGTGATACACAACACATTGCAGTACCCATTGATGCATTGCTGAGGTTTAATTATCTTGCAAATTGAAAATCTAATGAGTTCACACAGTTTTACTTTACACCAGCTCTTAAATATTGTCCTCAGAACCCAGAAATGAAAATGGAAACTTTTTTTGACAAAGTAACCAATATGTACTAGTTAACCTGTGGCCTTATAACTTTTTATCATAATTTGTAGAACTAAAAAAACACATAGTCCTTGAAAAATAGTTAATATTTATTGGGAAGGAATCCATCAACACTGGGATGAGTTTTTTCTCCCACTTCCTTTTTGGTTCATATCGTCAATTCATTTATAACGTACTGCTGCGCAAATGGTGCAGCAGAACTTCCACCTCAGAGTTCAGCTTTATCAGCTCGTTCTGCAAGAGAAACACCATTGTTTACTGTTTCCAGGGTCTTCATTTGTACTGCCAAGTTGCCAATTTTAACTCAGTTTGAGAAATGCAAAAGATTTAATAGTGAGATGAGCTATTTAAATTTTGCAGCTTATTTCCGAATGTACAACTGTTTTCGTAGTTATGCCATCTTCAGGTGCATCATCTTTTGAACTTAATGCAACTTTGGTATTTTTAACCTTTGAACTTAATGCTAAAGTAAATTGGATACCGTGGAATGCCTCGGATGTAGCATATCGTAAGCTAGACCATTTACTCACATGAGTTGCACTGCATCCCATCTTGGGACAGGAATTGGGAGAAGAGGAATGGGAGTTTCGTGGGGAGGATTGTGATTACATGTTATTCTCAAATGATAAGTCTAGCCATTTGTTGACTGTCATGGATTTGTCTCATTGTTGATGATTCTGATTCAACTTTGACAGATCTGTTATGAATTTTGTCTCTCGACAGAATGAGAATGATGTGCAGAAATGCTTTTATCCTCCTTTTATTAGGCTTGCGAAGCAATCAAGGCCACGACTCAAACATTCTCATCTGTCCACATATTGCAATACAAAGTACCCAGTTCTAGAAAATCATGTGATGCAACACTATTTTGCACAATGTAGTGCAGACAATGGCGGATACATATGGGGGGCGCAGGGGGCGCGACCCCCCTCCTTGCGGGGCTGGCCGCATTGCCGCCCGTGCCGCCCCCGCCAGTCAACCCGCACGCTATTCGTCCGTGTCTTTCGTCAGTCAACTCTGAGTCGAGTTATCGAGTAGTTGTACTTTCTTATGTAGCACGGGTCCGCTTCATCGTATATTATACGTTTCAGTCTGGCACATAGATAGCTAACCTATGAGAAAAGTCACGGCCATTCTAGTGATCTCGATACATTATTCTGTCTGGCATTTGTTCGAGAAAAGTCGCAAATATTCTACTGTTTGTATTTTAGTCACACTCCTTAAAAGTCTGGAAGCGAACATTCTGGCACTGAATGTTCTCGAAACAACAGAGCTACATATATAAGGGAAGCAGAGTCGCTGCCAGGCAGTCAGTTTGAAAGCTACAATGGTCGCGATAACTTGCGCCCCTTGTGAGATAACTTGTGAGAAAAAACTGCCTTGCAGTGATGGTGGTCACTACACACGTAATGTAAAAAAAATAACTGAATAAAAGGTGTGGCCAATCTCCACGTTGAACTCAAATCAAGAGTTAAAATTGTGAGTGTTTTTAATTAGGTTTTGATTTTTCCGGGAAAAAAATATTAAAAGGGCTACTGAATGCAACCCCATAAATGTGAATCACATATATGTACTGCTTTCAGTTGAGTTTGGTACACGTTTGGAAGCAAGGTAAATTTGAGTCCGCATTGAGGGAAGCCTCTTTTTGGAAGTTTCAATGAACATACTTATTACTCAACTCTCGGTATTGGTGGGCATATTTGTAAATCTCCTATTATTATCTTTAGAGATTAATTTTTATCACCAACCTAATTTTCAATTCCGTAGAGATTTAAACATGAAGGGAGTGGACCAGGGCCTGGAGATTATTGCCTGGTGTCTGCATTTGGTGCTGAAAGTGGAGAATGTGTGCCGGGAGTGGCTTTCCTTCGACGCTCTGCTAGATTTGAAAATGTCAAGTCATGTCCTACTCCAGGTGAGAGTTCACTTGCATGTAGCAATAATCAATGCATGGATTTACAGTTCCCTCATTTACTTAGTTGCTAAGGTTAAATTTATTCGAGTTTACAATAGTTAACATTGCTGGAGCTGCCGTGGAAGAGTCAGCCCCAAGATGTACTGACTGAGGGATGTGGTATCAGCTGCTTGACAGATCCCCCCTGCGGGTAGGGGGATTGAGAATACTCCCGAAGTATCCCAGCTTGTCGTAAGAGGCGACTGAAAGGCCGGGGAGAAAACCCCAACAACAAACCCTCTGTAAAGCTTGGGTAGCGTCCGGACAGTCTAGTGGGTCAGCTGTCTGTGTGAGGCGATACCACCATGCCATAGATCCACCCATGTGTTTGCCGTGCATGGAGACCCGTAAGGGGGAGAAGGAGATCCTGGCGGGTGAGTTCTCCGGCACCCAGCCGGGTGTCGGATGCCCGGTATGGGCCGGGGTTCAATACCCCACTTCGGCCCTGGATTCCCTGTAAACGGGTGGCTGGGAGCTAGCCACTCCCGGTCAATCGGCTTCCGATCGCTTTGCGTTCCGGCGGCGAGTGCCAAGGTGGTGAGGGTCTGTATAGGGCGGCCGGAGGTGTGCGGGTTTAGGTGGGCTCGCACATCAAAGGTCCTTACCCGAAACAGACATCCACCCCCAGAAGCACTATATCCCCCGTGCTAGCCCTGGCGACCACACCGGTATGCGGTGCGGCGTCCCGAAGGTGTGGCTCCGTGGTGGGTGGGGAGGCCAGGTGATGAAGTTAAAATTTTGGTATGGCTGAGAATACCTCACCACCAAAACCAAAAAGATCTTGCCTGGACCCGGGCGGGGGAGAATGTGCTTTCTGCGCTTCGAAGCGCTATTTAGTGATGAAGTGTACAAAAGAAGGTGAGACTCTTACTAAAGTGTCTCCCTTCTTAATAAAAAAGGTTTTTCAAGGGTGTGTACCAGGAGAGTTAAAAACGGCTAAAAAACTGAGAGGTGGTTCTTTATTAATTGAAACAGCCACGGACCAACAAAGCGAAAAGCTGCTGGCAATGACCAAGTTTTACGAGATCCCGGTCAAGGTAGAGACGCACAGGACCCTGAATACATGTCGGGGAGTTAAAAGTCACTACGACCTATTGTATATAGATGGAGAAGACATTAAAAGGGAGATGGCGTCGCAAGGCGTAGTTGACGTTCGCAAATTGACCACAAGGCGCAATGGGGAGGTGAAGGCTTCCACATCTGTCATCCT
The DNA here is from genome assembly GCA_963573305.1 of Pyrrhosoma nymphula. Taxonomy (NCBI): domain Eukaryota; kingdom Metazoa; phylum Arthropoda; class Insecta; order Odonata; family Coenagrionidae; genus Pyrrhosoma; species Pyrrhosoma nymphula. The sequence continues at coordinate 146,110,514 of OY754333.1, forward strand.
CACGTTCGCTTGCGACAAGTTGCCCGATAGAGTATTCATTGGTTATGAAGCGGTTCCTGTCCGTGCGTTCATACCCAGCCCCATGAGATGCTTCCAATACCAGCACTTTGGCCACATCGCTACGCGATGTCAGGGCAAGGCCACCTGCCCGCGTTGCGGCAAATCGAAGCATGATGGGGAAGAGTGCGTCTCTAACCCCTTTTGTGTCAATTGTGAGGGTGCACATCCAGTGTACTCTCGCAATTGTCCAAAGATGACCAAAGAGCGAAAGATCATGGAACTAAAGACGCTAAATAAAATACCTTATCTTGAGGCAAGGGAAAAGTACCGGGCACAAAATGGCCCTACTTTTTCCAGATCCTTTGCCGCGGTAGCAACCACCACAATGAAGAAGTTTACAACCATCTCTACACAAACGGACCCAATTAATGGAAAGGAAACACCCGTGGAGGGAGGAAAACAAAATAATGATAGTAATGCTGGAAAAGAAACCACCAAGTATTCGAGTTCTTCAAATAAGAATTCACAACAAAAAACCACCAGAGTCTCGCCCGTTAGGAGAGAGAAAACACCTCCTGGTACCTCCGGTAACGGTAAGGGAACTCATCCCAAACCAGAGGCTATGGACGAAGATTTCTGTGTCTCTGACTCAGAAATCCAAAAAATACGTAATAAGGGAAGGAAGCAGCGTTTTAAGTGCTGATCTAGCATGAGTGCGGACAAAAACCGCTGTGTAGGATTTATTTCATCTATTTATTTATTTTAAATTTTATTTATTAGTTTTTATATTACAGTGGAACTGTAACAGCTTTTATAGGCATAAAGAAGAGCTGGCCATTTTAATCCGAGATTTTAACCCCTCTTTTTTATGCCTCCAAGAGACGCATTTAAAAAAAACGGACAAGGGTGTTTTAAATGGGTGTATGGTGGAAAGGTGTGACGACCTTAGTGGCCTAAGAGCCCATGGCGGAGTGGCGGTTGCTGTTCGGGAGGCCATTTACACGTCTCTAGTACAGCTGACCACTCCGTTTCAGGCTGTGGCCGTTACCGTGTTTACCCCTCAAGTAATAACGATATGCAACGTTTATCTACTCGACAGTGCACCGGTGAATCGTTGCAACCTGGAAGCCCTCGTCCGACAGTTGCCAAGGCCCTTTATATTATTGGGCGATTTTAATGCCCATGATCCCTTGTGGGGAAGCTCTAGGGGCCAAAGCACTAGGAGGGGACGGATCTTAGCCAGATTTATTCTTGATTTTAATTTTTTTTGCTTAATAATTGTGAAAAAACTAGTTTTAATGCTTTTAATGGAGAATACTCCTCCATAGATTCATGCATATCCTCGAGCAGTCTATTCACCAAGCTGAACTTGTCCGTGCACTCAGATCTCTGTGGAAGCGACCACTTCCCAATTTTCATCAATTTGGAAAGCAATTTTAACTTAGATTTTATCCAACCGGGCAATTGGATCGTCCGTAAAGCAGACTGGCATAATTTTAGACAGGGTTTTACTTTTAAACACGATGAGAATCGTGACGCCACTCGTAACGTGGAGATTTTAATTAGAACTATGATTGAAGCAGCGAAATGCAGTGTTCCACGGTCACAGGGAATACTCCCATGGATAATACAAACTAATTATGTACTATATTGTGGGTACTGGTCTTTAGCTTACTCGTCTCAGCATCTTCCACGTTGTTTACCATCATGGGAAAGCTGATGGTAACATGTAAAGCCTTGATCCAGTCACGCCCCATTAAAGGATTTGCACCTGTTTTGAGCACAAAAAGATCAAGTATTTTTTGCCCATTATTATGTTCCACCTTAACAGATAGTTTTCCAATTGGTTTGATTTTCTCGTTAGTGTGTGAACTCAAAAGCAAGTCAGTAGGCTGCAAGGTAATATGGTTGAAATAAGACTGATAACATTCCTTGGATATTACTGAGACACACGCTCCACTATCAACTTCAAACATCTAGGTTTGACCTTCTACCTTTAAATTAACATTAATGGGCTTAACTCGTACCTGATTAATGGACATGTTAGTATTTTGCAAATTAAACAAGCCACTGAAGTCAAAAATATCATCACCATTCACATCCGTTTTGTCCATAGGCGGATTTAGGGGGGGGGGCACGGGGGCACGTGCCCCCCCCCAGACGCTTAAATAATGGACAATATTTTTAATACGGTCCCGTTATAATTACGTTCGTTTTGTTTTGTGTATTACGGAGCCTCATTCATTTTAGCCTTAAGCACAAGCCAAGAAGACATATTTGCCGGCCATTGGTCATTAGCTAGTCAGCGCTCGAAAAAAAACATCGCCCAAGTGGGAAGGAAGACATTGTGTCAAAAATGAACGTTAATGAAGTACTGGAACTCTTCAGCTGGAAACATAATAGAAAACTGCCGTTATTATGTATGTAACTAATTAATATTTGCATATTAGTAAACTCTTTATTAAAATAAAAAGTATATTTCGTACATTGTTGTATGTTGTTTTTTAATCCCAAGTATGAGAAGACCGTTTGCCCACCAGACCCTTGTACCCCCCCCAAAGAAAAATCCTGGATCCGCCCCTGGTTTTGTCCTCCTCCACATAGTGCTGGCGATCATTGGTAAATTTAGTTCCCTTTTTTTGCAAATGTTTTGAACCTTCAGCCTTAGGTTTATCATAACAAACAATGTTTGGTGATGAATTAACTGATCACTGCTTACATATACAAGCCTTCTTCAGGTGGCCTTTCTTCCCACAATAATTACAACAGTAACTTCTGAACTTACAAGCATTAGTGGGGTGACCACTTTTACCACAACAAAAGCAATGCACTTTTTCACTTGCGATTCCCTCCTCACGGCAGTGAGGACGTTGCTGCCTCCCCGACTGCTTATGGAAATTCTGAAGTCACATTGGAGTCATTGCCTGAAGTCTCGATGATGTTGCCTGGCCGGCCGTATGATGGTAGGTCAGGGTAGATGAGTCACGGTCCGCTGCCTCCAGTGTAGTAGCCAACACTACCGCTTTCTCGAACGTCAGCTCTGACTCCCCTAACAGGTGTTTCTTGGTTGCCTCGTTACGTAGTCCACTTACCAGACGGTCTTGCAGATAGTCTGAAAGCCTATCACTGAATTCACAGTGAGTCGACAGTTTTTTTAGTTGTACTAAATACTCGGCCACCGTTTCATAATCGTGTTGGTTACGTTGACTAAACTTATAACGTTCAACTATAAATGACAGTTGGGGGCTTAAATGCTCCTGTACAACTTTCACTATGGCATCAAAAGATTTAGAACTTGGCTTTTCGGGTGTGAACAGATCTTTTAACAAATTGTACGTTTTCACACCCACGACAGTCAAAAGGGTACTGACTTTCTTTTCCGCTTTAATGTTATTTCAGTCCACGAATAAGTTAAATCTTTTGATGTGTGATTCCCAGGATTCATCTGCTCCCTAAAATGGGCCTAACGAGCCAATAATGCCATGTGCCATGTTTAAACACTTTCTTAAGACAATCCTGTACGTATCTTACTACGCGTTTTACTCGCTGTAAAATCAGAATTACATACACTGTTACTTTGCACACGCACTCTGTTTCTTGTCGCCAATTGTTATGTGCTTAAATAAACCTTTGAAGGATCATAGGTAAGGAAGCATTTGAGAATCAGACACACGACATTTTTCAGGAATAAGGATACCCGTCATGCCGAGGGAGAGAGAGAGAGAGGTCCCTTTTGGACGATGGGACAAGCGGGACTGGCGTAGGAACACATCCAAGGAGAAGAGGGGAATGGAAAGGAGGGGAAGGCACGACAGAGCTTCACCTATCACATTTATTTGTGCATACATAATAAATATTAACTTATTAAGATATTTTTGTAAGCTAGTCTCTCCCAGTTTAAATATTTCCACAGGTATTCCATTACATCTGATGGCTTTATGGCTGTGTAGGGTTTTCAATACTCCTATCATTTCTTCAAATCGCAAATTCCAGAAAGTTTTATTTACCGGGGCAAATTTTTAATTAGGATTATCTCTAGATAAATAATCTGGGCATCTATTGTTCCTACATTTAGCATTGTGTAGAATAATACCATTGGCCAGCGATTAGTGTTTCTCGAAACAGAGTACGTCGTGCATACCTTATCCACAACATCCACTCCAGATTTCGTAGCATTATAGAATGTAACAATTTCCGGTTTTTTGGCTGTACCTGCTGCTTCATCAATATCAGAATCGTGATGCATTAATAATAATAATAATAATAAGGGTACGAAAACCGGACCACCAGCCTCCACGTGGCGTACCTGGTAACGGCTTTGCCGGCTAATGGTGGACGTCTGCGTGTGGGGCTAACCACCCCACACGCAGTAAATCTGGTTCCAAAAAGGAATAAAGAAAAAGCCACCCACAACCGGCCCCTTTCGGATGGGGGCCCTAGTACAGTTGGGTGTGGCAATGAAAATTCACCACCTCAGAAGGGAGCCCGGATGCAGTGGACGGAAGCCCTAAGGGGCGACCTCCTCGCATGCCATGCTGCCAGCGAGCCCGAACGCAGGGGGTATATGGCAAGGATGCACTCTTTGTGGTGTGAGATGCATCCGGAGCATTGCCACCTATCGCAGCAGAATCTGCGCGATTATGCCAAACATCTGCGGAAAAAGGAAACTCTCTACCAACCGCCAGTTCAGAGGAATACACCACCGGCCAGACCACCCTCCCCGACACAGGCAGCCCCTCCACCGCCTGAGGCGAGAACGACATTCGTGTCTGTCTCTCGGCCAAATGGGGAAGAAGCTGGTCAGGCCGTCTCTGAACTACGAACGCGGTTGTTAAGCACTATTAACTGTGATGAAGGACAACCTAGGCAGAGAGACATCCACCGGAAGATCTCTCTGCGGGGTAACCACCTGCCCCAGTTGAATGGTCTTATCGACGAAATCCTAACGGAAACGTCGGACCTTTGGACGGTAAATTGCGTGGTCTATGCTGCTGCCAAAATTATGGCTCACTCCCAAAAGAACACCTCTTGGGAGGACAAAGCAGCAAAGAGGCTTGAACAGTTGGAGGCCAAGATCGCAGGCGAGACAACAGGCGTCGAGCATTCAGTGTGTGATGGAATACATCGCATCTGGGCAAGCTTTCACTCCTAAAGTTCGGCGCATAGCGCGCAGTCTCAGGTACAACCATCACACGCTGAATAAAAGCGTGCTGCTTACCATTAAGCAGCACGCGGTCGATAGAGTACGGGCACTCACCACGGCCCGGAAAAAACTCCTGAAGAGGAGTAGGGGCGTGAGAGAAAATGCCACCTTTCTCCTTCACCCGTCCCGTCTCTTTCGACCACCTCCGCCTGTCGTTGAATCTCCGCCACCCGTCCAAGAGGTTGAACGTTTCTGGAAGGAAATATACGAAACGTCGAAACCATTCAACGGAGACACTCCGGCCATAGGCCTCTTTAAAGAGGTTTGTGACCGCCACCTACAAGATGTGGATGGACCTCTTTCAGTCACCGAAAGTGACGTGAAGAAGGCCTTCTCTGGCAAGAAGAATTTCTCGGCTCCAGGAATGGATGCCGTGAATAACCTCTGGTGGAAGAAATTTACTTCCACCCACCAACACCTCGCCAGAATCTTCACGTCCTTTCTAAATGGTGGAAAACCAATTCCACCTTGGCTGATTGAGGGACGCACGGTTTTAATACCTAAGAAGGGAGACTTGTCCAATCCAAAGAACTACCACCCTATAACCTGCCTCAACACTGTATATAAGGCGTTCACCTCGATCTTGAGCGACCTTATCCTACACCAAGTCCAGCCGGTTTGGGAGGAGGTGTACGAGCAGAGGGGCTCAAAGCGGGGAATCGCGGGATGCAAGGACAACCTGCTCATTGATAGGTGCATATGCCAGGATGCCATCCGGCATAAGCGAAACCTATCAATGGCCTGGGTGGACTACAAGAAGGCTTTTGACACCACTTTGCATGAGCTTTTGATCGCCATGCTGAAGTTGATGAAAGTCCACCCTGAGGTTGTGTCCTGCATCCAACGCCTGTTACCACTGTGGAAAACGCGCTTTGTTCTGACCTCAGGCAAGCGGTCAGTTTCCACAGAGTTGGTAACATACCACCGTGGCGTTTTTCAAGGCGACAGCTTGAGACCCCTACTGTTCTGTATTTCCCTCCTACCCCTGTCCCTTAGGCTGCGACGAGGTAAAGGATACATGTGTGGTGTTCCAGGTGACAGGAAGCATAAGGTCACCCATTTGTTTTATATGGATGACCTGAAGCTGTACGCTTCGAATGCGAAAGACCTTCGCACTGCCCTGGACACCATACTAGAATACAGTGAGGCTATAGGAATGGAGTTCGGATTGGACAAGTGTGCATCCATCCACTTGGCGAGAGGAAGATTTTCGGAGATCAAGGAAGACGTGCAACTTGTTGACGGGAGCGTCATTCGTCACCTCGAGGACGATGACAGCTACGAATATCTCGGCGTCCCCCAGCGCCGAATGCAGGAGGTTACAGCAGTGAAGGAAAGGCTCACCGCCAAATACAGACAGACTCTCAGGAACATCTGGAGTTCTGAGCTGTCAGGCAAGAACAAGGTTCTTGCCACGAACATGTTCGCAATTCCTTCACTGCTGTGTACCTTCGGATGCATGAAGTGGAACGTCAACGAGTTGCAGAACCTCGATAGGGGAACGAGGAAGATGATGACCACATGTGACGTCGGGATCCCTCAAATAATATAAACGTTCTTAAAACTCATTAGGGCATTGCCCCATCTTTATTCCACGTCCTTTTTCTCTCTTTTTTAATCTCTCCAACAATCCCCTCCCTTTATCAACGATCCATAGCAACCTCTCTCCAAACAAAACAATAAACAACTTAAAACATTATCATACAAATCAATACCATCAAAAACAAAACAACGAATGAAACCAAATACACAAAGTCAAACAAAACAAATAAAAATGGAGCCCGACAAGGCACGACGCTGCACGACGTTACAGACTTGTCCCCTCCCTCTAGACGAGTACAGGACGTGAATATTCACGACCTTACTCGACAGGTCAGCATCTCAGCTGGTAAGGAGCACCAGGTTTGGAATCGGACCCTCAGTGGCAATTATTTTATACTCCTACTTAAAGCATCAGCATTAGCATGCAATGGACCTTTCCGATGCTCAATCTCGAAATTATAATTTTGCAATATTAGGGCCCACCTCATCAGCCTAGGGTTGGTCAGTGCTGCACTCTGTAGCCACACTAAAGGATTGTGGTCCGTCTGTATGCGAAACCTCATCTCGCCGTCCAAATAGCAGTGTAGTTTCCTGATTCCCCATACAAGCGCTAAACATTCTTTTTCTGTGGTCCCATATCTCTTCTCAGTATCGTTGAACTTTTTTCTAAGAAATAGTACGGGGTGCTCCTCTCCATCTGTTCCCATCTGAGAGAGAACAATGCCTATTCTATTCTCGGATGCATCTGTCTGTACTAAGAATTCACTTTCAAAGTCAGGGGCCATTAATACTGGTCGAGCACTCAAATCATCTTTCAGTTTTTCAAATGCTGTATTTGCTTCTTTAGTCCACTCTATTTTACCCTTCCGTGTCCTCCCCTTTGTGAGATTTGTGATAGGAGCGGCTAAATCTGCGAACATTCTGATATATTTCCTATAGTAATTACACAGTCCCATAAATGCTCGGACTTCTGTCTTGGTAATTGGAGTAGAGTAATCCTTTATGGCCAAGATCTTCACTTCCGAGGGTTTTATTTTTCCTCGACCTATTTCATGCCCTAGGTACTTGACTTTGTCTTGTGCAAATGTACACTTGGCTGGTTTCAACGTCAATCCTGCGGCTTGAATCTTCAGGAAAATTGAGCGTAAGTGATGCAAATGATCCTCAAGGTTGTTCGAGAATATGGCAACATCGTCCAGATACGGTAGCGCGAACTTCTCACACCCTCTCAAAAGCTTCGACATCAACAGGTTGAAACAATAAGGCGCATTCTTCAGTCCGAATGGCATCCTTAGAGGACGAAAGATTCCAAAGGTGGTTACAAAAGCAGCATATCTCTGAGCGCTTTTGGTCAACTTAATTTGCCAGTATCCCTTGGATAAATCTATCACCGTAATATACTTCGCTACAGCTACCGTCTCTATCATTTGGTCGATGTTGGGAAGTGGATAGTACTCCGTTCTAATCTTCTTATTTAGGCGTCGATAATCAACGCAGGGACGCGGGTCTCGTCCCGGCGATTCAACTAAGATCATCGGAGAAGCATAATCGGATTCTCCTTCTTCCACAATACCCAGCTCAAGCATTTTCCGAATCTCTTCTAATTTCTGCACGAAATTCTTCTGATTCTACACCCATCAATCTTAGAATCTCAGGCTCTTCATCTTCTGGTTCTTCGATCTTCCCTTCCTCCTCTTCTCTTTCGTCAGCCTCACTCGTAAAGTCGTCTTCCAATACATCCACTTGTCTTGCTTTTTCAGCTCTAGTCGTAACAGCATTTAATAATTCTGGCCGAGGATCTTGCGTCGTCTTTTGCTCAATCAGTTTGGCTGTTTTATTTCCTAAGATGTAGTACCCTCTGTCCAAGGAACTCCGAACTACGGCAGCTCTGGAAAACACTCGCCCGAAGTCTCCCACAATTTCTACCTCTGCAACAGGTAAACATGCAGATTCCTCCTGCAATGGGGTTCTCACTCTAACAAGTTCGCCTGTGTACATTTCAGGGTTTATATATGTACTCGCAATAACATCGATGGATGCTCCAGTATCTCGTAAAATACTCATAGCGTGCCCATTCACATATCCCTTTGACATATACGATGCTAGTCCGTAAGAAGCATCCTTCTGATTGACTCTCTCAAGTTTTTCGATGCGGCACACATCGGCACAATCATAGTTTCCATTCCTCTTATCCTCTTCACGTTGGTCTTCTTGAGCGAATTGTTCTACGTGATTTATGTAAGCGGTCCTTCCATTTTCTTTCTTCCGTTTTCGGACAATTTGCCTGAAAGTGGGAGGGGGAATGGCAGATATAACAAGTCTTCTCCGCTCGCTTCTCATATTCCTGATAATTCGGATCCTTTACGTTGCTTGACCTCCAAGTTTGATCCTGCGTATAGTTCGTGTTCCTAGCGGGAAAAGTTGGCCTTGATCTACCATTTGATGCCCCGTACGGTTCATACGTTTTCTCCCGTTCGTAATGACTTGGGTTATTAGTGGTCGCCTTAATGGGTCCTGAATGATACCGTGTTCCCCCGTCCTTGCTTCCTCTCTCTTCACGTACTGTGAGGTATTCATCAACCAAAGTAGTTACTTCGTCGGTGGATTTTAGCTTGGCCCAGCGGTCAATAAAATGATCCCTAATTTCGTGAGAAACTCTTCTTTTAATTTGCTCACAAATGATTAGGTCCTTTAATTCTTCAAATTCTCGGACTTCATGTCCTTCTAACCAACCCTCACAATAAGTTTTCATTCTGTATGCAAACTCCTTCCATGTTAAATTCGCCGGCTTCTGACTATTCATAAATAGCTGTCTTAGTTTCTCCGTTCCAATCTTATATTTCACTAATATTAGTCTTTTAACATGACTATAATCATACCGAAATTCTTACGGTTCCCGAGCCAGCTCTTCAACCATTTCTCTGGGCAATAAGCCAATTAAATGAGACACCCACTGCTCAGGATCGATTCCCGCTATACCTGCTTGACCTTCAAATAAACTCAAAAACAACTGAGCATCCGTATCTTGTGGCACGAATTTCGGCATCACTTTATGCAACTCGATTTTAGGGTTTATCCTGCCGAGAATTGGCGCTCCTCCTTCCGCACTCTTTAATCTTGCCAATTCTACCTCTAATTGCAACTTCTTCCCTTCAGCTTGCAATCGTCTCTCTTCCAGTTCTACGTGCTCTCTTCTACTCTCTCTCACTTTCCAATCGTTTCTCTTCCAGTTCTACTTGCTCTCTTCTACTCTCTCTCTCACTTTCTTCCACTTTTTTTTCCCGATAAGTTTCTAAAATATTTTGAACGAAAACTTCGTCATACTCGGGACTCTCTAAAATCTTTTTCTTTAAATGCACCATCTTATCAGCAGCACTCACTAAAACCCTTAATTCTTCGGCCACATATCTCAACTCCTCTTTATTAGCTTTCCCTAAGAACGCCATTTTCTAATGCCTTTCTTACAAAGCAAATTCTCGGATTTTCTTTGCCACCAAAGTTACCAATGCAATACCTGGTGCTCACCTATCTCGTAGGCCGTAATTTCGTCCAACTTATGACGTTCTTCCGTAGACTACGTAGGATGAGCCCGTCCAAGTGCCTCGCCGCGATGACTCCGGAATCCTGTGTCGAGCCTCTGGATTTTCAGGATCTCACCAATCCTGTACCCCGCCGTTTCTTAATCCAACCGTTCTGGACACCACCGTTCCTGGAATCCGACAAGTTCTCGATCCCACTGTTTCTGGATACCACCGTTCCTGGAATCCGCCGAGTTCTCGATCCCACCGTTTCTGGATCCCGACGATTTCGTATTCCACCTTATTTGTATCCCACCGCTGCCACCAAAATATTCACCTCTGTGACGTCGGGATCCCTCAAATAATATAAACGTTCTTAAAACTCATTAGGGCATTGCCCCATCTTTATTCCACGTCCTTTTTCTCTCTTTTTTAATCTCTCCAACAATCCCCTCCCTTTATCAACGATCCATAGCAACCTCTCTCCAAACAAAACAATAAACAACTTAAAACATTAACATACAAATCAATATCATCAAAAACAAAACAACGAACGAAACCAAATACACAAAGTCAAACAAAACAAATAAAAATGGAGCCCGACAAGGCACGACGCTGCACGACGTTACAAGAAGTCGTCATCCGAAATCTTCCGTTGCCAGATTGTATCTCCCTCGCAATGTAGGTGGTAGAGGACTATTGAGTCTGGAATGTCTCCACAACAGAGTTGTCCTGGGTACAGCTTGCCGAGTTTTGAAAAGCAGGGACCCCCTGCTCAATCTTGTGAGTGATCACGAGAGTGCGGGAGCAGGGGCGTTTCTCTTCCAGGCGGCAAAGAGGGCAGCGGACGAAACCGGTCTCGACTTCGACCCATCATCCGACGGAAGCGACAATGACACGACCATCTTGTCATTGAAGGCAGACGTCCTCAAGCTCGAAATAAAAAAAGCCGAGCAGAAGGCCTTGCTCAAGGCGCATACCGATAAGCCCATGCATGGAGGTTTCTATCGAAACATCGAAAAGCATGGGCTATCAAAGGAACTAACGTTTGCCTTCCTACGCTCCGCCGGTCTGAAGTCCGAGACCGAGGGTTTTGTCCTCGCGTGCCAGGATGGTGTCATAAACACACTCGTGTACCGCCGCATTATATTCAAGGCGGAGGTTGCGGACACGAGATGTAGGGCGTGCCGAGCCCAGCCGGAGACTTTGAGTCACCTTCTCTCCGGCTGTAGTTATTACGCTAAGTCAGCATATTTAGCTCGGCACAACGCGGCCCTACGGGTGTTATACTTTCATCTTCGACACCATTATGGCATCGACGAAACACCTGTGCTGCCCTATGCCCCTGGAGATATTGAGTCCGTCGTGGAGAACGATAAATGCACGATCTGGTGGAATTACTCCTTTTCCACCACCAGGCAGTTGGAGGCGACTAAGCCTGATATCGTTCTCCTCGACCACCTCACACGCTCCATGTTCATGATCGAGTTTTCGGCTCCGGCTGAAACTAACATGGATGCGAAGGAGGTGGAAAAACGGACGAAATATCAAGACCTGCTTTTCGAACTTCGACAGATGTACCCCGGACACTCTGTGAAACTGGTGGTCCTCATCATGGGTGTGCTCGGTGGAGTTAAGGGCTCGCTGCTAAATAACATCAAGTGTATTCCGTCCTGCGTGGCACAGGCGGAATCACTATTTGCACGCATGCAGAAGGCCGTCATCCTGGGGTCACTCCGTCTACTGCAGACGCATGACCCGACAGCAGTGTAGCCACACATCCGATGGGCGTCGGACGTGGCTGCGATTACTGCCCAACCCCTCTCGAGTCTTCGGCCATTATGACGGCAATGAAACCTGATGCTTGCCGGGGACTCGGAGGGTCATGTTACAACTGTAACAATTAAAATAATAATAATATTTATTTATCACCGTTGGCAAAGATACAATGCATGGTTACGTCAAAGGTTTGCATATATAAAATGCAATATAAAATACAAATTAACATTAAGAGATACATACACCATATATAAATACACAGCGAGAAATACAGAAAAAGGAAAATCATACAATACAGACTGCACTATCATATGTTTATATGAGAGTCTTCAAAGTATTCAGTGACACTATAGTAGCACCTTTTGAGTAGGAGATTTTTTACCCTTAATTTAAACAAATCAGGTGAAGAGACAGCTTTAAATTCGTCTGGGATATTATTAAAAATTGCAGAGGCGGAGTGGTAGGGACCATTCAGGCAGAGAGAACTAGAGTATTGCTGAGTGTGTATGTTATTTCTGGAGCGGGTGGAGTAATTGTGGTAAGAGGCATTGGCAGGAAATTTGTCCCGGTTGGAGTGTATGAAACAAGCACAGATCAAAATATATAAAGAAGGCAGTGTAAGGATTTTTGCATTTGAAAAAAGAGGTTTGCCTGGGGTTCGTATAGAGACTTGGAACATTGCCTTGATGGCTTGCTTTTGAGCGGAAAAAGCTCTTCTTGAGGCAGTTGAATTTCCCCAGAACAAAATGCCATAGGATAAATGAGAATGTATTTTAGCGAAATACAACTTTTTCAAAGTATCAGCAGACACAACAGGTGCTAACTTCGTAATCATATAGGTGCCTACCGATAATTTACTGATTATGGCTTGGATATGATGTGACCAATCTAGGGTATCAGAGATGATAAGCCCAAGGAACTTAGTGGTATTTATGCTGTTTCTGTGTAGATTTTTATTATTGCTGGGAAAGAGAACCACCTTATTGGATCTCTTATGCAGGAATTGCAGAAAGACAGTTTTATCTTCATTGAGCATGAGGTTATTCTTGCTGCACCATTGTTGCATTTCATTGACAGTCACATTACTGAGGTGGATTAGATTTTGGGGACTGTCAGCCGTGATCATGGCAGATGTATCGTCTGCATAGAGAATTGATTTGCTATGGGATAGGTGGTTCGGAAGGTCATTGATGAACAATAGGAATAGGAGTGGTCCCAGGAGTGACCCTTGAGGTACCCCACAGGAGAGTTTCATTGGACTGGACCCAGTAAACACAAAATTCTGTAGATGCGCATCTGATGCGCTGCGCGGTAGCGCTGCAGCTATCACGAAGGCGCTTCTGCAGCGCGCCTAGCACTCCTAAACTTCCCTTTTTTGAATGTCGAATGCGCTGCTAACGGGTGTCAAGAGCGCTGCACAAGCGCGTCAAGAGCGATGCACAAGCGTGTCATGATCGCTTCAGCCTGCAAAAAATAGTTTACTCAAGGATTGAAAGTAGATGGTGTCTCCGGACTGCATAGACTCAATTTCATTTTCGCATCTACCTACGGTCATCCTCACATCTATCTATGTTAAGCCTATCAAGCAACTACCTACGCCATTTCCAACTCTGAACTGATAGATGTGTTTCATGAAAGTTGTATATATACGGCCATTCCCGTCCGTAAATGTGTTTGCGAGAACTAACTTTTAAATATCAATGCCGTGATAGTTTATGGAAACGTACCATCCAATCACGATATCAGTTTTCAGGCATTAATTAATTGAAACCTATGTTGCCACATTAAATGAAAATAAAGCCAATATTAATAATAATAAACAAAATGTTTTCCAAATGCACACGTTTTTTTACATTTCAATGAAGACGTAACTTACTCGCGCAAATGTTACGAACGTGAATATGTATGTATACGGGTCAATCCATTAATAGTGGTTCAGAGGTGGTTGCTTGATGATTTTTAATATTTTTTAATATTTTTACCATACAAACTACCATTTATTGTGAATACAAATATGTCATTATTTTACTTTTTTAATTTTATTTTTCTGATAGTGGCCATTTTTATGCTAACGAAACACCGATTTTAGGCGATTTCAGTGTTCTGCAGTTAAAGCAAATATCTCCAATTCTGTGTATCCTAGAACAATCAAACAAAAAGCAATCGATTCAGTAAATAATGAACTTAAATACAGGTTAGGTGATGTATCGACCTATAATTAAGTCTAGGGTCCAAATATTACTTCAATGTTTCCATCACATAACTAAAAAAATCAATTTTCACAATTTTTTTACATAGGAAGGCAAGATACTTAATGTTTGTAATTTTTTTATTTGAAAGGTATAAAGCCATGCTTTAAGTTTGCAGAATTTTAAGCTGTGGACTTCAGTGGTTTTTTATTTTATTTTTTTAAAGTTCTTGATTTTTCAAATTTTCCAAGGTTTAATGCCCATTATCTTTGTTGGGCATAAAAATAAAAATTTGATATTTGGCCCATTTACAGTCCTTTAAATGAGGAATAACCAGTAAAAATTTTGTTTTGTGGACTTAACTATTTATAAAGATATTAAACATTGAAAAGTACCAACAAGTATCTACACGGCACCATTTAGTACCCTCTTAAGTAATGCTTGATGCCTTTAAAATCATTATCATAACTCATAAATCAGTTTTTCATCTCATTTTACAAGTTATTCATTATAAAGTAAACATTTGGTATAGTAAACTTAAGCTAAAATGTAAATGCAGGCCTTAGAATACAAAGAATATTTGGGAATTCAAAGAAACTTACCCATATATTAAAATTGGTCATTCCATAACTATATACCAAATGTTTACTTTATAATGAATACCATACAATTGTATGGTAAAAATATTAAAAATCACCAAGCAACAAATTTAACTTTTTCTGGATCACTTAATATGGATTGAACCATACTCAATGTTACGAATGTGGAAATGAGAAAACTGATGAATGTACCAATAAAAGCATAACAATAATTTAGTGTACAACGGAAATTAATTACACAAAGCTATCAATGAAGTGTTGTTACTGGCAGAACCCAAGTCTCTCCGATTCGTGTCAAAGCTTTCCCATTTATGCCAAATTTTCGGTCTAAGAATGAACCACAGGCTAAACATGTTACTATATATCAAGAATATATTTCATTAAATAAAAAAACAAAGGGATACACATAGTAAATGTTTAAAGAATGAGTATTCATATCTTCCTCTTTCGATTGAGACTTTCACCATCTCCCCTTATTCAAAAGACTACCTGCAGCGCTGTGGCAGTGCGTCCGCAACTTGCGGCTGCTGCACTTCTAACACGAGCAGCGAATGCGCATTATATGCGTTTCTCGATAATTCGCTCTATGAGAGCGCTGCTGAGACGCTGCTGACGCACTTCAGTTGACATGTGCTGCACTTGCAGCGCTGACATCCTTGTGAAGCGCTGCTGCAGCCATGTGTGTTTACTTTACAGTCGAATAGCTACTGGAATAGCAGACAACTTGCATCCTTTCACTAAGATAGGACATAATCCATTTAAGGGGCAAACCAGTGATCCCAAGAGCATTGAGCTTATTTTTTAGAATGTTGTGGTCAATGATGTCAAATGCCTTACTTAGGTCAAAGAAAATACCAAGGGTGAGAAGTTTGTCATTAAGGCCAAGAAGTATTTCATTAATGAGCTCAAAGGAGGCAGTTGTAGTGGACTTACCACTCCGAAAACCATGTTGGTTTTCATGGAGTAGTTGATGATAATAGTAGGACATTTTTTCTTGCTTTGGGTATGTATGACACTAAAGTGCACTCTTTCTGAAAACAAAAACGGGATGTAAATTGTTGCCGACCTTGTGTGGATGTGAAGGAGGGCGGTAGCTGCCTTTTATTTTTCCTGATTGTGCCCACATATGTAAGCTTGTCACTTTTTAGAATATTTGTAACTAGATCATAACTAGTAAACCAGTTTTCTGCAGTGACGTTGCGTCCACTGCCTCGAATTGGTTGAATCAAACTCTTTACTACATCATAAGGACTGTTGCTAACCTGAAATGGGCTTTCTGGCTTCTTTCCAGCATATATCTCTAATTTTGATGTAGAGAAACTCCTCGAGTCTGCCAATAAAAATATCTTTATTCCATACTTCCCTGGTTTAGTGGGGATGTACTGGTGAAAACCGCACCTTCCTCTAAATTTTGCCAGCATTTCATTGATAGTTACGCAATCATTCAAAGAATAGCATTCTTTGCAGTTTTGGACAAAGAATTCAAAAGCTTCCCTAATTGGAGCAAGTTTATCTCAAGCCTTCCTTTCATTCCTTGTTTCTTTGTCATCAAAACGTATACACTGCAAGAGGAAATGAAAACGTTTCTGAGACATTACCATGCGAAAAATTTCTACCCCGGTGCCATCGTTATTCCACAAGTCACTAGTATTGAGTTTGCTATTTCTTAGAACACCTGCCATATAAAGTAGTCCTATGAAAGCTCTTATTTCACCAATGTCCGTCGGAGTGCAATCCCTTTTCCTACTAAAGTCGGCTTTCTTAGCGGCAATGAGCTTATTTGTGTTTTCAGTACGAGAACTAATATATTGTCACTAATAAAATTATTCCAACACATTTTGTGGCGATGATGGGTCTCCGGGCAGCTCAGCGGGTAGTCTAGCGTGTGAGGAGAACGAAGGGAGGGATTAGCAGGGAACACATTATCACAATGTAGTTTCTGAGAACTTCTGTGCACAATAGCCGATGAGGGTAATTTGCTAGCCCAAGCTACTATTAGGGCCGCAGGTGTTTTGGAGGGAATTTTTGCTAGTTTGTAGGAATAACGTTGGTGAAAGGAGTTGAAGGAATAGCTCTTGGATTTTTGAATACTATGTCTTGGAATCTGCTAATGGCTCACTGATTGTTCAGCTACTGGAAATATCGGTGTGGAGGGAAGGGAGGAGGTAAGGTGAAGGAGGCATTGTTCATGGTATCACTGATGAAATAGTTCGTTTAGTGGGATGAGGATAAGAGGGAATGAAATGGAAGCACTTTCTCGTTTGCAAGGGGCACGTTGT
The DNA here is from genome assembly GCA_963573305.1 of Pyrrhosoma nymphula. Classification (NCBI taxonomy): domain Eukaryota; kingdom Metazoa; phylum Arthropoda; class Insecta; order Odonata; family Coenagrionidae; genus Pyrrhosoma; species Pyrrhosoma nymphula. The sequence goes on from OY754333.1 coordinate 146,127,623, forward strand.
TTTTGAAGTGCTGCCTGGTATCAAACATTTCCAAGGCGTCAATTCTCCTCATATTTCTTTATAAGTGCAGTATTTGCGTCATAAAGTCAGTCCGATGATTCTATTACTTTTTATTCCTACTACTTTTTCGACAAAAAAGAATACTGAAGTTTCACAATACGGATTTCGCTAAGAACCTCGCAAATAATTTTTACTTTACAGTAGGAATTATTGATTTTCGAGACATTTCATCTCCTATCAGATTGAAAAGTTGTTATTCGATGCAACCACAAAATTGTTATGTATATATTTACGGTTAATGTTATGCATCTACTTATATGTAATGCCCTGCAAGCCACCATAAAAATGTGTGACAGAGGGGGAACGGTATAGTATATGCCAAAGTTCACTCAAATTATGTGAGAAACAGTAATTTTTCACAATAATTGTTTTTTCATTCAGGTGTTATAGTGAGAACAATCAAAAATGCGTAGCAATAAGACGCGTATCCAAAATTTAATGATTTAAATAATTGTTTGTTTCAATTATAACGTATTCAAAAAATTTGCAATGAATATCGCGAAGGTACCTATTAGCATATAACGTATTGTAACACAAGTTGTCGCGTGGCGTCTACCAGACTCCAAAAGCAACAACATATCAGTATTTATTCCAAAAATGTGAAAAAATATATAATCATATTGGTGAACACTTTAGAAGCATAAAATAATAAGATACAAGGAAGGTGAGTTTCCTAACTATGAAAACACGATGTGGGTAAAGAAAAGAAAATGGCTTGGCATCTGGCAGACGCCGCGCGACTAACGGAGGGTTAAATGGAGAAATTTCCACCTAAAATCCACCTTCACCAAATATCCACATACTGTGGTGGATCCGACGTGGGATCCACATGGAATTCCAAACCTGTTATTAGTGGGCTTTTCTTCCCCAAGTCAAAGAATTAATAATTTGAGGGAGTACATTGCAAAATAAATTATGCTTAGTCATCATTCATGCCAAACCCTAATCTCATTACATTTTCCCCCTTGGTTATTTTTGTGAAATGAATAATTTTCTTTAATTTTCTCCTTTTCAATAGGTCCAGGAGACTATGATATGCTGGGCATGACTGATGAACTGCTGAAGCACCTGAGGCCCCGTTATTGCTGGTCCAAGCGATATCCTGCCAAGAATATTGGATTTGGGAGTTCAGCTTTGCGGGTCACGGGTTTTGTGCCGACCTGGGCTCGGGAGCTGCCTGGACCATGTGACTATGACCCTATGGTGAGTGTAACTGCTGATGTGGATTTCATTTGTTTCCCATGTTTCAACCGACAGTGAATATTCTGCCACATCGCAGAAATATCTTATTATTCTAAAAGTGTTACTTTTGTTTAGCTATTGGATGAATCCAAAATTTATCCAATCCTAATATTGAATCCGAATCCTGCAATTTGAATCTTGAATCCAATCCTTTTTTCATAAAACTAAGAATCCCATTAATTTTCATTAGCAATTACATTTATAAAACAAATTCAATTCTATTGATATTTACTTATGAATTTATGAACATCTAAGTAGTCCTACAAAGCCTCAAACTCAAGACTTATTAATTGGCTGGGTAATGAGATGTGTTGTGGAATGGAGGAATGCAACCCGCCATACACGATCATTTGCGCAAAAATGCCGAAACTTCAAGGCCGTTGCGTGGAATGAAGATATTAATTGAAATCGATAAAATTATACACAGCTAATGTGGCCCAAAATACACCTTTTGCCACCAGTATGAACTTCGTCTGATGAAAATCAGTTTTTTCACTCCACCCTACTACATATAGATGTGCCCAGCTACAATTGTGTGGTAACAAAACACATTTTCCAGGGATTTATAAAAAAAATGCTGCTGGATGAACCATCAATGAGTCGCTTTCTATATTTGTCTAGGGAATTTAACCTATAACACTTCCATTGTTCCATTAGTTGCACCATTATTCTTGACAGCAACCCATATTTTTTTATCAATGGTGGTTATTGTTTGTCTATGAGGACTCCTCTTCCACTTTGCCTAAAATAAATATAAAGATATTGGGCTGCCATTCTACACCATTCTGCTAGTTCCTAAATACATCATTATTCTACAAAAAGACAATTACTTTTCAAAACATGTATACTTACAGTTCCTTGAATTGACTTTGATGCTTGGGTCTTCCACTCCTTATCTTCACTGGCGGATGACTCCCTTTTCTTTGCCACCCTCCTCCGAAACTCCTTCGTAACAACAACACGTGCATGCTTTTCAAATGGTTTCCTGAGACTACACATTTCGACCTAACCTATTATACAAATAACAGTCCTCTCCCTTTGTCTTGCCAAAAATGTATATCTTACCTTGAATCATGTAAACTCGTGATTAAGAGGATTTGTTCGCATATACTCACCTCCACATGCCAAAACTTTGACGGCAGTATTGGCCCAAGATATTTCCTTTGACACCTTTTTCATTTCCCTCGCGGGCTTTACATCATAATAAATCACAAACCATGGAACCTGAGCACTATGGTACTAAGACTCCACTACTCAGTACTGATGTCCATGCACTAAGTACTGATGTCCATATACCAACTGCTGATATTCATTTACTAAGAACTGACATCCATTTACTAAGAACTGACATCTAATTACTAAGTACTTGTCAGCAGCAGTTATTTTCTGGGACTAAACACGCCTAAAAACTTCCAGAAACGCACTTTCGCAACAGGAAGTCAGTGAAAACAAACACCACCATGGCTTGGCGGGAACACACATCAACTTTTATTTTTCCGTTCTCTCTACACAAGTAAGAAAGACAAGTAGCGACAGCGTTCACTTAGTTCCCTACTTTATAATAATATAGTATATATAATAATTTTTATTAATCCCAGGACTTTACATTGTAAAATATAGGACAAGTCATAAACAAGAAATACATACACATTCAAAATCATACACTTCTGTGGTAAGCAAATTCCTCCAGAAACTGATTTGTGCTATAATAGCCTTTGTTTAACAGAAAGAGTTTCAGGTTAAACTTGAAATTTGCCCTCATAGGATGGGTATCCCAGTTTAGGGAATGATCAATAGCTAAGCCTAGAAACCTGTTACCATTTACCCTCTCTATGGGCTGACCATTTAAGACTACCTCTAACTGTGGTACTTCCTTCTTTTTTCTAAATTGAATATAATTAGTTTTTTTTTAACATTTACAAAGAGTTTATTAAGGCTAAACCACTTTTCTAGGAGTAATAATGAACTCTCCAGCTTGGTTTGCAGCAGCTTAGGATCCCTGTGGCTCATTGCTAAAGATGTATCATCAGCATTTTATACAATATCATTGTTTTTGATAAACCTCTGCAAATCATTGATGTACAACAAGAACAAGAGTGGCCCCAGAATACTGCCCTGTGGTACCCCTACTTTTATTATTTCTGTGGGTGATAAGTAGTTTCCAACTACAGTGGAAGCCCGGTTTAACAAGTGCTCATAATCCCTCGTAAATCACTCGCTAAATCGAGCACTCGTTGTATCCGAAAGTGTTGAATAAAGCCACCTAATTCTCATAGTCGTTCGTATTTACCGTTTTTCTTTTGTTTCCATGGTATTTGACGAAGGTAAACAGCAAAAAAAGTCGTTTCAGGCACAATCTGGTGGAATGTCAACTAATTTTAAGAAAGAAACAGGACATTTTCATTACATAAAATATTAATTCCTCCAGTTTCGGTGTTTTTCTTCCAGTTCTTCTATTTTTCGATCGCCGAAGAAAGCTGTAAAAACACCGTAGCTAATCGGAATTAAAATATTAGTTATACTGTAGTTTTTGGATAATTTTGCGAATATGTCATGACGATAATATTAACTTTGTCGAGTTTTCAAATGTTAACCAGTACGTCCATCAGTTGGGAAAATGGGCCTGAAGGTTCACTGAAATACGGCATGTACTGGTGGTCAAAGATATTTCTCGCATAGTCACCTATTCCTAGCAGTTGCTATGATTCAAATTCAATTATCTACCGCAAATTAGTGTCATAGAGTATTTATTTACACTAGAAAAGAAAATACCTCAGTCGATTGGCTAGCTCATGTTTCGTGCAAGTGTAGTCAGCTTTTGCCTTTAACATCGGACCGTTTATGGACTGTCCTGCTGACTTTTGCTGACAAAACCACTTGAATAGTGCAGATTCCATTTGAGGATGTTCCCCATGCCGCAAATGTTTTTGGCTGCTAGGTTGTCCTAGTTCGGTCACTGCTGCACGAATTTTATCTTTGTTCTTTTATATTGTGAGCAACGTAGATGACGACACACCAAACCACCTCCCAATATGTCTTTGAAGACCTGTTACTTTCGCACTCGTCTATAATTTTAATTTTGGTTTTAAGGTCCAAAGATTTACGTTTCGCGGACATGATGCTGCCGCACAAACCACATGAGACAACTCCGCCCCTCCAACTGAGAAAACTCCACCCCTCCGACCGAGTAAACTCCGCCCCTCCAACCGAGTAAACTCCGCCCCTTACCTACATCACAACTATCTGCTGCCATGTGATTGGGCGCATCGAGTTGATGGAATGGTTTGAGTTTTTCAATTGCTCTGACAGATCGCTCTCATTCTGCTGAATGTTCCCTCTTCTACTATCAACTTGCTTGTAGTCCGCCCACTCCCCTCTCACTGATGACTTTGCCTAACAAAAGAAGAACGTAAAGTGGGAGCACGCACAGCGTACTCAAGGCCGTAAATCACTAATGTTTGGACATAACTGGCTTTAGGTGTTGCAGATATGGCTCACATCTTGAATATTTAGTTTAATTAACAGATAATACAAAACAAAATAGTTAATTTTTGTTAGGTGGTGCATCGCCCTCGAGAGATTTCTGTCGTAATACCGAGCGTATACCGTGGAAGGAACTTTTTGGCCTCGCTATATCCACTTTATTTTACATGTAAAACATAGGCCTTTTGGCGGTACAAAGACAATCACTTGCTAAAACAGGATTCTCGCAATGAGCCGTACTCACTATACCGGTCTTCCACTGTATGTTGTTGAAGCCTGTACGCTCAACCTCTACCATCTGTTGCCTATCCTTTAGATATGATTGTAACCATTTATGAGCAATAACCCTGATCCCATAGCACTCACATTTATAATAATAATAATAATAATCTTTAATGTCCTGTCGGTTATATAAGTACAACATAGGACTTAGTCATACAAAAAATTACATACAAAAAAAATTACATATAAAAATACATACAAAAGAAGAAACGAGCAGTAATGTACACTCTACAAAAATTGATCACTCAAAAATTCATCTACACTGTAGTAGCATTTATAAATAAGCAGTTCTTTTAATTTATATTTAAAGACGTTTTGGCTTGCTAAACATTTAATTGAAGTAGGAATCTTATTGTAAATCATTGAGGCTGAATGATGAGGACCTTCTTGCTTATGTTTAGTGGCTGATTTGCCAAATGAACGTTTTCTCTACCACGTGCCACATGCCCATTTATAGCAGAATTGGGCATAAAAAGGTGTCGATTGCTTCTGACAAACATGGAACAGTTCAGGATATAAATACATGGCAGAGTGAGTATCATGAGTTTCCTGAATAGTGGTCTTCCTGGTGTCCTTATTGAAACCCGTAACATTGATTTAACAGCCCTCTTTTGCATAGAAAATGCCTTGGTAGCTGCACTAGCATTTCCCCAGAAGACAATTCCGTAGGCTAAATAGGAATGAATTTTGGCATAGTAGATAATACTCACAGTATGTGTGGAGGTAGTTGGAGCAAGTTTCCTAATCATGTAGATCCCAGTAGTAATTTTTTTGATTATTCCAGTGATATGTGGTTGCCAATCAAGATTTACGTTAAGATATAATCCAAGAAATTTGGTAGTGTCACAGTGTAGTATTGATGTATTAGAGTCTGTTCTGAGAAGAGGGCTTAGAGTTGGAGGATTTATTTTATTATGGAAATGAAGAAAACATGTCTTGTTTTCATTTAGAAGCAGGTTATTTGACATACACCATTTGGACATAGTCGTTAAGGTATGACTGGCAGCACTGCTAGCATCTAGAAAATTGTCACCTATGTTCAGTGTGGATGTATCATCCGCATGTAAGATAACTTCACTGTTAAGTAGGTTATCATGGAGATCATTAATGAAAATAATGAATAATAGGGGTCCTAATATGGAGCCTTGTGGCACGCCACAATTGGTTAAAACTACATCGGATCTAAAAGTACAAACATTTGATTTGTGCTTGAGGTCTACTTGCACCATTTGTTTACGATTTGAAAGATAAGACTTGATCCAAGATAAGGCATTGCCATTGATCCCAACTTTAATGAGTTTAGAATGAAGTATGTTGTGGTCTATGGTATCAAATGCTTTTGACAAGTCAAAAAAAATTCCAATGGTCTCTTTTTTATTAGAAAGTCCCCAAATTATCTTATTTATAAGATGAAAGGCAGCAGTTATGGTTGACTTTCCTTTTATGAATCCATGTTGGGAAGGGTGTATGAGGTTAAACCTGTTTAAGTAGTTAAAAATACGGCTATAAAATAGCTTTTCAAAGACCTTGGAAAATGAGATGGATGGAATTTAATGAGACGGATTTCGTGATCTACCGTATCAAATGCCCGTGAAAGGTCATTGAATATACCCACTGAGAATTCATTCCTGTCCCAAGAAGTCATGATTTTTTTTAGAAAGCAAGCAATGGCATCATTGGTGCTTCTCCCCTTTTGGAATCCAAATTGTTCCATGTTTAATAGTTTTAATTGGATGACAATAGTTCATAATCCTGTCTCTCATCAATAGCTGCTAGATGGTGTACCAATCTGTGTCTCGTAATTGTAGCTGATTTAGACGATCGCAACCATTTAGTTATTCCAACATCTCCCCTCGATCATTTAAATCAGCCTTAACATAAAACATTCAAAATTTTACATCAACTGATAACTGAAAATCTTAATAATGACTCCAAATAACACATAGTGTAAAGTAAACAAAACTACTGCTAAAAAATTACATGCAGTAAATTGAATAAAACTTACATGCTAAAACAAAACAATACATGAGTAGTTAAAAAAAATGCTTAAATAAAACCCAATCTCTGAGTGAGCATCTTAGTCCGAACACCAGATAATATTTTGGTCAAGAGATCAGCTAAATTCTTTGACAACTGACATACTCCAAAATTATTGTACTAATTCCTTTACATAATGGAACTTAGGTCTACAGTGCTTCGTTCTTTCAGAAACATTTGTTCCTTCAGTTAACTTTATTGCTCCCGTGTTATCAACAAAAATTTTATGGGACTCTCTACAAACTCTCCTACTCCTAATTCCTGAAAAAAATACTTAAGCCATGCAACTTCTGTACTTGCTTCGTACAAAGCCATATATTCTGAGTGGGTTGTAGAAGTGCCAGTGCAGCTCTGCTTGTGACTCCTCCAAGGTATTGCTGCACCTGCAAATATGACTACAAAGCCTATGATGAAGATTCCATCATGAGAGTTATTAAAATCTGCATCCACATATACCTTAACTTTATCCCCAGTTCTTACATAATTTAACTTGTAATTTCTAGTACTCTTTAAGTACCTCAGTACATGTAAAACATTGTGCCAATCCTTATGGCTAGTTCTCTCACAATATTGACTTAACTTTGAAATGGCAAATGAAATATCTGGTCTAGTACCCCCGGCTAGGTACAAAAGACAACTAATCCCTTTTCGATACATGTGGTAATCAAAAACTTCCTCCTCACTCGGCTCCTCTCTGTCCTTTGCATTTTGGTCCAATGGACTCACCACTGGCCTATAGTCAACTATACCAATCTCGTACAGTACCTCATTCACATACAAACTTTGGTCCAGTGTTAGTCCACTTTCTCTTGGCTGACAAGGACAGTATTTTTGTCGCTTCCCCTAAATCTCTTACTTCTATCAGTTCTGATAATTCAGCTTTAAATTTATTTTCAGAAAGTTTTTCACCAATAACTAGGTACCATGTCATCCACGTGAATACCTAAAATTACTGTCTCCCTCCTGTACCCACAGGTCATATTTGCATTGATAGAATTTCAGATCTAAAAGAGTTTGATGTAGGAAATGGTTCCAATTCCTACCCGACTGCTTGAGACCATACAGGCTCTTTTCTAGTTTACAAGCAAAATTCTTAGGACATTTACTTTCCGCCAAATGCATTTCTGGCTGCTCCATATACACAGGGATGTCTAATGGGCTGTTCAGGTAAGCTGATATTACATCAACTTGATGTATTACCCATTGTTTCTCAATTGCTATAGCCATTAGTAATCTAAGACATCTTCTCCTCATGACTGGGCTAAATGTCTCCACAAAAATCAACCCCTGCAACTTGCCTAAACCCCTATGCAACAAGTCTTGCCTTGAATTTTATAATTTCCCAATGGGTATCCCTTTTAAGGGCAAACACCCACTTACAGCCACTTACATTCCCCGCCTCAGATCTTTTGACTAAGCTCCAAGTGTTCATCTTCTTGAGGGTAGACAGCTCCTCCTCCATGGCTGCCCTCCACTCAGCAGCCCGTGGGCCACCCAGTGCCTCACCTATAGAAGTTGGCACGGCAATGTGGGCCCATTTCAGCTCTCCTGTGGTGACCATGCAACATGGTAAGTGGCATGGTGCCCTCGGGTTGTGCTTCCTTCTTGCTCCTCCCCCATGGGCTGGATTGGCACCATCGTTTTCCTTTACCTTGGCACCTTCCTGATCATGCTCGTTCCCGGGCTGTTGCTCTAGTCCTCCCCTGAGCAGTGCCTCCCCTGGATCTGGCACCTTCCTGGATGGCACCTTTCCTTCATTGGCCCCTTCTCGGCCTCCCCTTAGTGGTGCCTCCCCTGGATCTGGCGCCTCCCTATGTCCAAACCCTGGTTCACCATCGACTTTGTCTACTCCTCCTTCCTGCACTTAAAAAATTTGTGCAGGCTCCACTGGGTGCTGCTCCAGCTCCTGTGGCCTCATAGGAAAGACTGCTTCCTTGAAAATTACATCTCGTGCCACCATAACTCTATTCTCCTTCAAGACACAGAGTCTATATCCCTTTACATCGTCCTCATACCCCATCATCATGCATTCCATTGCCCTGGCTCCAAACTTCCCTTCTTGGCTTTGTCTAAGAATCCATGCCCACGCCCGACACCCAGATACCTGCAAGTATGAAAAATCTGTTTCTCTCTGTGGTCTCCCTTTCCACCTCTCCAAAGGTGTCTTGAACCCCAGAGGTTTAGATGGGCATCGATTTCTTACATGACAATCTACACACAATGTATTTCTTTGTACACAATGTACACAGTTGTGTACATTGTATACAAAGTGTACCTACATTGTACACAGATTGTGTAAAGCCGAATTTTTGTACAATGTACACATTTTGTTATACAATTTGTACACATTGTATACAAGAAATCCTGTGTACATTGTGTACAAATTGTATACAAAATTTTCATAGATCTATTTTACCCTAAATGGAAATGCTGATAAAAACTAGCAATAAATATGAAATACACAATTAAAAATAGAATCTATTGGATATTATTTAACTGCCGCCCACTCTATTATAAAATCTACCTCTGGAACAACTCTTGGGCGTGTCTGCAGACATAGATAACATTATATGCTATGGTGCAGTTGCAGAGTAAGGTTTTATGGGGATCATATTGCTATACTTTCTGAGGGTATGGAATACCTTAATGATTACCATTTTATCTATTTTTCCAGGAGTTACATAACATTGCTCTATAATTATAGCTCCCTATAGTTTGAAATTATTGGCATGCCAATGCACATGCATTGGCATGCCAAGTGCATGCCAGTGCATTAGTGCACTAATGCTATTTTTACTTGTCTTTAATGAATCTCCCTTAAGGTAGTAATTAATGCAAGGTAGTAAATTACTACCTTGCGTTAACTTTTCATGAATTCACTCTGGTGCGCTATAGCTTCCTGCACAGATTATTTTCACTGGGATCATTAAGACCTTTTAAGCTGCGTTGAAATTCTGCTAGTCTCTGGTGAATGCTTAGGAAATAAAAATTAGTATTTTCAAACTATTTCTCTTACTCAAAATCACATTTTATTTTCATCCTTACAAATGCAAACTCTGCTCCATTTTTGGAGTTCAGGGATTTCGAGTTTAAAAAAATACATCAATCCATCCACTGAAAAAATACGAGGGGAAGCATGGATCATTGAAAGATGGGATATAAGATTATCTTCAGTAAAGATTGGAAGATGGGATATAAGATTGCCTTAAGTAAAAAATGTGCACTGCCCGGGAATCGAACCCGGGTCGCAAGAATGGGAATCTTGCATGATACCACTACACCAGCAGTGCCGCGGAGTGAACGTGGGAAACTATAAGTTATATATTCTGCATTTTGTTCAGAACTTAATAATAGTTTTACTGCGGAGCAACAACCGGTTAATTTGTTAACCCGAAAACCGACTAGGTGCGCCTATATTTGTTTGGAACATAACAAATCCCAAAGTTCTCACGTTATTCCTTATACTGCATATCCACGATGTGGTTTAGGTGATTTTCCGGAATTTCGTTGAATAGTATTTTATAGTAATTCATTGAAATTTTTTTCATTATAATTTTCTTTATCTTGAATTTAGTTTTAACGGAATCTTTAAATGTTGATTTATCACAATAAATTATTTAAAGTTAAAAATGTCTAGAGTCAGTATATATGTTTCCATATTTAGTGGACTTGAAGCTTCATCGGTGCTTTATCATATGGCTTTATCTTTGAGAAAGCATTTTCTAGGATGAAAGCGGAAGTTTTTACTGCATTTAGCCCTTTGATTTAGCCCATTATTAGTAATTTCATATGAACTGATTGACTCATACCATGTTCCATTTCACACTGTGCATGTAAGTGTCACCAATTTTTTCAACAATGTGATAAAATGCTAAATATTATTATTAGTGATGTTAGTTTTCTTTTTCATCCGGATATCGAATTGATAAATTTGTCTCGTACTTGAAATGGATTCCCTTAGGTGGCACTGTGTTTGAGTTAGAACCTGCTGACATCTTGTGCCTTTACAATGAACAATCATCTAGCGACGGGAATGGCTCCAAATTCGAACTTGATAGTGAAGGAATCGTCTTCAATACGCACGATATCGTTCGTTTTGTTTACCTCCTACGCTTTGCTACTGCTATCATGTCTTTGGATTTTGTTTTCTCTCTGAGGTGAAATAATTACTCCAGCCAGCCTCCGCTCACAGACAAGCGCCTTCTAATAATTCTGATTCGGAGTTCGTTCCGACTTCTGTTGCACCCCGGGCATGAATCATGTGTCGCTAGAGTTGTCTGTTACAAGAATAGGCGATTCCGGGAAATAAAGTGACAATAAATAACAAATTATAATACTATAAATATGGGAAATTCCCCGCGAGGTGAGTAACTGTGGTGTGTTCGACCTTCGCAGACTTGTTCCGTATTCTTAACATAGATATACCTATATGATAGACAGTGCTGAGTAAGATAGGTGCTTAAAAACATAATTGTGGCAGACTACTATTATTTCAGCAAAAAGTAGTGAGTTACCAGTATAAATTACTTTCCAAAAAGTAATCGATGTACAAAAGGAGTCGATTAAAATTATTTTATATGTAGGCTCAAACTCTGGGATAACCACAACATAGGGCGTCGCACGATTAAAAATGTATAATTATAAATTTTCCAGTCCTATATAAAAGATAGGTAACGTATCATAATGAATTTGACCATAACTCATGATCGAGTCCCATATTCCTGATCCCTAAGGGAACACCAAATTTTTAATAACTGGGATTTGATCCCAGATATACTTCTATGACCCGTAACGTGTTGTAAGTTGGAAAACCGTATTGAAACGAAACCATCTTGTGGTGCAACTCGTCAAGTAAAAAATCGATGCAGCCGAAAGGCAAGAGTAATGGTGATGACAGCTTAACCCTTTAAAATTTAGCTTTATATGAAGTGTGCTCCTAAGGAAATTTCCTATTTTTCAAGAATCTTAAGTTTACCAATACACCGCGTCGCTTCATTGCATTTGAAGCACCAGGAACTAATTTTCAAAGTGAATTTTTCAAAATTTGGGCGAATTTTGGGAATGAGATCTGCGCACTAAAAGCTTAGATAGGGGATGTTGTGGGGCCCACCAATCCGAAGCTGAACTTCCTCAAGTCCCTTAATGTTCATTGACTCCCATTACAGCGGTAAGTTGGTAATGGATTTCCCATATTGATAGCAGCATATTTCAGCAAAGTTATCCCATGAAACATTTCAACCGCACCCCAGGGAAGGAAAGGGGAACAAGAACCAAACATACTAGAGCAGTTTAATTGTTTTTTTTAACTAACTCCTGTTCACTTAACAAATTAGCGGAGAGAAATCACCAGCTTAGTACTCTGTTCCTCTATCAGTTTGAAATTGCATGATCTTCCTGATTGCCATGTAGCTTTTCACTCTTCACTTTGAACTTAATAAATTTAGCCATGCTTCATTCTTCTTAGATAAGGCAACTACATTTCTTGTGAATTCATCAATGAAGGTGATAATGTGTCTCTTGTTTCCCATCGATGTTGATTTTTAGGGACCCCACGATATCAGAGTGTACTCTGTCCAAAATGTCAGCTGCTTTATTTACCGATGTCACCGGTACTCACTGGGAATTTATTTCTCCTCATCTTCCCCAACACGCAAGGTTCGAGTCTTCACATTTTACTCATCGCTAAATGAATTCAATAGAATATAATGTCCTTCATTACCTGCGGGCTGGGCGTAACCCTGTCTGTTGAACTCGAAACTCTTGAAGTAATCCACTTGTTGACTGAAAACTCAGCTGTCAATTCATCCACTGATATTCCACCTTCAGTAGAGACAAAATAGAGTCTTTCAATCCTCTGTACTTAGAAAGCAACCCTTCCATCCTTAATTACCTTGTTGAATGAGTGAATGAGAGTGAAAGGCGAGAAATTGTGCTCATACTTAGAAGAGGGGTATTTTTCTCGACTTTTGAACGTGCAAGTTCCTCGATGTTATCAACGGTATGGACTCCAGATTCACTTAAAAATTTTTTTTTACTGACGTTGCGATTACATGTCGAGATACATATTAACACGAAATTCGCTGCTTGTAGCCCTTCCAGTTGATATAAAATAATGTCAAGTATTTTCGTTAAGAGTAAAGGCTTAAACTTAATCTTAGGAAATGCACTGTTATACATTTCTTACAAAAGAAATCACACCAACGTCACATCTACAATGCGAGATGGAGGGAGTAGATAAGAAAGGTAGTTGATGAATAGAAAGAGTTGGGCGTTGCCATAACTTCAGAGGCATCTTGGGGATAACACAATGGAAATGCTTCTGCACTGATTGGGATTCATCGAGCCTATGCTTTCAAGGACTTCGCGAAGCGAAAAAGTAAAATAGAAGTGTCTGCTCATTCTTGTTAGGCAACATCCTGAATACGACGCTACAAAATTTGACCCAGAACAGAAAGAAATTAATCCTCGAGCTTGATAATATACAAAGAAAATCGGCGCGTTTTGTTCAAAAACTGCTGCGAGAAGACAAAAATTTGTGACAAAACTATTCGGAGGACTGGGTTGGGAGCTACTTTTGAGGTTACACGATAGGCTACGGTTGCGACGCAAAATTCGTGCTTCAGAATTTTAAGGTGGACACGTCGTACAAAATTAATCGTCAAATTACAATAATGCTCATCAAATATTTGAATCACTATTGGAAAATCCTTACTGCCGGCTTCCGACTCATTAAAATAATTAAAAATGTCTATTCCTTAATCTTTCATTGAATGCAAAAGCAAAGCGATCATTCTTTATACTCCGTCACGCTTTCGTCTAAATTAGCCTCGCAGAATAATGTGAACGCCACCTTAAATGTCTTGTCATTTCACTTCTAAACTTCCAGTGAAGATCATTTCTCGCGGTGCTATTGTTAAACTTTTCGCCATTTTTTCTAATTGAGACTTAAAACTCACAGTGACTTGTTCACCCCTGCCACCATGATGTTGTTGACGGACGCAGTGATAATGCTGTTATCGCGTTGAGGCTCACATTCAAGACTGCTTTATTCACGAGACCATGCAGCACTCATCCACAGGAGACGACCGATATCTTACGGGAGCCTTTAAAACTTAAACAACAGGTACTTCCTTCTACATGTGTGTGAAGTGTTCGTGTTCACGAGATGCTGCTTTGAAAAGGTATCTGTTCACGAGCTTACTCGTGCAAGTGTCTACTTGCCTTGTGCAGACACGCCTATACAAGGAGCGGTACTCTGAAAAATGTTTGAAAATAAGGAAGTAAAAGGAGCTCTAATTCATAAGTACACCAAAGTGGTGATCGTGGAGTATAGAAAATCATTTCTAATATTAATAATGATCTTTCTAACATTTTCTAATATCTGTGGTGTTGACAATCATTAGGAGAAAAAAAGCGTGAGTTGACTGGAATTCGAATCTAGAGATCTCAATTTCCGGTCAGGTGCTTTGACTGTTTACTGTACCGAACCATCGTAGTTCAAGGTGAATGTTGCGATAATAACCCCTGCCCGGCAATCGGAAGCTCCGGGTTTGAATCCAGGTCAAATCAAATGATGGAGAGATTTTCATGGAGAGAGTCGTCCATTCCAGTCCATTTTGGTGTTTATCTTAGAACCCGTGTGTGTGACTACGTAGTGAGCTATTACGTATTTTCTATAGCTAGTATTGATATAAAGAGTTTTTTTTGGGTCATTCGCGAATCAAAATTTAATTTTGACCTTAAGTTGTTGATGACTAAAATTAACTTTTCTATGTTGAGCGACGTAGACGAATTCTTATTTCTGGAGCATTCTCTCCGTTTATCAGGCCTTTCCCTGCAGGACGTACTTATAAGTAATTAAATCACAGTATCCCGAGGTTAGCCTCACTTTCAGATGCGAGGATTCAGAATTCCGTGAAAACATCTTGAAATCTGCTGCCAAGCTACGGTATGAATATCCTCGGTTGGATAGCAGTTGCACTCGCCACTAAATTAATTATGAAGGATCCCAACCCAACTTCCGCTAACCTGATATAATGGAATATCATAGCCATTGCTTCGGCCAGCCGGATTCAATTAAAAGTGCCGCTTCGCTTTTGCGAATAAATTTGGCGCATAATAAGTCTCGTGGAGTCCGAGTTGCCCGTGGAGACGCAGATGTACACAATTGATAATGCGGGGATACATTAAGGTAATTAAAAACTTGGTCGTATTTCGCCGTTGTCTGAATCCTCTGTAATGGATAGTTCTGGCGATGCAGGACCCCGGCGGTACGTAGGCGGTGAAAACAAAACATAAACGGCAGGGAAGCGAGGAAATTCCCCTAACGCGTGATCAGGAATACGATGGCGCTCTAGGAGGACCAGAGACCCGGACTGGGCGAAAGTTTAATTGATGTTATAAGCGAATGGTGGTTGTGCTGCGGTTGGAATCCAGAAAAGGAGCGAAGTTGACGTATATAATGCCTTAGAAAATCTTAAATATTCCAAGGATGGGTATTTCACAGTTTGTAGCGTCGCGCGAAATATATTTGCATAAGCAATCGATTCAAAACGCTATGGATTTAACACAAGTTCTAGTGACTGCACTTATTTACATCGATGCGCGTTTATTGTTGGATTTCGAGATATAGCTTGGAGAAGCATGGAGAGAATATTCTAGGTCGAAAGGAAGACGAACGAGGTGTTTAATGTTGTGAAGGAGGAAAGGAGTTTTATATGGAAAATTCGAAGGAGGCAGAATAGGTTGGAGAGTGGAATAAATAATAATAGAAATTATGATAATTGCGTTTTTTATTTGAGCGGAATCTAGTTTGCATAGACCGTTATTGCATTTAAATCAATTCAAGTCACGTGAAAACTCAATGAAGGGTAAAAGGCAGTTGAAGAGAATGATGGGGAGGGGTAATGATGGGTCGGTCGTTAGTGATCGAATCATTAGACCCGGCTCTCGCTTAAGATTGGGTGACAAACTGTATCTCGAAAATGATGGAGGAGCTTATCTCTACCGATCACGACAGGAATGAATGATTCCACGTCCCATGTCTATCACAAGCTCTTGCTTGCATCTCATGAGCTGTGCGAGCGAACAGAACAATCGTAAATGATTTGTCAAACGTAAGCTGCGTTGGTTGCTATATTATTTGTGAATTATTATCGCATCGTGAGTGACGTTAGAGGGCAGCAATCAAGATTCCTGTAACGATTCTGATTGAAAGTGAGAAGTGGGCGGTAATGTTTTGGTCATGTCGATCACAAATTTGGTCTAGGGTCTCCAAACTTATCGCCACGAGGGCCACACGAGGGTAATTTGGCACTTTGAAGCGGGCCGTAATAAAAATGAAATTACTTGATAACTCTAGGTTTCAATTTTATTATTATCAGAAAACTTTCTGAACTAATGATAGAGTACGTGAAATTATATTATCGTATTGTATTGACGACATACACCACAAGAAAATGCTTAAATTTTCATTACAAATTATAATAAGCCATTAATGTGAATGATTTAACTGTGTTTGTACTTTTAAAATATTAATAAATTAAACTTCAAATTTTTAAACGCTTATTACAAGTAGTGACTATCCAATCAAGAATTATACGGCGCAGTATAGGTATAGGGAAACTTGGTGGCACTCACTAGCGGAGCGTTTAAGGTCACTGAGGACGATGTAAGCGTTGATGAGCGGGGAAAGTTATCGAAGGGCTCATTTTGGGACTTCTAGAGATAATCTAATGATCAGTATCCCTCCTCTCATTTAACATATCCTCTCCCTGACGTCATTTTCTGTACGAGTGAGTGCCACCAAGTTTTGCTACACTTATACCATGTAATCCTTGCTTGTAACACATAATTTTTGCGCAGTATCGCATAATTCTTCCGCGGGCCGGATAAAATCCTATTGTGGCCCGGATGTGGCCCGCGTGCCGTACTTAGGAGACCCCAGCTTTATGCTTAATAATATCTCAATGGGTAACAGCCGAAGCCAATTACTACCCATTAGATGTATAGATGAACACTCACACCCAAGCCCTTGGAGGTGAAAATCCTACCCAGGCGGGATTCGGACCCGCGACCGGCAGGCTAGGACTTTACCCCGCCGCGCCGCCACCGGGGCCAGCTAAAATTTAAATGAAAATGCACTCCCTGTCACTTACCCTTGAGGTATCTTGCTGCTAACTAATTGGATCCTACCCATTCGCTGCACCCCCGTCGAAACCCCTGCCCTCCTTCCTACACCCATATCTCCCGTGTCCGTCCCAGTGCACTCAACAGACAGCCACGCCTCATCCCCTCTTCCAAATCATATTCTCCTTCCTTATCTCAAATCCTCTCTGCACTTCGCGCGCGCTGTATGCATGCATGTACTTCTACCTTCACGGAGTGGTGGGTGCCAACCCCTCTTCGGCATCCTCCCCTCAATGCGCTTGCCAGCTTCTTCCAGATCCACCCTCCATCCTGTCCCCACGGGCACTTTGTTTCTCCTCTCCTGATGCCGTTTGAAATCTCCTTCCTCTTCATTACTCGCCAGTCATTAATCTCACTCCAAGGCACTCTCGCCCCATCCGCATGCGCTCAGTAGTAGTCGGGTGCATCCGATGCAGACACCCTCACCCGTCTTCCTCCCCTCCTCGCGACTTTTACCTCTTGCTCCTTTGGCGTGTCTCCGACGAAGGTTTTATTCGCTCCCTTGATCCGAGTCTGCCTCAGACGCGTCCTCATCAGTAGCCGGGAGGAAAGCATCTACGTCCACTCCTATTCCCTGAAAGTCACTGCTTGGGTGTATTATAAATACGGGAGTTACCGCCCGTGAATTGTTACTTATGGGCTAGGGACTAGCGATATACTTATATTCATTAATATATAAGAGTGATGTTTTTTTGTGCGATATTTTGATTTTTAATTATATTTTAGTATCTATGTATATAAAAGTCAAATACCTTTGACTCACTCACCGACTGATCACCATATCCCTCATCATCTTCATCATTATAGTATTACAATCCTAGGATTGGTATACTGCAGCCCTCCATTTCGCCCCATCCCAATCCAGTTCATTCACTTCCCTATGGTTCTTCTTCCCCGTATCCCTCTTGACTTGCCCCAAGTGCTTGTCTCTTGGTCTTCCTCTGGGGACTTTCCCTTCAATTTTTCCTTCCATTATGTCTCTTATGCAATCGTTGTGTCTCATAATATGGCCAACCCACAGTGTTCTTCTTTGGAGTATGGTGCTCCACAGTGCCCTTTCTTCTCCAATTCTTCTGTATACCTCCTCGTTTCTCACCCTATCCGTCCATTTGATCTTCAGCATCCTCCTCCAGCACCATGTCTCGAAGGCTTCCATTCTTTTCTGGTAATTTTTTCCAATGGTCCATACTTCTGATCCGTAGAGTGCAAATGCCCTCACTAATTTTTTCACGTACTGTTTCCTTGTCTCCAGTCTTTTGCTCTTCGAGCAGAGTAGCGGCCTTTTAGCCATGAATGCCGTCTTAGCTTGGGTTATTCGACGCTTGATGTCTGTCGTGCTTCTTCCATTCCAGGTAATGGTGCTCCCGAGGTAGGTGAATGATTCCACTTGCTCCAATATTTCTCCTTTGAGGCGGAAGTCGGCCACTACTTTTTCTCTTCCACACACAAGTGGCTTGGTTTTCTTCTTATTGAATTTCATGTTGTATTCCTGAAACATTTTTTCAATTGTGTTCAGTGAGTTCTGGAGGTCTTCCCCGTTTTCTGCTACGATGTCGATATCATCAGCGAAGCATAACATGTTGATTTCTTCTCCATTCACTTTGATTTCTTGTTCTTCTATTTCTTTTATTGCTTCCTCCATGTACATATTGAAGAATGCTGGTGACGGGTTACATCCTTGTCGGACCCCTTTGTTAATTTTTTCCTCTATATTTCTTCCATCGTACGTGCGTATTGTGGCCACCTGGTCCTTGTAGATCTAGTAGATGATTCTTCTGTCATTGTATTCCAAGCCAAGTTTTCCCATAGTATTGAACATTTTCTTCCATTCGACATTATCGAATGCCTTCTCCAAGTCCACGAAGGTTATATACAATAACTTGCTCATATGGATCATTTTCTCTACCAGTAGTCTCGGGCATAGTATTGCCTCCCTTGTCCCCCTATTCTTCCTAAATCCAAATTGGTTTTCTGACAGGTTTTCTTCTATTTTTCCTTCAATTCTTCTGCCTACTATCCGAGTAAGTATTTTGGAGGCTTGTGACACTAGACTCAAGTTTCGGTGCCCCTCGCATTTCTCAGCTCTTGCTCTCTTCGGTATGGTAACCATTGAGCTCCTCTTGAAGACCATATCCGTAGAGCCTTTGAATTAATTGCGATGAAATGTGCCACACTGCTCCATCTTAGGCAGTTTACGTGTTCACCTCTGTTTGAGAAGTCACTTTCTAACAAGATTTTCTTGTAATCAAAGATATTACGAGCATTAGCTGGGGGAAATTACTTAAGCATACTATTATCTCTAATTTATTAAATTTCTCATGTTCTTTGCATGGTTATGAGAGTGTTATTGAACTAAAAATTCCTACCATCAGAAGAAAAAGCATTGAGGAAATTTCAATGCGCAAAAATGTATTAGAACGAATATTCCTTTGGCCTTATTTCTCACCCAGATTTGCAGTGACCTGATTGGATCAGTTGATTGTACTGATAAATATTGATCAATTGTGATAACAACAGATTTCGGGTTTCGTCCGTCTGTTGTTTGGAATCACAACAGTTTCGCCAGATACCCTGCTGGCGTCCTCAGGAACTAGAAAAATTCGTGAAATAATTCATACACGTCTGCTTTTCCAGTGTCGCACAAAATGCACCAATTACCATCAACCACGATACCAGGTATGATAATGAATGCTCAGCTCACGACATCAATACTGAAATGCAAACAAATGTTTAACACTTCACTGACGATGTAAATGTGACTGGTCGGGTGGAAAGAATTAACAAAACCATTTTAGTGCATTATTAGAACAAAACAATTGTACTTTATGGAAGTGGCACTTAATATATATTAAAAACAAGAGTGTATACACAGCATTCAATTATAGCAAGCATTATTCATATAATTTCAAAGTATACAATAATTTAGGCATATGTAGCTGTGATATTTTAAGACAACTGTTCCAAATTCAAGAAGGATATTGCTCTATATTGATCATTCAAGTATTTCATGATAGTAAGGTCCTCTCAGTTATTATAACAGATACTCAAAATTAGTTAAATGTGTTCGTGCAGTCACTTGGGTTGCACTGCTACACCATCGACACAATCAATGGAAATAAATAGTCAAATGACTCAAATTTACAGTGGAATCATTTTAAATTAGATTGACATATTTGTACAGCATGTACCTACACAACCTGAGTGAGATCAACTGTTTTTAATTGACACAGAAAAAAATACAGGGGCTAGTAAGTGAGTCAATGAGCCCAGGGCTATTGACTCTCCTGATCCCAATGAGGAAGGTTAAGTCAAACGTATTAATAATAGCCTATAAAAGGGAGAACTGATTTTGTGAACACTATCACGGATATTTCAAGTTTCATATTGAAATCGCGGTTTAAAACCATGACCAACAGTGCTGAGGGGTCAGATTCAGAAATCGTGGGTAGAGTGAAGAGGTTGAAACATACTAAAGTGGGCGCTAATGGTCCTGTGTAGGTCGCAGGAATAGGAGTGATTGGAACAGAAAGGTAACGGCTACTTTGACCAAAACATTGATAATCGAAACGGGTTTAAAGGTAACTGGAACTACTCAGTGACGGATTTATTTCCAGATAGAACCTAGAGCCGTCCACGGTACTGTAATGAGATTTTCGACGTAACAAAAAGACGTATGTATAACCTTTATTTTCGAAATTCTAGTTGATATTTGATTTACGGGTATGCACGTAGCATTTTATGCTTGTAATTACGCTCTAAGAATAGAAGCCCACTTAAGTGTCAAGAGTTGACTAGCTAAGATGGCGGGCTTTTGACCAAACGTAAAAATCTTCTCGATAGTACCTCATGTGTATTACCACCACCTCGGGCTAGAGTAATCGTCTGCGTTTTGGTCCGGCTAGCCCAAGGTCCTTGGTTCCATTCCAGGTCTTGGTCCTTGGTCCAGTAAGCCTTTATCATGTCGTGATCGTCTTTTGTCGAATCCTGTGAACATTTTGTTGACTCTATTGAATTTGAGCGAACTCTGTTTCCTGTGTGACATGATATTCAAAGGACCTGGCGGTGGCTGTCCTTGACATCAGAATGGAGGAATGTGGGGTTCCATCAGTCTTTTTGTCGTTAGCGAACCAGGGGAGCACATAGTGATGCGCTTCTTCCAAGGGGTGCACTCCTCAAGACCCACTACTCCTTTGGTTCATGAGACGACCTCCTTCCTGATTGAATTTCAATCCACCCTAAAAGCGGGGCGATATAATCTCTGGGGGAGGAGTGTCATTAGCGTCTATGTTCCCCACAGGGAGCGTTATACAAGATTAGAATAAGTTCCGCCGCTGATTTCGGACAGTTCCCGTTCCGCTTCAAAACCCCTTGTGTTTCCTGGAATCGATGCAATGACATCTTCTTTTTAGCCCTCCTAATGCCTCCATGAGTGAACCTTTATGTTCCACATGGGGACATGCAGCCGTAGGTCACAATTTTAACTAAATATTTCATGTAAGATGCTGATCTTTATTCTGACTCCGTGAAAGACATTTAGCAAACCTCTACGCATAACGCTTCTTCGTATGAGTTATACATATGCTTAATCCATTGACACACATTCATTGAGTTACAGCTTCTAAAACTTGCGTAACGTGTTATGCTGCGCATTTTTTTGTGAAAATTCACCTCGAATTCGGTTGTGAAGTTTCAATAATAAAGTTTCATATTGTTTCCAAATAAAGCACCTTCTCCTTAAGCATATCATTTTCATGTCTATTGAGGATTTAAATCTTTCCGTTATTTTAAAGTCATCAAATCGAATAAATAAGAAAAAATCGCACGAGTTTGGAGCACATTGTCGCGCCTTCTACATTTCTTCCCTATGACTAGGACGAAAGACGTAATTGGAACATTGATATCCTAGCAGTAAGTAAGTTTTATTTAAATAAATGAAAAGAAAACTTGGGTTCGGTGGTACGCATGAGTTAAGAGGTAATTTTCCCCAAGGCCGTGTTCTTATTTGGCTCAGATATCGTGGGTGGGAGGCAAAGGAAGGAAATTACAATTTGAATCGAAACGAAACACACTCGCAATCACGGTTACGAAATAATTAACCTTTCGATAGGGACCAAACTACCAAACAAAAAAAGGGGAGTGAAATAATAATTAGAAAAGACGATGGACCCAATCACTCCATAGCTTTGGTTTGTAAAATTACATTGACCCTAGTGAGACGCAAACCCAATTCAAATGGCTGTATCCTTTCCTTGTCCTTTACTAGAAATTTTTTTTATCTTAATTTCATTTATTTTCAAATATTTTTTTTGTCTAATAAGGGTATAACTTTAGAAAAGATTACCCATGATTCATGACCTATAATTATTTATATTATATAAAACTGTTATTTAGTTAGATTATTTAAAATTTTATATTTAAAGTGCGCGCATAATCGGGCATATTCACCTAAAAATTTTCTAGCTACCACGCTGTTACCTATCGTTTTATGTCAGCTATCCGTTGCACCCTGTGCAGCGCCCATATTCCCCTCCCCCTCTTGTCTCGATCCGAGCAGTTGCAGGAACAGCCAGTCGCGCGGAAACAAGATTTCGTCGGAGGCAGTCGTGTGGTTCGCCGACGGCGGGCCGGGCGGCCAGGGTGGGCGGGGAGGGGTTTCTTCCGAGTACCGTAGATTCGCGTGTGTTTGACTCAGCCGGCTTTTGTTTCTGGGGCGAACAGGACGATGTTCGCCAGAGGTCGGCGCCAAAATAGTGTTTCTCTCCCATGAATGGGCTTCCATGGGATTGGGGTTGGATCGGAATGCTTTATCCAACTCGTAAGGAGTAATAGCGCTCCCGTTGTCTTGGCCGAGAAAAAGTTAAAAGCAAAGTGTTATTATTATTGTATCGTGATGTGCTGGAACGGTTTGATTTAAAAGTGCATATCTTTTAAGCGTATTCAATGAAGATATAAATCACTTAATCTGGCGAGAAAATGCTTAAAGAATTGCCTATATGCGAGACAACTACGATATCTGGTATTCCGCCAGTCAGGGAAGGTTAACATTGCCTAATGCTACTCCCCTATTACCCTGGCTAATATAGCACTACTACTTAATGCGATATCTCTCTTCAGTTCAGCTCTGGTAGAAATGAAAATAAAGTACCTATATGAAATGATTGTCACACGTTGTTCCATCGATAATTTAAATTATTTTTGTTTTTCTTATTCCTAACTAGAAAAGGTTCTTTTCGATGAATAAAGCTGGTCGCACCTCGCGTTCCCAGTAGAACCCATGTTATTTCATGCCCACTTCTAGAGATCAAATATCTTAAGATACCTGCGGCAAATAATTTGAAAAAAATTCAGGTAGCTTTAGGAAAACATAAGTAATCCAGCAAGTTTCGTCGAATTCTCTAAAGTTGAGTGAAACCACCGAACGTCCTCAATGCGATCTCTCTCTCTTAAGTTCACAGGGATGTTACAGGAAATGTCAGGGAATTTGAAACCCGTCAGGGAAATGTCAGGGAATTTGAAACCCATCAGGGAAATGTCAGGGAATTTGAAACCCATCAGGGAAATGTCAGGGAATTTGAAACCCATCAGGGAAATGTCTGGGAATTTTATTTCCAGTATCTTGTAACAACCCTGGTTCAGCTTTGGTATTTCGAAACCATCATCATCGCATTCCTAAATACCAATCTACCCTTCTCTTCCCTCTTTCCAACCATTCTCTTTCCTTAACCGCCTTCAGTGTCTCGTGACTAAAAGTACTTAAAATCACCTCCTTTGTCTCTTGTAGAAGTTACGTGATTCTTCCTGAAACACCCCGTATGTAAACATTGCAAAAGCAAAGTTTTACGTCATTAATATTATTGTATGTATCCCTCGCTTCGTATAACTGCTGAAATTTTAAAATAAAATGCGAGTATGGTCTTTATGATGGCTAGAGATAAATCTCGCCCGAACGGTAGAGTACGGCGTACATAATACTTGTAGCAGCTGGGCCGCTGCGTCGTAGTGCTGCCCGGAGAGGAGGAGGAGGTGGGGACGAGAATGAAGGAGCTGAACAGTATCCTTCCTCATTGGGCGATGTTTGTGATAATGAGATGCTTCCCCCCCCCCCCTTTCCACCCTCTCCCGCCCCCACCCCCCAATACACCCTTCTCCCCACCCCCTGTCGTCCCTGAGCCCGGGAGTGGGGTGTACTATTTTCGTTTTTCACGTTAGTTTCACGGCGGAAAGGGTTGGCGGGTGAAGGAATCCGCATTTTCATGAACCGGTCGTGACTCCGCTGCCGTGTTCGGGGGTAAATAATAAATTTAAAACAAAAAAGGAAGTAAATAAGTACATAATGCTCGGCCCATGGGTCGTTCCCTCCCTTCTCTCGGACCCCATGTTAATTAAAACTTTTTCTTCTGGCGATTCATTAACCGCCATCCGCTTCATGTTTTTTTTCGTAATTGTGGGCCGCTGGAATTTTTTTTTCATCCCGCTCGCTTGTAGCGCTCTGCCCGTGCGGAGCGAACGGTTTTATTCTAATGCTGCTGCTGCACCGTCTCATCGGTATTTTTTTGTTTATCAGCGAACCATCCCTTTTCGGGTTCGAGGCCGGGGACAGATTGTCATTATCGAACCAACCCCCCCATACAATTCCTTTCTGTTTTTTTTCTCCTACACCATTTTTTATTTTTTTAATTTTTTGTGTCTCGGGACGGAGCAGGAAATTAATTACTATTTCTTTGGTTTTTTTCCACCGCCCGTTTCATCATCGAGATGACTATCCGTTTAGCGTGCAACAAATTTACGAATTCGGTTCGCATGGCCTGCGCTTATAAATGTACACAGTTGCTATCATACTTTGCATGCAATTGCAAATTTGACTCGTTCGGCTTTCTCCTGCGCATATTTTCAGCCGAGGACATGACCGTACTTCGCCATTTCACGTGATCGTGTTTTATTTTAAATCACCATCGTAGACAAATGAAGCAAACGGCGTTGTGAGTGGAGTTCGCCAACTTGAAGTTGCTTGCAGGGTACCGCGTTGATGTAGATGAACAGTTTTAGATTGTTAAAGAAAAATAAATCGCAATGTCAAATTAGCAAGTAACGAGTTGTCTGGTTTCGAATTATCGCGGTTAAATGCCGCCCGTTTACGTTAAGTCGGTTACCAGATTTCGTTTACGAGTCGGTCGGTGACCAATAATAATATTAATAAAAGGAAGAAATCCATTCGGATCTCTCCGAGTTTATTTGCATAAATTGTTTAGGGTATTTACCAAGGTTGATCCCTCTTTTTACAAAAAAAGTTTTCCCCCAGTAGTTTATATTCTAAGTTTACTTTGGGTTTTTAATACTTTAATACAGTGTAATGGTGTAACAGTTTTCATATTCTTTTAGGCCTGCTCGGATTCTTCTTAATTTTGAAGCTATTACTCAACAACCCGTCTTGTTTCCTCTCCAGGCCATCATCTTCTTCTCCAGGCCGTCTTCTTCTTCTCCTGGCCATCATCTTCTCCAGACCGTCTGTTTCCTCTTTAGGTCATCTTCTTCTTCAGGCCATCTTCTTCTTCTTCAGGCCATCTTTTTCTTCTTTAGGCCATCTTCTTCAGGCCATCTTCTTTTTCTTCTGGCCATCTTCTTCTTCTGCAGGACCTCCGCCTTCTCCGTTGTCTCAGGCGTAACTTTATGGAATTTGCTTAGCATATTAAATGAGAAGCAGTAACTTTGTAATTCCACATGTATTTATTGGAAACGACCTAGGTTTTGACGGAGCGCGTCATCATCAGGTGCTACGTCAACATCAGGTGCTGTCATCACCTGATGATGACGTGCTACGTCGAAACCTAGGTCGTTTCCAATAAATACATGTGGAATTACAAAGTTACTGCTTCTCATTCAATATTCCGCCTCCGCCGGCCATATTTTCTTTTCGGTGCGAGATAGATTATGTTCTTTAAGCTCTACTCGAATTCTTATTCATTTTTGGGTTATTACTCTCCAGGCCACCTTCTTCTTCTCCTCGCCATCTCTTTGTTCTTCAGGCCGTCGGTTGCCGACCAACGGACTGGACATTGAAACCGGCGCACTGTACAAATTTAACATTTTAACATTGAAGCGGATTGCAGGGTACCAAGTAGATGTATATAAATAGTTATCAATTCCGGTTAGTTTCTAGTTATCAACTCAGGCTTTTCTTGACCAATATATATAAATATCAGTGAAATTTCTTTAGTTTTGGTCATATTCTTTAATAATTCATTTCCAACGTTTCGCCAACTTTTTTTTGCTTCATCAGGACTTTTTTTTACTTAGGAATAAATTCAAGAATCATAAAGTGTCGTTTGCTAAGTTGTTTAGAAATTTTAAATGTACATAACAAATTTATATATCTTTGAATTTAAAAAGATCAGCATTAGCTCAGAAAAAGATGTCCACTCTATGGAAGTAGAGTTGATTTGGCAAAAATGACAAGTAAATATGTACAATAATCAATATTTTGCAAAAACTCTTTACAGTAATACAAACTCATAATCACAATTTTTCACAAACAAAAGAAATATAAAAAATAGTAAGCATTAATGTTGATTACATTTGCTTCTATTAAAAAAATATTATTAATTATTCTTTCAAAGTAATTGTTTAAATTAATTAAAACAATTATATGTTGTTTTTTTATCGAATTAAGCGAATAGTCTGTTACGAGATGCCGTTAGCGAGTCGGCTGGTGACCTACGGACTGGACACCATCACCGGAGCACTGTACAAATTTAACACCACCACTTCTCACGGCTAGAGAGTGGTGGCCTAGCACCATCCGCCACACTCTTTACTGATGTCTTGCTGAGTAATGAGTCGATGCATGATTTTTGTAACGCTCGTAGCCTCCCCGGAAGTGAGGCTTTCCCCTTTTGTGTATCTTTCTTTCACCCATGCTTGTCTCTAGGATTGAAATAAAGTCCGGCTCTCAGGCAGTGGTTGTAAACTTCCCGACGTCCTCCCGACAATCCTCGTCCCACACCTCGGTAATCCCTCTCTGTTTCTCGGCTGCTCTTCTTCTTACGCCGGGGGGAGAGGGGGGGGGGTGGGGAGAGGCAGTGGGCGGTGGAGGAAGCAATAAAGCGGGAATGGCGAACTCGAACAAGAGAAATGAGAATCGAGAGGAACTCCTTCCGATCAAGAGTTACTTCATTTCCTCTCTCTCGCTCGGCCTCCATATCCGCGTGCCTTGACCTCCTTATCCGCCTCCTCCACCCTAGACGGCCCCTCGATAGTCCCCTCGGAGTGGCTCGTGAGGTGTCTCAGCCGCTAAGTGTTTCATTTGTTACAGCGTGCATCTGGCCCATATTACGATCGCGATCGAATTCTCGCCATTAATTTTGCATCACGTGAAAACTTCAGGGGAGGCATTAGAGGGAAGAGTCGGTTACACGCACGTACGGAGTCATGAAGCATCGCATTATCCAAACTCTCAGCGCGATATTGAGAGATTTGGGTTCGAATCCTTGTCTTTGCGGATAACTTTTTTCATTATGAATGCATCAAATTCGTATCTTGGTGCTCATCGACATACCCATACAGTTTGAACTGTGCACATCATGCCATGTTTCGAATGACGTGACCAAGGTCGGTTACTTGGGGGTTTCAATAGTTTGGCCCTCTTCTGCTAATAGTAATAGTTTCTACTAGCGAGGCTTACAAATGATACCCGCGTTGCTCGTCGATTTTCTTGTCGCACCTCCAATTGTAGTTTTCTCTATAGGCATGTTAAATTAGTAATGATTTGACTGGTAACTTAATTCTTGAGAGTACTATGACAATGAAACTAGGTGGATTTGACAGCTATTTGTTTAATCACGGAGGTTTGATGAGGAAAATACGACTAGGTTACTAAAACACCTTCAAAAAATGTATCCCGAGTATCGATTATGAAGCACTACTATGGAGTATAAGACTGTGTTCCCAAGCCCATTACTTTGTAAGTCCGGAAAGGAACTAAGAATAAAAGTTAGGCATTGGTTTGAGCTTGAGACTTCCTGGTTTTCAGTAACGTTGTTGTACTTGACTCGTTGTTATGTACCTTATCGTGAAGGGAAGCCAGCGCTATTTTTCTTTAACCCACTTTTGATGAGTGCCTAACCTTCTTCCTTCTCTGGTCGCAATTTTCCATGGTTGAAAGTTGAGCAATCTATGCCAACTCGTTTATTCGTAGCGAGATAGCGGAAGGAGGAGGTCCGAGTGATTGGAGCCGGCCCTCGGACCGAAGCATAGACCTTGTGGAAACTGATGGCTGATGCATGTCTCTCCCATATTAATCGAGCAAACTTTGAAAGCTGAAGGGAAGACGTGGGTGGATGTTCTCTCTCAATTTATACACCTATCTTCACCGAATTAGGCGAAGAAAAAATAGGACTACGAGTTCGTACATCGCCCTCTTGTAGTTCTTATGCAAACAGGCGTCACTTTGCGAATCAGAATAGTGCTAATATTATGTTTGTTCTCATGCCATCATTGGGCGTATAGTGAACGACACGGTTGCAAATTCTGTTCGTTACTATATTATCGTGCGCGATTTTCCCTGCTCATTAATTGTTCGTTTAAATGTTTCTATTGCTCGTACTTTCCTCCCAGATTTGTCATTTTTTTCTCAGGTTGCGGGTGGTATTTTTTTAGTGCCTCTTCATATATCTTTTAGGCAGTCAACTCTATAGCAAATGACATGCTTATTGAAATGGGGGATTGAAATGTTTTTAACGGAAATTCCAGAGGAAGGCATGCCTTAGGCTAAAAAACTAGTAGGTATGGTGTCTATATTTCGATACCTAGAAATATATATACTTTGGAAGCAAGATCACCAGTGATGGAAGAAACAACGAAGATATTGTGAGCAGCAAGCAAGCCAAGGAAAGAAGCCATTGTATTAGAAGTGCAGGTATGTACTGTTAGTAGGTATTCTACTCGCAGCTAGCAACACAAGCGTGGAAGTGAGAGCATTTTCTTAAAACCCGTATTTGGAGTGAGCTCTTCTATAGCTGTGAAGCTTGAAAAATAACAGCCGCGGAGCAAAGAATGGAAGAAATGAAAATAAATGACCAATGAAGATGGTCAACGAATAGATAGGGAGAGAAGATGATCTGAGAAGATGATCACACTTATCGGACTGATTTACGACTCAACAGACTTTCTGAAAACAATAGTTGATGGAAGGAGAAACGTAAATGTAAGAAATACCGAGGAATTAATGCATGAGGCCAACTATGAGATACGTTAAAATGAAGACGGAATGTAGGAATGAAACGGCTAGCTGATAGGAGAATGGAGTGGTAAACTGCAGTCCCACCAATCTCTCGATTGATGACCGCTATGACGACGCAAAAAAGATCCCACGGAAATTGAAACTTCATTCGAGGGTTAGCTCTTTAGATAATTCTCTGATTTCGGTTGAAAATCGCATTGCATCTTGTCTTACATTTTTTAGGCGATCCTTTGGATCTTCTTTTGTGCTCATCTCTTGGCCCCGCTCTGCATTTGCATTCGAAATGCGAATGTTTTTCTGCAACGAGCGAGTTTCGGAGAAAAGTATTTTTTATATTCGCGTGCCTGCTTTTATGCCTCTCGAGTTGAATGCTCAGTTTTATTCCTTGAAATTTGCATGAGCGAGTTCCTTTGGGTATGCAGTGTCATTCGTTGGCCTTTTCCCAAGAATGGGAATCGGCCATTTTTTATTGCTGCGTGCATTCCTCCCGTACGATGCTTCCCCGAGCGAATTCCAATATAGCGGCGTTGTGCATGGCCGTGCACCGCCCTCCGACCCGCACCCCCCGGGTGTGTGCATCAATCTTTCGGATTGCCCCTGCACCCACCCGCTCCCTTCGCCGTAGTAGTTTCATCCGGTGGAGCGGGCGGAACACAGTCCCTTCCTCCTCCTCGCACTTTGCAGCCTCGACCCGTCGGCACAGACCTCTATTATTAAAATCACTTAGGAATTGAATATACACCCGGGTCATCTGCGTATCCTTAAACCTTGAATGCTGTACCAATAAATTTTCCCAAACTCGCCCCTTTTTCTGTTGCGTCGGGTTTCTCGCGATTCATTTCAGGAACCCACGCGATCCCGTGCGTTTTTCCTTTCTTGAAATTTAAGTATATAACTATTTGAAGCGTCGTTGTAACTTTGGAGAATGTTCATCGGAGTTTGACTTACTCGAGAAGTCCATTTAAGTTTACTTCGCTGGTTCCAAGAAAAACTTTATCCTTGTATTTCGTAGCATCAGGTCCCTGGCTTCTCATGGATAATAGTTGTTATCAAAGTACATTCGTAGTAGCTGTCCTGTTTTGACAAAGTAGTGACTCTATGATTTCTTTCGTATTCATTTAATGAAATTGTTCGCCTATCAATAGCTTGGAACTACATTTTTTCCTGTTAAATAAAATTGGAGATTACGCTTCATAAAATAGCGCAAGATATAGCACGTAGTTTAAAGTATGATAAATTTCAACCAGGACATTTAAAATGTTTCCTTGATCGAACAGAAATCCCTCTTATAAGCCATGAAATACTTATGCTGGTTTTAATGTGTCTAATAAAATAAAAAATGTGTGACTTATGCAATAAAAGACTCAATAGCCACTTTGGCCGTTTCAAAATTAGTTGGATCGACTGGATAATAAGTGACTAAATGAAACTTGGATGATACGGTAAGAAGAGTGAAAACATAGAGAGTAAAACTGTAATGAAAGTGTAATTATTAATTTTTAATGTTGTAATTATTTAATGTCCTGAAAATTTCCGTCGGTATAAGCGAGTGTTTTTCTTTGCTATAGAATGAGGCGTTATTCAGTGACTTTGCGCCAATGATTATTTTTAATGATATTTTTGAAGTCACGTAGCACAGGAAATAACCATGGGCAATATGAAGCCAGGGTATAAGTCGGAGAACTTTTGCCTTCCTACAACCATATGCCACCGTTAATTTAACACTTTTGCCTTCCTACAACCATATGCCACCGTTAATTTAACACGTGGGCATGTTGAACCAATGATGCGAAACCTCGCCAATTTCTTCGATATTAAAAAGGAACTTTAGTAAGGTGAAGGAGGAAAAATTTAACACTCATGGTCGCATGGGAGTTCACTGCCGATATAATTGATGTTCATCGTGAAAATTCAGGAAATGTTGGGTTTTTGGGAAATTAAAGTAACGTTTCTTGCTTGTTTATAACTACGCTTTATTACTGAGAAGTTCAGAGGCAAAATTAGGTTTTGCCTCTGAAGGTCCTAGTAATAAAGTGCTGCTTCAACTTATTTGCTTCACGCCCTGCGTTGGAAACGCCTTTACTGTTGATTTTTTTTAGTTTTTTTATAGCAAGTTCTACCTTCGTTGAATAATTCGAATGATTGAGAAAGTGTTCCGAAATAATCATTTCATACGCGTTCTTACCGACATAACTAACTCAATTTTTTAATAAATCTCTCTGGATCTCACAGCCGTATGCTATGGACACGGATGAAATCAACGGTGTCAGGCGAGATGTGGTGGAACATCGTAATATAGAAAGTAATCGATGTAGTACGTCCACTTTATTTAAAAATCATGCCTGAAGATGGCTTAGTGAACAGCCGAAACACGTGTAGTGTATTTTTTAAATAAAGTGGTCGTACTACATGGATTACTTTCTATATGGACACGGACTTTACCATGGGAAACGTCGTCTATATTTTGGCAAATAGTTCGGAAAGCAGTGCGATAAGTGGCTGATATTTTGGTACCACGAGAAATGTGAGATTTTTGTGCTTATAATCATAATCTTTTGAGCTAAAGTCATTTTTTTATGCGATGGTATCTCGCTCGATGTACCTCGGGCGGGATTCGTACCGGGGACCGGTGGAAGACGAGAAAGGGAAGTACGTATGCAAATGCAGTGTTCGCCCCATCTCCGCCGCTGGTGGACAGGGTGGAAGTGGGAGTTGCCGCGGGTGGTGTTAAAAGGGGGGGTGGGAAAGATACTCGGGTGGGGAGTGGGGCAGAGTGGAGGAAAAGGTGCGACAGAATTCGGGTGGGTGAGGGCAGGAATTGATTGTTGGCTCCTCGCCACGCACCCTTCCTCGTAAGGACGGACCCCCCCTTTCCCCCTCTAACCCTGAGGCAGCTCGTGTTCCCGACTTGAATGGTTTCCGGGAGTGATGAATGGGAGCCGGCTCCAGAGAGAACGCTGCACTGGAAACAACGAACGCACGCCTTCTCTGCCTTTCTCCTGAGTCCCTCGCGGGTCTTCTGTTGAATGTGGCCACCAGCGAGTTAGGAATTCACCCCCGAGGAGACAAAGGGAGAGGGGCCCTAACTTGCTCGCTCAGTTCTTCCAAGATGTCTTGAGAGCCAGAGTATCACATCCCACGAGGAAGTTTCGGCATTGTGAAGATGTGGCCGAAGCATGGTACTGTAGGCACCGTTAAGGCCGTTTTACGCGGGGCACGTCATTGCGCAATCTGACGTATGTCCGAAGGCGCAGTCAAAATTGCGTCGTGTAAAGCGGTGAATTGCGAGAACGGATGCGAGAATGCATGGATGCGAGATGGCAAAATAGCCCCTGTTCTAATTTCGTTCATGCATTCGCGCAATTGCCCGCCATATTAGAAATTAATGCAGCTCTAACCTGCGCAATGACGTGCCCCGTGTAAAACGGCCTTTAGTGACGGTTCAGAAAAAAACCGAACAGTTCTATAAGAACGGTTCAGCCTGACATCATATTTACCCAGGGTTCAGCCTTGGAAATAGGAAGCTTAACTTAACAATTATTTAAAAGCTAACGGCTGACACCGTTTGACTTAGGGAATATCAAAGTGCACCATGGCTCTGGATTAGTCGAAAAACTTATATAACAATTTTACTCTTTAAAACTTATGTAACACTGCCTTTTGACCTATTTATTTATCAAATAATTTATGTTATTAAAATCGTAAGAAAGAAATACTAGAGGTAGAAAGTGTCATGTACGTATGAAGGAGCTAGTGGATTTTCTTTGACTCTCGCAAAAACCTAAATTTCACTGGTATATTACCCAAGTGAATGAATGAAACATGATTCTAAAGCGCCTATCGTATTTCTGGTACGGCTCAGGAAAATATTCAAATAAACTATTCATCAACAAATACTTTGGCCAGTTTCCGAGCCCCATGCTTCGGCTAGTATAGCACCTTAAATTTAGATGCAATCTACATCTACAAAATACCCTACAAGCCACCTCGGGTGTGTGGCAGGGGGTGAGTAGTCACCAACATGCATTACACTATACCCTAAAGTTAGTGTAACTACGACTAAATATGCATTAGCATAAATCGCTAATGCTTGTCACGAGGTGAAGCCTCACTACTGAGAGCTACACTACCTATCGACAAACCTAGATAAAAGTCACATTGTTAGCTGTTATGGTCCCTTATCGTTCGCGGGAAAAATGACATTTTAAATCTGTCCGTTCTGCAGTCTAGTTCCCTAATTTTATTCTCATGTTCTGATCTACCGTAGTATGTCGGATCTCGTAAAATATTATCATCGTCGTCAGAGAATAGACCGCTTTGGAACTTACATGATAGATTGAGTCAAAATTTTAATCGACGGTCTGAAAGCTTTTCCCATCCCATTTGTTGCAAAAGGTTAGTAACACTAACGAGATTATCATAACGGCCTTTTACGTTTCTTGCCGATCTTCGATGCACGCGTTCTAACTCACTTTCGAATCCTATCTCATAAGGATCCCAAATACTGGCAGCATATTCCAATTGGGGTCTAACGAGGGAGGAGTAGCTAATTTCCCTAACTTTATCGTCACATCAACCTCAATCGCTCCCGGTCGAAAAATGTTACCCTCGTACATTTCAAACTCCTTTTCATGTGCTTGTGCCATTAGATCTTCTTGTAGCCACATCGGTGACGCACCAAACTGACAACCTAAGGCCAAGCGTTCGAATATCACCTCGGGCACGGAGTTTCTGCTTATCATTGCGTTATGATCTTCGGTTAGACGTACCTATGTGACCTAAGCAGTTAGAGCTCCTGAAATGCTATGTATTCGTAATATTTTTTACTAGAATGACGTTCTCTAAGTGTTATTTCTGGCTCCTAAAATGATTCATATAATTCATGAACAATTAAAGAATCATGTAAATGTTAAGGTCTATCCTAGAGGAATGATAGGAGCGATTTTAGGAGACGCAAGGAGCGAATAAATAGTGGACTATGGTTCTTCTGCAAGGAGTTCAGCCCATCAGAAGGACCCCCAGCGCGAAGGGAAGGTTAATAAAAATAGGGGCATTAACGTTAGTGATGGGCATCATAGTTCACTAAACTATAGTTCACTTATTGGAACCATTCAATTGAAGTAATCGCTGTTGCATTTAGTTGCCTTCAATGTAGGGGCAAACACGTCGCTAAGCTTTAATTGAAATGGGGAGGGCTATGCCTGGTATTGTTCGCCTCTTTTACTCGAAATAACAGAATTTCGCTTAATTTCCCTTGTAAGTCACGTGCAATCCCCGTCCAAGACTGAAATATATCGCGATTTTTTTGAAATTACTAGACCTCTTCAAACTAAGTATTATTTTTGCATTTCCTATATCCAAACTATTCATTCGAACTAGACTGACTATATCATGCAATAGTAGGACCCTCAAGGGACAGAATGCATGCCTCTATCAGGGTGGGGTGCTTGTGGTGTCAGCCCATAAAGAGACATACTAATAGGAGCTTACCTGCATTTCAAATCTCACAAGAGACATCGCGTGACTGATGTTCCGGATCCAAATGACGCAATTATCTTCTGAAACTAAGGAGAGAGAATGCGGGAAAATTGTCACGGCTTTCTTCCATTTGGACCTGGGTTTATGAGAAAAACGCGACTAAAGGGTTTTCCTCCGTATAAATCCTTTGCAGTGCGGATATCTAATAGATTAAGCCGTGGCCGAGAGGTTAGAGACGCTGGGCCAGTTGTACATGTAATGTAGCGCGGGTTCGAGTCCCAGTCAGGTCAATTTTTTTTTTCAAATATTTTACGGAGTCACTGTGCATTGCCCAATCCCATACATTTTCCGAAGTAACAACAATATTTTTTAATTTTCAGCCTATTTTCTGGATTTTCAATCAACCCCCTTGGGAGACTTTCGAAGCTAATTTAGGGATTCTTGTTCGGCCGATAAGAGGTTTCACATGCCGACAGGCCTAATATGTTCACATTTTGAAAATACAAGGATACTTCCCTGAATAAGGATGAGCTTCGATTGGTCGTGGCTCTTTCTCAAGGTGATTAACAATGAACGAATTATTACTTTGTAATATACAGCGATACATGCACTTCAAATTTCCCAGGAACTTTACGTACCGTGCTCTCCATTGAGGAAAAGACAACTTGCGAAAATGATTTTTTGTAGTGCTACATGTTGCTCGAACGCAACGGAAATCTATAGACTGTTTTGACCTTTGTTTCATCTTACTTATTAATTGAGATATTCGTGGTTCCTTATTCCTATGTTTGCCGTGTAATATAGCGGGGAGTTTGGAGTCGGAGGTAATTTGACAATTTTTTTGAAGTTGAACGGAATACTTCAGCCCAGATGTCTAAACATATTTCCTAGTAGCATGCCATTGCCTATTGTTGTCGTAAGTTTCATTGTTTTTTCTAGCATATTAAGTGAGATATTCGTGGTTCTTTCAACCTATGTCAGTCATTCATTTGCATGATAAATTTGAAATCCCCCTGCGACATAGATCCAAGATGGCGGATTACATTAGTCAAGTGCGTATCATGACCTGGGTATAGTGACCATGTATTCACTTAACTAAAAGTGGTGCCACCTGTCCGCCTGATGGTGAACTAGGTGGCTTCATCATTCGCTAACTATTCATTGAACTAACAATAGCTACATGGTGGTGAGCTAAAAAGAAAAGGCTAATTCAACTAAATCTTGGGCCCTATATTACCACCGTTTACTGCGTAATCCACCTAGTAAGACATAGAGATGTTCTAACTTATTGTATAATTTTCCCGAAAAAAAAAACAAATTTTGGCAGGTTCAAATGCTATAGCTGCACACTGCCGATGCTGGCGCGGTAAGGGTAGTATATAGGAGTGAGAGAGTGAATTTCATGCATGGTTTAAGTTTGACTTATCCTCACTAGGAGTAGTTGTCGATGGCCAAAAATCTGTCAGCGCGGGACGATGCGAAATGCCGGAAATACGAAGAATGAACATCGTCGCCAACACTATGAATTTACTTAGCATTTGTACCACCTGCAATATTATATAACCATTACATTTAATTTTTTTAAGTCCCTTTGCCTATTATGTATCTATCCCGGTCACTTTACCTTCCCGATCTCATTTCACTTCCACGAAAGAGACTTGCACGTTACTTATTCGTAATGAGGCGAGTGATCGGGCCTGCTATTGGCGAAACGTTGCCGGGGCTTCGTGCACATCTTGCTTAATGCATCGCGTCGCTCGGAATATTACCCGTGCGCACGGAGAGGTCGGAAGCAAACTCGATTCGCCGACTCGATGGGTCTTCCCCGAGGATGTCATGCGTCTCCGCACCTCATCTTCGCCCGTGCGCACTGTGGGCTCTGAGAGAGCAAAGGAATGTCGGCGTTAGTGCGGCTTCGTTGAGCGTGTGTGCTCTTCCTCAGCGCAGTGTGTCTCTTGCAGAACGGCTCTTCCTGCTCGTGGGTGTGTTCTCGGCCGCGAGATAAGGCACAAGGGTTGGACGGGAGGTGAAAGGGACGATGCTGCAGGCACCTTGTTTTTTGTTGGCTCGGGGGGCGGTAGGGGTGAGGCAGCTAGCGCCCGGGGTGGTGGAGGACCAGGGGGGGGGAGCCCTTATCAAGACCGGCCATTATGAGAACAAAGCTGGGCGCAAATTCTTCTATGGTCTTTATTTCCGTAACGTGATATTCTGCGGTGATATGTATCACAGTATGGAATGAATATTAAGCCTAAACTTGGATGAAAATGTTTTCTAGGGCAAAAGAATCGAGACAAGCCCTTATGGTAGGAGGGCAGGAAATGGAGCAGGTAGGATAATGTAAATACTTGGATAGTAATTTGAAGAAAAATAGGCATAGTAGAAAGGATATGAGGATTGCGTTAGCGAGGGAGGCGTTAATATGAGGGAATTAATGACGAGGACCTTGTATAAGAATTGTAAGAAAAAGGTGGCTGTAGAGTCTAGTGTGGAGTGTAGCGTTGTATGGTGTGTAAATATGGGATCTAACTAGAGAGGAAGAGAAGAGGCTGCAGACGTTTGAGATGTGGGCACGGACTGGAGTATGGTGGGTGATGAGAGGTAACTGCTCGAGGAGATTAGTAGTAGAAAAAGTAGGTACATAATGATGATGAGGAGCGAAGGAGTGCTGAAAGCCGTGATGGTAGGGAGGATGTTTGGTGGAAGGGGAAGAAATAGAATAGGATTTATGAAGAGGACGTATGCCGAGCTGAAGAACAAATTCGTGCGAAGAGTCAAGGATCTACGTTTTAAAAGATTAGTATAAGTATTTGAATTTCCATCTGAACCTACCTTAACCGGTAATATGAAAATTATATTGCGTGGTCACGTGGAGGTATGGAAGTGTGAATGTAGGTGGTGCTTACTTGGAAAAAGTTTTCCATTTCATTAACGTGGTTGTGATTATATTTGAATATATTTTCCGTCGAGTAAAACTTTTTTTTCCAGAAGATCGTCATCGGTGGAAGGGGAACAGACTCGACATTTGTTAATGGTCACAAGTTTACACTGGCCGCGCAGTAGTTTGGACGGTGACGCACAGGCTTGACAACCCATCGACGGTGAGTTCTAGTCCTGCCATCGAGCACAGATATCGCCTTGGTCTTAGGATGAAGAGCCGGTTAGATTTTATGATACCACCTCTAAATTAGGAGCTCCTAAAACTAATGAGTACTCTACAACGAGTCGTTTTACAATTTCCTTAGTGTTTTTATTAAAAGAAATGTCTGTCTCTTGATTTATTCGTTCTATATTCGGGAAACTTCATTGTGTGAAACTTCATTGATGCTCATAATGGCCATTATGGCTAAGTATGCTATTCCGATTAAGAGTATCAGTGTGAACGCGTAAAAGTATTTTAAGATGCTTTGCATCTCCTGCATATTTTCTCTGACTATTTCTTTCTTCGCCTTGCTATATCTTTCTTTCATTCTCCGCAAAGGCTTGCGGCTGATGTGCCCTAACGTGTATGATATAACATTTCTATTCAAATTGTTAATACGTGGTCCTTCCCGCTATTCGGTGTGGCCTACGGTATTGAATGACCATTTAAATTATTGGCCCGAGGTGATCCGCACGCCAACTAAGCAGGAAAGCGGAAAGCGCCCAATCCGCTATTGCGGTGCATGACGGGAATTCGAGGAAACCCGAAGGATGAAGCGCTCTTAATCCGTGATTTCGGACGCATCCATTTGAGAAGTGTCACTCTATTCCGGACGCCCTAATGCCACCAAATTAACACAACCAGATCTTCAAGTCAGCGATGGCGCCGTCAATTCGTACGGAAACAGCAATTATCCAAGGCTTCGGAAAACTGTCACCGTCGTGGACATTGCTGCATTCTCTGGCTGAGCGCGGAATGGGAATAAGAATCCCATCCCTGCTTTCCTCCTGCCACCAGAGTTAGTCGTGATGAAGTTGAGTCCGTCATCCAATCACACCTGCGGTCATCTTTTTGCTCATCGACGTGAGCTTATGTTTTGGCGCAGTCGTCATGGTTTCCATTCCCCACCTCCCTCTTTACTCTGACGCTCGTACTAATCGGATCCGGCTTGTGTGACACTTTCTTTACTTCCTCATAATTCCTCCTCCTTCATACGGAACATACCGAGCGATTCCTGGCGTGATGCATGCATGCATTCCATATCCATATCTTAATCTAAAACTTTATAAAGTCTGGAAAAATAGACCAAAGACAGTGAAATTCGCCATGAAAAAATCATTTGACTTGACCGTGATTCGAACCTGGATCTCACAATTGCCGGTCAGGTGTGTTAAAACCCCTGACCAAAAAATGGGAGATCCGGGTTAGAATCCCGGTCAAGTCAAATGATTTTTCGCAGCGAATTTCACCGTCTTCGGTATAGTATGACCTTTGCACCCGTGCGCGTGACTGCGTACCGTATCAATTGTGCAATCGCAATAATTGTAAACATTTTGAGGAAAAATGTTGGCCAATGAACATAATTCTTTGATTGGTTTTTTACCAGTCCACTTGAACGCTATGACGTTCTTCAAGCCCCGACCGGCTCATCATTTTATTGCATGGGCTTCATAGAGACTAAAATCTTTTCCGCCACATATTGCTGACTCTATATAATAATGAGTCAAAATAAATGCTCCAAAATATTCTGAAATAAGCGTGCTTCTCTTTTCCGTCTTGAGCAGCCGTGGTAAACGATGGCTTGAGATCTCCTTTCCGATCGGGATTCTTCTCCTTTTAACTTAGAGTAATTATTCAACTACCCGGATCTCATCTGCATGATATTTCATAAATGTAATTTAGTAAAACGCGTTGTGTTATTTTTATTTATTAAAACAGCAATATGTCGATAATCGCCATCGCTTCCCACCCTCTCTCTCTCCTATCTAAGCCTCCTATGCTTGCTTGACGTTGCTCCTTTACCGCTGAAGGAGGTTCCGCTGCGACTGTGTGAGTCAAAACAAATACTAAATTCCACATTTTTTATATTTTGTCCAAAAAATCCTGCTTTCACTGATGAAATGCGTTACCTACAAAAAACCAAAGGTAAGGAGCAAAATTTGCAGATTATTCCACGAGTGTATTTTAAATGAGCACTTTTTTCCAGCCATAGGAGCCGACTGCAGCGTTTTTTGCTACGAATTACCACATTTTGACTTCAATTACGGCAGTAATTCCCTAATAAATAAGGTGGTAAGATGCCTATATTTTATTTTTATTCAATTTATCTGGATTATTTCCTTCACATAAATAGTTTTCCACAAAGATGGCATTTATATTTTATGGAAAAATACTATTTTTCCCCGTGTTTATCTCATTCCCCCATTAAACACAATGTAATTTCAAGTTCAATTTTAGAATAAAATAGCGTGGAAAGGAATTATTTTGTTGTTCATATCAGTTAGAGAACACGTTTTATTTGCAAGTAGACAGAGTATGAATAAAATGAAATTTAAGTCATTTTACGGTGGAACCACCTTAAGTGTCGGCGTCATACGTTGTTGGTGCTCATTTCCCTTGGGAATACCTATTTCGCAGATTTTAATGGTTAGCCTCTTGCGCTACATCCTTTGGCCATTCTTGACAATAAGACGATTGATAGTGACGAAAGCTAACGGTTCGGGATGTTTTGTTATTCATCGAATCGCTTTAAAAATTATCCACGCGTAAGCAATTGCATGGATGATCATTTTTCGACGGAACTCCGGAACGCCCCCTAGGCGTCCCGCCTAGTCTTCTGAATTGAGATTAAGATGGAAGGATGCCGCTGCTTAGACTGGAGTACCTTAGGATTTTAGTTTCAGTGAGGCAAATTGGTTCTCTAGCATTTTTTTTAAGTAAGTAAGTTGTTTATTGAACAGAAAAAATTGAACAAAACACTATGCGTACATGACATTATATAATACAGTCTCTAATGGACAGCAACATAAGACAAAAATACCACTATGCGTATAGCATACTATATATAATAGTCTCTAATAAACAGAAGCAGTCAATTTTTAATTCTAAGAATAGAGTATCAATGTTTTTTTGTGTAAACAGCCAAGTTTAAGCTAAACGAAGAAACTTTGTGAAAACATTTTCTCTTTTTATAATTTCAGGCAATGCATTGAAAACCTTTGCACCCATGTACAGAAAAGACCTTTTATACAATGTTAAATTAGGTTTACAGTCATACACGTTACATTCTCTTCTCAAATGGTAAGAATACCTTTCGGAAATAAAGGGCGGTGAATAACCACTTCGAACATAAAAGGATCTTAACACTTTATGTATATACAAATATCTAGCGGGCAACAGTCTTAATTCAACAAACAAGGGGAATGAATGCTCATACCTCCTTTTAAACTTCATTACTCTAACAATTCTTTTTTGAATGACCTCTACATGCTTAAATATATTTTTATATGCACCTCCCCAACAAAATATACCATAATTTAGAACAGATTGTACTAGAGCACAATACATTTTTCTTAAGAAATCGATAGGAAATTTGTTTCGAATAAAATAAAACTTTGAAAGAACACATCTCACTTTTTACTTACATCAGAAATATGCGTATGCCAATTTAATCTACTATCTAGTGTCACTCCCAAGTACCTAATTTCATTTACCCGTTCAATTACTGGGCAATTGCAGCGTATACGAAGACATTTAGGTGAATGATTACGCAATTTTAAGACTACATTACAACTATTACTAATATCAAAGCATAGAAATTTTGTTTTTTCACTCAACACTAGGGAATTATAATCCATCCATTGACGAAGTATTACCAAGTCTTCTTCCATGTGGCATTGAATAGTTTTCCAATTAGCAGCATCATAGAATAGAGCCAGATCATCAGGAAATGCTGTTACATTTCCATGGAATTGATAATTACACAAATCATTCATATACACAAGAAATAAAATAGGCCCGAGTACAGAACCTTGAGGAACTCCAGAATTAATCAATTTTTCTTCACTTATACAATTTTTAATTATCACATATTGCGATCTTCCACACAAGTAGCTTTTGAACCAGTTTAGAGCAACCCCACGAATACCAGCATTCATCAATCTCAATATAAGCTTCGAATGTGACATCGAATCAAATACTTTCTTAATATCTATATATATACACCACCTACACGTCTATTGCAATTAATGGCATTGTACACTCCTGTCATGTGATTTTCTAGAGCATCTTCCGTCCCAAATCCTTCAATAAACCCGTATTGATTATGGATAATAAACTCTCCCTGGTCTAGAAATTTTAAGAGTCGTTTTTTAACCATTTTTTCCAGCACCTTAGAAAATACAGACAACAAGGAAATAGGCCTATAATTATGTACTTGGCGCTTACTGCCTTTTTTAAACAGGGGGATAACCACAGCTTTCTTTAATGGTTCAGGGAATTCACCTAGTTCCAAACTTAAATTACATACGTGTGCAAAAACAGGAGCAATTCTGTCAATCACATTTTTTAGCAGGTAAGCTTTTATACTATCATAACCAGGTGATTTATTAGGCTTGAGAATTTTCACAATATTAACTATTTCCATAGGAGTTACAGGTTCCATGTATATAGACTCTCTTCTACAAACAGAATTGCAAGGGTCTTTGACTGATGATGCGGACAGAATTTCAGAATACGATTTGGCAGAATCAAAAACACTCACAAAATATTTTATATTTAAAAATTTCTATGTGGGCTAAGTAATATATTTCTTTGATAATGTGCTACAATTAAAAAAAAATTAAAATTCGTAAGAATTTTACTCATCCTGTGGCGGAGAGATATTGGCGTCCGTATAAAAT
Source organism: Pyrrhosoma nymphula (assembly GCA_963573305.1). Lineage (NCBI taxonomy): Eukaryota > Metazoa > Arthropoda > Insecta > Odonata > Coenagrionidae > Pyrrhosoma > Pyrrhosoma nymphula. The sequence goes on from OY754333.1 coordinate 146,170,449, forward strand.
AGAAGCCACACATCCTATGTGGAAGCGGGTGGTGGCCGTTCATTATTCGGATGATTACCCTTAATTCATTCTGCTTTACAATTCCTTTTGATAGGTACGGAATATGACTTCCATTTGGCATTTTCAATCAACAATAATATCGTGAATGAATTCGGTGGAAGTTGTTTTCACTCTAAACGCAGATGATTAGTGAACGATTTTTTTCAGAGCAATAATTAAATGGAGGCTGAAAAAGCTATAAAATATCATCAGTAAACATGGTTAAGGAAATGACCGATGCCATGAGTAAGCATGCGTAGGCTATATGATTGATTGGTAAATCCCTTTTACATAATTATTTAATGAGCACAGACTAAGAAGGCAAATCAAGAGGCTTCGTCATCATCATAAGCAGTATTCAATCCGATGATTGAGTGCAGCTCTCTACTCTCGGATAACTGCTTCATTTGTACATGTCTTCATTCTAACACGCTTCTTAATTTGCCTGATGCATTCCATTCTTGGCCTTCCTTGCTGTGATTATAAATTTCATCCATTACACCTACCATATTTGTTTTCGGTAGTTTATTGATTCGCGAAATATGTCTTTTTAGTTTTTTCTTCTTTTTCTAAGATTTTATCCTTCTCATTTTTGCTATAAATTCAGTAGTTTTAAGTTTTTAAAAACGCTCCTATCGTGCGCCTACTGATATTTGTTTTCGTGCCAATCACGGCGAGTCACAATATTTGGATAGATGTCCAAGTTTAATTGCGTAGGCGGCTGCGCTTCGTGTTGGCTGTTTTGTTTCCCGTTGCTGGCGGGCAATCCGTTGGCTTCCGTACTCCGCGGGCTCTGCCGGCGAAGGCGCGAACTGTCGCGGACAGGAAATAAAAATGAGACGCACCATCCCCCCTCTTTTGTTTATCCCCTTCGAGGTCAATTTGCAATGTCCACCTGGTCCGCCTCGCCGGACACGTCCGAGCCTTCGATATGGAGGAGTGGTGGGTGTCCGATGCGATTTTCGGGGGATTGGGAGGACCTTCCTCCTACGTGACCCGGGCGACGTCATAAGCGCATGGGGGGGAGGTGGATGGGGGGTTTTTCCCTCGATGAGCGGATGTGACGTTGACACGCGTGGGGGCGAATGGAGGCCTCGGGATGCTAACAGGACAGGTTGACGCTGGCGATGGGGTTGCGAAGGGTCCATTTCGAGTGACGTGCGCCCGACGGAAGGATATATAAAAATAATAATTAATCCTATCCTGTCCGTGCTGGCAGCGACGCCGTGGCCTGTCCGTTGGTCATGATGGGACAGCGGCGGGGACAAATTGGCATTCTGTCCGGCGAGGATTGAGCCGCCGCCGCCGCTCGGACAGCTGCGAGTGGAAAGGATTTTTGTAAGGTTTATTGGGAGTGCGGGGCAGAGGATTGGAAAGCCCTCTCAGCGTGGAGACATCACTCATCGTCCTAATAGGGTTAATGCAGGCAGAGGGACCGGCGCATCAATGTGTAGCAATTTTCTAAACCGTGCGAAAACTATTAATAATGCTCCTCTATAGTCCATGAGACTTTACCTTGAAACGTTGGTGAAATATTAGAGGAACAATAAACAAGGCGGCGAAGTAGCTTAAATGTAAAAAATAATCTGCTGTTTTTTTGTTTAAATCAAAATAATTTGTGCATGTAGCTAAGCAAGGGAATCATAAAGAGGCCCTGAACATCGAATTATTTTATTTCCCAAGGGGAGAGTTGAACGAAATTCAAAACGAAGAAGACTTAGCAATACTTTCTGACGTAAATGTTCTTGAACAACAGCGAGATAACATCGATAAAATAGAAACTTACGAAGTCGTCCTAAAATGTGATGAAAATATTTGACCGTTATCTTTCATTACTACATTTAAATTATGTTTTTGATGGATTAAATATTGGTGAAGCTTTTGCTCTTATGCGAGTGTTTCTCTGGATTTTTGAGCATTCTTAGAACTGGTATTAATATTGAATGTTGCGACACTTAAGGTGGTTCCACCGTAAAATGACTCAAATGTCATTTTATTCATATTCTGTCTACTTGTAGAAAACGTTGTCCTCTATCTGATATGAATTACAAAATAATACCTTTGTACGCTATTTTATTCCACAATTGAACTTGAAATTACATTGTTTTCAATGGGGGAATGAGAGAAACACGGGGAAAATAGTATTTTTCCATAAAATACTAATGCCATTTTCGTGGAAAACTGTCTATAAGAAGGAAATAATCCAGATAAATTGAATAAAAATGTAATACAGGCATCTTACCACCTTATTTTTCTAGTTATTGAGGAATTAGTGCCGTAATTGCAGTCAAAATGCGGTAATTCGTTGGAAATGGCGCTGCAGTCGGCTCCTATGGCTGGAAAAAAGTGCTCATTTAAAATACATTCGTGGAATAATCTGCATATATTTTGTACCTTACTTTTGGGTTTCTATAGGTAACGCCCAGACATCAGTGAAAGCAGGATTTTTTTGACAAAATATCAAAAATGTGGAATTTAGTATTTGTTTTGACTCACACAGTCGCGGCGGAACCTCCTTAACCATCTCTATTGTAGTGATTCTAGTGAACTAGCAGAATGTAGGGAACTGATTATAATCAAGTATGCAACTACATGAAGCACAGCAAGCTGGCTTTCGCGAACTCGACAAGAATTATTCTTTATTGTTATTGAGTTTTCTTTGAGTGGTCCCATATTTTTAGAACATGTTGTTGACTATCATTTAAGATGGAAAATAAGTATTTCAGGTGAGGGCCTGATGCATAAAAAATCAAGAGGAAAAAACAAGTGTAACTGAGTTTTTTTTTATAAAAACAAAAATGTTTCACTCATATAGAAATAAAGAAATAAGTTTCATTTATTTCAAATATTTTTGTTGGAAAATGTTTTTCTTAAGGTAGTTTGAGCGAAAAATCACTTCACTCAGAATTTGATGAATTTAGCCTCATTTTAAAGAAACAAAAACTCATTTTTCCAATGATATCAAAATATCAACCTCTTGCCAAACTACTTTTCGAGAAATTTGCCTGAAAATATAAGATGTTTTACATGGGATAGATTATGGCTGTGCGCTCCAGAGGGATAGAATATTAATCAAATTAGGAACTTATAGCACCTTGATTTCGTCAAAAAACTAACGGTGTGTAGATTGCATGTTTTCTCAACTATTTACAAAAATAGTATATTATTCACCTCAGTGATATTAACAGAATCGCAAAAAAAACTGCAGTTTCAGCCGTGCGGCGAGAAAAAATGAGTCAAGTTAGAGACTTATGTAGCTTTATTTATTTAATTACTGAGAATTTGTGTCGCATGTAACTATATATTTGCGCCATTAACATTACAATATTTATTTCATACTTCTTACGGATGCTGAAATTAAAAATTCAAATTCAAATATGGTCTCCATTGTGACTAGGGAACCATCTCGCTCAAACCACCGAAAGGAATGAAAGTAAACATTTTTTGGGAAATATATGTACCGCGTTTAGAAAATATTTTTGGAGACAATTGAATATTGGTAGAGTGTTGCGCCCATATCGGTTAGAAAATTATGTTTTTCAAGTGGCACACCTACGCGATGGGTAAAAAGCATTTCTAAACAATTTCCCATTATTCAGTAAATAATTCTCCATGATATAAAGGTAGGCTCTATGTTTTCCGTTGGGTGCTAAATTTTCCCCACTTTCCATTTCTGCCTTAAAAAACATGGGTTATCACTTTTACAAATCTCCTTGACCTTGAAATGACCCTTGGAATCAATCTCAAGGTCAACCTCAATGCCACATTAAGATGCTTCGTTTAATATTCTACAGCTTTTGTACCGCAGGTTTTTCTCCATCACTCTCATTTTCCGAGATATAGGCGGATGTTTACTGATTCAACAGAAAGGCGCATTTGGGCGCCAATGGACCTCCAGACGAAATTCAGTTCAAAATATTATACTTTTACATAAATAAGTTCGCTGGACGTTATGAGCACAATATTTTTCTTAATATTTTAGAGTATAGAGTCACTAAATTAAAAGTTTGAAAGCTGTGCCGTTGAAAAAACTTATGCATTGTTTTCAGAGGTCAAAAATTAAAAAGAAATCCTAAGAAAAACTCATATGCGTCATAAGATATATTTTTAGGGCTCCTTATTTTTTGTCTGAATGCTGCAATCTATCAATATCTTTCCTTTATGACTTTCTTGCTTTCAGAGTCAGACTCTGGTTCTCATTGCGAGTGCAACGAAAATAATGAGTCCTTTTTATAGACATGTGTTTAGCGTTTTTGGTGTCGTGGTGCAATAGGTGCAATTTATTCCTCTCCTGATTCATCGGCGAGTATATACCATTGTGTTAAAAAATTCAGACTGCCTTAATTTAAGTTTCTTGATCTATTTTGTTTCTTCCATTTTTTTTAAATTGCGTATGGGAATTTATTACCGTAGATGATGTACTTCTTATGCATATATACGTTTTTAAGATTATCGAGTCTCATACTTTTGAGCCGTGATGTGGCGTCCATACTAGCGTAGGCTTTCCCATTGGCGCTTTTTCAGATATTATTAGTCAGTCCTTCCGAGCGCTCGGACGTCGACGTGGCTCGGCCGTGACTTGAGGACCGAGGGATTAATTAAGTCGTTGCCCGACACTCAGTGATTGAGTATCAACCTGTGAGCTTCCCTCGGCTCAAAAGGTGGTCTGAGCGAAATAGTTCCCTAGTCATAGTGGAGACCATATTCAAATTTTATTCTTTGATTTCAGCGTCTGTAAGAAGTACGAAATAAATATTGTAATGTTAATGGCGCAAATATAAAGCTATATATGCCCAAAGTATCGGTAATTAAATAAATAAAGCTACATAGGTCTCTAACTAGACTCATTTTTTCCTGCCGAACGGCTAAAAACCCTTCAAACGGGCAGGTTTTTTGCGATTCTGTAAAAATTACTGTGGTGAGTAATAGATTATTTTTTATAAATAGTTGAGAAAACATGCAATCTATACACCGTTAGTTTTTTGACGAAATCTAGGTGTTATAAATTCCCTACAATATTCTCCCTCTGGAGCGCACAGCCGTAATCTATCCCATGTAAAACAGCTTATATTTTTAGGCAAATTGCTCGAAAAGTAGTTCGGCAAGGGGTTGATATTTTGATATAATTGGAAAGATGAGAGTTTTTTCTATAAAATGAGGCCAAATTCATCAAATTCTAGGTGAATTAGTTTTTATCGCTCAAACTACCTTAAGCCACATAATTTCGCATCTGGTTGTTTTGAATTCGTCGCCGTGAGGGTGAGTGTAGGCGGCGGCTGTTGTTTCAGCGTGTTCGAATACAAACAAGGGATGCAAGCGACGTATCTCTTCGCCGAGCGTTGATGACGTTGGCGTTTGGAGGCGATTGACTGGTGGTCGTCATCGTGCTTACGGTCCAGTTGAGCTGCAAGGCGTTGGAAGCGCTCCATCGCTAGGATTCTGATTATTCACTCCAGTTGATTTCATGCCCCTGTAGGTATAGCATAGCGTGTAGGTATTAGCATATCTACGCCTAAAAAAGACCTATCGTCCTCAGCTGTCATTAATTCGAAGACAGGTTCTTTGCAAGTTTCCAAACAATTCTGTTTCTCTTTAACAATTTTTACCTTCGTGAATCTCATAATTTGCTTCTTGTATTAGATCCTTGCTTTCCCCCCGATCGTTCTCTCCAACATTTGTTCTCTACGATAGTATTTTCACGAGGCTGTCATCTCTTAGAATATGACCAGCAATTCCGTATTTTCTATTTCACAAAGTTTTCATTACGAATTTTGTGTCACCAACTCACCATGATAATTCTTAATTTGAGATATTCTCCGTCTATTCTTCTTTAAAGTCGTTCCGTCCACATGCATGGATAGACTTAAATGAAGTGACTATGTATCGTGCGACACTTATTTATTTTTATTAGCCCGGATGTTTCTTAGCCTCGCCAGGTTGAAATCCTCCTCTTGCTTGGGATCAGTGTGGTGTGGCGGCTAGAGTACTGGCTTCCCATCCCGAGGGCCAGGGTTTTTATCCTGGTGGTACTGGAGATTTTTCATTGAAATCCCAATCCCTCCTTGGGTGTCTTCTGAAGAGATCTTCAAGAGAAGTCCGTTCTTTGTACGAGGATTAAACTGGTCCTTTTGGTGACTTTTGTTAAGGCTAAGTTAATGCTGACGCAGGGTTGTTCTCTACCCTTCCTCCATTACCCGAAAAATGTTCCCCTTAATAACCGACCCTTGCTGCCCTCAATGGCGCTAATGACCTCAGTTTTCAGTGTGTTCAGAGGCGTTGGAAATGCTACGATTTTAGAATGTGGTGAATGTTTTCGTTGATATGCTTTTGATTTCCTCGTATGGTATGATAATGTTCAAAATGATAAGTTTCGATTATCGATTAGAGAAACATATTCTATCCTATGTAGGATTTGAAAACTTTCCTACAGGAAAGGCAAAAGACGGTAAACATCCCTCAGGAGTATCGTCATTGCAATCCCTATCCGAGCTTTCGGGGTCATCGGAACACGCAAGCCCTTTAGTTCGACTACATCGTCCAAAGCGACGACTCCTGGAAATAAAAAGAGGTTAGGAAGAGAACGTTCCACCTCACGAGATTACTTCTCTCCGTGTGGAGTGGAAGCTTTTGCCGCTGCCGCCGTGTGGAATAAGGCACGGACGACTTTCGCGTGCGGTACTCGTCCTGTGCGATTCGGGTCTCTCTCTCAACTCCCGGGACCCACTTGGGATGTGGTGGGTTTTAAACTCCTCCCGCACGAACCCCCACTCCACTCGCCTGGGAACGCCATCTGGGTTTGTTTTCTCGCGATGGGGGAGGTGCTCTCCTCGAGGGAGCAGGGTTTGCTCCCAGGGCCGTTGGAAGAGTGCTGAGTGCCTGCACTTCGTGGGAGAGCGAAATCGTGCCAAAGTGGGAGGTCCAGGGCGCGGTTCAGGGTTCAAGAAAGGGGGTTCCAGGGTGCTTGGCGACGGCGACTTTCTCGAGCGAGAACGAGAAGAAACGAGTTCCTTGAACGAGAAGAAACATGATATTCCAATGGAAATGGCATCGCCGTCGTTATTACTTTCTCTCTCTTCGCATTGTACATAAGGGGTCGTGCATAAACTACGTTACCGTTTTCGGTGATTATTTTACCACCTCCCCCACTTCGTTGACAACCGTAGTATTTCCCCCCCCCTCTCCCGACATGTAACGTTGTCTCTACAAATGAAAGTTTCAATTCAAAAATATTTTTTTTCAATGATTGAGTGAGTTTATTTTTAGGGATAGGTTGAAATAATGCAAATAAAGTAGCCGAACTTAATATAATAGAACTATCTAATCTCAATTGGGACAAGTGATATTAATTTTTCAAATATAAAAATCAAACATGATTCACGGTGCAAGGTGATCTGCTCATCCACTTTGTTCTCTCCCATCCCCACATTTCTCTACTGTTGCCTTGAAAGGTGTTGTCACGAGGTCGCTATTTCACCTGCGAGAAGGTTAAAACGTAAACAATTTGATGACATGAAGAATTGCAACATTGAAGAGGCAATGGTTCAATTACATTGAGTTAAAGTAGGAGCTTAGGGTGTAAGAAACACCCCGCGCGCCCTTCCTCATGTTAAACTCTGGTATTGTCGACGCAATGTTGACGAGTAAGAAACTTAAGCAAGCGCATTGTAACAGCTACGTTACTTTGAGTGATCCCCCCACCCCTCGTTACCCGTCGTAGGGTTTTAAGCGACCTCCTCCCCCCCTAAGTTAGTAACGTAGTTTATGCACGACCTCTAAGGAAGGTATTATAGTCCGCTCCAAAATTCGGGTTACTTCTACATACTACTGGTTACTACATTTATATGGTACCCTGCAAGGCTCTTAAAAGGTACGCGGCAGGGGGTGACTTCACACCGGGATTGCATCAACCGTCAAGCAAACTATCATAAGGTTAATGTTCATGATGAAATGATAAAACTTGGTAAACTCCGCACTAATTTATTAAATTAGAACCAACCCGGGTTTCAGCAACTGAATGTCATTTTCAAATTTTAAATTATTGTGGAGTTTACTAAGTTGTATCATTTCATCATGAATATCCAAAACTTCCACCAAATTACGCCTGAAAAAATTTCCTTTATAAGGTTAATAACCCGATTTCCTCCTTCAAGTCAACGCTAAGGGCGGTATGTGTAAAGTGTTAGGATGCAAGCCATTAATGAAGTGAGAATGAGAAAAACGGAATCGGAGGGAATGGAATGGAAAAAAGGTGTATTTAAGAAGACAAGTTTTTTGGTAGGCTCGATCACATGAATAAAATTGGAGAGGCGGTTTGCAGGACCGACAAGTTCAAAATTTAATTTTTTCGCGCGTGAACAAGGAACACAATGGCTATAACCGAAGCCCTTATAAATTTTTAAGATAGGTAGCTTTATTTATTTAATTTTTTAATTTATATTTTCAGTTTTCATTTTCTCGTGGAACGTTAAATAATTTTATGCGTCTGTAGTTTTTTAAATTAACTTTTGCATGCCCTCATGACCGCCGAGGTATGAAGACAATGTTGTTTGTTAGACTAGATTTTGTATGTATGAAGTCGTCTCGGGTGTGATAGAACCGGGTTTGGCTTTCCTTAGCCGACGTTACGACAAAAATCTCGCTAATCTTCCTTAGGGTAAAACTTAAGTGTCGAGCTTGGGTTTGGGAAGGTTTTTATTCTTTAGTTTGTCAACTCCGGTGACTCATGATTGTTCGGGATTACTTATTCGTTTTCGCGCGCTTCTCATTTGTTCTATCGCCGGTCTCCATAGTTTGCTGACCGTATGTGCTGTGTCCCTATTCAGGCTTTTTTCTCTAAACTAATTTCGAAAGCCTCCTTTACCAGGCGATCGCAATTGTAGCAGCGAATGGTTTTGGCGTCATAAAAATTAGCGTGGAGTTTCTCGTCGAAACGTCGGCAATGGAAAGCCTAGCCTGGTGTCACACCCGAGAAGACTTCATTCAAACCATCCACCGGGAAAGCCTACGGTCTAGATTCTGTACCTACTTGGTTTTAATAACTTCCCGCCATTACTATCGCCTCAACTCGTTTTAAATGTCTCGCATGAGCCAATAGTATTAGTAATATTAATCAGTTGTACTATCCTACTCCGTGTACCACATGTTAGCATGTTTGCCAAAGTAGCAGTCTCCAAGTACATATGTATCTGGTTTGACTGCGCATTGTTAATCTGACTGCTTTTTGGTCTGCGCCTAGAGGCCGCCGATATGGGGGGCGTGTTGGGCTTGACCTTGCACGAGTATTGCATGCTTCGGTGTGGAATACACCCTAGAGGTGGCCTGCACTGTATTTCGAAGGTGTCGATTTGCTGTTTCCGTTACAGTCGTTAATGATGCGTGGGTGGAAGGAATCCTAATAACTATCTATTCCTCTGTTCTGTGAGCTTAGTTTTCATTCTGATTTTACACCATAAACTTCTTCTTTTGCACGGCATATCTCTCTCCGCAGATCACCAAACTGCCCACCGCTCCCTTCATCCCGTCTAGTGTCGCTATCCTCTTTCCTAATCTTCCCCGCTTTCCACGCACTCCACCGTCAACAAAGGGCACCTTCGCCTTTAATCAACTGGTTCTCCCTCCTTCTGTGCCTCTCCTTAACATTCTCAACCAACTTCTATTCTTAAACTACCAGGCCCTCTGCTTTGTCTTCCTTCTTTGTAGTCACTCTTTCTATTCACCTCCACACCCAAATGTTTAACTCCTCATTTGGGGGATTCTTCGATATCGCTTAGGTGCAGAGATTACGGAGCTTTTTCCTATAAGCGTTGTTGTACAATAACAGCCAGTTGCTGCGTGGCTTATCGTCGATAGCTAAAATGATACTATAATAGCCATTAGTTCGACGTCCTATCGTACGATTTCGGCTGAAGTTCTTTCTCAATGTCGTTATTAATGCTGTTACGGTTCTACGTATCAGCCGAAAACGCTGAGGTATAGCTCGATTTCCCATCGGAATCAACCTCACTATGTATTTATATCATCTCCTACTATAATAATCACCAATGTGTACACATATATATATATGTCAGTATCTTTTACACGAGAAATACACGTGTAGCTGAGTCTTCATTTGGATGCAGAACTTTTTTTATTTGCAAAATTAAATTATAAATAGTGGTTTTCTGTAATTGGGAAAGGAACCAATAGAAATAAAATGTAATAAAGATTCTTATTCCTTTTATCGAATTGTGTATTTCGGTCGAAATTCCGAAATATTTGCTAAAACGTAACGATTTTTCGCAATATTTTAGCATTTTTGAGTCATCGTCCCCATAACGACCATACTCATTGTTTAAGTCGAAATTCCGTGTATATATCCATTAACTCAATGATTCTTTGCACTAATTAAGATAATATGAATGGTCTATTGCAATAATTGAAATTGATAATATTATTCCTATTGATATTCAACGTGCACCTTTTCTAGTAGAAAATAAACTAGGAAAAGGAAAGTTAAAATATTTTGGCTGCATGATGAGAATCAAGAGCAGTAGACTTTTAAAACAAGTTTTTAATCTTGTTTGTAAGAGTAATTATAGCAACTAGTGAGTCAAAGGGATAGAGAAAGGCATACAAGAGATGGGAAGAACGAAACAGCTTAAAACTTAATTTATAAGATTGATATTGAACTTGAAGGGTCTCTAGAAAATGGAAAAGAAGACAGTAAATGATGTACGTGGAGAGGGGAGAGGAGGAGAAACAATACAATAATAGGATTAAGAATTATTGGAGAACAAGAAAAAAGCGAGAAATAGATAAACGAAAATGAATGCGTTGGGCTATTTCACGTGGTCCTTTGACGACCAAAACAGAGATGAGATAAACTAGACATAGGTGCGCTTAAGGTACAACACATGCTTTTTGATCTAGCGCCGTTGTTTTTCACTTGAGGTTCGCGAAATGGTTTATGCACAGTCTGTCAAACAGGGGAAAACGGTTTACCCCTCTGTTAAGTATGTCACTTGCCTCGTAAGCACAGGTACATGAGCATTATGGTATGAGCATTCACTCGTTATCTGAGCTACTTTGTTGGGGTTAGGTTTCCACGAAAACTGAAGACTCACGGAATGAGGTTTACGAATCCATTCCCTAGCAGAGGAAAGTCTGTGTCCCTCGTAGTGGAAACGGAAAATTTTGGGTATTAAAAAAACGGGAGAGAATGTGATGAAGAAAGGTTTTCCCTAGGGATACAGAACTCTTCGAAGGCATAAAAACCCCCTGGTAAAAAGGAATATGTTAAGGGGAACAGTGTTTCATTAGAATTTTAGCGCGGCATAAAGGAGGAAAGGCTGCTGTTGGTACAAATACTCTTCCGCTTTGCGACACGCTGTAGTGATATTCAATCCCGTAGTTTAGACCGTGTGATTAGAAAAAATAGCTGTTGAAAACAGCTAGTGAAAATGTTGTTGGAGTTACTGTGACAGCTACTCTTAAAAAAATATAGCGCTACAGCTAATAAAATGTAGCACGCTAATCTCGAACCCTGATAAATATATTCACTTAACTTTAGACACAGAGCTCAATTCACAGATAATATACGTGAGCTAACTCTTTATGATAATTAAAACGAATTTTAAAAAGAAATTATAGCGTATCTTATCTTTTGACAATTCTCTCAATTAATATAACGTTTCCTTGAAATTGTTGAATTTTATACACATAGAAAACACATTGGTTTAAATGTTTTTAGAATAAACTTGGTTATATTTCACATAAAGTTTATTGAACCCAACCGGTTTCGACCTTTTTATGTCATTATCAAGAGTTAAGTTCAAGAGTTAATTAAGAGTTCAGGTCATCATCAAGTGGTAACCATTTATAATGATCTGAAAAGGTCGAAACATGTTGGTTGCAATGAATATTGTGCGGGATATATTAAATTTTATTCTTAAAAAATCATGTCTTTATTACACAAAGTTAACTCACCAACTATTGATTTGATATATTTGTTTATTTTATTTTTATATTGCTCGCATATTGACGAAAAGATATCAACTTGACTTTTGTGCGAAGGAAAAATTATCAAGATACTCTCCTCCTCAATATGAGGTCGATTTCGCCGCTGAACCAGTTTCACTCTACTTTGCTCTCGTCGTAGCTATGGACTGGTGAAGTCGTGACGTTTGAGTTCTTCCCAAACAAAAATTTCCTATACATTTAGCATCGACTTCGCATTTATTTGGAAAACCAACTATTTGTCGGTAACCAATTTTTCTTGACGTGATGCCTTACCAGTCCATTTCGTCACTTAAGTGTCTTTGGCGTCAATGGACGTCAGTGATACTCGATGTATTCCTAATTTTACCCCAACTCTATCATACGATATCATAACGAGATCCGTAATAGCATTGTAGACAACCACTATCATTTCTTACGATAACAGTGTCGCACGGTATCTCCTATCAGGGAAAGTTCCGTGACAATGCACCCTTATCTCATACATGCGTGCTCGCTCGATGGAGTCGGCATTGCTGCAGCCGGTCACGAACTGTCTGAGCGACTCAATATCTGATTTTAATGAGTGATGGTAACTCAAATTTAGTAAATTCGCATTCATAAAATTCTTTCATCCGGAGAAGAGATGGCGGTTCCATTCCCTGATTCACCGTCGCTTACTTAAGATGTTCTCGTGATCATAAAATCGCACCTACAGAATTTCGGTTAACGGTTTGAAGGGAGAATTTTATGGGATTTGTACTCAATACGTTTCGGTCCGCAGTCAGACGCTGCGTAGACCACCAAGTCACCCCTCATATCTTATGAAATACAGCCCTTTTTAATGATTGAACCTATAAAAGTGATTCGTAATACTTAATAATAATGTATTTTCCATCATCTCTCGTAAAATATTGCCCGATGTGTACGTAATAGGGTATCACGACCAAACCCTGGTTCGTAGTACTGAGACGAGACTCGAGCCCGCAAGCCTAGGGTTTGCAGGCGAGGAAGTTTATCCTTCTGAGGAATGTCCCGTTTTGACGATGTTTCTCGTCAAACTTTCCAGTGCGCCATACTGCTCCCTTTTGCGCCGCTCTGCGGGCAGTGGTCGTCTGGGAAAGTGCGTTGACCCGGTGATTGTTTATTTGCAATATTCCCACCTCGTTTGGTGAGAGACTGGCATTAATTCGTTCTTCTCTCGTAGCCAACCACCAGACGGTGTTTCCTTTTTGTGTTATTTACCACGCTATTTCCAAATTCATGCATGTAGTTCTGCTTCCCTTCGTGCCTTCTTAATGCGCCTGAAATTGCATTATCCCGCCGTTATTATCAAGTGCTATCGTCTAAATTTGGCGTCAATAAAAGCCAAACTAACCGCTGACTGACGTTTTTCGCATCCCCTGTGGAGTTTATTTACATTCCAACCTACTCCTTTCCTCAGTAATTTAAGGTTCTCTCTTTCCACCAAAAAAATTGTTTCGGACTGAAATTCCCACGTCCTTCATTTGTTCTCATATATTGTAAGGTTGAAAATGGAGTACAACTTAAGTCATCCCTACGTGTGTCAAGTATTCAATAAAGTTGAGTTTTTTCAATTATGCATACTTTGGAGTGAAGAATGCATTTTTGAAGTCTATTTCAACTCAATGTTGGTATTTTCAATTACCTACCGATAATTGTAATGTTTTTCCTTTCGTTTATATGCGGATTTTAAATCGAAGGACCTTCTAACTCGACTACAAGTTTTTCTATTGAGAAAAAAAGGTTCCCGATGCGGATTGGTTTCCAATTATCACTTAATTATTGTCGGGAACATCTCTTTGGTCATCACCACACTCTCTCCGTCGAATGGGTGAACCACTTATTAATAACGCCTTTCGACGATTTGAAACCAGTTCCACTGCTAGGTTTTTCTCAATCTTCCCTCAATTTCATTTCAAATCATACTTTCCCGGCTAAACAAATCTTCTATCTTTAATGGTGATTATTAACCCTGCACAGCCAAATTATCTCAACGCAGCCTGGCAGTACGGGACACTGCTGAGTAAGGTTAGGTTCGACATTATTTAGATAAGTATTGCGGTACGGCATTAATTTATTGGATCGTTATGGCGTAAGGTAATTTTCCTTTATGTTACGTACATTTTCTCACAATTTTTCTTACCTTATGTTGAATACGTTAAAAATCGATATTTCATCAAGGTTCGACCGTAAGTTTGGTATGTTCTTCTTTCAGCGTGAATATACTGTACTTGTGCATTTAGTTAAAGTGGAATAAAATTACTATTATTATTTTTTAAAATAATCATTAAATGGAGAGATTAGCGTCGAAAGCAACAGGTAAACTCCATCTCAGCTTCCTTACGGCGCCACAGAGTGAACACACTCTCGGCTACAACCACGGCTCACGGTCGCCAAGGGATTCAGGGCGAATGTGGGAGCATGATGAAAATCTTTCCTGCGCTGTCTACATCCATGCGATCTTCTTACAGTTGCTAGCACCGCACTGAAACCACTATGAGTCACTGGTTCGGGTTGGCTGGCGAGGAGTTTACCTCAACACCAACGGGGTCGACAGTATTTTATTCTCAATATTGCCATCGGGAAGGATATTTGACCGTAGTGGATCATGGAAGTTGACGCGCCGATGAACACCGAGCTGCCGGACCTGCCATAGCCGGACTCCGCCGGTCAATAGAAAATTCGATATTTTTTCCGGGATCGCAAACGATCGCAGTAATATTTTCTGAGCCACTTTATATAGGCTTTGGAGAGTCTCGTGTGTAAAGATCTCCATGTCTACCGATGTCTAAATTAACTTTTTCCCAAGACATGTTGATAAATAGACTGAAAACAGATTCCGCCATTTTGTTTTATGAAATTAGTAGGCATAGCAATAAACGCACTATGTTCATGGAAAATCGTAGGCAAGAAACTGATATTTTGGTGAACATTACCTATTTTTTATTCCATAACCTAACACCAATAGGTTCCTTACGTGCTTCATTTGGATGATTTTCATAGATATTTGAAGGTGGTTTTTTTGCAAAATTTGTTTAACTTTGAGCCCTGGTATATTATATATGCGTTAGAACTAAAACAAACGGCTTGAGTACCTAATGCAGCAATGAACGTAGAGTGCATATGCGAAGTTTCAGCTCCTAGTTAGGGAAAAAAAAGCATTTTTTGAGTTTTGGTCAGCTTTTTTCGATTTCACACCCCCGTGTGCGGCGCGGCGCGCTACGGGTCGCACAGGGTTCCATGGTGGGTCTCTCGCACTGTTCGAGGGCAATGCGAGCGGGAGGAGAACGGAGGAAGGATGAGGAGGACGATGGATTTAAAACCACAAGAGCGCCTCTTCGCCAACTTCGTCGGTGAGGACGGCGACCCTCCCCGACTCCTCCCCGCATCAAAGCGGAGGGAGCTGAAGGGGATGGGAGGTCCGCGCCTCTGTGCGGTTAGTTTACTTATTACATCTTCCCCTTTTGTGTTTTCGGGACGAGCAAACAAAACCCGCGGCGCGCACATCACTTCGCGATGTGGAACGGCGGCGGGTCGGTCGGAAGGAGGGCGATATCAACTCCCCCTAGGGGGGGGGGGCGGAAAACACTCCGTGACTCCCACGCTCCACTGTGCCCCCCCCGCCCCTTTCCCCGCCTCCCCTGTCCGCGTAATTAAGAGAGTCCCGAGAGCGCCTTTCCCCGAAGTGTTTCTTCGGCCGCTACTGCGGTCCCCTACTTCTCCGAGCGCTGCCGAGTTTGCGGAGACGACGTCGAATGCCTTGTGCCTAGAACTTCTTTCTTCCTCACTGCAATGTTATGCACTCCTACAAGTGAGGTAACATTTTGACGTGGAGTTCATGAAGGAGTGAACATTTTTCCCAAACAGTGGGGTGAAGATGCTCTCGTAATCGCCGTGTAAAAATATTTTTCCTCAAGGTATTACAGTTCGTTTAGGGAGAAGACTTGAGATTTTATGATATTTGCCCCGGAAAACCATATTATCTACCAAATTTCTATCATTTAACTCTACTCTGTCCCAATAAATATCAGGGTTGTCATTAGAAATGGATTTTTTGTAGAATGTGCTTTAATTCGGAAAATCGCTGTCAAGAATTACCTACCACTGATGTAGATATTATGGTATTTGCCCTAGGCTACCATGTTCTCTATCAAATTTCTATGGTTTAACTTAATTTCTGTCCCAATCAATCGCAGGGTTGCCATTAGAAATGGAGTTGCTGTAACATGAGCTTTAATTCGAAAAATCGCTGTCAAGAAATACCACTCTAAACGTTATAGCTTATGTATTATCCCTAATGATGAGTATACATTTGTCACTCCTAAATTTTGCATAAAATGCGCTATTAATGCCTTTCGACATCGTAGCTCACTTCAAATTGTTGTGCTGATATCGGAGCGAGCATTGTTTCTTCTTCTCTTTCCCAACTTACACGATAGTAAAATCCATAGAAATTTAATAGCTTAAAATTTTATGTATTCAAATAAATATCCCTATTATTATGACCATTGGAAGCAACCGTGTCCATTCCCTCTTGCTATGATTGAGGTATTTTCCTTGCGAGAAGGCTGTGGTTGTCTGCGCCAGAATTCAGCTGCAGAAATTGATATTTTGAATTAAAAGGGATTTTAGACTACGTGTGCACTCATTGGAATGTCTTAGAGAGGCTATTCAGTTCCTATTTTAAACGCGTCGTTAAATGGTTCTAGTTTTATTGACCATTTTGGTTCGCTTCATCAAATCGGAAGCGTCCACAGAATTTGAAGTCCCTGGTGGATATTGGTGATAGGCATGGTATTTTTCATAACTGTACATTATTTTATTAATAATATCTTACTATCACAGCTTAAAAATTAAGTGTATAATCGAACTGTGGAAATTAACCTTATTGAAACTATGTACCGTTTGATGGAAATATACAGCGTTTGTAACATTTGATGGCCGGAACTTGGTGGTGATATAACTACTAATAGTATTTTTTAACTCACGAGGCGCCTCACGAATCATACTTATTTTATGTTAGATAATATCTATTTAATGAAAGTTAATGCGCATCTAAATGCATGCATTCATCTGGAGAACCGTTAACTTCCACGTGGAAACCCGCTAATAACTGTCAATGTTACGATTCCATCCTATTTAACCCAGTAATTTGTCCCTTGGGGGAATGAAGCTGATATTTTATTGGCTATTTCTGTTCCCTAGCATATGAAAACTGTTAGCAAATTACTCGATTCCTTCAAATCATTTTCTTCGCCCTTATACAAGGTTTTTATCATAACATTTAAGATTTAACAATATTTATATCGTACGATATTCCACAGAGGAAAAATTATTCGTCTTGACCGGAGTTCAAACCCGTATCCCTCGATTTCGCGCAGAGTGCTTTAGCCAGTGAAGCTACCGAGGCGTCCTCCTTCCCTGT
The DNA here is from genome assembly GCA_963573305.1 of Pyrrhosoma nymphula. Lineage (NCBI taxonomy): Eukaryota > Metazoa > Arthropoda > Insecta > Odonata > Coenagrionidae > Pyrrhosoma > Pyrrhosoma nymphula. The sequence continues at coordinate 146,187,910 of OY754333.1, forward strand.
GGATTTTTTAGGGCTTTATAGGAACAGCTTGCATTGGAAAAAAATAATCCACAGGGTAGGTAGGTAGCTTAACTGGCTAAAGGCACTCGGTGCGAAATCGGGGGATCCGGGTTCGAATCCCGATCAAGGTGGATGATTTTTCCTCTGTGAAATATCGAACTTTAGTGCAATTGTGGGCGACTCCGTAAAAGTAATATCGTGGCTAGTCCCTCTTTCCTCTCCAAAATATTTATATCGTCTTCGGTTTGAAATTCTCCGCAACTGGAATAATATTATCTATAGCGTGTACAGCTTCTATGGCTTGTTATATGAGCACCATAAATCCTTGTCATCGTACATCCATGGAAATAAAATTTACTTCGTTAACAGTTCTCAGCTACCAAACGGATGCTATATGTGTTTCAAAGATATTCTATGGATCACCGAGAACAAGTTGTTTGGTCTTATCGGCTGTGGATGAGTTTAGCTGAGATTTGAAAAGATTTATATTATTATATAAGCGGGAAAACCTTTCGCTGCGGGTGGTCAATGCCACGCGAATACCTAAGGGATCTCTTTCCCTCTGGCTCTGTACACTGGCTCGGTGAGACGTTTGGATGTCATGCCGTCGAAAATTTGAAATAGAGCCATTCAAAAGTAGACGTTTGTCGGGGGAAGTGACGTCACATCCACGGAATATCTAAGGTTCGACCTTGTCGAGTCCTTACGGAATAAGGCCCCAGGTGTGCTCCGAGCGTCGCTTCGTGTCGGAAACCTCCTTCCGCGACTCTCAGAGCGATTCACAATTGGGAGCTCCCAATCAAGTGGCCGTGAGCGGGGGACGCAGCGTCCATCGTCAGATTGAATGGGGCGCCACTGGAGTGGAGGTGACGATCGGCGGCGCCGCGAATGTCAACAACAGCATCAGCGCGTTGACGAGGGAGGTTGCGTCCGCGCTTGACCGCCCCGTGCGGCCGACCCCTGTCAGATCCGTCCGACGCATTCAAAAGCACGCTCAACGTAATCGCCATGGATTCCATGGCGGATAATCGCCTGAATTGCTAAGGAATAATTTTTATTGCCACCTCCACACATCACGTGCAATTGTAACGAACACCGTGTCACGGAATCTATTGAATACCCTTCGCCATTCATCGCTAATACTCATGTTTTCCATGAATTATAAGTATTTAATGGTCAAAGTATAGATTTGTCATCATGCCGAGCCTCTATCTGTGTAATTTACTGTAGGTACTACTGCATCAATATCTCTCAAATACTCTTCCCAGTGGTATGTACCTTTTTATTGGAAGATTTACTCGACACATAACTTTCGTGCGATGATGATCCCAAAAATTTATGTTATGAGTGCCATTCAATTAAAATGGGGTAATATTTTCATTGTGAAACATTTTCCAATGCAACTCCACCTCTGATTTCAGTGATTAATTGGTTAACTATTTAAACTATGCGTCTGCTTTGTATGCATGTTATATCATGTTAAGTATTCTGCCAATCATGGCAGGTTTTGGTTTTTGAAATATTTTGGCCCTTTCTTTCATCAGCTGTCCTTTAAAGCCAATTTTTCCAAGGAATTTCTCCTGGCCCATCTTACAACGCGGAAGCATTCTGCTCGATTGAATTAGGCGTGTCGTTATTTTCCACTTGCTTACTGCTGCCATGGCGTAAAACTCGGTTAGTTAGCTCTAGACCGTTTCCCCCTTATCGGAACTAATGATTCGGGAAGAAATGATTTGACGTCGAAAATGTGGTTGATGTGACGTCACAGCCGATTCATTGCTCTGCAAATTCATTCAAATCTCAATTTTTAAATGAAATTATTTGAATGATTCTTGGCCGTGACTTAAAGATTCCGTCATTGTCGTGGCTGGAAAGTTCCCACGGCTTTCCTGATTACGGTGCCTTCTCCTCCCTCTCCCTTTCCCCGCTGTGCGCTTCCTTTAAGCGAGGCATGACTTGCTCGCAAAGAACTCGCCAAAATCATGGTCAACGATAGCTCTAAATAAAAACCTTTTCCTTACTGTCTTCCTGGATGCCTTTCGTCTTTCCTGCAAGCAGCCACTCCACTCGTACTGCTTTTTGTAGTAGATATATCGTAGGTAGGCGGTAGTGTAGATTGAAATCAGTATTTGCTGCCGAGAATCGCTTTTTCAATTAAAGATGCGATTCAGATGTCGGAATTTTTCAAAGCGTTTTCTTTTAATGGTTACATTTCTTAGAAAAGTTGACATTGAGTTAATAATTATTTCAGGGAAATTAATTCCAATTCAACTTAATTCAAAAACTTGTCGTAGTTTCTGTATAAACGTGGAAATCTTGTTTCCCACGGCATGTCACTCTTTATTCTCTTAGCTCACTCGCGCAGTCTCTCGATCATCTCACTCAGAGGATATGGTTTTCGCCTGTAGTGCTACATCTCTAGAGCAGATATAAATGACAAAATATGACAGATACACTGCCGAACTGACAGGTACGAAAATTGCCTTCTTTCATCGTACCATTAGTGACCGTAACAAAAACGTGATGCCGCTAGCATTAGACGTATCGTTAGCATATAATTCACAATACAATCTGTCCTCTCCTTTCTCCTTTTCCCCATTATTTTCCCTTACATGGCTGGTATCCTAAGCACCCTACCCCTCTGCCACACGCCTTTGCTGCAGCTCTTAGGGTAGCACGCATATGTAGATATTATCTTTTATTAGCAAGGTCAGGTATTTGTTTTCCATTTATATCAACCGCTTTTTCAACTGCCTACTATAATAGCAACACCTTCAATATGAAGAGTGGATTCTTGCCAATAGGAGTCATTCACTCGCATTCTGGGGTTTTTTACTACCATACACCACTATTAAACTTGATATTTCCTACGACTGCTTTTCATAGGCATGCTTCCCTTTTCTGGGACTTGAAATTTCACTATTTTTTGATGCATATACTTTTGATGGAATTCTTCCCAAATTATGTCGCGTGGAAAGTTTTCTTTTGTCAATCCCTGGAGTGACTCACCTACGGTTGCATAGTGGCGAAAGATTTACCCTCTGGGAATCTCTATGGTGACTTCACCCACCTTTTCCGCGGAGCATGCTGGAGGAGCGTGTTCCCGTCGGACGCGAATTTGAGCGCCGTAGACGACGAATAATGAAGGTCTCGACCTGAATTATTCTGCAAGAGCAGCACCTAATTGTCCCTACGAAAGACGTGAAACCTTGTGGCGGCTTCCTTCTGCTTCCAACTCCATTCTGGTGACGTGAATTTGAGGTCATTGTGACATATTGTTTTTACTTTCTTCCTGCGAACTCTTTACCTCTTTCTTCTGTTTCTTGGCAGTATTCTTAACAATAATTTCCACCTTTGGATAGGCTCGACTTGAAGTAGCGATCCGTTTTTACCTTAGCTCTTGGTCGGAGATCTCAATGTCACCAAAATAATGAGCAATTTAAATTTCGAACTACATGAACACAGTGGATCAATTGTCGATTTCCTTACAACGTTATAACCGGAAGGCAATCATTGAAATTCCAATGAGAATTCCAATTGTTCAAATTCCAAGCCGACGTCACAGAATGTCAAAGGGATGTATCGTACACTTAAAAATGATTTTTATTGGTGAATATTCATATATTCATATTCACGAATCACACGTATATTGGAAAAGATTCGAGATTCGTGGTCTTTAATCTTTGTGCTTTTTCGTGATTCAAATCTTTCCAATCCTAACCTACAAAAGCCACACAAATTTTCTCAAAACTTTCAACCGATGATCTGCCGCGTCGATTGAAATGAAACGGTAAGTACGAAATATGAAATACGAAATGGTAAATTAGCTGTCTGAATGTAAATTTTATATTTAGACAGCTAATTTACCTTGCATTCTATTTCATGTTAACGGCGTTTCAAACATTAACTGGCAATAATAACTCATAAAAATAGAAACCCGTATGATCGTGATATTTATCTTCTTTGTCTCACTTCGAATACCAATGATATCAAATACTTTAAAGCAATCCTGCCGTAAGCAAGATATTTTGTAATTACACAAATCGTAATAAAAATCAAACGAACATACATGATTCACCTTAGGAATGAAAAACAAAGTTTTATTTCACTATCTGTAAATGAAGTCTTCATAGAGGAATCGGAGGCTGTTGTAATTAAACGTCGTTAATTAACCCAAAGCAATAATGTCATATATTCGGAAATCAATTGCCATGCATGCTCGTTGTCATACGAGAAAAAATACCGAGCTGTTGAATGGTTGGGGGGGGGGGTTGACTTGGTGGAACAGTTTCTTGATTACCGATACTTGTAGTTTTTCAATTTTCCTTGCTTCGACTACCAACGTCGTTTGGCACAAACTGTCTGCCGCCTGTAGACGGGGGCGATAGCAATTGGGACGACAAAGATGATCATTTATGATCCGAATTTGAGCAGAACACATTGGTCCTTGACTTCGGTGATTGAGTGTGAACCAGTGTATCCACGGCGGCAGCCGTGGCCCTGTCACAGAATATACGTATATTTAGCCTACTAGTGAATATGTGTTCAGTGTTAGTAGCATTTATGTACTTCCTATGTTTATGACCAAATCTACATAGCAAGTCCTTAAGAGTATGGCTAATGTTTATAAATTCATGCATACCTATAACTAAAACGTAAATATTCGGAGACAGGCATGCGAATTACTGAAAGAAATAAATGAACGCTTTCGGAACTAAACTAAATGTATCTTATAATAATAAAGGTTCAGGATTCAAGTTTATTCGTCTGTATTCATCTATATACAGTGAAATTCATATTTCTCGCTTGGAAAATCTTCTCCCAGTCCAAAAATGTATAGAAGAGGTTGCGTTTGAACTCTCATCTCCCTTTAAACTAAATATAAATTAAGCTATAAACTAAGTTAATTTTTGATTTCGTTTGCTTTCTCTACTCTTGGCAACGTTATATGTTTCGCTTTGTTTTTAGGGACTTCTTTGCTATGTAGGTACCTAATTTTGGAACATTATTAAAATCGGCCTCTATGAAAACAAAATCCATTTTTCTTAATGCCATTACCTAAACTTCTTGTGAAATTATTTGTCTTTTGCGTGCTTCTTCTGGCAGTTCCATAGAAAATTATGCAAGCAAATACATAGACGCGATCCTGGTGGTGTCACCAAGCAGGGCAACCCATTTTTAAAGACGTGGATTTTGGGAAATCTCTGCCATTTTCTGAAAAAAAAACGTCTCTCTCACCCTAGCTCTTTTAAAGCAGACCGCATCTTTTTTTTAAATGTGCATTGCCCAATTTGGAGGTTTCAGGTGAGGTTGACTCCTCAGTACTTGTCCTGACTTTCTAAGAATTATTTCACAGATTGCGTAGGACGTGTTTTTTTGTCTGTCGTTTTGCTCCTGAATTTTATGTTTTCATGACTGCGCATTCTTAATGATTTCATTCCAAGCCCAGGATAAACGGAAAGGAGGTGCGAAAATGTACGCGCACGTGTTAATCAGACCTGGAAACCCCTTTTGTCCTTTATTTGCTCAAACCTCCCCTTGCACACTAACATTTCTTCCTCGCGCTGCTCAACTGTTGTGTCTAATCTCGATTTGCTGTTCTCCCAATTCACTCCCTTGGCACTACCATCGTGCCTTGTAGCGTGTTCGAATGGAGACTCCCTCAGAGGAGAGGCAGTTGTTACAGACTTGAGTTAAAAAGACTCGTAACGTCGGGCACGAAATGTCTAAACGTTTAAAACAATCGGAAATTACTCACAGACTCCACCATGGCCGAGGCTCGACCATCTTCGATGCTCATAGTTGTTGGAAAAAAAGAGGAATACCGTGTTACGTAAAGACCTTACGCAAAATAAGAGCTCTTAATTTTAATAAATGTTAACGATAGAGCGCTTCGAATATCTAAAGTTAACGTAAAATGGCGCGCCGCAGCTCCGAACTGTGACTCCTGCTCCTGTGTCGATCTGCTAATCGGATTTCGAATATAATGGCAATGATCCATGCCAACCAAACCATGCCCATTATAACCCACCAACTGACATCGCAAACACTTCTACGGTATACTTTTCCACTGAATTTATTATAGCCTACAATTATGCTTACCCTGGAATACCCTATATTTTCTACCATTTCATAAATTCGAGAAGAGAATACTTTTGTGTCTTGCAATTTTTGCTTTCTTCGTTCGATATGCTTTACAGTTAATATACCAGCTATGGTTTTTCTTCCAGCGTTTTCACATCTCTTTATCTCGTCATCTGTCCATTTATTGCAAACCTTCGGTCAAGGTACACAAAATCTTCCTAAAATATCTTCCACGTTGTCCAATATTTCATCATTCGTCTTCATGATACAATCATTCTTTCCATTCTCCTTGTCAAATACAAATATTTTATCTTGCTGTTAATTCCGTTCTCTCTGTTGCTTTGCATTAATTTCTGTTTATTTCTCCAAGGGATTCCGGCGGAGGCTTTTCAAAGGCTTTCTCTTGCTGCGGAATAAAAGCGTCGGCCAAGGAACAGCGATTTAAAAATGTATTTAAACACTTCTCTTAGCACCTTCAAAGTCAGTTCATTTGAAATTTAGTATCTAACAGATATTTGAAGGCCGTGATAGAGGGTAAGATGTTGGGTAAGCGGGGAAGGGGAAGGAAGAGAATCGGTTTTATGGACGAGATGAAGAAAGGTAGGACTTATGCTGAGATGAAGAAAGAAATACTAGAGGTAGAAAGGGCACGGCACGTGTAAGAGTTTGTTGGATATTCTCTGACTTTCATCACAACCTACCTCTAACCGGTAGACCACTGCCATGAATGAATGAATGAACAGATATTTTTGTAACATTTGATGCATTCAAATAATTAGTTTTATCAGGTTGTAGACAACTAATAAGCAATGCAGGAACTCATCTCAAAGAACCACTGTCTTTCAACCAGGTTAGAAGGACCGTTAGTATTTTGCAACTACATAAATGCATCGATATGACCTAAGCAATTAACCCAAATTTCAGTTGTACTTTGATTTTCACTACGAATTCTGGAGCAGCCCCGACACTGTCCATTTCGTCAGAATGAACATGGTCAAACCCCTTTCCCCGTTGAGTGGTTTACTTATAGATATGAAACTAGGATTCGTGGAATAGCGACAAAAGTAGCCAGGCAGTGCCCTAGCGGCGACTTTCCCCAAGTCTCCCTTGGAGACCGGAGGGGAGGTTCGCTCCGAGGTGTTGGTGGGAGGAGGAGGAGGGGGGAAGAAAAGGGGCGGGGGGGGAAGACGTGCGGCGTGTGGCCACTTTATCTCCCCTTCCTTCTGCCTTCTTTTGTTTGCGAGCGAGAGACGAGAGCCCCCTCTCCTGGGCCTCGTCCACCGCCTCCTTGTTTGCCTTTGCCTTTTAATTAGCAACACGAGGGGCAGTGTGCAGGGACGCGATTCCTCTGCCACCTGTAAACAAGCGCGGCGTAGGGGGGGGGAGGGGGAGTGGCGCTTTTTGACGATTGCACACGGTGCCACCACCCTCTAACGAAGACGAAGCGCTCGAAAAAAAATGTCCCGTTAAAAAATCTCGGTTGTAGCTTGCACCTTAATTTTTATGATCTTCAATAAACCATTATAATTACCAAATTATAGGGTGTTCTTTTGGACCCAGAATTCGAAAATTTTAAGTGTGTTTCTGCTTAACAGCATATTTTTTATATTCACGTTAACGTTCTTGTATTTCACCTCTGGGTTTCGTTTTCCTTGCAATCATATCCTGAATCGATAAATTGCATTCCAGTCTGGGAAAGCGGATGTAGTTTTCTCTGATGACTGTAGGTGGTGACACAAAAATCGACTGCTTTGAAATGATGAAACCTGTGCCCTCTGGGCCAAGCATAAGTTTGGGACGAGTCTCATATTTCGCCAATCTTCTCCTATTTTCCCCAGTATCTGCATTATTTTTTTTTCCAATTTACTTAGCCAAACATCTTTTCAAAATCCACAAAGCAAGCAAAAACATCCTGGTTATACTTAGAGAAAAAAAACATAAACATGTTTTTTTAATCTAAGTGTTCTCATCACCTCAACCGCATCCCAAGGATCCCAAGTTCTCCACTTCCTGAACCCAACTTGGTCATTGCCCAAGTGGTAATTTGGTCTGCTCTCCGACCTTCTATAAACTATTCTAAGCAAACTTTGACCGCATGTTTAATGAAGCTATTTGTTCTAGACCAATCGTAATTGGATGCTTTCTTCTTCACGATAAATAAAGAGAAATAATAATCACCCGAATATGTTCTAAATAACAAATGCCCGAACTGCGTGAGATTAGATGTATTTCAATGCATTTGGATTCCTAAAAATAATATACTGGATAAAATAGTCGGAATTGAGTCCTCATTTAAGTAAGCGAATGTTTGGTAGGAAATAAGCTAGTAGAACAACCCATTTCAATGATTTCGTTGACCGCACGATCACTTAATTGACGGCAACGACGTATGTCCTGCTCATAACTTGGCGCTCCACGGTGAGTTAGGTCCATTTCAAGGCTGCATTGTAATTTACTTAATGCCTTTGTGTAAAAGTTTCAGCTTTTGGTGTCTAATGGCAGCATAAACTGCCTCAATGGCGACCACAACGCCTCCTCACGCTCAACTAATGAGTCCCCGCCCGCCTGTGATTCAGGAAAGAGCTTTTCTCACATTGTTCCGTCGTCCAAAGCGTTTGCCTTTGTTTGGATATGGTGAGTGAATAGTGATCATGAGAGGAAACGATCAAGAGCTTATGTCGTTTGCCACAGTTGTGTTAGTCTGGTAATGTGATAGAGGTACCTAGAAATATTTGAGTAATTGAGTAAGTGCGAAGACAAATCTGTGTACACATCGATTACCCTCTACCTACTGAGAACCTCTGTGGAGTCCATAATTCCGCATCCCATCTGACGGACGGAGCACTGACTTTCATATTTCTCTTCACACGGCTGGAATTGAGTTTCGCTGATTGAACTGCATCACTGTGGAGTTTAGAATCAGGGCCCTCGGTCTAAGAAGCCGGTACTATATCAGCCCGACCAACTTGTTTACTCATCGTCTCGCCGTAAGTTTTCTAGTTGTATTTTTAAATGGCAGACATATCCTTAAAATCTTGGCGTGATCCCTTTCTAATTTCAGCCCGTAACCTTGCAACAATAAGAGCTTGTTATTTTTCAAATTTTTATTCATGAATCTATGCATAGCAGGGATTGATTGATAAAAATTCAATGCGCTTCGGCATCGCAGTTACTGTCTGGGCCCTTTCAGAATTCGAATGTACATGTTTAACCGTGTTCTTTCACTCATGTCGCGTCTTGGTGCTTTCAGGTGCGCCAGTGCTCCTGGAAGAAGAAAAAGAGGGCATGTCCCCGGAGGCCAGTACAGAAGGTGGCCGTAGCCAGGCCCCCGGTCGTTGAGGGCCCATCTCGGCCCATCCGAAGAGGCAGCATCCCTAACGAACAGGGCTCGGTGCGTGCTCCGACCCGCGCTGTCACGTTCTGCAAGCAGCAGTGCAAGTCGCGGAAGGTTGGGAGGAGAGCGAAGGCCAAGAAGCAGCAGCTGTTGCTGCCGAACCTTTTCAACGCGAGGAAGGGAAAGCGGGAGGCGGAAGTGACTCCAGGTATAAAGCAATTCACCATTTAATTGGGCGGCCCAAGTGCATCAACTTGCGGTGGCGTTCAACACCCAACGCTCCATAGAGCGTTCGCATGAATTCGCACTTGCAAACGAAATAGACTGGCTTCAATTTCGCCTGCAAGTAGCATTTCGTTTCTGCGATTAAATTGAATCGTATCCGGTGAAATCCTGATCACGTGACTGCGGGCTAGGGTTAATCATGTAAACAAAGAATAAATTAACAAAAGGAGGACTCATTGTTACATATGTAAATATTTTGAATGCAGAGAATTAATACAAAATATATTCTATAAGGTAAACTGTTTCCATTATATTATATTTGAGATATCAGCACCTAATTTTGCCTATTTAGTTTAAAAATTACGATTATTTGAGAATTGTTTGCGCAACGATATATGTTCCGCCAGAACGCCCAGCCAAGTGCGTCCTGTTGCTTTATGACCTATTTCTCCGTATGCAGACAGCTGATACAGCGTGTCCCGGGTGCAAAAGTGGAAATGCATTAATTTTTACGACGAATGAACCAAATTTGGGAATAATTACGAGCATAATGTTAACTAGATGAATCAAGGCTTGCTCCAAGTATTATCCAAGTATCCATTAGTTGTCGCAATAATTATATCGGTAAATAATATGGTGGAAAACGGGTGGGTGGTTTGTGCGTAAGGCTCAAATTATGATTCTTAATTGCTTTTTATTAAAAAAAGTAAAGAATAACTGTAAGCATTTATATTTTGGGGTTTTGTGTACCGAAGTTGGTTATTCAGTGGTTCACAAAATTTGTGCAAATACTCTATAGCCGCTACATGCTTTGCTCGTACCTAGTGGGGAATGGTCAGCATTTTCTATAACACTTCGTAAACAGGTATCAATTACTTAAATAAGTATAGAGGACAAATATTTTGTAAGCAAACAACGCTTTTTTATGAAAACATTTCTTGCTACAAATTATGCGCACTTGACATCGTCTGAAACGCTAGAATTCGTTGGGTGACTTCATGGAGCGGTACTGCTTCCATTAGTGCGACGCCTTTTCATCCAAGTAGGGATAAGGAGTTCCACTGAACAACCGCCATCGGTGCTGAGATTCAAACCCAGGCCACTGGAATAGCATGCTATTGCACGGGCCGTGAAATTCATCTACTAAAAAGAAGTAGATGAATATATATATCAAAATGAAGTAGATATATCAAAATGATGAACATTTCATTGCGCAGGACAGTGCGACGTACGATACAATAATAAGCTTCCGTATTCCTTGAGAAATTTCTATTTAAATGACCACGGTAGCGGCCCATGAGGAAGTGGCAACATGCTCCCTCCTTCCCCTGTCGCCACTCCACTGGCTCGGCGAGCAACACGGAGCAAAATGAAAAATAAATAAAAATCGAAATAAAATAGAAGGATAAAACACGAATGGTTTTGTTCATATATTCGCCATATGGGCTTTCATCCGCTGCCAACGATACTTTAAAATACCTCGTAAGTCTTCAAGTAACGAAAATAGCATATCCGAAAGTAGCAAACGTTATCCGATATAATTTATATTTTTACAACATTTTTTTTCGATATTATTATTATTTATAGTCTTGTTTTTACCTATAACAAATTTCTTGTGGATACAGTGGTAAGATTCTACGTAATTAACGTAAGAATTGGTGTTACCGTTTTTGAACCGGCAAAAAGCGTGCCTTTTTTCATACAAGCTCACATTAAAAATATTTAAACAGTACTAAAAAATCTCAAAGTAAACCAGTTGGATGGACACATAAATTATCTTTGATATGCAGTTTACTGTGTTGCAATAGATGTATTGGTTAATGAGTTATAACATCTCAAACTCGGGTATCTCGACTTTTTGCATGAACAGTAGACCCTCTTACTTTGTACTCTGCCAGTCAGTTCAAGAGTTTTCGGCAGTGAGTAAATTTTCGCTGAAAAATATACTACGAAATAATTAGGAACTTAGTGGGTTGATTGGCAAAGTAAATGTATTCTCACCTAATCCCCTCTTTTGTGAATTATGTACGCGAAATACCGCTCTTAAAGGTCGGCGAAAAGTTACGGCTTCGATTCTCATTCCCACCGTCGTATGTAGTTGGGTATTCGTGTGCATTCATGTGAAAACTAAATTTTAAAGCAATCGATTGTTTATTATGCACACGTATTATTGTCCATTCTTACTAATTATAAGTGGTATTCAATGACGCGAACATAAATTGGGTTCCATTTGCTGTTTATGTTTGTCTTTACCTCTCATTCAATAATTTAAACTGTAATTCACGTATGTCATGACGTTTTGTGTGGGTAAATTGACGTGGCATTGAGTAGTGGAATGTTAGGATGATAAACGACGTTGGTCCACGAATCTTGTTTAACTTGAAAAACTTATCCATCTGTTAAGCGCTCACCCAAAAAACTTTGCTTTTTACTTGGATCTTGTTCCTTTTTAAGCCCGTTGATGAACCTGGAATTTTGATTTGGCTGCATCCAGCGATGATTTAAAAAATACATAATAATTAGTTGATGCAATGCTTTCCTCGCCTTTTTCAGGTGGAAAATGTGTATTGACTGATTTATTTTCCTGCTTCTTTTTGACTCCTGCTGTCGCATACATATCCGTATTCGTTCTTGCTTATGTTCTCATTTTTCAATTTTTATTTAAATGGAATTTATTACGAATCTCTTATTGGCATTTTTTTCACGAATTATCAAATATGGGTTTTGGTTACATCCCGGCAGAATCAGAATTTGTTGCTTTGGACTTTAAAAAGTACTGATTTGAGTGTGGAAAAGTATATCTGTGGTTAAAGGAAAGATATCGACATTTTCTAAGTTCTGGTACTCCCTTAAACCATGTAGGATTTCAGCCTACTTTCTATTAAAAATACCCGCGACTTAAGATATAATTTGCTTTTAGACGTCTTTGAGAAATGAACCTGATGAAAACAAAACTTTTATTTGTTTCGTTACACGTGGGCAACATGAAAATACCATCAAGATTTTCTATCATTTAATAATACAGTCTCCGCGCGGCTGCACATTTTCTCGTAATTTTATTTTTACATTAGTTCGTTGTCCTATTGCAAATCGTATTTAAGCCCGGAGGTTATCTTGTGTTTTTGTATTTTTAGGCCCGGCTCTGTATTACCCGGAAAGGGCTAAGGATAATGCTGTTTTGAGAAGAAGAGTCGGCGTGAGGATCGATTCAGGAACTAAACGTTTTCCGGACAGTGCGGATATCTTTCCTGGTCCTGGGCACTATCAGGTCAGTAATGCAACAAGCCCTTATGTCTAAGGCAATGAGTTTTATTATGCCTTTCCAGTACCCTTCATAGTACTTCCAGCACAGTAGCCTTTCTTAATGTTCACGTATCTCCAGTTAAAGTATTTTAAGTGATCTCTGCCTTTTGTTGATTCCCTTTGCAATTTTGTTGCTGATCTTATCGTTATCTTCCTCTAGTAGGTAATGATGATAATTGAAAACGCGAAGTCTCTTTTCAATCTGGTATTAGGCTTCTGACACATCCCGTTGTTAGAATAAATCACTGCAATTGCCTCGTGATGTGTAATGAATCCGGGTATGACATGGAATGAGGAGGTTGATAAGGAATTTCATTGAAATTTACTTACATCGAGTCTTTAAATGCTTATGAATGCAAACTGATTATGTCCTTAGTCCAGCAAATAGCGAAAGCGCCCTCCGTGGGTAACATGGTATTGACGCACCAGCTGAAGTAAATGAGCTCTCATGCATTTGAATCCCACCTATTATGGGTGATGTATAAGAATGATGAAAGGATGTTGTATTTTCCATAACTAAGGGTTACGACCTTAAGTAATGCTTCGCGATAGAACCTCAGCAGTTCGAAGGCCCACGACCCAAGTCCACTGCTAACACTAAAAGTGCCACCGGGATCCATTTTTACATTTTTTGCCGATCTTTGGTGTGTCCATTTTAAATTATGCAGCTAACTTTAATTTCTGGAATAGGATTTCTGTGATCATGAGATATGTCCATTTGTCGTATTAAAAGTGGACATTTTATCTCTCCGAGGGGTTCCAAATGAGCCACTCTTAAAAAAATACCCGCAGTGCTTAGGGATTTTGGTAGAGAAACTTCAGTTACGACCATTTTATGAAAGATTTCCTCCATATCTGCGGAAAAGACCCCTCACTCCGAGTGATAAATAGAGGAGGGACTTAGCAAACTGCTATCTCGGCGGGCCGTATATAATTTTACGACTGCCGGAGAACGAAGTGTCAAATGGGACAACAAAAAAATGAAGAACGGAGGGTGACAGTAAAATAGTTGCTGCATCCAGCGAAATGAAATGTTGACTCCCAAGATTTCTCCCCCCCCCCCTCTCCAGAACCCGCCCACCCTCTCCCTTCGCCACCACCCAAGGCCCTTCCTTCTGGCCTTTGTCTCGCGGCCCCCTCCCCCCTCCCGAAATTCCTCCTCCTTAAACCACCACACATTCCGACCACGGGACAAAATAAGGGGAGAATGTGATGCAAAGCAAAGATCTTTGGAAATGGAATATTTCATGTGCGAAACTGAAGCAGTCGAGAGGATAAGACTTCAAATTGCTAAGCTGTGGAGGATACATCCACTGATACATGATTGAGATTGCCTACAAAATACCATCTCTCTGAGTAAAAAATGTAGGATTATTTATTTATACACGAGACCATATTAGAGATGTTATTTTTTGTATCACTGAACACTTGCTGCGGGAAAAAGACTCTCCAGAATTCTCCGGCTGAAAAAGATAGTTGCCCGAATAAACTTTACATTTGTTGGCTTCTCCTCGCAAAAGGTTTGAATAGTACTCAAAATTAAGTGTGATATGTGGTACATTTCTGCAGTTTAAACTTAATACTTAAAGGTAATAAGTATTTTATATCATTATCAATACTATTAATAACCTGTACTTATTTAGAATTTTAGATATCAGATTTAACATTGAACCGTTTGAAAGGAAATGCAAATTTCTTTTTTTATTAATAAGATTGATTTCACTCTTTCCTTAAGTTTAAATCTGCAATAGTTCGCCGAAAACTTATGTTATAATATTTTCAACCTGGCGGCATCTAGGGAAGTAAAAATAGATGTGAGACCGAAACGATTATTGAAATTCCGCGTCCGAAATTCAAATTTAGAATAAACGTTTCAAAATGAGATAATTGACTATGACGGTATTCGAAGCTTATAATTCAAAATGCATATCGTCACATTGTGCCTTCCCATCTGTGACAAATATAGTTAGAGCTTAAGGTGAAGTGACAACACTTCAGGTTACTCTCTCGATGCATCACTGTGAGGATTTTTCGTGTATTCTAAGCATATACTTTTATAAAATTCCTAGGCTCTGCTGCCGGCGTCTTGAGGTCAGAATTGAATTCTTCTCGGTTGCTTTGTCCGTTGCTATTTATGTATATGGAGATGTGCTCTGTGAGGAAGAATTACTTGTGACCTTCAGCTGAGTACCTTTTATAATTATCGATACTTACCGCGAAAGCCTGCTTTCGGATATGTCGATAACTTCGTTTACTTTTGAGCTCTCATTGACTCAGGGTTGCTTTTTTTTTGATCAGACATTGCGATAAGGAATATCGTGTTCAAGTTGTGAATTTTTCAAGTTACACTGATGCATTTTCGTTTGCATCAAGTGTGCTTGCTCATTAGAATGCGCGCACCGAGGTGTAGGTATCATAAGCTTGAGCGGGTCGCAGCAGTTTCAATTGGGCGAAGCCTATTACTCATGCTGATGTTCCACGAGATCCATCGGTCTCCCGTTTTGCATCCAAATGTCCAAGTTGCCGAGCATAATTCACGGCCGTGTATGAATACGGGAGCAACCTAGACGGGACCCTGACAGCGTGACCCTCGGGTGTTATCCGGTCAGGGGTGTCGTATGCGCCCGCTAACACGACCCCGACACGGCCGCGTGGATGCTAATGCCTCCTCCTTCCCACCGTTGCGGGTTGTTGTTTCCCCTTTCAATCTCTTGTCCGTAAATCACTTGTGCCTCGTCCGAGTGTCCGCTAGCTCTTCCTCTGCGGAGCAGGATAGCAGACTTTGCTGGGTCGTCGTGGCCAAGCCGGGCGGGGTCAGGCGGTGTCGTCGTGTCGGAGGTACCGGACACGAGATAAGACGAAACTGCTCTGCCTAAGGGTCTCGCAGCGGTGGGTGGAGCGAGGCGCTGGCGGTTGTTGACCACTTAGTAGCCACCGAAGGACACTGCTTCCCGGCATGGAAGACTGGACGTCCACTCGTGAGAACTTGAAGGGCGAGAAATATACGAAACATTCCATTAATGGTTTAGAAGTTGGAGCTGATCACATGTACGCCATTCGTTGGCCTAATGGTAGGTGGCGCTATTTATGTGTATAAAATAGCCACAGCCGAATGTTTTTTTTTTTAATAGTTTACGAATTTTTTCAAACTAAACAATAAAAATATAGCATTTTTGCTACACAAAGCAACAAAAAACTGTAAATTACCCATGTTTGACTCCTGTACTTAAATTTCGCGACAGTAATGGCAAATGGAGATTGCGATTATTGACCATTTTTCTTTTTAAAAAGCACATAAACGATGCTCCCGATGTGTTTTGATGTGCGCAAGGTGTTTAACGAATGGAAATCAAGTGAAAATGTTTTGCGAATTGCGATTGGTAAGCACTTATTATCCTAATTTTGGCGTTAGCGGAGTTCTGGTTTGGAATCCTCCAGGAATCTTGAATTTGTAGCGACTAAAATGGGAATTGCCGTGGGGGTATTCGTTAGCAGAACCGTACTGCCAAATTTTCATCCGTTACGGATTCTTCGTGTGTAAGCTCCAATGAGTTTTCTACCAGCACAGTCGTTCGTGCAGCGAGAGATGCAGAGAGCATGTTTAAAAAACTTGTATCTACAACCGCATCGTATTTGAACTTGATGTTTTTAGACTGCACCAAAAAAAAAGTGGCGTCCATATTCTTCGGCATTGCAGCGCCTAATACCTGTACAACGACACTAAATCTGTGCAAATTGAGTGCACGTTAAGGAAAAGAGCAAAAAGCTTTCAAAGTATTTGTTATCCTTTCTTTTGCAGAGCTGTTTACTTTTTGAGATTACCATCTAGATAGCTTACCAAATAAGCTCGAAGTTGGTTGGAAACAGCTAAGAGCGAGTAGAATTTGCGAATCAGATATATGAAATTGGTGTTAGGAGTTGGTGGGCACCAGTAGGCCACACGCAAGCACGATTACCTGAAAACTACAGGTCACGCGAGTTTCACGTTAACATTCAACCCCCAACTCATATAAACTGCCTACAGCGACAGAATAAGAAAGATTAAGAAATGGATAGGCGTTTAAATTCTTTTCACGCACTGTGCACTGCTACATAAAAAGACCGAGAGACCAGTCCACATAACTATACGGCTCCTGGTGGCGGCGGGGTAAATTCCTCGCCTGCTAATCCCAGGGTCGCGGGTTCGAGTCCCACCGAGGATTTTTCCCCACTCAGGGCATGTCTGTGTGTGTTCGTGCGTTGCTATTTGTTAAATAACCCTAAGTAAAAGGCCAAAGTAGCTGTTTTCGATGGTTATGGAGAAAATATAATAATAATCCGTCCATTTTTCCTATTCGAGTCCTTTCTTCTCTGAGGAGGCCTGCTTACCAGGCGAAAAACCTGGTGTCAGGTTTAATCTGGGCACTTAACCCCTTCACCCAATTCCCGTTCACCCACTACCTTTCATTTGTGCGAGTGAGTAATCGATAGGTCCCTGGCAAGAGGTGAGAATTCCTTGCAAACCTTGAGTCTGCGCGTACGTGTGATCACGAGGGTCGCTGTTTCGCGACACTCGCGTGTGATTGTGAGTGTGCATTTCTTTATTTGATTCCTGTTTATATTATTTTGGTGTAATTGGTGGGTCCCTGGCATGGGAGAGATCCTTGCAAACCCTGAGTGTGCATGTAAGTGTGATTCACAAGTAGGGTCAATTGTTTCCCTACACATCCGAGTGATTGAGTGTATGTGTTTATAATTTTAGATTGTTTGCCACGTCCCTACCTGCCTCCTTCACAGCCAGTGCCATTAAAGTTTACGGCCTTTGAGATTCTTCTTTTTCCATTGTTCCACGTGCGTAGGTTCGTTCATTTTACATCTACGTCTACAAAAAACCCTGCAAGCTACCTCAGGGGTGTGTGGCAGGGGGTGAGTATTCACCAACATGCATTACACTATACCCTAAAGTTAGTGTAACTACGACTAAGTATGCATTAGCATAAATCGCTAATGCTTGTCACGAGACGAAGCCTCACAAGCATGCAATACACTACAGGTATTATCACAATGGAGAAGGACCGTTAATATATATGTATTTTGCAACTACACAACTAGACAGAGACTCAAGACTTATGTAGAAAACATGCACGGCGTACTGCTAGTACTAGGTAACAGATAAGGATTCAAGTATTAGGGAGTACTACTACTACTACTAAGAGCTACACTACCTATCGAAAAACCTAGATAAGAGTCTCATTGGCCGCTGTTATGGTCCCTTATAGTTCGTGGGAAAAATGATATTTTAAATCTGTCCGTTCTGCAGTCTAGTTCCCTAATTTTTTTCTCATGATCTGATCTGCCGTAGTATGTCGGATTTCGTAAAATATTTTCAAAGTCGTCAGAAAATAGACCGGTTTGGAACTTAAATTATAGATTTTACATTCCGTCCTTTCTCTTTCATGAAAAACTGACCCTCCCCCTTCTCCACACATGTCCTCGAGGCAGCTCGCTGGCTAGTACGAAGATGTGGATGAGATTCAGAGAGACGCGTGGTCGCGCGATCCCCGCCGGACGAAGAAGAGCTGTCGAGCATTTGACCGTCAAAACCATCCGGGCCATCCCGACAAACTCCTCGTTCAAAAGCGATAGAAAGTATCGATGGTTTCAAGCGGTGCGAAACGGATACGTATGTATGTACTATGACCGAAAATATAATCTGCCATAGCGATCGGTTATATACCTGTCTACAATGCTCACTTCAGACTAAGTCAGTGTTATTCAGGGCACTTGTTCTTCCTTAGCTATTAATTATTGAAGAAATATTGAAATTTTCCAAAAGTGGGTACTACCTATTCTAATTTATTGTGTGCATAAATTTTAATCCGGATTTTATTCATGTAATGTATCCTTAAAGCTTTTTATCCTACTTACTTAACAGCCGTGATAGTCAGTATTTCTTCACCTTCTACTGAAATACAATTATATTTTTTTAAGATTTGTAATTTCATTGATATCGCAGCCGTATTTAAAACATCTAGTTAGTGCCAAGGTTTTGCTGGAACTTTGTATATTTACCTTAATGGGTAGACAACGCAACTGAGTAAGATTCTGGCGACCGCACTGGGCTCTCCGACCATCGATAGTCGTCGAGATATCCGATAAGGCGAAATTCCGTAGCTATCGGCTACCGTCGGCTACTATAGGAATGCGATGATTGCGACTCGGTTAATCGACCAAACTCACCGGTAGTGATGACGCGCGACCGCAATGCAATCTGGTCACTCCGAAGATGATCGAATTGATTATCGAAGTCGTTCGTACCAATCGGATAATGAACGGAAAGCGATCTCCTGGGAAAGAGAAGCCACGACGAGCGGGAGCAAGTGTATGGGTGGGAGCAGCTGGCCGCTACCGTGCTTTCCGTCGCTGAGCGAGCGCTTGGCGAGCGCTGGCGAACAGAGGGTGAGCGGACAGAGCGTATATACTGAACCCTCTTTCCAGAACCGTTTTCTAACCACTCTCACGGTGATTACCTATCAATGTGTTCACTGATGTGAGGTGCGCGTGCTAGATGGATTTTTTAAATTAGAGTTCCATGCGTGGCGTCGATTGGAACTCTAGATCCATCCCATTAGCTACCGTTGTGTTTGTACGACTGGGACGTGTGTTCATTTATATTATAGATAAACAACATTATTGATTTGCAACAAATGTTCTTTTTTTTGAGAATTTTGGTGCAAATAATGTATCAAGTTGTCTTTGTATGGAGAAACGAATGTACCATTGAAAAATGCTCAATTAAAAATGTTTACATGTATCTAATCTAATTTTAAGTCTAATCTAGTGTAATATTAATTAATATGCTATGGGTATCACCCATGGAGATGATAGGAGCACAAAAGGAATTTGGCTCAACAGAATCGTTAAACAAAACCATTTTTACTGTCAGTAAAGTGTTAATTACATTGTAAAATTGCCATTACCCTGTATTGGGAAGAGTTATGGACAATATATTTTTAAATGTACATTTGGAACCCATGTTTTATAGGTTTTGGGGAAAATAATGCCGTAGCTAGAAGGCTGTGATTTAAAATTGAGGTTTTCTCGGAAATTTCAAACTTGACCTTAAACATTATGGAGAAGCAGTTACGGAGAAATGTGTGATCTCTATCACAGTTGTATTGGTCAATATGGTTCCGAGGCAGATTCCTTGGAAGGGGTTGAATCCTAGAGAGCGAACTGAATCATGTAGGATAGTTCATGTTCTTCCGCTATTACTTAAGGAAGACGATTATAACTTATTTTGCTGAGCAGTTTTGTATTTCCTATTATAATCACTTTTATCATTAAGCAATGAAGAATATGGTCATTGTCCTCCACCCATTTGGTAATGTCTCTGATGTCTTGGTTCATTGAAGTGATACTATCGGAAATCTTATCAATTGGAGAGTGAATGTAAATATGAAGGTCATATGTACGTATAATTTAAACTTGCTACATTAAATTGTGCTTAAACTTTCACCAACAAATATATAAAACGGCAGAGGGACCTTAACGGATCCCTGGGGAAGTTCGCTGGGAACAGGAGCCTAGTTGGTACATTTTTATTAGGGCACAAGAAAAAGATTGTGCTACCCATGCTGGAGCAAAAACAGTAAGGAGTAAAATATGACGTAAGACGATTATCCATGGTATATTAGGTGCACGTAGGTATTCAAATATTACGTAAGACGACTTTAAATGCTTTCCGGCCCGTCTTACTCCAATTGAATACAATTCATGAACTCCCTCACTCAATTTCTGTTCTTTTTATTTCCCCGCCTTCAGCTCCTCCGCCCTTTCTTTCGCCGAGAAAACGCTCGGGCGGAATGCATTCCTTAACCCTTTTCACTTTGTCCTTTCCCCACTCCCCCTCTTCCTTCCTCAAGTGTCCCGTGAGGGAACATCCTAACCACTCCCTATCCCACAGCGCCAACGGACCAAACAGTTTCGTCTAGTATCGTCTTGATGCCGGTTCGAAGGACTTGACAATTCGCGAATAAGATGTGTTTCGTATATTTTTTTGTGTTTCTGTGGGCTCTTTTCCTGTCTACATCTTGTGCGTGTGTACATATATACACTCCGTTCATCATTATTAATATTATTATTATTTTATTTTTTATTTTATTAAAGTGCCTATAAGTCATGTACATACTAGGTCCTTCTAAGCCACATGGCTTATCAGAAGGTTCCTTATTTACTTACAGAGCGGCAAGATACAAATATTTGAATTCAGACATTTATTACAAAGAATCGTACATGTTGTAGTATTAGAATACTAATATTTTAATATCATATTTTATAAATTTATTTACAAGGATCTTTCTACCTTTAAATTTACACATTTGTATTATTAATGTTATCAGATAATTTAACATAGTTTATAAAACATCAATTGACAGATCTCTCCAATTGGTGTTTTTTTAATTTAACCTTTAATTCTCTAATCGATTCTACATATTTTAAATTATTGGGTAAACCATTGAGAATCATTGGTACCTTAACGTTCATTTTATTTTTTCCATATTTATTAAAATATTTTGGTACTTAGTACTTAGTTTGTAACTTTTCTATTTTCCAGAGAGTGTTTATAATTATTATGGATCTTAAGTTCCTTGTTAAAATAATTATTTATCACCAAAACATATTTATAAAGGTCAGTAACATTTAATATAATTTTGTATAAATAGATCTTTTGCGATCAGTGCAATCCTTTGTTCCCATAAGTAACATCCCTGAACCCTTATCATTTAGTTCTAATTCATATTCTGTGTTAATTATTTTCAGTATTTTTTTCTGTGTTGACTGTAGAACTGCCTTATAACAGTTTACGGCATTTCCCCAGATTGTTATTCCATAGCGTAATACTGATTCTACCAATGCATAATATATCAACACCTTAGTATCAGTTGGAACTAGTGTATAAATTTGATAAAACTGGTAGCTAACTTTCGTTAGTTTACTATTTACTTTAACTATATGTTTATCAAATTTTAAGTACCTACTGATGAAATTCCTAGTTTATTATTCCTATTATGCATTAAAATTCCCAAATATTAAAATGATTTTAATGGTAAGAGCATATTGCACAAATGTATTCTTAATGTCTGTATAAAGAGCCATTTTGGGGGTCAATCACCAACACAAAAATGATGGAGAAGATGTTGTGTTACATATTCCCATTTTACTGCCTTGAGGCAATTTACGTGGCATAAAGTTCCATATCGTAAGCTCTTCTGGGTGCAAATAGGTGAATGGAATTTCCACTTCTAAATGCTTTCTTCGGAGTGAATGGGAGAGCGATTGCCATCATGATCCGTGTGAAATTATCCCACTCCGCATGCAAAGGTACTTGATTTTTCATCCCTTTTTTTACTTCTTGGCCCTTACAATAGTATTGGCCTTGGCCTTGGCGTACAATTTTCTATTAAGTCGTCTCAAAGGTTCAGTAAATACGTGGGTTTTTAGAGTCTCTAACCCCTTATCTCTGAGTGAGATGTAGGTTCATTTTGCCTTGACGCGACTTAATGGTGAGCTAAGACGTGTAGGGAGGAGACCGCACAACAATCGGAGCAGGTTTAACTGCACCATCCGACGACGCGCGGCTTTTCGGCATAAACTCGTTGTCAATTTCGCTGGCTTCAAACTTGACCCTCAAAGTGAAGTCAACCTGGATGATTAAGTCCTCAAGCTATTTCGCAGAAGTACAAGGAATTCTGTGGAGTCCAAATTTCGTTGCTGTTCTCGTTCGATTTGAGTAATCGCTCTGAAAAGCGCGCGGCTTTATTCGAAATACTCTTTGACGGCCTGCTCATCGTTGTGTAAGTTTCTGTGGATGTGAGGGCATTCGCGTCATTCAGGATTGGTGGGTTGGTAAATTGGGATGTGGGAATCGAGGAAAGATGAAGAGAGATACCCGGCGTGTGCTCCATGTGTAATTGATTTATTTATGAAAGTTGAAAATTAATTAATGAAATTCACGAATAACTAAACGATTTGATACAGCCACATACGAAAAATATTCCCTCAGGATATTGGTTTATTTGTCCGCGTAATAAGATGCACAATTTATTTTCATATTTGGGATAGGCAGACGGAAGAATGCGCTTTTGCCATATAGTAAAATGAGGCTTGATTAAATTCATCACTGTAGTAAATTTATTTCTTTTTCAACTCTATATGTCAGTCCAAGTTTTAAGCTTGTATGACACTTTCATTTTTGTATTTTAATTAGTAAATGAGAGAACAGAATCACTTTTTCAGAGCAGAAATCAGTTCAAAACACCAAAAACAGGATGGAATATAAGGAATAGTTTTAATCGTTATCACGATAGTAAATTTGACGATCATCTTTGGTCCTCAATCCATAATCATCTTGCAGCCAACAATGCAGCACTATTTTACGCCAGAAGATCAGTTGCTAGAATTAATAATTCTACGGCATCCTGCCCCTCCCCCCTGTGATCTGATCGATGCATAACCTTCTTTGTCTTCCTCTAGTGCTCTTTCCTTCCACCTCGCCTTCTTGTAGAATGTGCAGCACTGCTGTGCTTCGTGAAATGTCTTCCATCAAGGTGTCCTTTATACATGTAACGAAAGACTAATTTTCTCGACGAAAGACATTTGACAAATGAATTCAATGGACTTCATGAGTTACTTGTATTTTGATACACTTTCAAAAGGACAAATAACGGAGAAGTAGTCGTAAATGTAAAAGGGAATGTATTGAGGAAGAAGACCGAGAAAATAAATGTGAGAATGTTTAGGTCGTAAACCTGACGACATATAAGTTGAATATCTTGGCAAGAGTCATTTAGAGAAGAGTGGAAAGATAAGCTGAGGGATTTATTGACGATGACCAATTGGAAGTACGGGGGAAAGGAGGATCTCAAGAGAAACTATTTTGGCTCTTATAGTCCTACTCTTTCGGGGAAAAATGGTCCTTAAATGTGGAATAAGATTGTGATGCTGCGAGGGGGGAAGATTGCGTTGAGGGGGAAGGAGTGGGGGGAAGACGCATTTGTCGATTTGGAAAGATAAGTGCGTTGAGGGGGATGAGACGGGAAGCGGAGGGGGGATGCAGGAATGCGGAGACTCGCCATCTGATTGGCCCGCCATAAATTTTGCGGGGGGAGGGAGAGAATGGAAGGGGTGTGAGCAGTCTGTTTCCCTTTGGCGACGATTCGGCTGGTTGAGGGAGGGAGAAAAGGGGGTTGATTTGGGGGAAGGGGTCACTGTTGTGTGCAATTTGTGGTAGTGGGAGGGTGGATGGGTGTCGTTGAGGAATGAGCGCCGGAAACAAAAGACGGAGAAACGGCGAAAGTGCAATTTTAGCGAACGGTTATTTTCTCTGTCGAGGTAGGTGGAAAGGGCATGACGTCATAAACATGTAACCATCGCCCGCCGTATAGGTTTTCCCCGTTTCCTGAAATTTAACCATTCCGGTGACTGCTTTTGGCAGCCATAGGGAATGCCTTGCGAGCATATTTGTCTTGCTGAAATATTTTTAAATGAATTGGGAAACTTGTTTAAAACAAATTGCGGGTCATTATTTAACTAGTTTAGCAGCTCAGTAATTGAAAATAACATATAATTTGTTCATGGATGGTGTAATTCTCCGCTTTGGGGCTCAGCATTTGTAGCGATAGAAAAAAAATAAAATTCCATGAGAAAAAAGTGCATCCGATCTGTGTTATTTACCATGCTTCTCCTGAGTCATTGTTGAGTAATTGATCAACTTAATGAGCGGGTTAATTGGAAGAGGGAACAATAATACCTATTACTATTGACTTTTTGTGGCTGGTGAGGGATCCAATTAAAATAAAAAATTAAATCCTCGCTAAATACCTCTGTGATGACATAGTTGATTATAGTCCTCTGCGTCGTAATAGTCTCCTGTGCTTTTAAGGCGTTTACTTTCAGTGGAAACTACCGTTTGAATTGGTTGAACAGATCTATAATCTCAAATAATCAAATTTACTTGTATTGGTTTTCGGGTGAAAATCAATTCATTCCGATATATCGGCCATTGATCATAACTAAAAAACATTCACAAATGATTTTATTGACTTTGAAGTTACTAAACGCGATCACTTGTGGTGGAGAAGTGCCGTCGATATATCCGGCCTTGCCAATTCGAATTTCATTAGTTGGTCCGAAGTTCCGTTCGCTAACCAGCGTGGTGCCTATAGTATTGCGCTCATCCTTCACTGAGAAAGAGAGAGGAAATGAGAGAGAGAGAGATCAATTGCATAATATCATCATTGAAGGATGGGGTGATATGCATGGCGAATATGGGACGACTATGACCAGCTTTTTGCTTCCCAATATTATATCATGCTCGTAATCAAACATGAATATTCATGAATTCTGAACACATATATAACTTGCCTTCTGGATCACATATATAACTTGCCAATACATTTAGAGTAAACAATGAAATTGCATGCATAATTCGTCCCGAAAGTATCTACTTGTAATCCAAAGCACTCGTATCTCAAAATGATTTTCACCATACGATATGAAATCTCGGATGGTTCGTTCCAAAATCCAAAACTTAGAAAGAGATTCCTTTGAATAAAAATTTTCTATTTTTCATCTTTTTTCAACACTAGCTCTTAAGATGAAGTTTTTTCATTTTACTGAGCAAAAATTAGGAGAAGATTCTGCGAGTACCCCAATGGAATGGTCTAAATCTGCAACATCTGTTATTCCCATTTCGGAACATACCAGCACATCAAGCCTACCACGTTGGTGAGCCTGGAGAGGCCTTTGGGAGCCATGGAGACCACGTGTCGCTTGGCTGACAAAGCCTAGACGCTAATTCTCTAATTGCAACACCTCCCTCGCATATCAAGTGAAAATTTATAAAAGGGTTTTGCTCGTCTGGCAAAACATTCGCACTCCATCGAACTCTGAGTACAAGGAAGAACCTCATGCTTTCTCGGCGATTGTATGAGTAAATTCTTCACGGATTTCTAACCGGGTCCGGAGTTCAGGTACCGATGCGATACCGTTTCTATGACTAACGCCGCCTTCGTTTTCGTTGATGGCGATGAAAAAGATGGCGGAGTTAGTCATAGAAGCATCGGTACCTGGGGCTCAATTACGGTTCTCTATAACGCGTGCACTTGCTTTATCGTCATTTTTCAATTGCGCTCATGAGAACGCAAACGTGATCGCCATTCTTCAAATTTTGGAAAGTGCTTTAAACCACTAGTTATAATTGATGGAAGGTGTTCTATGGGCAGTAACTGTGAGAATTGTCCTTCCAGAGCTGTTTGCGTTTTGGATAACGACGACGTGACGTTAAAGAAGGAACCATGATTATACCCCTGAACTCCAGTCCCGGTGGAAAACCTGTGAAAAATTTACTCATCGCAACCCGAGTTTTACTGTACATGAATGCACTCACGATCAGCCATCTGCTCTGGCTAATATTTTTCCAGTCACATGACTGATATGCATCGCTTGAATTATCCTGATAGGGAAATTCCACGCAGGGGCGGATTAAGGGGGGGGGGGCCGCCCCCCCGTAATTTCCGGGAAAATAGAGAACATGTTAATCATTAAGGTGGTTCTCCAATGCAAGTTTTTATTTCACCAGCTCAATATTCAATCTTTAAAGACAATTGGAAAATATCTAAAAGCCACTTGTCTAAACAGACACAGTATCCTCGATGTTGGCAATTGTACTTTTGTAGGCCTTTCGATGGACAGTTTTGTGAAAACTTTGGTGCCGTAGCGGAATAGTTATAAGGTATTATACTATTTATGCAGACCTATATACACCTATTTACTATGTATGCAGAGAATCGTGCCGCGAGTTTGGGCAGTTGAGCCGTAGTGCGTCTGGGAGAGGGGAATACAGTCTCCACGCCCTCCTTCAGCATTGCCTACTATGCGACACTCTCCGCTCTCGTGCTCGTCGCGACATGTCAGTTGCCCAGCTCTAGCAAGTGTATTGTTTCAGTTGTAGTGAGTGACAAGTTCAACATTTCTTCAGATGTTTAGGACCCTGCGTTCTTTCTTTATTTTGAGATATACCTGACGTGCAGATCAACCTTTCAGCCAGAGATGGTAAGTTCAGTCGGTTAATTACATCGACATAACTTATTTGGGCTTTCTCGCGCTCGCCATTAGGGTTGGCCGGCCGGCTCGGGCCCACATTAACCTCCCTTGCTATTTATCTGCTTTATGATCAAGGAATGGAACACCCTCCTATTTACTGGACTTTCATTTTCATTGTGTTATCATAGAGATGCTGTAAGAGGTCCACCAACCGTAGTTTTGTCCCCTCTCCTTTTGATAGCAGTAAAATTGAGGACTCTCTAAGTAAAGCCAAATAATTTTCAAGTATTACGCTATAAGGTGAGAAAAGTACATGCTTATAATGTTTTTTTGCAACTCGTCGCAGAAGGAATAGCTAAGGTTTACTTTTGTTTACAGGCGTCTTCTTCTAGTAGGCCTGGTACAAAGTGGAAAACTAATAGTGCCTCTGCGGACCTTTGAAGCTTTTTCTCTCGCGTCCAACAACAAAAGAAACCAGGAGCAGAAGGAGGAAATACACAATTTGTTAACACCATGCCTTCATGCTGCACAACTCTTTACTTCCTTTGGCTGAAAATTTCAACTGTTTCGTAGGTCTCTTCATTGTGCCAGGAAAGAAAAGACCTGATGATAGGAAAATAGCAGAACTTTTGGAAAGCCCTTGGACATCCTCAAGCGACTACAAGTATTCCTTTTCAACTCATAGGAAGGGAACCGCGGAAGAGCGTCGTTACGTGAGGATAGAATATCTTTAAAAGTACCCTTGGCTTGTGGTTTCTCCCTCAATGAATGGACGTTTCTGTAGGTATTGCCCTTTTATTCCCAATCAACGGCAGCTTGCGGTACAAATTTACTGTTAAAATCCCTCGTTACAGAGCCGTTAAAAAAGTTTTCAAAACTGCTAGGGAAACTAGGTGATCTGGAAAACCACCAAAAACCACCAACACACAGTGTATCACAAAGGTGTAGTGCTGTTGACCCTGAATTTTCTGGAAAAATACAGAAAAACTGAAAATCAAATCACAAGCCAACTGGACGGCTACAGAAGGGAGAAAATCTAGGAAAATAGAGAAAATCTTAAGCTTATACTTACAAATATGATTTTTCTTGGCCGTCAGTACATACCATTCAGAGGTCATTGGGACGACGCGACGGTGCATTAATGTTGGAAGAGCCCTTGACGAATGACGGTAACTTCCGAGCATTACTGCGTTTTCGTTGCTAGGTATTATTAAATATTATGAAAATATTAAAGGAAAATATTATTAAATATTATGAAAATATATTTAATATTCAAGGAAAATATTATTAAATATTATGAAAATATTAAAGGAAAATATTATTTTCTGAATATGTATTTATCTTTTTATTTCATTCCAACCAACTTTAATTTTTTACGGCATTAAAGAAGATTTCTTTCAAGGAGTTGGAAATCCTTGTGTAGGCTGCCGCGGGTTGATGGATGTGAAGATGCAGGTCTTCCACGTTTTGCACCGCGTTGGTCTGTTTTCTTGGACAACAGTTTCGTAGTCGTTGTAGTCGGCTTCTTCTGGTCGGTGAAGTGAAGGTGCAGCCATTCGTCGTCTTATATATCTCAAGCGTTAGACCTGACTCCAACGGGTGAGATATATAATACGACAAATGGCTGCACCTTCACTTCACCGACCTGAAGAAGCCGACTGAAACGCCGCCGAAACTGACGTCCGAGGAAACATGGACCAACGCGTTGCAAAACCCGGAAAACACCTCACTTCTTCACAAGAATGGGAATCTTTACATCTTTTTTTATGTTTTTCAAATGTGATTAGATAGATTTACTCAATTATTTATCGGATCTCTTATATCTTATATAGACACACCAAAACTACGTTCCAAGCGCTTCATTTCTTTTAATTTTCCGAGGGAAGTCCACCCGGACCTCCATTTAGTTGAGATGTATTGCATACACCCCAGGCGCCGCGGGAAGTAGTGAACCGCCGCACAGTGGGACGAAGCGCCATTGTGCCACCCAAATTACTCTACACCTCACATAGTTCAACTGTTTGAGCTGGGTTTTTTTTAAAATGTTCGTCTTAAATTTTCCCATCGATCCCTTTTTCGGGATTTTTGATTTCGGCTCATGTATTCCTAGAATTTGTCTCCAAATCTTATTTATTACGAAAAAAAATGATTTTTTGCGCAAATGTGACCATACGGAGCGCAAGATCGGGTTTTTTTGAAAGATTTTCAGCTGAGAATCTTCGTTTCGATAAATACTAAAAAACTGTCTGCGTGAAACTGCGGATATAAATTTTTCATATCCCAAAAAACGGCCAAAATTTTCCATAACTTTTCGTGGAGAAGTGATTTTTTTACTGAAAAATTATGCACTTTCGGAAGAAAATTTACTGAACAAAAAGTGTTTAGAATCATTTAAGAAATGCTCACTATTTTTTTCAGAATGTTTGGACACTTTTTTGGACATTTCAAAAAATGGTACTGAAAAAATCGAAAATTTTTTTTATTTGGCCATTTTTTGAAATGTCCAAAAATGTGTCCAAACATTCTGAAAAAAATTTTGAGCATTCCTTAAATGATTCTAAACACTTTTTGTTCAGTAAATTTTCTTCCGAAAGTGCATAATTTTTCAGTAAAAAAATCACTTCTCCACGAAAAGTTTTTGAATATTTTGGCCGTTTTTGGGGATATGAAAATGTTTTATCCGCAGTTTCACGCAGGCAGTTTTTTTTTAGTATTTATCGAAACGAAGATTCTCAGCTGAAAATATTTCAAAAAAACCCGATCTTGCGCTCCGTATGGTCACATTTGCGCAAAAAATCATTTCTTTTTCGTAAAAAACCAGATTTGAAAACAAATTCTAGGAATATATGAGCCGAAATCAAAAATTCCGAAAGAGGGATCGATGGGCAAATTCAAGACAAACATTTAAAAAAAAAATCAGCTCAAACAGTTGAACTATGTGAGGTGTAGAGTAATTTGGGTGGTACAATGGCGCTTGGTCCCACTGTGCGCCGCCCTCCCCAGAACAACGACCTTAATCCGCCCCTGCTTCCACGATACTCAGATTAGTTTACTTCTATGGGCGATTATCATACAATGGATATTGAGGTCACTATTGAATTGGTCGTTATTTATTAATCACTGATGTACGGCGCATTATTTGTATTGAAAACTAGAAACATTCGTTGGTTCAGACCTGTCCCAAAGTCAGTAATAATTCTTTTTGACGTTCTAGAAAAAAATGTGGAATCAGCTGATGAACCAAACTGTATTTCTAAGATACTATTTATTGGTGCTGGCCGAGAGCGCTCCACAAAAGGCAAGAGATATCTTTCAGCTAGTATTTTATTTTTTTTCAGTAGATCGTTTCTTATTACGCTGAACCCTCTTTGTTTGATATGGGATTCCTTCTTTGCTATTCACACCTGAGCATCGGTTTAATTTATTCTGAAGTTGCATGCTCTAACTTTAAGCCTCACGAAAAACAAATTCGATTTTATTCAATTATTTCTTTTATTTCTAAGTGATGACGTGCAACTTCAATGCACATTTTAATCCTATCCTATTGTATATTTTTAACGCGTGTCATCGATGCCACATCTCAGACCCACGTGTTTGTCTTCCAGCCTTCCAGCCGTCTCATAGCCTTCTTTCTTCTTCCTCTTGATTTCCAGGACTGTCCCGCGGGGAGTATCTTGTGTATACCTCATTACTCCCGCGGGACTCCAGTTTCTTCTACGCTATGGACCCTTCTAATCCTTTCTGTTTTTCTCCAGCTGAGGCAGAAGATAATGATGTCTCCGATTTAGGTGGAAGAAAGCTTGCATGCGTGCTCGGCCTTGGAAAATAATTTTTTATCGCCGCAGTATTTGTCATTTTATCATTTCGTTCTACTAGTTTCACCTCTTTGTTCTCAGCATTTTTTTACCGCTGACGTTTCATATACACAGTTCATAAATTGTGGAAAATGAGTTTTTGATGGTTGGCGAAACATTTGCCTCTGCGGAAGTTCTCTTAAAATATGGCTGGAAAACTTTTGAGTGCGCAATTCTCGGTCGTTTTGATTGGGGCGCGTATATCTTCCTCCCCCCATCCCCCCCGCCGCTTGGGGCGCGTCTTTTGGTCGGTGAGTCCTGGGAAGGGGTGGCAGTTGGAGCCAGGCATCTTGATGCTCATTTCGAGAACTTGCCTCTTTATCAGGGCCCCTTCGCAATGCTCTCCGATAAGGAGTTCCCTACCCCCTCCGTCTCGACTCGGAAGTCTTCAAGGGCTGGAATGGGGCGCAGCGCAGAGGTGGTAAGAGAGGGATGGGGAATGGGGAGGGGCTCAAGTTAAAAGCAGAGAGGGTTACTTCTCGACTCCTCGGCCCCTTCTTTGTAACGGCCTTCTCCTGGGACGGCGGACGTCTTGGATGGACTTGGATGGTTCTTCTTCCCCTCTTCAAGTCCGTCAGCTGATTCATGGCACGGGGGCAATCCACCAGCTCCATTTCCACCCCCCGCCACTATTTGCTTTCTTGGGACTTCTCTCTCTCTCTGGCACCCTGCAACGAAAATCTTCCTCCCCCATCCCAGCAACCCCGACTTGCTGTAACTTTTCGTTTCCCTTAGCAATATGGAGCCACCCGATTCTCTCTCTATCTCTCTCTCCTCCCACATACTTTCGATTCCATTTCATTTTCTCCTCCTCTTACTCCCTTCCAACCTATTACCTCCTCTTCATCTCTCTCTCTTTTACAGTCTTTTCCTCAACTCCCACTTCGATGGATGAAAACGCGAGGACGATTTGGTGTGCGATGACATGGCTGTTACTGTGCAGCCAGTGAAAGTTATATACATAAATAAAATACCACTCAACATAAATATGGCCGGAATGAAAAAAAATATTAAACATTATAGGTGTTCTACCAAATTAATTGTAGGCTCTCGAACGAACTACTGCCTCACTAAGTGACTCCGCGCTGCCTATGGAAAGGATACTTAGTGACCAGACCTGTATTTAAAGATAGTGGTTCCCAATAGTGTATTCCTTAAAACTTCTCGTATATTTTTATTTTTCCTCCCGTCATATCGTCCGAAGCTCCCATTATTCTCCACCCTTGCTTATTCGAGATTCTCCCCTCAATCGCCTTCTTCGACATGCAGTTTTGTTAAGGTTATGGTTCCAACGTGAAATTACTTGAATGCCATTGAATTTATATTCTGGCTACTTATAAAAAAACTTGTTCTCTGTTTGAAAGGAAACAAAAAAATCTTTCCTTTCCACGCTATTGTTTTCGGAAATTGAACTTGAAGTTACATGCTGTTAAATGAGTGGGTGGGTGAAACTTGGGGGGAAATAATATGTACCCATTTCTATGACATGAATACCATTTTAGCGGATAACTGAATATAAGAAGCAAATTCTCCCTGGGATTAGAATGGAGATAAAGTTATGGCCAGTACCTATGTTCGTTTTTGTGTTATTAGCAATTAACTATGGATTTATAGTCAAACTGCGTTAGAACAACAGAAATGGCTCAATTGTCGGCTTCTGTGACTGTAAAAAGGGTTCAATGAAAATTTACTCTCCGAATAATCTGCACTTTTTCTGCCTTCATTTTGTTTTCT
The DNA here is from genome assembly GCA_963573305.1 of Pyrrhosoma nymphula. Classification (NCBI taxonomy): domain Eukaryota; kingdom Metazoa; phylum Arthropoda; class Insecta; order Odonata; family Coenagrionidae; genus Pyrrhosoma; species Pyrrhosoma nymphula. The sequence goes on from OY754333.1 coordinate 146,220,529, forward strand.
AATTGATACATCTTGTTATTAGTGAAAGCAGTATTTTTTTAAAATGTAAAAAGCGAAAAGGCTGAATTCCGTATTTATTTCGACTCATTCAATCACAGTGGTACCTCCTTAAAACTACTATCAATTAATAAAGCTGTAACTTAAGTATTAGAATGACTGGGGTGGGAACAGTTGGATTCTCGAAGGTTGAGGTTACTAGAAAATTTCGTATCTCATGAGTTTCAGGATGAAGCGGAAGATATTTTTCCTTCTATCATACCAGCATTACATATTTTCCTCGGGAAAAAAGGAAATAATGAGAAAAATACCGTGTTGCTCGTTGTAATTTGAAAGCGACATTCGGATTCGTACTTCGATGATGGAAGGTGAATTTACTCCTTTATTGCTTAGAACTCGACAAATATTATACGTACATCTTCGCCAGCTAACGGATTATAGAGTAGGTACACTCATTGCATGCCTCTTTTGATTTCACGTAATTGTTTTCATGTGGTAATATATGGTTGTATTCAGAACGTTTTCACTTTAATAGCAGCGGAAGTTATATGCCATACATCATTACTATCAGTGAAAGTAAAATTGCCGTTTTGAACGAAAAATTGTAAATGATGCGAGCCGTCTGCCAAGTCACTTTTCTCTCAGGGGAAGCACATCCGCAAATCTCCTATCAAGATTTTCTGCATCGCATAGTAAAAACTTCTATTCTGCGTGTGCGGATAAGTGGCGATTTACGTCACGATCTCTGAACTAATATGCCCCGCAGTCGTATACACAGCCCGACAAAATCAAGTGAACGTCTCCATGAAAGCCTTTTTTCCCCGTTTGTTTGATGAAAATTATTGTTAGTAACGTTGATTTTCTATTTCAAATCATAAACTTCAGTTCCTCGTACAATGTTCATTCTCTGCACATATTTTGTTGCGATGAGCATGAAATAAGACTTCATAGACAATATTTGGTCACGTTTAAATATAAAAAAATACATGCAATTCATTCGGAAAATTATTGCATTCCTAGGCATTCCTTTTCAGCAGTCATCAAGGAAATGTAGCTTTTCTTGCATCTCTTCACTCCTTTCACCCGTAAAGAAAACGGTCCCTGTGTTGAACTCGATATTCTCAGGCGTAACTTTGTGAAAATCTATTTGCGGTTGGACATTATAATAAAAAATAGCGCTTAGCAAGATAAGGCTCGGTCTCCACTGGCATGCGTATCATTAGAAACCCGTCGGTCAGAAAGAATTGCGTTGAGTTGATCAGCTTCACGTCAACCTCCCGCGTGAAAGGTTTTGTTCTCGAACATTCGGTAAGCGTGTTTTTGAGCGTCATTGCGTTTAGATTAATGCTTAGCAAACTTTTTTTCGTGGAAGAATCTCCATTTCCTTTGTGGCAGTGCGACATGTGTATCTCGCCTAGAGTAGCCATTTGCGCTTGAATCTCTTATTTGGAACGTCTTCGTGCGGATTAACGGTGAAAAATGGTCCAGGTCTTACTCTTTCCCACAAACAGGGGACGGGAAAGGGAGGGGGGGCTTGAGAGAAGTTGTGGACGAGGGGGGAGAGGGTGGCGCCGATGCGATAGGCGGCCGTCACCACGAGATTAGCGGCCGGCAGATCGTCGTCGTCTGCTTCTCGGACGCAAATAAAGGGGATGAGGATGTGTGCGTCTTTTGTTTCTCCCTTCCACGATCCGAACTCCCCCCCTTCTCCCGGACGGACGCCCGTTTGATCACTGATTGCGCTCTCGTGTACGTATGTATTTGTATGTGCTTGTGCGTGGGACGATGTGGGAGTGTGGAAGGAGAGGAATGGGATGAGTTCGTCAATCACTCACTCCACATGGATCCCAAAATCTCTCTTCTCTCTATCTTCTCGCAAGGTGGCGGATGGAGGGTGGGTGGGTTACAGACACTGTATTACCACGTAACAGTATAGCCCCTTGCCTTTTGTCTCCTTTCATTAACGTGTAGCCTCTTTCGTCGTTTAAGAATCCAAACAGTTGTTTAAGAATCCAAACAGTTGTTTAAGAATCAACAATCGATTGCCCTATTAACTTCTAATGTTTTAACAGCATGTTCTTTAGCCGAGGTATTACGAAATACTCGTTTGTGACATACCTATACTTCGCGCTGGCGACACTTCTTTCGGATATAATTATTATGTTCGCCTGAGATTTACCGTGAAGATCATTGAACTTTATGCATAAACTTTCCTGATCTTGCTTTTCTGACAAGTCTAATCAGTTGGCTGAGAGGGAGAAAAGTGAACAAAATTGACGCCTTTAGTACGTCCTTCTATGAGCGGTAACGTAGCAGACGAGCTCCGTTGAACTAGACATGGCGCCTTTCTTTGACTTGGCCAACCTCTCCCTAGGGAGGAACCCCTAGGGAGGGTGGGTGGGCGAGGGGAGTTGGGTTTGGGGGACGCTTTGGGTAGGAAAGAGAAGGACGAGTGACCGTCTCCTCTCGCCGAGTCCCCAGCACCGCCAACCCCTCGTCCTCCTCCTCCTCCGCCGGCACCTCTCCTCCCACTGCTGCTCTTCCCGATCGCATCCGAATCTAAACAAACGGGATATGTCATCACTGAAGCTTTCACGGCTCATAATGACTAAATAAAATTATAATACGTATGCCGCGTGTTGCTTCGGTTTGGCCCGACGTTTCGTTACCCTCTGCTGGTTCCTTCTTCGTCGGAATGAACCCATCCGAAACTACGGACATCACCAGCCATAAGAAAGCCTTCCTCCCGTACGTTAAAGGCGCGACCGATAAGATTATCAACGTCCTTCGTAAATATGACATTAAGGCAATTTTTAAACCATAGGTGAAAGTAAAACACCTCATAGGACATATTAAGGACAGAACATCGCTACAAATCGAAGGGGCATACGGAATTCCCTGCGGAACATGTAAAAAATAAATCTAGAAGACAGGACGCTCAATCAAAACCCTGACTGGAAAAGCACAAACTACCATTCGACTGGGGCAAACAACTAAGTCTGCAATGGCTGAGCGCGAATCCTTGGGACACGCGATTGAATTTGAAAAATCCAAAGTCCAACCTAAGGTGGGAAAATTCGAACCCCGACACATCCGTGAGGCCATCGAGATAAAGAAAAATAAACATAATTTCAACAGAGATGGTGGCCTAAATATCAGCAGCACATGGAACCCAGTCGTACGCAAACATTCTCTACCTCCTCCTTCCCCCCCTGCCCTAACTCCCTCCCCCCTTCCATTTCTCCCGCTTGAACCAACTTAGTGGGGATAGATATATAAGAGCAAAAAGCGGCAGCAACCTTCAGTCCCACGAAGAGGTGACCAGCAGTGGGTCACGTAACGTCGGGCCAAACCGAAACAACACGTGGTGGCATGCACACGTATTATAATTTTATTTAAACGGGATATGCTTTGTACACCGCTGATGAAAAATACCGCTCCGACTAGCGACAAACCTAAGAGTCCCAAAAGTTAATGAAGAGCACTGTAGATGCAGATTGGTTCTCTAATGTACTTTTCGGATATTATTTTTTTAAACAGATATTTGCTGACTGAGATAGGCTTGTGACTTCATACTGTATACATTTCATTTGTGAGTATACATATTTATAATCAGAGATCCTGATGGCAATGGTTTGATTACGTCAAAGTCTCGAGCAGTTGGACTCTTCTTATGACAGCCGTTTTTCAAAAAGTGTTTCCTCGCCTTACCTCAGTTATAAAATGCTCTGCTTCTTCATCCATACATTCCATTACGAATAAAGAAATGACTCTAATATTTCACACGATGCATTTAATCCTACGAGTACGTAAATTATGAATTTTGTTGAAGAAATGAAGGCTTTAACTACAAACAATAAATTGCCGTTGCCAAACACCGAGTTGATCACCGTAAAATACGGGAATGCCATGCCTTAAAATGCCCAAGGGGTATAGCTGCTATCATGGGAGATCTAAGACAAAATCCTAAATATCAGTTCACTTGCCTATTATATCAGTTAAGGGAATTAGTGTTTGGGGTGAAGGAAAAAGGCAGTGATGAGAAGGTGAGGAAATGTTTAAGTGAACGATATAAATGTAATCCCCCTTGAAAAAACGCGAGAGCGTTGTAACTGGTCGGAGTTGCGAATAATAATACTCAGCGCATAGTTATATAAGAAACTCCCTAACCTGTAAACTCTTAAGGATGCAACTGTTGTATTTTTCATTGATTTTTATGAATTAACTAACCTCTTATGTCCATTTGAAAAGTTCTCTTTTATTTGTATGATATCAATTTTTTAATGGCATAAAAATATATTTTTTTAAACAAAGTATGAAGACATTTTATAGCGAAATAATATTATTGTTTGGCGAAAATGACTTGATTAATTATTTTGTTGGTGAAAAAGAGAGATAAATAGACAATAATACACTTGCTTTAGCCATGGGTATTACTTCATGAGTATTTAGTGTTGCGATTGTTTTTTACTATGGTTGAGAGGGAGGTAGGATATTGCGATGACAGGCAACCAGTGCCAAGATATTTAAAGTGTAGAACATGAGATTGCATTCTGATCAGAAAGTTCCCTAGTACGATTAAAACTCAGGAGCTTTAGAAATAAAGTTTTTTTGATGAAAAAATAAGTTTATCTGGCTTTTTCCTCTTAGTTCGCTCCTTGTTTTACGCACTTGCTCTGTTTTTAAGGGTGTATAGTAAAGGGATTTTATGAAGCTTTCGGAGTGGAATCCGTTTTACAGCCGGCCCAGTCCTCCGTTAAACGCCATCACGAGACGGAAGCGATGTAAACAACTCCCGAGATTTCGGATTGAAGAGCTCCTTCCTATCAGAGGCCATTTGATCGAAACTTGAGTGAATCACTACTTCATCTATTTTGGAGCTGGATGATGCAAGTCCTTGAGATGGCACAATTGGGAGAACTCTTGTCCTCTCTCGTAGACCTTTTGATACCGGATTTTAGTTCATCACCTCATCAAACCTTCGCTCGGGAGAATGTCGTGTTTCCTATGGTTTCGTTTCTCTTGTGATCAGGTTTTGTTTTAATCGATAGAAGTTGTTTTAAAATTTTCTTTTTAGAGGTTTTGATCTCGTGTTGTTATTACATTATAAGAAACATCCCAAATCTTTTGTCTGTTACTGTAAATGAACATACTAATGTTACTGTATGTTACAGTAGTTTTAATACCCCATATATGCAGATCAATGGAATCTATAAAAAAGTAATATTTCATTTGAATGTTAAATCTTTAAGAATTCACAGTTACAAGTTAATTATTTTCATGGAATATATTTGGAAAATTATTGATGCTATATCATTATCACTTACTGAAGTAAATATAAATAGTAAATGATTATTTTCAGAAAATAAATGGTGACATTACTTATTGTAACCTACGTATAACAAGCATAGATGGTGGTAATATTGCTCATGAAAAAAGAGGCATTACATACACAACATCTTTTCCGACATTAAAATACTGTGAGTTTCTGCGATGGGAACTAGATAATGGGAAAAACAAACTGCAAATTATGAGCCTTTATCGACCATGAAAGATGAATGCTTATAATTTTCTCACCAAACTAGAATATTTTTGTTTGGTCGTTTTTGCCGTAGGATTATTTTTGGTTACATGAATATTAATATTAAGAATGATAGTAATAAAAATGTTACTGATTATGCTAATATTATGATAAGCAATGGATACAATGAGATCATGATTGAATGTACCGGAGTGGAAGCCAAAGAATTACATACCAGTGAGTTCTATCTTTCCTAGAAAACGCATGAAATTGGAACTTTTCGAGGGTGTGCCCACAGGCACGTTGCCTATGATTTCAGATTCTGGTTATGAACACACAGCTTTTCTTGCAGTGGTTGGGACACTCAGTTAATCACGGAAAGCCTTCTGCCGATGACCCAGTTCTTCTCATTCTGGACAATCATGTGTCCCATTCAGTAGCGTAGCCAAGGGGCGGGGGGGCAGGGAGTGGCGAAGGCCCCTCCCGCCTCGTGTTCTAGCGCCCCTAAGTCTATGTATTTTTCCACTATTTTGTCGCAAATACGTATAAATAAATGTGTATGATACGTTGTCTATTGTCATATTTTGTACAAACCCATCCGCCTATTGTATCACCAAAATTTGTAAAGTTTAGTAAACTGGTTTATTTATGAGTCGGCGCCCCCTAAAATATTTTTGTCCCCCTTAAAACTTTCTGCTCCCCTTATACCCAAAACCTGGTTATGCCACTGGTCCCATTGTTCTCTCCCAGCTGTGATTTTCCGTAGAGAGAAACATAATTTTCCTGTCTCTGCCACCTCATGCAAGTCACATGATGCAGCCACTGGATAGGGTAATTTTTTCTCCCTTCAAGAAAATCTACGCTGAATAAGCGAAGAAATGGTTGTATTCTCATCCAGGGAGAACGTCACTCAAATGCAGGTATCCGGACTGTTTAAAGTGGCATACAATGGAGTAACAGATACCGAAAAGGCTGCAAACTCATTTTCTGCTACGGGTATTTACCCATTCAACCTTAATATTTTTTTTTGGAGGAAGATTTTCTTCCCGCAGCGGTCACTCATATTAGAACACCTGAAGAGGACTTCGAAGAAGACTCGGTAGAGAGAGAAGCTATGAAAGTGACCTCAGAGGTGGAAAGATCTGAAAAGACGACCGAAGAAGCAGGAAACGATAAATCTGATGGAAGTGTTAGAATCAGTGTTCTTCACCCGCTGCCGAAATACGAGAACAAAACTCACACCAAAAGGCATGGAAAAAGGTCTGAAAATCTATCAGATTCTCCATACACAAATGCACTCGTGAAGAAACTAGTAAAAAAGCATGGAGGGATTCGTAGGAAGAAAGAGAGGGTAAAATGTAAATCTGAGAAAGGAGAGGTGGAACACTTGCGAGGAGTTCGACTAGGCGTAAACTTAACTTCGTCACGTCCAAAGCGACTGATAAACCTTCAACCTCAATTTCAAAGGTGGTCGAAAATGAGGAATGCGTCTGTCCAGGCTGTGGTGAAGTGCAGAATGAAGACTGAGTGCAGTGTGATGAGTGTACTGAGAGGAGGCACTAACTCTGTTCCTCTTACGACGGCAAAGGCGCTTTTGTTTGTGACTATTGTCAGTTGTTTTCGGACGCCTTCGCTGTTTTCAGACATTTGTTTTCTGACTGGGTACATTTGAAAGCAGATTTAATGTTATTGTCGTATACGGACGGTTACATTTTTATTTACAGGGACAATTATAGATAAAATATTTGACATGCGTACTCTTGGCCTCCATAATGCGTACTCTTACCCGCACAGGACGGCCAATAGTTCGCATTTCCCAAAAATTGTTAAAAATAAATTAATCATGTGGCGCAGTTATGCGGATAATAGTTACCGAAGTATGAAAGTTACTAACCAAAATAAAATAAGTGCGTACTTTTGCCCTCCTTTACCTTACATATTTTACTCATTACGTCCGATCCACTCTTATTGAATTAGGAAGGTCACCTCGGAAGAAATTGCCATCTATCCCTCCTGATGTTTTAAATCTGTTGAATCCTCCTGATTCAGACTATTCAATACTTTGCAATGAAGAAATAGAATATTCAGTTAATGATGATTCAGAGAAAGAAATATTGCTATGAAATTTCATTTATGACTTTTGTTCAAATATTTGTTGATTTGATCCAACAGCAGTAAGGCATTATATTTTTAAATGAATGAAAGTTTCTCATTGTTTCTAAAAAAAATTTCTGAGTACATTTTGTTTTAATTATCTTAAAGGAAACAGATAAAGTCTTAACGGCCTATGCTTAAAATATCCATTTAGTCCAAAAAATGTGCCGCTCACTCGCTTCCGATTTCGGAATATTCAGTTCAAGGGGGTGGGGCTGGCGAACCCTCCTGTTGCACTAAAATGTTGTAATAGTAACTAAAATTTTATTCAATGTGCTTTGGTTTGTATAATGTTCATTTGCAAGTAAATATGAGGTCAGTATGGGGGACTAGTTCAAAAATCTGAATTTTGTCCTCCCAGATCTTCATTCTGCCTCACTGTGCGCTCGCTAGATCTTCTCCATCGGACCATCATGTTTCACTTCCGGTACTGGAAAGAGTTTTATTCTGAGGACCGAGCGCAAAGTATTTTTTCACCGCAAAGAGTTTAAAAAAAGCAGGAGGCCTCCGAAATACACCCACAGTTGGCGGTTCTTTGAGGGAAATCTTCGTTTGCTTACCTCAGCAAGGATGGGTTTTTGGCGTCTTCTGGTTCTTCCCTTGGGGAGCTTAGTGGAGTATGTAGTGGAGGCAAACCCACCTTATACCAGGGTGGGGGGGGGGGGGTTGCAGGGGTGCAATGGCCCACACACGTCGGCAGGAGCTCTCGTTCAGGGCACAGCGGCGCTGACCCCTGAGAATGAACTACAGCACATCCTCCCCTGGGTCACCGTATTCCTTCCGGCGTCCTTACTTACCACCGCGCCACCACCCACTGACCCACCCCTTCCCCAACCACCCCTCCAAATGCCCTATTTTTTTGCCATTTGTCCTCCCGACTCAGCTCCTTTCCCTTGCTCTTGGAATATTGCCACGGAAGCCGATTGTGAGCGATAAGGAAGATGTGAAAAAAAGAAACGCCAAAAAAGTGAAATAAAATTACTCTTCCGTTGCGGGCTCCCTACCAATCAAGGGAGCGCCTTGCTCTCTTTCTCTCTTTCCTTCCCCCTCCCATTGACTCTCTGCCCCCCGAAGAGAACAAGCCTCTCTCTCTCCTAAGTCTTCAGAAACCTTCTCTCCAACTCTTCCACGGCCGTTCCTCCTCATTTATCGCTTTCTTCCGACTCGTTTCTACATCATTAAATTGGATTTCCTGGCCATGAGAAAAAAATTGAGCGTATACATAGGGATGGGTGAAAGTATTCAGGATTTTTTCTGGAGTTGGATCGATGTGAACGGAAAGGCTTTTCCGGATTAGCCAATTTCCGTCGCGATCTCCTTAGTGGTCTTCTTGATTCAACCGCTCTCGTTCATTGACGCTGTAGTCAGTCGCAACTCGAGTTCCACTTGTTTAGTAGCCCGTCGGCACATTGGCCGAACTACTTAAAGCTTCGGAGTGTGTCGTGTGTCACTCAAGCAACGAGAAAAATGCGTTTCTCTCATTAGAGACCTACGTCAGAAATTTCCCTAAAATATTTTTGCTTGCTGCATATTTCCTTTTTTCCTTAGAAATGTCGTAGAGCCTGCGGGAAAGCGGTAGTACTTCGAAGTATCCTGCATTTTCAAGAATCTTTTTTTACCGCGCTCACTGCGTGTCTGTCTGCATCAATAGTGATTGCGATGAATCACTTCTCAATTAGTTACTACGCTCATACCCCTCAACGGGAGGGAAAAGGAGCAATTGAACAAATTCCCAGTCATTTCGTTTACAAATGATGTGGTAAGGGCAGTCACGCTCACGGGAGCGAAGTTATAAACACCGTAATAGTGCAGCCATGTACTTAGATACAAGTTGGTTCCTGTTGTTCATCCTCACGCATCACGTATATACTTAATTAGGTAATTACTCCTGCAAGCCTAGAGTACACTCCTCGTGCTATAGGAAGGAATTAAACCCGTATATTTTAGAATTTCTATTCCAATTGATGAGTTCTATTCCTTGTAAATGTAGTTGGGCTGAAACACCATTTATTTGTTTAAAAAGGTTCTCACGATTACCAGTTAACATGTCTTGGGAATAAATATGGTCCAGTTTGAATATTTATTGGGCAAACTCCAAAAAAGCGTTAAATCACACTAAAATCATTCTTGATGGAATAGTTCAAATAATCCATTCATGCTAATTCTCTTGTCAGTATCTTATACCTATGACAACCTTCTTTACACCACTCGTGCCCTAACACCCCCTGCCACACGCCAGTCCGGTGGCTCGCAGGATAGTATGTAGATGTAGATCTTTCTACCCTAAGTGGTTGCTTATTTTTAATTAAGAAGTGCGCTTTCCTGATGGAAAAACGTGAGTAACTCCTTCCTCACAGGCGTTGAAAATGATAACTTTAAGTGGAGAGGAGTTAAGTGTAACTGATGGTGATGTGAGAACGCCGAAACACGATTTAGTTTTCGCTGAATAAATTGACGAGATAGTTATCGGGGATTTAGTGATGGCTGGGTCTCACTGTCAGTCCCGCGCACACGGTTTAATTTGAAAATTTTCAATTCATGTAGTCGTTTTATCAGAACTCGCTAACCATGAATGATGCATGTTTAAACAGAGATTTTCAATTTGCAGTTCGTAGTGCCGCCGTGAAACCTCCGTCGGTTACGTGCAAGATGACGAATAGCCAATCGACGAGTAGACATTTACGAATTTTTAGTGAACAAATCAGCTCCTATCAAGACGGAAATCCAATAAGGGTGTTGATTTTTTCAAAAGTTTCGTGTTGCCACTAATGTGACCCCTGCGACCCCTAGTGAGTGGATTAAAACGCACTCATTTGATAGTTGTCGTCCGTCCCGAATTCGATAATAGAAACGGCCTCATTACTTGATTTCCGAGCCTCCTTCTCCTGTAATGCATCTGTATTTGAATGCAGCCCTGCAAGCCACCTCAAGGGTGTGAGAAAGGGGTTGAATATTCGCGAACATGCACTACACTATGTGTAACTAATACCAGAGAAATGATGAGTATTATTGCATAAGCAAATACCTAAACATATGTGGCATGGGGTAAATTTTATAAATTATTCACTACTCTACATTGCTACGAATAGAAACCATGAGTCATAGTGCATTTTGAAGCTACAAAAATGCACAGTTATACTAAACGTATATGACACGTGTTGTTAGTGCTGTATGGCATATTAATACAGTAGCATGAAATAGAAAATCCACTTATTAGCTACATCACCCGCCGAATAATCTAGTTTTACGAAGCCTCAATGACAGCTTGGTATTTTATCGTTCGTGGAAAGCATGACATGTTAAATCTGTTCATTCTGCTGTTCATTTTCCTAATTTTTGCCAGTGATCTTATCTACCTTACGATTTCGGGTTTCGTTAAATTTTTTGTGTCCGTCAGAAAAAAGATCGGCTTATAACTTATTTTAAATATTAAGTTTAAATTTTATCCGACTATCTGACACCTCGCATATCTTTGTGAGAGCATCGGCAATCGCATTTAGGAATCGCCTTTAACGGGAAGGCCTTTTTCAGACGGTCGCCTCCGAGATGCTCAAGAGGAGCTTCAACGTGCGAGTCGGAAGGTCTTCGACGGTGGAGCGGCGGGTGTGCCGCACGCGGTCGGTGGCGAGGCGGGGCGCGGCGGACGAGGCGCGGCGCCGTGGCGTGGCGGAGGACGGCCGCTCCACCGCCTCGCATTCCAGGCGCCGGGCGACCACCCACGTGCCGGCGATCATCTCTCTGGACTGGCCGGGGAAGAGATTCAGCGTGACCCGCGGCGTTGGCGAGCTCTACTGACCTCGTCTCCCGACCCTGGCGGAAGAGCACCTGGCGCATTATGAAAGGCGCAATTATGGACCTGATTATCTCATACAATATCCCTTGTTATCGGTATTGTTAAAATAATTGTTTTAAAATTAGATTGTCCCACACCTGAAATTTCCTGCGTACCGCAATGTGTCGAGCAAACACCTATTATGCTAAATGCTAAAATATATACAAATGCTAAAAATTTATATGTGGATGAGGAAATTTGGTTTGATAAATATGCCGTATATATTGTTTGACTTATCTTGGGAAATGATTTCACATTGTTCTCATAGATAAGCAAACCTAGTCTAAATTGTTTTGAAGATTATAAAGTTTTTTGACCGCTAATAATGAGCTAATTTATTTTAAGACCACCTGTATTCCTTTTAGTTAGCCAGTGTTTATATAGACGCGTTAAATATGAGCTGTATTTTATGAAGTGGGCTTTGGTCCCATGTTTTCTGTTCCTCTCTGTGAACCTTTCTGTGTTAATTGTTGAACTTCTATTTTCGCTGAACTCTTTGCATTGGTATTAAAACCAAATTAGAAACGGAATTGAAGAGAACCTGCCGTAAAACAAATTTGGATTCAGAAAGACTATAGAAACAAGAGAGGCCGTTTGTCTTAGGATAAGTAATACTTGGATAAATGGCGCATGCGACCAAACCGATGTAAATGGCATTCGTGGACTTGGTATAGGCCTTCAGCAATGTTGAATGGAATAATATGTTCTAATTACTGGGAAACTTTGAAATAGATTACAACGAAAAAAGAAAAATCCATGAACTCTACAGAAGCCGCTGCCTTAGTATGCACAAAAAGTTGAAGAAAAGTTGGAAATAAAATAAACAAAGGAGTACGACAAGGATGCAATCTCTGACCAGCGCTTTTCAATATATAGGTTCTTCGAAGAGGCGATTAAAGAAGTATTTCGATTTTCTAATACTACCTTACATTTACTTATTGGAATGGGATTGGGATTAGGCCCTTATTTTGTCCTCGTCCACCAAAAAATGATTATTTAGTGCAGTGAATAGTTCGCATTTATATTTTTACTGTGACGTTTTCGGGTAAGAAGTCTTCGCGCCCACGTGAATGAGCCCAAATCTTGCTACTTACTTCTATTCTTTGAATATTTTGGGAATAAAATAAACTCCACTTCCTCCATATGCGGCCTATGTCTACACCTTGTTTTTGACACAAGTTTACAGGTTTGGCCAAACCTGTTTAGCATCTTACTAGCTCTTGGGGGAGGACTTTCTTCGTCGGTAAATAAATGTTTCTTTACAGTAAAACGGCTTGCTTGGTCTGTACCAATTGTTACACCCGTCGGTACACCTTTTGGTCCTGATGTAGATCTATAAGCTGCGAAACCCAATATTGCCAGCCCGCAGCACCCACTCGTAAAACTTAAGTAGAGGGCGTCTTACATGTCTCACCTTTCCATAGGCGGAGGTTCCCTCTTCCTTCGAGCTCCTCAACATCCGCGCTTCGCCTTTACATTTCCCTCATTTTCAAGAGTTAGTTGGCCCCTTTTCCCTCCTCGAGAATTCCGATGCAATATTCATACGACGACGGGACGAAAAATGGATCCGAGGAAGCAATCGGAAGTGGAGGAGAAAAAGTTGGCTAGGAATGAGGGAGGAGCGTAAAAATGAGGGAAAGAAATGTCTTAGCTCTCTCTCAACGAATCCCTCTCCCCCTTCCCCTTGGATTGAGGGAGCGCAGGAGGAGGAACGGCGGTGGCTAAATATTTGAATTTAAGATTGACTTCTTAAGTCGGAGAGTGGGTCTTTCATCTCATATTCATATAAATCGCTTTAGTTTCCCTCAAGCGGCGGCAGAGGCGCTTGGGTGCCCACGGTCGCCCTCTTGCGAGTCCCCCGCGAGTAGAGGAGCCCTGACGAGGGGCCAAGGGCCCCAGGTGGCGGCCCCCCTCCCACCGCTTGGGGGTTCCCCGAACCCCCCCCCCCCTTGTGGCGCCCCCTGTCGCCATCGCCGAGAACCGCATTTCCTCGTGCAAAGTGTTCCTAGGTGAGAAGACCGAAATTTTCCACGGAAAAATTGTCTTAACAAAATTACTTTCAGCAAACTTTCTCTGCCGGTTCCAGGGACCTCAGGTGAACGAACTGGGAAGAAGTTTTCCTTCCTCCATCGTCTTCCGTTCTCTGTATTTTGTCTCACGGCTGTGGCGAAGGTTTGAATCGCTTGGTTTTTTGCTTTTATGGCAAGTATGTTTTTCCTTTCCTTCGTAGGCATTGAGAAGGCGTTTGACGAAATAGATTTGCATCAAGCGTAACTTCAAAATAGCTGCGAATTTCTCAGATGACGTACAACGCAGTCACGCAAACGGGTGCAAAGATAGACACCGAAGTGATGATAATTGTTTTGAAAAAAATATTTTCCTGGGATTCGAATCCGTATCTCCCAATTGCTGGTCATACGTGTTAGCCAGGAACTGCATGTTATAGTCTCCTCGCGGGAGGTACCTCATATCCTCCGAAATCCGATATTGGCTGATTGAGCACGTCTCATGTGATACAATGTGAACTGGAGACGAATATGTTTGCCTATTTCGCATTAACCCCCAATGAAATTCTCCTTGAACTCAGATGGCTCAGTGGTGTAACCTACTATAAAACCTGACCGGGAATTGGGACATCCGGAATCAATTCCCGCTCAAGTCTAATATTATTTCGTGGTGGATTTCATCTATATCACTAAGGAAATTAGCTTAGGGTTGAAAGAGTGGACGCCTTAAGGTAGTTGAAGCGAGATAGTTCTTGAGTCATAATGGAGACCATATCCGAATTTTATTTTTTGAATTCAGCATCTGTAAGAGGCATGAAGTAGATATTGTAATATTAATGGCGCCAAAATATAGTTATATGTGGCAAATGATCTCAGTAATTAAATAAATATAACCACATAAGTCTCTAACTTGACTAATTTTTTCCCGCCGTACGGCTAAAAAGCCTTCAAAACAGCAGGTTTTTTTTTGCGATTCTGTAAAAATTACTGTAAGTGTAAAAATTAGTAGTAAAAATTAGTAGTAAAAATTACTGTACTTAAAGTGAGTAAATAGATTATTTTTTATAAATAGTTGAGAAAACATGCAATCTACACACCATTAGTTTTTTGACGAAATATAGGTGTTCTAAATTCTTATTTTTTTCAATGTTCTCCCCCTGGAGCGCACAGCCGTAATCTATCCCATGTAAAAAAGCTTATATTTTTAGGCAAATTGGTCAAAAAGTAGTTCAGCAATGGGTTGATATTTTGAAATCATTGGAAAGATGATTTTTTTCTTTAAAATGAGGTCAAATTCAGAATATTCTGGTTGTAGTGATATTTCGCTCAAACTACCTTAACAGGAGCATTCAAATGAATCACTCTGTACAGATGTGGGCATCATTATTGACGAGTCGGAATGGTTAGCGATAGTTTGAGGATTGAGACAGAGTTGTTAATTATCACAGCTTTTATACAAGTATATTCTGTGGAAATTGTTACAAATGGGAATGGAAAAGTAGCTCTGAGAAAAGGCGAGGGGCTTAGGACGTTCTATCTGAACAGGCCTTAGCTTTCCGGTCTTAGTTGCTGAGTGAACAACTGTACCTGAAGATAAATTCAAAGGATACAGATATACACATTAGATTAGATAGAGATACACATTAGACATACATTTCCAACGAATAGGCTGAATTTAATATACAATTCAGGGACAAAATACAGGGCAGACATAACAGTTGAATTGTCTAGAGCAGTGGTTCCTAACCTTTCCTGTTTTGACACGCTTCTATCCGCCTATTTCCCGATGACGTTTCCCCAATAGGACCAGTACCACAAGCTATCATCATCCTCAGCTCTACAGCCCGGTGTGGGCCTTGGCTTCCTTAGTTTATATGCCCCCATTCGGCTCTCCTTCTTGCTTTCTCTCTCCATCTTCCAATCCCCATTGTCTTCAGATCCTCTTCAACATTTTGCAGCCATCTTTTGCGTGGTCTTCCTCTCCTCCTACTCCCTTCCATCTTGCTATTTATTAACAATTTGGGCATTCTATACTCTTCCATCCTTTCAACATGGCCCAACCATGACAGTCGCAATGACTTTGAGAACCTAACTATATCCTTCTCTTCCAATATTTCATTTATTTCAAAGTTCATTCTTATTCTCCACGTTTCTCCTTCTTTTACTGGGCCATAGATTCTCATTATTATTTTCCTTTCAAATCTTCCTAATGTTTCTTCATCTTGTTTGGATAGGACCCATGTCTCAGCTCCATATGTAATTACTGGTCTTATCAATGTTTTATAAATTTTCAATTTAGTTTTCCTGGACAGAAGAGTTGATTTGAGGAGGGGTAAATTTGCAAAATAGGCCTTGTTACCTTGCATTACCCTTTGATTTATCTCCTCCGAGATCTTATTTTCATTATTTACTATTACTCCAAGGTAGGTAAATTTTCTGACGCCCTCAAAATCGTAATTCCTAATAATTAGGTTTTGTAGCTCTCGTTTGTCCTGTGAAGAAGACATTTTCAAGTATTTGGTCTTATCATTTGGTCTTAATTTACATTGAGGCCCATTCTTTTACCAATATCTTCAATGATAGCAAACATTTCTTTAAGATCCTTCACACTTCTTGCTATCAGAGCTATGTCATCAGCATATGCAAAACCTTGTCTGAATTTATAAACAATAGTTCCCCTTAATTTCAATTCTTTCATTGCCTTGTGCAAAACCAAGTTAAATAACACAGCTGATAGAGCATCTCCTTGTCTTACCCCTGAGGTCACTTACCTCAGGCTAATATATTTACCATAAATCCGCCCTGGTGCTTCTTTTTTAAGGAAGGTACTCTTGAATCACCGAGCACATGCTCCCACGCTAAGAACAGCCGGTCTAGAAATCACTCTGGTTGAAAAGAGGGGATACCAAAATTGGACACACTGGATTGTGATGGAATAGAATGGAGTAGGTACCAGAAGTTTCAATCACAGAGCTGCTTTGACCAAGGATGCATTTATGTAGGAATGGGAAATGATGTGGTCAACGTCAGGCGATGACATGAACCTAAGGTTAGTTATAACTATGTGGAGGGAATTTTTTTTTCAGAACATTGGTTATTGCGGAATGATAGACATCAATTAGACTTCAATAGCTAGGGCGAGATTGACACTTAAAAAGTCCAGCTAATCCCTTGTCTCACGAGGGAAAGTTATATAAATATTGAATCAAACCATCAAATACGGGCAAAAGTTTAGCGAAAAATGAAAGTATATTATAATGTTTACAAAAAAGAAGTTCAGCAGCTTAAACTTTGCCAGTGGAAATATTTACAATCGGGAAAATCATAAATTTGCATTACCAATCGTGATACACGTGATAAAAATTACACTTTATGAATTAACATGATAATATATCAAATGTTGACGGAAATACGAAAGATAAAAACTTCTGTTGGAAAAAATTTAGGATTTTTTACTAACTTAAGCTAAAAAAAAAACTCACTGCAAGAAAGCACCCGAACAAGAACATGAAAAGGGAAAGGGGGTGGGGGGGGGGGGTTGAAAAACCTGCAAATGCTAAGAAATAAAGAATGAGGAGGAATGTGGTGGCTTTATACATGTGTGTGCGTGGACAAGAATTTTGAAATTCCGTTGAAACTCGGAGTCAGAAAAGTGAACTTAAGGATTAATTCGCAGCTGATAGGATATTGGGAGTCAATGGTGGAGGGAAAAAGAATTGGAATTCTGCATGAAATTATGGGAAATAGTAGAGGTGAATTCCAGAGCCGGCACTTGATTCGGGACAAAACTATTGGAGTAGGTAGGCATGCCCTCACCATGGGGAAAATAAGTATTGGGATTATCTAAAATCTTCCTATCATCAGTGACCAAACGATGATGGCTCTTTTCCGAATGAAAAAAAATCAGGCAGTATCTTTTTCATGAAATTCGATATAATTTAGTCTCTGTCATAGTTTAAAATGAAATACAATTCCGGAATATTTCAGAGAGAAGCAATATTCAATCTGCTTCAAAGGATTTATGAATTAATTTTTTTTTTAAATTGTATTCATTGGTTACTTGGTGAAAATCTGCAGGAGGCTTTGATTGAAGTCGGTTAGCTCAGTGAACTGCGTATGTAGTGTAGAGTCACCCTGCTTCTCGGATTTCCTCGAAGTTTTATTGTTGGTTGATGTTGGTTTTCCAAGACCTCCTCCTTTTTTAGAGTTCAGCCTAATTTTTGTCTTTCGAACGGAAGTCTATTCGCAGAAGAACCAGGATTACCATCAACTATAGCGTATGTGAATGGCGATAACAGTAAAAATTTGTGATATAATACATGCTTATTTTCAGAACACGAACAGAAATAGTTTTGGGCGTTCTTATTCTTCATCTTTTCTCCGAAAGCCGTACCGAAGACTCATACCTTTTTCTTATGATATTCCACAGGAGAAAAATCATTCGCATTGACCGGGATCCGAACCCGGGTCCCTCGATTTCGCGCCGAGTGCTTTCACTGTGGATTATGTGATTATAATTTGGTATTATGTGATTAAAGCACTCGGTGCGAAATCAAGGGATCCGGGTTCGAATCCCGGTCAAGGCGAATGATTTTTCTCCTGTGGAATATCGCACTTATGTGCACTTGCGGGTGACTCCGTTAAGGTTACTACCGTGGCTACTCCCGGTTTCCTCAAAAATCCATTCTTATGATGATATGTTTCCTCAAGCATTGTTTTATTTTTCGACGTTATCATTTTTAAAGAAAATTATTCATGCCTTCTCTATAATGAGTTCAGGGAGGCATTCTTTTCTAATTAACTCTGTATAAGGTGATGGTTGGGGCAGGTTTGATTTCGTGATTTATTTTTTTTCTGAAGCATGATATTTACTCTTCCGAAAATCTGTTATGTGACCAACGTATTTCAAACTAGTTTCTCCTGCCTGCTGTTTGGAAAATTATGGGCATGTTTTCCGTTAATTGAAGATTACGCACTCAAACTTCATGGGATTTAGTCTTTGCTCACTTATAGTCGTTAGTTATTATCATAATATCCCCTTGCATTGCCGCAAAACAAGTCCTCTAAAATTTTAGAATTCAAATGAAAGTCAATGACGGCTCCTTGCACCGAATAAAATTGCACTGCGGGGAATTCTCCAGGTCTTCCATGGATGACCGCTGACCGTTGGTGAAAATATACCGCTTGCAAGCGGCTGAAAGTGGACCGCTTGCAAGCGACGTAATTGATGAAGGTATCAGAACGCTAACGTTTGTAACCGTATGACAGGAGATTGTGAATTTGAAAACAACTCTCACAGCGAGCAGGGCTTGGGACACCGGTAAAAAAACACACGCACGATACTCAAGAAACTAACAACCCGAAATATCCGCCTTCAGTATCACCACCAAGCCTTCTTAATTCCATGTAAATTTCCGAGTGGGAGTACTGGCTACATACCACAAAAAGTATTGCGTACTAGGCAAAGTCGTGCTTGATA
This sequence comes from Pyrrhosoma nymphula, assembly GCA_963573305.1. Classification (NCBI taxonomy): domain Eukaryota; kingdom Metazoa; phylum Arthropoda; class Insecta; order Odonata; family Coenagrionidae; genus Pyrrhosoma; species Pyrrhosoma nymphula. The sequence goes on from OY754333.1 coordinate 146,239,518, forward strand.
TTCTAGTCACGTTCTAATAAACCTAACTTTTGTTTCTTTAAAAAGATGAACTTATTGAACTACAACAAATAAATGGACCAGACGGTAAAATCTGCGTGCATGAACCGTCTTGGATAATCGCATTGATTATAATACAGTTATGTGGTAAAAATAACAAATTAGCCATTGGCCGGCAAGCGATAATGCAGTTTCAATTCGGTGAACTCAAATGATGCTGTAAACATCAATGGTGAATTCACATTTTGGTGAATTTTAACCGGTTTTTTTTCTGATTGCCATTTTCGTTCAATCTTGCATCCATGCTATCATCCATCGAACCTATGCTGCATCCATGCTGGATCCTCTGCGTTCACTGTTGTTGAGACTAAATACGCTTCACTGAGATTTGTTGTTTAACTTAAGGGACTCAATCCACTAACAGTTATTGTTTAACTTAGGAAAAGGAATCTAATGAAAGTAAATAACGATGAAAGTTTGATCCTTGAATTGAATGAGCGATCTGCAGTTACTACATGTTAATCGTTCCAAAATGCTATGTGGTTAAGGGGAATAGTACGTAGCTGGCAGAAAAAAACTGGCGAGCGAAGTAAAGGGCTAATGCAAGGGTGGAGAGCATAGGGTCCATGGATGATAAGATGTAATTAATTAGATGTAAGGGGGAAATAGCAAAATAGAAGGTGGGTTAAAATGATGTGGTTACGATGGAGAACTTGTGGATTGAGATGAAAATGACTGACTGGTGATTTTTGTAGGTTAATTTGTTGTTGACTGCAAGCAACACGGGATGTGGATTTTATTAGCCTTTAAGTCAATATTTACGAACACCAAGTTCCATCATTCAATATTCAAGTTTTTTGTTGAATCAATATTTTGTTAAAAGATTTTAAGCCGCTCTATACTCCACCAGATAATGTATCAGGATATAGTGTATTAAAATTTTTCTTCTTCGATGCATCATATTTCACCAAGACCCGCCAGTATTTTCTTGAAAATAAAAAAGTGGTGAATTCTCGGCAGTTTTTTGCCCAAGTCCTAGAGTTGCGCGGATTTAAGAGTGAAGCGTGCATTGTTGCTGGTGTAACGTGAAGGATGCAGTCCGTGACCGCCGCCGTATACTCTCCGGAGAGAGAGAGAGTGTAAACAACCCCAGTGGCTCAGAAGCAATCGCGTCGGTTATCGCATGCGGACGGCCCTAAATTTCCTGTGTCTATCAGTGCAGCGTCCTTTAGGGTCTATTCTTGCGCTTCGTCTGCGAGTGGAAGCGCGTTAGCGATTCCGTAGAGCGTCGAATGGACGTCGACTCGGCTCGGTCGGAAGTGGCCCTGCGTCGGCGGAGAAGGGGATTATGGGACGGCGGCGGCGATGGCTGGGATGGGGTTTGGCGATGATGGCATCTCTGGGAGTCTGTGCCTTTGATGATGGGGGGGGGGGGGGCGTCGATGGTGGTGGGCGGAGAAGCGACGCCGTATAATAGCGACGGGAAATGGGATGAAGCTAGTGAAGTGTAGTTCGCGGCGCCTCCGCACAAAAAGCGGACTGGCGCCACCGTCGTCGGGGAATGTGCCATTGGAGGGTGGAAGTCGAATATTAAGGAGAAAGAATAGTTTTCGGACAGAAAATTGAGCGCCTTGACAGGCCTCCTTCCCCATTCCTTTGGACGGGGATGTGGTATCCAAGCGACCGACACCATCTCGCTTTCTTCACCGGACTCCTAGATCCTACATTGCAATCCTGTCAAACTAGCGTCCCGCTGCTAACATATTTGAGGGCCATCCAATAAAATCCAATAGCTCATAACTAGGGTAGTTAAATGTCTCCCGCAATCTATCGGTGCTGAGCAGTTGCCTATCCACTTCCATCGAAAACAACGATGCCTCAGTATAAATAGTTTATTTATTCTTATTAAGTAGCACGGTACACTCGTATTTGGGAGTCAGGTTCGAGTCCATTGTCATAAAACATCATTTACTCTCAGTAAGACTAGCAGTGAAGTAGAAGATAATAATACCTACCACGCCATTCGTCTTGTATTGACTTGCTTGGTGCGCCTCACAGGAAATATTCCCCCTTCGTAGTGCAGTAAAATACGTGTTTATGTGTATTGGCGTAACAGTTATGAATTTGTGCAATTATTCTGTATTGTAAGTTAATGTTCAAGAAATATTTATACTGATTTTTACTGAGCATTTTTTTCTTTAACGATTACTTGTGTTCGAAACGAATTTCACCATTTTTGAGGAATTATTACCAGTATCGATGCATGGCGCTGAAGCGGGACTAGATATATTTATTTGGGGTAATAAACTCCCGCAAAAATGCAATTGACTTGAGCCCGAACTAAATTCTGTAGCTACAGACTTCAGAACTTATTCAATGGCCGGAAAAACCAACGGTTTTTTGGCATTGTTTATTAAAAAAACAAAAGGCAACTTGTGATGCATCCACGATTCATCATTCAAATTGCATTATACTTCTAGAAGTACACTACACAATTTTTATAAACGTTTGCGTAATAGTTTAACATTTTTCGAAAAAAATGTTCAATTTAATAAAATATCGAGGCTTAAATCGGCGACACGTATCTGCTTTCATAAGTGAATTTGAAAGCGAATAATCCGGTTTATCTCACTCTATCGAGGTGCGTTGGCTATCCTGCTCCAAGGTCCCATAAGAAATCTTGAACTTTAAAGAATAAATATGTCAATTTTAAATAATTATAAACGAAGACACACTGTTGTTTTCTGATCCAGTAAAAAAACAATTATTCTTTATGGCTAATGTAAACAACACTTGGACGAATTAAATTGAAACCTGTGAGGAAAAGATTAGGCTTTTGGATTTTGATTATATCACGAAATTAGGGATTCAGTTTAAACATTACAATGCATGCTAGTTCTGTGGTGAATGCCGTATAAAGATGATTTTTCTCCCTTTCTGTTCTACAACAAAAATGAAGTTGGTGAAAAGGTGAAATTTCACTGTACAAAAATACGTAGAAAACATTATAAGTAGTGGAACTGTGTTTGAAACAAGATCGCACACTGTTAATCTTTGGAAGAAAAGTTTTCTTCGATTTTCTTAATAAATATCGAATCAGTACCAAATCGTATGTAAGCGGAAGTAAGAGAGGTCTAATGCTATTCAGATTTGATGGCAACGTACAGTGAAGTTGGCTTGCTTGAATTTTGTGTGCATTTTCCGGCCATGTTTGAAAATACTCGAAAAGTTGCTTATCGCGAAATTAGAAGTATATATCGATGAGAACAGTTATTTACACATTAGAAAGGAAATAGTCTCACATCAGATTCAGAATTACCGAAATTCCCTTAGAGTCAGTTTTAAAAGTATTCACGACGAACAAGTTGGGATAAAGGAATCAGAGAAGAGATGCCAAGGTCCTTGAAACACACATTGTTTTGATCATTTCTCTTATCCTTTTTTTTGCTGCTTTCCAAAATAACTTAGCTTCTATGAAAAATGACGCTTTTGCTTTTTCGCGGCCCACAAAACCATGAAACTTATTTATTAATATGCTAATATTTCAAAAGTGTTAAACTATTCAGTATGGGCTCATTCGTATTGATTTGTTACTTGATAGATTCGAATATTGTTGTTTAATGTGACTTGATAATGTTAGTAGGTCTTTATCGGTGGTCGCCTACTTTAGACGTATGCTCTATGGATCTTTTTTTGGTTCCCTGATTGAAAAAGTCTTAAAGTACAGGGAAAAGTATTTTTCTCTTGGATATGCTGATTGCACAATCTCTTCCACTTACTTAAAAGCGTTTTCCAATGTGGCCTGCTGAACGAAAAAGATTGGCCTTGCATCTGATAGACTGAATAAGATAAGATGGCACTCAGACCATCATTTTTTAATTTCTCGCAATGAATATGGTTTCCTAAGAGTAATATCATTTGAATATTAACAAAAAAGCTAGACATTGCCCCTGGAATGAACATTTTTTTCAGTAATTAATACTAAGTTTATATCCATAATATGTTCATATACTGGTATGTTCATTTCACTGGTATATTCATATTCAACAATTGTGAATTCAGATAGTTTCGTGTTTTCATTTCTTAGACAATCGCCGATAAAAATTAACCCACTGGCAAAATCTTTTTTTAATGTTATGCTACACTAATTTTCTGCGGTCGATGATACGTGGCTTTTTGCCCACTCTTGGAGGTTATGATACTTTGTAAGATGACGTCTTATGTTCGAACATTCTTGTAATATTCTTCTTTCGGAAGGATCTTCATGCTTTTTGATGTCTACTTTATTTCGCAGTTATAAGGAAATGATCGGAGTACACATTTTTGTTGCATCGCCGCTCTCCGTGGGCGTACACCATCCGAAACAAATTTCAATACTGCAATATTTTCTTCATCGCCTTTTTTATATTGCTTAACTGAAACTATGTTGGGTGCCAAAATGTTATATTTTCTCTTTTCGCCCATTTACCTTACTTACCCAACTTACTTTGCTTTACTGCTGCACATAATACTTTACCCTTTTGCCTTACCCTGGCTTTTCAGTGGTAGAAATATTAGTTAGACAAAGACTTCCTTTTATAATTATTTATTTCTTATTAACCTTTGCACAGATTTCTTTACTTTACTTAATAATTACTGGGAATTCCCAATGTACCAACTTATTGTATTTACTACAAGATAAAGTAACAAATTAATGAGTGGACAGATTAATTAATGGAATAAATGACTCCCTCTCTCAAACACACCAGTAGCATTCTCATCATCTAAATCACTCTTAAAAAATTGCAATTAATACCCTTACAAGACCAAAATATACCTTATACCTTATTTCTAATTACACTTGTCTTTTTTGGACGGTATGACACGCGTGAATACTTTACGTTGGTGGATATGCTGTTGTAACTGGGTCGTGCTCGTGACCTCCTTCGGAACTCTTCGCCCTAGGTTGACCTCAGCTTCTCTGGACACTATCGCCTCCTATTTCACTTAATATGTCACTGTATATTTTAAAATTCCAGTCTACGTGCAAAGAAAGAGTCTCCTGTGACCGTCTATGTTCCGTCCGTATATATTTCTGTGTTCAGAGATTGATGCCTCGACGCCTCTCCCATTGTCTACTTTCTCCGTCGTAATTATTGTCCTACCCCGTGGAAAACAGCTTTGCGCAAATATCTGACTCGCCGAGTTTCCACCCTATATTGTTATTAATGTATCGCCCTGGCTTGCTTGGCTTATGGTGCGCTCTCTTTGGTTGCAGATACCTTGCCAAAGTGGTCTTATATCCCCCTTCTCTTGTCGGGTGGGCATGCATTGAAGCAAATGGAAATATGGCGTCGAATTGTTATGTTACAAGACTTTTGACGTCAGAACAATTTTGTATATTTTATTGAAAATTGCCTCGGGGCAATTTATTGTCACATCGCCAAACTCCGCTACTTCTGCCGCCTTCCGCCTTTCAACTCTGCGCTTGTGGTGACCCGCTTGTCTGAAGACGTGCACAGGACTCCCTTTTGCCCTCATTCCCCGCATTCGTAAGCTATTCCGCCGCACCCGTTTGGGGAGAGCGCCGGCAATTCTAACCCGAGGCTATTGGAGCTCGACCGAGCGTCAAAAAGAGGGTGGCCAGGCCGCAATCCCGGACCCTCCATCGTTCCGGCCCGCGGCGTTAGCGAGCCATTTGTGCACACTCAGGAAAACAAAGATAAATCGTTGAAGCGTGCGGGTGCCCTTGTGTCTCTCTCCCGCCCGCTAGGTGGCAGAAGCGTCTCAGTTTCCACAAAGCGGGACGACGATTTTAGGTGCTCCGAGTGGATATGGCACTGCCACCGTTTCAGAGTGGCAGAGTGAGGGAAGTGCAGCTAACCTCTTCTTTTCCGTTAATTATCCCCTTATCGCGTGCATACCCCACTTGCCTGGCTACTAGTCTTCCTGCTTGTCCCAACTCACTTCACCCGCCCCTACCCGCCGCTTGACGCTCCCCGTGCTGATGTAGACGCCACGGCGGAAGAGAGCAAGTTCCGCGTTGAAAACGACGCTCTTTGTGGAAAGATACCGTGCTTTTTATTTATTCTCTGCAAAGAGTGTTGTATTACTTATCACAAGTGTGTGCCTTGCTCGCTATCTTAAAATAAACCCCTTCCATACAAACATTTAAGAATAAAGAGGTTTAATTTCATGCCTCTGCATACGCTCAAGTGTGCGTCCGTCTTATCGGAAAAAAACGTTTTTATATTCATCTCTCTTATGTTTCTTTCACGTTTGGCCACCAAGCAGAGATAACTTGAGACCTCTTTAAAACTCTGAGAAGTTTTTAACCTATTTATACCATTACTAGATATAGGTAACTTTTCTACTTTATGCACGGGACAAAAATGAGTTAATGTTCATTTAGGTCCGATTTATAATGTCTGGTTAACGTTAACCTCAAGGTGGATTAGCGTTTTCGTTAGTTTGACGCCAACTGAGAGTTCGGGTTTTGTATATTACTTAAAACTGTCGGTTAGTTGGTGTTAGCGATCGATGGGGGAACGTGTTAACTTCGGTTTTCATACCGAAATTAAAATTTACCAAAGTAATTCATTCACGATCGCGAGTATCGGTCCGTATAAAGAAAAGCAACTCTTCTCAGCCAACGTTTCGGAATATACTGTATTCCATCCTCAGGGCTCCATGCATGGAATCATGGAGGGTGCAACAACTTTCATGCAACATTCAACAACACGCAAAAAATACATAAATACCAAGTACAGTTTCCTTACTATTACCTTAGAATTTACGATTGGGTATTTAAACCATCTGCTCATAAATTAAAGACAAAGTTGCTATCATCATTATTTTGAATAAAATAATCATAAAACATACATATTACGATGATCAGCATTGTCATGTAAAAGTGACATCTGGTATATATTCGGTACCTTTAAAAAAATGACATTCCATTGTTTCTAGAAAACAGCATTTAGGTTTTCAGTATGTACAAATTATCACAGAAATATAAATCTTAAAAAAACAGTGTAAATTAAGTATACCAAAATGAAAAATGCATTATTATATGAATGTATAAGTATCTTAAAACATAACCACTATACAATTAACATCATAATACAAAGTTGTAATATTACCATACATAAATACTGTAGTCACTAAAAGTTATAATATCTTACCAAACCATTTAGTGAAAATAATAAACCATGAAAGACAGGGAAAGAAAAATATCCATAATACCTTTGTTAAATATTTATACTTATATGCATTGCACAGACCTAGCATGAGAAGTATTGGAGGGTTTTATAGATATGCTATTGAACTGGTATTAGGTTAACGATATTATTATAGGCTTTACTGAGTTTATCTATGTCAGTTTTATTGTTGCAGGTATTTGCATGGCTAGAAATGTGAATCATTTCTTTAATCTGGCGTTTCTTCTTATTAGATTCACTTATTAGATTCAGAGGCATTATCAAAATTTAAATCATGCTTTTTATTTATTGAATGTTGAGCTAGGGCACAACTTGCTCTGTTGTTCTTAACGTCTGACTTGTGGTTTGCGATTCTATTATTGAGATATTGACTAGTTTCACCAATATATAACTTTTCACAGTTATTAGACGGAATGGAATATACAAGATCACATTTCATTTTGGTGTTAATAGGACACTTAGTTTTAGAATGAAGAAGTGTTTGTATGTTTTTTTTATAGCCAAAACTGAATTCTGTATCTTTGAATATTTTATCTATTTGTTCCGGAACCTTACTAATATAAATCATGCTCCTGTATTTGTGTTTGGGATCCTGCCTATTGACCTGACTATCATTCTGTTGGTATTATGTTTGGTCTCCTGCACTTTTTGACGAAATGAAGGCACTATTGTGTAGGATATTACTAACAATTCCTTGTGGGAATCCATTCATTCTCAGAATATTTTTAACTATATCCATATTTTTCCCATGAAAGGTCTGGTCACTGAGCATTATGGCTCTATGTTTTAGTGCCAAAGCTGCATTGATTTTCTGTTGGAGTGGATGATGTGATTTGAAATTCAAGTATCGGTCTGTTTTTTTGGGGCTTCCTCCACCACTGGGGATACTCGCGATCCGGAATGAATTATTAAGGAAGCGGTCGAAAACAAGAAGACTGAATTAACAAAAGGTTATAAAACCTGACCTTAATGTATCAATGTACTGCAAAATGTGAAATTGGTAATGCGTTAAATCATTTTTTTTACCACTTGGCGACGCTTTTTTTCTTTTCATGTTTTCTATGAGCAAGTGACGGAGCTAATAACGTTTTTACTCTCATAATTTGGTAACTGCAATTTCCATATCATGCAGCTGAAATTAGAGAATAAAGAATGACTTGAAACTCCTCCCTACCTTATGCCATGCCTACCCTGACCATCAGATATTGAAATTTATTGGGTCATTGGTAGAATAGTTATTTTTTGCTTTTTGTATTTCCCTAATGGCTTTAAATGGGTAATTTCTTTCACATATTTTTCTCTTCATGCAGGTATTTAACTGATTTCGAGACTCCATGTAATTCGTTTACTTGAAAATGATTTATAGATCTCGCAGTTATGGCTTCTAAAAATAGTTCAGGACAAGAGTAAGAGTTATGGTTATTACTCTTTTGAGCTGGAGTGCATCCACCATATGTAATCATATACCATTTTTTTGGAATGGTGCGTACTTTTTGCACTTTCAGTCGTTACTGCAAAATAGCTCTTTGGTAATAACCAGTTTTGTTCAGGAAGGGAAGGGTATCTCGGGATGCGATTACGGTGACGAGAATATAAATAAGAATACATGAGTGAATGAAATGAAGAAAAAACAGTGCAATTTTCCACAAAATGCGTGGAAAACGCGTTCTACAAAACGAGTTTCGTGGAAAATTGCTCGGTTTTTTCTTCTTCATGTACAAATTCCACTCAATTTTGAGTTAATGAGAAAATCAACCTTTTCCATGGCTAGGAACACAGGGGTCTATGTTTCATTTGTATATATTTACACTGCACCAGTTATATCATTTTGGTTTTATACACTTGTGTGAAATTGATGTCAAAAAAGAAAAGAAATGTGCCGGCGAAGATGAACGAAGTTAGGTATGTACTATTGCATTGCTGGCTTAGTGCGGGTCTTCCTTACCCAACCAGAAAACCTGCGAAACTAATCCGAGTGACATTCGAGATGGAAAACCCTTTCTTGCTTAAACCCCGACTCTCCAGCACACGATCTCGAGCTTTGAAAGTACCAACCACAAGGGTTACGTTTAATTTGGCCCGAAGTGGGGTACAAGACCCACCTTTTGCAATCGCAGCACCGCATTCACGAGGGCATCACTATTTTCGAGCCTCGAAAATGACGGAATTTTGACGTCGCAACTTATAAATGGCGCAAACCTAATCAAATGCCGTTTAAAGATTGATAATTGTCTAGGCTGTGACGTCACGTCCATGGTATTATCGAGGTCAAGTTCTTCCTGGTTGAGGGCCTTGGGTATGCAAATGGATATGCAAAGATGGGCGCAGAGCGTTCCTTTTAGTTCTGCCAGATGCGATTAAATATACAAGGGAACATGGCGTGGCCTCCAACTGCCTAAGTGGAATTGGCCCGGCTTTTATGTGTTAGATTGAAATTCCTCAAGAGCTCAATCGAATGAAAATCAAATGTCTTTACAGTTATGCTACCATGCACTTCCATTTCTTGGCTTTATTTTTTAGGGATAGTGAATATTTAGTGACTAATATGAGCTGAATGAGATTGGTAGCTTCATCGTGTTTGAACTATAAAAGTGTCATTTACATGACAACTATGCGTATTTTCTGGAGTAAATCACGGTTTTCGTGTCACTCCTAAATATATGAAAGGTCACATGGCTGCCATAAAGTACGACAATGTTTGGGACGTGAAATATAGTCGATTCTCTCTGCACTGAAAATACTAGTTATAAAAATGCTACGAGCAAGAAAAAGGGTAGACCTTTATGCTCATTTGATATATTTTGGAGGTTCATTCATTGGTCATTTATTTCTAAGATTGGATGATAGTAGCCCTCCATCCATCCCTATCTAATGCTTACATCCCTTACTTGCTAGTAATTCTTCTTATGTACTTTCCTCTTTATTTGGTCTATGTATTTAACCCTTGACCTTCTTCTTGGAGCTTTTCCCTCTAAATTTTCTTCAATTATATTCCTCTCGAACCCATTGTGCCTCAGGTTGTGCCCAATACATCTGCTTCTGCTTTTCTATATCGTGTTCCATAAGGGTCTATCACCTCTTCTACTCTTCTGTAAACTTCTTCATTTCTTATTTCATCCGTCCATTTGATCTGCATCAACACCAGGTTTCGAATGCTTCTAATCTTTTCTGGTCTGATTTTGCAATGGTCCATGCTTCCGATACATAAAATGTAATACATACTCCACTCTAATGTTTCTGGTCCAATTGTCCTTGACCACATTAGTTGTTTTATCATAATGAACGCTTTCTTATATTGGACCACTCGACGCTTGTTGCCCGTTGTACTTCTAATGAGATAGTACTTCCGTGTTAGGCGAAGATCTTCCTCTTGATCTACATTCTCTCCCCTGAGCGTGACTTCTGCATTCAGTTTCTCTCTTCCGCATTCACACGAGGACTAGGATTTTCGCGTTCTTATTTATTTTCATGTTATATTCTTGAGTAACATGGCCCAATATGTTCTGCGATCTTTGAAAATTATCTCATTATCCTTCTATGACTGCGATGTCATCAGCGAAGCGGAGCATGTTTATTCCGTCAACCCGAATTCCATTCAATGTAATTGCTTGTGTTTTTCTTATTGCCTCTTCCAAATATATGCTGAGCAGTTCTAAATTCAGAGAAAGGTTGAGAGGTCGCATCCTTGCCTAACTCCTTCGCTAATTTTAGCATCTATTTTCATTCAATCTCTCGTTCGTATTGTAACGACTTGATTTTTGTTTACTTGGTATATTATTCTTCAGTCGTTGTAATCCATTCCGAGTTTTTCCAGCAACATGAACATTTTGTTCCTCTCTGTTGTTGAAGGCTTTTTCCAAGTCCACATATGCCACGTACAGTGGCTTGTTCAAATTAAGCGTTGTCTCTATCTTTACTCTCAGGCGGAGTGTGGCCTCAATAGACTTAAATGTTCTCAGGCGTCACTTTGTGGCACTCCATTACTAGGTAAAAAAGAAACTTTTTTTAGCCCTGTCTTTACTTAATTTTGCCGACCAAGGTTTAGACTTAGACAGTCATTATCAAGGTAATGATGCCTTGATGATAAATTAAATGAATATCCTCAATATGAATTGGTTTTCCCAGAGGTTGCCTTACATTTTCCTTTCTAGCCTTCGGCTTATTTTTCGATTAAATATTTTTGACGCATGACTGAAGGTTCGGTGCTCCTCACATTTCTCAGTCCATGTATTATTCGGTATCGAAATCATTACACTCCTTTGAAAGTCCTCTGGTAGCCTTCCGCTTTCGTAACTATCCCTGATTATTTCATACAGGTTGCCCATAGCTTTAATCCAGAGCGCCTTGGTGATTTCTCCGTTGGTGCTGTCTGCACCAGGTGCCTAGCTATTCTTCAGATCTTTCACTGCTCTGTCGAATTCGTTTCGCTTTGTGTCTGGGCACCGGTCGTCCTCGTCCATCACGATCTCATCTATCATTAGACTGTCTTCCAGTGTCCTCGGCCCACGGTAGAACTCTTAGATCTATATCTTCAATCTATTCCCTATATCCTTATTTAGAGATAGAGAGTGCCATGAATCTTCTAACAAATTGCACTTATAATATCCACTTTTACCCTCTCATCCAGCGTTTTATTTCAACGGTAATTAGTGTGAATATCGGATATCAAGACCAATATATTTCTGTTATGAGGAGTGAGTATCACTCCTGTGTGAGAGAATAGAATGCTGCAAATATTTTCTGGATATTGTTCATTGTGAGTTTTTTTTCCTCAAGTAGGCGCATTGTTATTTCCGTGATATTGCTTTTTGTTGCGTTTCATTTACAATGAAACTTAAGGATTCATTACATAGCAGTCATCATTTTATAACATCCTAAATATTCCTCCTATTTACCTGCTATCCTACGCCTTATTGTAGCACGGTAATATTTACTCCTGTGATAGACTATTTCTAGACCCTTCGTTCTAGGTCGTTTGAATGAGATTATTCACAATAATATAACCATAACGTAATATAGCCATGCTCCAATTTTCAACATTAAAATGGAAGCAGTTGCTAGAAGTACAGAGTAAATATGGAAGTATAAATTACGAAAAAAGCTTCGTTTTTCCTCCCTGAAATTCTCAGTAGTTAACTATTTACATATATATTGGTCTCAAACTTGATTTATTTACATTACCTTGTGTACTAAAAGCGGCTTTAGACGAGAAGGGGTTCTGGGGAACATTATACGATGTGCAACGGTGTGATAGGTAATAAATTAATTTTTAAAGTTATTGAGAACAGCTATGCACTGCATATTCCTACTTTTCTGACTCAATGTGTGCCTCAGAACTTACTTATTTTTTAAAATAACGTTTCTCTGGAACACAAAGCCGTTTTCTATTCCATGGGAAACTGCTTCTATTCTTGGCAATTTCACGAAAAGTAACATTATAAATGGCAGGTATTTCGAAACCTACTATTAGAAATATAAGATCTTATTCTTTATTCCATATTCATATTCATTAAATTTCACTTGTAGCGATCGCTCGTTAATACTTCACTAATTAAATCAAAATGTGCGGGTATATCTGTGCATAATTATTCTATTCATATCTGGGCCTCGTGGTCATTTATGCGCATGGAACCCTTTGTAAGAACATCGAGGATCGGCAGGAGCAAAAATTGTGCGTTATCTCTCCGACTGGGTTTGCGTTTCATTGATGCAGCCGGTGCAGGTTGCTTGGAAACCCGGTTTGTCCTTGCTTAGTTCCTCAAAGAGGGACGGAGTGATTACACGTCCGCATCTCCTCTTTGCGGTGCAAGGCAAAGCTGTTTCGCTTGAGCATTTTTTAGACTCGGCCCTCGAAGATTTGCGTAAAAAAATGAAACGGCTCGCGTCTGGGAGGCTCCCTCTTGTGAGTGGCGCCAGGGGACCCCTCTATGCGGAGAGACGTTGCAGTCTTCTGCAGTCTCCTGTCCGGACGGCAAAGGAAGCGAATTAGGGCCGGCGACGGGTGCTGCACCGGCCCTGGCTGTCCCCCCCCAAAATAATGAAATAAGATGGGAAAGTGGGATGGAGAGGGATGAGACGAAGGAACGGTTTAATCAGGACTAATCCCATGAGGGAATCCTTTTTAGAGACGAATGGGGATTAATGATCCCCTTAAAGAGATATAAATCCGGCTTCTTTCTCTCCTTCGTAAGATTCCTGAAGGGGGTTGGTGGGCGACGGGAATTTCTTCCTTTCTTAACTCTCCGAGGATAATTCGAGAGGGGCAGATTACACAAAGGTAAAGAGTTGGAAGAAGAATCTTTCATCCTTGGGGGAGCTCAGTGCTAAGATATTCTGATGCCGTAGAAAAAAGTCGGGAGGAGCTTTATTACGCTTCAAAGGAAGATTTGAATTTTTATGTCCCGTTCAATAGGCGGTGTAAGTATAGAGGTGCTCGTCAGGTTCAAGGCTAGCTAATAATCTTAGGTGGTCTTGGCTAGTTTTCCAACTTTTTTCCGATACCACTTCGATCATCATTTGCATTGATGAGGAAATAACAGAGTCAACCGTTTCCATTTCGTTGTTGTTTAAGAGACCTGCATTTCTTTGGTAGTGAAAACCGAGTATTAACATTGAACATTTTTAAATGATGCAAGAATCTCTGGCTTTGCTGATGTTTTTTTTGCTGCAGTTACGTTTGAATCCATTTCATGCGACAGTTTCTGTGTTGAGGAGTATTTTCAACGCCTTTACCTTCACAATACAATATATGTTTGAAAGTTAAGTAAATATTTACATTAAATATGACGATTTTGTATTCGATTGAAATAAAGTAACATGAAAAATAAATAGAAAAGTTTAGGCCGATTATTTTCACTGTAACGCGTCATATTGGTTAGAGCGTTAGGATGTAAAAATGTACAGATGAAAAAAAGGGTAAAGTTTCAGCAAATTGCAACTACTGCCAATATATATATGTTTGAAATATTATAGGAAAAAGCTACTGGAATACTGATAATACTGCTTTCCTGAATACACTTTCTACTCTTCTTCATTATTATTCTTCGTCTTCTCTCACCAATGTACCTGATAATGGCGAGCTTCGTCGAAGTAACCTAAAAGATGAATAGCTAGATTTTTCCGGCGACTGAATTCCTAAACTAGGGTCTATTCTATTGGACACAGCATCCAACCAGAATGTTCAAGTTACATTTTTCATCTGTGATACCAGACCAACTTCAGAATTCATCGCATTGTCTTTTTCAATAAACCTTGGAATCTAAAGCAGAGTTTTTGAATTCGGTGAATACGTATTCAATAGAATTAGGCTCAACTTTGTTAAATCTCATCGTTAGAAAAATGAAAAATTTGTAAAATTTCACAGGATATGATTTATAACGATCGGTTTCATCAATCAGTGGACATCACTACCTGATGATGTCCACTGTTGGATGAAACTGGTCGTCATAAATCATATCCTGTGAACTTTTACAAAGTTAATAATTTGTCTATCGGCGAATACGCTCGATCGTAATTAAAACATAATTTGCATTTGTCTCTAAATTGTATTCTTCGGACAAATCTTTCAGGCCGTGCAACAGTCTGGACTCCCATTCATCTCAACAGCGAAATTCATATGAGTATGTTTTAGCAGAATCTTATCTCCTTGGTCTCAGCTTTTATTACGAAATCACGTCCACACAGTGTAGATGCGTAGAATCTCTAAATTATGTTTAAGTACAGTAACTTTTATGAATATAAGTATACTTCCTAAACTATTCTCATACTTAATGTTCCGAATCGTAATTTTCTTAACTTAGAAGTTGATTTAAAAGCGCACGATTTCAAATGAAATAACAGTTAGCATTTATCAAGCTCTGTATTTCTGATTTCCTCAAACTTCCCTTTTCAATATTTCTAAGTTTGCTGTATCTTTGCATAATTATTCCCTCGTAAGGATTTCAGTATCAGTATCCTTCTCTAAGGTTGTTTTACACGAGGCACTTTACTACACAGTCTGATGCAAGGATGGGCGTACAGTAATACAAAGGTCGTTCGAAGCGTAGACTTGCTAGAATGACTGGGGGAATGCAGCGACAAAAGACGAGAAAATTGCCCCTACTCTAATTCTGAGCCCTCGTTCTCTCAATTTTCGTTCATAAAATCTTTTCAAAGTACCTCGTGTAAAACGGCCTTTTGACTTGATATTGTCTCGTATTATTGCTTTTGTAATACATGGAGTCAGGCTAGTCTTTAGCCATGAGGAGCTATTTGGGGCTTCTTTAAAATTACGATTTGCTTAGGAATCTTATGCTGACACAACTAATTATGCTGGAAAGAACTCCTAATGAAATAGTCCTGGTGTTAATATTTGCGTAACTATCTACGATGATGGAAATTAGAGTACCAGTTTTTGGAAATACCAGACTAATAAGGTCTGTATTGCGTTCATTTTCAAATAATTTATGCAAATTACGTGAAATATACCAGTAAATCTGGAATATTGCGTCGGCACTACCGGGACGGTACAAGTATTGCTTGAAAATACTCAGGTTAAATACCGGTACTGTTTTAGGCAATGCCCATGTTTGGCGCCTAAGAATGCAAGATGTAACGCCCTTGTTTATAAGTCACCATGACCCGTACTTTGACCTTGTTTGGGCTCAAACTCTCACCTTCCCATTGCTGGTCAGTTGTGTCAGCCAGTTACACCACCAGCCTGGTTCAGATCGTATAAATTTGGAATGATCACCATGAACTTGGTGCTGTAACATAGTGTCACCTGAAGTGATAGTTAATTTATACCCATTGGTGCTCTAATATTGCTCTCACGAATGCCTCTTAAAATGTATGTTTTATGCGACGAGCCCTATTCTGTTGCCGCCATCACCATGTTTACGAATACAAGACATTTTTTTACTACTTCACTCGCTTTTTTAAGTCCAGCGAAGCAATTTCCACGCCGTTGAGATTGCCTTGTATGGCGTTGTAAGCCGTCAAAATCGATCGGTAGTATTTTAATAAGTGCATGAAATAGTAGAAATTATCTAATATTTTCCAACATGGTGATTGTGACAAAATTCTACAAAGTTACGCCTGAATATATCATGTACATTCCCGTTTGAAGGTGTTGAAATCAATCTTAGGCTCTCGTCCTCCTGGTGAGATTGTACCTTAAGTCATGCAATTGGTTATGCATCCTTTAAGGGACAATGCATTGTCTTTATAATTGAAACAGAATGGCTACTGAATGAGCGGTCTCTAACGGGACAATTTTAAATTCCTCGAGTGGAAAGGGCGAGCCACGAGAAATGTCGTTGGTCTTGGATGGCTCAAAGGAAGTGGAAAAAAAACATTCCAAGCTCGACCCTCTGAGGAATACCTGCGCACGTTTCGTGTTCTAAAGAGTTCTTCCGCCTTATGGCCTTCTCTTTTATTAACATCTCTGGCGCTGCATCCTCGGACTATTCCCCCCTGAGCTCCATTCTTGCATTTCGGTCGGAGGGAATCTCGTGTTTCAAAAAATATCACCTCTTAAAATTTCAATTTCAAACATCCGACCGTTTCTGCCGAGAACCTTATGGATCTTTAATAATCCTGCACTCGGTGTGTTCTCAGGGACGGAATAACCATGCGCCCGCTTTGCCCTTCAAGATCTCTCTTGTCTCTCCCGCTAGAGGGAACGCTGAGCGCTACCTTGCCTCGCTTCCTTAGGATGGGAATCCACCCCGAGCGAAGCGATATTGTCTAAAGAGTTAGGGGAAAGGAGCCGGCGAAAGCCCCAGCAATCTACATCTATACAATACCCTGTGAGTCACCGTAGACGCGCGTGTGGCAGGGGTTGTTAGGGCACCATCCATGGAAAGGGGCGGGAATGGGAAAAAGATAGTGGTAGAGGAAATGTACGACATTAAATTGCATATTAAGGGTGTATTCAATGGGTTTCGCTTTGATGTTGTTACAGCCACCGATGGTACCAGGGAAGGAGGAATGTTGGCACCTATAACTTCGGCTGTGTATCTCTCTTATTTTTTACTCTTCTATCATCTCTAGATATAATGAGAGGTTAAAATAATATTCTCCATGTCACCCTGATACTGATCATGACCTGAATTTTTGAAGTAATCGGTGGCTAGAAAAGTCAGCGATCGCTGATTGTAGAGCAACGCATAATGTGTCTAGCGAGAATTAGATTTTATAATTTTATTGTTAAATGCATTTTAATTGTTCCATGTAGTTTTAAGTGCATTATAGAAAATTACCAGACTTTGCAGCATTGCGATACTCATAACCTTGTGATCGCGTGTGACTGATCAAATTAAGCATTGCTTACGAACGAAAAATACATCTAAATAATACCCTGCAATCCATCTCAAGGGTGTGTGGCAGGGGATGAGTTATCACCAACATGAATTACTCTATACCTTATTAATGGTAATGTATCTACAACTATTGATGTGTATCTCGCATGCAAAGTAGGAGTTATAATCTTAGTAGATTAAGGTAACATTTGCGTAACAATAACTTGTGTTCCGTCTTGGAGAAAGTACCTTGTAAATATTTGTAGAACGTTAAGAGGGAGCCTGGGATTCATCAAAGTATTAGTGGGTACAAACTCTTTGGTGAAAATTTAAAGAATTGTAGTCTCTGTATTATGATCTCTCCTCAAATACGCTTCCAGTGTTTGAGAAATTTTAAAGATTGATTTTATTTACGAAGAGAAATAAATACCGGGGAAAGCTGTACTTGCTTTTAAACACACCTACGATAGGGGAGGGGTTGAGGGTTGAAGGATCTATGTTATATTTTTGTGACAAAGGTGATGTGCTAGATTTCTTAGAAAAAATTGAAATTCTTTCAGGTTTAAAAATGTGTAGGCATCAGTGGCGGATACAGAAAAAACTCAAGGGGGGGGCGCAAGTTACGGCGACGATTGTAGCTTTCAAACTGACTGCCTGGCAGCGACTCTGCTTCCCTTATATATGTAGCTCGGTTGTTTCGAGAACATTCGTTGCCAGAATGTTCGCTTCCAGACTTTTAAGGAGTGTGAACAAATATAAACAGTAGAATATTCGCGACTTTTCTCGAACAAATGCCAGACAGAATAACGTATCGAGATCACTAGAATGGCCGCGACTTTTCTCGTAGGTTAGCTATCTATGTGCCGGACAGAAACGTATAAAATACGATGACGCGGACGGGCGCGCGTGCTACATAAGAAAGTACAACTACTCGATAACTCGACTCAGAGTGCGGGCTGACTGGCGGGGGCGGCGCGGGCGGCAATGCGGGCGGCCCCGCAAGGGGGGGGCGCGCGCCCCCCGCGCCCCCCATATGTATCCGCCACTGGTAGACATAGAGTGTTAAATTAAATATTGATATAACAAGACCGGTCATATATATTGTACAATTGTAGGAAATGACAATTGATTTATTCTTCAACTATGTCAAGATTCCACGAAGATACTTTGCCCACCATCCCGTAAATAGGTATGTTGTGTGCTAATAAATGATTTCTTGCTCTTGTATCAGCTGAAGGACATTCTAAATTCTGTTTGTAGTTTTGGAACATCCTTATCCACGTAAGCAATCAAAGGTTTAATTGCTTAACACTTGGTCCCAGAAGTTTCATTCACTTTTTTTCTCGTCCAAATTTCTGGTCATGTAATGTCGGCAAAGGTGTTGCCCATGTCCATAAAATAAGAGTTATATCGTTGGGTTTTAGCTGAGGCTTGTATGTTTTCACACTTGCCAAGTTTTGACTATCTTTGGAATGAAATACTTTCGTTAGTCGACTCAAATTCTCAGTTGTTATTAGTCGTAAATTTCAGTGGCCTTGAATATTGAGCAGTTTCATTGAAAGAGTTGTTAATTTGTCTAATTAAACTTTAATTTGAAATTTTAGTTAATATAACTTTTATCATTATTTATTTTGTATAGTAAAGATTCAGAAATTATGTAGCATTGAACATTTCCATGGTATTCTTAGCATCTCACCTTTCATACATTCAACCCATACATGCTTGATACCGACGGTAAGAGATGATTTTTGGCAGCTTTTTAACCATTCGATAAACAAAATTGAACGTAAAAAATATTTTTCGCATGCTGATAAGTGAATCCTTTATCTCGTTTTCGATAATATGTATATTCTATTTCAATGCAGAATAATAAAAACGTAATTTCTTGACCTCTAAGAAATTTCAAATTTTCCAACAGTGCTTCGCATTTTTCCTCCAAACCGTCGATGAAATCATATTCATGTCAGCATCTTTCCAGAACATTGGGAAAAGTGACCTTCAGTGGCAACCAAATCGTGCCCTGGTAACATGATTTCGCCTACTAAGTATATTAAACTCGCACCGGGTATTTTTGAGTCATATCAAGCGAGGAATCTCCAATTCTACTTCCCATATGGCGTTTGGAATTGTTCGTTTTGCCGCCTCGCCGTCTGCTGCTGCATTCACCCTCCCTTGCCCGTTCCTTTTCTCGATTGCTCGCCGGGAGGAATAGGAAACGCGGTTTCGGGGGTTAGCGACCCTGATGCATTGATGCCAGGGGAATGAATGAATGTGCGAGGAAATGCCAGGTTTGAGGGAACGAATCCTTTCCCACGCCTCCTTTTCGGCGCCAGGGACCGCAATTCCACCCACCACCCCACGGGAGGAATATTTCGCATGCTAATGGGCTGACCCTTGAAATGGAGCCGGGGGAGAAGGGATAAAGGGGTTCGAGGATGGGCAGGAGGAGAAAGAAGGGTATGTACTGGTCCTTTTGCAGCCCGGGAACGGCTGGCAGGTTTTGTCCAAGTGCACTGCGAATGCGCGTCGTAAAAATACACTTCACTTGTCAGGAGCCAAGGCTCCATCTGTTTTTCATTTTTGTTTTTAACTTTCCTTCTTTTGAGTTCTTCCACGATATTCGGTTGCTTTTATTCTCCTATGCATCGATAGTGTGTGAGTGTAGCTCTGGGATTCCTACCTTTCTCCCCATATTGAGTGGGTTCAAGACGAGGGCTACAGTGTGCTCTAGCGGCCTCCGCCTGCAATATGTATAAATTCATGCATTTCAACGTCACTTACCGGAGGCAACGCCACCGCCATCTTTTGTGAGTGGTGAAAGGGTTTCGAAGCGAGCTCCGGCCCTGCTTTCAAGGGCTTCTTCAATCCTTGCCACCGCAAGAGGCCCTGTGTCAACATTTACAGGGCTGGGCGAGTTTCGCGAGCGTCTGGGGGAGCGCTGTGGGTACGAAGACGGTGCCGTTCACGTATCGGCCCTCTCTCTCTCTGTTTCGTTTCTATTCTCTTGTGCTGGCGGCCCGAGCCAGACCCCCAGTGGCGCGGGGCAACCCCTCGCAACTACGCCATTCCTCAGGGTACGCGTCTACGGGCGAGTAAGCGCGCGGCCCTTTTCAATATTCCATCCATCCTCCGAGACGCGGGCCGCCCTCAGGACTTGAGCGACGGAGACTCGCGCTCCTTCAGAGCCAGAGCGGGCATTCATTTTTAATCGAGGAGATTCCTTCGAAGGTTCTGCTTCCACCTTGTTGTCCGTGCTGAAATCATTTTGATTTGACAATATCTTTGCTCTGATATGTTGCCTTTTGCTCGGCCACATTTCATTACTTTCGTTTTTTTCCCAGCAACGTGGATTATCCTTTGAAGCACTGGGTTTATTAGAACGATCATTGAAAGTACTTCTTAAAATAATGCGGAGAAGTAGTTTTCCAACAATTATTGCGAGATACCACTGGAAGTTTATGGCTGTATGTCTCATCCGATATTCGGTGAGGTACTTAGGTAGTTTTATTCACCCTTCAAGGAATTTGTTTTGTAACGAAATTGACTAAAAACGGAGTTCTAATACAAAGCCGATCGAAAAGCCCGAATCGTGCTACTTTGTAACTTTCATTCGAGAAATTTTTCAATATTTCCACCCAAACTTTTTGAAAATAAAATCTTTGGCAACGCAATCTATTTTTAGATTCGGATTTGGAAAGTAATAAAATAACCTCCCTGACTAAACAAATACTCAAAGCACAGAGCCAATTTTTGGAACACACAATTTGGCCGGGCCCGTGCATTTAATCGAGGTGGCGAGACTCTTGACCAAACGATGACTCCTTTCGAAATGCCGCTGAGGACATTGTTCGCACTGACGCGTACGAGTGCTGCGTTTGTTTCCTGACATGAACATTTTTGATTATATGGTCACTGCGAGAAAATCTTTTCTTCCCTTCTTTGACTTGCAGCCTACTATGTGGTTTGCATTCACTCTTGCAATACGTAATGCATTCTTCAAGGGGGCATTGTGTTTTCGTTTCCATGGCAGGCATATTTTTTTTTAGTGTGGAGCCTTTTTCGAAGGTTCCGAGCAAAGTCGGGAAGGAAGGACCCGGAGGAGAGAAAAATAAAAATCAGCGAAAGGATTTATTCCTCATCTTCGTTGCGAATATTAGTCATCCCGTTCCGTATTCATCCCATTCATCGGCTCATCAGCCGCTCGGAATAACGATTCGAAAGCCTTTTTTACGCTCCGAAAATATAATCCTCCAATAGATGGCTGAGAGAGGATATTTTTTTCCGATGATTGCCCTTCCTTTTAAAAATGTAACCCCCTCCTTTTTCTTATCCCTTCGTCTACGGCGTCACTCAAATTTCTTCTAGACCCACCGAATCTTCAATTTCAGCGGGCGAGGATGAAAAAATATGTACATGGAGAGATTGGACTAGCATATATATATTTTTTCCGAGTATCAATTGTGGAGTTCTACGGAATATGAGATAGGTAATTTCACGGCTTCAGAACCGCCGTCCCATATATGCGTTCCTTGGAATTTCCTCGCCGTCTCAGCAAGGTTTGAGAATTCTTAGGAAGAGCTTTCCGAGGAGATCCTGCAAGTGTGGGGTACTGCATTGCATTCCCTGAGTTTCATTTTTTAGATTGCACTACGTTCGAAGCTACACTAGTGGAATAGAGATTCGCTTATTAATGCTATGAGAATATTTTACATTTGCTGTCGTGGGGAGGTGTCTAGGAGCATACCTTGTTTTGAGGAATAACTTTGCTTTCGAGCACTGATTAAATTTATTTTGGAAGTTGGGTTACTTACCTGGACGAATCTTAAGCTAGGGTCGTCTGTATCAGTTGAAATCCCGAGGAAGAATTTTCAATTAAGGTTTTTCAGAAGCTGGACGCCTGAAATCCTTTCGATACATTTAAAATCGATTTTCACAGTATTTTAAACCAAAGTATATCATCAATATTTTTATTTTCATCACATGCAGTAATAAAGATAATGGACTTAATGCTATCTAACACTAAGTAATTAAACAATAAAATGAGAAACGCTTGTTCAGACAATCGTAGCGTTAGGCTCATTGTCTGTGAGTTTCGTCCGACATTTTGTCCCCGCTACCGGTCATATTTTTAAATGAATTTCCCAGAAAACGTAACCTCATATGACCTGAATTACTCTCTCAGTTTCAACTCGCACCACGAAAGCTTAAACGAAGAATTGAGTTCTAAAACTCGTAATTTTATGACGTATTAGGGACGTTTAGGGTGCTCAAGATTTGGGGCTCCATTACCCTTTTACTGGAAGTCATATTTTATTTTTTTTGGTGTCATAATTGCAAAATAAAAGAATTAAAAGCCAGTGAATCAGCATGGCCGACTAAAAGTTGCACCATTCGCATTGCATGAGAAGGCGAATACAGAGGCATAGACATACAAATATTTAGGTTCGTTGGGCATGAATTGCGGAGATTAAAAATAATGGAGGAAGGTGGGCGTAGTGAATCAACAGTTGGTCAGACTATTTATTGATATTACTTCTCATTTCGTAGTAATGTTTTGGATACTTCTTCACTCTCTTAAGATTTTAAATTTGAATCTCCTCACGCGTCAACTGTGAAGGCACAGCGTTTGTTGTATGTACAATACCCATAAAGGGTCTCTAGTAATTCTCACTTTATATCATTTGTATTAAGGGTGTTTTACGCGAGGCACTTGCGCACTTTGAAAGAACGCGAAGCAGAAATTGCAAGAACGCGGGCACGGAATAAAAGCAGGGGCTATTTTCTTATCTTATGTGCATCTATTTGTGCAGTCATTCTAGGAATTTCCCGCTTTACTGGACGCAATTTTCACAGCATATCCATCAGTACCTGCACCAGACTATGCAGTAAAGTGCCACGTATAAAACGGGCTCTAGACTAGCTTGATCTTTTCCTGAAATGCATTTTCATGCCACGAGAGTACTTCAAGATTTCGTTAAAATGTTTGAAGTTGTAGCTTACTCCCACTAGCAGGAAAAATATTTTTCCTTCGCGTACTTTAAAAAAAATAGCTTCCTTCTGTAACGCATTGCTTGCGGTAATTATATGCTCTCTTTACTACTGGAAAATGGTCATTTCTTATAAAGTTTATGCTACGATCTTAGCAAATTGTGCGATAACTATTTAGAAGTGAAATGTTACCTTAAGTGTTCGCATTCGTGCCTAAATGTCTGCATAAGGTGGTGTATTTGACGGGTCTACACTGCCTAATGTGAAATAGTAAAAATGCGTCGAATTCCAAATTTAATTTCAGGACGAACGTGAATCATTTGTTTCATACATTACTTATCCACTGTACTCTCATACATGCGATTTGTATATTAAAATTTTGACGGTAAGTCTCAATATATATTTCATGATTCCGGACTTTCAATTTTTAGTTCGTCAACGGGACATTCGTGTTCCAAAGCAATGGCTCCTTCGATGATGTGAAAAATAGCAAAGCTGGTGCCATGTTCACATTTAGCATGACTATAAGAGATGCATAAAAAGTAGCCATTTGTAGTTTCCCTGCCGAATGTGATATTGGGTCATATATTGCTATTTTTGACTGATGGACATGACTAATTTTTGTCAATAAAATGTCCGTGAAGGAATACAATTAAAAATTAAAAACGAGCGCCTAATTAAAGAAGTACATTTAAATTTTTACGAACAGAATCTGATTGTTTTTATAGATTTTGTTCCCAGGCTTCTGTCTTAAAGGAATGTCCTTTCCGCCAGGGGTCTTTGCAAGTCTTTTTCAGGCACTTGTCCCTCCGCGGTCTGCGGTCCGCCTTCGCGATCGGAAAGAGCGGGAAGGAGTTTGGGGCAGTAGCGTGTTCCGCGCGTCTTAAAGCATCCCGTGCGCGCCTTGGGCGTCTGCGCTGCCGGAGTTAAGCGGAGGATCGGTTGGGCGGCATTAATATTTCAGGAGACGGGCGTAGCCAGAGTGCCCGCGTATTCTCTCTCTATCTCTCGCACGAAGCCTCCTACCCTACCCCCCTACGAAGCCTCCTCCCCCTAGCACCAAACCACCCACCCCGTTCCCACGACAGATTCCAACCAACTTGTGCGATTTAGAGCACGCGCAGGCTATTCGCTCGGTACATGCACCGGGTAAAGTACACGCGTGCATACTTAGGCCGTTTTCCAATCCAATCATAGCCCTTAGTTTATATGTACTACCATGTACTATGGGCTTGTAATAGCTTAGGGTGTACTAGCGAATTGGAACGGACATCTAGCGCTCGCTCACGGATGAGGCCATTGACGAATTAAAAACAAAAACATTTCGGCAAGCGTCGTATAGCGGTGAACATCAGTGTCAGACGTGACATTGATTTCGCGATGGATAACGTTCGCAACGTAAATATTTTACTGGTCTTTTAGTTGTAATAATATATAAAACGCTTATCAAATAAATGTAAGCAGAGTTGAATCGCCATTATAATTATAGTATAAAACAAAGAAAATATAAAGAAATGCACACAATTAATCAAACACATAGTACAGTTTTCTCCTTAACCCGTTAACACCCGTTAACACAAATACGTTTTCAATACGATATTAGTAACTAATAAGTTCATGATATTTACCAACAATACCTGAAGAATAAATCCACATACGTCGTTTGTCGTATATTTTATGGTTCTCTAATATACTCACATGACCACTCAATCATTGCACGCTTCGAAGCCATGTTTATTTAGTACGGCTTCGTGAATTAGTACGCCTTCTGAGTAAGCCGTTCCTCGTACTATTCGTACTCACCCTCTCGCGGTCGTGAAGTTTGTCCAAAGACTTAAAAATCGTCACTTACGCTAACTTAGAAAAATTTAGTACGGCTAGTACGCCTTCATATGTGGGTTGGAGCAGGGCCTTCGGGGGGGGCGGGATAGGGCGGAAGAGAGAGTGTGCTCTTCCTTGAGGTTATGAGGGTGGTTGGCGTCGGTGTGAAGCCACTCCAGCCCATCAGATCACTCCGCCTGGGCACCCCGTAGCGGCGAGGGGGAACGTCAAAGATGGTCTTTAGCGCAACCCAATAAGTATGTTGCCCTCATCCAGCGGAGTGAGTGACTGTTCGGGACTCATATTCCAAGATTCCGTGGATTAATCGAATGTTACGCTCGATAAGAAATACAGCTGAGTGCATCCCCATCGTAGATTTCACGCATTGATTGAATTCCTGGCTCAGTTACCACACCCACTCAAAAGTTGCAATTATGTCGACGCTAATGTTGGTACCGTTAGATAATTTTCATTTAGGCGATACTTGGTATCACATTTAACAAGCGGTCCACTGTCTTCTGTGGGTCGGGTAGGGAATTGCATGAAAGTGCGTGCTGCGTTTCAATAGATGAGCATAATACCGTATGTTAAGGGATTCGCATCACCATCTGGCTTGTCTGCTCTACTAGACTACACAATGAGTCGCACTGAGAAAAATGATGGTGGCGTTATCATTGAATCTCTTCATTATATCCATCAATTACGGTTTTAAAAGTAATTCAAAGGTACTCTTTGAACGGTATTTATTTATTTAATTGCTCACATACAGCATTTCTGCCAATTTATAGTGACACAGTAACAGACTTTAAATAAAAACAATAACAATCAATGAAAACAATTGGTATGCGGTGAAAATAATAAAAAATTCAAATAAAACGTAGGTAGGAAGGGAGGTAAATGGGAGAGGTATTATTTATTCATGGGAAAATGGGACATAGCGAGATTGATAAATGAGTCCGAAGAGAGAAAAAATGGATCTATATTATTAGGCAAAGAATTCAGTAGGGAGAAGAGGCGGTAGTGAAGTGAGCGCTTGACAAGGGATAGTCTGGGGATAGGCATATGGAGTAAGGAATGCGTACGTGTGGATCGACAAGGGACTCTGAAGTTTATGGAGGAAAGCAATTCAGGACAATCAATGAATGAGTTTACAGTATTGTAAATAAGTTTTAAATCGGTTTTAATTCTTTGATGGGAGAGATCAGGGATTGAGAGAGAAGATAGGATTGAACAAGTAGGCATGTTGCGGCAGTCTGCAACCCTGTGTTTTACAATTCTGGCGAAGAAGCTAGTGATACTGTTAAGACAGGCGAGATTAGTTGGAGCTGCGACGGACCATATAGGAGAGCAATATCCAGTGATTGGAAGGACAAAAGCTGTGAAATATGATTTCAAAGCTTGGGGATCAGTTATTTCCGTGTAGCGGTAGAGGAGGCCTAATAGAGACATGGCTTTGCTCTTCACTGAATTAATGTGGTCCGAGAAGTTAAATTTACTGGTATACTTAGCATCAGCATTATAATGAATTAACAAAATTCCAAAGTTTTTTAAAGCAAAGCTAATGTAATAACTATACTTTTATAATATTTTACCATTGCTACGAATGCTTTTTATTCCAAAATGACCACCCTTGCACATTTGGCATCCTATTATTTCTTTGGCTTCTTGCACTTTTGGCATCCTATTCTTTCGAAAAACAGAAAGGTGATGGAAATTATCCCCATTCTACAATAGAAATTGTGTTCCTTTGAAAGAATAAATTATAGAGAATAAAAAGTGCAAAGGTACCAATACCACTTACCATAAACTCTAAGAAAAACTGATTTGATCCCCAAGGAGTAGCAGGACTTGGTACTTAACACAAAACTATGTGTTATAAAAATGGATACAGTCAATGAAAATAAACTTAAAGGAAAAATGAACTAAAGGAAAAACTTCTTTAGCTGGTTTTTAGTCAAACTACTAGCAAAATATTTATTGATTAATTCTCTCTCAAAACTTCTCAATATTGCTAAGATTGAGATTCAATCATTGGCTCGCCTGCATTAAAACTTTTCGCGAATTTCTTGAGTTAATCGCCTCGAGACAAAAAGTGAGTAGAACGGAAAGGACAGCAACGCGGAGTAAAAAAATGAAAATTTGACAAATAAAAAACCTAGAAATGGACCTAAATTAAGTTTTAGAAGTTAATATTTATTCCCCCTCAAGTATGGACGATTGTGTAAGTTCCCTTATTTTAAATACATCCCTCCTCCTGTCTCATTTAAGTATGTCGATATTCCAGTTGGCCACCCATTCTCACTCACCATGCTCTCAACATGGTATGTACAAATGCGCAAGGTGATGCAGAAACATCGAGATACGACAAGAATTTGGTACAATCTGCGTAATTTAGTTAGAATGACATTAATAATTCAATTTAAAGTTCTGCCGCGTTTTGGTGTTTCTTCTATCTCATGCGAAGTAATTACTAGAGGTGAACCTCGATACCAAGAATGTTAACATAGATATTCCCCACTTTAAACGTAGTGATCTAAAATTGTCTAATTAATATCATGAAATAAAAAATCAATATCTATTTTAATTTATATCTGAACATTAGTCGTCGGTATTCTTGTCGGCGTGAAGGCTATTTTGAGTTAGATACTCAAATTATAAATACTTATGCGATTTATCAGAGCATTACCAGTTATTCTTATAAGTTGGAATGGATATTACGAAATTCTGATTAAAAAACTATTGAATGAAAGTAATAACTAAAGCAATGTCTTCACCCGATAGGTCGTGCATTCCCAGTACGGCTCAAATCACATTCGACTGCTTTTTGGATCTAGCCGAGGAATGGTATCCGTTTGTAAAAGGCCCTTCCCTGTAAACTTTTTTGACTCCAGAGAAAGTTGGATCGCAGTTGCTATGCTTCATTGGTATTTTAAGATAGGCCATGGATTGGATGAATGTTTATATAATAGGTTCTTAACACCATGTCATAGATTTTGATGAAGATGTTGTGGAATAATGCGTAATTCTTAGAATGCTACAGATAATATTGGGGAAAATTGAGTAATGCATTTTTACCAAAAGAAAAAATAACTCGTATGTGTCGTGCAATGACAGTGTCGTTACTTCATATTATTACTTTTGCCTAATGATTTTGGGTAAAAAAGGATTTTATCTGGCGTATCTGATGCTGTATTTTGATATTTATATTCCTGTTCTCAAGTTTCTTGTCTAGTTAAGGTCATGGTTTTTAAAAATGAAAAGGAGACTGCAGATATTTTGAAAAAGTCTTGGGTCTTAAGAGTTCTTAATTGATACTTAAGTTTATGAGTCGAGAAGTAATTTAATCTTATGGAGAGAAGGACTAATTTGAATTTTTTTTCGAAATTGCTAATAAAGTATTTACATTATGAATGGGCTGCGACGGAATTTCTCGTGCACATCCTATAATATGTTTTTTCCTCCTTTGATAAATCAATCCGCATTTTAATTGCAAAACTTTTGGACAAGTAATTTTGTGATTCAATTGAGACTCGTTAAAATGCGTTGGAAGTTCGGGGGATTAATTTTCGAAATATTGGAGCTCATCCAATTTTTCTCTCGAATTAATCGCATTGAGTATTGTGACTTGAAATCCTCGAGTTCGGAAAAGAAATTAAGACCATTACAGACCAGAACACAATTCATTAAGCATAAAAATACTCAGGAAATCCGGCTTTTGATGACTTAATCTGGTTTTACGGCCAGAGGAAATAAATTGAAGATCAATATTTATTATGTTCTGCGTTCCATCAATGCCACTCATGAACGATTAAACTTGCTTAAACCGACGGTATATACTCATAGATTTACGTAAATTTGCTGTACTCGGTGCGCTAGTTATTCCAAGAAAGAATTCGCATTAGTTTGGCTCCAGCCTCAGTAATTATTACCGTTTTGTTTTCCCACCTAAAGTGAACTTTCCCTTCCAGATAATTGTAAATTAAACTTAATGTGGCTCTGTGAGCCGAAACGCGTTGTACGCAATAAACCAATTTGTGGAAAAGTGCAATTGTTTCTCTTACATTATGAAGAACTTCCACGATATCTCGCCTGAATCTGTTGAATTTAATGTGGCACTATACCGGGGATAAGAAGCTCGTTTCAGACGTTTCCCTCTAACCCAGTAACGGCTTTGCCGTGACAGCTGGAGACTTTCAATTTTTGTCTTCTGTAGATGAAGAGTCAATTGTTTATTTAAGTGAAGTAACTTCATCATGAATTGGTTGTGTTTTTTATAAAAAATTGCAAAACTTTGGTTTTTACGAAATGTTTTGCTAATATACCGGGGCACGTTGCAAAGGCTAGATTCCGAAATGAGGATTTTCAGTCCACTTAAATCAAAGAATCGTCTTTTACACACGCAACAAATCAACAAACATTGATGCTGTTTTCGTATTAAGGCTATAGTAATGTTAAGCGTTCAAGCCTGCATTGACGACGGAGTAGACCTTTTCCATCCCCACCCAAGGATAATCGTTCCCCACTCCATTTATGTCAGTGCCGCCTTCACAGTTTCCCGTTGGGCTTCTACCACCCCAGCAGGCAACCACAGGCTGCGACCGTTAACTTGAGTTGGCTTGGAAGTATGGACCCCCATAGTGATAGTTAAGGAAGGGTTGTGACCGGAGATAAATACTCGATTACATTGGAAGTATTCCACTTTTAACTTAATTATATAATGTTCCCTTTGCACGAAAGGAACTGGGATTATGACGGATGGAAACAAATAGAGGTAAAAAAATTCTTGGAATTAGAGAACGTCTGATCGGATTGTGCATAAAACTGAGACAACCTTGGAAATAATGATTAAATGTAATAGGAAGGAATAAAGATGACATCCTCAGTAATCTTATGGAAAACGAAGTCTAATATTAGGTATCGTTAGAAAAGTAACTGCAAGCCTAAAACTCCTTTATGCATGTAGATAAACGCCAAATTAAATGGAAAATATGAAAGGATCTGCAGGGGAAGACTAAGGAGAACCATCATAAAATAATGAAAACCAAATGGAAGTTAGTAATGACGAGGTGATGATGAAGGTAGCTAAAAGCCAGGCAAAAGTTGGACGCAAGCAGAAGAAAAACGTCCCGGATATGGGTGAATGCATTCCCGGAGGGAGAAACAGCAGCAAAGGAGAGGTCAAACAGCACATAGAGTGGATGAGTACGCGGTTATGAGAGCAGCAGCATTGGCGAACAGAGCCTCGAATTCTTTCGAGAGAAGTGGTGTAAGGGGAGTGAGGGTTGGGTGGGAGTCTTTCCACGCATAAAATGAGCATCGGCGAAACCTTTTCATCCCCAGTTCTCCTTTTTTCCACCCCCTCCCTCAATTCCACCCCCTTTCGTTGGGGGTGGAGGAGGGGGATGTGATAAGGGGAGGAAGGGAGGAATACGCCGCCTTATTTTTTGCTCTTCTTTTTGCCCTATTCCATTAGAGGGCGCCCCTTAGCCCACCTCGCTCGCTCTCTCACCTACCTATATGTACGTATCTGTACATATAGGCGGAAACATATTATGTACTCCTGATTTTTTAACATCCCCCTCGGTTCCCCAACTCCTCCTTTCCCCTCCCTTCCTAACCTTCGTTCACTTTTTTCCGGGCTCCCCGATTGGCAGAGTACAGTTCTCCCCTTCCCCTCCTCTCCTTTGAAATCTCATTCCAATTCAGTCGCGTCAGTTATAAGGACCGGAGCCCGCATTATGTGGCATTAACGGATCCTCTTCCCTCCCTCCCCCCCTTCCTTCTGTCCTCCCCTCCTCTATCTCCTTCCTTCAATATAGGTTTACACCTCCTCCTCCTCCTCTTCCACCCTCTCTCTCTCTCCTCTCAATCCACCTCTTTTCGTATCCACCCACTCTTGAAGCGAGTGAACGGCATGTCCCCCCTCTAGCGCTCTCTTCAAGGGCATTCCTCATCTCAAGATGCCAGGGTGCTCCACGCAGAGCACGTGTATATGTTTACGAAAAATAGCCATGCACCTATAGCAGGATAAATGATGGAATGGATTCACTGTTTCAATAAAGTTATAACTTTTAAACTATGGCAATGCTCCGAGTCTTTCCTCACATTTCCGGTCACTATTCTTTGTCTTTATTCGTTCCACTATAGCCTTTTATTTTGGCAAAAAATTTGTTACTTAGATAACCAATGCCTTTTGAGAGAGATTTTTCTTGTGTTGTTATCCATGGTAAAAATGACAATGGTTAATAATTCTCTCAAAATCCCCCTGTGCAAAAGCTATTTTGCAATTAATTTATTTTAAATCATCATCACGAAATCAAGCTAAAATCATGAAAGTAATCTTAGTTATCCTTATAGTCAAATATCTTTAGTGGTCAGGTTTCTGTTCGATTTAAATCTTTGTAAAGGCCTCCGTGGAGTATTTCTTTGGAAAGATCCTGTCTTTCCGGTTCTCAACCACGCACTTCCAATTTTTTGGACAACAGTTTCGCCGGCGTTGCAATTCATTTGTTTTAACTGGTTTGTTTAATTAATTATTTTTTTTTGTTTTTAACTCTCAGTTGACCTGAAGACGCCGTGCGTGAAACTGTTGTCCCAAAAAATGGAAGTTCGCGATAGAGAACCCGGAAGGCCGGATCTTTTCTGCTAGCTAGTCTAAAGCTGGCAGGTTGGGGGCTAATGGCATGGATGCGATGGCTAAGTGATCATTTTTTTATCAAAAAGAGTTTGTTTAGCCATATACGTTTCTTGATGGGCAAACTTCACACATCTTCCACCGACCATTCTGGATTCGGCCGTCGCTATTCTTAGACTATTAGCAGTAAGTTTGGATAGATTATGCAAGGCTACCAGCCCATATGCAGTACCCGCGCATAATGCGCCGAAGTCGTTGAAAGCTGGCCGAAACATCAATTTTTGATTTTCTTTAAAATTTAGAAATAATTAAGTCAATTATTAGAATATCCGCAGTGCATAAACCTTAGCTATTTTTAGTAATGGTGCAGTAGTAACATCAGCAGAAGCCATCAAAGTTGAGAAAAAAATCGTCAAAAACCTAAATCAGCATTTTTAGCGAAAATCGCCGTGAAGCGTCTTGCTGTTTTAATTAACATTTTCAAATAAACTTGGCAGTGGCTGGCTTTAATTCGTAGAAGTTCATTATGTTAGTACTTATGATTGATTAAAATACTTAGTACTTTTCTAAACATTTTAGAAAATTAATGAGCATTTTAAACAATCATGAGTATTAAGATTTTCAAAAATATTTTCCAAATGCTCACATATTTATAAGAGTTAAAGCGAAAGATATTTTATTAATGTAATTTTTGTAAGTACTCTTTTGAGTATGTAAATTTGCTCTATTTTTCGCTTAATTTTGTTTAAAAGTAGGAAATAAATTCATGCTAGCGGCAGGAACCGATTGAGATATTTATGTCAGAAGAAGGAGCTAAGTATCTACACTATACTGAAAAAAGAAAAACCTAGCCCCCACTTCACCAAGGATGAGATTTGTAAAGCGGGGTAGGACAAAGACTTGGTGCGGTAATAAGCCGTGGAATATCCTGATTTGTTCGTCGCTCAACTGAATTCCAAATATATCACAATTTCTAATATTTTAAGACCATACTTGAGGGTATATTTAATATATAATGAAACAAATGCAAAGTTCGCCCATAAGTGCACCCTATCCGCCCTTCGGGCCATTGATAGAGGATGACTCGTCGCCAGTCGCCCGTCTGGCTGTACAAACTTCTAGCGGATCAGCCTTTAGTTATACAGCAAAGTTTTCAGTAGCGCAGTTGTAGAGAATTACATTTCCTTAAAAATGAGATATCATTATAATTTAATATTTTATCTTCAACTGGTCAATAATTGCAGTTTCAGAAAAAGGAAAATAAAAATACAGATATTTTTTTGTTTCCGCCCACTGTGCTGAGAACGAAGGAAATAATGAGAGAATGATTTGATGAACGAAATGAGACGAGTGAATGTTTTGTGTGTTTCTGAGAGCAAGCGGAAGGGGAGGGACGTTGGTACAACTTATTATATTGTGGTCAGGAGTTTAAGAATACTATTGTAATAGGCGCAAATCCGCCATATTGGCGACCGCATGCCGAGAAAAATTTTATTGATAACAATAGAGTAGAAAAGCGAGCGCATGGCGGATCGTGAAGCGGAAGTTGGAAGGCTACACAAAATTCTCGGGGAGGGAGAATAACAACAATACCGCCAGGGGGGGGGTATAAAGGATAGACGTATGCACGAGGCAGTGGAAATTACTGAGGTGACGCGGGAGGCCCTGCTCCAGGAGGGAGAGGCAGTCGAAATTGCCGGAGGCTCTGCTCCATGGGGAGCATCAAAAGTGAATCCGCGCAGAGTAACTGTTGCTGCCATAACCATTGACCCGAAAGATAAGTGACGCCAGAGAAGTGAGAGAAGGACGGCTTTAAATATTCCCTGTTAACCACAAAGCACGAGGAGATAACAAAAGAGACACACATTTGGACACGTGGGCATAAAACATGGACCAAGAGTCCGAATTGCATGTAAAAGTATTTATCTTTTTATTGATAATTATATATGTCAAGTCGTTGAGTGTTGAGTGTTGCTATTAATAATTATATATGACAAGTCGTTGAGTGTTGCTATTGATAATTATATATGACAAGTGTTAGGGTTTTTGAGGATTGATATTGGTGTTACAAGTCAAATGTTTGGGGTTATGCATGTTGCTATTGATTTATATTTATATTTCCATTGCTTAAAATATTGGATAGAGATAGAGAGCAATACCAATGAGAAATAAATACTTTTGTCAGAAAGATAATAAGTGAAACGAAAGTGTTATCATTTAGAGGGATGGGAGATATTTAAATGTACTATTAATTTCCTCCGAAGTTTTAAAACCAGAGGAGAAAGGGAAAATAAATTTTTACAGTATGCATGCATGGCAGTCAAGGTTCAGGCTTGATCCTCAAATGAGAGAGTTAAGATGCTCGTAACGAAACACGAGTTAGTATCCCCTGGATTGCTCTGGGTACTTTCCCAGATATTAGCGAAACTTAAGAAAAACTAAATTGGTGTTACACGACTTCATTCAAGTGTTGAAGAATTGAATTCAATGGCGTTTTGTCT
The DNA here is from genome assembly GCA_963573305.1 of Pyrrhosoma nymphula. Classification (NCBI taxonomy): domain Eukaryota; kingdom Metazoa; phylum Arthropoda; class Insecta; order Odonata; family Coenagrionidae; genus Pyrrhosoma; species Pyrrhosoma nymphula. Next base: position 146,273,938 of record OY754333.1, read on the forward strand.
ATGGTTTAATTTTTTAAATGAGATATTTTCATTTTTAAAAACAATATTAATTAAAACCGCAATCGATTTCAGAATTTTTCCTTTATGCTATCTGTGGGTACTTGATTAGTTTTTTCGTGTTTGGACATGGGTCACGTGGGACCCTCAGCATCCTGCTGCAGCATATGTAAACGACGTTACATGGAACTTGGCAAAATATTACCGTCATGAAAATAAGCATGTTAGCATTTACCAAGTATTGATACCGAAGAGGGTGAAATTTCCCGTTAAAGAAATCATTTGACTTGCCGGGGTTCCGAACCCAAACCATTCTACTGCCGGTCAGGGTTGTTAGCCAGTTAAACCACCAAGCCATCTTGACCTAAGGTGAATTTCTGCGCAGGCTAATACGAACAAGTTACGAATTCCTTTTAGCCTGGATATTTTCCTAACTTAAGGAAACTAAATCTTAATGATAAAAAAATAAATATTAAATAAAAATAAATCTAAAATAATAAATGAATGCATTCAGCATTTATTCCTGAAGAAGAAAATCAATCATCTCTTGAGCTAGTCCACTCAATATTGATCGTTGCCTTCTAGTCGTTGGAAGCCAGCATTGACCAGAAATTATATGTACCTCTATAAAGTACATCTGGAAATAAAATTATCTCTAGCAATTGATTTTCTCGTTTCTTACGTGCCTGTTGAGTATCCTCAATTGAGTGATACGTATTGGGTTCTTGCTTTTAGTAAAGAATTTCTCTCAGGCAAGAGGAGAATACATGTCTTTGAGTGCCCGGAATGTCAGAGCTCTTCATCTATCCAAGCAAGTATAAAGAATAGTGGACTTCTTAAGTCTCTCGTCAATTCCATTTTCATCATTTTTTATGGTGGATTTCACCTGAAATTGATTGTTCCGCTTTGTTGCTTTCCCACCTGATTCTCATAAGGGGTGAGATTTGAGAGAATTACAAATTGGAAGGCAAGATGATGCATGATGTCTACAAATGTATCGTTGCTGTGACGACCTTGATGATAACATTCCAAATGTTATCAGAGTTTGTCTCACATAACAAGGACGTGAGCTTAATTGACTTCTGAGCGTGGCTCAGTATTGGTAGTAGTTACGGTGAGATAAAAGAATTTCCTAAATGAATAGTGGTGGAGTGATAACGGTAGGTACTGCTGTTATCTATGGGAATTGAATTGAATTGAAGAAAAGTCATGTACAGCTATATCTCGGTCTTGAATGATCAAACGAGTAAGAGTAAGACGCGTCGCGACGGTTGCTATCTTTAATAATTATGGCATTCTAATCTTTAACCTTAAATATAACCCATTCCCACTCATGCGAATATATAGTGGAAAAAACAATAAGAAACCCCTTTGGGCTATATTATTATAGATCAGCCATCATCAACGTTGTTAGTGTGTGAATAAATGCTAATTTCCATGTCTTTCGTTGTTCGTTATTGAGTATAGTTTTTATATCGCAATGTAAAATATGGATTGGAATTTTACTTTTCTGCTACTCTCCTTTCCTTCAATAGATTAGTCGCTAATACTGCATTGGAATTTAATTATACGCATTATAATACATGGATGTATTCTCTCTTATGTTTATATATTTAGTTTAATCATGTTTGCTATTTTAAGAATATAGAGCACAAGTCTACTCCGAAATGCGTTTTTTCCCTTCACCTGCCTCCTAATCTAACCTACGCCTCTTCCCCTTCGTATTTTAATGGGCTGTCTACTGGCCCCTTACTCTTTTCCTGATTCTTCAGTGGCAGTGAAGCGTTATCCACTCTTTTATTTAGGTCTCTCCAGAAGCCAATTACAGGGCTCTTTCCGCAGTCACGAGGTAAAGTGAGCGTAACTATAATCGCCCGTGCTCGGTCATTATCGACCGGGACTGCGAGATCGATTCTCTGTGAGCACTTGGGAAGTCATCTCCTGAAACAGGGTGGTTCGCGTTAACACGCTGCCTCTGCATTATCTCCGCTGCACTTCAAAAGATGATGTGGCAGATGCAAGCTCCCTCTTGCGACCTTTGACTTCCGCCGCGGTAATATATCGATTGCATCTCCTCCATATTCCGAATGTGGAGCTTTGAAGTCGCTTCTTATTCAGGTTCGATCGAGATAAAGAAATAAATCGTGTGGTTCGGAGCCCTAACGATCCTCTGAGATGAGACGGGTTACTTATTTTTATCCACACCAAGTCAACACGATTATTGAATTGAATTTTTGTCCCTCTCCACCAGATAGATTCATAGACTTTCTGAAGGAAGCAGAGCCTTAGCCTATTTATCAAATTAATTAACCTAGCCATATCTTTGTCAGTGACGTATTTACAAGGAAAGGAAAATTCTGTTTCATTAATCTCTAATTAGTATACTTTGGATTCAATTTAAAGCCACGAACGGAACGAAATCTGTGACATTCGGGGGCTCTGGGTATATCCTTTGATAAAATATCTCGGGGAATGTTTACCCAAACCTGAATGAATGATTTCTTAGGTCACAGAAATTCCTGAGGAACCAACGATGGTTCAAAAAAACGTACTGGACCATTCGACCATAAAATGTGGATTACACGCGATGTCATGCTTATTACTTGATATACTAAATCCACTACGAAGGAAGCTACATTTACATGATAAGAAGCAAGTACGTCACAGCGTACCTGAGCTATTTTAGGGTCTTGGAGTTAGGGGTAAGAGTAGACGTTTTAAGGAAATTCATTGTGATACTTCAGCGACACTAAATTCTGAACATAGTTCACAGACTGAAGCGTAGCTTTATAAGAATTATTTGTTGCAATTGCTACAAATATCAACAATTTGAATACTTTCCCAGTAATATAACCCAATATTATAGTCATTTCACCATCATACTAATAGTTACTTTACGATCGAGTTCTGCATACTTAATTCAAAATTTAGATATGTACATAAATGCCCATTTCCTTTTTCAATAATGGCAAGTTAAATCCAAAGTTCAGATGTTTGGGATTGGAACCTCTAGAGAATGGAATGTTATGGGAAAGAATTAAGTTACTAATTAATAATTATCGTACGAGCATGAGAATGATTCGATGGGTAGGTATCATTTTAATTTTGTCTGTTCAAATTCACTGTAAATATCCTGGTCTGATAGAAACGTCAAAATGAGTGTGTCATAAAACTAGGGCATTTTGAGCGGTATTTGATCTTAGAACATGCATTTAGAAGCCAGGGATTAGACTGCGAAAATATTAATTCACCAGGTTATACCATTGTTAAGCGATAACCTTAAGATAAAGGGTAGATATAAACTAGCATCAGAATAAAGACCCAGTAACTAGAGTTAACAACGTAAGGCTGCCGAAATAAGTGTTAAAAGGATTCCACATTTTTCCGCCGCTATCCACTCTATTCTTGAACATACTTCATAAATTATAATCTAATATGCAGACCGAAAATTATCTAGAAAACGTTTACAGAAAAGGAGAAGAAACGTTGGTTGTACGAGACAACACATAGGCTCCCTAAATCACGCCTGTCACCAAAAGAAGGGCTGTGGAAGAGATGTGGCATTCTCCATCCACTCTCTTAAAATAACACAAATATAGATATGCGAAAGTGGAATTAAAACAACTTCCAATATTCTCTTTCGTTTCTTCCTGCACCATATTTCCTTTCCCTTCATTTTCATTGATGTGGCTTTATACCCCCCGCCACTTGCCTTTCACTGTAGCTTTATGAGTAATGATAAAAGGTGTATTGCATGAATATGGTCTATCTTACAACGCCTTTTCCTTGAAATGGTCGGTATTACTGAACAGACCTAATTGAACCACGCGTGAGAGTTCAGTGAGTTTCTGGAGAGCCATTTATGAATGTATTTTGATGTATCAAATTGACACATCAGCCAAAAATAGTTCAAAATTGTACGTTTTTCGGTCACCTATTCCGATATAATTAAGAAAGCGTAAAATTATGTAAGTGGGCTTATCGTAATATCAATTTAGAGTTTTCCTGTGCGAAGTTTTTTCTTCAATATCACGATCAGATAGAACTGTTGTTGTACCATTAGATGTCTATGCCACACCTTCGTATCTACGAGGAGAAATTCTTTGCCGCACGCATCAAAACACAGAAGTTTCTGTATTTTTTGCTTAAAAAATGAGTAAGTGTTATAAATTGGTGTGGGTGCCGCCCCCCCCAACTCCCATAACTCATTCTCCCTGTTCCATTCATTTGGCCACGGGTCTCCCATCGGGATTTATGGCACGTTATTTCCCGAAATCGGATGGGCCAGGAAAAGTAGCGACATCATCGACGCAGATGAATCGGCCCGTGGATAAAAACAAGACACCAGAACAAATCACTTTGCTATAAGAAGATTAGGCTGACGATGAATCACTCCTCCCACCTCAATTTCATTAAGGTGGATTCGGAAAACAGTTGGCAATGCACGTGGCAATGGCGAACGGTAATGAATTGATGGAATTTCTCGGTGTTTATGTGATTGCTTCAAGGTAAATATTTTTGGACATTTGCTCAACAGTTTAAAGGATTTAGAATCTCCTTACGCATCGTGGGCGAAACATTTCAATCTTTCTTAGTCAATATTGGGAAAAATGGAATTATTTCTTGCATTTTGTCAACTATAACGACTAATTTTTTTCGGTCAGAGAGATCGGTTTAATGATGGTTTCTTCCCTCGCACGATTCACGACATCAGTAAGGGCACATCCCGCGTCTTTTTTGATCAAATCAACCATCAATAGCCATAAAATTCCTTCCATTATTTCTTTTTCCCGTAACCATCCTTTTATAGACGGGTGTACTAACACTCCAACCAAGCACCCTTGTGATGACTAGCGGGGGAGTACGTGAATGTAAATGCCCCTCAATGATGACACGACAAAAGTTTTGGCCTACCAGCCCGAGGAGTTGTCTTATAATTAACTTGCTTTATTTTATATGAACTCAAGCTCCAACTAATAATTTTGGTCACTGTCAATTTATCCCTTATATTATGTGAACTAAAAACAAAAAAATGCAAAGAATATCAACTTAGATTCCAAATGATCCAGATTAAATATTGGGAGATATTGAATTTAAGGAATTTTCTGTCATTCTCGACAATTCGGCTTCTCTGTATATTTATTTTCAATTTACATTAAACGTTTTGCGTCCTCTGCTGTGCGTTTTGTCAGTAATATTGTGCATTTAAGGTGGGCAATCCTTATACATTTATATATGTCTATGAAATTGAGCTGTTGGCCGTTACCCATAGTTGTCCCTTTTATTAACTTCAAATTTCTCTTCTCGGCCGTTATTTCTTTGAAATAGATTTTCCAGGATGTTTTTCAATTTCAATTGATTCCCTAATAGGTCTTTGATGGCATTTGATTTCTCTGGCGAGTATTTTGGTGTTTTAACACTATATGTTTTGACCAGGACCAATGGTTCTTTTTCAGAGCGCAGCAAAGTTTCCGATCCAGTTTGACTGCTCACGAAAACCTCCCCGATTGGAGGAAGCTAAAAATTGGAGTAGACGCAATTGAGAATACCGATTAAATAAGGGCAATTTTTGTAGACTTATGCTGACCTTGAGTTTATCACCATCGTTTTCTAAATTATAATCTATGCCTAGTTAGATATTTCAGGCATGGTTATATCCATTAGTCGATTACCTTCCACGATATGGGTGATTGAATCTTGGAGAAGGTTAGAATAGGTAGTTCTTTCACGTCTTGAAATTTTGTTTTAAAAATACAGGTAAGGTGGAAATATGGAAAGTCATGGGATGTTTTGTCGCTATAAATGGTTCATAAGGCATGTCATGATGATAAGCACAGGTTTAAAAGGAAGATATTTCCGAAAATAAATGATCTATTTAACTAATCATCTTAGGGAATAGCTAAAAGGATACTTTATCAAAATTTCTTGAGGCCGCTGGGAATCCAAAACGCTTAACACGCTGTTTACGAACTCAAGATGAGTGTCTACTTGTTGCCGCGCTCGAAAATCCCACGATATACCCACATTTGCGATATTATTACGATAGCAATAATATCTATGTCATTTTCTAAGTATCTCCTTTGTTTTCATCTGCAAGGGAAGGAGTGTTAGCAAGAGAGGCTGGGACATTGGTGATTGCTTCCTAATTGCCTTCTTTTATTCAACGCGTTGTAATGCCTTCACGCACCTATGTTGTGATAAAATATTTTTACTTCAAAATACTGAGAAATTTCCTCATTAAACGGAATTAGTACGATCGATGAATTGTATACGCTTTGTCTGGCTTTAGTTCCTTGCAAATATAGTTAAATGATGAAAATAAATACTGCAAAGCTTCAGATCAATGCGGTTATGTCCTGCAGTGATTCATACCAAATTGCATTGTGTTTGTGGCCCTACTAATTAATTCAACCATAACAATGGTCAAGAGTTTGATACAAAATAATCTCAAATCTACACCAATGTTTAGAATTTTTTATATATCTTCTTCAGGGCGTCAAAGGATATGTAAAAAAAGTTTCCCTAGCAAAAGTACGTAAAAATTTACGATATCAATAAATAGACTATCTTTAGAATATCTTTATTTATATTAGAATATCTTTTATGTTCAAATAAATGAATCTATGAATGTGTATTTGAAAATTGGTCACTATTGTATGTTACCAAAAGATACGTAGTGGTATTTTGTACTAAGTGAACCTATCTAAAATCATTGAGTAATAGGTCCAATCGGGTTATTCGTAACCTGAGAAGTCCTATTATTCAAAACCCCCCTTTTCAACAAAATACTTCCAACGAATGTTTTTTTATAGCCACGTTTCAGTTAAAAATTCACTTGAGGGAGGTGCAAATAATTGGAGCTCGGAGAAAGAAAGATCAAGAAATTTTCTTCATGTAATCTGATACCTTTGTTATCAAGAAGTTTTACCAAGCGTAAACTTTGGTTACTTGCCCTTAATTGCAGTTATTGCTGGCGCAGTAAACCTGTTATCTATTTTAGCTCCCGCAGGCTTAACTGCGTCGTTTCTCGACTCAAGGTATGATATAAACGATCATTTTAAATGCTCGCTCTAATAGATTAGTTCCAGACTTGAATACTAGTACGTTACAGTTTTGGCGGAGCTTTTACGTATGATTGCCATACATTCTATAGTAACAAATCTAAGAAAGTCAGGGATTCATACTTCATAATTTTAAGACTTTCGTTACGTCAGTAAAAGCTGTACTAGAACTTTTCTACTTCTACTAACTCCCAAATGGAAAGCGGATTCTTTTCTACTCTAAAATAATATTTTTTCTTCATCAAAGAGGGGAACCTTTTTTAAATTATATAACGCCAATTTATAGCCTTATAAATGCACGACTGTGGTTGGAAGATATATGACTGAAATGTTTGTGTTTTCTCACTAAATCGGTCATATTGAGCACACGTATTCCAATGTCTCTAGAATTTCGAAATAAAAAACCCCAATGAGCATTTTTAAGCAAGAATAAGTCAATGATCTTTTGCAAAATCTGATGGCACACGGATGCGGAGAACGCTATGCCACGGAAGGAGTGAGTCTAATGGAAGGAGTATTAAGGAGGTACAGAGGGGAAGGATGAAGGTCAATCTGGTAGGTGTACGGTGTCTAGGGCCTAGTTTCGAATCCCGGCTGTGGTGGAGATATTTCATAGGCATCCTGATCCCTACTTATGTGCTTTGTGGGGAGTAGATGTAGGTGTCTCTTTCCGTCCGTCGAATGGGACGTTAAACCGTGAACACCTTGGTATCTTTAGTTAAGACTGGCATAATGTCGTCGCCAGGTTTCTCTCCACCCTTCCTCCGTTCTCCAAAAATAATATTTTTCTTGCTAACCAAACCACCTATCCAAAAATAACGCTAATGTTCTCGGCTGTCGGTCGACTTCCCAAATAACCTGCCTTACCTGAGGGAAGGATGAGGAGTGAATATGGAATATTTTCCACCTCTGAAAGTCTAATCTGCCCCGGAGTTAGATTGATGGTTGGCGAATAACACGCGAGGTAGATGAAAAGTAAACATGGGCAGGCGGCCACTGCCCGTTCACTTATAGTAATTGGGTTTTAGAAAATAAGCCCTTACAGTCCGACAGTCGTCCACTTCACATATGCGTGGAGTTTTTGCGGGAGATGTTCATTTTGAGATCTGGGATGAAGTTGGTGGGGTCTCGACGGTTTAAGCGGGCAGTGTTGAAGTTGGGTGAGTGAAACCCAACAAGCTGTTCTTTCGTTAGAAGGCGTCCAGTTTTGTGAATTTAAGGACTCGTTAAATAGTGTTACTAAGCAAGAAAAATACCCGATTCTCATGTTCAAATAATCTTTTACCCTTCTCATGAATCACTTTTTTGTATTCTACGTAGGACACGATTGTTATCTCCTTTTGCTTGGAATGCTGTTTGGAATGTAGTTTTTACCCATCGTGTCAATATAATTTAACAGCATGAATTTTCACTCATATATAGTTCATTATTACTCCATTTTTGGTTGGTTTGCTTGTGAGAAGTTCAGAAGCGAGATCGTGTAAGAGGGTGTATGCGGGAAAATGACGAATCTCACGACTTTAGCCCTTGGCATGTCTTCATTGGCACTCGGTGCACTTCAGAGAACTCGCTGCCAGTCTTTCCGAGGCGAGAGATATGAATCGAGAGTAGGAAAGGAGGCGGGGTGAGGAGGGAGGCCCTTCGTAGGGTGAATGTAAACATACTAGCCCACGTGTCTGCCTGCTTTTATTTGACAGAGTTGTCGAATCTAGCAATGTCGTCATCAGCTTCATCATTATATTCAGCTCCACTGTTACCTTTCTAAGTCTTAGTTTCAATTGCTTGTATTTGCAGTGATTATCTTTTCACCTTAGTTCGTCTGATAAATGAAATATTAGTTGTTTTACCCACAGCATGTAATATTGGAAAAGAAGTGGTTTTAATTAACTTTAGTCGTTTATTTAAATATGTATTTGATTGATCTTAAATAATTACTACACATCATAAGAACTGCCTTTCTTTTTTAAATAACATTTTTCCCTGACTTTTTCATCCCTCTTACTCACTGCCAGTGGTGGATTTAGGGGGGGGGGGGGCACAGGGGTCATGACCCACCCCCCCAAATTTTATCAAATATTTTTAATTTTTATTAGTTTAATAGTTTTTGTGTCCTTTTAAAGGAGTAAAGGGAGTGTATATGCAATTGCATGGCTACGAGTCCCAAACGTGAGAGAAGTTTGAGTATGGAGTACCCCCCGGGAGAACGCCCCTCTCTTCCGGGGGTATTCCATACTCCCCGGACCCAGGTCATGACCCCCCCCCCCAAATTTGATGCTGAATCCGCCCCTTCTCACTACATGTATAATGAACCTAAGTTTCTTTTTAAAGCTTAACATTGCATTCCTTTAATATGTCTGCATCAGAAGATTTGGATAAGGATTACTCCCAAAGACTCTATTTTTTCCAAAATGTTATTTTCAACGGACTACAATTGTCCAGTATTGAACGCCTATTGTCTTCGAAAAACAAATTGTAGCTTAGATCGGCTCTTTTTTAATGGTGAGAGTAGCGACTATCTTTTAAGTGCGTTGGTCAGGGGTTTCAGTACCTATTCACACGGTGAGATTTAAAACTACATTTTGTGCTTGCTGGCTTTGCCATGCGATAATACGCCGTAGAATAATTCAATTTACGTTTTATTAACTGTTATAAAGTTGCAGAAAAACTTTTGTTTCGTAAATTGTGATGAAAATATGCTTTGGTTTCCACATGTCACCTATTTTATGATGGTTATAATGAAAACAGTCAAAATTTTTAAAAACTGTTCACTTTTCTCAAGAATCCAAAAGCCTTCGTTGATATTTTCCCTTGAAACGGTTTTCTATGAGGTCGAATTTTCCGCTGAGAATGGAGAGTTTTAAATGTACGAAGAATATTTATCAGTCGTTAAGATAAGTTTTTTCAAATGAATATACTTATTTTTATGTTTCAATGCTTTTGAAATGGTAGAAATTTATTTTTTGCGGTGGTTTCGTGTTAATTTTCACGATACGGTTCTCTCTTTTAAGTAAGGACTATCAATTTTGACGCTAGGAGGACAACTGGCTATGAAGTATTTAATCTCCGTACTGTTTTAAAATTTTGGCCACGTGCCCCACCAGCTTCTCCGTGAAAATAATTCAGTTCGATGGCATTTCCAGGTGTGCTTCCATTTCCAGGTGTCCCTTGATGAGCGCGCACATAGCACGTCACTTGTCCGATAAAGGGTTACCCTCTCCCTTGTCACGAATGAATGAAATACCTGCTCCCCCCTTTCTCTCGGCCAAACCTCCCAACCCTTTCCCCTACCCCACCCTTACCCACTCCCACACGACACCCTTTTTTTATTTCAAGTCGGTCAATTTTTTTTCAAGCCCCGCTTTTTCGTCCAATTTCATCAGAGCCCTCTCTCGCCATCCCCCTGAAAGCCATTAGTTCCAGAGAAGACCGCCACCTCCCTCATAACTTATGCCCGGCGGTCGGTCGCTTTTTCGTCGTCCAAAGGGAAAGATTATGCGTTCGGGAGGGGGTGGAAGGGGGGTTGGTAGGGATAAGGTGGGGGGGTGTGGTCGTGGGTGGGGGGAGAGGTCTGAGGATGCATGAAAGGGGAGGGAACGGGATATTAGACTGGTTTAGGACAAGCAAGTCGGAGGTCGGAGGCAGGTCAAATGAGATATCCCAAATCATGGGAAACATTCTTTATGCAAATGGTCTCCCGTTTTTTCCTCCCTTATGAGATTCGAATATGTGGTCTTAATTAATGCATGGTCGTCGAGTTAAATATTTTTATATAAATCTACGTATTTAATTTTGCAATTCAAAGAGATATATTTAATTATGCGTAATATTTCTTCTCTCCTATAGGATTCTGATTTATTTGTTGTATGAGTACCTACGTGAAATAGACATCATGTACCTATGCACGATTTGTTTACGTTAGGGATCAGATTTTATGCTTAAGGGAATTACTTCATGCTGATCGAGTTATTACGGAATGGAACGAGGAATTGCTATTTCTTCATGTAGTTGGATCAGATTTAAAACTGTTATTCAGGTTTCTGGTTCTGCGATTAAATTATTTTATATTATGCGACAGGTTCGCCGTACTATTCTGCAGGCTTCGTCGGGCTTTTAAGAACAACAATGGTCTTTTTTCAAAAAGTAAATAAACAATTCCAGCAGTTGATGATTTTGAGAAGTAAAAAACTTAATTTCGAAGAAGTCTCTTCCAGGTATAAGGGAGTTTATAACTATCCTCTCTATTGATGTTATTAGTTTTTTCTATTTCAATCGCCTCTCTTATGAGCCGTGGAAAGTAACTGCTTTCTTTGTGTAGTACTCTTGCCGTCTCGATGTCAATGGCGTGACCTTCCTCTAACGTAGTGTGCGAATAATATCCTTCAACGAAGGGTGGATTGAAACTTCTTCTTTTGAATACAAGTGTTGCTTTTTCATAATGAATGATTTCTTAGCTTGGGCCATTGGTCGCTTGATGCACGTTGAACTTCTTCCTTCCCGAGTGAGGCACTAATAGAGCACAACACTTTCACTGCAACTGTTTCCCTACCGAAACAGTTTCAAAACGAAACAGTTCCGCCCAAAACCCCGTTGCAAACAACAGCTAGAGGCACACCGAATAACGAGCGATTGATCGGTACTCTTAGAACATAGCAAGAAGTTCTGAAATTGGATTCATGAGAGATAGGTACTTCACATTCTTCTATCTGCAACGATCGGCGGACATGTATTGGCTGAATAAACCAGCAACCGCCTGCAACAGACTCATATCCAACAAATTGTAACTTATGATCGCAACGCAGTCACACGTGCAGTGGAACTGGAACAGAATAGAAGACGAAACAGTCCGCATCAGCTTAATCAGTTGTCGCTGCACAGCACAGAGCGCAACGTCGCGGCTGCGGAACGATCACGAAACTAACCTGTTGTTTGCAACAGTTATTTGAAACACTTGTCTAACCAAAACAGTTGCGGCTGCAGCCGTTTCGCTGCGAAAACAATTTATTACACCACTAATTCAGTCTAGTGCACTGTTTCAGCCAATTCTGAATTTTCTCTTACACCTTTTCCTCGGTGACAGACTCTATTCAAAGGTGGCAGATAACTGCAAAAAATGCACCTTTAAATGAATTAGACACGAATGAGCATGGGATAAATTCTGATAAGGCCACGAGTATTATCACATTTTTCTTCTATGGCTGCGATATCATCTGCGAAGGGGAGCATGCTTATTTATTCTCCGTTAATTTGAATTCTGTTCAATCTCATTTCTTGTGCTTCTCTTGTTGCCTCTTCCAAGTATATTTTGAGCAGGTTGAGAGGTGTTCTTGTCTAACTCCTTCGTTCATTTTCCCTTCTATTTTTCTTCCGTCTCTTCTTCGATTTGTGACGACTGTTTTCTTGCATAGTTGATAGATTATTTTTCTGTCATTGTAATCCATTTCGAGTTTTTCCTACAGCCTGAACGCCTTGTTTTAACGTTGTCGAAGGCTTTCTCCATGTTCACGAATGCCACATACTTGATCGCATTCTATGCCGTTTTCTCTACCGTTTCTCAGGCAGAGTATGGTCTCCCCGCCTCCTCTGTTCTTCGTAAATCCTAAATGATTTTCCGAGAGCTCATCTTCAGTTTTCCTTTCAATTATTTGCTTATGCATTTTTGACGCATGTGACGCCAGACTCGAGGTTCGGTGCTACGCATATTTCTCAGTCCTCTTTGTCTGTATCGCAGTCACTGTCTCCTTTGAATGACCTCCGATAGTCTCCCGTTTCGTAGCTACAATCTTCAGTTATTTCGCACAGGTTGCCCTTAGATTAACTTCCAAGCGCCTTGATGATTTCTCCGTTGATGCAGTCTCCACCACGCGCCTAGATATTCTTCAGATCTTTCAAATCTCTTTTGGATTCACTTCTCTGTATGTCTGGGTCCAGGTCGTCCTCGTCCACCTCACTCTCATCTTTCAATAGGTTTTATTCCAGCGGCCTCTGCCCTTGAACGAGTTCTTCGATGTGTATCTTCAATCTATACCCTATTTCTGCACCCTACGTCAGTAAATTCCCGTTCACATCCCTAATGTTTTTTATTTTCATTTTTCCCTCTCCGAAGTTTAACTGTGCTGTTTCGACGCCCCTCTTCTTCATGTTTTCGTTGGTTTCCTTGGAGCAGCTTTGCATTCAAGCCTCTTGCATTCTCGTATGACTTGGTTCCTACGCTTCTTATAGAGGGTTTCTGGAGTACTTATATTCTATTCTTTCTTATATGAGTTCTCTAGTATTCGTCGTTATCCATGGCTTTTTTGTTTGGACATCTTCCTTTGATGCCCATTTCTCTTCCACCTTTCAGTTTCATATCTACGGCTGTGGAGAATCTTTCTCTATTATATTTTTTCGCCAGCAATCCACCTTAGTTAATTTTATATCTTCTTAATTTTCTGACACCAAGGGCGGCTCTCCATGACTGATAGGTTGTTATTCAATATTTATATCGGCATGCCGATGCATGTATTATAACTATGTATTATCTCTTAATCATATTACAATCGCTTATCCCGTTCAAAAACATTACATATATTTTATCATTCCCAAAGATACTTGAGTGCCTGATTATTCGATTTATTTTGCGTATTTTTTACGGATTTATTAAGTTCTTTAGTAAACTATAACCATTTTTCTCAAAAGAAGTAAATTACGATCCTTAAGAAAGTTCAAAATCGTGAGTAAAACGATAAAATATTTTTTTCCCACTTTTTTTTTAAATGGCCCACTGGGGGCAGTGGGATAGTTATTGCATTGCTTCACTCGGTTTTTGCATCTCACTCTGACAGGCTTGTAGTCTAATTGGTACCTGGCTCTATCCCCTAGCATCTTCCAGGTGTACCTCCTGTGCCGATAATGCTCGAAGTAAGTACTCACTACTACCGTATGTTTCTCATTGCAGAACCTCACTAATATTTCTCCATTAGCGTTTCGTTTTCCCAGCTCTAAACTCCCTATGCTGCTTCCCTCTTTGCCCTCAACCACGACTGCGTCCCAGTCTCCCAGTATGATGAGGTCCTCTTACCCCCTCACCACTTCGAGGACCTCTTCCATTCCCTTTTCATACACTTCTTCTATTTCTTTCTGCTTTAGTATGGCTGGACGTCGGCTAGTAATGTTGTACTTTAACACTGTTTGTAGGCTCTCCACATGAATTTAATACACAAAACACACTACAAGGGATCTCAGAATGAGGAGTTGTGGAAGAAAAATATGCAGTTTGCTTCAAAGAGAGGGGAGCTGTAGAAAAATGATACTCGGATTGATGACTGTTGATGATGATGGAAAAATAGATAACAATATTTTGTGGTTGATGCTGATTTATTACCAAAATATAATTATTTCATATTTCTTGTAAGTAGATGAAATAACTTCATTTTAGCCGCTATAGACTAAATATATTAAAATTATATGTTGACTTACTGACCACGGTTTGCATGAAAATCAAGAAGGCTTATCAAGATCATTGGCCTTAAAATAAAATGCACTTATTCCTCCGCCAACATTTCGTGTGTATTTAACCTTATTATTGGAGCTACATGTCATGCACAGAGATCAGTGATCAGAACGACTTTTGCATGTCAAACAAGATTTAATGATAAAAAATTACTAAATAAAAAGCAATATTGTCCTTGCTCTTGATCGCTTGATTTTTTATACCCATATGTAATCCTGTATGGAATGAAAATTTTGTGTTAAATAGAACTATATTTTAAAAAATCTTGAAATGGAATTGCGGTTAAAGTTTGTTATGCATACAGCAGTTGGTAGAAGTAACAAGCCGCCGATATAAGACCAGGATATAAAAAATTCTTACTCGAAACATTGCTATCTCTTGTTTGGGATACAAAAATATCAGTTGGGTTCGTTCAATGATTGGTATCACTGTGTGCATTGCTTGTAGCCTTCTTGATGCGCGTTTATGCATGCAAAATACTGGCGGAGGAATTAGTGTTTTTAATACTGTGGACCAGTATATCAATGAATCTGTAGATGTTTACATAAATTTTCTTTCGATGCCATCAAAATTCATAAGAATCAAACAAGATTTGTATACCGAGACTAATATCGACTTTCTTCCCTTGGCGTCATTACTCTTTAACCTACTGCACTGCGAGATTGGCTCTTCTGGCTGTGAGTATACACCTTTCTCGGTGTTCTATCAATTTAGAGTTCGGGGCAACCGAGAGTTTTTTCGTCGACCATTATTGCCCCTGAGTTCATTCTCCCCTGGCAAGCGACGCTTCCGCAGAATTGAGTTCGCCCGGGACACTTGGCTGCTCAACGGCCGTAGTCCAGCTGAATGCAACCTAGGGTCATCGGAGGTCACAGAGGAGCGATGCTGACCCCCGGAACGGTCCACCGGGGAGCCCTACGCCCGACTCGATGATAATTCACCGTTGTAAACGCGCGGCCATTGAAATCCGCCCGTGTTCGAAAAAATAGACCGCGATGAAGTGCTCTCGTTTTAGACCCACTCTGCACTCGTCAGGTGACGTATCTTGGATGATATCTTGTTACTTCCGGGAGTTAAACGGCTTCCGAGTCATTGCAGCGCTATCTCATGGCTGTTCGTGCACTGGCTGTTCTATTAAGTGCGTCCATCAAGTGCGACAAAAAGCTATCCTATACTCCCAACTATCTCCGTTGTTCTCATCTAACACAACAGTCTGTCCTACTAGGCGGATGTTGAGCGGAGGAATTTGCCGAAGAAGAATACTTACCTCTTAAGTAATATATCATTCCGTGACTAGTTAGTTTTCAGCGTAAGTCATTAGTAATCACTAATAATTTAATAAGTATCAGTATGCCACATAAATGATTTTATCAAAAATACAAATAATTTATTCGTGTGGAAATTTCTTTTTCTTTCACCTTCATCACAGAGTTAAATGATTTGTAGTTTCTATCACAATATGTATGCGTCAAATATCCACCACAAAGTTAAGATTTTCACTTTTCTACGTACTAAATAAAAAAAATTGTTTGGTACAGAAATTACCATATATCCATAAAATTTGTATTTTTCTAAAGTATTCTTATTGTAATCAAATCACAATTGTTAAATTGTAATGTAATTTAAAAACGTAATAATATTTAATTTGATTTTTCCTTCTTAATGAAATTGTTCTGTGGTACGTTGGACCGTGATTGAGGGAAGGATGCAGAACAAACAGGGCAGGGGAAGAAATGCTGACCGGAATGATGAATTTGTGCAAGGATGCAGGGTCCAGCAGCTGTTTGAAATATTAAAAGAGGCCATATTATCTCCAATTAAGATTTCTTTAATCGGTAGACTGCCTATAGCAATAATATAATTGTGATAAATTGTATCTTCACTGTAAATAAACAAGGTTTTTGAGTTTTTGAAGTAAATGCGAACTCCGCAGTCAACGGAAGAAAATGCTAATCTGGATCAATCCGAGTGGCACAGCGAAAGGGCTTTGAAAATAATTTTTAACGAAGCAAAATAATAGCATACATTTTTAGGCATGAATAAATGGTATAAAATTCACTGTAAATTTATTAATTAAGGAACCCATGTGCTGTTACATTAAAAGCGTAAACACAGCGTATACCATGCAAATGTTCGTCGTTAGTCTGGAAACGCATTTCGCTATTAAGGTACTAAAAGTTTGGAGTTAGATTATTATTAGATTAGCGCCGGATTTAAAGAGCTCGTTCAATTTCATTCTGAATGTAATCGCAAGAAATTTCACGCCGTTGGTAAGTGTGGAATAAAGAACGTTTCGTGGCCGTCATCTCTTCAAATCCAAAATTTCGGACGTAGTCGTCCGACGTGGGTTCATTAGCATTTGTCAGCGCGGTGACGAGTTTGCTATCCTCCCGCTACCCCTATACCCCCTGCCATTTCTCTTCCCTCAACCTCCCGGAAACGCAAATGAAGGTTTACGCAGCTCCCGACCGCGATGCGTTCTCCGTCGCATTTTCGGATGCCGTGCGAACGGCAGAGCGGAGGAAGGGAGATAAATCCAAATATTTCGCTTCGTTTGGCTCAATTAGCAAGGGAGAGCAGGGGTGGCCGGGGGAGCCGTCTAGACCTCGGCGGCAACAGCGCGGCTGGATAATCAGGGCCGGCCCGGCGAGGTTCGCCCGGGATCTCGCACTCGGCATTCGACGGCACGAAAGGCGAAGCATCTGTCATCGTTTTCCAGACGACGCATCTGATGAGATCTAATTACACCTATTGGAAGGAAAGAGGGGGGAGGGGGATGAAGCACAGATCACCGGGCTCCGTACCTGGGGGTTGTTAGGAATGCGGGTGAAAGGCGCTGGAAATAAAAAGAGAAAATATTTTAGTTTTATTAGAAAAAGTTTTATTTTTCATCACTCTAAAAGTTTCGTGAAAGTCACTCCCAATTACTCACCGATTACATTTGCGGAGAACGATAAATTACGAAGATAGTGAAAATGAGAGCCATTCCCTTGGGAAATTTTTACGAAAAATAGTTTATTTTTATTTAACCTATTTGGGACTCCGGTAATGTTTTCGTTGATTTGAAGGATATATGTGGTGGGCTGCTGAGAACTAAGTCTAGTAGAAGACTCGGCAGATTTGAGTCGGGGAATGTTACATACCACGGGATATATTTGTAGTCTAATAATAATATTCTCTTCGCTTACTTAAATTGCAACGTAATTTTTTTAAACTTCAATTACTTGTTATAATTTGCCAAATACTCAGCGGTTACAGGTAAAAGTTTCTCTGCTTGGCCTTAAGTTAATGCTTTTGATTATAAAAAACTATTACACGTGATTTTCTCGTAATAAAATTTGCAAAGCTTGTGCTCGAGTTTTATATTTAGATTTTAGTTAATCTTCGGTTATTTATAAGGTTGAAGAATATTTCAGAATGATTAAAAATATCTACATGATCCCACTTCTTGAATATGCTTTCAATCATTTTTATCTGCCATTGGCAATATTCAAGAAGATTGTTGAAAAATAATTTGATTGAAAGTATTTTAATGGAATGAAATCGAAATTTTATTTTAATTCATATATAAGTTTACAATGGGATCCCATTAAGTATCCACCTCATATATATATACCAAATAGATAAATGGCGTCTTTCGTTGGGTGTGAGCCTTGCCAACGCTATGTTTTCCCACTCTTTCTTTATTTCTCAAAATAATCATAAATGTAATAACCTAACCCCCTATCCTTAATGATGCAAATTCCTTTTTTTGTCGGTAGTATCTCTTCAAAATCTGTTAGCAACTATGAATTATCAAATGTACTTCATTTTGAATGTACGAGGGCAGACTTAAAAGTAAGGTCTCCAATTTTTTTGTCATAGAAAATGACATTTATTTACATTGTTGGATACATCGTTGGAAAGGTCATGGCTTCAGCTATTTTTCGATGTAGTCACCCTGGCGCTCGATGATTTTCCTCATCCGCATGATGAGCTTTTGAATACCGTCGTCATACCAGCTTCCGTCCGCGTTGCGAAGGCGTTGACCTCATCTTGCTCCTTGTCGTCCGTCGCGATCTTCATCCCTCCTAGGTGTTTCTTCAGGGTGAGGATTATTGCTGGTGGATTTCATGCCCCGGGGAACCACTATCAATAAGGAAAGATACTTCAACACATTAAAAAAGCTTCGGCGCGCCATCAAGAACAAACGTTCAGGAATGCTGACGAAGGGGGTCTCATTTCATCACGACAACGCGCGACCGCATACGGCTAGTCAGACGCAGGAACTGATCTCGAAGTTTGAGTGGAAAGTGATCGGGCATCCTCCGTACAGCCTCGACGTCGCACCAAGTGATTTCCACATGTTCCTCACCCTGAAGAAACACCTAGGAGGGATGAAGATCGCGACGGACGACAAGGTGCAAGATGAGGTCAACGCCTTCGCAACGCGGACGGAAGCTGGTATGACGACGGTATTCAAAAGTTCATCATGCGGATGAGGAAAATCATCGAGCGCCAGGGTGACTACATCGAAAAATAGCTGAAGCCATGACCTTTCCAACGATGTATCCAACAATGTAAATAAATGTCATTTTCTATGACAAAACAAATTGGAGACCTTACTTTTAAGTCTATCCTCGTATATATAACCATGCGAGTTGAACTAGGACTAGTCTTGAGTAAAGCTACTGGTTGAAATTACCGTTTCGCCGCCGCATAAGCTGGTTTCTCGTCTCATTCAGGTGTCTGATAATGTCATCACCTTCTGTGTGGTTCATGGCGGCGAATACCGAGTAGCTATCCCCGATTCGAAGTCACGAGCGCATAAGGTTGATCGAATTGGTGAGAGTGCTACCTACTGTGACGCGAATAAAAGCATTCATTTACATCTACATACGACCCTGCGTGTGATAGGGGTGGGTGGCAGGGAGCGTTAGGACACCATCCCTAATAAGAGAGGGAATAGGTTAAAGGAACCGGAACGGGGTAAGGAAAAATATGAATTGGGCTTAATCGAATATCCTAGAGTTTCACTCTGTGTTGGTTATAGTCATTAATGGTATCTGGGATGAAGGGACTTTTGTACTTATTCCGTTAGGCCGTAGGTATATCTTTTTATTTTGTCACTTCTGCTAGTTTTAGAGATGAAATTTAACGCCAACAGTGGGATTGAATTGCCAAAGGCGGAAGAAGAATTGGCAACGGAGAAAAGCTACAGCTTTTGGATTGAGTTACTTGACAAATAGCTATGAGTTACATGATAAATAAATACAAATCGTAGTGAGGCCATAGGTTGCCTATTACTATGCGTGGGCTGACCCAAAAATCTTAGAAGTCATCGATTACCTCCCTCCAGCAGCCATCCGACATCTTCTCTCAGTCAAGGTCAAAAGAGGATGAGAATCTTTGACTGTCTTCTCATCGCCAAACGGGCGCGTGGAGTGTGTGGCGGAGACGGGGAAGTCGTTGAGGAGGAATCAGCTCTGTTGTGATTAGCGAATGTGTCCTGGTGCGCGATTTGAACTAATTCCTGATTATAGCAGGCCCTCAGAGTTTGCTAAAATAAAGTTGAAGGAATTTACCCACCTTGGCGTGGCTTGGGATTGTTTTCTGTAGCAATTAGTAGTTTATTCTCGCAAGGCTGTTCGTTCTCTCACTAGTGAGTATCAAAGCGGGCTGAGTAGTGTCTGGCAAAGGAATTAAGGCCAAACAGTCAGTGCACTACGAGACTGTGAGGAATGCTTTGCCAGTCCCTCGTTATAATATTTATGTGTGTATAATATTGCTCGAGCTGTGAGCCTCGCCAGTTCTCAGATAACCACGCCGAAGAATAACGTAGCTTTTGAAGACTACTTACAATTGCTTGATACTAAGGGGATGTTATTAGAACAGCAAATAATTGAAACAAACATTTAGGTGCAACACATATTATAAATTTTTACCTGTTAAATATACCATATGTAGAGTACAAAAGGTCGACGGATGATGAAAAAAGTGGAATTTGCTGTTTTTTTAATGAAGATATAACTGGCAGTAAGAATCAAATTTATAAATAGATTTACTTAATTTATCCCTATCCTTAAGGGGACCTAGAGATGAAACCATGAATTGGCGACTTTCCAGTTACTCAAGGAGGAAGAAAGAACGTTTAAGTCCAACATCAATCTGACTTTTCAAAGAAGTATTCTCCACTGAAGGCTTGCGAAAGATACAATGAAAATGACCGCAGACCTGCCGACCGATGTCGGGTGTCCAACTAATGACCTACCTTTGATTGTATGTGGGTTGTTCATTCTTCAATCCACGTAAGTGTGAGTATTAATTTTGAGCAACAACGAATGCATAATCAGAGCGAGGTCTTTAATCGCTGTCTACATTCCATCATTTCAAAACATGAGGCTCAATTACCTATGTAGATTTATTTCTCCATTTTATACCGTACTAGCAATGAAGAGACTTAGTGACTTCCACAGTTTATTTAATACAGAACGACCGGTTTCCGCTGTCAAGCCATCTTCAGGTATATTCTGTACAAGCCATCTTCCGGTACATGTACCTGAAGATGACTTGACAGCCGAAACCGGTCGTTCTTTTACAAATAAATTGTGGAAGTCACAAAGTATCATCATTGCTAATATGGAGCCCTTCCACCACGTTATAGCTTCTAATTGCGATTTAATTTGTACCGTACGCTTAAGCCACTTCTGCTGGTGCCTAATTTAAAGTTACCAGTTTCTCCCTTTACAGTGTGATTTGTCTCCAATACTTTGTAATGGTATAGTTAGATTTGCTTCCTAGTGGTACATCTAGACTACTTAACAGGTACCTGAAAATTGCAATGGCTGGAACAACGAGTGAGAACTGAGTCGAGGAATACCAGGTCCCCATTAACCGACTTTGATTAGCATTTAAAAATCGTTATAGGCTCTTCGATATCAATTCAGCGCAAAACAGTCTCAAATTTCCGTTTAAGAAGACCAGCTGTTCCCAACTCTGTGGCACGTGTACCCTGATGGATACGTGCTGAGAGGTTTAGGGGTACGTGAACACGTTTGCACAATGGCGGAGATAAATTAAAAAAACGGTGAGAATCTTAGTAAAATGAGCGTTTTTATAATATTAGGGGTGTAATTTGTGGATGAGGTAACAAAGGGATATGTAAACCGAAAGAGATAGGGAACCACTGGTGTAGACTTAGGATAGCTGCAGATACCATACCGCGAAATGGTGGTGGTGTTTTTATTATTACCGTTGCATCACCGTTTTTCATTAAACTCCTGTTTCATTGAATTGAGTTCGAAAAGGAAGCGTAAATGAGTGCTCGGAATGCATATTCGTGTCAGAGCTCTCCTTTCAACGCCTGCTGTCAGTTAACAAAACTTCCAGTGCGTGTGTTGTGTGTATCGGGTGGACTATGCTCGCGGAGTTATGCGACCACCTTCTGTCTTTGCTTCGGAGATTGATTAGGAATGAGGAACAAGGCTGCGCTTGAAAGATTTTGAATTGATGACGTTATTATTTCAGATGAAATGTAAATTCAGTCTTTCAGTGAACTGCCTCTGCCTTCTCTGCTTTAAATTTCGTAGATATTGCTCGGTTTATCTTGATATGCTGCGTTCAATTCTTGGCATTTGTTCTAGTATCATAGCGTGACAATGAAACGTCAAAGTGAGATTTTTTCCTTGTCTGTTATAACCTTTTTTGAATTTCCCAATTTAATCGGCTTCATGCCCAGTTCACTCGTTTAGTATCTTAACTGCCAGTTCTGGTACTTAAGACAGCTTCGGGCTACTATATTTTGGAGTTCTCTACTCTTGAAAAGGAGAAACCACGAAAAGCTATTTTTTAAAGAGGTTAATTGTTGGGTACCGTGAAAATACTGTACCCACGTGGCAGTTTTAGTCTAGATAAAGGCAGATTGTGTGTTTTTTATTCCCCTGTAAATTTTTTGCCATTATTTTTTACTACCTCAAGTAAACAATTTATTATTTAGCCGGTCGTGGATGTCAGACGGGTATCCCGTCTCGGACATGGATATGGTGTGTCTTTGGGTTAATACTTTAAGTTGTAGAAGTTGTAGCATAGCTTTAGCTGCTGGGGCGCCTAAAATTAAGTCTACTGTTTCGTCTACATCCACGAAATTTCATGCAAGCCACCTTTAGGGTGTGTGGCACGGGGCGATTCCACACCAGGTATGCGATCCTCGTTCCAGGTCGTGGTCAAGTTCCATACGCCGGCCATAGTTCCATTTAACTACCCAGTGAACTTTTGTACGTCGTTATATTTATGTTTCTCTGGTTGTCAGGGAGAATAATTTTCACAGATTGGATAAGTTTTTGCTTTCTTTCTCACCAATATATATTGGCATATTTAAATACCTGGGTGGTAGACAATTGATCATTATGATTTCAACGTGTGACTCTTATGTAGCAAAAAATTAAAAATTAGTGATAAATCTTTTGATGAGTACTGCAATGGATGATTTAAGAAATCTAGCTTTACTGACTTTGTTCTGAAGCCTCCAATGATTTGAATTCATTATGTATTTTCTTATCTTTGTTCTTTTATATCATTCTTATAACTTATTCCATGAATAGGAAATTAATTTTATTAAATTTATCTTTTATTCGCATGTCCTTATGTTTCGAAACTTTGATTTCAATGGAGCATTTCATGTAATCAGTGCGAAGATTGGTTTGCTGTAACCCTCACTCCATTATCCTCCCTGCAAACAGCCACTTTCCCTCTTAATTTATGCACCATCTATTCTTGGTACTCCTCGGGAATGCTTCCTGTTTTTTGTTCCTTCCGTTATATATATCGGAGAACTTAGTCTCACAATGTGTCCAATAAGATTGTCCCTTCTAATTTGGCGAGGTTCCACGGGCCATCTTTTCTCATCAGCTATTAGTAGAGCCTATTCATTAGTGATAATCTCCGTCCATTTTATCCTTTATCATTATTCTTCAACACCGTATTTCCATTTCTTCCAGTCTTATCTGTTCTGCCGCTGTTATCATCCTAGTTTCACTGCTTCTCCCACCACTCTCCGCATTTTACGCTCTGCTAATACCGGAGACCAATGTTCTTTTTCTTTTAACTTCCTCGAATGGTGGAAATGAATAACCCAGTCCCTGATTTTGATATTATCCAGTAAGTTTTTTTCGGCCATTTTGAAAGAAGTTGATGCCCATGAGTGAACCGAGTGATTCATGATCGTCTGTGACATATATATGCGCTCCCCCCGGACACCGGGCCAAGCAAGGTTCGACCCCGAAATCCCACGACCCGCCAACCGCTTGTCTGCTGCGATTTCTGCGCTCGGATAAGCCTCGTATGATTGGTCGCTTCCTCTTTCCGGCCTTTTTTCTACTCTCCCCTCCTCCCACACCCCCCTTCCTCCCCCAACCCACTTCCGCTGTGAAATTCACTCACACTCCTGCCACCACCATTCTTTTCTCCCGTCCTTTCTTCCCTTCTCTCTACCCTCTCGTGAAATACATCTCGTCACTTCCGGCCGTCGACGGGCCGGGGAATCTGGGTTAGTTTCACGTTGCTCTTCTGGGGGTGGGAGGAGAAGGAGGCAGAGGGAGGGAAGGGGGCAGCTCGCTGGACCTTTTGCGGGAAAAATGGCTCGTGGCCTCTAGGACAGAGGAAGTGCGAGGGCAAGACTATTTCGACGAAGTGGGTGGGGTTAGCAGCCAAGAGCATCGCAGTGGTCAGCTTGTATTTTTTCCTCTTTTTTACCTAAAAATGGAGGAAAATGTATGAAAATCGCGCTGGGAGTTATGGGCTGGGTGGCATGAAAACGTGAGGGTGGTGCCTGTTTTCCCGGAATGCCACAGGGATGGTTGCTGGGTGGTTGAGTGAAAGGTCTTCCAATTAAAGGGGTAGTCTATGGTGGAGCTACTTACCCGAGTCGAGAGAGCCGGGTTCATTTCCCACGAAATTCTATATCATGTGGCTTCGTAAAGAGATCTTTGCCATCTTTGACTTCGATAGCTTTATGATTTTACATTCCATAAGTTTTTAAGGGCGAATTTTAAACATAAAATATACATCTACACATCTGTGAACTTAATCATGGTTCACTGTTGTAACTCATCAACGAGATCTGTATCAAACCAGATATAAAATGTGAATGATGAAAAGAAACTAGGATATGAATACATTAAAGTTTTAAAATAGAGGAGGCATACAATGCACAGCTAAATATTGACTGGTGGTACAAAAAGTACTTACGTTTCAATTATCTTTTAAATTTCGACTAATGCAGCTACAAGTCTACAATATTAGTTTTTACCAATGAAAGTGGCACAACTTAGCCATCTGTCAAGTGAAAGTACATAAATGTCTTCAAAATATGTGTTCTGTTCCCTTAGGTATTGTTTTCGAAAAAATATTTCTTGTCGTGATGTCCTCAGAATCTATTTTTCTGATCAAATATTAACATTTGGATTTTATATTTTTGTTCAATGCATGATTATGTCTTCGAATGTTTTACGTTAATTACGAATAGAATGAATTATGTATTTTATTTTCCTGCAACTTTTTTTAGGTTGACATTTTTCGTCTTTTTTCTGCCGTTGAGGAGGATTTTTGTGAGGTAATTTTACGAAAGTGTGGAATTCCGGGGGTAATGAAATGGGTGCAAACAGATGGCGAGTGAGGGGAGGAATAGTTGGTGGCCAGTTGAGAGAAACTTCAATTTTCCGGGAGGCTGCCGGCTGGCTACTCTGATGTGCTCCAGTTTTTGTTTAGGAATTGTTGGAATTCTGAGGCATTTCAATGCATTTATATATTCACTCGCATTTGCCGTAATTCAACCATATAGTTTATTGAATGGGTGCCAGAACACCTGACATTCACTCACTTTTGACGCATGCATATTGAGAATCGGACCCATAACTATGACACTGAAGAGTACTATGCGGTTTCTTCTTGATGAGTAAGAAAAACTAACTTATAAAAGGAACCGTGGTAGGATATATAGGACGAGTGATAGTAAATGATTAGTAGAGGTAATGTTTTCTTCGTGTAATCGTATCTTGCTCGGTGTTACACCTTTTATAAATAAATGAACGTTAAGATAAATGCGCAAAGCGTCTAATTAAGACTATTGTTACATGAATTACTATCCCTGTTTCCAGTTGACATTAGCGATGACGGAACTCCTTATCTCAGCAGTCAAAGCGACGATTATGTCATTCACCTGTGTCTTCTTTCTTTATGTCAACGGTAATGGAGAATAATTATTTTATTTCTACGCTAGGTATTAATATTTGAAATCGAGCCAAAAACGCATTGATAGTATTCTCGGTAATAAACGCAGTAAAATTTCTTATAGCTGTGGATTTTTATGCAGAAGAAACTGCTTCTGAAGAAGGCTAATAATGCTCATTGAAAAATGGCTTACAAATTTTCTCTTATCTCAGAACGACGGAGAATTACGTCTTGAGTTGGGTTGTTGTAGGGTTGGCTACGCATTTCGTTTCGTCCTCTAGGAATGAAAAGGTGACGTCGTACAGCAGATGCGGAATATGGTGTCACTCATTAATTAATGCCTTATCTAAGTTTGCTTTTTCAAATCTTATACGCATTCTAATGTGGGAAAAATAAATAGGTTAAGGGTTTTTTTAGGAGGTGGGGATTTAATAATGCTTTATTAATTTTATCACCTGGTTTTAATAATTTGAGATTTGGAGGTTGTGCAAATGAAATGGGTGCTGCATCGTGAAGGCCATCTTCTTTCATATTTTTAGTATCACTTACTCCGAAACTTCCTCTGCAGAAAGTTCCCTCCTGCTTTTAGTCCTGTTCGAGCGGATACAATAGGGAAGATGACAATGATAATGGTAGCGGTAGTAGGTGATTCTCTGCGGCGGTTTCGTCCTTTCTTTTGTTCGGCAATTCACACCCCCGTAGGGGATGGGTGTCCGTTCTCATGGCGACTTCATACCGCCACCCTCCCTCTCTTACACTCATTCCCCCCCTCTCTTACACCCATTCCCCCCTCACATTCACTCATTCCCCTCTCCACACTTGCTCCGTCGCTTCCCTCTCTCGTTCCCTTTTTCATTCTCGCAGCCACCGTAGGAAGGAATGAAAAGGGCACTCGTTCCTCGACCGTCCCTCCCTTGCCCTTTTTTCTCAATCCAGGGTGCTCCTCCTCTCCTCCCTTCTCGTCCCTTTGTGCTCGCGCGCAAAATATCCCCTTTTGTGTGCGTTCTCTTTCTCTTCCCCCTCTCGGGGAAATCCCTGGCCAAAATAATAAAAAAAAAGAACGGGGAGATCCTGATTATTTCTTTCCATTTCTGAAAGCATCGTCTTTCTTTTTTTTATTTGAAAGGGAAACATTCATCCTTGGTTTTCATACTCCCTTTCCTCTTTTTCTCTCTCTTCTTCGTTCATTTTTTCCCGAGGAGGACGATGTGGCCTCGTCCTGAGTTTGCATCATGTCGTCCTTCAGAGCGGATTCCGCGCGGAGGATTTTCGGCTCGTCGTAACTGCCGCGCGGCTGTTGCTCAAATGGATTCATTTTTCTCCCTCGCTTGGAAAGATTCTCGTATTTGCATCTCCTGGATAATGCTGCTGAGGAAGCAAACGATTTGAGCCACGGCTGCACGCTTCTCAAAAGACATCCTGCAATAATCTCAGCAATTGCGAGTTCTTCTTATCCTCCTTCTGATTTGAAGACCAGCGAAGAGATTTCGGATATAGGAAATTTGCTCGATCAGTAACCTATTTTAGGATCCGGTACTGTTTGCATTATCCATTGGTTTGTCGAGAAATCAGCAACCTCGTTCCAAATTTCGGGAGTTTAGAATTATTTTTTCATTTTTATTATCTTATAAAATATGCAATATACCTAGTATCACATGTGTGGGTAGTTCTCTAAAAAGCACTTTTGTGCTATGTCCCCTTAACGCGTGTATTGTGGAAAGGCTCGCACTTAATCACCGACTAAGAAACCGCAAATTCAAAGAAGTGCGACTGGCCGCGTAGTAACGTTAACTGAGTCACCCGCTGATGTTCACACAATTGTGCGAAATGCACAGTCGTAGAGGACGCCTGGGTTACTTAACTGGTTAGATACCTCGGCGCGAAATCGAGTGGTCTAGGTTCGAATCTCAGTCCAGGGGGGATGTGTTTGAACAGTTGGAGATAATTCCGATCAAGCGACCAAGGTCACGTGGTACAATCACGAAGTGTTGGAGAATTTGATGTACTTAAACCATTCGTGAAAATCTAACGCAGTCCTTCCGATCGGGTATTTTCGCCGGAATTCCATTTACGGAAGTCGAATATCTCGATTAGTGTCGCCATGATCAACATTTCAAACGCTCAATTTATCCAAATGTTTCAAGCACACCAAAATCACCCATTATTATTATTGTGCCACGTGACCCCTTAGTTACGTGATCGAAATTATCTCGAGCTGTTCAAACACAACCGCCCAGGCGAATTATTTTTTCACACTGTGGATTTCTTACAATTAACAAACCGCAGCTTTCTTACGATAGAAATCACACAGCAGCTATGTCTACAAATTTGGGAAGAAAAAATGAAGGTGATAGATAAAGTCAAACATGTATGTAGTTGAGAATCACCATGACTTCAGACGCTTCAGACTTATTACAGAGTGAGAACATCCATAACATTTGCGGTACTGCATGAAAGAAACTTGAATAATTTTATCAAGGGAATAATACGAATGTCTGCGGATGAAAAAGTGAAAGAGTGATTCTGCTTCACACTAGTTGAGCCACTTTGGAGTACGTCAGGGTTTGACGTACTTAGAAATTGCAGGAAGTAACATTACTGAGCATCTGGGGCCCTGCAAAAAAGTATTTAACTAATGAAATAAGATGCAAAAGAAAGCAGGGCGCTTTGTTAAAAATTGCTTCGGCATGTTTTTCACATTTTGTGGAATGACTAGGCCGGTGGCTGCTAGTCTCGAAGGATACACGTTTGGCTATCTAAGATTACTTTTTTAAAAAATCAGACCACGCAAGTTTCAGTGTGAAACTGAGTGTTTTATATAAACCCCACATTTTATATATATGGCTGATAGAAGTGACAAAATAAGAGAGAAAAACTGCCGAACCGATGGATACAAAAATTCCCTCCCTTCACGTAACATTAGTGACTACTACCGACAATAGATGGAGACTAGGAGATCCTACGTCAACTCACTCTAACCCTCTACGTATTATTTCAGTTCCTTTCCTTATTCGTGTCCTTCTTCAAGCCTGAGGTCTTTACACCCCATTCCACACCCCAGTGTGTAGACGTAGTAATTACCACAGATGCCTCATAATTATCGTCCGAAATAATTTGTTTGAATTACATTTAATAAGCTTCAGAGTTTTGGGATGGTTTCTTGTTTTTTTTTGCGTAAATATTTATGACTACTTCTTAGATTTTTAATTTCGTGAGGGCTGAGGAAAATTGTTTCTGTAGATTGAAATTCACACTTTTAAAACACACGTATTCGCTGATGCACTTCCTTATTATGTCTAGTCAACTGTTTCCACGAATCACTTTCAGCGAAGGATAGCTAATGTTTTTATATCTATTAGCGGAATGGACTTAAATGTGAAAGAGAATGGTTTTGCTATCAGAAGAAAAACAAGCTTACGTATTTTTTGTAAATCAGTTGCGTATAAGCATGAAGGGGTATTTGAATTAGCCGTACGTGGATTTGGAACATTTTCCTCGTGTGACTGTCGTGATTTTTAAATGGAAAACCAGGTTGGCTATACGTCGTGGTGGTGGACTAAGGACACATTTGCACTCGAAGGATGGACTTTGATGGCATAGATTAATTGGGTCAAAGGGGGCAGTTTGCTCCCGAGTCGATTCGGTCATCTTGCTTTATGTCCTCCCACTAGTGGCTTGAAATTCGCATCCAATTGACGGGGCACGAGTTGAATACACAGTGTCAGTGAACGTGGTGACTACCAGCGTGACCAATGGACCAGTGTGGGGTGGATGAGAAAAAAGGATCATGGCTTTCCACATTTACCTAAGTTTCCACAGACTGGAAAGCAATGAAATTGTTGAAGTGTTAATTTCTTATTCGTCTTAGATATCTGTGTCGCATGAAGAATAGGTATAAAGAATACTGAGGTACTACTAACTTTTTAAGTTTTTTGACAAATGATTTGGGCCAAATAGTTGAGTGGCATTAATATCTTAGATGCAAAGGTAGTTCAAATTATATCTATCAAATGGCGTGTGAGAATTGAAGTGAAGAAACCAACGCTGTCCTTGGGAATTTTGCATTTTATTTCAGATCAAACATGTGATTTATTTCAAGTATCAAATCAAAGTATTTTCGAGAACTTATCATAAAATTACACTATATATTCCTAAGACATCGATTTTATTCCTAGGGACGTTATAAATATTGTTGTATGTACCAAGTTCTGCTTGGAAGGGCATATGCATTAAGGGCATTAAAGGTTCGCAGTTGAATGCATGGCTCTCAGGACGTGTAGCTCTCACGGCAGATGAACTTATTTACACACTATTCACGCCATAGTTATGTTCTTTGAATGTTGGGATCTTTCCACGTATAATATAGATACATTGATATCTTAATTTACTCCAAAATTAGTTCTACTGAATCTTGTATTGAAAAAATGGAACTATTGTCAGAAACTTAACATAGGAAGACAGCCTTAACTGTGTAGCCTCCGCTTTTGAAGGAATTAATTTAAAAATAACTCCTTTGGTATTCTATTTTATTGCCTGATCTACGTGGTGACTCGTGGAAAAAACAGAAATAATTGGGGAAGATGATGGACAAATTAATTAAAAGGCATTCACGTACATTACCTTCCTTCGTTTGCTGTGATGCAATGAGGAATGTTGTTGTCGGACGGCGAGGACTCAAATGCGACATTGCCGTGGAGGGCGATTCGGTTTTAGGGCCACCGAATCATGTTTGCCCCCCACCCTTTTGAACCCCGCGCATCCTCTCGTCCCCTCTGTTACTCTTCCCGATCTTGTCGTAATGCGTCCGCTGTTGTTTGTCCCTTTGGACAAAGCCCTTTTGGAATGTCCACCGCGTGGTCAGTAGGGAGGAAGGGCGGCTAATCGCCAGAGCCATCTACCTATAAATTCCTGAATCGCATCCTCGCTTCCACGAAATCCGGGGAGATGGCATTTGTTGTCGCTGTATCTGCGCTGTCATTGCCGTCCCATGGGTGTCCGAAGGGGAGGTGGAGCGACCAGGAGGTAATTAATTCAGCAATCGCCCTTCTAATACCTCAAAACCGTTTCTGGAAGGTCAGGGAGGTTTGTAAAAGGGCCCCGGCGACCATATCCCTCAAACCCCGCCCTTCACAATGCGAAGCAACTTCCGCACTCAAATGACGGAGCATTCGTGTGCCACGCGCTCATCCTATCGGACGCATTTCGATGCGTTTAAGGGGCAGGGGAGGATGACCTGGATAAGCTATCCGGTGCAAGGGGGGGTTGTGGGGGGCACGTTGTGTACATGTATCCCCCAGGGTGCTGTGAGGGGTCCTCCCCTTGTTCCCCTCGCTTGCAGATTGGAGGGAATGACCGATGCGATCGGAATCTCAGCGTGCCACTAAACTTTGGAAGCAAAAGCGCCCCCCCCCCCTATGCTCTACCTCTTAGTTCTATGGATTGCATGTTGATTGATTGAGCGACCTAAATAGATTTTGTGATTTGGATTCAATTTTACTTAATGATTAGGCAACCTAAAGTTAATATTCCTAGCATGGCTGAGGACTATGCAGAAATATGTTTTATACCTTGATTCGACAATCTCTAAAATTTTACTGCATGGCATTCATTGATTGAAAATGATATTTTTTGTAAAACCTCCTTTGAACAAACGGAAAGCGTCACATAATTGTCGTATTGAATATTTTATAAGCATCTGGATATCCGAAATTTAATTGCTTGAATGAAGCCATTAAATACGATCATATTGCATTAATTTCAAAATGATAAGAAAGATATGTGTTATCCTCAACTTGTAACTTCAGGCAAATAAATAGGGTAAAAATGAGAAGTACATTATAATTATTTGTTCAAATGGCTGATCTAAAAATAGTATGCGATTCTCTAGGACATAATTTGAGGCTGGCCATCATAGTAGAAGAGCTCAAACTGGAGCAAGCAGAGCAATTTAGCATCTTTGGTAGTACAAATACTCAAGCGGAGAATAGCGCTATTGAAAGAAGCGTGGAGTAATAGAAGGGAGCTGATAACGGGGACCTTTTTTAGGGATATAAAGGCGGGTTGATGATTTTCATAACGCGTTGATAGACGGGAGGATGTTTAGTAAGAGGAGAAGGGAAGAAAGAGAAGTGGTAGTATTGACGGTATGAAGAAGGGTACGACGTATGCTGAGATGAAGAGAGAAATCGTGTAAATAGACAGTGCTCTGAAATCTACTTCCATTGAAACCTACCTGAACCGGTAGATTAACATAATAAAATTTGCGACCATCAGTCAAACAGAAAAAAATACTATCACATTAAAATGTATTACTCTCTTTCATCCATTGACTTTTCCCTCCCTCTTTGTCAACTCTCGTGATTTTACGATATCTGCCGCATGCCCCTTAAACGGCTTGGGTGGTTATACGTTAATAGATCTTACACGTTCTGGTTCGGCCTGGGAGTACTTTGTCGTTATTGGATGAATGCAATATTGATAGGACTGGTTAATTTGCTTCCATCAGGAAAGAAAATTATATTCCTTGTACTTCGATTGACTTACATAAATGTTTAAGGAAATCGGTGCTAGGATTACGATATTTTCCCGATTCAATGGTCAATCGTTAGTGTGGATCAAGCTAGTGAGGCAGTAAGAGTTCCCATCCCGGGGTTTCGGGTTCAAATCCCGACAGTGGTTGAAAATTTTCTGTGACGTCCAAATCCTTTGTTGGGCACTAGGTAGGGAGAACCTTGAGAGCAGTGTTCCGTCCTTCTGATGGGCCGTTAAGCTATGGCCCCATTGGCGCATGTGGGAAAGAATACGTTATTGATGACGGTGGATTTCCCTGCAATGTGCTCCCGAAGTATCCCTTACTAGCTTAATTTATCTCAAGAGCAAAAATAACGTCAGCAGCCAGTCGTCACCTGTAATTGATTTTAATGCTAAAATTGCAGACGTACAGAAACACGTTTTAAATAAATTATATGTCCACTAATCGGGGAAACAAGAATGGTAACTCCAGAAAGAAGGGCATGAGACAATCGTGGTGCTTGATTCGATGAAAAGATCGCAATACTCATAAAAGATCCTCCGAGGCGTTGGTAATTCGAGATTGAAAAATGGCTAGTAAGATTAAAAATGGCTATTGACGTTAGCACTAGTTAGCAGATAGGAGGACGATGATTACTGATGAGTGAAAAAAAAATTATTATCAATAATGATATATAATTTAAAAAAGTGTTCAATGAGTATTAGAGTTTTATATGGATACTGCAGATAATGATCTGCTTTCAGAGGATATTTGGCTTTATTTTTATAACTATGGTGATTGTTAAGAAATGACGTCAGGTTATTTCAGGTGTTGAACATACATCATCCGTTATTAATCAGTGCTATTAGTTCTGGAATTGTCTTTTTTCAGCCAAATATTTCTAGTATCTCAAAGAGTAGATTGACTCATGGGGACCGAAACTGACCCGGGCAAACACGTAATGAATTGGGTATTCCCGCATATGATGCGTGTGCTTTGTTCGTTTGAGCCAACCCCTTGATTGCATGACGTCATGTGAGTGTATTTTATCAGCTTGACTTGCAGTTTGCGAAAACACTGAGAATCCTAATCCTTTTGCGGCTCAGAATACTGGACAGATATCGTAAAAAGCTGACCAAATCTGGAATAATTTTTTGAGACACAAATATTTCATTTTCTCTGTTTAATGACTAGCAACTCATTACCTGAGATATTGCGCTATATTAAAGGTTTACGTCTAAAATATAAATAGATAAACGCTATATTAAAGGTTTACGTCTAAAATATAAGCGTCTAAAATATAAATACATTTCCGTAATTCAGTGAGTAAAGATCTAAGGGACGCTGACTTAAAGATTCACTCACGTTCAAAGCTGGGTGAAGTCCAACGGAGCGCGTCCAGCGTATTAAAAACCATGCGATTAGCAGTGTGGCCTGAGTATTTTTTTTCATGGAAAATTACAGGTGGGAAAGCAACATCCTCCAGAATAGGAATACATTTCACCGTTCGGCTATGTATTTCATGATCTCTAACCTGTAAAAATCTAACTTGTCCCCAGGTTGTACATGGTAGGCTTTTGGTTGATTAACTAGCTACGTAGTTCTAAAACTGCCTGAGTTCCTCCCTTTTATATCTAAACACGGCAGTGGGAATACAATATTCGCTCCTTATGTGGTTTAACAAACCATATTTTGACACGCTATTTTATTTTGAAGGCGAGGATCATAAAATGCCGAACAATGGTTGGTTTAACCCACAAATTATGAAAACTTACCGAATGTAAATCTGTCTGCTAAGGTGATATAGTGTGGTCATCAATTTTTAACCTAAAATGATTTAATTCTCCTGTTGCCCTACTCATTCTCGTTTCCAATATATATATACCCGGTCTAGATGAATTTTTTTCACTTGGAATCGGCCATCATTCCATCTTCACATCACCATTCTGTTGTCAAATTTTATGTTTGCTATCCTCTTTCTTTCACCTCCTGTTTGAACGAAATATTTATTATTTACGCCTGTGAGCGGTTTGATTGAATGAATGAATGGTTGTATGGCCGGAATGGCTCATTTCTACTTCTTGGGCTCTGCGTGCCCCGAAACGCCTGTTCTGTATCTTTACCACTGTCTGTGTGCCTGATTCAAACTTTGCTTTCCTCTTCTGTGTACGTAATTTATTCTCTGCCGGTGAGTGAAAATGTCTCTCGGCGACTTTTACGGACTAATCTTGGGGGTGTTTGATTCATATAAACCCCCCGCCGATTCCAGTGTTTCTTTAGTAGTCTAGATAGCTTAGTGGTCAGAGCATCCGGCGCGAAATCCGTGGTCCGGATTTCGCGCCGGAATCTCGCGCCGGAATCTCGCGCTGGAATCTCCGTTCGGCCGGAAGGTCCGTGGTTCAATTCCCGGTGTAGATGAATTTTTTTCACTTGGAATCGGCCATCATTCCATCTTCACATCACCATTCTGTTGTCAAATTTGATATGTTTGCTATCCTCTTTCTTTCACCACCTGTTTGAACGAAATATTTATTATATATATATATTTTTGACCTCTTTGCCTTGCCTCTTTCTACTCTTTCCATTTTCTCCATCTGTGACCTTCCATATATGAGTCATACCATTCTTAACACATCTATGAAGCCCCTGTGAAAAGAACAAGTCGAAACTGACAGAAAGGTTAAGCATATATTTTAACGGAATATTGCAAAGTTCTTTTATTTCATTGGAGCAATGCAAAGTTGTTTTATTTTGACTGCCAAAATTCCACTAGATATCTACGCCTTTCTTTTTCCTTCAAACCTTTAAGATGCCTTTGACTAAGCCTGTGAAATCACGCAAGGGTAACGTCGCAGGATTAAAATTTTTCTCAAAATGAAGCAAAAAGTGGTTATGTCTAACTTTTGAGATTTTATTTAAATCGTCACCCTTCGAAGCTTATGTATCATCACGAGGTACGTTTGAAAGGCGTGCATGTTCCTGTTGTTGATTCCTAAGCATCGGAACGTGGAGGTTACGATACGGATGGACGTTTGATACTTCTCGAGGACCGACGATGAGACGCTTTGTGTGTTTCTCATGAACACGGAGCACCATCACCAAACCCTGTCCCTTCCTCCGATGTCAAATATTTCTTCACCGCCCCACTCCCTCACTATCCCCCTTCAAGAGTCCCCCTAACTCTGTAGTGCACCCCACCACGAGATACTCTATATAGTTATAAATCAACCGACTGCATCTCTCTCCAATCCACTGCTGTAACTCACCCCCCGTCCGTCCGCCCCCGCCACATGAACCGTCCCCGGGACTGTCCCCGCCGCCGCCCGCCGGAGAGACACTTGATGCCCCCTCTCCCCTATAACATGTCTCTCCGTCTCTCTCTCTATGGCTCCATTTGTAGATCCATTTGGGAGGAAATTAATCGGCCGTCGGAGGAGCCTGGGCGGCCCACCCTTCGTGGTGGACGTCGCTTTTGGGGGTGGATGGGGGAGAATGTGGTGGAGGGGTGGGCTGTTGGTCATTGGGGCGGGAGGCAGGGTTGTGGGTTGTGGTGGGGGGTCAGGGTCAACGGTATGCGGGGCGACCCCGCGCATAGATATGTCCACATGCGTAAATCCATCCGGCTACGTTTCTGAATCTCCCGTTCGCGAATGTTGTGTTGGGGGGCGGGTTGCTGCTGTGAGGGGATCTGTTATGTTCTGCTTTCACTGAATGATTGATTGTAAACAGCTTGGAAACCGTTGAAAACTACGGTGCGATAAATAATCAACGAATGTGTCTCATTTATAAAGGGATGCAGAGACAGGCACTTTCATAATTAAGTGCATTTGGACATTGGAATGAAGTTTGCACATAAGTGGAGGCTTGATGGGCGTGTTGTATTGGAGGTTGGAAAACCGCTTCATTAAATACTCGGCCTTTCCTCCGAAGATTCAGCTCCACCTCATTATTTAGTGCGTGCTTTATACGCCAGAATTTACCTCATTTCGAATGGAATACTGAACACAGTAATAATAATATTAAAGAAGCTGTTTTGGAGGGTTGGTCAACAATAAATCAAGATCACATTAGTACATATTGCCTAAGTTTCGAAAAATTATATTTTCATCATCAGGGCTTGAGTTGAAATAGCAGTTTCAGAATACAGAATGTGCAGACATTTGATATGGATGTTGGAATACGTATGGTAACCGTACCACTAATGTTGACCAACCCTCCAAAACAGCTTTTTGTTAAAAGATATAGTGCTCAAAACCTGGCTCTCATCAATATTAATAATTTTGGTAACTATATTTTTTTTGGGTACCGTGATGGCTGTAGTCCTTAAGCTTATCTTTACCTGACTCTCTTTTAGAACATCCTCTGCAGTAATTACTTTGAATTAAATAGATAAAATTATCAGCACGAATAGTGATTTTGAATGACACATTATATGAAATATTATAAAATTCTGGAAATAATTTTTGAAAAAAAAACATTCTGAAAATATCATGAAAGCTATACAAAAAGGGCTAGCACGAGACTAGGTGAATACATACGGTCAAAGAAATACTCTGACGATATTTCAACCCCACAATGCAAAGGGACACACATATTACTCCAAAAATTTCGAGAAACAACTGAAAGTTAAACACTGAATGGGAAAAATGTTAGCACAGCATATGGGTGGAGACCGCAATAGTTAGGCAAAGAAAATCTTATTATTGCAGAAACTTCACGTATATCACGTATTTATATGCATCTATATATTGGTTTAAAAGAGCATACCTCAAGTGGCACAAAACCTGTAAAAACTATTAAGAAATAAAGGTATAGACGTATATGCATCTTGTGTGATGAAGTGTAGTAATTCACGCAGCTTTTTTGTTAGCGGGTGTCTTAGGTTTATCGTGTCCACATACCTGTAGAGTTGCTCTCTTCCGGTGGGTTTTTATTGTAAGAATCAAAGAAAAATCCAGTTTTTTTCCTACAAATGTATGTATCATTATTGCCATTTTTATCTGTTTATGTCCATGTTACTTCCGACAAAATTATAGCTCCCTGACTTAAAATCTTTATTTTTTCTATTTTTGAACATACACTTCATAATTCTCACCTTATAAAGTATTAGATTAATGTACATTTTTTTAATCTTTTCTCAATACCATGAGTTAAATGAATAAGGGTAAGATAGGGTCTCAATCTCGACGCATGATATAAAGGTATAAATCCATCTTTCAATGCGCCAATGCAATGCCGAACAAGGTCAGCTGCGAACTTTTTTTGGCAAGGTATTATTTCGCATGCCAGATGGCTGTAGCTAAGGGCCTTTTGTGTGCGGGTGGCGATTCGCGGGCATTGACCAGGTAACGGGGCAACCAACATAGGAGCAAACTGTTGGGGGAGCGAAATCTATTGAGGGGGTGGAGCGTCCACCCTCTGATGGTGGGGGCTGCTGTGGGACGCTAAGCAATTGAATTGTTCGTGGGCTGTCGACTCTCTTTATGACCTCCCGCGATAAATGCACGGGGCACCGAAGGGGTGCGTTAGTTGCTCGATGGTTGCATCGTCCCCTTGTCGGCCGACCGACGCCAGCGCCTGCAGTCCGCTTGCATTATCCATCGGGGTCATTGTTGCGTCCGGCAGTGTTTTGTTTGCGAGAAAGTTTCGGAATACGGGGTTGGCGGTCGGGAGTTGGCGGGGTGGGTTAGGTAGGGATGGGGTTGCTCATTGTGTGATTTACGGCTATCGGTGGGAGGGTAATAGCCCGACTCAATAGCAACCCACGCGAGCTGATGGCGAGCGGAGGAGATGCGAGGCGGGCGGGGGTCGTCCGGAGTCGCCGTGCGAGTCACGAGGCTGATAAAAATCCTCCCGGCGTCGACGGAAAGATTTTATAACGCGATGGACATCCATTGTCTCATTTCGATAATTAATTTAGGAGAGATGTCCAGCCTCACCCCTTGTTCCTAATCCCTGATGTTTTTCGTATTTTCATCACAGAATTGAATTTAACGGATTCGAGGTATAATTAGTATTCCTAAGGAAATAGATGCACGTCCTTTGTTGTGTATCGAACTCCACGAATATTGATTGATTTTGGAGCGGAAGTGTGAGTTAAAAAAAAAACGGAGCTTCAAAAAATAATTTTTTTGGAGGAAGTGAATATGATTTTACTTTCTACTCTGGTGACAACTCTTTAAAAGTACTCTTTTGGGCGTGAAAAGATTTTGCTATGAAAATATTCTTTCAATATTCAGCGCCTTTGATATTTCCGGCGTTGGCAGATACAATCTCACCCCAGCTGAGTGGCATATCCAGTGTTATCGGTGATGACCCAATGAAAGGCTTCCTAGACGTGTAATATGCTTCAAAAGTATGAAAATCATAACACTTTTCGTTTGAATTTGAGAAACAGATAACGGTAACAGGAGAAAATCTGCGATTATGTCATGACCTAAATGATAATGATAATTTGCACGATTATGTGTGTTGAGTTACCCAAGTTATCCCTCATACAAATCATAAGGGTGACGGGAGATACGGAGAATGAGTTCAATGACATGGTGGGATTATTACGTATCCTGTGCACCGTGGCATGCACCACTCGGCGGCATACAAAAAGGCTTTGATGCACGCCGTGGCCGCTGAATGAGGCCAGCAGCGCCGAGTTGGTTATTCAAAGATCACTTTCAAAATCAAAGGACCTTTGATAAAATAGAGATATTGAGTTGAATTTTTCACCATTTTAAAGCCCAAACTGCAAAGTATGAGAAAAATACTTAGAAATCCGTAGTTGTTTATACGAACTTGCAAAATGTATGAGAATCAACTACCCTTATCGAATATGAAGAATAACTGCTCTCAATTAGAACAAAATATTTTTAATAATGTGAATGTATATATTACAGTGTTTTTGGGC
The DNA here is from genome assembly GCA_963573305.1 of Pyrrhosoma nymphula. NCBI lineage: Eukaryota > Metazoa > Arthropoda > Insecta > Odonata > Coenagrionidae > Pyrrhosoma > Pyrrhosoma nymphula. The sequence continues at coordinate 146,313,102 of OY754333.1, forward strand.
TAATCACCAATAATATTATAATTTTTGGTGTAAAAAATGTTTATTTTTATTTTAAACAAATTCAGTTAAACAAATTTCCAATCATTGCATTAACAAATGCACATCATTACGTATGCAAGGGGTACGCATTAACACGCACGGGTGCGAAGTTATACACTGAAGACAGTGAAATTCGCCATGAAAAAAATCATTTGACTTGACCGGGATTCGAACTTGGAATATTCGATTTGGCTTGGTGGTGTGGCAACTGGCTAACACACACCCGACCGGCAATTGGGAGATCAATGTTCGAATCCCGGTCAAGTCAAATGATTTTTGTTTCATGGCGAATTTCTGTCTTAGTTAAACAAATTAAATATTTTGTGTACTATGGCGTGTAGAATATATTGGATATCAGAACTGTATTACTTTGTATTAAACAAATACAATAATATTAGTGAATAGTCTGAAACACTGTAGTCAATGCATTCATATTATAAATTTTTTTTTCTAATTGAAAGCAGTTTTTCTTCGTAGTCGATAAAAAGTTGTTGATTTGCAGACTTTTTGCAAGCTCCTTTAAACAATTAAGGATTTCTACGTATTTTTCCATATTTCACAGAGTTTAAGCTTTAAAATTGTGAAGAATCTGTTTCCATATTTCTATTTTATCAAAAGTTCTTTGATTTTGAAAGTGAACTTACCTAAATATCTCACTTTGCGACGTCAGTGCCCTCCTCAATGTACAGTTATGCATGATTACTGCAATACGTAATTATTTTTTTTTAATGTTAAGTGTTGTGATCGTGGACTTCGAGCTTATATAGTAGTACCTACCTAAATACTATAGAGGTCGTGCGTGCTACCCGTACGACGAATTTCTTGAATGGGGCGGGAGTTATCCCATTGTAGTGGCGTCAGACAATGTAAGATTGGTTACTTTGGCTTGATGGAGACTATTTACCTCGCGTGATATCCTAATCAAACAATAGTGAAGGTAGTTAGAAATTCCGCTTCACTTTGCAGCGTTTGATTGCAAATAGAAAGGGAGGAGAGGCTTATTTTGCACCACTGCATTGAATTAATGAGGCGTGCGTACAAAAATGGATCACTTTCATTTTCTTTTGAGCACCCGTACATTTTTACATAAAAATTACTCCGGGACAGTAATCGATTCAGCCCAAATGATGACACTCAATTGAGACATTTCGTTCTGTGCGGGCTGACTACCCGTTTCTGACGTCACTCGCCTCGTAGTGACTGTGAAGAAAACTTTCTATGCGTGATCTAAGGTAGCGATGGAATTAGAAGAAATTTTATCGATCATAAGACTAATGAAGAGTAACTTCTCAAGAAAATTTATTTCACAAATCGTGGTGGTACTGGCGTGGTGGTACTGGCGTGGTGGTTTTAGCGTAGTGGAAGGTGCTTTTTCATTATTCGACTATGAATAATTTATTATACTTCCAATCCTTTACATTGGAATTGTGACATTTAAAATGTAAGTGATATAAATGCATTTATTAAGAAAATGAAATTTTGTGAGAAAAAAGTTGTTTGTGATTGAAAGCTAGGAATCGAACTGAAATTAATTTGTGGATTAGATCCTTTGATTTTTAAGCATTCGGAGGATTTGTCATTCATAATACTGTAAGCAGTGAGTAAGGAAAAGAGAGAGTGCAGGAAACAATACATTCAAGTAAAGTGTAAGGCTAGGGTTGTGCTGAGGGAATAGTGATAGTAGTTCGTAGTATAGTAGGTCCAAATGCTACCATTTGGTATCCATACACCTACATATATTTCCCCCAAATACGTATGGTGAGCGACGAGGAAAGATAAATTATTTTTATTATCTTTTCTCAGATCAGTAGTTATCCAGGAAGTTATACAATAATAATGGCTAGAACCCATTCTACATTCAATTTATCCTTGATAAGAAACATTGAAAGAGAATTGCTGGATGCAGAGTGGTCCTTGCAATGTAACCTCAATACTTGAAATAATTTTGAAAATTAGGCTATTCATGGATTCACACACTTTTCAATACAATGCTGTTAGAAAAAGGGGTAGGAATCAGGCGAGATGTTGTGGTGTATGAACATAATAAGAACTAAGACGATGCAAATCAGGTGAAGATGATCAGTGATCGAAACCCGGGTCGATTAAAAATTTTAATCTGTGGAAAATTCCATCGTCTTACTTCTTATGATGCTGTTAAAATTTAAAATGGAAGCAAAAAACTTTCCCATCAATATGAATGGATAATTATCAATTTGACAAATAATAAATAGCAAATAAAAATAATAAAAAACAAAGAAATCAAACCCGAAGGGTTTGTTGCTGTTAATTTTTCTCGAAATCTCAAATTAGCACGATAGCACCCTCAGTACTTTGCTTCAATAGTATTATTCATCGAAGAAATCAACAGAAAACTTACAATAGCAAATTGATTAAACATCTAAGCTTAAAAGTTGACTCAATTGGCTAACAGTCACAATTATATCATTAGTTGTGATTCAAGACTATAGTTAAATATATTGGGCGGTTGTATTCATCTATAAGTTATATGTATTCTGACGATATGAGGTCGCGATTTTCTCCGCTGTCGTTGCCCTAGGGTGTGTCCTGGCATGAGGTCTGCACTCCTCTCCCCATTTGGCCCTCCTATCTTCGAATCAATCGTTTCCCCCGTCAGCCGCAGAAGCCACCTTTTTGCGAATCCCTTTCACCGTGTGGCGGAAGCGTGAGGCGCAGAAGAGACCTTGTCGCGCATTTTGGGCGGAGGCCATTCGACCGATTAACACGCGGTCGACAACGGCCGCGATACATAGACTGCCCGGAGGGAAAGGAGAAACAAGGACACAGGGAGCAGAGTAGACCGTGAACTAATATCCGGCCGAGTTATTCGCCAAGGAGTTTTTATTTTCTTTCGAAAACTAAAAAAAACAGATTTAACGTCTCCGGGTCTTGCGAGTGGCACGATAAGGGTTCCCATTTTCTGAGGAGACAAAAGGGTTGCGTTGACTGCAAAAGGGTCCCCTTGGAGCAACCGGCCAGACCCTAATTCCCCACACCCTGAGCCTTCTTTCCCTCTGCTGCGCTTCAAGTGCCGCGAGGGGTTTGCTGCAAGGAGGGTGGAGAGGAGGGCGAAAATGGGGCACCCTCGCAGGTTAAAAGGGGTTGCCGCCCCTGCCTGGCCGCCCAAGGGGTGGGTGGGAAGGGTTGGGTTGAGGATTGTTGGCGCGGATGTTTCAGGGTGGGAGGTTGCGGATGTATGTCTTTTGCAACCCCCTGCACCTCCCCGGCCTCACAGAAAGCGTGTGCCTCAGTGTGCCGCACCCTTTGGAGAAGGCGTGCCTTTTAAGGGGCTCCGGAGGCCCCAGGGGCGCTTCCTCGAAGACGGTGTGTCGAGGAGGGGCGGCGGGGAAAACTGGTTGGGGGGAGAAAAACGGGGTTGCTCAAACTCAAGGCGTCCGGTCCACCCTTCCAGAGGTGGGGGAACGTCTTTTATCGCCCTCCTTCAACTCCCTCCACCCTCCGACACCTTGTTCTTTAAAAGGTGACCCCCCCTCCCCGTGCGTCTTTGTTAGGTTGGGACGGTGGAAGTGGTTGTGTGTTAGAGGGGGGAGTTTAAAGAGTGGGGAGGTGGGAGGAGAAATTAAGGGAAAAAGGGTTTCCTCCCAGGGTACCTCTCACGGGCGTGGTCCCCGACTCCTCCCTAGTACGTACACGAGGCCCAAAAGGGTCTCTCTAAAGAGGCGAATAATTATGGAGGTGGCGAAATGGGTCCCCTCTCTCATCTCGCCGCGAGGCCTCTCATCCTCTTCCTCTCTCTCCTTCTCTCCAATCGACGCCCAGGCGCCGGCGCCAGAGAGTCGCAAAACTGGCGCCACTTCCAGGGTCGTTGACAACTTTCGTCGAGTGCCGCCTCCGGGGTTTGGTGCTTATTGTCCCCGGAGGGTATGGAACATTAATTATCCCTTTTGCGATGCTGCGCGAATGCGTGGTGGAGCGCAGAGTACTCCTCGGGCTAACTCGCCGCTTTTTAAAAGGAGCGAGTTGAGCTGTGTGGTCGTTTTAAAAGTCCTAGTTATGTATGCGCCGACCGTCCACCCTCAGTATTCCACAAAGAAAAAGGTTTATTTGCCTATGAAAACATGTTTTTCAAGCCGTATGGAATGGTCTCTCTGATTTTTCAATGAAAAGTCTTTTTATCTACCTCCAGAAAAATTCTGTTTACGTTAAATGGCCATTTTCCTTAAAGGACACTGTCTCTGGCGTTACTCGGTGGAACTCATTCATAATGAATGAAAAAAAAGGTAGAAACAACAGCACATGCCATCATCACCTGATGATGGCATGATATGCCGAAACCAAGGTCATTTTGCTTCAAATAAAGTGATTTAGTGGTTGGTGGTGATGGATTGGACCTTTTAACAAACCACTCTGCCTCGTTTGTAAATCGCCTACCATTTCTTATCTTCCATGTTTACGCCACCACACACTTGTGTTAAGCTGTTGTCTTCAGAAAATTATTTTAATGCGATCGTGTGTACTCGGGGAGAAGGAATGATGGAGAAGGAAGGAGAAGGATGGAAGGATGTGTCTACAAGTTTACTTTTATAGTAAACTAGCTGAAGGAACCCGTTGAACTTCAACGGATGTGAAAAACATTGAACTTATTTTATAAGAAAACCACAAAACCTGAAGAATACTGTCAGCGTGATCATTTGAGTTGTTCGTATCCTATTTTGTTTGTTGTGATCGTTATAATTCGTTCGTTTTCCATTTAGTGCACGGAGAGTTGAGTGATTGTTTGTCATCTTTAATACACGGGAAAAGCCAATAATGGGCCACGAAGACTCATTACTACTTAATAAATAGCACATAGGTGGATAGATAGGGACCTCATCCCTCAAGTTCTCTTGAGCCGTCTTCTGAGTGAACAACAGCTTGAGCACTTCCCTGGTGTACGTAAATATATTTGCATTCAATGACTTAATTGAGTTCCGCCATTCAATGGTGATGTGTGCGTTGAGTATCTTAATCAGGATAGGAGAGTTGAGTATAATCCAGCGGTTGACAACGTCAAAAGGAACATTTTCAATAGCAGCGATGTTTATTTGTCCTATGAATCCTTCAATACCCGGACTATGCCTTCGGCATAAAGGGTGGCTATATTCATTGTTTCCTAAATCATAATCATTGGTTACAAAATTAAAAATCTATGGTGATCAGTCTTAGTGCACTTGCCAATTTTCATGCACCAATGACGTCCATTGCGAAGAATATCCGTTCTTCTTATGGGTAAGAAGCATTTAGTGACGCAATTATAATTTCCGCCATCTTAAAACAGATTGAAGTTTCGAAACAAATGGCTCAATATTTGAACCAGATTTTTAGCTGGTTACCCGTCAATAGGTTTGGTCAATTCGTTATGTTCTACATTCAGTTTATTGTGATCTATTACTTTCATTGTTTCCCCATTTTCCAATTCCCAGGTTCACACGCAAGGAAGCTTTTGAGACCAAACGCTAGTTTCCGCCATCTTCATCGGTGATTTAACATTTCATGTGATATGGGTTACATAATAGGCATATTTAATCCATCATAAGTGTAAGAATACTCTGATTTAACAGTATTTTTAAATATTTGATAGGGAAAATGCGATAAGATGATAGCCGATATGATATCATGATAAGTGATCTTCAAGATGAAGGTAGCCAGGGTAGCATGATTGTTACAGGGTATTACTTCCTCTGATTTTATGGTTCTGATCAATGTTAACGGTAAGTATTCAAAGGAGTAAAATATTTGTATCAGGGAGACTTGCTTATTTCTGGATACAGAAGTAAAATCAGCTTTACATAAAAAGGAATTTAGTTCTTCCTCACATGCCTTACATGAATCACATCGCTTGATGTGTTCTAACAAGATGATTTGTGTTGGCTATAAGCTACAGCTGAAGAGGACTCGTTGTTCTCAAGTGATTAATATTTTTTGATAAAAAAAACAATTGTTTCTTGTCGGGATTCATTGTTTGCCTGTGCCTTTGATCGTGTGGGGACTGTTGACTCGGTTGCTGTGTTATGTCTGACAAATGCTCCTCATTGGATGAAAAACGTTGCTCAAACATTGCTTGTGAAGACCATGTTGGGGAGACGCACGTTTGAGTGGAGCCCTGCGATTCTCTCCGCAGTCACAACGTCGTCAAAGTCCTATGATTCTCCCCCGGAGGCAAGGGGGACGACGGCCGCGAGGCTGGAGCAGAAAATCCCTTGGGGGTGCAAGAGAGAGAAGAGAGAATATTATTTCGCTCGTCTTTGAGGGAGACGCGAATCTGCGCGCATGTGTATGTGAAATAACAATTCTGCACCGTCTACGTGAGCTCGTAATGCGATATCATGCTTCGTTCATCCCCTATACCTGCCTCCTCACCCCCCCCCCCTAACCACTAGACTGAAAATAGAACATATCCCGTCGATGTTGTGACTACGATTCCCTCGGGGGATCTGTCGTTCTGGACCCCTAGCGTCTCCCCTTTCTTACCCTCTCCACCCCTGAGTCCTCTTCCCCTCTCTTGCCCCTCTCCCACAATTCCATGCTCTAGTGCAACTCTATCGACCGCCACATCTCTTTTCCTCCTCACCTCCATTCAGGATTTCCCACGACATAAAAAATCACCCACGCCAGGGGCTGTTGCTCGTCGGCAAGTCTGGTATGTTTTATATCTTATAGAGGGCGAGATAAGTCCGTCTTCGTATCTGCTATGAGAGCAGGACGCTCTTAGGTGATCCACCGTCGGAAGTTCTCGTGCAATCCGTTTGAAGTCCAGACACCTTTCTTCACCTGTAATTACCTCATCGAATGGATTTAATGCGTAAAATGTTGAAACCTTCAGTCAAACTCAATCCATTAATTTAGCCTCACGCTGCTGATAACCATGCGTAGAAAAATATTTATTTTATCCGGTAGGCTTCCCAATGTATCTATAAGTATTACTCTCTGAAATCATGTACCTTTCTTTTCGCTTTAAATTAGGAGGATGCATGTGTGATTGTAAGGATAATAAACTTTAGGGGAGTAACTGCACTTAAAAAAATGATCAACTTTCACTGTGATAGGATTGATATCGACCGGTTTCGCTTTTTACAGCATCTTCAGGTGATCTTCAGCCTTTTACAGCATCTTACTTGAAGATGCTGTAAAAAGCGAATACGGTCGTAATCAGTCCTATTACAGTGGAAGTTGCTCAATTTTTTAAAGCGGAGTTATGTTCCGTTTCCATTCAATCACGTTTGAAATCTTCAATTATGTTTTTAAGGGAGTAAATATCGTATTTCTTGTAACGAATGTGGAATCAGTATTTTCTATCATCAACTTGTAAAGTGATTTTTTATGATGTAGGTTTAAATATCCACGATATCAAGGGGGTTTGGGAAGTTGATGGTTTTTTTATCATGAATTAAAAAGTCCAGTGGTGAAATAAGGTTTACATTGTTTTAAACCACCTTATCATCACTGTCAAAATTAAAATAACTTGTTGATATTCATACACAAGTAATGAAGAGCTGAAAAATTTAATAATCGCACAAAGGTAATAAGCCTCATGTTAACATTCGCGTGATGAAATTTGAAGATTGCCCTCGCTCTTGATGTCCGTTCAGTATGAAGCGAAAGGAAATTCAGTAATATTCCATTACCTACGTATTTATCATTACAAAATGAAAAAAATGACATCGGTTCTAAGGCATTTATTTTTAAAAATTCTATCAATATGGTAACTTAGATACTGTTAAGGTTGATTTTTATAGCCCGTTCAAGAGGAGTATCGCCTGTAGCCTATGAACATCAGCAGTTTCTATACTCACTATGAAAATTACAGGTTAATGATTCAAGTGTCTCTTCTGCGTCCCCAATAATTTACAATTTAAAAAAACGACAATTCATCCCCACGTTGGTAAATTTAGCGGTACTCAGTGAGGCAGCACACTGATGAAATAAAAAAAACGTAACACTGTCTGGATAGCACGGTTTACATGTTGAGTTGAAGAACTTGGTGTTGTGTTTTCTGAAAAAATCATCCTTAGTTCACTGCTGAAACATACGGAAATTAAGATCGTTACCAAGTTCAGATTGGCCATGGGGGCCTCATGAATACGGACCACTCCGTACTCATGATTCGTGAGCTGGGGGAAACGTAGACGTCAGCCCCGGTCGCTCGGGGTTGTTTGCATCCTTGACAGGGTTAAGTCCTCGCTGCATACCCTATGCAACTCACATTAGTCCCTGGGGGCCAATAATTCTGGGATTGGGGTCGAGGGTTGCATTCGGTCCCCTTTGTGAGGGGAACGCCACGGGTGGCACCGAAGACGATTCTTTCTCGTACGGACGACCAAGATTAGTAGAAGGGGTTGAGGAAATATTCAAGTTGGATGGGGATTAGTGGAAGAGAAACTATAGTACTATTCCAAATGTTTTCGTAAACTATAACTTTTTGTGACTATTTTCGAACAAGAATCTTGAAAGAAAAAACTTTTTGAGCTCATTCGCCAAAAGAAACATTTGAACTATGGGGTGAATATAGAAGTACATGTTTGTAGGAAATTGAGAATTTTATGTGGCTACTTTGTGGAGTTCAAATTTATTTAGACACAAGTGTTTACATTTTCTCTCGGTTACCTAGAAAAATGATGGTGCTGTATCACAATTGTGGACCACACTCATGTGATGTGTCGTAGATAATGACACGAAAGCAGTGTTTTAGCTAATCCAGTGGCAATGCTATATTATTTCCATTTGCTGTGCGACTGAAATGAGCCGGAAGACGTTGATTTTGAAGATCGGAACTCCGCTCCTGGCTCTAGAAGGAAACTTTCAAATGCGCAATTAACTTCATTTCGCTGAGAAAAAAAGATTCCAGGGATAATTTCTACTTGTTTTTCAGCCTGTAATACCTCTTCCCTTGTCTTCTTGCAAGATTACATTCTTCAGCTCGGGATACGTCCTATTCTTTTTCTTTCCCTTCCTCACTCACTCAACATCTTCCCCTTGATCACGGCCGTCTGAATCCCTTCACTTATCATAATCCGTTACAACTACATACTCTGCCTCCATCTTATCTCTTCCAGCAGTTTCCTTGCCAAATCCACGGTGTCGAACAGTTCCCTATTTCGTCTTCCTATCAGTCCACCGCACTTTCTTCATTCTCCTTCTCACCCGCATCACCAAGGCCTGCAGCCTGTTCTCATCCTCTCCCCTCAGAGTCCACATGTCTACACCATGCAACGCTATGCTCCATATCAGATACTTCCAAAGCATTTTCTTTACATTCTAACACAATTCAAGGATTCTGAACTCTCCTGAAAACTTTGGAGTATTCAAAGGGAGTCCGTGATTTAATCTACCGAAATATTTCCGCCTAGAATATTTTCATCACCGTGATTCGGCAGGATGAAATGTCATCTTATGCTTTTCTGTATTCACGATCACGCTTCTCACCTAGAAAGTGGTACCTATTTGTCATTTTAAACGCGGCGTTTTCCAGTATGTTTAACAAAGAACAAACATCCTGCGATATCCTGCCTCGTCATAAGGTTTGGGATTATTTAAAACCGAAGCGAAATTACCCCAAGTCCCCGGATTGACCATTTGTAAACATTGATTTTAAAAGTTTAAAATGATTTGTCCTCTATCATGTAATTTGAGCCCGAGTAAAAAGTAAGTGATTAATTCTTGAACTTGAGCTAAAAGTGTATGTACTCAAAATCCTTAATCGAATCAACTATTTAATTTAGGCTCATTATACTTTGAGACTTTCAGGCCTTCCTCATTAAATTATATGAGGCAATGAGACGCTTGTAAAATTTACGAATGAAATTTGAGGTCAAAAAGATTCTGATTTTTCTTTTAATCACAGTTTTCTTCGCGCATGTATCAGAAAAATTTTCAAACTCGCACTTATTTTCTAGAAATACTTTGTGAGAATTTGAAAGTTGGGTGAAAATTTCCAATTTTGTCAAATATTCAAAATTTCGTTAGCTGTTAATATCTTAAAATCACCCACATTTTATGCCAATTACTATAATGGCTCTAAAAAAAGATAAACCTATTACCCCTTGAAGATCTAGCATTTTTATTATACAGTAAGAACTTAAGAAATACGTGTTAATCCCGGTAAAATTTTCCTTAAAGGAACTATCTTAACGTTGGTCAAAATTTACGAAAATATTATATGGATGGGGCCTGAAAACGTTTTTATAAATAACCAGATTTATGAAACGGCTCCATCGTGAACCAGCATTTTTATAAATCATGGTAGTGGTACATCTGAATCTATGAAAATATTTTGATAAATTTTACCATGAGAAACACGAGTAATTCTAAAAAATGTTTTTTTTTTCACCGTGACAGTTAATATCTTTATGGTTTTATTCAGCCTCGTCTGGGGGTTTAACCCACTACTTCCACCTAGAACACTATGAGACTTAAGAAATTAAATAAAAATTTTAGCTTGATGCGAGGCGTAAATCCTCGTCATTTAGCTTGCATTCAACAACGCTAATTAAATCAACAAACACGGGTGGAGTTTTACGAGGAAGCGAAAGTCTTCCACGATCGAATTTAACGAGTCCTGGCCCATTCCTGAGGGCCAGCACGTCTACCCTCATCTCAAAGCGCTTGCGGAAGTCAATGTAAACTCCCTCCCTTCCGCATCTTACTCCTTGCCGAATCGTCCGTTGCCATGGTGATGTATTCCTTCTCGAGATATTTAAAGCCAGCGAGCAAACATCTGGCACCCGTATCGCTTCAATTGGTCGCCACCCCCGAAATCGCCGTCCATATTCAACCCGGGATTATCCACCTGCCCTTTTTGCGTCCTCCATACGCCCTTATGGGTCATGCACCTGGGTCCCGCTGGTCTCACTTCCCGAAGGGGTGCCCTTCATACAGGATCCATAGCTAGTACAAGTGCTGTGTGGCCTCGTGTCGAAGGGAGAGTAATTGGTTGATGGGGTGACGGTTACAAATGAAAGCGCTCCCGAGCCAAGTCCGCATCCGATAAAAAAGGCCCGCTTTACTCTGCCGCGATAAAGGACAAAAAATGCTACGGAAATGTGTTAAGAGCTTAAGTTGGATGCGGAAGGTATTATTTTAACCATCTACTAAATGTTTAGTTCAGATAAAAAGCGAAAAAATAAGATAGTTCCCGCTGCTGGACAAATAAATTAAAGAATTCTTTCTTCCCGTGCATCACTCCTGACTACAAATAGAGTTGATCTAGACAGAGTTGATGCCTCACTATCCTTTCCCTCCATACCAATTTCATTTTCCCTCCTCCGTCCTGTTGGGTGGTGCTCTAACACCTCGTAACAAATGACCTCGCGGCAGTTCTCGTGGCAGTGCGTAGGCATAGATATGGAATTTCCTGAAGAACAAGGTATTCTGGTTCAATTACTAAACCATATGACTTGAGTTTACCTAGCTAATGCGAAATATCGCTCCGCTTCTTGCGATTCTCAATTCTAGTAAACTACCTGGTATGTGCCATTATGGTCCATCAAGGATGACATTCGTCCGGCACGTTCATAATTCAGAGAGGTCCTTGTTCACTTCGATAGTTCCTGATGGCTGCCACATTTCGTGAAATGCTGTCCAATGCATTATATTTTCAACCACCGAGGTGGATATCGAATAATATTTTGGAAATGGCCAGAGGTTTTTCGGTCGAGGTAACTAACTCCCGCTGTCAATTTCTAAAAGTGCTGTTTCAGATCTTTGCAAGGTCATACCGTGTTTTGACTGGCAAGAATAAGCATTAATTTTTACAGGACTTGAAGACAGTGGGGGAAGCATTCCTTTATCTCATATTAATATCCATTATACTCACAGTAGTAATAGAAACCTGTGTTCGGCAAGTTGGCTGACCACATTTTATCGTGATATGAAAACAATATTTTAAATTTTCTGGGGTCTGATTCCGTTTTATGAGATATTACATGCAGCAGATAACAACGGTTAGCATGGGAAACAGGTTCACATATTTAAAAAAAATATAAATTGAGTGAGGCAAGTGTGCAGCTTAAGCAGAAAAGTGTTATAATTAATCAATACAATTTTAAATATCTATGTACAGGTGACAGAGCAGATCCTGAGAGACGATGACTGAGCATGGGCGCATGAAAAATTCATCAGATTCGTGAAAAATATGGATCTGTTTTATGAGATCCAAGGTTGCTCGGAAGGAATTTTAGAACCTCTACGGTAAATTCGGAAAGGAAAGTGAGAAATTTGACTATATTATCAAGGAGAAAAATCAACGAAGATGTTGAAAGAGGAAGCGTAACACAACTGACAAATGTATTTGGATGGAAATTGGTTTGAGCTCAAGTAAAAATACGTGTCTGGTAGACGAAGTAACATAAGATACATGAATTAAGGCAAGAAAGATGCATATATCATCACAAGTATTGTTAGTTCAAAGAGAATTCCTGGAAAAAAAGAAGTATTTAAGTTTTATACTTATAAATTGAAGAAGATAATGGTATAGTGTTTTTGTGTCTCTTGAGGAAATGTAAATGGCAAATAGAGAGAAAGAGAGAGATAAGAAATGTGAATCTGGAAGATAATGGATCCAGTATGAACAAAGTAAAGCTGATGAGAACAAGGAAGAGATAAGACTCCTTAGCAAACTTAAAATGGAATTAGATGTAGAGATAGAAGTAATGCGCGGAACACCTACTGAGGAAATATTTTTGTGGAGAGGTAAACGAAAAGAGACAGAAGAAGAATGATAGCAGATGCTATCGCAGATGGAGGAAGGATTTCACGTGTTTCATAGAATCAAAGAAAATAGCAGATGAAGGGAAATCGGAGGAAACAGTAACCTCCACCAGCAGACAACTTATGATAAAGAACACACGTTTGAAGAGCAGTTATTTGTGAAACATTCCGTCCAGAAATTTTCAGGCGTAAGGTGCGCAAAACTTAAAATGCTCTGCTACAGCCCGGTTCAATAATGCCTGCTTAACGATAACCGCAAAACAACGCAGTCTCTTTTTCAACTTGACGTTAGCTATGAGTTCGCTTTTTAATTGCCACATTATACTGTCTTAGTAGTCAACGCGAGCGTTATCGATGCGAGAACGTGCTAACTTCAGTTTTCATGTGGATAAAATATTTTACCAAAGATTATTAAACCGGTGCTATATGTAATTTGCATAAAACATGGGTTGAATATAAGAAATATGGCAATATAGGATGCCAAATGAAAATAATGAATGAACACCGTAACAAAATGCGCTAATGTCGCCAGTTATCATGTGATCCCATCTCTTGCGTTCTTGGAACGAATTGATAATGGCATGAATTTTTTTGAATACGCCGATATACGAAATTGAAGAGATATATCTTTTGACAGAAATACACGGAACTTGAGAATAAAAACCTCACAGAGTGACAGCCCGATAAAAAAGGATGATTAAGTGGGTTGAAAATTTTATTAATACCAATTTTTCCTCCGGTTTGATGGAACTTCTGTACTCTAATTTTCTGCCTTCTAACATTTACTCCATCTGACTACTACTCTATTAAGCCCAGCATCCCTTTTTGCCCCTCCTTCATCTCAATTAACATGCCTATCCTTTTCCTCTCTCTTCCCCTGCTTACCACTTTTTATAATGGTTTTCAACAAGTCCTCGCGTTTGATTATTCAGTTAACCTTCTCGTTATCTCAACCAGAACCACCCCTATCATACAAACTACCTCTGTCTCGTGAAAAAATATTAGGGCTGAAATCATTCTCTTTGGTAATTGGTTTTTCTCCTCTAGTGACGTGGGAAGAATTATTTGTAAGTATTAAAAATGGAATAATTGATTTTTAATCCTCAATCTAAGATATTGAACAATTGGCTACCTCTCGCGAATATAAATGCTTAGATTTGAAATCCATGCCATATAATGCTTTTTTAAATTGATCTTGAGTGAATCTTAAGTGATTGGTGCCAAAACTGGAGAAAATTCAATGTGAAGGGCATGGTTGAAGATAGCTAATGAGCTATTTCGAATTATTACAAAAGGCCGTTAAAATTCGGCATTAAAACATAATAAGGTGAATCATGTCAGTGTCTTGAGGGTGTTCAACCCTTTGCTGATTGCAATACAATTATTAATTGACATGCAATTACCACTTCCACCTAAGGGAAACAGGCTTTTCAAGCCTCGTTTCAGTTACACATACTACTCTCACACTACTTACTCTTAACTGAGCCAACTGGCGCTCATACTTGTAATAAATGTTTTTTTTGCTATAATGTTAATTAAGTAACTCGCTTGTCAATTAGTCTATCTCTTCAGCTTGTTTCATGTTTACGAAAAATGATTCCTCCTACCCCTCTTTATACTCATTGGTCGTCACGTGTTAGCCTTATCTGTGGGCTGGCGTCTTCTATTATGCGATGCACAGTTGTTCGTTGTTTCAATTAGCAACTACTTTTATTTTTTACATATTAAACGTGAGAAGTAATGGAGAAACCATCTGGTGCACGCCACGAACGTGTGCTGCCAGAGAACTGGGAAGTTAACGATGAAATGAGAGAGTGAGGGGATGAAGGTGGTGATTTTTCTCCTTTTGCATTATCTCGCATCTGTGAAATCCTCTCTTCGAGTGACTGCGGCGTTCCCCGCAGGAACAAAGAGTGTCGCCACATCCGTTTCCCTTTTGAAACGAGTCGGGTGATGATGTATCTTATTAGCTCCGAGGTAAATGCTTTCTTTTTTCCGTGAGCGGTCCCTCTACGCTGTTAGCAGGAAGTGCGGGCAGGTGAGTTGTGACGTCATTATGGCGTTTCCCTTTTGTTCACCTCTTATTTCTTTGTTTCCCCCTGGGACGGACGCCGCGGACTGCTTTCGCGGGCGCACCTTTAGTGAGCCCACCACGCGCTTTAGTACTTTCTCTTTGTGCGTTGGCGCGCGAAGACGCCAAGTGGAAATTTTTGCGGTTTTCCTCCGCATTATTCAAGGCTGCTTTTGTTTTCCTTTCGTGAGAGACGCCGGGAAATTTTTTAATTTTTTGTAGACCAATGTCATTGCTCTGCAGCACTCCGGTGGCGAGCGGAGAATGGGAGCGAAAGGACGATGAGTTACCTCTTGGTTTTTAATAATTACACTTGTGTTATGCGTGAACTCCCGTAGGCTTCCCATTATAAGCGTAATTTCCTCAATTCAACTCATTTTTATCCAAAACAGAGGTGAACTGGGGTACTTATACACCGCTCTGTGATTAAGTCTGTTTTGCTCAAAGTCGGACAACTTATTGTATGAACGAGAATTCACACTCAACAGCATTTTAGCCTAGACATTTTTAAACACTTAAAGTATGCCCTGAGAGAGAAATAGATGAGTCTATGGATTTTGTAATTTCCATTGGGCATCGTTCATCTAACCAAATAGCCTGGATTTTAATACACCGCTGATAATTTGGATTTACGGAACAGCCGTGGAGAGGATTAAAGGTTGTAATTCACGGTGTACCATATGACAGTCAATGCCCTACAAATACCAACACTTTTCCCATGTCTCAACTATTTTTTTATCATAAAACGTTTTGTGAGTTACCCATTTATTTAGGCTAATTTAGGTTGGATTGGATAATGCTGCGTGTTAATAAACGCTAGCGATTCATTTTGGGCTGCATTCTTTCATCCATAAACCAAATTGGCTTGACGCCGAAAGCCATAAAAAGAGGCGGAAGGTACTTTATGAGGTGAGAATATTTGTGGGCACGTGAGGAAGTCAAAGTGGTCTCGCAGTCGAGAAATGAATAACGAATAGCGGACGCGAAAATAATCCCTTGCTCACTCTCTGAATTCTCGCCGCTCCTTAATCCCTTTTGTGATTTTTCCAGTGAAAGGCGCGGAAAGTAATTTCTGACGAATGACCGGTGTAAACTTGCTTCCTTATCTCTGTTCGCTCATTTAAAAATAATAAGCCAAAACACACTCGCATTAATTTCTTCCAAGCCTCGAGCGATAATCAAAGGCGGTCATAAAAGAGGAACACACGTAACCAAACAGTTGCTGCGGACCTGTTGGCTCCGTTCCACGGAAGCAGTCGCATTTTACTTAATCTGATTAATAACGATGGAGTCGCTCAGACAAGGGCGATGATTGATGTCGGTGGGGGAGATTTCGCGCAAAGCGACGTCCTTCTCAACTCAGGTGGAATTTGGAGGCGGGGAAGGGAAGGTGTGGGGGTGGACTGCGGAAGCGGTATGGGGCAAGGGTGTGGGCTGGCTAGGGGCCATTAAGGGTCTCGCGCGCGTCGCCTGAAAGGACATCCGCCGAGATCATATCGTGAATGGAGGGGCAAGCGTAATAGGCCCAACCGATTGCCTCTCGGAAACAGTCTCTTCCCCCAACAAAGCCCTCTGAAATAATCTCATCCCCCCTTAACACTCTATATACTGTCTCGGCTGTGAAACGACCCAATTGGGAGGAAAACGGTGGCTATGAATTTAAAAAAATACGACAGTCACATTGCGTGCTTGTTTTTGTGTGTATTTTCCTTTCGTTTTTCAATTCCGATCTCTCAAGTACACGCGAGGTGGAGACTGTGCGTTTTCCGGCCGTTGGGTCTTTGATTCACGAATGGCATGTCCCTTGGGTCAAATAACTGATTAAGGTTCTCGGGCGTGGAAAGACCGCACTCTCGCGGAAAAATCTCCAAATACCTCGAGCTCTGCTTCAAGTCCTCCTGACCTCTCCGTCCATTCTTTGTATCCATTTCACCATCTTAAAAGTTGACAATTTTGTCGACGGTGAATTCTACCGCAGAAATGTATTAATGAAAATTAATGTCTGCGTGTCATTAAGGACGGTGTTAAAATACGTGCTAGGGTTAGGCATAAAATGTGGTGAAAGAACGTGTTAATTTGAACTGTGATGATTCCGCTAGTTTTTCAATTTATTTATATTAAAATTTTGTGTAAATTAGTGTAGGTACTTCTAATGCTACCAAGTGCTGGGGTTTCAGATCCATCAATGAATGAGATATTATGTGGAGCCCCCGTGATTTAATTGGTGTGTGGAGGACCCTGTATTGGAATGCTCCATCCCTCAGATGGGATGTGAAGCAGTAAGAATAATGGTGTCTTCCATTGATTCCTTCAACGTGCTCACTCTATACTTCGACTTCTCTCTCCGCCCGTATCGTGAACCTTGGCAGCACCTACGCCATAAGCGGTACAATTTCCCGTGGCCCTTATGTGGTCAGGTCGACGCTCAACCAACGACCATCGTGATTCTGTAAATCATATATCCGATATCAAATGGTCATCAATCTTCAGAGTGAATGTGGTTAACTGTGATATTTTCTGCATTCAGTGCGATAAAGCTGACAAACAGTGACATCACCTCAGGGTTGACGTTGCTAATGTAAAATTTATAACTCTTAAGATGTACTGGCTTACTGGCTGTTTTACAGCGCTAATATCATCACTTACAAGTAACATTATTAATCTTTGCCTCCATCTCATTGTGTGATATGATCAAAATTTTATTAATATCTGTGTGAATCAGGTTTCCGCTTTAAGGGGGGGTGACTTTCCAAGGTGTCTGAGCGAAATGCCTGAAGGAGCATTTTTATTATATCAGCCGAGTGATCTGTTTAAAGCTAATCCCATGTCCCACCGCTCGAATTTCTCTGTTACTTTCTTTCGCATGACTGCCTTCACTAAATATTTTATCGTGTGGCAGAGATCGCATGATATATCGTACGCTGTTGTCTACAAGTCCAATTTTAAGACTGACTAATTTTTTGTAACTATTTTAATGCAACTACGAAGCTGAAATAATGTAGAAGACCTAGGGCCAACCATGCGAAGGAATTTAATATGCCATGTAAGAACAATCACATATTTATCTAATTATCAACTAATATTAGCAGTTTTCTTCATCCATGTCACAAATATTCCTCATGACTTACCTCTTGAACGAATAAGGCATCTGTGTTCGTGCTAAGTATAAGTAATAACATTTTGATGCATTAGTTATACAAATCTTGAATGCAATTGTGTTGGCCGTAAAAAAACGGCGTTTAGAAGCTAGCTATGACTACCTCGCAGAGTGGGGACGTATGTACAGCTAAGAGTTCTTGGGCGATAAATCTTGTGCGATATATTGCTGTAGAGAAACTTCCAGTGAAGTTTGTGCTGTGGAAGATGAGATTCAGAATTTCCATGGAGGGATTAAGGTCGTTTAAAACATTTTATTGCTTGACTGGGAATTGTATCTGGTTTCCCAAATGGTGGTGGTCTGATGGTAAAACAGTTACGCAACCCAGACAAGAAGGTTCAAGGTGAATATGCAACTAGAGGGAGACAACCCTATCGCCATGATTGCTTTACGTTTGTACGGGCGTTTTGTTTTAACTCCCTCATAGGATTTCATGGTTCCTCTCTTCTGTGTGCGCTGTCTCACTTAAAATCACATCTAATCCTGGTGTTGACTCTGACCCTGGCTCACCTTGCTGAATCTCAAATCCCGTTCCCCTAATGCTTGCAAGTCTCCATTCTCTTGCGCACAATGGAATTCATTAACCCTCATCCCTTTGATGGAATTTCTTAAGTTGTTAGTGATGGGCACTTCATTGAGGGGGGGGGGGGCGAATGCCTAAGGGGCTACTCGATATGGGGCTCTACCCTGAGGTCAGGAATAGAATTAGATTGCCGGAATACGCTCTACTATCGACGTTCGTGGGGGAGCAATATTGCAAATTAAGTATCCTCCCCACTGGTAGTTCTGCATAGCCTTGACTGTTTAAATCCGTTGAGCGGACTTGAGTTAATTGGGGGAAAAATCCAGGTCTCGTTCTTTTAAGTCTCCAGTTTATTCATGCTTTGAAGCGTACCCTCTTACTCTAACCACTCTATGAAATATACCATAAGGAGACTAGAGGAAACAACGGAATGGAATAATGTGAATAGAGGGTTAAATTCAATGGAATTAGTTACAAAGACTCATATACATCTACACATTACCCTGCAAGCTGTCGCAAAGGCTTGAGGAAGGGACGTCACCGATAATAAAGGAGGGATTAGGAAAAGGTAGGAGGGGAGGGAACAGAGGTAAATTGTAGTATCAATTGCAGAGATGAACACGCATTCAATTAATACACGAAAAAATAAACTTTCGTCAAGAATTCGACAACGTATTGCGGGTTGCATATATTTTAATGACCTGTGACGGATGACATATGTGTGTGTCATTGTTAATTTCTTGTGTGAAAATGTAAACCAAATTTGGTGCATTTTTAGGTAAAACAAAAGGTGCATTTTAAAAATATTATTCACATAGCAGTAATTTAAAACGGAAATGGCCTATCCATCATATGAAATAGTTATGAAAATTTCAACCGTTTTGAAAGTGTTCACAAAGCTAAGGAAGGGTTCATGAAAAGTTCATTGCCTTGAAATAGAAATATTTCGCAGAGGTGGGAGAATAGGTGTTTTACACTTGAAATCGAAAATATTGTCAAATAATATGAAAAAAAAATAATACCATTCTTGAAGGACAAGTTGGGTGAATTAAAAGTTAAGTGAAATAATCAGTTTGGTAATAACTTATAAAACCCAATCGAATGACTAATATACTAATACTAAATACTTGATTGTCATTGACAGACGATACTTGATAAAATTTCATGTTACCTGAAAAAAATACAAACCAACTTGCGAAATCTCCTCAAAACCGTTTTTTATTGTTAAAATCAATTTCATCACGAGGTTCAGTCACAGGATCACCTCATTTCACAATTACTGATGGAGTGAAGTAGAATTAGTGGACGGTGGCGAAGCGGCTGTCTACCAGAAAAATAAATCTGGTGGCAAAAACTCTAGGTGGAAATTCCAAGAAAATGTTACTCTGCAAGTTTGATTTGAAACGTTGCGTTTGAATGGAAGCGAAACGTGGACTATGATGAAAGAGAATGAGAAAAGACTGCAGGCGTTGCGTTGAGGGTGTTGGCCTGGAGAATGTTGGCGAAGATTTCGGGGACCAAAAGGTAGATGAACATGGATTCAGCATGATAGGAGAGGATAGGAGGGTAATGGTGAGATTTTGGGAAGAATAGGATATAAATGGAAAGTAAAATTAAAGACCAGAGGAATGTAGAAGTCGTTGAGGATAGAATGCTAGAAATGAGGTAGGAAATGGATAGTAAATTATGTTTATTATGAAGCTGGCATAACCAGTGTAGTTGTGGAGATTGCAATAACGTCGTGCTTATTGAGGTGCTAACTTATTAGTTAACTCTTTAGGAATTCGTGTGCCAAAAATTTTCGACGCAGTACATTATATAATTTCATTCATGTTCTCTGTTTTATCTGTCTTATTTTTAGGATATGGGATGAGAAGGTTCACAGAAAGAAATATAATGGAGGCAATTCAGACAATATAATCTTGAAATAAAGCCTTGAAGGAGGAGTCTGTCAGTAGTTAATTTTGAGGTAAGTCATAAACTATCAAATACTTATGTCAGCGTCACAACTGGCCTGTATTTAGTGCCATGGTAGTTTTAAATGGGTCATGCCCAATACACCACGTCGAAGCTTTGCTGATGCGCTGTTAGCTTCTAGAATTCCCTAAATCACTTCCCTGTGGAACACTCATGAAAAGGGCTCACTGATCCTTAAAAATCGGTTTCTTCATTTATATTCAGTGAGAGGTCGGGAGGCAATAATTTCCTGGATGGCCCTGTTTATAAATGTGTAGTTGCTTGCTCAATGCAAAGCAACGGAAATATGTGCATCTAAAATGGGTGCTATTGTATTGGCTGTTAATGTTATTGCATTCCTTCTTTTTTATAGTGTAAGGGAAGATGCCTCAAGAAATAAACTTAAGATTGGAGACCTAGATGAGATGTATTTTTGTCAATTATAGCGCATAAAAATGAATTTTTAAAGGCAGAGACATGAATTTGGATGACGAATCGCTATGGATAATTGTGAAATTAAATAATTTTGGATTGATATTTATAACAGAAAATAGTTATTCCCACATTGCAAACGTAATTTTCTCTCGTAGGTGGTGGATGGTCTTTAAACTTACTGAGCTCCTTACATCGCCGTTGCCGCTCTGGTACTCCATTTTCAGACTATTTTTAAAGTCTGATTTCACTTCAAAAC
This sequence comes from Pyrrhosoma nymphula, assembly GCA_963573305.1. Lineage (NCBI taxonomy): Eukaryota > Metazoa > Arthropoda > Insecta > Odonata > Coenagrionidae > Pyrrhosoma > Pyrrhosoma nymphula. The sequence continues at coordinate 146,334,262 of OY754333.1, forward strand.
TTAGGAGAGAGGCAGCGCAAGGATTTTAAACACAATTCAAGTATGTTATTGCACGAAGCATCTCCTTAGCCTTTCTTAAAAAATTGAATCACTTTCCTCATTTTCCACTCTCTTACCTCGGTGCGCTTACAAGTTCCGCTAAAATTCCCCGCTTACATTCTCGAGGACTTGCTCTTCTTCTTTGCAACAGCCGCCCTACTCGCAATTAAACTTATCCACAAACTCCTCGGGGTTCTCGTCCCGAGGGGGAAGGAGTAAAAATTAATCCCTAGGCGTTTTCTCTCCCCCGTCAGGTGACAGAGCATTAATTCGAAGTCGTCAAGATTCCTATCATCGCGCGCATACCACCACACCCCAAACCTTCCTTGAGAACCAACTGCCTCCTTCCACGGGAATTCCCTCTTTCACCCTCCCCCCCCCCTCCCCGTCCACCCCTTCTTAAAAGGGTTACGCCGCCCCTACCCCGCAGCGTCAACAGAGAAAGTAGGGGTCGGTCGGCCTTCCTCCCCATGTCTCCACGCCCTCTCACGCGAGCAGTTCCCGCACACAAAAGCACCACCACCCTCTCCCATTGCCCCAACATTCCCCCCAAACTCGCATCCCAAGGCGGTATCACCCTTTGTTTCCCAAAATGCTCGCTCCCCGCCCACCTGCCCGACCCCCCCCCCCTCCCCCCAGCACCCCTCAACTCCCGGGTAAAATCACCCCCTCAACCCCAGCGACATAAAAGCGTGCTCTCCTCAAATCCTCATCCCGCCAACATTATAGACAAGGGCGCGGCACGCAGTCCCGCTTAGCAATGTTGTCCCTCTGCCCCCTTTAAACAGGAGATGCACCGCCACGGGAGAAATGCTACCCAACCACCTCTCCGCCCCATTACATGCCCCCTCAACCTGCCCCCCCCCCTGCCTGCCCCCGAATGCCCCTCTCCCCATTCAATCGATCCTTGTCTTTTTAATTGTGTTTCATTTCGATGATTAGGTGTTTTTCACTTCGTTGATCACTTCGCACCTTTAGTTCCAGAATGCATTTCGAGCGCGCATTTGAGTTCAAAATGGTTTCTATCGTTGTTATAAGATGTGATACGTTGGAAATGGTAGATTTAAATAAAGAAAATATTACCTCAGTGAAATAAGGCATAAGTAAATTTATATATTAATGTATGAGTGTAAATTTAAATTAAAAGAAGTAAGGGTAAATAGTTTATTAGATTACACTGTTGATCGTGTCATCGTTAATAGAGGTGATCTCTTGGTAAAGGTAGATGTAGATGGAAAAACGGTCACCTTCTAATCTTTCACAGCCGCAGGCATATTTCTCTTTACGCGATCTCATTTTTCCGCTTGGAATAAGTCTCGTCTCTCCTTATCTTATCCATAAAGTCTACTCTCTTTCTTCTTACTCTTGTCCCCCGCTTGTATCCGTTCTGTCACAGCCTTCAGCGTCCCTGCGCCCCTCATTAACGGCGCCAACCTTCCAGTCTTCCTCTTAATCTCCTCCAGACGTTTCTCCTCTTCGCCCACCACGCCGAGCACTTCCTCGTTCGTCTTCCTTTCCGTCCATCATCCAGTCCCCTTCATTCCCGCATCCCTCAATCCCACTATTCTGCTACCGTCTACTTTCCTCGATGTAAAGATTTCTGCGTCATACGTTTCCATTAATGTTTCAAAATCAACAGCAGTGCGGCACTTGTTTCTATGCACCGAGAGTGTTATAAATGTACTCTTCCGGTTTTACATTCAATATCTAGTACCAATAATGTACATTAGCCTAAAAATTGCCCTTTTTTTTGCAAAATGTAATGCTGTATCCACCTTTTTGTAATAGCCCCGTAAAGCATCCGCTAGTGCAAGCCCGAAGTTTAGCATACTAGGAGAATCTCGATACTTTTATTAATGCAAAACGACGTACTTACTGTTATGAATAGTTTATTCATGGTCACAAATGGGAGGTTGTAAATCGGTGGTGCATAATGAGAGTTAAAGAAACAATACCAAATTACGCGTGATTAATTTTTCTGCCTGGAAAAGACTTCAAACTGCTTGGCGCAAGACCTTCCCTCCCCACCCCTAGGCATTTTCCATCCCTCCTGCCACCCTTAACACCCTAGAGCAGAATTCCATCCATCCCCTGCCTTCCCCTAATACCTTCTTCAAAATATTGCTACTCTTTGTCTCATTCACCCGCTGGGCATAAGAAGTGTAAGGAACGGACAGCGATTTGCAATCGACTCCAAGAGTTAGTCAGCTCAATACCCCGCTTTCGGATAGGGAAAACGACGGGATGGAATTTGTTTTAGAATTATACAAGAGGGAAGAGAGACTCTACATGTGAATTACCTCAGTCGTAACAAAAGGAGCCAATTGGGCTCAAGTTGTCCACCCCATCAAATGCAAGGAGTACCTACTGCCCTAGAAGTGTTTTAATAGGTGGCTAAAAATTGGGAATGCTGGCATCTCCTTAAAAGTCTTCGGAATTTGATTAATGTTGCCGACATTTGTTTTATATTTTGTGAATATAACTCCTCAAGAGTAAAAAGGCAATAGATGTGAACAATCTGAGTCGGTAATATTTGGTGAGTTGTTGAATAATTCTTCAATCTGTCATCATCGTTGGAAAAAATTACTTTTACCTTTAAAAACATTTTATTTAAAATAAGAAAGCTCATTACCAGCCGTTTTTTGTCGTACTAAGTTTTCATCCCTTCTTAATTCGAGGACATTGGTTTTTGTAATATTATCATCTGTTTGTAATAGGTTCAAAATTAATTTGGATTTCTACTACCATTCAAAAGAGTATCTGATATACGAATGCTCAAGCTGCTTACCTTTAGAGGTGTCTAGTTTTGAGTAGCTGGGAGTAACCCTAAATGAGCTCTTAAAATGGCAGCAACATATTGGTAATATCGCAACCAGTATGCGGCGAACAATAGCTAATTTTTATTTCATTCGGAATAAATGTCCAATATATTTTCTGAAATTAATATATAACGCCCTAATTAACTCAAGACTAAGCTATGGTTTGTTCTGTTGGGGTGGAGCTTATCAAAACTCTTAAAGATCCACCGCTTTACTACCGAAAAGAATTGTTAGAGTGATTTTAAAATAGAGGCGCTTTGAATGTTCCTTTCCCCTATTTTGTTGTCTAGGCCTGCTCTCCTTAAGGCATCTATTTATTTACCAAGTTTTACGTCGGTTTTACAAAAGAAGTGGTAATAATGGGTTATTATTATACAATTATTCTCTCTACACCCTACGTAAAGCACGTATTTCCTTACCCATGCCGAACTTGACGGTATTCAAACGATTTTTCTTGTACTTAGGATCTATAGTGTATAATTTATTACCCGTTTCAAGTTTTAATTCAAAAACACTAAATTTAATAATGAAAATATACGATCTTGGTTGTTTACTAAAGAAAGTCTTGAGGATGTTTTTTGTAACTACTATACTATTAATATATGCACTGTAAAGTTATATGCTGTATTTACATTATAATATTGCATAACCTATTCTGTATGCGATGGTAGCCATAATTCAGGTTTTCCTTCATGGCTATCTAAGGTTACTCCCCTGGTATTATTGGTGGAGAAGATGAGTGAAGTATTTATGAAATAAAAAGGTGAGCTGCTAGATGAAGGGCAAGATGTATGAGGTAGTGGCAACACTTGCCTTACTTAACGGTGGAGAAACATGGACGATTACAAGGGCACAAGAGAGGAAGTTAGATGAAGATGAAATGAGAATGTTAAAGTGTAAATGGAAAAAAATAGAAATGACGATATTAGAGGAGCAGTTCAGGTGACATTTGTCAGTGAATAGTCCCAGCGAGTAGATTGAGATGATATCCATGGAGACTACTGCAATAGGCTGTTTTCACTTAGAAACAAACCCAAAATTTCAATCCATACTAATGAGGCTTTGATTTCATGAATGCGCGAAACTTACACCTTCCCCGGAGTGAAACAAAAATTGCATTTACAGTTACATATATTCACATGGAATAAAAGAGCACTGGCACTTTTTAGTTTGCTCATTTATAACGTACCGAAGAGGTGCGAGGCAATCTCCTCCATTCCTGTTTTAATAGTACTTCACCAAACCTAATGAAACGATACAAAGAGCGAAATCTGTTGAAAGAATTTGTTTCCAGAAAAATAGGCCTCATAAGATACTCGTCTGAACTCCAAAGATGCTCTAAAATTTCTCTTCGTGACCGATATGATCGCAAATAGCAGTAACCCAAAAAATCATGCATATCCTCTTTAAAAGTTGAACGCCACAATATAGACTTTTTTATTCCAAGCATCATGCCTACAATCCCCTTTCTTATTACACATGTTTAAAAAAAAGTTCATTATTCCATCCAAAATAAAACATTTGAAGCATTCTCCAGCGGACTTTAGGAGTTGAACTAATGATGTCGGGCCTGATGCTCCTTGCACAATATTGCTAATCACCGTTTTGGATCTTTTGCAAAGATTATTGAGACTGATTCCTGCCAGACCTCACGTTCAATACTGGGAATACCTTATTCTCACCACCTAAAGAAAGGCTTTCTTTCTCGCTGTCATCGTCTCCTTCCTCTAAACTATATGCCTCTTTTTCACCATTATATGGGACATTTTTCTCCAAATTATCTTCTTCTAATTCTTTCAATATCGATATAATCTGCTCTGGGGTTCCCTTATTTATTTCCTTGCAGACAAATCATTCAATCTAATTTATACTATGTGTTAGGGAAACCGTCTTCTAGACCATATAGCAAATAAACTATGTTTGTATATTGACATAACTCACCTCTAACTTGAAATAAGAGGTACAATCAATTCAGATTAAGAGAGCAAGTTTATAGCGAATAGCGTGGAATATTGTGTATAACTCTGATATATATGACATGCAAAACATGATGTACAAAAACCAAATGGCTTACAAAACATTCTTCCACTCAGTTACATCAAGTATTCATCTACAACTTGAGTGATACGCAAGCTGTATCACTTTAGTGTGTAACTCTGTGCCTGTATTCACGACGAAGGTGATCTTATGGAGAGACAGTGAATTACAAACTTTAACAATAAGTAGCAAAGAGTTAAGGATACTACAATTATGCTTTACTTGCGATGAATTTTGAGATACCATTTTCAAGTCGATACAGTTTCAGATTGTCTGTGTTGGGAACCAATGATATCTTTTCAAAGCTACAATGAGGCTCGCATATCCATACCACAGGAAGATATGCATTGTGCATAAGCCTTAGTGCTATTTCGCAACTAAAGGATACTACATTCCAAAAGTAGGGGTAGTGGACAGAGAAATGACCGGATGTAATTCTGTTACACTCTACGATACTACAATGTATGCTATTGAAAACTTTTGAGTCGTCCGGATTATCTGCAAAAGACAAAACTGATGAGCTTAGTGATTTTGAGAAAATAATTGATGGAAATATGGTTGAGGAAATCGTAATATTTAGGAACGTTTTCATCGAACGTAAGCGTAATTGCACTGCATATCAACGGGAGAGGGATTGTAAGTCTACAACAAAATATTTAATTACGGCTTTGTTTGGTTTACTATTTTTGATTGGTATAAAGCGTGGTAGTTATACAAATGTTCTTGAGTTGTGGAATTCTGATGGAACTGGAATACAAATTCTCAGAGCAGAAATGAGTTTTAAAAGGTTTTTATTTGTAACGCTTCGCTTTGACGATAGTTTGCCTAGAGACATCCGGAAAAAACCGACAAGCTCGCGGCCATTCGATCCATTCTAGTTCAGTGTGTAATGAACTGCAGAAATTGTTACTGCATGAGCGAGTTTGTTGCAGTATACGAAATCCTGCATTACTTCAGAGGTAGGTGCAGTATCGTGCAGTACATCCCTAGTAAACTGGCGAGATATGGACTGAAAGTCTACACGTGTTGTGATTCAAAAACATTTTACACTGGGAATCTGGAAGTATACTGTGGGAAGCAAATGCCTGGGCCATATGAAGTTTATTACTCTTCTTTTCAAATTGTGAAACGACTTGTCCAACCAATTGAGGGGACCAACAGGAATCTGACAGCTGATAATTGGTTTACCAGCTATGAATTAGTAAAATACCTTCATACGAAAAATATCACTCTCTTCGGAACAAAAAATATAAAAAAAATTCCATCAGAATTTCTTCCCCGAAAAAATAGGCCAGTCAATTCCTCAGTTTTTTGTTTTCAAAACGACATGATTAAGTTATCATAAGTTCCTCGTGGAAATAATATTACTATCCAAAATGCACGACTTGCCTAGCATTGATGACGCGCACCACAGGTTGGGAACAGTTTTCCTAGACTATACCTGTGGCACAGATTCAAGCGATTAAAATTATCAAGTGCCACGGCCGAACGAATAGGTGCCAGAATTCCTTTTCATGTACAATGCAGCAATGCGGGAAGTACAAATGTACAAAGTGAGCCCCTAATCAACCAAAATACATCTCCATTTTCTCTTCTTCCCTCTCCTCACGTCTTTTTCCTATTCTTTCCCTACGTCACCGCTGATGTCATAGCACACCCCATGCCACACGCTTATACGGCGGCTCGTAGGGTGAATGAAGACGTGGATGTTAGTGGTCCGCTGAAAATTCTGGCGTGTCTGAGGAAGTGGAGGCATCCTGCCACGTTTTCGAGGGGATTGAATGTTTTTTTAAATTCCTTCTCCGTTTGGGGGCGCCTCTGGCGGAGGAGAGTCGAGAAAGTTCCATCGGTCGAGTGGAAGGTGAGCGTATAATGGAAACTTCTTTGATCGTGAGAGTGAATCGCCGCCATTAAAGGAGCAACAATGGGCTGGGAGTGGGGGAGGTTGTGATCGTCATTTGTCATTCAATCCTAAGATTGGTTGATTGCAGCCCTCCCGCTCCCTGGTGCTGACTGGTGTGTTTTTGTGTTGTTAGTTGTGTTGTTTGTAGTAATTTTTCTTCCACCCGAGGACCTGTATTTTGATCTATATTAATGGCCGGGATCATAGCAATTATGTTTAAAATTACAAGGAAAGGAGGTACAAATACCAAACCATTATGTATACGTACTCAATACACAATATCATCTCTGCCCAGGTAACAGTTGCTCTAGTTACATTGATGTTTGTTTTATTTTAAATAGACATGTGGTTAGACCTATTGAATCCTGTTATAAGATGTGCACATTATTGGTATGTTCCATTCAATATATAACCCTGATGAAGATTTATATATTAATCGAAATGTTGGCTACGGCATCTAATTGTTCTTGACCAATCCCTCAAAAAACCAGCCATCATCAGCTGATTTCATTATTCCCTTGTAGCTCCTCTTTATCACATCCCATTTTACGTGATCCAAGTACTTGTCCCTCGGTCTTCCTCGATGGACTCACCTTTCAATATTCTCTTCCATTATGTTTTTTAGAAATTTGTTTTGCGTCAAAGTGTGTGGCCTATCCATCTGGACCATTTCTTTCTAATAGTGCTCCATAACATATGGAATTTTCCTCTCCTAATATTCTTTACGCTTCCTCGCTTCTGTTGTTATTCTTTCATTCGATATCAAGCATCCGCCTCCAGGACGAAGTTTCGTAAGTATCACTCTATTCTCTTCTTCTTCCACCTTTCCGATTGCCCATGTGACATATAGCGCAACACTCCACACGTATGTTTTTAAATATTGCTTCTATATCGTTGTTCATATATTCTTTGGACACAACCGATGTATTTTTTCGTCGTGAATGCTTTCTTGGCCTGAGCTATTGGGGAGATTGTGTCGGTTTCTGTTTGAGGCTTTCGCAACGCTGTTGTGCTGGTGTTGAAATTAGCCTCTACCTTCCTTATTGAAATAGCCTCCCCTATTTCAATAGAGAATGTTTCTAGGCTAATTCCAATAGGGATGACTGGCAAAGACTCCACAACACCTGGAAGAGACTCCTGAGAAGAAACGCGCCAAAAGAAGTGTGCTCAACGCTGATTGGCTGCGCTAACGGAAGGCCCCCTTGACGGTATAAATACAGGCCAACTTTCACCGTTTGGCATTCGGACTTGATCTGAAGATGTGGCCTACATTGGCTACGAAACGTCATCGTAAAGATACACCGACGCAGCTTTGCCCGAAAAACATGGAGACACCAGATTGTGTCGGTGTTCATTTCGTCGGGGCACCTACTGCTGGTACTCTTGCTCCTAAGCCAACGGTCGAGAGGGGGCAGTGAGGGGCATTATTCTCTCCAGGGACGATGTGGAGTGTTGGGTAGGGGTATTGATGGTTGCACTGGTGTGGATGAGGGAAAAGGTAGGGTTCATATTTAATGCAGAGAGAAATGGGGTGGTGGTCGGGGGGTGGATAATGTGGGCGAGCAGAGATTATGGCGCGGAGGGAAAGGTAGCGAGGGGGGATGAAAAAAAACCGCACTCGGGAGCCACCAAAGTGATTGTAATTAAAATTCATGCGGTGACAGTGTTTTAATTAAAATCAGTGGGGGAGAGAGGGTATGGAGGGATGGCAAGGGGGATTCGTTGGGGAGATATGAATATGGTGTTTTGGGGGTAGGCGGTGGGGCGGGGAAGAAAAAAATTCCTGGCGCCCCATCCTCCCCAAACGGGTCGGCATTTTTCGCTCCTTTTTACGGTGCTTTTCAGTGAAATTTTGGGAAAATAAATACGCGACCGCTCTTTCGTCTTCTCTTTATATCCTCATCGCTTTCCCTCCCTCTTGAACGGAGAGCCGCGTGTCGAGGTTAGAGCGCTTGTTCGTGTGGCCAAGAAAAATATTTCCCTCTTATAGGAGGACGAGTGGGGCACCCTGGAGGGATTTCGCTTGCCGTTCCTCATACCCGCCGCCAGGGCCATTCCCGCCCCTTCTTCATTCATGCCCCCTGGCTCGAGAGAGTGGGGCGTGGACTGCAAGGGGTGGTTGCCTGGTGGGACTGCGGGAGGTGAATCTACGGGCTCTTCTGCAAGGGTACTTGCAAGGATGGTTTACGAGTGACCCTTAAAAGGGAGAAAAAAGATTAGTGCATGACATATATTTTACCCAAACATAGCGATAGGAAGTTCTTTTTAATATTTTTAATTCAATAAGAAATATTTACATCTCTTGCCTACAGCCTCCGCTTTGTCCTTATTTCGCTGTATGATGCTTTTTATCTCTAGTTTTCAGCCTGTATCGGTATTTCCATCATGTTATTACGTCCATGAAAGGAGAGTTGCGTAATGCCATTGTTCCGTAACGAAGCAGTGGTACATAAATTTAACACGAAAGAACACGAGTTCAAAATCATACTTTTAAGTTTCATGGATAATATTTTTCTTGAATTACTTTCCATTAAGTTCTAAATTCAACTAATAACACTCCGTCCCAAGGGATATGCTCCTGAGGTTTTATGTTCATTTATGTTATCTTCAAATTTCATTTGATACGGTTTTGCATATTTTATCATTTATTCCAAACTGGACTCATTTTTATTTATTTTAAATACGTCTATTATAACTTTGTTGGTGATTCTCGCGGTGGATGAAACTCATTTTATACATTTTACTTAACATTTTCAAAGTCTTGTTAACTCAAACATGGTGCACTGTCATTGGGTGACAGTATGCAAGTTGATGAAAATGCTTGTACAATGTATTAACGCATGAATGGAACCGTCTTGCTTCCTTGTATCCATCCAATGCCGGTCCTTACCTTGTTCCTTTCTTCGTCTTCGTCCAAGCATCCCCTCTTCTTCTTTTCCCATTCTGAGTGCGACGTTCCCTCTTGGCAGTTTTCCCTTGCGCCACTCAGGGGGCCATTTTTCAGCGACTCTCTTCTGTTCCGGTGTCATTCTCATCTCTTCTTCCTTTCTTCTCCATTTCTTTTACTTCCTCGTTCTTCTTTCAGTCTCAACATTCTTCGTTCTTCTTGGTCCTGGAAAAAAATGTTTTTCTTTCCTAAATATTCCTTTAAAAATCCGTCGCTGCTCTCTAGAAATGTACATACCTGTGGGTTTCGCATCCCATTAAACCTTGCAGCGTTTACCCGGTATTCTGGCTCAGCATTCATTTTTTGCACTCCGCTGTCTCTTCCCTCCTTCATACTTTTCTCTGTGAAATACGCTCCAAGGGATTTTGAATGCCTTTTTTCCAGCATAACGCTGAATAAAAATTAGGGACGTTATCAAAATTATTCCCTGGAGTGAGGCACCTTTTCAAAACAACTGTCGCCGTCAAAATAATATGGACCTGGACTTTGATGCATTCTGCATAAAGCTAAGCATTCCTTACAGAAAATATTAAATTTGATGGAAAGAGAAATTATTTGCCTTTAAAATAAATAACATTTTGAGTCTCTGGCATTCACTAGCTTCATGTGAGTCATCGTTACTCTAATCACAATTCGGTAAAATCGTTCGACTTCGTGAATTTCTTATGTATAAGACATTTTGGAACAACCTGTAACGACACAATTTAATTTCCGTTGAAATACATCTGCATCTGGTTACCCTCTAAATGTTTTCAATGTATGATCTTCTATGATTTATTTTTAATAGGCGCTTGAATTAAATATTGATTGGTCTACACATTTTATCCAGGAGGGTTGAAGCTTTAATGAGCCTTTAATTTAGAAAAAAATAATTAGCGAGGGTGATTTTTTCTAAAAAATAAATGTGACAGGGGAGATATCGAGAGGGTGTTTTGATGACGTAGCACCGGTCGCATGTCATTGGCGTAGGTTTGTATCGATTCCCTTAATTCTCGACGCCTTTGCCGTCGTGGGTCTCGAATGCTCTTTTCTGGGAATGAAACGGAGATCGCGCAAGGTGGCAAGAATACCCTGACCTCCTGATTTTGATGAGTTTTCCATCAATAATATAATTTTTCGTGACAACTCGTCGTAAAACCCTAAAACTTAGTGAATACCTAAAACCCCGTGAAACGAGTGGTCATTTTGACCGATCGTATCTCATTTCTCAGTTTTCCAGCAATTTCTTTGACTTATTCGACTAGAATACCCTCTTTGGCTATGAGATGTACAGGAAACATTTAGAAGAAAGATTTTGCGTAATGCTTGTGGTGCCCACCATGGTCACGTACCCTCAAATTTTCAATAATAACCGACGACGCAGCCAGGAAAAAATACTACTACTGTCACAGGAAATGAAATTATATTGCTTAAATAAGCAAATGAATAATGCGTCCCCTGAATGGAAAACATACCCTCAGTGGGGTAGCGATAATTAGGAATTCGGTCAATTAAATAAATAATTATTGCATATGCTTTGGTTAACTACAATAGGAAATATTGTCGGCTTTAAATATGGCACTCGATGAGTCTTTTATCTTTTTGCGTTGTAATTATTTTATGTGTTAAATAATTTAGAAAAAATATTATTTTGATAAATAAATCTCTTGTAAGAGGAGTTGTATTTTCATCCTCCATTAATTAAAATGAGTCATCATAACTTATATAACAAGCCTCGTTGTTAAGTGTGAACTTCAACCCGTTTTTCACATACATTTATAAATTTTGGACCCATGTGCATTTCAATATCGTAACAAATTTTGATAACATTTTTGTTTATCTTATTTTTTTCTGTTTCTTAATTTGGTGATGATGATTGTGAATAAAAAGTAGTTTTCTCCAATGTAAATATTTTGGATGTGATGATTAATTTTCAATTCTATTAAAAGATACTTGTAGTACATGTTTTTTTATTGCAACTAAGGTCATATGGAAAAACCTAACATGCAGTACCTAAAACATTGGTAGAAATAAGTGCAAATGTTATGAATAACACGTAATTTTCATAGAAACATTGTGCCGTTCAAAATGTACATCAGAACGGCTTTTCCTCTAATGTTTGTTTGACCCCTGTGCAAGTACTACTCCATACATAACCTCCCATCTTAGCACTGTCCCAACGTCCTTGATACCTTCTTTCCATTTAGTGAATATCCTAGTGAAATCGTTCACTGTGTTCCTCGCTCAAAGCCCCTAAATTTGATCTAAAGAAATGAATAAACCTTTATATCAACGAAATCTTTTTTCCATCGAAAAAATATGTTATTGTTTTCATGGCAACGTATTTTAAATAATTTTATAGGAAAATATTGCTAATTATGATCTTGAAAACACTGTAAACAAGCGCAATGCAATCTATAATTGTTTATACATTTCAATCAGCATAAAGCCTCTGCACTTGTGACGTGATACATGGATTAAGTAGTACTTCATTACTTTTTCACAAATTGACGAAGGAATATTTATTTTGTATCATGTATATACAGTTTATCTAGCACGGTGAGAAAGAAACGAATCTCATTCTTTGGACACCTAATCAGAATACCAGAAAATGGAATAAGCAAAAAGATTATAGAAAAATTATGGAACAGTAAGACCAGTGCAAGATGGATAGCAGAAATTAAGGAAGATATGAGTGAATTACACATTACAATAGAAGATTTGAAAGAAAAGACAGATGCTATCGTGAAACTCAAGGACAAACAGATCAGACTACAAACCAAGGTCAACAAACAGAGAATAGGAAGGGAGAAAGAAAGAAAGCTACGATCCGAGCGGATGAAAAAATAATGGGCTGACAGAAAACAGAAGAAATCCAGAAGATGACTGAAGTGGTCCAATGAAGGCTATAAAATTAAAAATAAATAATAAATAAATATAGTTTATCTATATATTTAAATATATAGATTTTATCAAAGGTATTTGTGATAGAGATTCTGCTTTAGAAAAGAGATAAGGAGTGAAGTTGATAAGGAGAGGGCCATTGTGAAGCACAAACACAAACATTGGGAGAACGGATAGTCGAAACATGTTGGAGATGCTACAGGAGGAGAGGAAATGCAGAAGGGTGTGGAAAATTGAGATGGGGAGTGAGGACAATTTTAAGTTTGCTGCAAATCAATGGAGAAAGGATTTTTAGTTAAAAGAGATGGAAGTATTGGAATGGCGAGGGAGTATTTGGAAAGAAGATTGGTTAGAAAGATTGATAGGGTTATTTTATTTGTACCATAATATTCTGCGATACTTTTAATGATCCTCACAAATCCCTAACCTTACTCCGTAGCATTGCGGTAACTGTGAAATTAATCCTATCTTAGGTTGAATTCAGGTAAGAATGCGACCCATGGGAAAGGTACCAAGGATATAACCCATCTACCCTATTCCTAGTAGGATTATTGTTTTTTACTCAATTACAGTAGGAATGAGATTCTGAGGCTATAGCGCTTAAAACACTTTATACATGAAAGAGCTTTAAGAAAGTCGTAACGGCAGCTTAACCTTAGTAGATAATGGGAATGAGGAAACGCAAAGGGGTTTTAAAAAGGAAAGCAAGACTGTAAAAAGGAAAGGCCACATTAGCGGTCCTTTGAAAATGAAGTGCACCTCCATCAGTCCTAACGTAACTCAACGACCATCTTATATTCTCCTTATCAAGTTCTCAAGACATCAGGTTCAGAACTTTCACAACAGCATAACGCATAATTGTGCTGCAATGGAACTCTTACGATAACTTTAACTAAGGTAATCTCTGGTATTGTAATATCTTTGTATTTTTTATGACACTTGCGAGCGAGTTGTTGTCCATCAAACTTGTCAGTGACTTTTTGGGTTCTGAAAATATAGCATGCTTCTCCTTATGCAATCACACATTTTAATCAACTTGTTTATATTTTGTTTTTGTTCGAGTACGTAGCTGAAAAAAATTTCTTATTTTCAAGTTCTGTTTTAATTAGCCAAGTAAAAGTGATATTCTGCTGCGTTATCCCTATAAAGATTTTCAAGGACGCTCGATTTATTTTGTCTTATGATTTTCTGGCTATAGATTTTATATGAGTATTGGATATGTGTATACTAAAGATTTTCGTGAACATGAGGACCTAACAGCCCAAGATTCGGAAGAAAAATATTTGTTTTCAAGATTCATAGGATGTCCCTTACGGTATTTTTTTTTAAAGTTTGGGAGTGGTGCGATTTCTCATCACGCTGCTTTATATTAATGGCGACTTAATATTAGTGATTTGCCTTGACCGAGGCATGAATATGAAGTCCTGATGAATTCTTCTCTGGCCTCCCACAGGGTTAGGTTCTCCATATTGGTGGCACTAAAAGAGCAGAACATTTTCATTGCAACTGTCTCCTAACCGAAACCGTTTCAAAACGAATCAGTTCCGCGAAACACCCTGTTGCGGACAACAGCTAGAGGCACACCAAACAACAGACGATCGATCGGCGCTGTTATAGCTTGACTAGTAGTTAATTATTCTATGCAATATGAAATTTCTCACTCAAATAAAATGACAATTTCATTTGTATTTATGAAAGATAGGTACTTCACAGTTCTAATTCTTTCTGCAACGATGGGTGGACATGTATTGGCTGAATAAACCAGCAAACGCCGGCAACAGACTCAAATCCAAAAAACTTGTAACTTTGAACAGTAACGCAGCCACACGTGCAGTGCAACCCGAACAGAATAGACGACGAAACTGCTTCAGCTTCATCAGTTGCCGCTGCACAGCACACATCGCAACGTCGCAGCTGCGGCACGATCGCGAAAGTAACCTGTTGTTTGCAACAGTTATTTGAAGCAGATGTCTGACTGAAACAGTTGCGGCGGCTGCAGCCGTTTCGTTCCGAATACATATTATTCCACCCAGGGATACTCTAGCTCTTCATGTTGACCGACCTTCAAGGCTTTAGATGTCCATCCTTGAAGATGACAGATGAATGTCTAAAATCTTACGTCAATATGAAGTCCATCTTCCATTATTTTCTTCTAGACGCCTCCGATGGCCAAAACTATTTTTGTTCTTTGGGTCGCCGCTCTCTGGGGGAGGCGCTGGAAGCGACTGACCTCCCTCCCGAGCATAGCATTCCTCGCCCGACAAACGAGTTGCCGTTCTTACTTATCTTTTTTTCCACTTCGCTTACTCGCTCGCAATGCACGATTTCCACATTTTTATTAATTAATTTCAGGAAAAAGCCGATCCTATGGTTCTCTCAGAAGGCAAACTTTTTGAGAGCCGTAAATGCTTCCTTATTCGTTGCGGTCCTTCCTATATTCTCCAGCCGCAGGCGATAAACTTTCTCGTTCTCCACCGAGGGTTCTTATTTTTTTGAAATGGTTTCATGTTACAGGTGGAAAGTTGGTCATACCGACGACTGTCGGTGGAATTTTCCAGTGAAGTTAATTAGCTTCACCAATTTCATAGATATTTTCTCTGGCGAAACGAAAAGAGAAGAGTAGTTCTGTCGAAAAATAGTTATCCAAGAGAAATTAGCCTCGTTGAAAACTACTTCCGCAAATTGATAACAGAGTTTTAGATGAACAGGGGGGAAAAATATCTCTAACCGTGTAGACAAATAAAAGGGCCGAGACTCATTATGGTAAAAGCAGCATTTGCGCCTTTTATCGCGAAGGATTTCAAGGATTATTTTTCCCCTTTAGAGTAATTGCGTACATATTTTTAAAGAAATACTTCAGTTTTACTCCCTTTATTCTTTCATTGCCTTTCATCTTCATGCCTTACAAGGATTTTTTTCACTCAAGTTTTCAGTTGCGCATGTTCTTGAGTAAATATTTTTTTTAAATGCCCTTTTTTCTTGGCATTGATTAGGGACTTCAACTGCTTTCCGTTGATCTTAATCGGTTTGCAATTTACTATTTGAGTGATCGCAAGAGAAGTGGCCCCCCTTGAATGAAACTAAACCGCAATGATGGTTTTGATAGACGTTGGTTAACATATCTCCCATTCATTGGTAATATTTCTTATAGAATTTCAAACCGCTTACCAAGCTCCCTTAAAGCAGCTTTTTACACATGCCCTTAACCATAACCCTTTCAAAACTTTTATTGAACGGCAAAGACAGACAAGATAGACTCCTAAATTCTGGTATTTATAAAATTAGATACAATAGTTGCAATATGGCATACATCGGCCAGACTGGTAGTAGTTTTATCACACGTATCAAATAACACGCCAGATGTAACAGAAATATGGATTCCACCTCACCATTTGCCAAAAACCTTCTGGATAACAATCATACGAGCGATTTTATACCTGAAATTTTATACGTTATTCCCAAAGGCCTGAAATTGGACGCACTGGAACAACTAGAAGTTATCAGACAGTCAAAACACCTTTGCAACGAATTATTATTTCCGCATCCCTCCCCCCTCCTTTCAGATAAAATTATTCTTTCCCGCCTCACCAGCCCTTGATCATCGTGTCTTTCATTTTTCCTCCCCTCAACCCTGCCCCAATATCCGGTCCCCCCACCCACTCCTCCTCCGTAACTACAACAACAATAACAAACTGAAATAACAAACTTATGTATATTATATTTTGTAAACCTGAGGATGCCGTCAAGCGGTGAAACGCGTCGTGCTACAATAAAATACTATAGGAAAGTACTAAGTTGTGTCAATCATAAGAAATAAGATCATGTTTGACTTGGTGGATTACTATTTTATAGCGAAAAAATAAAACTTTTACCATCGACAATTTTTGGTCTAAACATGTATGTATGCACAATCCGGATTTCCATGATTTTGCAATCAAGCACCTCGATGATGAGCATCAGTCAATCGTGCACCTCGATGATAGAAATCAGTCAATCAAGCACCAGATGATGAAGATGCAAAGGCATTGAAATCTGGATTGTGCATACATGTTGTGACCAAAGATTGTGGATTGTGAATGTTTTATTTTTTCGTTATAATGATGATTGACACCTTCCTCAAAATATTTTCACGTTTATAACCACCAAATTATGTATTTATTTTGGTGTTAGTGAACAATTTATTGATAAGTTTTAAATTGAATTAATGCATAATTATTTAATTAATTGAAAATCTTTCATTGAGACCCCCCTTGCTATTTGCTCAAAGCGGAACCATTTGCGAATTGGACTCGCTTATTTCGGCCTCGAGCTCCCCTTGTTGTCACAGGAGATATCTCCCTTCCCCACCACCCCCAACCCCCCGAAGTTCTTTTCTCTTGTTTTTTCCTCTTAAACACGGAGCGCGTGATACCACACGCCGTGGAGATGGAGCCTGCTTCCCGTGGGAATAGAAAGGAGAAAATGGCCCTATTGTTCGGAGCTAGAGAGGGCCTCTCTCTGGTCCAGCTCTCCTTTGAGCGAATCAAAGAAGGGGTAGGTGGTCAGATTACGTTTCAATGGCCATACCCTCACCCCTACACCCTCACCCTCTCTCTCCTCCTCCCCCCTCCCTCCCCTCCCCTCCCCCCACGCTCACCGATACTTCCGCATTAATTCCCTCCCAACAATGAGAAGATTCCGCTTCCGACCCTGCACGTCTCTCCCTCCCACCTCCGATTCTCTAACTCCTTCCGTGTCCATGGGGACCACGAACCATCCCACGGGCGTCCATTGTTGAAGACAATGCTCTCTGACCCCTTCCCCCCACAGTCCTCCACTCCCTCTGCACTCCCTTTTCCCGCAAAAGAACGGGCAGCAGGGCCAAATGGACGCTGGCCATTGTCCTCCCTCTCCCCTCCCCCACCCTTCTTTCTTCCCCGCCTTCCACCCATCCGCCTCTCAGCATTACCACCGATGAGGCGAATTTGCTCCTTATGTGTGTAGCGGGAGGGAAGTTGCGAATTTTCGTCGGCCAGTCAAACCCAAGTTTCCTTTGATTCCACGGCCCAATTGTTTCTATGCCTTTTTAAAACCATCAATAGCTTTGACGAGTAGTTTTATTATTCAATGTATGTTCTAATGGTTTAAATTTATTGCTTATGGGGACATCACTGAGAATGTTACTTCATGTAAATATCCAGAAATTGGTGGGTTTGTAAGCTTGAAATGAAATGGGGATCTCAGATATGTCTGAGCAATAGAGTCACATCATGTCATTACTAAAATAAAATAAAATAATTTCTAAAATGAATCCAGGCAATTGCATAATTCTGTAAATAGTGGAAGCAGGTATTTTAAGACTTACACATTGGATGATCTATTCTCATGAATCTGTAGATATTCCAGATGATTTACCTGTTAGTTGCCAGCATGAAATTCAGGATTCCGAAGGAATACATGGCAAATTTGGATATTGATATTCAGAATTACTTTATAAAATAAAGGCATATTGCGTCGTACGTTTTAAATTATTTCGTCACGAGTGTTACTTATCACCTTTGAGTGATTTCGTTGTCAGTGTTATTCGTAAATCCTATCTGCCCAAGTCCCTCGCACACTCATGGCATTTTAAGATTAGCGAAAAATGCGAATACAACATTAAAAACTGATTTTAATTTTGAGAAACACAGCTGGAAAGGTGTTATGATTCCCTGGTTTGTTTGAGGTAATATTTTTGCATATTTACATTGACGAAATGAATGAAATTTCTTGGTTATGTGGAAATGGATGAGAATTTTATTTCATGCAGAGATATTGCATTTTACCTGTGATTTCTAACGAAATAGCGTTTTTCCTCTGCCTCCAAATTAATTATCTCTCATTCCCGACGTAAAGGATGTGAATCATTTTGCTAGAAAGGTTATTTCAAATGTTTCAATCACAACGTAGTGTAGCTGTATTTGAGCACTGCGGAGGAAGAAGAACAAAAGTTCGTTGGTTACTTTTTCCTGCTTTTTCCGTATTTTTCGAATACAGTTGCAGTAATTTTACCTTTTCCTAAAATATATATTTATTTACTATAACCTTCCTGTATTTCCCCTTGAGCCATTGAGGGGCTTTAATCACTCTAATAATTACCTGACATTCCTTCTTATATATACCATCATTAATTCATAAAACATACATCTATTCTAATAATTACAATCATTAATTCACTCAAATTTTAATAGTTTCTCTCGATACATTAGAAATCATTTACGATCCCCCAACAGCTTTCTCTTCTTCTCATTTATTTTCCTGCGTCCATGGGAAAACTTCATATGGATTAAACCACATAATTCAAAAAGGACGAATTACGATGGAAAGAATTCCTTTTTCGTATTCACGTGCGTATTTTATATATTTATTCATTCTCAGGAACCAGGCCGCGCATGTTTATCCTCTGTACGTCATCGGAGAGACGTGTCCCCTGTTGGGTAGGAGATTGCGGCGACAGAGAGTGCGCTTAGTGCGCTGCCCGTGGACCCTTTAAGTGCCACACTTAACTCGTCACAGATTCGTCGCCCGCACTCCCGCCCCACGGAAATTCCGTCACGGAAGGATGGGACTCGATTCAGCAGAGAAGCATTTATTATTGCCTCGCTTTGGAGGGATGAGGATGTCATGCAACACGATGCATGTCAGGGAAGAGTCACGGGGTGACGTTTATCTCGTGTTCTACTTTTGATCCGGTTTTGTAACCTCTGGTTAAATATTTTCTCGGAATGAAAACAGAAGTTAATTCGTTCTCCCCTCGACAACGCTCTAATCAACTGCAGTCTGGTTTACCTATTGCACGAAACCCGAACTCTGTTTACATCAAGTCAACGTTAAGGAAAGTGGCATTTTGTGTTTAACATTAACCAGGAAATATAAAACCGGGCCTTAATTTTATTCGCTCTCTGCTGGCCACTATTTCTCCCGTAACCAAAAGATCAATTCATTTGAAGTAAGGAATCAGAAAGTATAGCTATTTTATGCAATCACCTCCAATTAATTTTCAAAAGAACCCCTTTCAAGAAAGTTAGTTGAATTTTAGATTGCGTCAACAACGAAGGTCATCTAAAAGCTTCACTGAATTTATTTCATGAAATTAATTTCCTTCAAGTATTTCGGGAAAAAACCGTATTTGATATTGGAAAGTTGGCCACTGGCTAAATGTGTCATCTTGTCTTTCGAGATGAAGTAGCTATGTAGGAATGAAATTTATACGCGACGTAATCGGTTGTCTTCCTTAGCTGGATGGAAGTTAGGAATATGGTTCTTTAATTTTAATCCTTTTATTTATGTCTATTAATCAAAAATAAAATCTCGATCTTCCTGGTTGTATTTGAAGGTTATAGTTAAAGCTGTTGGTTCTAGTTGAAACTCTCCTTTTGTTACAGTCTATCACTATTTGTGTTTGTGTCCAAATACTAGGTACAGTTAACACGCCACGAAAACATATTAGTCGTCCATGACTGCTTGGAAATTTGCCATGGAAGATAACCATTGACTCTAAACATATTACAAGTCGAATATCATGATTTATAAGAGAGGTAATTAGTCCATTTCAGCACCATAATACTTGGGGCTGATATTTGAGACTCGTTTCACCAAATAGTGTGCCAGTCTTGGCACTGATGTTTTCTCATCAAGCATCCGCGCCTTAATGAAATCCATAGACGTGACTGCTTAAAATGTATTATTTGAAGTTAACCATCGGTGTATAAATTACATTGAAAAATCGATTTTTGCGAAATTTACAACTTAGGGTCCACCTGGTAACTTGGTACTGTTACGCTAGTATATCCTGCCTGTATGTCTCAAGGTTAGTAAAATTAAATATATATATACCTCGGTGAAATATCTCCATAAATAGCTAAGTTATACATCTACAGGCGTAAACTCTTCTGAGGTTTTGCACGGGGCAATATTTTCCGTGTCTGCCGACGTTTCGAAAGGACACTTTATTGTCATCTTTAGGTCCATCAGGATGCCTGATATTTATAACTTTCCCTCAAGTCAGGTCACCGTTGATTGGTTTCAGTTGTGGACGAGTCGCTTTTCCGAGGAGTTCATTCTATTAAGATGCCGGGACGAAGAAGCTACGCAAACATTTTCCAAGGTGTATTCCTCACGGAAGTCACCAAATGTTGACGAGATCCTCCAACGGACCACCCTGGCACTCGTCCGTGATAGAAACCAATCAATGGTAACCTGACTTGGGGGGAAGGTATCAAAATCTGACATTCTTACGAATCTGTATCAATAGCCCTAATGACGAAAAGGAAGTATATTTTTGAAAGGTCGGCAGACATGGAAAATTATACCACCCTTATCGTGGGAAACCCGGGAGTAGTTAGCATCCATAATTAGCCAGGAGAACATACTGTCCTTCACACTTTATGACAGTTCGTACGTTTAGTAGTGCGTGTATAATTGCTATTTGAAATGACACAATGCTGATGTCTTCTGTATTTTAAGGAACTCTTCGGCCTCGGTGGCAGCGGGGTAAAGGTCCTCGCCTGGTACACCAGGGTCGTGGGTTCGAGTTCCTCCTGGTTGGATTTCTCAACACCCTGGGCATAGGTGTGTGTATATCTCCTTAAATTCATGTTACAATCCTCGATGTAAAAGGCCTTATCGGTTGTTTGCGAGAGAATTAGAATTAAATAAAAATAAATAACACCAAAAACTTATTACAGTACAAAAAAATGTTCGTTGATTTTTATATTTTCATCTCATTTTCATAAATGCGCGAGTATTTTTGTTAATTTATTAACTTACTAGGAAATTTATATTAAATTACTTCTTAAATTCTGTTTTAGATTATTTTCCATTTTCGAATGACTTAATATTTAGAGATAATAATTTTCTATTATGTGGGAAGAAATGCTTTAGCAAGATATAATCTCCAGATATAATTAGGAAATTTATATCTTAATAAAATGAAGGCAGAGGCACATGAGTTGGAAGTCTCTCGCGCTCAGCCCGCAGATTATATTCGA
Organism: Pyrrhosoma nymphula; assembly: GCA_963573305.1. NCBI lineage: Eukaryota > Metazoa > Arthropoda > Insecta > Odonata > Coenagrionidae > Pyrrhosoma > Pyrrhosoma nymphula. The sequence continues at coordinate 146,355,898 of OY754333.1, forward strand.
CAGGTTTCAACTCTGAAGCTCTTCTGCGAGTTCAGTCAGTAAGTCAAAAAGGCAGCAAGAAATCGAATAATAGTAGTAGCTGCTTGTATCAGCGGCTCTGTGGGATTCTAAAGGTGATTAGGTTCTCGTCACAATCAAATGATCAAGTCCCGACGGGTGTATTCTCTTCGTCTAACGGCTTTGGTTTTCTGTGAAACACCTCACTGCGTGGAATGGCTTCTTATACTCTTTGGGGCGGGGTTTATTTGAGGGGGGGGGGTCAAGTATTTGGTGGTAACTTCAATTACACTGACAGCGGGTCGTTGGCCTACATCCTGTACTCCTCATCTTCCTGATTACATTTGGACTATTCTTCGGTAAAAAGCCTAATATAGTTAAAAAAAAAAGGTCGAGAAGTGACTTTAATGATGATTTTTAATAATATTTAGCCTCTTTTATTGGAAAACTTTGTCACATGTTTTCCAAATGTTTAGAAGGCTAGTGATTGAACTACCTCCAATTGATTATTGATATGTAGTGAAAGCCGTCAAATTATTGTTACCTTGAAAATATATTAGTCTATTAAGCTGTTATTATTTGGTTACATAATACTCAATTCATGAATGAAATCTTAGACCCTATTTTTTCTAGGTTTTCATTGTTGTGGTGCTATTCTTCTGTTTTTTTACGTATTTGTGCGTTAGAGTTGTTTTTTTTTTAAATAGCCATAATCATTTTTCTGAAGTTCCACATGGCGGTTGATTCCGTACTATTGCATCAGTAATTTTTGTAAGCGGCTTTGAACTTTGCGAGCAATGGAATTTCCTACGATTGAATGGTTGGTATAGTGACGGTGAAGAATAAATATGGGGTATAATTTCCTTAAAAACAGTCAGAAACATACTGAGAGGACAAGGCAAAACCACTTGATCGTACCCCTTGGGAGGAATTCAACAAGCAATGCTCTTTTACTAAAACAGCTGAGATGGGGAGTACATTCCTCTGAAAATTGCTGGATGAATTAGTCAAAGGTAGGTAGGCACAGTATTAATGTGACGACAGGCAAACTCATTTATCCTCTCGGGTATTCAATGAGATCCTTTGAGTTTCAAGTGAAGTCGTTGACTTGCTATGTTCTCTCATACCTTATTGGGCTAGTGCTGGTCCTTTCATTTATTTCCCAACATGTACAATAACATTCTTTTTACGAATTTTATGATTTTCGGGTTCGTACGTCTGTGACTCTTGGTATCCATGTCGGCAAAATAATTTGCAAAATTAGGGTAAAATAGCTAATTTTATGAATTGCACTTTCTTGCGATCAAACCTAGTGATAAAATATTGTGGAAGATTCAAGACAAAGTTTTAAGAAACATATAACCGTAATCATCAGACGTAGGGTAAACCGTACAGTTATTGGCCACCCTACAGTTATTGGCCACATGGTATTATAAAGAGCGTAGTAAGAGTGCAGTTGAAAAAATGTAAAATAATGATTGCAAAATTTACATTAATTATTATTGTAAATTTTGTCCAAATGTACTCTTACTATGCTCTTCAAAATACAATGTGGCAAATAACTGAAGGGTGGCCAACGACTGCACGTTTTACCCTAAGAGCTTGCCTAGACGTGGCCTCTTTCAATTTTTTTTAGACGAAAGCCCATATTAATCTTGAAATCAACTCAGCAATCAGCCTTCCGGAATATAAGAGAAATGTTTGTTGACTTTTGGTAACCAACGGATTCATTAAATTTGAAAATAATGTTGAGATAAAAGCAATGCCTTTAGTGGAGAGTAAAATAATGCTTATCATCCTTGCGGTGCTTATGACTCTTTAAAATCCCTATTTTGTGGTAACCGACCAGTGTTGAATTAACGACTAAATAAGACATTCCACCGCTTCAAGATGCATTGCGGCTTAAATTTCTCATAACGATTTAAACAGCTTCAAATATTATATAACGTTTCAATCTGCAATCTATCAACCATGGATTAAGCCAAATAATTTCAGATTGGTGGATTTACGATTCATGAAGTGTATATTGTTAAATATGAATTAATACTTGTTCAAGATAATGAATAATTAAAGAAAAATCATAGTATTTGATTATTTCATCAATATTTTGCGTGCATGAATACCGGCCTAAGAGTGAGCATTGATTGTTTGCATATATGCCATAGTAGTGCGCTTCGCAATAAGGAATGGATGTAATGGCGATGTTTTATTTTTTATTTCCTAATTGGTTAATGGGATAGGTTCTCTGTAATGAATTCCTGAGTACATTGTGAAATTAGCCAATTATTCGCAAATTTCATAGGTATGTTGTTGGAAAAGTGAATTCACTCCCATTCAGCTAAACTGTGTGGCAGTATCTCCCCTATAGTTATTGTAATCTGTTGAATGATGCTTCGTTTTTATCATCATTTTCCAAGATTAAGAAATACCTTAGTATCTCGTTGGGTGACACATCTTTTATTACTTCTACTTTTACACCCTAGTTTATTTTTATAAAAAAATACCATTAATTGTTTTGTTAATCAATTACAAACCTCTCTCAATAATGTCTTTTCGCCCGTATCCGTTTAGATGCTCACCAAGAGTGTGTTAAGTTTGGAAAATGTATGACCTTTTTCGAGTATTACCATTTGGTTGGCAGATAGTTGCAAATAGGAAGACTGCTTTTTACTCATAAATTATGGCCCTTTTGGTGCTTCTAATTGGTACTTGGTACCTCTAAGGCCTTTGAATACAGATAGTATTTTTTCTTCTGTACTACAATCATTGCACTCCTTTCAAATCCTACGACATATTTCACTGCTGTAGCTTTCTTTGATCATTCCATTAAGGATTTATTTAGCAGAACCATCATGTGCTTTGATGATTTGTCTGCTAGTAGCGCTAATTTGTCTTGTTATCTTACATGACTTATGATCTAAGGAATTAAATCCTTTAAGTGTTTGAAAGAGCATGAAGAAGAAGAAGACTTATTTCTAGGAATGAAATCCGGAAGACGGATCAGTGTTTGTAGTTGTGACTATTGAGAATGAAAAGCAAATTTCTAGGGTAAGTTCTCTTCCAGAGTTCAAGTGTCAAAGTTGATTGAAATTCTACAGAAAAAGTCATTCAATCATTTACGGTATTGACGTTTCGTTAACTTTGACGGCGATTTATATCCCTAAATCAAGCCTTTTTTTATTTATTCAATGAGTGAGAAATCACAAACGATTTCACCCAGAGTTTATTGTTCGCTGAGCGCATTATAATTCTATAGAATATTTTCTCCGTTGATAAGAAATGAGTCATTTAGACTTTTATTAGCTCCATTGAGAAGCCGGGCAAATAATATTTCATCGTGACCCGAAGGTTTATCCGTCCGTCATCTTATTTGAAAATCAAAATTCACGAGAGAAACGTGTTTATAGAAATAATAGAAGGTATCGACGCTTTGATGTTAGTAATACTTTTGGCTTTCTATTGTTCGTTCTTACCCAGCCGTGAATTTCCTCACAAATAGGAAAAACTCTGAATCATAAATGTGTTTCATTAAACTTGGCGTGAGGTGATTAGACTTAAAATAAGGAACATTAATAGTAAGCTAAAGAGATATTCTTAATTTCGAAGCCTTATTTTAGTTTAGAACGATTTCATTTTTCTTTCCTACTTTTCAATTTTTTTGTTCTTCCCAAAATACCAATTGCTCTCTATACTTTTCCCTGAAAATTAAGTTCTTTTCCGATTGTAAATTTCAACCATAGCTTTTAAATTAGGGTAATTTGACAGTCAGCGGCGTTAATTTGTGAATATGTCCTATTGCCAAAATGGGATACTCCGGATTAAGTAAGAACTTGTGTTCGAACAATTTTCATTGATCACTTTAGCGTTATTTTGGGATGCAATAATTCGTTGAATTTCTTTTTCTCACGAAAAGAATATTTATCACTCCGAAGCCGCTGGTAATGGGACTTGGAGTACCTACCTTACTATTTTATTCTCAGCAAATACGGACCCGTCCATAAATCAATTAAGATGAGTGCGTTCCAAAACTGCTCGGTCGTTCTGCGGACGGCTAATGAGCGCGGAAGGAAGCTTTGCTCCGCGAAATGGGAATTCGGAGTGGAAATGGTATTATTATTTTTAATTAAATAAAAATAATAATTAAGCAAGATGCGAACGTGTCCCTCACTAACCATCCATTTCGGCGCTTCTGTCACGTCCCGAGCGCCATTTTGCTCCTGGCGGCGCCTTCCCGGCTGCTTTCCAACGACGACCCAACGTAAATCTTCGGTCGACTTTCGGTCGAATCCCCCCCCCCCCCCGTTTTTTGTGAATTTCATTTCCATTTTCCACTCATTGGAGGGAATGGAAAAAAACAAGGGAGTATATTGGTGGGAGGTAGGGGGTGTTTCAGAGGTAACAAAGCAAATACCCGCCTGTGTTCTGAGAGGAGGGTCCCTTTTTTTGACGGAGGACTCAAATCGACTGCTGCCGCCGCTACTACAGTTTGAGGGTCGTGCCCCGTACTTGAAAACTCGAACGCGCTCGCCATGCGGCGCTGTTATCGCCGTGAAGGTCACCATGAAGGAAAACAAAGCCCTCGCAAATGAAGCTGAAAACATTGAGCATTGTTTCTATGTATTTTTATTACTTCGCTTTGATTTCCTCTGTATTGTTGTTCGCCATTTCCGCGGCACATTCACTAAGCCATAAAATAGTTCGGAGGGAAAGGTTTTAATCCGTTCAGCGGGAAGAGTCCAGAGATAAAAGGGAAACAGCGTTTCAGAGAGACAGAGAGATAGAGAGAAAGGAGAGAGAGAGACGTGAGGATTTCATGTTTTCCTCCTTTCCCGGAAAAACGTCAAAAGAAAGAAAAAAACGGTGTCGCTTCAAAAACGCCCGATGGGTTATTTGTCCGTTAAAGGTCTCTCCTCTTCACTCAAACGGCCTTGCGTCGACTTTTATGGCCACTTGAATCGCAGCAATTTTCTGGAAGCATCCATCGGAACGGATTTTTTTTTCATTCCGCGCTCTCGTCCTTTATGAATTGTCCGCTCTGTTTATTAAAAATTAGAGCTATTATTTCGATGGACATTTTAAGCACAAGATGGAAAAACCTTTTTACGGTTTCGTTATTTTTCTTCGTAAATTTAATGCATAAAACTATGTGTATTGTGCTTCTCTACGGATGTTAGCCGATTTTTTAAAATAAATAAATGGTTTTGGTTCGAGTAACGCTATTACTAAATGCTAATTGCTCTTTTTAGGTTGGTTTGCTTGTTAAAGGCTTTTTTGAGTAATTTTCAAAATTAGGAATGAAATATCGTCCATTTTCTGAAGTTTTATGGAGCAAATGTATTGTCGATAGTGTTGTGACCCGGATATTGGTGGTCAAGTTTCCATCTTTTTAAGATGGACTGTGTTGCTTTTCTCTATTATTTTGAAGGCATTTTCTGGTTCTCGTTGTTTTTCTCTGTAAAGTTATTACATATAGAATAGTCAAGGGAATAGCTAAGAATAGTCATGAGAAACCATTAGATAAACGTATCGGAACCATTTACTTTACATGGACGAGCGAAGACATGTTTGTCATGATCATATGCATAATATAAGCTTTTGGAGGAAATTCGGTGTTGAAATAGTAGGTAGATGGCGGAGATTTGAGTCATTGCAATGTCAAAGGCCGTGATTAAATTGAAATTTGCTTGCGGTGATAAGGATAGAAAGCTATAAATATTCCTGATATGTCTAAATTAATGGTACATTATTTGTCAATGAGCCGCTTTTTTACTCTTTGTTGTTAAAATGCACAATGTAAAATTCATAGGTTAGCTCTTTTCTGACCAACCAAACCTGCATCAGCTGGTTGAATACCTTTCATCACCGTAATAGGAATAAATGGTTCCATCATCTCAGCGGTTTCCATACTTCATTGTTATGGGACCCACTTTTAATTTGAAAATTGATCGTGACCCTTCTAGTGTGAATGTATGTATCATTTTTTATTCATCCAATGGATAAAGGCGAACTTTCTTTTGTGACCGTTCCAGGTGTCGCAAGTGAGTCGAGACCCACTGTCTGGGAAGCGCTGGATCATCATATACCTACTAATCACTTGATTTGAAACACTATTATTGTCCTCTTAATTGGATTATGGTTGTTTGGACTGGATAAATAGGTTATTTCTTAGTTTGATAAGAATATAGTCTTCGCATGCCAAGAAGGGTCGTTATGATGATTGAAAATTACTTGCACCAGGAGATTGTCTCGGTCTAATCTTTTCTGAGAGCAGGCACGTTTTGTAAAATGTGTACAGTATGGCCTAAATCTCTTCCTGCATAACTATTAACTCTAATTAATATTTGCATCATCAAATAATGGCCACACCAGTCGATTTCACCGCAGACAGTAATATACATGTATCACAATGGCTGCTGCGTTAAGCTCTAAGGATATTTCACTCTTGAGTATAACTCACACGCTTTGGATATCGTTCCGTTAAACAATGGGGATGAGTCCGTCTGAGGATAGCAAAGTCTATAATCCCTTTTAAAGAGATTGGCTTGCAAACATACGGGTAGGGTCATCGCGACAAAGGGTGGCATAGGCAGGCCGAGAAATACAAAACTAACATGACGACGTCAGTGCACAAGGTGCCAAGCCCGGGCTGATAGCCACCTCGCGCTTTTCAGCCACGGGGACAGCAACCTTAGGATTTGCGGTCCAAAGAGTTTACGTCATAACAGGGAAATCATTGGTGATAAAGGAAGGAAACAAAGCATCTTTATAAATGGTCCGTTATAGAACGAATCTCGATAATTTGGAATAGTGCCCCTGTCTGAAGGTTGTGTTGTGCCACCCTCTAGACCTAGCTGCTGTCTCTCCCATCTGCTGAAGATATGGGTGACGTTGATTTTTGTCATAAATATAGATATGTATAACTATTAAAAATCGTCGGATAGTTTGGGGTAAAAGACCTGACATACCTATTTATTTCCACCTGGTCCTTATAGCTTACCATGGTTCGCACACCAAGTGACGGATTTACATACTTGGGGGGCATATAGGCAGTACAAGCAACGGGGACCCACGTTAAGAAACAAGTCGCAAGAGAAGAAAGGGGAAAAACAATTCTCAGGGCCCCTCCGAGGCCCCCAAAGCCTCGGAGGCTACTGCCTACTTTGCCTTATTGGTAATCCGGCTCTGCGCACACTCTGGAAAGCGGTCGTACTTTAAAACACTTCACTCACATTTTTACTTGACCAAGTACTGGAAGTTTGAAAATAAAGATTATCAATTGAATTACATTCATTTTTCAAACTAAAGGGCTTACCAAAATGATCGCAACTTCGAATGCATTTGGTTATTTAGAGAGGATTGTAGATACTATGAGCAGGTATTTAACTCATCGGAGATTCGATGGTAATTCACTGCAAGGACACTAAGATGCAACCACGGCCACTTACAATGCTATTTTTCTTTCAGTAAATGAAATCTGTTAAGAAATAAATGTGGTAACGTAGATAGAGTCATCATTTTTATAAATTAAGCCGTAAATAAAAAAAATCCGTTTTACGTTTATGTTACCGAAAATATTTTCATACGAGTTCCCTCACCTCCTTACACGATTTCACTCTAAAATAATTTCCGAAAAACATGGTTTTATGCACATTTTATATTAACGCTGTTATTGATGCTATTTATTTCTCTTGTCAACTGTATAAATTGTGTTGATATTAAGAATACAACTTTTATCTACAAGATGAAAAAACACCCTTCGGTTTCGAACCCTGCCAGAACCGCACCTCAACTTCCTCGCATGGAATTAACCAACTCGGCTACGGAGCCGCTTCTCGATAAGACACTCACGGTGAGTCCAAATCTGAATCTAGGGAGAGGAAAAACCTCGCGACGGAGCCCGAAAGAAAAGACTCCGGTCAGCTCAACGTGTGCTTGGACGTGAGTTTCCTCAGTTCATTCCTTCCGCTAGGGCTTTAGCTCTCGGAGTTTATTTGACTCTAATTCCGCTAGCCCTGTCGCATCCACGCCCGACCTCGTCGGCTCTCGGTAACGTAAAGGCAAAGGCCGAAGCTAGCCTCATGTGCCAACCCTCTCAAGTTTTTTTTTTCCGATCCGGCCCCATTCAATCAAATCAGTACAATACAAATCAGTATAATTCCGTGTGGGTGTCTACATTACAGTGGAAACGATATTACATATCCAGATTAATACCATAAATAGTAATTCCTGTTCAGTAAAGTTTTCCAAATATAGTTTATAACGTGTCTGTCACTATTAATAAAAGTTATTTTACTTAAAGGGAACCGGATAAACAGGGTTTATTGGAAATAGGTCAGTATTGAGCCATAGTACCTACATTCATAAACTGAGCAGCTATTTATTTTATTTATGAAAAAGTTATGCTCCAAATTTCCGCTAAATAACTGACGTCAGCTTAGAAAATTTGCCGGAAAGAATATGGCTGATTGAAAGGTGAATATGCGCTTGAGGCGAAACAGTTATATTTAGCAGTAATGGGTTGTATCTTTAGTAAAAACGGGTAAAACACTATTGAAATTGTCTTGAGATTTGCGTAAACAAAAGAAGCTGTTTCCAAAAGGAGAGAACTCAAGTTAAAAGGCGTAAATAACGGACTGGTGTAGAGTTTGGTACGGATTGTCGATGAGCCTGGAACGTTAACGTCAAAACTGAAAGGATGAGAATAGCTTGGAGACATTTAATATGCGAATGTGAGATGTGTAGTGTGATGGAAAGAACCAGATTGGCGGAAAGGAAAAAATGGACTTGCTACTCAATGGCAGGGAATAAAGATCGTTGCTATGAGATATTGAGAGGAATGGTTGGTGAATGCAGCTGGTAGTTACTAAACAACAGGATATCGAATGCCTGAGAGAGTGGTGAATTCTTTGTATGTTTGAAATAGAGAGAGAGGAAAGATTTTAGAGAGTCACTTGAGATGGAAGGAAAGGAGGTAGATTACATTGTGGAACTGAAAGAAGAAAGAGTAGAAGGAGGGAATTGGTGCATGCTGACGATTGAGAACGATTTAACTTCTCTGTACATCCAAACAAGAGGAATACAGAACGATTGAGACGACAACAAACCCTCACAAATGGATGTTCCCCCTGAATGACCATGGGTGATGCGGTATCGTGTGTGTTCAATTGACGGTGTTACCCGTGTTATGGTAAGGTTACACTCCGTGTTATATCACTCCATGTAAGAATGATGATCCTGGTTTATGCCGTATAATTATTACATCTTCTGTTACTTTTTAAATAAAATATTTTATAACAATACGTTTTGCAATTAATGCTTCAATAATTTAGTGCGTAATGCTTTAGTGACTTTCCAGTGCTCTCAAACTTTTTTTTTGCTCCATGGGCAATATAATAAGGTACATGGCATATATAAATGCTTTAATAGATTCTTGATTTATTTCGGAGTAGTGTATGACTTCAGACTTTAATAATTGTTTAGTATTTAAAATTTAATTATCTAAGCTTCATTGTTAAATCTTGAGCTGTGAGGCTAATTAAGCATTATTTTTTTATTTATTTAATATTTTTGGACTATATTCATTTATGGAAAGGGAGTAATCCCACGAGGAAAAAATGCATTAAAAAGTACTCAGGACTCAGAAGCAGATTTTAAATGCATTTTAAATGCATCTGGGAAATTTTATTTTGTCTGTCCTGTATAAAATACATTTGAGATACGTTTGAAAAAATTGATTTTGTCCAGACAATTTTGAATACATCATAAAGGCTTTTTAAACACATTGACATAAATGAATTTCACCCCATTCATTTAAAAGCATTTCATTTGTAAATTTGAAAATCCAATTACCTACATTTGTTTTATCATGCATTTAAATATTGATTTTTTCAAAGTTCATTTTCAAAGTATTAAATATGCATGTATGCTATCGCTATTTTCTCATTTGCTTCAAATGCATGGAAAATTACATTCGAAGACCAGAAATTTGCTAACATGAGCACAGGTGGAAGGATTTCATACAATTTTTACACGGGGTCTATGAATACAATACATGCTGTTTCCATTTTTATTAAGCGTTTATATAACATAATATTTCAAATTATAATGTATGCATTTAGTATAAAATTTGTATCCTTCGTCAAACAATATTATATGAATTTTGCATATTACTGAAAATGCATACGGTGTATAAATTCTTTGCATTAATACCTTCACTTACTCAAAGGCCTGTTTGATTGAGGGCAAACCGAAGACTTAATAACTTTTGAAGTTAATCTGTTGAACCTAATAAACGTGTTCACATTTGTTTATCTAACGTGTGTTGTATATTTAATCTTAAAAATCAACAGCTTCTTCACAGTGGGACACGTAAAATTCGGTTCTTGCACCGTGTGACTTACACTGGTGCCAACTGTAAGATTCATTAGGTTCTAACTAACAAGCTCAAGAATTTATTTATTTAATAGTGCAAATATTTTAATCAAACAAAATCATTTCATGAACATGCAAAGTATTTGTACCAAATAGTCGAATGGCGAGACGCTGCTTTTCTAGCTCTGTATAATGGTAATTCCAAGAATAAGTGTCCTCTGCGAAATGCGCTCATTTTACAAGTTAAACATATTTTTAAAAATAAAACTAATTTAAATAAGTGCAGAAAATACTGTAGACAGTGTATGCAAATAGTTTAAATTCTACGCTTTAGGCGTGATTTGGAATTGATAATTCGAAAAGCGATTTCGAGGCACCACTCGAAGTCCGAAGTACCTACTATCACCGTCAGTCTGTCAACTTTTAACTGCTTGACATCAGCTTAAAATGTTAATTCTTGCAATCAAAAAGTTTACTCATTAGTAGTCGGTGGTGTGGGTAGCAAGGTAGTTGGATTGCGGCCCATTGTGGTCAATTGTTTTCATTTTCCTATTTTTGAGACCCGATTTAGAATGCAAAAAAAATTTATTTTAATAAATATATTTCTTGAAATTTACTTACGCCGTAGAAAATACACGTTGAAATGCATTGAAAATATATATAAATTAATTATGAGAAATATAGGTACTTAAATTCATTTTTCCCATTGTGTAATAAATGTGTGATTCACGAGGAGAGAATGACGGAATACGGAAGTGATAGGATCGCGTCAGTCCGCTCTTCGGCCACACACAAACGCAAGCACAGGCGTGTGACCAGAGTGCTAGGGAGATGGCGACCCTCTTAGCCTTTAGAGGGAGCAAAAGTGTTGCTTTGCTGAGCTGACCTCTTGCTCTTCCTTTTGGACGCTCTTGAAGTTTCCAGGGGGACGGAGGTGAAGTTCAGGTATCGCTGGAGGAGGGCCCCACGGTTAGAGATGCACGGAGATAAGAGGCCTTGGGACTCATCACTTTGGCGCCGTGCTCCAAATCCATTTCGGTGACTCCACACCCCTCACGAGGTGGCTGACACCCAAACGAGTCCAGCGAGCCAAGTTTGGAATAAATTTATCCCTCTTCCATGAATTATATTTTTCTCTTGTTGTTTAGGTGGTTCTCCTCAGATCCCATTGGTTAATATGGTTAACTGATTTCTGAACATCCTAAGGAAGTCGGGTGAAAATCGCCAGAAGTAAATCTGTCGCTGAAGAAGTTGGTCATTTGAATATTCATGAATAATTTAGCCTATGAGAACCCTTTTAGTCTTATCAACTTTAAAAATATCGTTAGTTTTTTCTCTTAAATTGGATTGAGAAGTGTGGTGGCATTGTTTTGACGTCATGAAATCTCCGAATGAACCTTCCTGTATCACCGTAAAATATAAAAATGATAGCAAATTACTTCTTCACAAGAAAAGTTACTGATTACTAATGAACGACCTTACTTATGGCTACTCTTTATTTGTAGCCATTGCCTTTAAAATTTACTTTTAGGAATACTTCAATTATTAATTTTTAGTATTTGACCGTCTTGCTTTCTTATTTCTTACTTTTTCTAATTTCACATTTTTCATTAATGACTATACTCGCATCTTAATTTTGATATTGATCTTTGTCTTCCGTCTCAAAGTGAAGCTTGATAATGTCTGTCATTTACTTTTATGCACAACAGTGAGCGATCTGTACTCACCTGAATGAATATTACTTTGATCAACCAACTATAATCTATAAGTAATATAACATGACCCTTGTCTTATAATAGGAATGAAATAGGGTTAATACAAGTAAATGGTAACAGCACTGTTCTTTAGAAAAATATGAGAACAACGTTTGTTTTATTTTAGCGTTAAAACTTTTTTGATTTCCCGAACTACTTGTTTGTTCTCGAGCATCCTTTTATGGTTCTGGGTTTATTAAGCGTGTATTGATTGGTGAGTGCTTGGAACAGAGGCAAAACGGGAGTTTCTCGTGTTTCACTTCTTTCTCTTTGCAATAAACTCTTCCTTCTCTTATCACCATACTTGGATTTAATGCTTCGCTTTTTGTTCCCCTTTTGATAACTTCTAATACTTTACTGAGCAGCACTTTCCTCAATAATGTAGAGGGTGGGTGCTATAAGGATTTGATGAAAGTAAAGCTATTAATCATAATCTTGAAAATATGACTATATATTTGCAAATGACAATCATAAAACTCGCATAACATTTTATAGGCAATACCTGTTCTGTTTGGATACCTAATTCATCGACTGCTGACGAGTATGCTGACGGTAACTTCGGTGTAACTTTCCCTGAGATATAAATTTGGGAGAAGGGCATTGAACCCTTTTTTGAAAAAATCGATTTTTCTGTCTTTCTCAAGATTTTATGTATTACCAGAAAACAGACCCGATATGACAGCCGTACCTATACCTGAGTAAAAAAATTCGATTATTTTTACTTTTAAATGAAGTATGTCGTAAATAATGCTATTGAGAAAAATATGAATTACATCATATAGAATATATGATGTAAATATGTATGTTCACACAATGCAACAGTGAAACAATCTTTTTTCGAAAAAGTAGGTGTTATTTATGTATTTCTGCCTCCTAAATTCGAAAATGATACTCAAAACGTCGTATCACCCACAGTTTTGGGACAAATTGCATACTTTGCCTATTTTGATATCACATATTAAAGTAGTACATATTGAAGTAGGCACACCGTTCCTGCTGAAGTAGAGTAGATGATTAAAACAACAACATATTGAAATGTGCACACAGTGAACAGATATATACAGGAAATGTAGTACAAAACATGCACTAACGTCATTCATTCCGTGCTTTCTTAGTTGTCATGGCGTGGCCCCTGCTTTTCCTCTTATGGGGAATTTCGGTGTTCTCACGGTGAAGCATCCAGCAGTAGTCCCCCATCATCCGAACATCCCAAGTTCCCTGGTATCGTCGTTCCATGCCCTTGATATCCTGATGGAATCTTTCACCCAGTTCCCCACTTACAGAACCCAGGTTATGAGGAAAAAAGTCCAGGTGCTAATGTAAAAAATGTACCTTTAAACTCTTTAAGAATCTCAGCATTTTCAATTTCGTCAGCATGTTCTCAACCATGTCGATATACTCTGGGCTACGATTGTTTCTCAGGAAGCTTTGAACCACACAGTTAAAGGCAATCTTTGTTATTTTTGCTCCACGGCATTCATTGAATGAAGGAAATCTTCATCAAGCATCAGTTTCCGAATATTGGGATCAGTGAACACGCCCTCTTTCAACTTATTATCTGACAGGTTGGGGAACTTGTTACATAGATATTTGAAACAGTTGCCTCACCTATGTAATGCCTTGGCAAACTGCTTTATTATCCCCAGTTTAAGGTGCAGAGGTGGCAAGAGTATTCTGTCTCTTTTCACTAGAGGATCAAACTTGATATTTTTGTCCCCTGGAACAAATTCCAACTTTCTGGTCCACTTTTTTTGCTCCCAATATTTTTCACGAGCCCGACTGTCCCATTCACAGATGAAACAGGGGAACTTGGTATATCCTGATTGCTTGTCCTAGAAGCATACCCAACACTTTCAAATCACCACACCCCATCCAATTGTGATGGTCATAATGAATGGTAGTAAGAAGCACCTTCATGTTGTCATATGTTCCCTTCAGGTGCACAGAATGGGTGACAGGCATTGAGACATACATGTTACGACTGTGCGGCAGAACTGCCTTCAGGCTCCTTTAAGATGGATCAATGAACAGTCTCCAGTCACCGGGCGTGTACGGAATGTTGATCTGACCCATCCTTGTACATCAGTCTAGTACACTAACAAGTCTTTTGAGTCAAATATTGTGTGTATATGAAATCCCTTTTTCTGTAAAATGTAACCGACGTACCGGGTGCTAACAAATGTATTTCACGCAGTCTTGACCCTAGAAGCTCTGCTTTATCCTTTGGCAGTCCCAGATCACGGACTAAATCATTTAGCTCTGGCTGAGTGAACAGAAGAGGGCCCTCAACTGTGCCTACTTCAAACTCTGTCTCATCATCCGTCTCCTGCACGGTATCTATGTCATCAATGTCGTCCGTATCTATTGTCTGCGGAGGCTGTGGTAAAGGTATATCTGGACCATGTAGAAGAGGATGAATCGCTGAGCGAATGTTGCTCGGATACTTAATAGTCTTTTTGTTTATTTTTTGTTGAAACCAGTTACCTTACAAGAGCAGAAGTGGCAGTCGTCGGTATGATTCTGTTGCTCCCGCAAGACCATAGGGATGCCAAATCGTAATGACTTCTTCTTTCCTTCTGCCCACCGTCTTAATCTTCTACACACACGACCTGTGGAGCCCATGGTTTATTGATGTCGCCTAGTGTCACTCCGAAATAGCTTGGTAGACCTTTTACACGAAATCAGTAATGTTTTTTCGTCTTTTTTCACCACAAGTTCACCACAAATAGAACCAAAACTGTTACGAGAGTTTATATAGCCTCGGGTAGACATTGTACACTAACACTAACAGATACTTCCTTCCACAAACACAATACAGTGACGGACAGGCAACGCCATTTGCAACATGATAGTTCGCTGTGTGCCGCTAGGGGTGCAAATGTGCAAGAGCGCAAAACTGTGGGTGATACGATGTTTTGAGTATCATTTTCGAATTCAGGAGGTCAAAATACCTAAAGAACGCCTAAATTTTCGAAAAAAGTGTTTGTGAACTTGCAATTTGTTCCATAGCGTTACATTTAATTGAAAGTTGCTTTTGTACCGTTCGGCTCTGAATTATTCCGTAGTTTTTGAAGTAATATTTGAAGTTTTACAAAAATATTCTTCTTTACATAGTCGAAGGGTGCCTTATGTATCTATACGATTTTATATGGATAAATACAGAAAATGTTGATGTTAGCTTAGAGTTAGCTGATTGTTAGTTATATTTTCTTAGATCAGTTTAACTGTGGTTGCCAAATCAAATAATAAACCATGTTTCCTGAAACTAAACACTTTAATTAATTCCTTACTGTATCTATCGAGAAGCCCCATTATTCCCCTCTCTCTATTTTATTCTGCAATCGTAATTGCACGAAAGTAATGTTGCAATGTTACATTTAAAAGTGCTCACGCCGTAACAAGGCGTATTTGTTCGCAGTAAAACGGAAAAACCCTGTAAATACTACATTTTCATATTAAAATTGATATACCTACCTAATTGGAGCAAATTTCTTCTACTTGCCAATCACTTTCTGGGAGCATATTATGACAATAATGCCTTTCTTATTTTTGTAACGATGGCATTAATTTCTCTCATGGCTTTCTAAGGTTAAAAAATTCCTTTAGTTTTTTAGGGCCGGTTTCATAATGTCTGGTTAACGCTAAGCAGAAGATGAAACACCCTTTAACTTTACCTGCAGGTGGCTGAAAGTACTGGTTACCTATCAGTCTGGTCTTATACAGAAGCTAAACAGAACTTTCAGCCACCTCTAGGTAAAGCTAAAGGCTGTATTATCTTCTGGTTAGCATTAACAAGACATTATAAAACCGGCCCTTAGTGTCCTACAATATAAGCTATTAGTCAATTTTAATGGTTAATTGATAGCACTCATCTACTATAGACGTAATTTTTCAGTGGAATTATGCAATACCTATTAATGCACATTGCGTACAATCTGTAAACTCTTTAAATGACGCGTCTGAATTAAAGTAGGTAATACAATAATGAGTTTTTTAATGCTCGAAGGTAATAGAGTTGCCAACCCTCCCGTATTTTCTGGGAGCTCCCGTATTTGGCCCTCTCAGTATTAGCTAGTATCAGTTACATAAGCACATTTAATGCTATCAATTTAACATTTGGTAAGGTATGTGCTTTGTATGTCTTAACTGAGTGTATGCAGAATAATTTACGCCCCGTCACAACTCAAAAAGTAGTTTTTTCTAGTGAAATTTTGTCGAGTTCCTAATCTCCCGATTTTTTTTAAGTTGGCAACCCTAGTGAGTAATGAGGTTATATAACGTACATAATGAAGAGGTGTTAGGAGAGGAATTGTGGTAAGACCGGTGAGGACGAAAGTGGAAGCCTTATGCGTACTCCGTGTCAAGCTCTGCCTGCTGACATTTGTCTCTTTTGCTCACGTGCACTATAAAAATATTTGTAAATTTTATTGTCATCTAACGTTGGCTGGGTGTGTTAGACGTCATTATTTTTGACAGTGATGACTAGCCAGAACCATCTCCTAATCCTTCGTTGCTTCATCTATTTAATTTAGGTTTCCATCAGAGTCTTGGAAACACCGCTTCCCTATCAGTCACCGAAGTTAAGCGTCGTTTGGCTCGGCTCGAATTAGGAGGGGTGGTCCTTATAGGATTCCTTCAAGTCCTCCAGTTATGTGGAAATACCTCCGCAGGTAAATTTGCAGCTATGTTGTGTCATGTATTCATACATTTCTACATTTTACCATCTGAGATTACTTGCAGCATAACATGACTGATGTGATGCGTGCTTTGCTATTATTATTTTACGACGTGTTTATTTAATAATGATTTTTGGCGGGGAAATAAAAAGCATACATTTGACTCTGTTTTCCAATTGGTGTAAGGCTAGCAAATTTTTTAATCACGGACATAAATGGCTGTATTTCTAGATGGTGAAACCTGGCGTTGGTTATAATTATTCTATCCCATCTGTTTAGGTATCTATCTTTATTTCATGCAATGCGCCCAGTAAGATAGATTCACCTTCGAACTGATAGTTTCAAGAATTATGTTTTCCCACGTCACGGATGCTAACACCACTGGGACAGAGTGATACAAGATTATGAGAATAGTTGGAGCATAGACTTCCACAGTGGCTGATCATGCTGGATCTAGGTTTTACGAAGCAGCTGCGTGTGTCAATTATCATGAAAATTGATATTATGAAAAACCCGGAAAACGTCAACAGGGAAGATGGTTACTCGCTGGCCACGACGTGGAAAAGATTCTTCAACCTCTCGACCAATAAAAACGCAGAGCCAAATTAAGTGGGAATCTTGGCGCCAAAATCTGCCCATATATTCTTACATCTCCAACTTGACATCACTTCGACCTGAAGACGCCTCCTGTAACGGAGGAGAAACTGCCGTCATGATAATTGACACGCGCAGCTGCACCAGAAAACCTAGATCCAGCAAGTCATATAATTTTCTTTCTTTCCTGATTGATTTTTCTTCCGTCTACCTTGTTATTTCCAACCTGACATTCTGAAAACATTTGTGGAAGTGTTCGAAATATCCACCTATCTTATGAGTGCAGGGTATATGAGGAGTTAGTATCACTCAATATCATAGGAAAAACTGGTCTAAGAATAGAAATCCAAATGTTCCATTTACTGATAATGAATGAAATTGCATTGGTAACTAAAACTTACGCAATGCATGTGAATACCAGCTGCTTGCAAATTACTCAGCGTTAAATAACAAGCATATTAAACCATGGCATACTCGACGCATATATTTATAGCTGAAACGAGTAATTTAAGAAATATCCTTAAGAAAATTTTATGTTCAGAACCATGTTCTGAAAATAAAATTTTCTTAAGGATATTTCTTAAATTACTCGTTTCAGCTATAAATATATGCGTCATATGGAAATAATAAGGAAATCAATAATGTTGATCTTAAATATCAAGTATGCGAGCTACCAACATTTTTAAGTTTTATACTACGTTACTACCCTCGTAGTTATAATGTTCTTTTTTACTGCTTTCAGGCAGTCATTCATTAGTTGCATTTGTCGTGATTTTTGTGCGTACTAGCAAATATTTTGTGAACTACCTACTTGTGCCACCTAAGATTATTTAGTTTTATGGGAATTTTACAAGCGATTGTAGTGAGTGAATGGGCTTAAAAATTTTAGGAAACTTTTGATGTCAATCGGCAAGGAGTCAAGTTTGAGAAAGAGATGGCGGAGTGATTCTCGCTTGCATTTTTCTTCCTTTTCGATTCATGGCAAGGAACTCAGGGCGTGACTCATCCGAATCCTTGTCGGCCATTAAGGAAGCTTCTTACCCAACCAGCATATTAAACCATGGCCGCGTCTAGGGCGCGTCTATGCTCCCCTTTTACACCCCGCCTCGAATCATATCTTGCATATAATATCCACTCCGT
Source organism: Pyrrhosoma nymphula (assembly GCA_963573305.1). Lineage (NCBI taxonomy): Eukaryota > Metazoa > Arthropoda > Insecta > Odonata > Coenagrionidae > Pyrrhosoma > Pyrrhosoma nymphula. The sequence continues at coordinate 146,374,430 of OY754333.1, forward strand.
GCACTTACGACTCTTGGAGCGAGGCCGTCGTAAAAATCACTCCGAGAGAGTTAATGCGCCCGGGGCGAATCGTGGAGGGCGCTCACAGAGGGCTGAAGGCAAGGGCATGGGCTGAAGGGTGGGCAGGGGAGGGAGACGGTTCATTCTTTTAAGGACGAGAGGGTGTAAAGGGGGAGGAAGGTGGGGTGCACCCATGCACAAATTTCTCAACGCTCCCGAATGAAATCCGGCTTGCTTGCGCTCTCTTGCTGTGGATTAATCCTCGGCCGCCCAGAAGGATATTGGAACGACCCATCAAAAGGCGTTAAACAAAGCACGAAAGAGCCATCTCTATCTCCACCCCACTGCCATACACCGCGCATCCTACCCTTCTGCACCCCTTTCCCTATCATAGCACCCTCTACTTCTCATTGCCCTTCCGCGTATCATTACCTTTAGTCTTCCCAACGGTAATAAAACAAGATTTCGTCGCCAATTTAATTAGTTTTTAACGTGGCAAGTTTCAACAGATAGGAATTTGCAACATATACCTTAGTTACGTAAGTTTCGCACTTGCAAAAGTATTGCATTATGTTCTCTAATAAATCACTTTCAGTTAGAGTTAATATCATACCATTATCGTAATTTTTATTTCAATCTAATTTCTCTTATCGCCTTGTGAATGTCTCTCAAGCCGGTAAGAGTGCGTTTTGCTGTGGGTCGGCATTAAGGTTATTATTGTTTTTGTAAACCCATATTCCAGTGTCATAAATTGACGAACCTTTGGTCAATGTTAATTAAAATGAAATAAATAATCCTGAGATTTGGAAAAAATACATCACCAAACTGAAAAATCGATTTTACTAAGTGTGGGTATACGTCGTTTAACTTTATAACTGTACATTCAGTCTTAAAAATCCTATAATAGCGACTAGTATAATCGATTATTACTATTTTGTTAGACACAATAAATCTATACTAAAGTTTTTATTGAATTTACTGACGCTATTAAGATCTTGAAGACACCTTATGTTCCTCACACTTATTTTTCCGAGTATTCCCAGTGTTGATAGTTCTTGATTAAAATACTTTTCCACACAATTTAATGCTTTTTCATGGACTTGCAAACTGCTCCATAGCTTCTAATAATAATCTGAATTGTGGATTTGATCAGTATACCAATTTGTAAAAAATAAATCTTCACATTTTGAAGTAGAGCCGTGTGTTCTCTCATCTGGTAGAAGAATAGATGCCAAAAGATGTAGTCTTTCTCAAACGTTCCATGTTTCATTACTTTGTTTAGGTATCTTCTGAAAATTCACCTCAGGAAACCTTCCAGCTTATTTAAAGAAATGGGAAACTCGAGTACAATGCTAAATGCTTAAAAGCTTAAATAATAGTAAACAATGAGATGCTCGTAGTTTTGGGATAAATATTCGATACTGGGTGATGTGTTTTTTCCAACTAGTCCATTATCCATTGCCACGCTAAGCACTCGGTCAAGAGCTTGATGTTGACAATCAATGAATTCTGATTCCTCCAGTGTCTTAGGAGAAAATAGGCTTTGTAACTGAATTATATTCTCATTCTTTATTTCCGCGTTCACATTCTTAGCGTCCCCAAAAATAATCTCCGTACTCTTCCATAGATAATATTCAGTGAGAACAGCAGCTATACCATTGACAGCAGTATCTACTTACACGTTTGGTAGATATAGAGCCTCCAGCTAAAATCCTCTTCGTTAATTCTTCAACACTAGTACTTTATTTTCATGGATATCATTAAGTTTAACAAAAATTCAACGACCATTATTTTGCAGCATAAGTGTTTGGTTTTCGAAGTTAATCGGCTTCTTTAATGGTGGATCTGTAAAGGAGTCTCAATGTTGATCCCATCTTGAGATAACTGTTGGAAAATGATTGCTGATTTCCTTGTTGTTACCTTTGGAGATGCTACTAATTTTGTCGCAGATTTGGTTTTGTTTTGCACCTTCCTTGTCCTCAAGTAAGGATAATCAGAATTTTCGGGCTCTTCATATTCACCCTCAGGCTCTGATGTTTTGGAAGAGGACGTAGCCATACATGTGGACACTTCAAGTGTCGCATGTGCTTTTCGCAGCGAAGCGGGTTTAAAAAGTTTAAAAAGCGGCTACAAAATCGACAATATTTGAGTATATCCTCCGAGACAGTGGCTAATCAAGCTCGACTTATCCTGGGCTATAATCTGGAATGGAGCATCTAACTCGCAATAACCTCCGCTGGAATTCCACGAGTGATAACTAAGATGGGTTTGTTGCGTAACTGGTTAACATATTTGAACGGCAATTGAGAGATCCGGGATTGAATCCCGGCAAATTGAAATGATCTTTCATGGTGTTTTTCGTCTCTTTGTTGTATAACTCAAGGGTTGGTATGCCATCCGTCAATTGGCACATTAAAATGGGGAACACTTGAAGATTTGCATTAGAATGATTGGCTGCGCCCGTGCCGGGTTTATCTTCATCCTTCGTCCTCTGTAAAGGTGTTCCTTCCCTTGTCAATACACTCCTAATGGTGAAATTACTCGTCGCAGTTGTTGGTTCCTCCAAGGACGCTCAAACACATTAGAGGCGAGTTGTAGGAATGTCCGTGTTCTAAAGTACACTGTCTTTGATTGTCAACTATTATCACATTGATGTTGGCTCCCTTTTTGAACATTATTATATGCTTGAAGTAATATATAATAACTACCGTTTAGATACATTGCGGTAAGAATCCCGAAACCCTTAAAATTTCCAATATCCCTTCTTCAAGCTCCATGAGAGGCAGCAGTTTTTTCATCATTTTGCAGCAGACACGATATCCAGACATGTTTCTTGATTGCCAATCAAAAGTGAAATATATATTTATTACTTTAACAATTAACAATTAAATATAATTTCGGTTTATATTTCACCCAGATTTGAGCAGTTGGAACTACTATGACACGCATTGTGATTGTCATGTTTTTATCAAAGTAGGCATTGTCTCCCTATCCTTAGAACTCGTATTCCTTCCACGCTCCCGTTCCGAGCGTGGGGACCAACTTCTTGTTTCATTTGAACCTCCTCGGTCGCCCCTCTTAATGATCGACCATCTGGAGGATCTAGGAATGTACGATGAGGAAGAAGGCGCGAACAAATTTTCATTTCAAGCCAAACCGTGACTGAAGGGCGCCCTGGACGGCGGGAGGGTTAGGCGGCTGGAATAGGAGAAAAAGTGACGATCAGGATGCGATCTGTTTATTTTCTTCTCTGGGCACCGGGGCCCTCCACAGGGGTTGGAGTGACCATCCAGCCCCTCCTCCCTCCCGATGCAGGAGACGGTACATGAGAACAAACGGCTCGGGAGCAGCAATGGGCATCGTTTAGAAGTCGTTGAAACGTATGATCTGTGCGTTACTCCGGTTCGAAATCCGTATTTCATTTCTCGCCCCCCCCCTGCTCTGACTGTTGGGCGAAGTCGTCCTTGGGGGTGTAATGGCTGAGGCACGTGCTGGAGGGTGCAATGGTGCTTGGGACAACGCCTCGGGGTGCGTTTTGTTCTTCTCCAACCGTAACATAGTTTCCTCTTCTACCGTGGTCCATGCTTGGCGCGTCGCCAGGACATCGTTTAGAAGGATTTTCGTGCTGGTGTTCGCAGTCAGTGGGGCGTGGATTTGAATCGCTGTAAACACAACAGTGTCCTCTAGGTGCCGGCCATCACTCGGAGGGGAAAGAAGGATTTCCGACATACATGTCCTGGCTAAATGTTTGACGGGAGTGACTTTCACGAGGATAGAACCCAAACTGAACTCCCACAAAAGATTTGAAAGTCACTCCTCATGGTAATAATTGAATTTTTATTTCATAGAGCGGTTGGCGCTTTATGTAAAAACCCTGCAGTGGAATTGAAATCAGACTATTACAACCATGAAGCCACGATGCTCTTGATGAAAAAATAAGAAAAACTTATATCAAAACAATATCTAACCTGTCATGTTCTAGGGTCATTACTTTCAACATTTAAATTAATTAATACTCCCCTTATCAACCGAAAATTTGTTACATGCATGGATTTAGAATATCCTCAGATCATGTCACAGTTGCAATGGCATGATAATTATGTCTATGACATTTAGCATTTGTCAGTGTATAATACGATTTGACGGCCGCAAATACGAGCTCAACGCCCTCGAGTATTTTCAGACGATTAGCCGCAGTGTTGTTATTATTAAAGCTACTGAAATATTACCAATAGAAATATCATTTTAGCAAGTCTATGGTTTGATAATCGTGCTTTATATTTAACAGTGAAAAAGGTTTGAATGCTACTTTGTATCAATCGGTAGGCAATCCACTTTGGAATAAAATTAAAAGCACTGTTCTCCCATTCACAACAAAATATACGGACGGAGAGGACTCCAGGTTAACCAAGTTTGGGAAATATTTTATTTATTTTTGAACGCTTGGCACTTGCATACCTAATTCTGTATGACAGGATGGTGTTACGCACTTTGATTAATGCAAAGCTCAGTGTATTACGTTTTAACTTAGAACCACTGGAACAGGCGAATGCCTTATTCATAAATCTGGATAAAATGTGTGACTTCCAGAGCAAAATTTTAAACTTTATAAATAACTTTCAGCTTCACTGGCTTTATTTTGTGAAAATATTATTTTTACATTAGGAATAGCTCAGACCTTCTTTAAGTCAAAATACACGTTATTCAGTCCTAAGGTGAACAGTCGGACTTCACTCTTGTAGATTTTGAAGCCCATTTCGGTAAACTTTCATGTAGTGCGTTATTAGTATTGTGCGGGGAAAATCATTCATAAAAACTCGTACAATGTACGTAAAATAGTCCGGCCGTAGGCTGAGTTCCTTTGAGCTGACACATTTTTTTCTTTCTTTAGAAGGTAAATTGGTGAATTCACACCACTGGAGCAATCAACTTGTACGTCTGCTTTGTAATTATTTCAAGAGGTTATGACTACATGCGTCTTTCATATAACGAATGGTGCAATTCATAACGAGCACTATGTGGTTGAAATTATATAAAAAAAACGACCATCATTCCCAAGAACGATTTCAACATATAGCACTGCGAATGTATATCCTACTTTTTAAAATGAAATCATGGACTAGATTTATTTACATATCATATCCTATTACGAATGATCGAATCAGTCAAATTTGCATGATCACTTGTAGCACTCCCTCTATAGATATATTTATTTGCTCGAATTTTAAAATGACTGCAGTCATCATAAATATTATTTCCATATGAACATGTGTACTTTGACATGTTGTCTGTTCTGACCAAATGTGAAACATTTTCTCACCGTGAGGTTGTCTACATGCTCGTCGTTGTTATTCTGACTCTTCTCCGGGTTTGTATTTTCGATGGCGATCGAACTCTATTCTGGGGGAAAAAATCTCATTTGTGACGCTGCAGTCCTCCCCCGTTTGCAGGAAATAAAACTGATTCACTCGCAATGATCCCCGGCCAATGAACTGCCACCGTCACAAAAAAGGCCACCTAATCAAGCATTTCGACTGCAGAGGAAAAAGAAAACCCCGACGGTTCCATTAAGAACTCTCTGGACGAGCTGCGCCGTATAAAAAGCAAATAAAACGGAGAATAGTACAGAAAAAAATGCCATAAATCCCTACAATTAATCGCAGGAAGAAAATGGGTTGGGAGGAGCAGGAAGCAGGGTAGGGTGGGTGGCGAAACAGTTTGGCCATTAATTTGTCGTTTATGACGCAACGGGGGTGCAGTGAGGGAGGAGGGGAGGGGAGGGGGAAGGGGGAGGGAGGGGTGGAAAAAAGGGCAAACCATTGTCATGTGGACGAAATGCCGCCGAAAGACAAGAATTTAAGGGAGAAGGGTCTTTTGTGTGGTTCCCTGGACGAGTCTCATGGGGAGGGAGCGGCGCTATACTGCTGTGCGATATGACGAGGTATCGACGCCAATGCGATACACCGATGCTAATTATCGTTATTACTGAAGTGCTCTATTAATGATCTTCAAAAGTTACTGATACTCGATTGCTCCACATTTTCTGTATTTCCAGTATTCTCTCTCTCTTGTAAATTGTAATAACACAGATATTTATAAACAGAGGAATAGTTTCTACCATTCTACAGGTTATAAGTATCTGCTAACGGTTTCAAATTTATAATGCGTGCCTTATAAAAGTGAAACCGGTAACAAATACTTATTTTTAAAGTGTTGAAATGTACGTTTTTGTGTTAATATGCAGTATTCTTGGTTATTATAATTGACATCAGTCACTTCCATGAAGTCACGATCAATACTGGCGTTGTTGCAGGTGTTTGAAGTATATGGTGTTTTCCCGGCGACCAAGGCTGTTGAAATCGTCACTGTTTCCCCACCAGGTCAGTCATGCGGTTACTGACAATGTTTTGTTCGCTGTCTCTACCATCGTTTCCAGGGCTGATGAAGAGTTATGAAACTTACCGGGTTAATATTACAGATACTTGTTTAGGAATGGGAAACATGTGTTGCCTCCTCGAAAAGATGGTAATGATGAAAATGATATTCGCTTACGCTTTTCGTTATTTAGAGAGTGAAAATTTGGAAAATGTTTAGGAAATGGGATAAAATAGTGGGATGAATATAGGACATATGTTATTTAGGTGGGAACATATAATAAAAGTGTAATAAACTACGTTTTACAACTAATTATTCATGACATAGCATTTGACTACAAAGCATATTTCGAATTTATTCATAAATTATTTCGGACGTAATGGTACTGACGAGAAACTCTACGCAGCATTGGGAGTTAAGAGATCAAATGGAAGTGACTCAGTCAGCATCGGGTGGAACTAAAAACATAGAATGACGGGACCAGAAAAATAATATTTTATTAACATTGATTAACAAATGCGTCTTAATTATTGTGGACAGTTTGTCATTAGTGATGGCCAATATACCGGTTACTTTTCGTCACATTTGGACGTCCCTGCGTCATTATTATACCGTTACTGCCTCGCAGAATTGAGAAATTGTTTTTTTTTTATAAACAGTTTTCAGCATGGCTTTTGCTATAAACTGTTATTGATTCCCGGGGAATTCACTGTGGATATTTTAGCATGAACATTATTTGAATTACGTTATTTGTCCAAATATTGTTCCTATAAGCACAGAGGTCAGAAAATTACTCCTCTTCACAAATATTGTCCTTAATGACATGCGCAATAACTCAGCCCAACAAACTGGAAAGTATTTCCCCCACTAACTCTTTTCGAACATGCATTTTTATGACGCTAAAATATTTATTCAACTCCGTGTTTTTGAAGTAGGTTGAGCAAAATATCACTTAACCCAGAATTTGATGGATTTAAGGAAAAAGCTCTCATCTTTCCAATGGTATCTAAATAATAAACCCTTTCCGAAATAGGTACATTTCGAGCAATTTGCGAGGAAATACTATAAGCTGTTTTACATGGAATATGTAATAATGACTGTGCGCTCCAGGGGGAGAATATTAAAAAAGTTAACAATTTCTAACGGCTAGACTAGAGAAAACTAACGGCGTGTAGTTCGTCTGTTTTCTCAACTATTTATAAAAATTAATAAATTAATTGCTGCAGTAGTTATTACAGAATTGCAAAAAACCTTCTATTTTGAAGGCGTTTTCACCGTATGACTTGAACAAATGAGTCAAGTTAAGAGACTTATGCAGATATATTTATTTAATTACTGAGAATTTTTGACGTATATAACTATATGTTTGCGCCATTTATATTACAATCTATACATCATACTTCTTGCAGACGCTGAAATTGATATATAAAATTCGAATATGGTCTCCATCATGACTAGGGCAATTATCGCTCAAACTACCTTAACTCACTGCTTCGACATGACCGCCATGCTTCCGCTTCGATAAATTCCTCGTGTCCTATGCTCCCGCAGTGCTTCCGTTCGAGCGACGCCGATGTTCTGTCCCCTCGGTCTCTCACACGGCGATGAATCAGAATCCACGCATTCACACGCATCCCATACATATGCATTCGCCAACGCGTTATGAGTCGACGCGCCCCGTGCGAGGGTGGCCGTCTCGCGAACTGCTGACTCGGAAAGCTCTCTGTCCTCCTCTTCGCGATCTTTTTCGTTCGCGCTCTGACCACCCCACGCCGTGGGGGCGTCAGGGGCGGCTGACAATCCCATTCAACCATCCGTCTCTTTCGCTATTTTGTGGAATGGGGCCGTGGGAAGTGGGGAAGGGGTAGGAGGGAGGGAAGCCATCGCCCGTATTTTCCGACCCATGCGGTGCATATCGAGTTTTATCGTCCGATGGTTCGGAATTTTAACGCTCGCGTGGAATAATGGCACTGCCGTCGTGCGTATCTTTTATTGTTATTTTTTTTATGTATTTAAGACTGGGAGAACGAGGATGAAGACTTATGGGTCTCCTCTCGTTAGCGAAGGCATTTTAACGATGCCTGCACTTTACGGCAGTCGCGCGCGCGCGCGCTCTCCGATGCTCATCTTTTTATTATCGTACGTCCGTCAACCCTTAGCGGTGCATTCTCTCCTCTGCTCGGAAATGGGAAGATTCCCTTTGAGGGAGATCTCAAGTGAGCGGCTCGGAGGAATTATTAAAAATAGGTTTATTATTTCTTTACGGTTCGTATTCCCGTTTTTTGATGGATGTTTTTATCGCTTTGTGGCGCTGTGAATCAGTGCCGAGGAACCAGAACAGAGCGTCTCTTGAGGGCTTCCGCCGTCGACGACATCCAATCGCTTGTAAGTTCCGTTCCTTCTCAGAAGCCGTGTGTTTATGTACACGCCCTGGCCTATAGTATGTTTTTTTATGCGCTCCCTTTGTACTGCGTTGGATTACGGACGAATACGCTCGTAACTGGTCTAGAAAACTTTATTGACCAATGAATTATTCAAAGAAAGAGAAATCACTACGCAGCAGAAAATTGTCAATAGTAATATCGAGAAATCAGGGAACATGAAACTTCAGACGTTGAATTTAAAATGTTGACTGCAGGGGAGAAATTGGTGCACGTGAATTTATGCAATTGAAAAAATCACGGCAAAGGGTCTCAACAAGAAGATATTTCCTAGAAATGTGTCGAACAAGGAATAGGATACGTTTCGAGCAAGAGAATGGACTTGAACTAGTTTATGGATGTGACATGGACAGGAATGTGAGAATAGCTAGGGAAAAGTGAGAGAGAAATGAGCAATTTATGTAAAGTTTTAGTTTTACTTTAAATATGTGCGCTTCTTTGTGTTTACGCTGGTTGAATTGCACTCTTCAATTGTTATTTATTTACTTACTTACTTAGGTGGCCATTTAAACCGTAATAGGTTTTTGGCCTCGTCGACCGCTTGTCTCCACCTAGGCCTGTCCTGCATGGTTTTCATCGGCTCCTTATTTTCCTCCTCATGTCCCTCAGTCCCATCTGGTTGGTCCACATCAGTCTTGGTCTTCTTGGAGGTCTTTTTCCTATTGGCCTCCCATTCATTATGGTTTTTAATAATGAACTATCCTCTCTTCTATTTACATGGCCCGCCCATCTCAGTCTTCTACATTTTGCTTCCTTGTAGAGTTCTCTTAGCTCCTTGTTATTATTAATTCGCCGCTGTTCCTCTTCTTTTATTGGTCCATATATTTCACTTAGTATTTTATTTTCAAAGGTAATAAGTTTCTTTTCCGTCTTTTTACTGATTTCCCATATCTCTGAGCCATATAGGACTACTGGCCTTACAATTGTTTTGTAGACTGTTTATTTAGTCTTTCTTGATAGAATTTCGTTCCTTAATATTTTTTGTAATTCCCAATAGCATTTGTTTCCATTAAAAAGTCTTGTTTCTATTTCAGCTTCTTCATTGTTGTATTGGTCAATAGTGACACCAAGGTAGGTACTAAAAATAGTTACTTCTTTGAAATTTGTGTGTGTTAACTTCCAAGTTGGCTATTCCTTCTGGGTTTCGTCCTACTTTTAGATATTTGTTTTTTTTTATTCATTTACTTCTAGCCCCATTAGTCTTGCTTGAGATAGCAATTCCATAGCAAGGTTTTTGAAGCTATCCTCGTCTTATGCTAGCAAGGCGACGTCATCTGCGAATGCCAGTACATTGACTTTGGTGCTCACTAACAAGCCTTCATTTAACTCTTTTGTCCTTCTCAGTGTTCCTTCTATTGCCAAATTAAACATTAGGGGTGACAAACCATCTCCTTGTCGGACACCTGTATTCACTTTCAAAGTTTCTGTAATTTCGTTATTTATTTAAAAAGCCTCTTCCTTGAACTACGACCTTGACGTGGTGGAAGGGCTTGTGCGTTCCAATGACCCCTAGAGCTGGACTGGCAGGAGCAAGTACATTGCTCCTGGTAGGGCCACCCATGCCAGATAGGTCGAAGGGTAGGAGCCAGACGAAAGGTAGTTCCGTGATGGTGTCACGTTAAAAATACCGTTGAGTCGCGTGGGATACCTCTCAACTATCACTTCCCAGAACATGAAAGTCATCCAAAGAGATCTGATTCCTGGCAACTACGGGACGCCGCCCACTAGGGCGGGTGTCGTGCCCGGCAGCGGGGGAGGCAAGGCCTCCGCGGTCGTCATCACACGAAATCCTTCACAGAATCATCATCAGAAGATACAAGGGAAAGGAGGGAGAAGAAGAAGAAAAAGAGGAAGAGGAGGAGGAAAACAGTGGTAAAAATAGGAACTTGGAACGTAAGGACCATGATGAGGGCCGGGAAGCTTGAAAATATTAAGCAGGAAATGGAAAAAGGAAAAATAGATGCTTTGGGATTGTGCGAGGTTAGATGGAAGGATAGCGGGGACTATTGGAGTGATAACTACAGGGTGATCTATAGTGGGGGAGATGAGAGTCAACGGGGGGTAGGCATGGTACTGAACACAAAGTTGGGACTGAGGGTGGTAAACATTGAACAGGTGAACGACAGGATACTAGTGGTAGAAATAAAAGCACGCCCAACGAATTTCGTACTGGTCCAGGTATACATGCCTACGAGCAACCATAGGGAGGAAGAGGTGGAAGAGGTGTACGAGCAAGTAGAAGAAATAATTAGAGAAGTGCCGGGGAAGAAAAACCTGATAGTGATGGGTGACTGGAATGCAGTGGTGGGAGAAGGGAGGGACGGATTAGAAGTAGGAGGGTTTGGGCTAGGAAGAAGAAATGATCGCGGGGAAAAGGCAGTTGAATTTTGTAGAAGAAATAAATTAGTAGTGACAAACACTTGGTTTAAACATCACCCCAGGCGTAGGTACACATGGAAAATGCCGGGTGACACTGGGAGATACCAAATTGATTATATAATGGTGAGGCAGAGATTTAGGAACAGTGTAAAAAACTGTCGTAGCTATCCAGGGGCGGATGCGGACTCGGATCATAACTTGGTGATGATGAAGTGTGAAGTTAGATTCAAAAGGCTTTGTAAAGGTAGGAAGATAAAGAGGTGGAACCTTGAAGCATTGAAAGGGTTGAAAAGGAGGGAATACCAAGAGCTAGTAGAAAAGAACATAGGTGAAGAGAAGCGGATGGGAACCATAGAGAAGAGATGGGAGGTTATAAAAACAGGCATCGCAAGAGCGCCAGAGAAAACAATAGGAACGGTGGAAAAGAAGAGGGTTAAGAAGCAGTGGGTTACAGAAGAAGTGATAAAGAAAATAGAGGAGAGAAGGATATGGAAAAACGTGAACACCGACGTAGGGAAGAGGAAGTAGAAGGAATTGAATAATAAACTCAGGCGAGTGACCAATCGGGCAAAAGAAAACTGGTGGAAGGGACAATGTGAGCAAATGGAAAAGATGCAGGAGGAGGGGGAAGTGGGCGCTTTGTACGCCAATGTGAAAATGTTATCGGGTGGTAAGAGAGGTCAAGCGATACCAAAGGTTAAGGACAAAACAGGAAAGATATTAGTCGAACAGGAAGATATCCAAGAAAGGTGGAGAGAATACGTAGAGGAGCTATATGACAGCGAGAATAGACCCCTTAGCCTAGATCTAGAGGACGAAGGAACAATAGATAAAGATAACCTCGGACCAGAGTTACTTGAGAGTGAAATAGAGAGGGCACTAAGAGAGATGAAGGTTAGAAAAGCCGTGGGAACCGATAACCTACCTTCGGAGCTACTGAAGAATCTAGGTAGTAGGGGGAGAAAATCGTTTTTCGAACTTATTCGCAGGATCTACGAGGAAGGAGTATGGCCAGAGGATTTCGTGAAAACAGTATTAATACCTATCCCGAAGAAGAAGAAAGCGTCAGAATGCGAGGAGTATAGAACAATCAGTTTAATTTCGCACGCAGCAAAAGTGTTGCTTAGAATACTAAATAGAAGGTTGGAGAGCAGAGCAAAGTGCTATTTAGGCGATGACCAATTTGGGTTTAGGAAGGGGAGGGGAACCAGAGATGCGATTGCGGTAATGAGGACACTTATAGATAGAAACATAGAGCATAATCAGGATGTTTTCGCTTGTTTTTTAGATTTCGAAAAGGCGTTTGACAGAGTAAACTGGGAGAAACTAATGCAGATACTGGGGAAAATAGGAATAGACTGGCGCGATAGGAGACTCATCCGAAACTTATATATGGGGCAGAGGGCTCAGGTAAGGGTAGCGGACGGTGAATCAGGGTGGGCAGTTATAGGTCGCGGGGTGCGGCAAGGGTGCCCGTTGTCGCCTTTACTTTTTAACATCTATGCTGAGGAAATGGTAAGAGAGGCATGGGATGAGCTAGACGTGGGAATGAAAGAAGGAGGCCAGTGGATAAAGTCGGTTAGATTCGCAGACGACCAGGCGTTGGTGAGTTGGTCATCGAAAGGACTGCAAACTTTAGTAGATGCACTGGAAAAGCAGTGTGAGAAATACGGAATGAAGATAAATAATAGGAAAACAAAAGTAATGAGATTCTGTAGGACAAAGAAAGCGAAGCTGGTGATAAGAGTAGGAAGTCACAAACTGGAGCAAGTAGAACAATTTAATTACTTGGGTAGTACGCTAGAAGAAAGAGGACATAGTAGCAAAGACATTAGGAGGAGAATAGCGCTAGCGAAGGAAGCGTTCAATAATAGAAGGGAGCTGATGACGGGGACCTTAAGTAGGGATGTAAAAAAGAGGCTAGTAAAGAGCTTGATATGGAGTGTGGCGTTGTATGGGGCAGAAACGTGGACCTTGAGAAAGGAAGACGAAAATAGGCTTAAGGCTTTTGAGATGTGGGTGTGGAGGAGGATGGAGAAGGTGCGTTGGACGGAAAGGAAGACAAATGAGGAAGTGCTTGACATGGTGGGCGAGGAGAGGAAACTTATAGATGAGATTAGGGGAAGGCAGGGTAGGTGGCTGGAAGGGGTAATGAGGGACGATGGTTTGCTGAAGGTCGTGATAGAGGGAGGGATGTTGGGTAAGCGGGGAAGGGGAAGGAAGAGAATCGGTTTTATGGACGGGATGAAGAAAGGTAGGACTTATGCTGAGATGAAGAAAGAAATACAAGAGGTAGAAAGGGCACAGCACGTGTAAGAGTTCGTTGGATATTCTCTGACTTTCATCACAACCTACCTCTAACCGGTAGATTACTGTAATGAATGAATTTAAAAAGCTTACATTTCGATTCACCTGTGCACATTCTTGCCAGTCTAATTAGATTGTCAGGTATACCCTCTACTCTTAGTCTGTCCCATAACTGTTTACGGTTCATACTGTCGTATGCTTTTTTTAAATCTACGAATAGAAGGTGGGCAGATTTATTGTATTCCCAATATTTGGACAGTGCCATTTTTAAAATGAACAATTGGTCCGTTGTGGATTTCCTTCCTCTAAATCCAGCTTGATGTTCCCCTAATGTTTCTTCTGAGTAACCTATTAGCTTATTATATATAATTTTGGATATGATTTTGTATGTTGTGTTGATTAAGGATATACCTCTATAGTTGTTGCAGTTCTGTTTGTCTCCCTTTTTATGCATCGGTACTACAACTTCTACCTCCCATTCTTCCGGCAACTTTTCCTCTTTCCAAATTCCCAAGATGTTTATGAATCTCTTCCAGTAATGTTTTCCCACAGCACTTCAGGGCTTCGATTGGTATTCCATCTTCACCTGGAGCTTCCCCATTTTCAAGTGACGGTATAGCTTCTTCTACTTCTTTTAAAGATGGTTCATTGATATGGGTTTGTACACTTTTGTATGTCGCTGTTTCTGAGTCCTTTTTTATTTCGCCATTCAGATGTTTTTCAAAATATTCTTTCCATATCTTAAGGCTCTCAGCTTGATTACATACTACTTTTCCTTTAGCATTTTTTACCCCAAAACTGTTTGGATTGGCTCCTTTTTTTAAATATTGTACGGTACGATAACAGTCTCTTGTATTGTGATTTGTTCTATCCTCTTCTGTTTTTTTCAGCTGGTCTTTAAGGAAGCTTCTTTTAGCTGTCCTTAGCATTCTGTTAACTTCCCTATTCCACCTTTGATAATAATCTTTATTTTCTTCGGTGTTAGCTGCTAACCACTTCTGTTTAGTTTTTTTTCTCTTCTATTGCACACCTGCATTCTTCACTGATCCAAGATTTCTTGCTTGCTGCGTTTTCTGGTTCCTACTATTTCTTCTAATGCTGTTTGTACCGTGTCTTTAATTTTATTCCATTGTTCATTGACACCCGTGGTTTCCTCGTTTTCTTCCTCTATGGATAGTGTTTCATATTTATTTTTGAATTCTAGTTCTAACTTCGTTTTAACAGCCTTATTTTTCAAGTTTCTAATTTCTATTAATGGTCTATTCTCTTGTTTTCTTCTCTTGTTTCTACAAATTCTCTGTCTAAATTTAGTAATGACTAGCGTATGGTCTGTCCCGTATTCTTCTCCTCTTCTGCTCCTAACATCTGTAATGTAGCTTTTGTGTCTATCTTCTATCAGTATGTGGTCAATCTGATTTTTTACTTGCCCATTTGGAGACGTCCATGTATATTTGCGTGGACATTTTGTTGACATTATTTTCATATTCCTTGAGCTGACAAAAGTCTTACTCAATTGTCATTACTATGGTCTTGTAAACTATTTCCTCCTGTGTACGTCTTCCAGATTTATTCGTTTCCCACTTTGGCATTGGCATCTCCCATTACTATTTTAACATCATTTTAGTATTTGCTCAAATGTACCGTAGAATTCGTCTTTGTTATTTTCCTCTGCATCCTCAGTAGAATGATATCACAGATAAGTTTTGGAATTTAACCTTCAGTCTAATATAGTACATCGTTTCATTTACCGGGTCGTAGGTTATCACAGTCTCTAGTAAATTCTTTTTAATGTCTATCCCTACGCCTGCGTAGTGATTTCCATTATCCAGAGTTGTTATTTACTGCTACGAATTTCTTAGGAAGCTTTGTATTTATCTTCATACCAACCTGGCAACAATACCGCTTATTATGTTTACTGTAAATAAGTGGTTGAACTTCAATGATAAACGAATACAGTCCACTATGTTTTCCTTAAAGAATTATTATATATTTTAATTCAGACATCCGGGTGATTTAAACGGTTTTCGCTACTATACTACGGCGGAAACATTATTCTCACCTCGAATAAAGCCGGTTTGAAGGGAATATGATTTTGAATATTATCAACTTTTGATTATATTCAGCTTATGAAAGTGATGGTAGGCCTCATTTAAAGATATTTTTATCTTGTAACGATGGGGGGTGATCATTAAGTTAATGGTCAAAATAACTGAGGCCACTGGAATCCCCAAGTACTAATGAACTAAACATTTAAATCGGTATTTTCTGAGGTACCGCAAATACCATCGTTATTTCCTTGTCGTCCCGATTGCCTGGGAATGGTAACTTCATGCCCGCATTATTATTTAAGGGCTTTCCAGAAATACTTTAGATAGGTGGGGGATAAGACTATTTGATTTAACCTTGGGAACTTTGAACACAAGTCTGCACCTCTCTAGCAAAAGATATAGAATCATTTCTCTCTTTACCTCCATTCCTTTTACGTTTTTACGTTCACGCTGCGTGTGCTTTATGCGGAAATTTTTAGAAATAATTTATTCCTCGTTCACTTGAAATCGTCTATCAACTTTAACATTTGGTTTTCGACTATTCACATATATCCCATTATACCCTCACAAATGCTGTTAGGTTGCTTCCTATATGCCTATCTCCCCAATCCAATTTTCTCTTGAAAAAGCCTAGCTTTTATAGCTTCCTTTTTCTTTCACTCATTTTTTACAGCCTCTTCCAACAAGGGAAATAAGTTCTCTCCGAGATGTGGGTGTTTGAATGAATGAATTATGGAGCTGTTTATAGAAAAGGAAACTCCAAAATGGAATCGGCTCTGATTTCGGGAAATCCTGGAGAGAGGGGTACTTCCTGCTGTGGTCCTCGTTGAAAATTTACAGCTAAGGATTATTGATTTATTTTAGGAGGGAAATACTAAAAAAATAATCGTTCTGACGAAGTTTTTTAATCATCCGTAATCTAAGTTTTTTCAAAATCATCACTTGGTTGCTTGCTATATCATTTTTAGCCACGAGTTTATAGTCGTTTACTATTTTTGCCTTCTTGTAGAACTGTAGTCAGTCAACTTATCCCTTTCCACCATGTCAGTTCTCATATACTTCGGAAAACTGAGTTTACAATTCTGCTCAAAAATGTCATGCGATACATAGTTCTCGCTATACGTCACCTCGTTGGATCCTATAAACAATTATAGCTGACCACTATGTTAAGTGACCATTTTGTAGAATATCGTGACTTGGAGTTCTAATGATGAACTTTTTGGTATTAAATTAAGGTAACTGATAATAATTCTTAGTAAAGGCTTCCTCATTCAATGAAGGATAGAGAACTACACGGGGTAAATGTTGAGAAACTTATAAACAGCCATGTTACTCAACGGAACTGCTTGTTATGCTCCTTTACTTACCATTAATTTGGGTACTCATTGAATCATCTTGAATTACTGATAATTTGGTGCCATGTGTACACGTATAAGTGAACATAGCTGTGCTCAAATTGATGTGCGACAAATAAATTTCTTGATTTGACTTCACCGTTTATTCCTTTGTAATTCTTTGCTTTACATGGCAAGACATTTTTTCCTGTCTCGCAGGGTGCATGAATTTCATTAAAATTCCTAAGTTTAGAAATTCTCTAAAAGTATTTTCTTTTTGCTGGTGAAAACACCCAAAGATTGGGTGCATTTTTGCACAATTCAGGTAATAGAAATACGGCGCGCCGCGTGGAAAATGAACCCTCGTGACCCTTGTAGTCCGGGATACTCCGAAAAAGCGAAGGAGTGGGTTGAGGGAAGTGGTGACCGCTGGCTGTGAGTCTGTGGTCACCAATTGGTCCAGCCAGTGGTTGCCTAGGAGCGAGAAGGGGCGGACAGGGAAATGGCGTGCGAAAAGGTATGTTTGTAGACATTTTCCTACTCACCGTCTTACTTGCGTTACATTCGCATGTATATTAAATTAAAAATTAATCCAAAATACTCGAATTTATCATTTTGGATTTTTTCAAAGTTAAATGTACTTTTCAATTGCTCTCCTCTGTAATGAGTCACCATTATCATCTATTACATAGAACAGCCGAAAACGGAGAGAAATAAAATAACTATTCCCTTTTCCGCAATTGAATATCCCTGCTTTCCGCCACTATTGTATATGTAGTCCGGGTCTCGCACGGACTAGCATTCAGGCATCTATTGCCTAATAAAATGCTTCAGTGTTCTTCAGTACCTCTCAGGTTTTCCCTCCCTCCTTTTATCGCATTGCACGGTAAAAACCAGAATGATTGTACCAGTAGTTTATAAAATATTACCCTTAAAATTGAGTACTTAGTTAGATAAAAGAATTAATTTGGTTGAAATAATCTATTCAGATGTTCATGTACCATGGCTCTTCTTGTAACTTCAAAATGAACCTCAATCAATTTTTGGAGGAGCCGTTAAATAATTTTACCCACCGGTAAATATAACCACTCAAATTTATCTCTTGCTCCCCAAATGCATTCTGCATTTAGTGAATCTGGGTAACATGTTGAGGGAATGCGAAAAAACTTATTCAATAGACTACAGGGTTTTCAACATTTAGTTGGTAGTTAATGGGCTCTTGTGAGATTAGTTTCCCATGTTAATTTATGACAGATCGGAGATGCAATGTTGACAACAGCAGCGTAAAAACTAACATAGTTATTCAGTACGTACCATATCTAACTGCACATCTACGAATCTTCCAATATGCACTTTTTATTCTCTCAATTAACTTACTAAAATTAAGCGCGTTGCTGGAGTGATAGGCCTGGAGTTAAGCACGTGGATCGTAAGTTAGGCAACAGTGTTCTCCATATGGCCCTTAAGCGGGGTTCACATGAATCCGGAACGGGCACGGAACGCGGAAATGCAGCTAGCGAATCACAAGCAAGGGGGTTGTTAAAAGGCGGAGTGCGATTGGCTAGATGCATTTCCACGTTCCGCATTTCGTGCCCGTTCCGGATCCATGTGAAGCCCGCTTTACTGTCAACCATTGAGGTAGATGGGGAGGGCATGACGTCATCAAACTGTAACCTGATAACCGAAATATATCCACCATTTAGCTCTCCCCTGTTATTTCCTTGCTTGCCTTTGGATATTGTACGGACGAGTGGACCCATCAGCGGATATATGTGAAGCACGAATATCTACATTCTGTAGAAAATGTTTGGTAATAACGATTGTAACATTTGTAAGTTACTTGAAGCTATTGATTATACTCGATCTTACAATGGTTTTTCAGTGAGAATGCTAATAATTATTAATTTCAATAAGTAAAAAATGTTTGACAGTAATGCAATGATGAAAAGTAAATGCATTACCTACTGCTTATTACAAGTGAGGTATTGATAGAAAACATCGTCAAATTGCAAAATTAATGTGTCAGTTAAAACGGGATATTTCCCAAAGTCATAATGGAGACCATATTCGAATTTTATTTTTTAATTTCAGTGTCTGTAAGAAGTATGAAGTAAATAATGTAATTATTAATGTAATAATGTAAGTTTTTTGCGATTTTTTAAAAGATTTCTGTGGTGAGTAATGGGTTATTTTTTATAAGCAGTTAAGAAAAAATACAAACTACACAACGCAAGTTTTTTTTACGAAATTTAGGTATAATAAGTTCCTAATTTTTTTCCATGTTCTCCCTCTGGAGCGCACAGCCCTAATCTATGCTGTCAACCATATGTGGAACGGACTATAGCGACCATTTTTTGAGGTGTATAGTATGTAGTCGCTTGCTTGTTTTGCGTGAGAAGGAGAGACGCGACTGAGGACCTTCCTTTTGGATTCAGCCCTCTTCTAAATGGTCCACGGCCCATCCCCCTCTTTCCCCCCCCCCACCCTCCTCTCACTTACCCCCACCCCCAACTCCCTTCTTTTCGATTTGCAAACATTTTCAAACTCGGGCCGCCCTTTTACCCACCCTCCCCCCTCCTCACCCCCCCAGACCTCCTCTCCCGCCTATCCAAACAATTTTCCCTCCCGACACTCCGCTTTTACATTTATTTCCATTTATCCGTCCTCCGTAAACTTGACACCCAAACATTCCAAATCCATTTCGGAAAAATATACCGAATGTCCTTTTCCACCCTTTGCATCACCCCTCGTCCCCATCGCTTCCCGACACGCCCTGCAGGGAGCACCACCGTCGTCGCTCTTGAGGAGTAGGTACCTCCAGGAAAAAGGCAACCGTGGACACAGCGCTGCTCACTCCCTCCCGTCTTATAACCATCAACAATGCACGAGCTTGTTTAAATGCGTAGGTGCGCATTTATTTGCGTATGCATGCTTGAGTGCGTGGATGTGTGTCCTGTTCCGGTAAAAGGTTCCGGCGGTGCAATTCGAAACGTTCGTCGAAATACTACGGATGTTGGAAGGCATGAAGTGGGTTGTGTTTGGATTGCTTCACAGGTCCCGACTGACTTTTGCAGAGAGAGAGTGGCTGTTGCCCCGGGGAGGAGGAGGTGGGTCAACACGCGCGTATATTTCCGATAGATGGATGACGGTAAGGGTGGGTTGGACGCGGTGGCCCAAGTGATAAATACTTCCACCGAAGTCTTTTGCACTCTTAGCAATCGAGGACGTTTATCTAAACTGCGATGGAAAGAGGAGAAAGGAGCATTTTACACGTTAAGAGCCGTGCGCTAGCATCTGGTTACGGCTGATTAATCTCATTTATCAAAGACGAGCCTTAGGAAGGCATTTACTTGTCGTTAAAGCCGTTCGAAAGATCCTTACGGGCAGAAAACAGGATTCAAATATTTTGTAAACCTCTTTTTAAATTATTTCAGTTTCACCACATCAGGAAGCTCTTTTGTGTTTTTCGCAACAAAATTTGTGCGCTTGAACGAAAGTAAGTATGAATTTGTCACCGTATTGTTAAAAGTTCTGTATCAGGGATGAAAGGATTGATTACAGAGCACTATCAACAATTTTAGGTTAGTTGAGACTTCGATATGAAGTTTAGTATTCCTTGGCTCAGAGAACTCGGTATTTTCGGAGGAAGGATGAACGATTGTGGTGGCTCTGGAGACGTGAATTGTTTGTGGGATGGATTTGGCAATTAGGTGGTGGGAGAAGGCAAATGAATATCTTATGAATGTGTTTTTAATATTTTAGAGTTTGAATGGAATATAATGGGGAAATATAAAGTAGGTAGAAATAATGAATGAGGTAAAGTAAGTTCGGAAATATATATATTTTTGAGAGGAATAATGTGGAGCATATACAGTGTTCCGGAGGTGGTCAGGTGATTGTAGGTAGACCATTAGACAATTGACTTGAAAAAGGTATTATTTAAAAATATATAGTAATCGGGAATTAATGGTGCCTTGAAGCTTTTAAGGATTTTTAACGGATAAATCAAAAACTTGAGTATCCGATTACTTGGCTGATTGACTTCCAGCTATCTCAATCACGTCATGAAATCCATTGAATGCCACGAACTCCAAAAGGAGAACTTAAGAGGTTAATCGCACAAACTAATAAATAATTAGTGAAGGTGAAAACTGAAACTCCATTACGCAAAGAGAGTAATGACCATGAATAAGGTGAAATTTTTAATATGGCTAGGAACAGAAGGCAGTGCCTTCTATAAAAAAACCTTTTCATCTTAAGTGTTAATGTATCTTATTATTGTAACGCGTTTGTTGAGGAAGTTCCACCGTGAAAGGACATAAAAGTAATTTCATTCCTATTCTGCACAATTATAGAAAAGCAAGTTCTCTATCTGAAAAGAATAACAAAATGTTACCTATTAACGCTATTTTTCTTGTAAACTGAGTTTGAAATTACTTGGTATTAAACTATTAAATGGGATAATGGAGGAAACAGGGAAAAATACTATTTTTCTGTATAATATAATTGCAATTGTCGCGGAAAACTGTAAATAAGAAGCGAAAACTCCCTAGAAATTCAGTAAAAATAACATTGATACATCTTACCACCTAATTGTTTTAATTATTAGCTAATTAATGCGATAATTCAATTCAAAATGTGGTTATTCCATAGAAATGCCTTCCAATGGGCGTCCATGGCAATAAAAAAGTGTTTATTAAAAATATATTCGTGGAATAAACTGCAAATTTTGTACCTTTACTTTGGTTTCAATATATAACGTGAGTCATCAGTGAAAGTTTCATTTTCTAAACCAAATAAGCTAAGATTGCAAATTTAATATGTTTTTGAGTGACATAGCCACGGTGGAACCTCCTAAAATGTAGATAACGGTGGGTTCATTGTCACCATCAAACTTTCAAGATATTAATTTGGAAAACATGTTCACTGTGTTTTATGGAAGGTGGCGTCAGTGGTTGTGAGGTTAATTGTTGGAGGATGAGATCTGCGAACACGGTGTACACGATAAGATCTAACAAGGGCTACTTATGATAAATTAATAAAATTTTGAACAGAACCACACGTACCATCTGCGCAATGGTAGCTGTGTTCGAAGAGTAGACATTCCATTTCGTATTTACTTGCACTACACACTACTACCTGTAAACACTGAGCGGAAACCTTGTGCATTAGAAAACATCCCTCACTTCCATTTACTTACCTTTTTCGTATTCTTTTTTTAAATTCCTTGATTTGTTCATTACTAATGAGCCAAAAAGCCACCCCAAACGCGCTTGCAATGTTTCCCAGATTAATATCATAGTAATACATACATTTTGATGGTATCTGTGTGTTTGTCTGTTGATCAATCACGAAAAAAAACCCTCAACCAAATGGACAGAAATTATGCATGAATATAGCTAATATACCCGGCTCCAACGTAGGTCTATTGCCGTTTGGAGGTATTTCACCACTTCAAGATTACGTTTATTTTTTAGACATTTTTAGGTCCTCTTTTGAATACATTGGGGAGAGGGGCATATTGTTGCCATCTAAATATTTATTTTTGCGTGAAAGATTGTTGTTGCTAGTGGAGGTGAATTAACGTCAAGACTTGAGACTTTTTAAAGTCCTTTTAAGGAAAAATTGGGTTAATTGAGGTTTTTACTCTCATCAATATTTTTATTACTAATATTTTCGGTAAACAATGAAAATACCTATGCGAATTTACTCGCTATTTTTGAGTACACACGATAGCGAAAATAGCTTACATCGGCTGGTGCCCACTGACTCATTGGCAATTGATCTTGTCCGTTGAATAATTCATTAGCGGCTCAATATCTCTAACTTAAACCTTTCCCTCAATCTACGGCATCGCTTTTCTGCATCTGTTTTCCTTATAAAAACGCCTGTACATGCGTCAACTGAAAGTCTCGCAATAGTTGGAGGAATTCAGATTTCCTGTTATGTATCTTGCATACATTATATCAATCATTTTCCTTATTCCAACTCATTTACTCGCTTTATCTTGAAGAAAGAGTGGTTCCAGTAATTCCAGTGGAGTGGTTCCAGAGTTATTTTAGAAATCGCTCCCAATGCGTGGTAGTTGATAACAACTACAGTGACTACAAATGTATCAGTTCTGGTGTCCCACAAGGCTCAGTACTTGGCCCAATTTTATTTCTGACATATGTCAATGACCTCTGTAACTTTAAATTTAAAGGCCATGTGACAGCATTTGCTGATGATTTTGCCTTATGTTATGATGAGTCAACCTGGGAAGAAGTTAGCAATAGTATGCAGATAGACTTAAACTATCTAAATAAATGGTTTAATTCAAACAAACTTAAAATGAGTGTTCATAAAACGAAATATATATGTTTTAATGTTTGTAATCGTTTTACATTTAATTGGAACTTGAAATATTATGGCATAAACTGTAATCCTGATACATGCTGTGATCCCATTGTAATTGAACGTGTACATAGTATAACTTAACTAGGAATAACCCTAGATCAAGGTTTGAAGTGGACACAACACATAGACTGTGTAACTAAAGTATTGCGGTACGCCTTAGCTAAATTATATCTGCTTCGTAACAAATGTTCGCAAGATAATCTGAGGTTATATTACAATGCATTAGTAAACTCTAAATTGACATATGGTATAATTGCATGGGGTGGAGCTTGTCTGATCTCTATTAAACCAGCTATAACCCTGCAAAAGAGGATTATTCGGGTGATGCTAAAACAGAATTACTACGAGTCGTCCTTTCCGCTCTTTAAAAAATTAAAATTGCTCCCTCTCAGACACTTGTATGTGTATAAAGTACTGAGACTCTTTTTTCTGAGTAGTGGAGCAAAAGTACCGGTATCAAATAGACCGGGCAAGTGGAATTTTCGTAGGGTGTTGACACCCTTACCAAGGCCCAAATTGTTACTGTTCATAAAAAGTTTCTTATACATTGGGCCAACAGTCTACAACTTATTACCATCTGAGTACAAAAGGGCAGTAAATCGTCATATTAAAAAAAATGTAAAAAATTGGCTGTTTACTTATCCTAAAATTGAAAAAATACTTTGTTAAATCAAATTTGAAATTATAATAATATATTTAGTTAAAGATATTATTTTTTGTTAATGTTGGTACATGTCCTTTTTTTCCACTATTTATAAACCAATGCATGGAAGATTATTATATAATGATGGTAACCTTAACACAGGTCCGCTTTTTAGGTTACCTAAAGCTCAGTAGATATTGTATATGTATTTGTTTGTTTGTAAAACATTTTGGAGTAATAAACATCATCAAACATCAAATTGCATAACTCCCAACTACCACAATGATTGCGTGTTTCATCTTAAGTATTACGAAGGAAATAGAGTTTCACAATACCTATCAGATAATACTTAAATCCGACGTGAGTCTATTTTTCTCAAGATTGCAATTCACCCTGGTTGTTTTCAGATGGACCATACTCTTTTATTTTTTTATCAATACAGACCTGCCGTTTTCGGCAGTCGATATTCATTTTGTTGCCACGTAGCCGGTAGCTCGAGAGAAGTGAGCCTGAAATGTTGGATGATGAAGTGCCGCCTTTCAAATGGTTACTACGGTAGAGGGAGTGATCAAAGGCCAACACGATATCGCCTGCATCTCTGAAATTCGCACATTCACTACATTTCACAAATTCTAAGACAGAACCTATGGAACATGCAATCGATACAGAAAAAAAACAAGCTCTGTGGCATTAAAAAAAATCTACAAGTCACCTTGCTTTAACAACTCGAAAAAAAACATTCCAGAGACCATTGCAATACAAACATAATATGAAATCAAATGCAATGACAGATTATACAAATAAAATTATCAAGTCAAGTTAATACAATATGTACAAACATACAAGAACTTTTTAATGAATTTAAATTACATTCTTTGAAAAAACAAAAATCAATAAATGTGAGAACGGTTGAGGAACACGCTCGATCACCATAACATTCATCAATGAGGTATGCAAACATTTTTAATTTGAATTGGTTTAAATTTTTAGCATTCAATATATAGTCAGGAATATCATTCCATACCCTTATACATGAATTAATGGTGGATAATTGGTACAAAATTGTTCTACAATTAGGAACTTTAAATAGTTCACTGACTCGAACAGGTCTATTAAATACATCACTAAGGTTTGCAATTACACTTTCATAGAGATAATCCGGTGCTTTACAAGATAAAATTTTATTCATGAAAACAGATAGTTGGCATATCCTTCTATGCTTTAATTTTAACGAGTTTAACTTAACATAATGCGGGGTCACATGGTCATAAATATTAGCATTGTATACCAGAATCTTATACCAGAATTTAACATAGTTTGTAATTTATTTAGTAATTCACCAGTTAAGTCCGAAGATACAAGTGAGCTATAATCTATGTGTGGAATTAACAAAGAACGGGGAGGGATTGGGAGAACATTGACCCTGCCGAATAAGGAGTGGAGCTTCTTTTCATAAACGAATATCAGGCAAAACAACACTTATTGAAAGTCTTAAGGTTTGTATGAAAAAGGATTTATTCCACTTAAATCGTTAAATCAGCAAATTATACTCTAAACGATGCCGTAGATAAGGCTGTAGGCACACATTCCAACGCCCACTGCCACGCCACCGTGTGCCGATTAGCGCAACGAATTACTCATAAATGTTAATCCCCAAGCCTTAAATGTGCGAATACTATTGAAACCTACGGTAAAATATATCAAAGCCTCCGTGATGGAGTACTTATCCTCGTTTCTCAATTACCTGGCGCAGACAATTTAGTTACCACGATAAATTTCAAAATCCTGCTGTAACTATACTAGGCAACTAAATTTTATGTTGTTTTCTTTGGGAAATAATTTCAACTGAATGAGTGGATGAGTTCCTGTGCTTAGTGGTGGGGTATTACGGAAATATTTTTCGAGGTGAAATCGAAGCGTTCTTAGACTACCTACTTCTCGCATACACATATTTGATAGTTTTTCTAATCCCTAATTTTTACTTGTGCACACTGAGAATCATGCTCTGGAGACCAATGATTTTCTTTTTTTGTTACCACTACTGCCCTACCAATATCATTTTGAACTCAGAAAATATATTTTAAATACTATCATCCCAAGTAGTTCATCATTAATGTCTTATTTTGCCGGAAGATCCAGAATAGAAACGGTGTTTCACTACCGAGAGAACTACGCGAACCAAACATATTACATTTGTTAATTTATGGAAGAGTTTGGTCATGTCTTTTTAAAAAACTCAACTTCCACGGAAGAATTTTTTTTTGTGTTGCGATTGCCGCAGTAAGAAAGTTAATCCTTTGAGGTACTAAATTTATATTTGAAAACTTTTTATCTGTGTAGTATTATAATTATTACCAACTGTATTCCTTGCATTGTACTCTAACACTGAAGAAGCCTCATTAATAAAAAGGAGAAACGTCTTGGCGGAAAAAGGAAGTTGAGTTTCTTAAAAAAGACATGACCAAACTCTTCCATAAATTAACCAATATATTAATAAAGTGGTCAAAAACCATTCAAATAAGTCAAACATATTAAGACGTGGCTTCCGTACAACAATGGAAAAGAACGCTAGAGTCACAAAATGTTAGAATAGGTATCGGCGAACTTTTCGTAAAAGGTCATTTAAGACGAAATTAATGATCAAAAAACCATCTCCACGATGAACCAAGTCCGTTTTTCTGGAAAATCGGCTTCTTTCAACATCTTTCATTTTCCTCAATTGGCAAAAAATCATCGCGCGTTACTTCGGCGTTCCGAGAGTTTAAAGAGGCGGGGAGGTGAGTATTAATGGATTTCGTTGAACTCGTCTTGCGCTTGGCCGGGACTGGAGGAAGAAATGCCGCTAAGTAGGAACTCGCGAAGGAGGAGTAGGACGAGGCTGATGACTAAGAGGATGACTTGGAAGGAGGAGATGAAAGGAAAGGGGGAAGGGTCACCCATCCGATGCCGACCTCTGGCGGAGAAACGACGGCACTAAGAAAAAAATGAAGGCAAAAGCGCGTTGGGTGTATGTGTGTTTTCCAAGGAAGTAACGGGAGTTGGGAGTGGGGGGTGGAAAGGGGAGAGATCAAGCGGATGGGGGATGCTTCGGAGATGCGTCATCGAACAATAGGCGGCAGTACAATAGCGGAAGAAAGGAAGGCATGAAGGAAACGAGAGAGGACGGGGAATGACTTTTGAAGGAAAAGTAAGAAGCGGGCTGAAGGAGAGACGGGAGACAAGGAGCGTTGGGTGGGTGGCAGGGAGTGGGAGGTTGGGATGAGTTTGTTTCGCTGCGGAGCGGAAAGCAGTATGGGATGGGTCGTGGCCCTCATTCTAAGGGGTGAGGGGCAGGAGAGAGGCGATGCCTGTAAGATTTTCGGAGGGCAGGGGAAGAAAGGGGGCGTGGCCCGTGTTTTGGGGATGGGGTCGTGGTGATTCAGACGACATGAGGGGTCGGGGTTTAGAGTCCCAGAGAGTGGGGTTTGGTGGTGACGTCCCTTCCTTCACCCTCGCCGCCACCCCCTCCCCCCACAACCGGGTCGTGTTTATTTTAGAATCGGCCGCTCCTTGCGCGTGGAGGAAGATGGTGGGGGAGTCGAAAGTCTGTGGAGGTCTTAAGATGCTGATTCGCGGAACTTCGCCTCTTTTAAGGAAGGGAGAGAAGGAGGAAATGTTGCCAGTGAGTGAGATAACTCT
Source organism: Pyrrhosoma nymphula (assembly GCA_963573305.1). Classification (NCBI taxonomy): domain Eukaryota; kingdom Metazoa; phylum Arthropoda; class Insecta; order Odonata; family Coenagrionidae; genus Pyrrhosoma; species Pyrrhosoma nymphula. The sequence continues at coordinate 146,402,031 of OY754333.1, forward strand.
ATAAATCTTCCTCCGAAGGAAAATATTTTTTCTTCCTCGGTTTTTTGCTATTTTTAATTCTCCACCCCCTAGAAAATGGTCACCGCCGCATCTTTCAGCCTCCAGAGTCATTTGCGTTGCTCCTCGTGAGTGTTTCGCGGAGTTTGTCACAGCGAAAGCAATCGTCAGCGTTGATGATTTTTCGATAGTAATTTTTCTTTTTTTCCGTCGCAGTTAAGTACACAACGGCGTCGAGATGTCTCATTTTTTGTCATTCTTTTGTTCTGAACCCATACATCTTCTCGCCCTGAAGTCGAAATTCGTTTCATAAAGTCAATTTGTAATTAGGTTACCTCCTTTCTCTTGAGAACGATCGTTGTCTGCTCTGCGTGACTCTTTATCGCTGATTGTATTATATAATTCAGACACTGTACCTGTACTTTGGTTTCCCTAATGGAAGTGAAATACACACATGGAATATGAACTAATTGTCTTAAGCTCGAGCCCTGATTAGGGCAAATATTTTGGACACATTCTGGTCGATCGGCCCCTAGGGAAATCTGTAGAAAATAGTTAAAGAAGGACACTTAGTAATATTCCACACAATGTTTAGTACAACGTCTATTATCTGTGTTTAATACATCTCCACCAAATTTTATCAGCAGCAGATCTTCTCGCCACTCACCTCTCTGCCAATCGCTTCATTCATACAAACTTATTTACTTTGACTTCCTTCATGGCTTGCTTTATATGTTCTATTCTCGGCCTTCCTCTAAAATTCTTCCCATTTATTAATCTTTATAATATTGTTTTCATTAGACTGCTGTTTCGCAAAATGTGTCCAATACAAATGTCTCTCCTTCCTCGCAGACTGTTCATTATGCTTTTTTTCTCTCCAGCTCTGCGTAGGACTTCTTCGTTACTGATTCCATCTGTCTCATCTTCATCATTCTCTGGTATCAGCACATCTTCATTGCTTCTAATTTATTTTGCTCTGCTGCAGTTATTGTCAAGGCTTCACTGCCACATAAAAGCATGCTCCAAATATATGTTTTAATTAAGTGCTACATTATTTTCACGCACGCTTTTATTACCAGCTATTAGAAGACTCCTATTCTGGTAGAATGCCTTCTTTCCTTGGGCTATTCTTCTCACATTTTTTATTGCGTCTTTCATCGCTGGTGAATCTGCTTCCCAGATAACAACATTCTTCCACTTGCGCAAGTTTTCTATTCCATAATTTAACAGTGATTCTGTCTTCATTTCTTCCACAACCTTAAACCTTGGTTTCCGTAACATGTGTTTTACTCACACACACACGCCGTTTGTGATCGCTCCGAATGCGCGTAGATTATACCGTTCCAGTGAGTGCGAGACTCCCCTACCGGTCAATTGACAAGTGGCGCACTTGACATGAGAAGAGTGTAATATCGTCTATGTCGTGTTTGCGTGAAAGAGGAAACTTAAACTTAACTAAGTAATATTGTAAATACACAGCAGGAAATATGAATTACAGGTTGAGAGATTACATGATGTAACAATGAACAATATATAGTGCAGCCTCATAACAAAACAAAACAAGAGGGTGAGGCATGCAACCATAAAGAAGACAATAATTTGTCAGTTCGCTATTTTTATTTTGTAGCATATATAGGAATAGATTATTTTTTTGTTTTTTGTTTTGAATTTTTCTTTTTAGTTTTTTAACATATCTTTGACATGATGTGTTTTCTTTTCTTAGCATGTTTAAAGCTATATTTCTTCACAGTTTTTTCCATGAAGTTCAGCATTCTCGTCAGATCTTCTTATCTGCTAATTTTTACTCTCTAACATTTTTTGAAAATAGTAGTTATTATACTAAGTAAACTTACCAAGTGACAAACCTTCAATAGTCAGTCTAGAGCCTTCAAGATAGTAATTATATGGCAATCCAGAGGACTCTGTTCTGTGATGCTAGCGCCCCCTCTCTGTGAGGCGGAAACTACCATTCGTTGTAAAAAAACGATGACTCGGCACTCCCTGATGATGACTATTCAAAATACTCTCAAGCACCTGCAAACTGGAGTATTTTTCCATTAATCTCGTAGCCATGTGCCCAAAAATTATTCTTTAAATATATTAATACACCTACTTGATATTAATACACCTACTAGCAATGTTAATGAATGCTAAGACGGGAAATTTGCTCGAATGTTTTGTATGTTTCCGTATATTAGGATCTACGTGCACATGCTTTCATTCTGCAGTCTCATGAAAGAGATTAAAACGTGGAAAAACCTTTGCAGTGGCATATCCCGAAGCTCCCACAGATGAAACGCAGTGTGGAAACGTGAGTAATAAAGGAGAAGAAGAGAAATATATATATTTCGTGTGGGGGTGGGCGGAGAGGTATCGGGGTGGGTGGGACGCCGAGGGGGTCATGAGTGCCGAGAAAGCAAAGATTGATGACGCGGAAGGAGATGCATCCCAAGGCGATTCACCCTCCTACTCCGGAGAAATCATAATAATGTATGTAGTTGCCCCTCCTTCCTCTGCGCCCCATGCCTCCTCCCACAAAGAGGAGTGGCCTTGCACTTGATGGCGACTTCACAGCCCCCCTTCCCGCCCCCAGCGGGGGTGGTGAAGGAGGCTGAGCGAGTGGTCATGCGATACGTCTCAGCGCCACGTCATAATTGACATATGAAGAGGAGTCAGTGGCTCGTGGCGACGCGCGCTGAAATCGTAGACTCGGGGCGACTACTTCTCTCTCCCTCCTCCCTCGGCGTTTCTCTCGAGGTCCCCACAGGCTTTCAGACGGGCTTTTTGGGAGTTTTATGGATCCCTCGGATGCATTGTGACGTTCGCTCACTGCATCCAAAAGGACGAATGGATGCGTGCGGGGAGGGAGGGGAGTGGTGACGTGGGTGCAGACGTCGTGACAGCTGATGGGGAAGACGAGGGAGAGATGGGGGTTAGACCGATCGGAGTGAGTGGCAGTGGAGGAGGGGTGAGAGGGAAGTGATTTCCGTTGCCGCCGCCACGAGTGCTGCCTTTTCGAAAGCGGAGAGTTTTTCCTCCTAATGTTTGGTCAACGCAGTTTGGTCGTCTTCTGTTTTCGCTGCGACCCAAACCCTGCGGGAACGCGAGCGGGGTTGAATTACTCCGACTCAGTGTTTTCGCAAAACGCGTCCTTGTTTGGGCCTAAACAAACTGACGACGCTCTTAGCGGCTGCTGCTTGTTGGTGCGGGGAAATAGTTGGAAAGAGCAAGAGGATTTAATCGGACATTTCGCCAGCCTAGCAGTTAGCGAGTGCGACCTCGGTTTATTCCGTTTCCCAAAAAAAACTCGTCTCATTGACCATCGGAGATACTTTTCAGAGATTCTCTTTCTTATTCTATCATATTGTGATTGCATCCTTCTAAATTGGGAAAACAAGTGCTGTTTGAAGTGTGAATTCTCCAGTGGTTCTCCACCGGATAAGGCTCTTTATATTGGCCGACGTTTCGATTCTCGACTCCTGCATCGAAAACGTTTTATTTTCTTACCCTAGGTTAATCCTTTAATGGCATATGGATAAAAATTGCATTTTTGTTCAGAAAATTATTGTGAAAGCTATTTTCTTTAACTGCCTTTGGTTTTTCTACCAGTAAAAGGTTCTTGTAAGAAAATAGCTTTCAAAAAAACGCTTTTACAGCTCACAAAGTCAAACCTCTGAGAAAAATCGTAAGTAGTGCCGGAAAAACCTCTTAAGTAGGCCTACTCGGGAAATGTTTAATACTAGGATTGACTTGTATCTATTTGTTTAAGTATTTATTCTACAACATTTTACAATGTCATTTCATTACCTATTCAATATTATTTATTATAGGTGTATCCATATATTGCCATTTTTATAGCGATATATGAAGGGGGTTGTGCCCTACACCAGAAAATGCGTTTTCACACAGCTGGGATTGTCATTGCCTCGATTTGATGCTGGGAGATAAAAAATCCTGTCTTCATGATTCGCAGCTTAAAACATGAAGTTATGAGATCAATGTTTTATGTATACTTGATGCTAATCATATCGGAATTCAAGATTGCAAATTTCACAATGAATAGACCATTTTCAACGGAAATGTATTTTGCCATGGGAAGTGATGCGAAAACCACGTTAAGTGCGCGTAACGATCCTTCACTTTTGAAATAAATTATTAAAAAAAAAACAAGGTTTAATTGTAGTTTTGCAATCGTGATAACTAAGGATATGCATACTGAGCCTAACGCATACCATGGCGGTCTGACGTGTAGGCAGCACCTTTTTCCCACGATGCTCCACGGTCCAGCCGATTTACCTCCATTGCCCATCTCCATAGCTCCATTCAAAAACCCTTTAGCATTTTGGCGAATTTCTATTTGCGTTTCCGAAAAGTCTCCACTCCCCTTATGATGATAAATAAAGAAAAATATAGACGCATTTCTCAATAAATATGTTTCCATTCTGGGAGAATGATTTCGCATTCACACTTCCCGAGATGGATCCGTAAAATAACCCAAAGAGCTTTCAGAACTGTTTGGGAATAGGTGCACATAGTTGGATAACATAAAAAAGTTCCGAGATTTTCGAATAATTTGGTAACATGCTCCGTGACGAATACGAAAGGGTTCACCAGCAATTAATCCAGAGATGTTCAAAGTACGAGGTCAAATAAATAAGCTCGCAAACTAGTTTTGACAAAGTTTATTCCTACCTTATTATGGAAATTTCCTATCTTATTATGGAGTTTTCCTCCCTTAAAAGAAAGATACCAGAATATAATGATCCGAGGCCAGCTCCTTTTTCATAATTCATAAAAGTTTGAAAAACTGGATATTATTCAATCGCTTTCATAGCTGCCGTCACTCTGCTTTTAGTATGATTAACTGTCCTTATATTGTCAACAATTTAAGCTCTTTTGTCATTAAAGGCAGATAATACATCAGGATGGTCTAAAAAGGTATATAGAGTATAAGTTACGTGAGTATATGTGGTGATCACTATAGTTTTCCCGTTAAATAGTGCCCTCGCAATATTAAGGATGCAACATTATGTAACAATATATATCTTGGTTAGATATTTTCGAAGAGTAACTTTTCTTTTAACTTTTTAGCGTAGTTCTGTCAGTGCTTTCAGTTTGTATTCTTTTGAATGACAACGTCTTAGTCTAAGTAAATGAGTCGCCCTCATGCCGTGATGCCATGACAGACGACTAGTTCTCAAACTTTCATGTTAGAATTTGTCGTCGTGCCATTTAATTGGAAGTATAAGTGACTTGGTATACATGTCATGTATCATAATATTGAAGCTGTCATGCGAAGATCATGAGGTTGCGAGAGATCGAGAATCCTTTGTCTTCGACTTCCTCTTCATTTGAAATGATGCGTCAGAATCCAACGCAGAAGTACCTCTTGGGTTAATCCTCATTTGATTGAATAGTTAGTGCGATAGAGATGGTAGAGGAGGCTGTGAGCATTTTTTCACCTAAATAATCAGATGTAGCTAGTCATCAGACGCTGAAGGAATATATTTCGACTTCAACCTCTTAGGGCCTTCAAATAAAATTCCTTTCAATTAGTTCCATTTTATCATCTCTTTATCGGTCGATAGTCAACACGAAGCTGGTTTGGTTGTAGAGTCCAGCTTCATTAGTCTTGCGGTGAGTGAATGTTGTATTGTAATAGGCCGTTCCAATGTCCGGTGGTATAGCGGCCCCGCTGCGTGGGAAGGGCCGCCGGGAAGGAGAAGGTGTTCACGGGTCACCTTCTGGCGTATACCAGAAGGAATAGTACCAAATGTGACGAAGGCGATGAAGCCGGTGGTCAGGGGAACGAATTGCTCTAAGTTGCATGTCGTTACCCATGTTGAGACCAATGACGCTGTGAATTGGGGATCAGGGGATATTTTTGACTCTATAAGAGATCTATGTTCCGAGTTCCGCCGTATTCGTGGAAATTCTGGTACCAATTTGAGACCTACCATATTCCTATACTATTCCTATCATATTCCTATACTTGGTACCTAGGACGGATCGAGGTTCTATGGTTTGAAGCTGAGAGGAAGACATAAACCGGAAACTCAGTGAAGCCTGTAGTTGCGAGGGAGCGGAGTTCTTGGATCTCAGGCCGGTGCTGGATTCGTGTCTGGTGTCAATAAATCGCTTGGTTGTCCACTATATGTACAAGGCACCGCAGGAGGTAGCGCGCAGGATACTTGAGCATACTTGTCGAGTTTACCATAGACAATAGGCTAGAGAATATGTCAATAAGTGGGATCAATAATTCTGTGGTGACAGTGAGTTATTCAACATAGAGTATTAAAAGTATAGGGCCCAAGAATAATTTAATTGAAGACAGCCATTTTGAAATGTCCTCGAGACGCATAAACAATAATTATGAAGCAATAATCGCTGCAGTTGGTAATTGCCGTAGTTAAAAAAAAACAAGATTCCAGAATTTCACCATCTTATTCATAGGACGGAGAGTATCGCCATTATTGGCACAGAAAGTTGGCTAACTGACGATATTTCAAATAGTGACATTTTCCCCCAAATCATTCAACGTTCATGGAAAAGATAGGTTTTGCTGAACCGGAGGCTTTATAACTGTAAAGAATAAAATCGCCAGCCAAGCGGAGTTCGTTCCAGAGACCAGTCTAGAATCGGTATGTCTTCCAATTAGATGCCCTAAATCAAAAACAATATAAGTCTGCGCATACTACAGGCCACCTGACACCCGCGTGACCTCTATTTTAGATCTTGAATCGCAAATAAAGAGCATAAAATCGAGGAATGCCGAAAGAAATTTAATTATAGGTGGAGATTTCAATGCTCCCTCTATAGATTGGAGGAACTACAGTTACATACCTGGGGGTAGAGACAAATCCAAGTTGTCTTCCTTCAATCCGTAATGTGTCTCTTGCTACTTCTCATTCTTCCCTTAACGACAAAATCAATCAAACCCTCGGCCGCCACCAATATTTTCATCAAACCCTTATTTCCTTTCACAGCCTACCTCCAGCTCCTTCCCCGACCATACCCCTTCCGAACTCAAATCTTACATCAGTCCCCATAGCCCTTTTCCAGACCCCTTGTCTCAATGGCATTAACCAACGAATTGTTGAAGTATGCTGATCGAGCTACGAAAATACTTGAACTTCTCAGTAACTTTTATCCTCACTCTTTCTCCCTTTCTCTCTTTCCCTCTCCTTAGAAGTGTGGGAAAGCCATTCTTATTCCCAAACCTTATAAATATCCCTGTATTCTCGGCAATTTGAGACCCATCTCCCTCCTTCCAAGCCTGTCAAAAATCTTTGAACTTGCCATCCTCACCCACCTTGACTTGCACATTAGCTATCAGAACATCCTTTGGCCCGCACAGCTTGGATTTCTTACAAAAATACCAGCAGTACACCAAACGCTGCGATTGGTTGAAACGATCTCATACGGCTTCAACTGTAGACGATTCACCGATATCATTTTCCTGGATGTGGCTCTCGCCTTAGACAGGGTTTGGCATCAGGGTCTCGTCTACCAACTGGTTTCCCGCCAATATCCCCCTCTACTTGTTCACCGCATTGAATCTTACATATCAAACCTCTCTTTTCATGTCTCAGAGTCCGGAGCTTTCTCTTCTGCTCGCCCAGCTGCGGCAGGGGTTCCCCAGGGATCCTTGTTAAGTCCTCTGTTATTCAGTACCTACGTTAACGGAATGCAAACTACACGTCATACTCAACTACACATGTGCCCGGATGACACAGTCATTTCTGCCACATCTACCTCAGGAGACGCAAGTGTCCGTAAACTGAACATACACCTACGCCAATTACTCAAATGGATGCAAACATGGAAAATACAAATCAACGAAAACGCGAACCACTTATCTTTCCCATGCTCAACAAGCGGCCGATACCGCGTGCCTCAGTTCACCGAATCCTCTGCTTTCTAGTTGATGTAAGCCTAACATTTTTCGATCATCTAGACGAGTGCAGGCGTAGGGCTCATGCTTCCCGACGAACCATCTCCCGACTATGTCAGCCCAACACCCCACTCTTCCACAAGGCACGTGTGCAAGGCTATACGCATCCATTGTTCTACCTATTCTGCTTTATGGCCGCGAAGTTTTTGCGTGCCGCAAAACAATTTAACTATACCTCGAAATCTTCCAAAATAAATCACTAATTGTCCTGCTAAATATCAGCAAGCTTGTTAACTTGAGTCAAGTACGGCCATTCCAGCAACTTTCAACCACTCAGAATTTCATCCACTCCTTTGTTACAAAATTTTTAAATGTATTATATGTAACAGAAAACCCGTTACTTATGAATATTTGGGATTACCATGTTTCCCAAACTACACACTACACTACCTCAACACATTACTTGCCTATGTCTTTCCAATGTATTTTTCCTCACTTCCTAGTTTTAGTCAAATTGTTCCGATATCGGCAATGTTAAATGTTAATAAAAAAGTAAAGCTGAATAGATAAACTGACAAAAAAGAAAAAGAAATCAATAAACAGGTGAAAAAGAAAAGATAAAAAGAAGAGATGACTATGCTACAAATGGAAAAAACACAAAGAAATAAAAAAAACACAACAATGATAAAATTAAAAAAAGCAACAATAAGTATTGTCAATTTGCTACCCTTTCCCTTACCCAATCCCATTTGTAAATACCCTTCCCTTAGGTTTAGTGTTTAAAAATTTAAATACCTTTTAATTCTTTCAACTTTCACACGAACAGAACTTCTCACGCCAATTTCTCCCCCCATGCTCGTTGCCTCCCAAAATTTCAAAATACCGTTTTTTGGTGACGGTACCAGAACACCAGTTCGGTAGAGATCCTTTCACGCCTTCGACGCAACCATTCCACCTCTCTAATTATAATTTCTCTATAATCATTGCAACCCAATTTGTCCTCTTTTTATTTATTGGTACCACAATTGATAATTTTCGTTTTTCTGGAATTATTTCTTCTTTCCATATTCTTAATATTAGTGCATATAATTCCAGTAACAGGAGTCTTCTTCCAGCTTAAAGACTTCTGCAGGTATGCCATCCACTCCAACAGCTCTATCATTCATAAGAATTAGAAGAGCCTTCTCCACTCCTTCCTCGGTAGGGTACTCTACTTTAGGATGGACATTACTAGATTCTCTTTAATACACTGTTCATCAGCATTAAGTAGACTTTTGAAATAGTTTTTTCATATGCTAAGCACCTCTGCTTGTTTGCAAGTGTTTTTTTCCATTGCTGGTCTTCATTACAAAACTTCTAGGACTAAATCCCTTTTTAATGAATCTTACGATAGAAGTATCTGGTGTTATTATGGGTTCTGTCTTCTTCGGCTTTTCTAAATTGATTTCTTAGATAATTTCTTATTGCTACCCTCAACATTTTCTTTAAATGTTTGTTGGGCTTCTTGAATATATTTAAATATTCCTCATTGCTGTTTGCCAGTAGATGTTTCTGAGCTTCTTTTCTCTTATTTATAAATTTGTTTATCAAAAATCAAAACTCAATTGACCATTGAATACGCATTCTACATCTTGGAAGATATCTCAAAAAGATAGTACGATAAGACTGATGTATTGCCATTATTAGAAATAATTGAACATTTTCTTTATGACTTGGTAAAATTTATTGAATGTTATGCATAGCGATAGCTCACTTGAACTGCTTAAAACCGTGTTCGTTGGGAATATGAACCCTGGCAAGTAAAACATCTAAGCCGAAGATAAAGATAGACGTTTATTGCAAGTTTTTGCTTTGCGAAATGGTTACCAGGCAACCTAAATTTCTCTAAACGGACGTTAATGAGCAGATCCGAGAGAGAGGAGCTTTGTCGGTTAAAATTTTTCCCTTCGTCCGCTATAAATCAATTCCGGCAAATTAAGTTCCGTGAATTTTAACGAGGAGAAAAGGCCAATTAAAGCTCTAAATAATTCCAGAGAATGAATCAATGAAGCCGTAAACACTTTGCTTTTTGCTTTTCATCGCTCATGAATCAGCTTTTAAGCACTTTTGTGTCCACGGAGGGAATCCCGATATTGCTGTCGTCAAATGGCGCCGCTATTCCAATTACGCTGCCGGCATCAAACCCATTGAATAAAATAAAAAATTATCCCAGCGCGTGCTGGAAATTTCCAGGTCATGTGGCTGAGAGGGGAAATTGTTTAATCAACTTTTATTTTGACTTTGGTGAAATGGAATTGACTCTTTTCCCTCTCATATTATTCTGCAGTAACAAGGTCCATAGAATTAGGGATTTACATTTTATTATTGATATTACGATTGTTAGTACATTTCCATTTCGTATTTTTTTACTGTTTCATTAATTACTATTTTTGTTTAACTTGTGTGTAGAATTGATGAAAAATGTTATGGTAAACACCATGTTTTACGCTTTTCATACTTGCAGGCAAGGTGCGACCATTTAAAACTAATTTCGATGTCCCTCTTAGAATTGCCGACGCCTCAACCGCAAGAAGTCTTGACTACTGACTACTTAGGTTACAGGATCAAATCCAGGAAATTTCATCTTACTATTTAGGGCCTCCACTGATATTGGCGATAATTTTCGGACCAGTAGAATATTCGGACGAACCACTAATAGAGTTGTAAAATGAAAAACCCAGGAACATGAAGAGTGCTATATATGAATGGCCAATGTTTTTGGATTGGATTTGGAAAAGGGTTGTTGGATTTATGGTTTAAACGTAAGAAATTGATGGAGTGGTTTAAACAAGAAAATTTGGAAATAGGTAAAATCCGCAAGACCGCAATCTTAATAGGGCACGAGAAATGCTATCTATCAGTGTATATCTAGGCCATTTTTATGTCTGCTGAATAAATGCTCAAGGGTGGAGCATGCGGCATGGAAATGAGAAAAATATAAATGTTTAAACATTTAAAATTTGCATTTATAAATATCCATGTAAAATGGTATCAGAATTGTAAGTAAGATACGCAGAAATTATTTTTTTTAAATGTTTTAGCCGATTCCGAGTTGGGGTATTTGAGAAATGTTGTTTATCAACTATTTCAGCTTAAAAAATTAACAACAAATAGGAAATTGATGAAACTGAAATTACGATTTTAAAGAGTATTTTAAAAAGACTAAGCATTAATTTAAGCTAATTACTAATAAGTACACCAATGCTCTCTGACAATTAGGAGCAGAGATATAAGGAAACATGATTCAAGGCACAGAGTTTTTGCAAAAATGGGAAAAGTTTTAAGTACGGATAAATCCCATAAACTATTGTTCTCGTAGTGGTTCTGCTATTTTCCTTTTGAGGTGATTTGCTACCCGTATACTGAACTAAGTCGGTGACCCCAAAGAACCATCGTTTGTTAAATTGAGATGAAATAATTCATATCCACTTACTTAAAATTTCCGCATATGTGAGGATCTGGACGATATTGTCGGGATTAACCCTAATTTGGGCGATTTATTTGGAATAATGATATGGCGCAATTAATCGATGATTACCTTCGACACGACGATAACACCACGAATGTTCTCAAGAAGACATGTACGAAATTATGGATACTACTCTAATACCCGATATGATTGTTTATAGTTAATGTACGCAAGAGTTATAATAATAATAATGTATAAAAATTCCTTATCTCACCTTCATGGTATAAATCTCCTATTTAATTACCGTCATGTATGAAGCGCCCGGCATTTTGAATTTTTGTTTGGTTGCCGCCTGATGTCAATAGCGGTTTTTCCGTTTCTGTCCTTTTATTTCGTTCTCTAGACTGTTTAAGGAAATCGTGTTCAGTAGTTAGTTATGTGAATGTTGAACCGTGCCACTTATTATTACTTTTAATGTAGCCCACTAGGGACCTTCATTTGGATCGAATTAATATATTTTTAGTGCTGTAATGGTTTATTTGTCGCTGAAACACGGTCAATATGCTATGGATACCCCGGAAATATTTTACATCGAGTAACTTTATTATTGAAGAAAGGTGGACCTAGGCATATTGCGTGCGGATCGAGTAGCTCGCGAGTAGAGAATGGGGGAATTTCCCTTCACATCTCCATCGGCTCTGAATATCATCATAATCATGATTTTAGTGACGTACCTGTCTTACTAAAACTTATCGGGGTTCTACACTCCATAGACGTGGACATTCATTCACAGGAAAAATGCGCGCTCTAGTTACAGTGACTCTTTATCATGAGTTGAATTTACGCTAAAAGATATTTATGCCAATAAAATTCCCCGCGGCACTTCTTATAATAATCATAGATCCATTACAAAATAACCTTAACTTGGAATATCAGCACGCATTGTAATAGGCAATGGAGTATATCATGGAGAACGACCTCCTTTAAGAAAATACATTGTGCATTTGAGGGTCATTCTTAATTCAGCTTGTTCCTACAGATCCTTTTAAAACTAACAAATGGAATCAGGAATATTTGTTGGCGCACGTGCTGCCAAAGTTAGCCAAAGGTTTGTGGTTCCATTCCGGGTCCAGGAAATCTAACTCCTTTGGCAATGTCCAATCCACTCTTTGTGATTGGTGAAAACAACTTGCCCTATTTTCTAAACAACAGCCTTAAGTACTATCTATGAATTGATCAAAAACCTCAAGAATATTTAAATAGGTTATCTATTCATTTGTTTTTTCCATATCCGGAGAAAAAACTACAATGATATTTCCAATTATTTCAACAGGAATTCAATTTTCTGGAAGTATGCTTTAGCATATAAGTAAAAGCATATATAGTTTATATGCTTATATATAGTATATTTGCATAGTATAAGCATAGAAGTATTAGTATAACCATTTGATAAAATAATATCATGAAATTTGTTGTTGCGTTAAGGGATGTCTCTTCCTTTTAATGTGGTAGATAAGAGCCCCTTCGACCATGAACTGGATCCGTTGAAGGAGCAGACACATTAAGGGGCGTGTATTGCACGCAGCTTCGCCAGGCTACCTGGACTTGGGCGACCCCTTTTACCGCCCCTTTTTTGCGGAGGAGAAGAATCCGGGCTCGGCCCTGCACGCGACGGCCCGGGCAAACAGTCTGCATCCGGCGGGAGTGCGCTCGTTGGACGCGCCAGTGTTTGCACTCGTTGTGGAGCGTTCGTTTAGTTCGGAGAGTTCGAGGCCGGGTGTGGTCTGAGAGGTGCGTGATCGAGAAGGGGAATCGTCTCGTATAACCCCATCGCTAACCCTGTCATTGTTTATGGAACATTAGGAACTTCGAACGACCCTCTTTGGAACTAGGGAACGAGCCACTGAACCAAGATGAAGGCAGGAATATCGCGAAGGTTTAACTTTCGTTTTCCATCTGACCAGATGTTATCGCTCGAGGAAGGACGTCAGATTCATGTCGCCATCGTCATCCAGTTCGATAAACTTTGGGACTGGCCTCAACGATAGCTTATGTGCGATCACTCACAGATGTGGTACACAAAATCGTAATGTGGGAGTAATGGATTATAGGGACAGGATTAGAAATAAGTTTAAGAAAGGATTAGAGATCGGATTCGGATTCTGAAGGACTTTGCACTAACTCAGGAGATCTAGGTTCAAATTCAGGGTCCAAAGTAATTATATTTTCACTATGATATTTGCACATTCTCGAACTGTCATCGTTAATTAGCAAATCTAAAATAGTTTTGGAATATTTCCTTAATTAATACTAGCGTTTTACACTAATTTTCTCCCTTAGTTATTTTGTAATTGGCATTAACTGTTGCCGGATCACCATAATTCGTCATTGAACGAGTAATTTTAATGGATTTTGTTCACTAACCAACTTAGGATTACTCGGTCAATTTTTGTTTGCCCCCGGACACAGGCTCTTTTATATCGAGTTCTTTCATGAGCAACGTTTTGAAGATCTATCACCCATCCCACTCGGCTTGATTGAGATTTCCTTTAATTTCGTCAGTTTCAGTAATATGACGTTTGTCCATTGGCTTTTTTTTGCTTGTCCTATGGAATAACAACGGCGACCTTCGTATCGAGGATTTCATACATTTCTCCTCGCACGACCAAAGTCATCTCATACTTAGTATTTATCATTTCTTTCAATGAATGGGCTTTGATAATTTTCTTCGGATTATGAAAGACACAAATATGTATTCTTTTGGCTGGTTTGAACAGTGGTTTTCCATTAATGTGTGGTAAGAATGGATGGCGTGATTTGCGCCGGTGTAGTGGGTTCGAAGTACAATCAGGTGAGGTCTCCGGATATGAAAATTCAATTTTACGTGATTTCATTATCTTCGTAGAACTAGACTTGATAAATGTTGTCGCCAAACAAGTTAATTCATGAAACAATACGAATGCACTCAGCGCAAGTCATAAAATGCATGTCGTGGACGATTATCTAATTGGAATAGTACTGTTAATATTAGATTGTGGCTCAGTTTACTTGCATAGTTTTGAATAAATTGGTACTAGCGTCTGGCTTAATATTGTTATACCTTATTGTCAGCCAAGAAGCTGTTTTAAGCTGCAGAAACAAAGAATTAAAGTGAATTTAATCCATCACCTTCAGGCTTTTTAGTGCACTACTCACTGTGTTTACCAAGTCAACCAGTTTTTTCTTCCTTTTCTCGCACGTCCCCCGAACAAATGCGAAATACGCGGAAGTGAGTTTCTCTCTCACTGATGGACGCGAACGGTAGGGATGGGGTGCATGAAGCATTGCAGCCGGCGCGCGTGCGTTGTAATTGTTCCGTCGTGCGACGAGGCTAGTGAAGGGGTGGGAGGGTGAGGGGGGGAGAGGGCTGCGAGAGAGGAAGGGCACGTGCATCACCCCATTAAGTAAGTCACAACAAGATGTTGTTGGCTCGGACATCCTTGGAGTGCGCGGCAGGTACATGGAAACCACGTGATAAAGAACATGTTTTTAAGGGCTGTATTTATAGTTCAAAGAATTCCAAGTTTCAAATTCAAGTTCAAAAAATGATAAAATTTATTGTTCAAAGTTAGTTATAGTTCAAAGAAGATTGCTTGGCTAATCTAAGAGACGAGCGACTACAGAGGAAATTTGTACAATTGAGAAAGCGTTTCTTGATCGTTACACGATTACTTGAGGCATGGAGGAAGGAGAGTGGAGAGAAACCTGGCGCCCGAAGAGGCATACTCTTAGCGAAAGGCACGTAGAGGTCCTCAGTTTAATTTTTCACGGGCTGAGTACCGTAGGTGTAACTCACGTGGCACCCAAGAGGGGACGGGGACTCTATTGGAAGATCTCCGCGTCTGCTGGAATTGCAACCCGAACCATCGCTATTGGAAGCGGGCTGATTTGTACTGAGACTGTCATGATAAAAGTGAAGTATAACCGAGTTATCGGGTGAATCAGGGTGGAAGTTCCTCTGAACGCCGAGGAAGGAAGCAGGATCAAGACTTCTTAAATGGTACATGGGACCTGAATTCCTATCTGCTAACGACCAAAATAGGTAACTTTACTCTTATCAGCAAATTTATAATAACAATAATAATAGATTTATTAAACGGGATACAATCCCTCTTACTAATCTTTACAATAAATTCACTCAAATACAGTATTATTTTTTAAATTGCATTCATATAAAAAAGGTGCTCATTTAAATAAACAATGAATAAAAAAATTCCTTGTGGTAGTAAAAATAACACCTTTGTATTAGAAATACAACACGATTTAATTGAAATAAAGAATGTAAAAATTTGCACTGAAATATATAAATATATAGTTGCCAAAATTTAGGATTTTACTTAAGTTTTTTCATCCATTTTTAAAAGTAACATCCTTGTTAGTTTTTGTTTTATAGTGGAGAAGGATACATGAAAAATATCAATTTCGGAGGACACAGCATTAAAGTCTCTCATTACCCTGTTAATAGGTAAAATAAAGTATAATTTCCATAAGACTATAGTATGTGAAAGCATAGGTTATTTCTAGTATTTTGCCAGGGATATGGAAAGACATTTGCCCTAAGAAGTAGGAGGAATTAATACTATTATATAGAAATGTATACAGAAATAATATGCACGCAATAGTTCTTCGTGTTTGAAGAGTCTCAAAATCAAATACATCCAAGAGTAATTTGTAATTGGTAAATCCAATAACACCAGTTGGTTTATATATAAAGAAGAAATCTCAGAAATGTCCTTAGTATATTTTAAATCATTTTGACACAACTATTGTAGTATGGAGAGCATAAAATGTGGCAATATTCAAGTATGGGTCTTACAAGAGAACAGTACAAGGTTATAAAGCAGTGAGATTTGCCAAATTCATTAAAAGTACGATATAAAAAAACCCAACATTTTATAAGCTTTGAGTGAAATATAATGCACATGGTACTGAAAGCTAAGATCTGAATCAAAATGATCGCTCATTTAAAAGTTATAGGGATAGAAAATGGGAATTTTGAGTTAAAATGCACTTATTTTCCCTGGGGTAATTCTATTCCAAAGCTAAACCACAGAAATGCACTAATGCATTTTAGTTCTTCATAAAGAGGTGCAATTAAAATATTATTATTTCTATTCACTATAAAACAAAATTGGATCATACGCCATTCAATAAAAGGCACCAATTATGGTTCTTTCGTCGGTTCAAGATATTGTTCAGTAACACCCATATTATACCATGCCACGCAATATCGTGGGCTTTGATATCGCACGCTAAGCTGAAAGAAACCTAATAGCTCTAAAGATATCGTACAATAGAAAACTCGGTAAGGCTCGTATCGTACGCCATCTCCTTTCGACGGAGAACCATAATTGATGTCCAGGTCCTTGCGGCGGTCGGAGTTATTATCCTCTCGTGATTTGAACTCTTCGGCGTATCGCTGTTCCATCATCCCTTATCGCTTCATCCCCTTCCATGTATTTTTCCGTCTGACCGACTGCTTTAAATTGGAGTCCTACCCTGTGGCTGACCGACACCTGCTCACTATTGCCCAACCCTTACGTGCTACTTGCACGCCGCCCACTTCTATACTGGACGCATGCCGTGCCGTGCGTCGCCTCTAGGATGAGAGAGTGGTACCTGTCTCCCCCCCATCACGCTAACCTTTCCCCTTCGTTCAACGTCAGCTCGGCGGATTGCAAAATATTTACACGGAAACTTAAGCGATCGTGATACACATGATGCATCGCCTTTCCAAGAAGTTCAGGGGGTCTCAACTATTGCACACTTAACAATAGTCACTAACGAAACATATCCAAGGAGTACATACAAGAATCACATTATTCTCACAGTATTGTTTGCTGTCCAGAGGATTCCCAATGTTCTACACCCTTGTCCGTTATCTTATTTTAACTCAAGGAAAGTTTTCTTAAAGGCACATAAAACATTCGAACATTCGTTCTTTTCCCTGCACCTTAATTCACATTAAGCAACTCTCTTTGCAGAACACTCGTCAACCTCTCCACGTCGAATCCATCACAATTCGCGCAATTTTTAAAGAGTTAACGGAATAATTACGAGTCATAAATTTGAACGCACCCTAAGTTGTGAGTTGGAAATTTAATCGTTCAAATTTACCGTACAAGCCCTTCACAAAATTTCGAGTACCTACTGTCAATATTGCGATTGGCCCTAGGAGCATAATACGCTCCACGAATAATTAGCTCTTACTTTATAAAATGAGAAAAATTTCCCGATGTTTCACTTGAGTTCTTTGTCGTGGTGCATCGAGATTTGTTGGATAAGTGAAAATGTTTCCACAGCTACTGCTTTCGGCATACAATCTCACTATCTGATCATCAAATGGTGCACGGCTCTTCAAATATTCTTCGGAGTTGAATGGCGAAATAATTCACATAATATTATTCGAACGTAATGTACAATTATAAATAATGTTTGAGCTGAAGTTAACTGCAGTTCTAATTTCAGAGTGAATTGGGATGAGCTGTTGATCGTCGAAGAGTTGTTAATTCTTTACAGCATTTATTTTGCACAAACATCTTAATACTGATTTGATCTAGAATGTTTATCGCCAGTTCTCACTAGAGTAACCACGCTCTATGATTTCACTCTCCCCCCACCCCCCAGAACCACCCTCCTCCTGTGAATAAAATTAGTGAGGACTTTCTATTACTAAACACTTCTTAACTCCACTTCTTTCAATGTGTTTCCTTAACTTAATTTTGATGCATATTCAGAATGGGGATCGCTAAAGAAGCATTTTCGAGGAGAAGGGAATTGATGAGGGGGGGTCTGAGAAGAGACGTAAAGAAAAGGCTGGTGAAAACTTTAATACGGAGCGTGGCGCTTTACAGGTCGGAAACTTGGTCAATGCGAAGGGAGGATGTGCGTAGACTTGAGGCGTTTGAGATGTGGGTTTGGAGAAGGTGAGCTGGGTGGAGAGGAAGACGAACGAGGAGGTATTGGATATGGTCGGAGAGGAGAGGAAACTTGTAGCAGAGGTGCGGAGAAGGCAGAAGAGATGGATGGAGGAGGTTTTGAGAGGAGAGGGCATGTTGAAAAGAGTGATAGAGGGGAGAACACTGGGGAAGCGTGGAAAAGGAAGAAAGAGGATAGGAATTCCGGACGAAATAAGAGGAGGTATATGAAGGTTTGAAGAGGGATCTAATAACGGGCCATCCTTAGGAGGGAAAGCGAGACAATGTCTATGAAATTGGGATGCAGAATGGGACTGTCCAAGAACCTACCAATCAGCTGGTAGAATACTTGAATGAAAATGAAAATGTGCTTCATCAAGTGAAAGTTTTATATGCCAGAGTTCATGCATAAGAGTACAACACACAAGTACGCACGCATTTATATCATTAGATACGAGTCATGGATTGATTTTAACCTTTGGTTTTGTTCAGCGGTAGAGGCGTATGCATTCTGTTTTGTAGAAAATTGGTGCATTCTATTGAATATATTGTATCAACGAAATCGATCGAAAAATGAAAAAAATTAAATGGATTCCGTAAGCTCTCAAAGTGAACTTTTGGATGGACGCGTATTTATAAGTTACTCGTTCCGTAACTTCGGAACCTATGCTAATGCATGCATGCTTTATCTTTTATAATTTTAGGATTGCGTTGATGCTGCAACGGCTAATGAGTTGTTTTTCACTCTGGCTTGTTTTTGGAGGTGAGAAGAGTGTTCTCACGTTAATGCTTTTACTCACTCTAAGCCTTCAGGTGAATCAGTTTTACCTTACCTTTTCCCTGGGAAACACACGACCAATTGCTTTTGTCACTCCTTTACCAATTCCATACCCGTTTACGAACTGTCAGAGTTCACTATGACCTCGGAATTAGATCGCCTGACTGCGTCCTCAAATAACTTGATACCACTGCACTTAATTCCACGTTGTGGTACTGAGTTATCTTTAGGGTTTATAAACATTTTCAGCCGTAAAGTATTTATTGAGAGGATTTTCGTCCTTGGTGGCCATGTTAAAGCTACAGATGACCTCATCCTCAAAGAAAAGGCCCTAAGGGGCAAAGGGCTCAAGGAAAATCTAATTTTCGTGTGAAACGTGAAAAAATAACTCCGTAAGAGATGCCGCGAATCTAGAGGTCTGACATATATGACTCCGGCTGGATGGTTAAGTTCATCTCAGTGCCTGCTCCAGTCTAATGATTAATCTCCCGTACGTCGGCTCTCCAACATATCTACAATGTTTTGCTCCCATCATGACCCTGAAAGATTGAATATACCTCTGAAGTATCAATATGTACCCTAAAGCTTGTAACTTTAGGGGAACTTCAATCCGATACTTATAATTTTCTAACCTGAAAGGATTTCGTCACCTTTATAATACACTATTTCTTTAATTATTAGGGAAACGTTTCTTGCATGGTAATCAGAATTTCAATTTTTATGTTGCTTGATTTTTGCTTATATAAATATAAAATATATGCATAATGTACTGTAATATTGGAGATAAAAGTTAAATTGAGGAAGACATGGCAGTAGTGCAATCGTACCGCTATATTTTGTGATGAGGTGATGACTTACAAAGTTACGCACATCACGTGAGAGAGCCACAGAATTATTTTAATTAATTTTTAAATGGGAAGCAACTTTAATATAAACTCCTATGCTCCCTTAGTGTTAAAATATGAGGCAATACAAAAAATATTTTTTGTTTTACATTGTTAATACAATTCCAATTTTTTAATGTTTAACTTGCGTAGTATTATCTTTTAGATTAAAGATTGGCAAAAAATACGTAATTTTCTACTCTTCTTTACCTCTTTGACGACCATATATTAATGCTACCTTAGAATAAGTAGTTTTAACATTTTTCATGCATTTTCTGCATGAGAGGAATCTTTAATGACAGTCTAACCTTGCACTCTTGTTATTATGCCTGAGTGGTAGGAATAACAAGATAAACTATGGCAAGCATTTTTTTCAGAACATCCGCTCGCCTCCTCTGAAGCTGCGTCTCGACTGAGATATCATCTTTTGTTCCATGCAGTTCTCCTTTTCAGAATTCCTTGTCACCGGTTGTTCTCAACGAGGGATGATGCACGCCCAAATTTAGGTCTCACGAGATTTGAGACGGAATAAGGAAAGCGCTTTGTTCCAGAATTCACGCCCGTATATCCTGCGGGGGCTTGCTATCTGTGCTTGCGACGCTAGGTGAAGGAAAACTTGGATTTCAGGTCAAAAGGGAAAAGTTTGGGAGCAGATGTTCCGGTGTTCCTCCCTCGAAACTTTTTTCTCTGCGTTGTGTTGAGCCTGGTAAACTTTTGGATTGACGGATTCTACAATCGCTAAAATTCATCAGATAATCGTACACCAATGACGGTTGTTCACTTAGATAGGCTGTCTTTTATAGGTTATTTTAGAGGGACAAGAAGTAAATGGAATGCATATAAATATTTATTTAAAATGTTGATGAAATGTGCCAGGTACTAATAAGTGTATTACTAAATTTATGACTCTAAAATGCATAAAATAATTCTTTAAATTGGTTCCAGTACTGGCCCGTTACATTGATATGAGATTAAAATTTACGAATTGTATTTGTCGTTTTATTGTTTGCATAGTGTACGCAATTGGAAAATTTCGTTTCTAGACATAGAGAAAAATATAAAATTTCTAAATGATATTTTCGGTTTCCGTTTATTGATTCAAGTTTCATGACATCACATAAATTCGAATGAATTTATGATAAACAAAATATATGGAATGTTAATTGATGATAATCAACCGGAGTATACGGTGAGTACTCTCTTTCATTAGATTTAATAGCACTCCTTGGTGAAACAGTGTACGCTTGCATCTATCGAAACAATTTTTGGCCACGTTTCATGAAGTATGACTTGATTCATTGTGAATAAAGCACTTAGTAACCTTGCGCAGGTCTATTGAATGTCACGATGAGTTTCACAACTCAACTTCCACCAGATTTTTTCATCACTCTTACACTGTTATGTATAATTATGACTCTGTTTAATGTGACCGAACTCTAACAACTAATTTGAAAGCATCCGGCGACAACTTGTGGAAAAAGATAGCAGATAACATTATCACAGAATGCAGTTGTAAATTTCCACACAAAGTTAATTCAACCAACCTAGGTTTCGGCAAATATTTGCCTTTATCAAGGTGCATCCTTGATAATGGCAAACGTTTGATGTTATCAGCGTCGCTCTTAAATGACGCTATGTTAGGATTTATACTCAGTGAAAACATTGTTTTATACTACGGTTCTCGAATTGGTCTTTTTCATTGCTTTCTCAAAGCCTCCGATACTTGACTGTCTTGTTCAGAATCTTGAATTACTGAATCCTATAATATGAGTGTAAGTTTGTTTCTTTTTTTTTCCCATTGGCTTTTCTGAATTGTTATGTTCTTAAACCGCACGGTTCTTCCATCGCATGAGGGGAAAAGGAAGATATGTGTTTGGGAAATAATATCCCGTGTCATCATATAACTGGGGACATTTTAAAACGTTTGTGCTATACTTTAAACATAAATTATTCCATCATGATTTGACTATTAATTGAGCTGATTAAATGTCTCAATTGAAGCCTCGCTGAATATATTAAGTACAAATATTGCATGGATTTATAGCACTCCTATGTTTACTGGATAAATAATAAGATCTCTGGATATTAGTCTCAAGTACACAATAATTTATTAGGGGCCTATAATAATTATTTTCTCCGCTTGCTCTTTCTCCCTTACACTGCCGCCTCTTCTGTCTACTGATCGCATTTTCTCCTTCGCTGGCCACATCTCTCGCTCCCTTCCCCTCCCCTATTCCCCTCCCCCCTCCCCTCACTTTATTCCGACTGTCTTGAGCACACTGCCGTGTCTTGCTCGCGACGGCTCCCTCTGACGGTTGGCCTACTCGATGACGGCTCCGCATTCATGCGTGGCACCTCCACGAAGCTCCCGTCATCCACCTTCAGCCTTTCTTTACTTATTCCTCCCCCAACACCCCCCTCCCCTTCCCACCCGCTTATTTCTTTCTGACGCGGATAGGCCCGTCGGGAGGTCGAGCGGTCGCTCCTTTCACCACTACTCTTACTTCGCCCCCTACTGGTCCTTTCGCCAATCCTTTCATTTCAGCCCTCCCGATTCTCCCTCTTTTGGATAGCAAGCACAATTGCTCCTTAGAGTCATTATATATACGGACATCATACCGTTCCACTTTTTCTTATTGTCTCCTTTGCGACTAGTCCCCTGAGGCAAGGAGTTTTCTACCGGGGGTGTATTGGAGTCTCCATACTCCGTGATCCCACCTCCAGTCCCTTTTATCCGCCCCAAAACCCGAGGCGTTCTTTGTTCATCCCGTCATCCGCACGCCAGCGGAGTTTCTGCAACATTCTGGGAGGCACTGTCGCTCTTGTGCTCTTGAGCGGGGACACTTAGGAAGCGAGAACCTCGATTCCCCCAAGAAATACGCCGCGTCTCAGTCGAGACGGAACTTGACTTGCCGTTTTCACTTTATCACAAAGTTCAAACCAATGTAGTAAGTTCTACTCGGATGGGAATGCTTAACCGTGGACTCTTTGGAGCCTTTTATTCAGAGTAAGATAATTCCAACGCTGGGTTTCTCTCCACTTTTCTTCCACTTCCGGGAAGATCCCTCTCTAAATGGCGTAAATGACCTCGGTTATCAGTCGCCTGCCCATATAGCCAACCAACGAAAGTTCACTCAGTGAATAAAATAGTGTATTTTCCAGCTTTCCTTTATGAACGGCGTATTTAGGAGCTACGTTTTGAACCAGATCAGAAATCATATTCAGTACGAATTTAATTTTAGACACGATTTTATTAATTCCAGAGGTAAGGAAAATCAATAACGGTGTGATAGCCCTGAGGGTTGCGTAACTAACCAGGGTATGAATTCAGGAGAGGAATCATTGATTAAGAGAAACAGAGCTCAGTTTGTGTGACCTTTCAGGAAAATAACTTGAAGAAGGAACTGGCTAGGCTACCCAATGATGTAAATAAAACATGGCGTGGGTTTGGTAGCATTGCTGGAGTGATTAGGATTAGCACTCTAACCTCACCTTACAGACCGACCTCCGCTTTGAAGGCTGCGGTCACTTCACTCTTCCATGGAACTGAAAAGATTGCTGACCGTTTGAAAAATACCGGGCTCACCTCCCCAACCACATACATTTTGACTAAACGTCTTGCACCGAATTGATGTATGTACTAAGAAATTGTTTCTAGTCTTTTTGTACACGTACGTGGTTGAAAATCATGGAAGACGCTGTCGTTTGCGATTGGCAAACAAACACTAGACTTGAAAGGGAAACACCAAATATCTTTCATTAAAATTTAAGTTTAAAAAATTTGATTTAACTTCGTATGTACCAGTAAGGAATATATATGTATATCTTTATTAGCCGTTACATAATTGGATCTACATATTAATAAATATTCATTGAATAGAGCCATAGTAACAACAAGAATCCAGATCGATTTTAGCGTACTTAATTCGACCAGAATTTGGTGTTTGTTCCCCAATATGAATTCAAAATCAATACTGTAGCTAGAAATAGAACAAATTGCATTCAATACAAGTCCGTTTGAAAACTTTGCCTGTATCGGCGAAATATTACGGATAAATCTTATGGGGATCACAAGTTAAAATCTTCAGTTTAGTATTGTTAATAATAATTTTATTTGGCTTCTTAATTTAAAATGAAAAAAAGTGGTAATCTTCTTCGAGACATGTGAACGCAATATTTTTAATTATAATTCATGAAAACCAATGTGCGAGTATTTTATATTTTGGATACCTGGAAGCACATTGAACTTCACCAACAAGGCCTGTAACAATAAAACTCTCGGAAACTCCCATTCGTTCGGTAAAACTGGTGTAATTCCGTTATCAAGATAAATTATGTTACTCCCATGAGAAATCTCGACATAGGCAGTGCAGTACCTATACCTACACGTGAATATGCATTCTTAAATGCCAGTAGAAGCTAATGGAAATGCATTTTTGATGCCTCTTTTTTTCTGATTTATAGCATAACTCTATGAACTTTTTTTACGAGGGCTTAAAATTAAGGTAGAACATACTTTATGATACCATAAATTGATCGATATCATTATAAAATTACACACACACATATATATATATATATACACAAAATGAAAATTTCGCCAATAGGCCACAACAATAAAAACACTTGACTGGGGGTGGGGAAAGAAAAGTAAAAAGAGAGAGAGGACTTACTGTGACGTTTCGGGCATGTAGGCCCTTCTTCAGCTGTAGAAAATTGAGAAGTACCAATTTGGTACTTCTCAATTTTCTACAGCTGAAGAAGGGCCTACATGCCCGAAACGTCACAGTAAGTCCTCTCTCTCTTTTTACTTTTCTTTCCCCACCCCCTGTCAAGTATTTTTATTATATATATATATATATATATATATATATATATATATATATATATAAATAAATAAAAATAAAAGTGTCAAGTGTTTTTATTATATATATATATATATTTTTTTTCTTTTTTCGTATCTTCTCAGAAAACGTACTCGGCGAAAAAAACACAAATATATATATATTTTTAGTTTTAAAACACAGGCACACGGAAATTAAAAGGACACACAAAATATTTTACGGACGTTTCGACGGTCAGGCCGTCATCATCGGCGACAAGAGACTAACTAGTGTTCTGTTACCTCGAGGGGGTGTATATATATATACGAAGTAACTAATGATTTTCACAATTCTATGGATCGATATACACAACGTTATTTTTTGTAAGCCCTAGAGATAATGTTTGAATAATAATGAAGTTTTAGCCTTTCTTCCAATGGGCAAGTTGCTGTGTAAAATGGATTCCTTTGACCACGACGTAGGTTAACTTGAATAAATGAAAAGAGCTGATTCCTTAACTCTTTTCCGAATTCATTAATATTCATGACATGAGATGAAAGGCTGACGACGGATCGCAGAAAAAAGCCAAATGGTTCAAGTGCGTACTATGTATTTCCTTGCGTCGTAATGTATTTCTGAAATAACTTGGTTTTATTGAACTAAAACTAAGTGTAGGTTTTTTCGTAGCTGTTTTCTTTGGTAAACTTAAGTAATAAAAATCTTAAGAAAGAGAAAGATTGTATACGGAAAGATTAACATCATTTAAAACCTCAGAGTTTCTTTCTGGTTTAATAACTGATATGAGGAATTGCTGTATATGAATTGTGTGGGGACCTGTTTTTAAGTTATTTTTTAGAAATACGGAGTCTATTATTAATTCATTCTTAAAATTGGGCCCTTTACTTTAAGATGTATAACATATCACTATCCCCAATCCTACTAGACATCGTCTTAAAATTTCTGGAGAAATAATTCCTCCCTCCCAGTTACATTTGTTCCCATTCATATTTTATATTACTGTTGGAGTATTTTTTAAGATTTCCTTAGGTAGGCAGGAGGGGAGAGAAGCCACGAAATACGATTTATATAACGGAGAAATCGTCTGAAGGAGTTTAACTTCTGGTGTGCTCAAGAATTTCTGATCCATACTTTATGAAACTGCCCTCTCTTTCCTCTTCTCAGAAAAAGTCAACAGAAGTTTCTTGAAACCATAAGTGGGAACGCCAACAATTATAAACGCCACAAATACATTTTTTGCCCCATCGAAAACTCTTCCTGAGGAAGTTTTAATCTTTTGATAAATAATAACTTTCGCTCTGAAGATTCTTAATTTTAACGCATGATAAACTTTAATGAGAAGACTAGAGTGGGAAGATTCGGTGACTCGAGAGAAACTGGAAAAGTTTTTAAATTAATTCAGAAATATTAATAATGACTTGAGGATCATACAAATTATAAAAATTAAGGCATGGAAAAATTTAAATTCGTTGAACGTGCAGATGAATATCCAACGAATGTTGATCTTTATTTTCTTTCATATTGATCAGTATTTGTCTTCACCTGGGAACAAAATGCATTATTTTTGTAACTTTTTCTTATAGTTTTCAGCTCTTTAAAAAAAAGATTGATTATCTTTATCATGGTGTAGTAGATAGAAGGAATAAAAAGTCTTCTGGATAATGCATCCAATGCTATGAAATTGGGGTTATATAAGCTAAATTTTCTGAGTAATTATCAACATTTTCCTTTTCAATAGACTTTCGTATGCTGAAACTGTGGCGGCAGTGCTTGCCAGCGTTGTTGTTATTTTTTTATTTAGGTGAAAGTTTATTTTTATTTGAAAGAGAACGGAGTTTCCTCTCCCGTATTTTATTTTTTGTAAGTGTGTTCATTAGTTGTTTTAATTGACTGTAAATGTGGAAGTGCTGTGTTTCAAAAATGCGCGCCAACCGCACAAAGATGATTACGAGTGATATAGGTGGCACTGAAGTGCAAACTACTAATGCAAAATAGATGGCGCTGTGAGCAAACCACGTGTTCTCCCCCCCCTCCCCCTTCCCACGACATGACAGTGACACAAGCAGCAGACAGACAGAAGGGACAGAAGCAAGCGAGAGCCTGACACAAGCAGCAGACAGACAGAAGCAAGCTGGAGAGCTTGACGCAAGCAGACAAGCAGACAAGCAAGCGAGAGCTTGACACAAGCACGAGAAGCAAGCTAGATCTTGGCGGTGTGAGAAGCAAGCTGGAGCTTGGCGGTGACGCAGAAGCAGTTGACCCCAGAAGGCATCGGGTTGAACCCCGAAGCCAGATCAAAGGACGGGTCCTAGCAGACCGTCGCCCAGCAGAGAGGTCTGATAAGCGGCCGAGTCTTCTCAGCCACGAAGCCCTTAGCCTGCAACACTGTGTCGACAACAAAGTAAGACCGGAGGTGTTACTTCCTCCGACAAATCCCCGCGAGTCCCCCCATTTTTCCCTACCAACGAATCAACTCCTACAGAACCACCAAGATAGACCGAACTTTCGTGCCGCCCTTGGTGAGAGTGTTAATATGCTCATTTGCAAGTGAAATTTAATTTTTTTTATTGAGGACTTGTTTTTTTTTCTTAGTGTTTATTTAAAATCATGTGTTCATTTAGTGTTAAGTTATTTTTTGGAAGTAAATTTGCCACCCCTACTAACCTTTGAATGAAATAAACCTTGCTCTTTTGATTACAAATGTGTCAGTATTTTTGAATTTGTGAAGACAGGTTTCCTCATTCCCTACCGCCGACCCGTTAATCCCATTCAACCCGCTTGTTTTCCTACATCGCCCCGCCCTGAGATCTCGTGTGAAAGCCGCCCGTCACAATACCTGCAATGCGCTTGTTTTTTGTACTTATAAGTGCTCTAATAAACATAGTTGGATTTTCAATAAACCAAAGATTTTGTGGGAATTGTTAGGTATTTTTACATGGTTTTGTTCAAGTTCCTTAGTATGTCTGTTTGATTGGGTGGAATTGGTAAATCAATTTTTCATCCTCACAAACTCATCATTTGATGACAATACAATATTTTAATGTTGTAGCTTGGGGTCATTACGTAAATAATGCCAAATAAAAAATGTCTATTTTCCCCATAAGAATGAAAAGCATGAAGTATGCTTAATGCAATAGTAGTGTTAGAATAAGTTGTATGGTAGTAGTGAAGTGAGTGGAGTCACGGCCTTTCATCCTGAAAAACCGAGTTCAAGTCTCGGTTGAGAATATAACTTATTATGGAACGGTGGAGTTCGGAGTAAAAACAAATTTGTAATTTCTCCTGTCATGCATAATAAACAAATGTTTTAACCAAAGTGCGAGGTATTATCGTATAACGGTCAATGGTCAAGCGGTTGAGGAAATTAACCTCGAACTGTGAGGTTAAAAGTTCAAATCTTAATATTCAAAATATATTTTTAGTTAAATAGATTTTATCAACTGGCTAGAAAATAAAAGTTAAGCCAAAAATATTTTAAATTAAAATTTCTTGTGTTCGTCAAGTGGTTGATTGTGTTGACTGCCGATAAAGTCTTGGTTCGAGTCCCAAGAATTCACATTAAGTTTTTTAATTGATTTTTAATTTGCAATTATTTTAAAAAAAGCTAATCCAAATTTATTTCAAAAATACAGAAAAAATATTAAAACTTTTTAAGTTATATGGTTTTATTAAAAATATAAAGAACATGAAATGAAACATGAAATTTGCTGCCATCTCAGCATTCAGGATCATATGCAACTGAAAATAAAACCGTAAGGCGCAGTGCATATAGTAACTTGGCTGCAGAGTAGCAAAGGAATAAAAAACAGTTGAGTGAAATTAAAAGTTAAATTGAATATAACTTCTACACATGACTTGTAAGTTAATTAAAATGGAACAGATTTTAGTGTATATCTGCTCAAATTCAAAATTTTCCATTAACATTGAATTTTCCAAAGTTTGCTTTCCACATCAGCTATTTAATTTGTTATTTACAATACTCCTGGTTCAATTTACACTCAATTATTCATAAAAATTTCTTTAAATAGGTACATCAAAACTTGATTTGACTTTAGTTTGTAAATTTTGGGCTTTGGGCTTTCGGAACTGCATCGCAAATGCTACTAAGGCAAAGTGTTTATGAAGCTGAATATTTATCAATAAATATCGATAAATATTATTAATAATATCTAAGACTTAGCGATGAGAGAATAGAATTTTACTTGAATATTTTATCGACGGATTCCATGAAGATTGATAGAAATTTCTTTTCCCAAGTACCTTTCTCTTTACAAAATTCATTTAATATATTTAAAATTTATAAAAAAGTCTATTTTTTTATTTTAAAATGATAGAAACATATTAAACATGATATACTTGAACAAATTATGTATAAAAGTCCTTTTAGTGAACCCCTCATCGTGTTTTTCAGTTAAATATGATCCTGAATGTAGATATGGCAGTAAAGTTCATGTTTCATTTATCTTTGTATTTTTAATTAAACCATGTAACTATAAAGGTTATTTTTATTACAAATATTAGCACCGTGGATAGATATTATAAACATAATCAAACTTCTACTTGGAAATGCATACTGCATCTGATTTTACCGACTCTCATCGTAAGTAATAAACTTTGCTCCTTTACATGAATAAATGAGTGAGTGATATTTAAGCGTCTATGGCTTGAGAAATTAGATTGACTAATTGTTTGACAAAATATTATATAGTTTTAGTGGTTTGTCCGTGGGGTTCAATAACGTTTTTATCTTTGTATTTTTTTATACATCAAAGTCAAATAATGCCATGCAATGCTGTTACCTCGTGGCTCGCTTACCGCTACCAAGTGAAATTCTCCAGTTCACGGATGACGGGCAAGAATTTAAATATAGAGCTACAAAATTAGCGAGTTTACTTGACGAGTAAGCAATCGTAGAAAAAACAAGCGGTGCTCAAAAGAGTGTCGGGGAACATCCTTTTTAATACGGCTGAAAAATATTACGAAAACCCGTGAAGAAGCCGTGAAGAAGCGAATGGCTGCCATTAACTTATAGACAGGCACTTACGTGGAGGAGGGGGCAGCACAGCCCTCCTACTTCACATATGAGTGAAGGTGGAGACCGCGTGGCTCGGTATTGCGACACTCACTACACTATGGGCGCGGGAAGGTATTTATATCTAAACGGTTGTATTACTGCGAGGTGGAAGGTAACGGGAATCCAATAACTTATTATCCCCAGTAGAAGCAGCCCTTCAACTATTTCTCTTATATGTTTTAAAAAAAGAGATGGTATTCTCTCGAGTAAAATATTTCGCTTTCATGCATGTTGAAAATTCAACAGCTTTTTCAAGATGTTGAATTTTCAACATGCATGTATTCCAGTGCATAAAGTGAAGTTACGTGAACGAAAAGAAGCATGTGGATACACTTTAGTTCGTGTTTATTTATTTTAATTTAGGTTATCCGTATTCGCTGTGCGATGAGTTTCATAATCAGAAATATAGATATCTTGGTGTAAAAATATCTACCTTGCCTTGGACTTGTATACAAAGAATGGATTATATCACTAACAATCTGATCTGGGATTATTACCTCTGGTGAACCAGTTGTCCTGGGGATTATTTTTTGAGAAAGCCTTTGATTATCGTATATTTTTCTTGGAATTTCTGTTATATTCTGATAACAAAAGGACGGACTAATGTACGCTAACTTTATTTTTGGCTCTCTTTTATCGAATTGAGAAAGCGTGGATCCTCTTGCCTCAATGCCAATCATCCCAAACCTCTTTCCTCTCCTCCCCGCCCGACCTTTGTGCGAAAAACCCCAATTTGCGGCTCGCTCCGCGGGACTTGCAGAAAGACGACTTGGGATGGAGGGATTTTTTCCCCCTCTCATTGTTGTGGGGGTAGAGAGTGACTTTGGCAGAGGAAGGGGCGGCTGGTCCCGCTAAGGGGCGCGTAGTCACTCGACGCTCGTTAATGGACGCCAATCTCTTATTCCCTCCAATTCCCTGTTCTGCATCCGAATTGCTCCATCTTAAGCCTTGCGGATAGCCTCTTGAGTCTCTAGCGGCTCCTAACTGAGACCGTACCTCAGCCGTGTTGTACTCTCTGTTAGATCGTGGCAGAGTTTAACTTTGCGTGCGGCATTCCTTTGCATTTTGTTTAGTGCGTTAAGTAAAACTTTCTGCCCCGAGTCGCAAATTCATACGTCATGCTCGAGGTGTGGTGTAACGAGTGTGAGAGAGTGTCTTTCTTAGTCCTTTTTGTCTGAGGTTCTTACAACTTCATATAACTCTTGATATATTATTGCTATTCTCTTGTTATATCAATCTCTTAAATACAGAGTTATTAATGTTGCGAATGCGTTTGATCTGTATTGAGACTGAAGTAAAAAGTGATGCTCATGAAACGGAGTGAATCAAACATGTCTATATTCGCTCGTGGTAGTCTAATCGTTCGGTTTTCTTTCGAAATTTCTTTTTTTTTCGAATTAAATCATTATGTGCAGTGTCTTAATTTTTATCCATGTTGAAAGAACACACAAATGGTAATTTCCACACTTTTTAATAAAACAACACTTAACAACCGACCATGGTTTCAACACATTGTGTCATTCTCAAGGTATGACACAATGTGTTGAAACCATGGTTGGTTGTTAAGTGTTGTTTTATAAAAAATGTGGAAATTACCATTTGTGTGTTCTTTCAACATGAATATAGCGAACTTCCACAAAATCAAGCCTGAAACGATTTTATACGGTCTTAATTTTTCACGGCGAGTCTTACGCATCGAGTAAAAATAAGGAATTGATTATTTGAGAAACTTGGAACGTGATGTTCATCTTTACCTTGTAACTGATCCGTCGAGAAATGAAAAGAAGGAAGAACATACTAATTTGTTCATCTCTCGCTGACTCCATTACCCACTCCACTTTCACCGCTTCGCTCCCTCTCACCCTCTTACCTCAGCCCCAATCGCTTCCCTCTTTGAATTCCGACTGCACGCTGTGTCTGGGAGGTCTGGAGGGAAATTATGTCGTGGTTTCGCCCTCCCGTGGGGAAGGGGGGAGGAAGAGTGGGAGGTGTACGGCGGTGGAGAGGAGGAAGAGTTGCTTGGTGGAGTGGGGTTGGCACGCCTGGGACACGGTAGATCCAGAGAGGTAGGGGAGAACCAGACCGAATGAAAGTGGAGCGGGTGGAAGGGGGTGACCAGGGAATTAGGGGAGCCTCCTATTCTACATTAAGATATGAAGGGAGGGAGGTACTGATGGATTAAGTAGCCGCGAGGTTGGAGTAAGTATCGGTATTGAATGCTAACCGGAGCGTGTCACATTCATCTTCAATAATCGAAAATGGAACTGCAGGAACATTGTCGAGCTAAACGCTCGACTCCGCGGAGAAATGTAGACGCCGCGGTTGGCTGTCGCAATGCTCACTGTTTGGAGAAAACAAGGTGTAAAAGGGTGTCAGGGGTGAGGAAATGAAGGAGGTAACTCCTCTTGAGCCTGGAAACCGGGTCATCTGAGCAGAGAGGCTTGGCTTAGTGCGTTTTGTATTCAATAAAAGACATTCTATGGTAACTTTGTGATATTACATGTTAAATATTTAATAAAATAAAATTTTACAAAACACCAGAAAAATCAGTCAGAACTCACGACATGGTCATACCTGATGTATACGATTAAGCGCCGAAACTCGGGTCGTGAGTTCTGACTTTTCTTGTGGTTTGTAATGGTTATTAAGTATTTAACGTTTTGTATTTGACTACCTTGAATAATGTTCGACAATTGTTAATAATGATGTCATAATTTTCCAGTGTCTTTGAATATATTAATGTTTTGATCTCTTTTGTCAACTACAACGCTGTCTGCGTATATTTGAAAGCCGCCGTGGATTCTTCACAGAAAATCAAAATTATTGTTTTCGATGATTCAAATGGAGCCAGCTCAATTAGAGCTACTTTCTTACAGTTATAAGAATCCACAGCCACACATAAGCCACATCTTACGGTATAAGTAATAAGACTTGCATAAATGTTGTGCTCTTCAGAAGGGTTCTAATCCATGCATCAGCAAAACTTTCACATTATTGAAGCACCATCTTACCAAATGTGTATTGTTGAGGCATGCATGGTGGGAGTGTAGGGGAATCAAATGAATTTTGCAAACATTTTCATCACTTCAATCTCCACATCAAGTATTTCCCAAAATAAAAAGCCCCTATCCTATTTTATTCTCCGAGTGAGTTATTGTTCTCCGGGTGAAGTGAGAAATTTTGTGATCTCTTTTTAAATACAATATCCATTAATATCGAAAATCTACTTCTCTGGTCTCCTGGGAAATCAGATGCGTGTCATATTAAATGCTCCCGTTTTATCTTAAATGGCTTTAAATATAAAATAATCTTACATAATTTATGTCCTTCCAGCCTTTTCTAACAGCAGCATTCATTTGATTTATAGCTTCACAATGGCATTTGTTATTCCTTCCTTCTCTTATAAATGGTACAATTTTTTTACGACGGTGGTATTATTCATTAATATTTTTTAACTCTTCATTAGTTCTTTACACGAATGCTTTTGGAATTATCACATCTTTTTGCAGAAGTTTTCCATGCTTTACCTCGGACAAAAATTGACACCTTTCACAACTCTGGTTTTACAAAAATTAATGCGTTTTCTTTAGTCTCCATGTCTTGCTTAGCTTTAAAGATATATGGACTGCGCCTTTTCACATCATATATCAGTTATTTTCCTTTTTGATACTTTTCTTGAAATTTTAAGTTTATGATCTGTAGCTGACGCGTGGTGAATTCCATTGTCGATCAAGTTAACAAAATCGGTTAGTTTAGGAGTTTTATCAATCCTCAAAATGTATGCTTACATCAGCGCTAAACATGACCATTAGGTGGTTACTGACGTCCCTCTTCATGGGGAACCAATCAATGCTTGAAACATTCGTTCGATAAATTTTTCACTTTGTGAGTTGGTAAGGAGAGCACATACCTTGTCCCTCCCAATTTTTCCTGCCTATTTCTCATATATATTACTGATGAGTATCAAATATTGTGTATTAGAGAGTTCGGAAACAAACAGAAAATGAATAAAATTAATTTTAGTCTTGTTGTGGCCAATCTTTATAACATAAGCATTCCTCATTCTCAAGGAAGGATAATGCATTATAAAAAAATCGATAACAACTAGGAGTATTCTTGTTCGACAAGAATAAGAAACATTTTGCGTGGGCTTGAATAGTTTCATCATTATTGTCTGCGATTTACTCATTAGAACGGTTGATTACTTCGTTTATAAAAAATAAATAGAGATTGTGTTTCATCTAACGAAAAAAATGGATTGAGTATCATTTTCCATTGCTGACATTACATTCAAAGATGTGCTAATAGTGCTAGAAAAAAATTGAATGCCCAGTTGATCGGAAAAGTACTTTTACCAGAAGAGATAGGTATTCATTTCAATTACTGAGTATGAGTGGCGGTTCATATGTAGACTTTAGTGATAAAATAAAATTATTAGCTGAGAATATAGCCATAATGAAATATAGAGGGGAAAGCAACAGCAAACCAATATTCTCGAAAGGAAACAAAGAAAAAAACATTTAGACGCGAAATTGTCCTAAACAATTTATCGTCACAGGCGGTCGAAGACAAGAATTGACGATCGGATGAATATCTTGCATGGAACTCTGGTAGACTTAAAGAATTCTATCTAGCATACGAAATGACCTGCTATCACCAAGAGTTACTCATGTTTCAGAAGTATAATATCGCACTACATGAGGCTACTTCTAATTACTACCCTCACAGAATCCTTGGCGCGATGAAAACGACGTGGTTTACGTGTGTTTCCGGATTTACAGCGCTCCCTGACAACCGAAACAATTCAAATCCCATCATATCTATCACAAAGGCTTCCATATCATTTTCATATTCATATTTGCATATAAAAGAATTAAAGATGCAAAGCACATGTATAAGTTAGCTACACATTTGATAGGGCTTCAATGAAAATGAATGAAAATGAATAGCTGAGCAACGGGTGAAACCCTTCTCTTTTTTCAAAAGAGCGATGATTAGAGAAACGGTTGGGGTTGGGCGAATGAATCCTCGTGAATGCTCACCTGATGATGATGTGTCTTCTCCGTCCGCGGGTACTTGTGGGACTGAATGTGAAGCGTAATGGCGGAATTACATCGCCTTGTCGTCGCTCTGAATGGTTTTAGAGGAGAGTCGTTGGATGGGGTAGCTGACGGGGGAGGGGGGTGGTGAGGGTTGGGGGAGGGGGGTACATGCTTCCCACCCGTTGATTCGTCCCTAGGGGGAGGGGGGGGAGCAGTTCTGCTTATAGGCGACAAGGAGGAAGAATGTTGAGCAGGTTGACGTTGGTCTCGAATTCGAAATTCTGGAGGGGGATGTATCAGGAAAGATAGCACATAATGTTTATTGCGTGACAATATTCGCAGCATTGCTTTAAAAACAGAATGATGGCTATGAGATCATGGTGGGGGTCTTCAGTTAGAATGTAAATAAATGACTGGTGAAGAGTCTGCTCTGAAGTGTATCGCAGGTTGACAAAAAATGCTTAGAAATCGTTTGACGATTCAAAAACACATTTTAATGTATGCAAAAACACATTTTAAGTATATTTCCTAGGCTATTTTAATTATGCATTTAAGGAGTATTTGAAAGAAATGGACTGCGTCTAGCGTCAAATGAATACATGGATTTTATTGCATGTGAAAAATGAATAAATTTCGTAGCTTTCATAATAGATGTATTTTAAATGCTTTGAAAAAATTCATTTACGTATTACCTTCATTTTTATTGTATTTCATCTTATAAATACATTTTTAAAGTGATTTTTTAAACTCAACTGCGGAACTGGCCGCGCAGTAACTTTAACGGAGTCACCCGCTAGTGGTCACACTATTGTGTGAAATGCACAGTGAAAATATCATTCACCTGGACTGGGATTCGAACCCAGACCCCTAGATTTCGCGCCGAGTGCTCTACTCTGGCATTGTATGCACGCTACCTGTGAAGACATATCGTTCCTTAAAGCCTCCATGAAATTTATAGTGAGAGATGACGCTTGGGTAACTTAACTGGTAGAGCACTCGGCGCGAAATCGAGGGGTCTGGGTTCGAATCCCAGTCCAGGCGAATCATTTTTTCACTGTGAATTTCACACAATTGATTTTTTAAAATTAATTTAAAAATTTTATATTTATTATATTATTTATTTTTAGGGGCATGTAAACTGCAATTGAATACCTAAACTTGGATACCGAAGGAAATATTTAAAACATTTCTTCCTCCGAATCTATATATTAAATGCGTTGAGTCCATTTAGAAATACATATATATATATATACCAGCCTTTATGTATAAAACTACATTACATGGAACATGTTTAACACTACAGCGTAATTCTTCAGTTTTTTTTTATTTAGTATTTCCTATTACTTCTACGGATCGGGCGAGGCCAGGGTGAATACATATTGGTGTAAAATTAATTCAGTTTGCATTAAGTGTAGCGAAGGCCCATTTCTAGTCTCCAACTTTTGTTTTCATCTCAGTACACGAACCATCTCTCTTCATCCCGTCTACAAAGCATTGTCTCTTTCTTTCCTTTCCCCGATTTTCTAATATTCACCCCTCTATCACGGCCTTCACCATCCCTTTGCCCCTAATCACCTGTTCCCATCACCTACTCTGCCTCCTCCTAATCTCCAACAGAAGTTTCCTCTTCTTAATTACCGCACAATCTCCTCGTTCGTCTTCCTTTCCATCCAACGCACTTTCTTTATCCTCCATCACACTCGGATCTCGAACGCCTGCAGCCTATTCTAGTCTTCCTTTCCTAAAGTCTGCCATTCTGCACCACACAACGTTACAATCCATATTGAACTCTTTGCTACGATTCTTTTGCTAGCATAACTTTCCTCATTATACTTAAAACCGCCGGCCCTGGTGGCGGGCAGGTTAAGTCTCTACCTGCCAACCCAAGGGTTGGGGGTTCGAATCCCGCCTGTGTAGGATTATCAACTCCCAGGGCATGGCTGTGTGTGCTCGTCTGTTAAAAAGAGTTAAATGTAAGAGAGGACTAGGTAGTTCTAATTTCGCTCCATTGAAAGATACCATTATTAATATATTTATACCCTTGCTACTATCGTACTACCAGATTTTCAAGTGCTCTACTTACTCCAGCTGGTGGCCTCCTTATATGAAGAGGCTCACTTTCTTTGTCCTAAGTGAGTCGTTACTTTTGTTTTCTGAAGACTTATCTTCATGCCGTTTTTCCCTCGCTGAAATTGTAATGCTTCCATTAAAGCTTGCAATCACTTCGATGATCAACTAACCAACGTCTGATCGACCGCAAATCTAACCGACTTTTTAAGATGGTCTCCTACTTTGATTCCTTCCTGCTATCTCTTTCCTTTGTTACCATTTCCTCGGCGTAACTGTTGAAATGCTAAGGTGATAACGAACTCACTTGACTTATCTCGTAACGTTTAACTGGTTACCCTGATCCTCTGTCAGCCATTCTCGCCTGTGCCCACTAGGGCATGTATCAGTTTCGGATAAGTCTCCTATCTCTACAATCGGCTCCTGTTTTCATAATTATCTCCATTTTTTTCAATTAACTCTGTCAAACGTCTTTTCGAAATCGTAAAAGCAAGCTGAATATCCTGATTATAATTTAGGTTCCTTTTAATAAGTCTTTTCATCAAATCAATCGCCTTCCGGGTTGCCTTCCCGTCCCTGAACGCAAACTGGTATTCGCCCAATTTTTAATTTTCTCTACCTTCCAACCTTTTCTTTATTGTTCTAATCAAAACTTTTGTCACTTGAGAAATGAAACGTATTGTTCTATATTCCTCGCACTCAGACGCTATATTTTTAGATGTGAAACTAAGCCTATTTTCACAAAGTTCTCTGGCCATATTCCTTCCTCGTATATCCTACAAATAAGTTCGAAAAAATATCGTCTTCCGTTATTACCCAAATTCTTCAATAACTCCAAAGAGATGCAATCTACTCCCTCTTTTTTCTTTCTTTTCTCGTAATATCTTCTCTGTTTTGCCATTGAGTGGTCTCAAGTCCCATGTTATCCTTCTCTCTGAAGCTATCTCATTCAAATTTCAAGAAAAAAAGTACTCGGTGAATTACTCCAAGAAAATCCGAAATCTTTTTTGTCATATGCGAGAAAGCTTCAGGGAAAATTCTCAACCGTAGATTCGTTATTTGATAAAGATAGCAAACTTGTCACCGTAAATATTGACAAAGCTAACTCGTTAAATTCCCACTTCGAAAGTGTATACACTACAGACGATACTGCATGTAATTTTGACATTTCATTCCCTGAGGAACCGATGAAAGAAATCACTATTCAACGCGATGGGATTACTAAACAGCTACAGTCGATAAAAAATAGTAAATCTCCGGGTCCGGAGGGAATACCCGCGCGTGTCCTCAAGGAGTTAGCGCCACAGATCGCACCGTTCTTAGACATAATATTCAAGAAGACATTGTCTGAAGGAAAGATACCATTAGACTGGAAAATTGCAAAAGTTACACCAATATTCAAAAAGGGAAACATACATGACCCAGGGAACTATCGACCAATTTCATTAACGTCTATTATAGGCCAGATACTTGAACATATCGTCTTTATCAATGTCATGACGTTCCTGGACAGTCGAATCTTCCTCCATGGCTGTCAGCACAGCTTCCGGAAAGGTAGATCATGTGAAACACAGCTCGCGCTCTTTCTTCATGACGTTCTCAAATCTGGTGAATCGAAAAGACAAGTTGACGCATTATTTCTAGATTTTAAGAAAGCGTTCGACCCGGTACCTCACAACTAACTTTTATACAAATTACAGTCATGCGGGCTTAACGAAACAGTAGTAAACTGGATACGCGATTTTCTGAGTGATCATAAGCAAAAAGTAGTTCTTGACGGAATTAGCTCTGATGTAGTTAGAGTGACATCAGATGTCTCACAAGGAAGCGTAATCGACCCCCTTTTGTTCATTACATACATAAATGACCTATGCTCTCGAATTAGCAGTAAAATACGTTTATTTGCTGACGACGCAGTCATCTATCGCAAAATTAGTGATCACTCTGACTTTGAAATTCGATCGGATTGTCATCGGATTTCAACAACGTTCATCTGTGGAACCAAGAGTGGGGACTCGAACTTAATCTGAGGAAATGCACGGCGGTACATTTCTTGCGGATGTCGTCCAACTATCCCCATGCATATGCTGTGGATGGTGTTAACATAAAGGCGACAGATGAAGTGAAATATCTAGGAGTTAGTATAACTTCGAACCTATCGTTGGGAACACATAAAAAATATTTGTGGCAGAGCTCTGAAGAAGCTAGGATTCGTCAAGCGTATTGTGGGAAGATTTTCGGATGAAAAAGTTAAAGAGAGGTGCTATTTCCCACTCGTCCGGCCACACCTTGAATATGCAGTGAACATATGGGATCCAGTGTAGAAAGACTTAATCCGGGAACTTAATAAAATACAAAGGAAAGCTGCGCGATTCGTCAAAAACTGCTACGGGCGTACAGACATCGTTGCACAGATGTTAAACGAATTAGGCTGGGAGCCGCTAGAGACTCGGAGGCTGCGCGCTAGACTCAGATTGCTTGAGCAATTAAGAATAGATATCTTTCAGAGCGACACGGAGAACATCATATTAGAACCCCACTATATTTCCAGGTCCGACAGAAACGATAAATTAAGAGAGATATTTTTCCGAACGGATAGGTATGGGAATTCGTTTTTCCTCCGAACAATAAGGGACTTTAATAAATGCTAGGCGTAATTTCATTAGAGCGTTTCCTTTTTTATATGTAAACGGCTGGTGTCCTAACACCCCCCGCCACACGCCTATTGAGGCGGCTTGCGGGGTAGTATGTAGATTCTCCAAGTTTTTAAGTCTATTACCACTGTTATATAGCACTTTCACGTATTTTCTCGACCTATCTTGAATATTTTCCTGTTCGATTAGTATCTTCGCCGTTTTGTCATTAACCTTTGGTATTGTTTGCCCTCTCTTACGGCCCGATAGAATTTCCCTTTAGCTTATATAGCACCCCATTCCCCGTCTTTCTGTTAGTTTTTCCATTTCCTCGCGTTGCCCTTTCCACCAATTTTCTTTCACCTGATTGGTTACTCGCCGGAGTTCATTATATAATTCCTCACACCTTCTTCTACCTAGCTCAATGTTAACTTTCTTGTATATTTCAAAAGCACCTATTCCGCATTTTCTCCTGGAAAGCTTCGCGATTTTTAACCCTGTTATTAAGCATTGTTACAGAAACACTTGTACAAATTTCCACGAGAAGTTTGTTTAACCAACCTAGGTTTCAGCAAGTCATTGCCGTTATCTAGGTCTTTATCATTACCTTGGTAATGGTGATGCCTTGCTGAGACCTAGGTCGGTTTAATAAACTTGTGGTGGAAATTTACAAAGTGTTTCTATGATATTGCTTGTTGTCACACATTCCCACAAATTATTGCCTGATACTCTTAAAAATATTATAATAGCAATGAAAAACTTATTGTATTAATTAAAACCAATTAATATCCAATTTTTTCCCCTTTCACTGGCTGGGCCTTAGCAAAGATGAAAGGATACAGTTTTCAAATTGAATAGTTAAGTGTGAGACGAGCAGCTAACGAAACCGGCAGTCATGTTGGTAGGGTAAGGGGTTTGAGAATTAGGAACTACTATGGCTGTAGGCTTTAGGTCATTGCTCTACTTGATGAAACATTTTGATCATTCAATATTAATGTGATTTCGCTAAGTACTAGTTAATGTAATACGTGATGTATCATTTTGCAATCCAATAACTTCAAATGGGCATATTACGAGATTCATTATCATTAATGCTTAATATGGAATTCGAAAGTAATCTCTCCACTCTACTCTCTGGACCTGATTTTAAATGTTCTAGTGTACTACTCTGACCAATCCCGTGAAATCATTTTCTCTTCAGTTTCCCCGGAAAATTACCCAGGCATCTGTAAAACATTACCTTATACTTTGCAATTGCCATTTTGGTGCTTCGCTAATTTTTGAAAAAAATGTTTTAAACGGCAAAATTTCAAAAAGCATAAAATCTTTTTTATATTTGAAGACATTTTAAGTTTTCTGTATGAGGTGTACGCCAATCGTCAATGAAACACACGAATAAAATTCAAATTGAAAAAACAGCAGTACAGTTTGCAAAATTTGCAAAATTTACCATCTGTCAATAGTTTCAGCATGTAACGTTGTTATCAAGGATAGTCTTACATGC
This sequence comes from Pyrrhosoma nymphula, assembly GCA_963573305.1. NCBI lineage: Eukaryota > Metazoa > Arthropoda > Insecta > Odonata > Coenagrionidae > Pyrrhosoma > Pyrrhosoma nymphula. The sequence continues at coordinate 146,443,149 of OY754333.1, forward strand.
TGAAACCATAGTCGGTGTGCAAGAGAATAGTGTGAAATGGTGCTGCTGTTTCCTTTTGTTGAATGAAAATCATATACTTCCTGCAAATTATACCTGATATGTCCACAAGGCTTGCAAGTTAAGAGAATACAACGAATAATTTAAAGTAGACGATAAGGACATAAAAGCTCAGTTCCAAGCACCCTCGAATGATAAAGATGAAGAGGGAAAGGCAGAAATCAAAGAATCAAACACAAAAGTAAGTCCGAGAGGACGTCTATAAGAGGAGAAAGAGAAGAGGTTAAGATCCGGCAAGGAGAGAAGACGGTTTGTCCGAAACTGAAGATCCGATTCTCTCCTTTTCTCTCAATTTTTTTCTAAGATGATGATGGGCGTGGAGGGGGAGGGTTGAAGCAGGGTCTATTGAGAGAAAGATGGTCCCTGGGGGAGTAGAGGGGGGGGTGAAGGCTCTAAGGGGTGGGCGCTTAATAGTGGAAGTGCTGTAAAGGGTGGGGGGTTGTAAGGAGGACAAGTAAGAGGGATTATGTGTCAGGTGGAAGGGGGAGAAAAGGGGGGGTTGGAGATTATTTTTGGGCCCTTTGAGAGTTCAGGGGGTGGAAGAGGAAGGGAAGGTGAAAGGGCAGAGTGGTGGGGATAGGGAGGAGGAGGTGGGGGATGAAAAAAGGTCGAACGGGGCCGATGAAAGGGGCAAGTAGTATTGGGTCGTTCGACTGGAGCGATCAGAAGGAGAGCAGGTCTTGACTCTTCTCAAGGAGGAAGTGACTGAGTAAGGAAATAATTCTCGGCGTCGTATACTTTCAAGCGGCAATGAATGTTGAAAAGGAGAGAATGAAGAGGGGAGGATTAGACTTTTCTTTCTTTAGCCGATCGAGAGTATAATTCTCTCAAGGATGTGTGCAGAGGCGGTGGGGTCGGGAGACTCAATCGTTCACTCACCTTGTTTGAACTCTTTATTCCTGGCAATTAGATTGGCACATAGTGACCATATGCTTTGGTTAGTGAACCGTTATCCCCCTAGATGATCTCTACTACCTTTTGATGGCGGGCTGAATTTGCAATCGGTCGTTTTGGATCTTAACCATGCGTATTAATACTATATTTGAGTCCTCTCAACCCTTCTTAATCATGGTCATGAGTGCTAGTGCCGGCAGAGAAAAATTATGGGGACTTTGGTAAAATGATCGATGAAGAGGGATTGGAGGTGGAGTACTTTGTAAGTATTAATTTCTTGATATTTGAGGAAAAAAAGCGGCTCATGAATGAATAGTGAATGCAGCTTATTATTTGATTTCCGAATTTTCAAAAGCTTCAAGTTATTTATCAGTTTTATATGCTTTTTAAGGCTTGCTTGGCCGATTTTTTTGCCATTACGAAGCAACGTTAAAGTTTGTTACCTTATGATATAAAATACAGCTCAACTTATAAAATACAGCTCAACTCTGAAAGCATAGTATTGAAAATATTTGGTTTTATGTGATAACAACATTTTATGTACCCGTAACTAATCGATGATTTTGAAATGATAGGAAACTATTATGGCATGTACAGATGTAAGTACAGTGTTAGGAGAGGTTGGCAAAGGAGCGGAAAGGGAGAGAAGAGCACATGGTTGGCTGAGCAAATTGCACTTAACCTGAGAGTGTGGCTAATTAGTTACAGTAGGTTGCACGGCATTGTTTAAGAAATATCTAAAGTTGCATTGAAATACACTAGTAGCGTTTCTAATCCATCAAAGAACTTCAAAATTTGTATTAAGCACAAACAAGGGCACTGTATACACTCTATGGTTTTAGGATTTACTTAGTAAAAATTATTAGTATCCATACTAAAGTATACACTTTGTATTTTAAGAAAAAATACAAAGTGTATAATTTAGTATGGATAAGAGCACTTTAATTGATGAGGGTAGGAGATTGAACATATTTAATTTAGCAACGAAGGTTTGTGACTTTACGAACCCTGGTATATACCTAGACAACATCGGAGACTACCTTACTTTGATAGGGCCTGAAATAAATTTCCATCGACCATAGTAGCTAGTTTTATTATACGCTAGCGGGACAACCTGACGGTGGTGAGTTGCATTCTGCCTCGGACATAAATATGTCTCCCTTACGTTTTAGGGATTAGATTAGTCGGCGCGTTATGATCTATGCAATTGGAATGCCAGAAAATCAGTCTTTTAGATGATCTGTTATTATAGATTCTTTAACTAATCTGTCAATTCTATTGCAAGCTCCCATGGTTTATGCTAGAAACGCGTTTGAGTATCGAATAACGAATTTAGTGTGACCTTCCCTTCAACGACTCATAACAGGAATTATTCGCTAAGAGAATGTGTAAGAAATATCTCTGGTCATGAGAGTAATTGCCTTTTAGGTGATAAGTAGTCCTATGAGCTCATTTCATATTGTTGAATTATCATACCCGTAACAGGCATCTGGATATTTAAGTGGGGAGGCCACTATGTCTCAATTAAAACTAACAAGGCTTAGTTCGCTACGGGTTACGGCTCTTACAAAAGCTGGTAGCAGAAGGATACGCTGAAAGATACGTCACGATGGAAGTTAGTCTCGCAGCATTAATAGGAAAGAGGGACTGCGGGGAAGGTTTAGAGGCAAAACAAAAAATAATTCGCCTTTGAAAGTCTGATTTGCCTAGAGTCTAGATATTGCCAGAGTGGTAGCTGCGTATTGTTTACGGGGTCGTCTTGAGTAGAGGAAGGCACATGTAAACCCAGTTCCCTGGAGAGTCCGGTTTTTATACTAAAAGACCCACAGTGTCCCAAAGTCGACCACTACGTATCTCAATGTGGCTGTACTCAATTTTAAGAAAAAGGGACACTGTTGAGGGCATTATAACACTGCCACGTCACAATACCTGCATTCATCAAGACCCTTCTAATTACAGCGGTGGTTTGCCTATCTTTCCCTGCTGCATGAAGTTATTGGAATGGCGAGAGTTTTAGAGTATTTTCTCAATCTTTGTTGCCTTTTGTCTTACTCTTCCGGTGGCAGTTTATGGAATCTTTTCATAACTAATCATTTACTCTTACGGCATCTACGCCTTAAAGCGCCTTAACGCGCAAGAATAGTATCTATTATATTAATTATGAACGATGCCATGTGTTTTTTTTTAACTTTAAAGTATTTGAGAAAATGTAATAGCTATTTCTTAATTCCTCCCAGACGTAGATGTTTCACGATAAACGAAAACTAAGGAAATAGCTGCTGGTAATTTATTTTTTTGAGACTTTTGGGTGAATATTCCATAACATTTACAAATATCGCAGTTTTCTCTTCTTTGGATTCTATTAGCTCTCCAGTCAATTCTAACTGACAGTTTTTATCTATTTTTTGTGCCGTTTATTTAAAATTGTCCAAGTTTCTTAATATATTTCAATTAAGGCCTAATTATATTGTTATTTTCAGTCAAAAGCACCTATTTTCTGCCTATGTCTTGGGGACAGTTCATCTTCTGTCTGTTGTATTATCTAATTTTGGTGTAATGCTCTGTTTTCTCAGAAACTACCTAGAACTGCTAAGCTACCCCCAATAATTTGGATTTCATGACTTATTGTATTTACTGTCAGCGCTAATGGTGTGCATGTAGACACTTAGTGCTGAGTTAAGTCAAGACGATTCGTAGATGCGGTTTTTTAAACTTTTAGACTCGCCACTGTTTTTGAAATACTGTGACAAAGATTATTATTAGGGCCGAATTTATAGTCGTTACCCAGCAGTCCCTCAGACCCTAGCAGGCCCCTTCGTCAAAAACGGTATTTATAGTCAAATTTCCACCCCCAGCAGCCCCCTTAGACTCTCCTTCTTCTGGCAGGAGATGCATGCTCCACCAGGGGCCCCCTTATCGAAAAAAATAACACACCAGATATAACTAAACTGACTCTAATGAACGTGCATAGCCTTAAACTAATAATTTTGAAGATTTGGTGTTAATAAAACAACGGTGAGATTTGCTCTTAATCGATAAATATCTGATGTGACGCCAGACTCATTCCATGGATGTTCATATACACTCGCAGCATATTTTTTCCCACTATTTCTTCTTCTTGTTGCAGGAAACTGCGTCCGTTTTCTTACTTTCCACTATATCTTTATGCTTCTACACCAGGTCACACAAAATCTCCGTTGAAGCTATATGCACGTCGAGCGGCCATCTGAACAGTTTTCATGCTGCGTCTGGCTCTTTATTTATCCGTATCCATGTTGATCACGGGCGTCATTACAGAAACATTTGAGCTGCGAATTCCATTTCCCGCCGTTTGTAGTCCCTAGTTACCAGATCTAACCCCCAACCATCCCCTACCTAGCAGCTCCCTTAATTTTGACTATAGGACGCAAAATTCAAGGGGCCTGCTGGGTAGGGGATGGATAAGGGGACTGCTGGGTAACGACTATAAATATGGCCCTTAGTTATACATTCCTCTCATCCCTTAATTTCAGTTCAGCAACCCCATGTTTCTTACATCCCCACTGGCGCGTGTGCATTCCTACGACGTTTTTTCCAGTTTCATTCTGTCCATTAGATGACACCAGAAACCAAAATAACTCTCCAACAGTATTCAAATTTAATTACTTATTAATAAAAGGATAAAATAATGGTGAAACGTTATTCCAAATTCCTAACTAGCCCGAATGGTTGGATTTAGCAGGAGTTCTGGAGGCTGTCGAAGAATTTTCATTCCAGCGTTGCTCAAGTGCTAAAAAAAATCTCACAAAGGGATTCATTTCCAACAGCCTTCACCAAATCTCGCGTTACCCTCAAAGTCAAGCTTTTCGATCTCTTCGTCGAGGGAGTTGGAAGCAAACATCACCAACTCCGCTATTGAGGTTTGATACCAGTTTCCGGATACTCTTTTAATTATTAGTTAGTTATTGTCCACTCCATGTATTCGCATGTGTTATATTTCTGAATTTTTAACAATTAGTCAACAAAATAATAAATGTATGTACTTAAACAGTACTTAATGAAAGTTCATACTTGATTTGTTCCTAGGCAGGAGAGGGTACAACTACCACATTACCAAAAACATCTTTACATGCGTGAATCGTACGTGGCAAGAAAATGTACAAATTTAGGAGCACCGAATTTTTTTGTCGCACTCCGTTCTTCTTGTTTTTGTTGAAAATTGTATTTTGAAGGAATTTTTCTAAAATAATATTGCTTCAAAGTTTAGTATCCTTGGTAATTCGACCGTTATCTATGTTCCTGTTGATGTTTGAATCATGGTCAAACACCTGCTGATGTGGTTGATCTGGAGTCCACGATTTTCCATTATTCTGCACACAGTGGACACCATAATGAATAATTATTGCGTTATCATGAACTCTACGTGGAAAGGAAAGCGTATGCAAGGCCATATGGACTTTGTTTCTTGCTCTGTAGGCAGTGCATCAGTTCGTGGCGACAAATATTAGTCTAATTGTTCATTCATGAAAATTGTTGATGTGAAACGAAAAAGGGAATAGGGGTGCAGTAGGGGTTCTTGGAAGTGGCATTTGGGAGTCATTGAGTAAACTAGGAGAAGGGGGGTGGAGCGATGGGTGAGTGTTTTTTTACGCAGAGAAACGGGTGAGAGGTGGGGGGGGGGGAAGTACAAGAATGAGAGGGGAAAGGGGGTTTGTGGGGCTTTTTGGAAATGTTTTAATCAATTCCGCCCATCCAAGGAACCACTCCCCCTCCCGTCCTCTCTCTTTCCTGCCATTTTATTCGGTCCAAGGTTTTTCCTTTTAATTTCGAAATTCACTCTTTTTTTCTCTCCCCGTTTCTTTCGCCGAAGAGGGAATTCGGATACATATATTTGCGTATCTAACTGCGAAACTCTCTCTGCCCTTCTGGATCCTCTCGTTTCTTTTCCTCTCTCCCTTTTCTGTAATCTCAGCCCTTTTTTTGTCTTTTGACTTTTCCCTTCTCTTCCCTTCGGCAACCACACTCGTACTCCTCTTCTGTTGCATCGCTCGGACTTCAGCCTTGACTTTAGGAAGGGCCGGTGAAAGTCCTTTATCCGCGCTCGGTCGATAAGCTTTGGTGAAAGTATTCCCTCTGCCTTTCGCGTTTTTCCACGTTTCACGAAAGTGCATTCACTGAACTGGTGTGAAGCAAGAAGGGTCTAGGATGGAGTGAACTTCATTTTTCAACTGAAACGAAGTGACCCAACTTCAATCATTCCTTCCTTCATTTTTTAACTGTGTAATCTTCATCCCCATTACTATTGCCCCTAGTTTTATCTTCTTTCCTTGTTTCTTATTCAGTGCTCATACTTGATCTGCGTTCAAACGTGTATACGTGCATCGATGGGGCCATTATACCCCGGAAATATGCCTACTTTAAAAAAAATGGAATTAATGTACCTACAACAAATTATTAATATGATTTTTTTATTTAGCTTTACCTACCCAGAATAAAACCTTATATACTCTCCAGGGTATGTGGCTTGATAATATGTCACTATTGCTGGCTCATGTACTCAATGTACTTAATTTGCTCTACTTCTACTATTCTATATATCTACCATTAGCTAAAATTAATTAAGGTACATGGATGTGGTCTCAGTCCACATTGATGTGCCTTAGTTGCATCTATTTAGCATTTAACACACGAAATAATCTGCATAGACTTCCTTGTGTCTCATTTAGTTTCCGTTTGATTCTCAACATTCAGTTCCAGTTGCGAAGGCTGCACTAATATACGCGTTCAAATTGAGATTCACATCCCTTTAAGACAAATTAATCTCTCTTCGACGTTCGCAACCGTATTTCCTTTGAACGTCCTATTGCTTGAATGCTCATCACCTTCGCATTCTGGGCTCGAAGTATTCCGTTCTGAATTTGCATCTGCCATTCACTGTTACGCTGCTTTCGAGAAAATTAAAGAAATTTTTGGCCTCATTACTCTATTTGTGAAGTCTGCTTTATATTTTTCCCTTCCGCATACTATATTAAGTTTGTATATTAATAAGGATAATATATTCTTGGAAGTTGCTTTCGCGAATCTTTGCGAAATATTTACTCTCAAAGTTTAGAGCCCTATTTGCACCGAAGCTGCTGGGATTGCTAGGCTGCTGTAACTGCTAGGATTTATTGCCTAGGTTTTGCTCACTCTAAGGTATACAGGAGCCTAACAGCCCCAATAATTTAGAAATAACACCAAGTAACAAGATATAAAAATCTTTTTAGAGAGAAATCTAAAAGAGATTTTTATAACTTGTAACTTTAAGAGGCCGTAGAGCTCAAGTTCCCTAGATTTTAAACACCAAGTAAAATAAAAATATTTATGCCTTGGATACTAAGGAGGTGGGTACTGGACTGGTGAATATTAAAACTCAAACGAATAGAGATCCTAGGGAATATTAAAACTCCAGTGACTATTATAAGTCAATTTAGTTTCAGTCAATACCAGGAGAAGTCCCTATCCTTTAATAATGCCCTTAAAATAAAAAAGAATTGCGTGCACTATTTAAAATATATAGGTTTCAAATAGGGTGCGTACAAGCAAATAGACGCATGCATTTAGTGGACGATCCCTGATATAATACTGTTTTCTTTAGAAATAATAAATATTTTTAAGGAGAGTTTGGTGAGAAAAAGAGGAATCACGGTTATTAGCTCTTGGATCGTCTCATTTCGAATTCCCATTCTTCCTCTCTCCCACATGGCGCGGCCTTTCCATAAAGGTGGCCGTCAGGGGTGGTTGGGGGGGCAGGGTGAGGAAGGAAGGAGGAGGGGGCCTTCCTAAGACGTGACATTTCGCTCCCGAAGGGGCGAAGCAACATTTCCCGAGGAGCTCCCAGTCACCCGTGCTTTACGAACCGGGAAATCACAGCTACCCTCTCCCCCTGCCTTCAAATCCATCCTACTCCGCTCCAGATACGCACCCTTGCATTTAGCGCACACACGGAAGATTGGTGAAGCACTCTTATAATCTCTCTTATTGCGCGTTCTTTTATATTATTTATTCACTTCACGAATAAGAGCAAGAAGTCTCTCTGGAAGGTCATTAAGGTCGTGGAAGAGCGGCTGGATGATGAGGGAATCTTGCGCTCTCGTCTCCTTCTTCTTTTTCGCCGCCAAATGGAAGGATGTCGGCAGAGGAGACGCCACGGCGCAACCCCTAGTTGCTTCCCCAAACCCCCCCCCCCCCGCCCCAACCCCCCAGAGTCTTCCCCGCCCCACGACCATCCTCTCCGCGTATGTTAACTACTTCCCCGTCCATTGTTACCCACGGATCCGGAATGGGGTTCCATGTCCCTTCATCAATGCCAAGTTCTCTTTTTCAGCGCGGCCGGTCATGCGGACGCATGCGGCGGCTACCCCATCTCCTTCCTCCACCCTCCCACTGCTGCGTCCTGCCCCACCCTCCAGCCCCAACCCCATACAACCCCCAAGACACTCCCTCTGCTACACCAACCCCTCCTTCTTGCGTTGCCCCCGTAATCTTCATCCACCGCCTCCCGACTTCTCCCTTTCTCCGTTGCGCCTCTCCTTCCTCCCGTCTTACCTCCCACCTCCTCATTGCTTGCTCCCCTAACCTCCGACTCCTCCTCCTCGTCATGTATCCCAGGGTTTCTTCATCTTGTACTCGGCCTTCTTTTCTCCTTCTCCACTATCGCGGTAAACCAATCGATTCGACCCGCTCCGCTGCGGGCGCATCACAATGGGCCGCAGAAATGGATATCGCACGAAGGAGATGAAACCGGAACGAAGCGCAGTCATTTTCCTCGCCCGCGGGAGCACGGCCGTGAACCATCGCCGTTGCGGCCAATCTGCGTGCTTTGTGGGCTTTAGCGGAAGAGCACGAGGCAAGACATGGCTTCTTGGAGATGAAGTGAATGAAAGCAAGCATTTTCCCGCCAGTGCGGAACAACCCGAGGTAGTTTCTCTGATAAAAAATACGTGTAAATGTTCACAGTCATCCACAATTTAGTTATTAAATTTGTAGCCCTTCTTCCTTCTTCGTATTCGGTCCAAGCCAAATATACCATGATTAACCTATTTCCCATGCCTCCGATTATTTTTTTTCTTAGTCGCCTGATTCTCTTGTCTTACTTCTCGGACCTATCCCTATTTTGTTTTTTTTCACAAAAATGTTAAATGGTTAAACTCAATAATGAATTCTTATTTACCATTGATTTTTCATAAATGCTACATTAAGAAGTAATTTTCGGATGTTCTGTCACAAATGTAGGTGATAAGCCTTGATAAATGTCAAACAAAACAATGGTTATACGGAGTTTCAGGTCGCTTGATTGCCTTAGAATTTGATTTTTTTAAAATAAAACTTTTATCTTGCCAAAATCGGCGTTATAAATTCCGAACGATCTGAGTTCAGAGCGATATGAATGTTTTGAAACGAACTGACTCGGATCACCTGGTTTTTTTTAACACGGACTGTAAAAATCGACATTGTGCTATCGATCTCAGTATTCTGAATTATTATGATTTTTCTCGCTTCTTTCAACCACTTTTATTGCACACTGCCGTCCATCCATCGCTGAAACTGATGCACGGATTGTGGCGCTCTCCACTGGAAACCTTCTGAGTTATAACGCATCTACAAACCTTCCCCTGTATCCAACCAGACTCGATCTCCCTTACCCACGTAACTCCTCCTCTCGAATTCATTATTTCCGCATTTTTGGCTTTTTGTATTAAAATTCAATTTGTTGAAAGTTCCTTTAATTGCCTAATAGTTTTAATAAAAATTCCATATTCAACATCTACTTGAAATTATCTATTTGTAAAGACTGCCGACCGTTTCTGCGAAAAAGTATATGTAGTATATAGCATGCCGCCCTCGCTTAACTCCAATATGTAATGTGGGGAACAGAATACCGAATAGTCGTACAAAAAAATCAATATTTTAACTTGATATTTTTGAATAACTAATATTTAAAATTTTCGAAAAATGCGATGGTGGGTGGCGTAACATGGTGGAACTCCTTCATGATGCACAAAGGGTAAGAAAAAGACTTTGCTGTTCCACAAAATAAAATATATTTGCGACCGGTTTCGATACGGCGTATCATCATCTGGCCGTATGACCAGATGATGATACGCCGTATCGAAACCGGTCGCAAATATATTTTATTTTGTGGAACAGCAAAGTCTTTTTCTTACCCTTTGTGCATTTAAAATTTTGTCGAGACGAATTATTTATTTTTTCCATTGTAGAATTTTTATGGATTTCATTGCACTTTTGACTCATGTTACAGAAAAAATATACCCGAATGGCTATTGGCGACCAAGTCAAAATTGCTGCAAAGCTGTCAACGGATTGAATTATTGGACCCCAGCCAAAGCGTAGCACTTGTCGAGAGAATTAAGGTAAAATGCACAGTGACGAGGCCTGCATTGGGCAATAATCGCGTCATAACATATTTGCTTTATTTAGGAAGAAATTTTAGTATTGTTCGCGCAGTTTTAAATAGGAAAAGGAATATTATCTTATCTACGTGTATAGAAGACTATTCAGAGTACAATGTTTTTTTCTCTTGTGAATTGGAATAACAATGGCCTGTCTTGCTGGGTTATTTACGTGTGTATAGAATAAAATTATAATAATTTTAAATGTACAAAATACATCCATCTTCCTCTTTCGTTACCGTAGAAACCTTAATTCATTCCAAAATTCACTGATGTGAGAAATTTAGTTTTCAAATAATGTCCAATTATTTGTACGAACATGGCGGTAAGGGAATGCTGACTCAATTGTAAAATTTAAGATATAAACCCTAGTACGTGAGTTACTTTTTCTATTCTTGTTTTACTATGTTTATGATGGACTGTCATAAAAGTGGTAAGACCTAGGGAAAAAGTCCCTTTTTCAAGTTAGTGTAGCGCGATATTTAAGCAAATAATCCAGACAGTTAGGGGCTGAGCTTCTTCACTTCTAATGAGCTAAGTTGGCCGCTTTTGCTTGGTGGGTAAGTTGCCGGCTTGCTATCACAAAGGTTGAAGGTTTAAATCTCGCCTCGAGTCTGGATGACATATTTCAACAGTTGGAGCATCGAAAACCCTTATCTAATAAGTGATTGAAATGGATTGATGTTATGGTCATTGTTCAAGTTTTACGTTATTATATTATAATTCTTATTATTAATCAATATTTTTTAGGAGATATGGCAGTATCCGACTCTTGACTAATGGGATTGGTTCTCTTCTATTCATGTCCTCGACTGAGCTCTATTCCATGTTTTATGTGACCCATTTTAACGATCAGGTCCCCTGTTACATGAATGAAATGCCTCCTAGCCACGGCGAAAGGTTTAATTCACTCACATACTTTATTCCTCCACGTTTGTGCCCGTGCATGCTCGCCGAACCATCCTTTTAATGCCTTTCCCCTGTCACCCCTCCACCTCCTATGTCTTAGGCCTCACCCCTTCTACCTCTCTCAGAAAATAGAGCCATCATCATTCTAACCACCATCCCTTCCTTTCACCCCCTCCCTTCAGCCCTTCTCCCGCACTACGGCCACTGCCTCACGCATTCGTATTTTCATGCACTCCCCCCTCCTCCTTCCCTTTCCTTCCTGCTGGTGCCTCGAGGGACCTTGAATTCAGCTCCAGACATTAATTCGTGTCCTTCGGAGACGGCAGTCTATTCACTCATCGGGGTTGGAAGGGCGAATGAGGCTTGGTCATCAATTTAATATCTCCCCCCCGCCCTCCCCCCACGCCTCTTTGGAGGTGGACCGACTTGATGACTGTGGTGTGCGGATGGAAGTATTCCTAGTATATGACAAAGGAGGAGAACTGATGAAAATTTCGCTTCATATTTTTCCCCCCATTGAATAGAATGGATGGTCTTGGGATGAGCCATTCAAAAATAAGGACTGGAAATAACATACCACGTTTTTCATTATTCATTTCCATTCGTGGCTCATGAATGGGGCCTAACGAAGTGTTGAAAAAATGTATCTTTACTGTATTTCAAGGAGTGACCTCCATATATTTCAAAAAAATGAGTTTTGATGAAATAAAATTCGCCGGGAAGGTTTTGCTCATAATGCTGCGAAAATATTGGAATATTTTGTAAAATTAGATACAAGTGAAATAGTTTCTATTTTACTTTTTTTGTAGATTTTCTCAGCTCATTGTATGCATGCTATTCAGGATACGAGAGAGAACTACACAAAGAAAGCAGTTACTTTCCGCGGCTCATAAAGGAGGCGATTGAAATAGAAAAAAAGACCAAATAATATCAATAGAGAGGATAGTTATAAACACCCTTATACCTGGAAGAGACTTCTTCGGAATTAAGTTTTTAATTCTCAAAATCATCAACTGCTGAAATTATTTATTTATTTTTTGAAAAAAGACGATTGTTGTTCTTAAAGCCTGACGAAACCGGAAGCATAGCACGGCGAAACTTTTTGAATAATAATTAATTATTAATCGCAGAACCAAAAGCCTGACTAGCATAGTTTTTATTTTTTATATGAATTCCTGAGTCTATCGAAAACATATATTATAACACATGGCATGGTAAACTTTAGAGCTGCATCCAAGCAACTCCAAAGGCTTGAATATGTTTAATTGTATTGATACTTTTCATTTTTTCTACTTACTAACATTAATTAAACAGTGTCAGTTCAATGGTCGTCGTACTATAGTCTCAAAATGTTTTGAATTTTCTTTGTCTTCGTAGCCTATACGCGTTTCAAAAGTCACTAAAAATAAGGTAGGTACGCGTATATTTTTCAAAAGCTTCCAATTACCACCGAAATTGCGTGGTTGTTGGGTAAATATTTTACCTTTTAACGTAAAAAATTAACTACTCATATGTAATGAATGGTGCTTCTTAGATTAAGTATAAACCCGTTTGTCATTGAGGAAAATGATCCTCCATGTTCATGGCAACTTTCATGGCTACCGTTTTGTCAGGGCCAATCGAGAAAAATAGCCATTTGCAATTAGGGATTCTTATTAATTCTGAATTACGTCATGCTCATGTATTTTTTAAGTCCACAGTTACATCTCTAAGCGAAGACTGAAATTATTTTGTCAGTAAATACAGATTGCACTGAATTATTCTGTACTCATGCAAATGAACATTTTCTTTATCACATATTTTCGCGCCTTCGCTATTCAGTGAAGTCAAACACTCATTGCGTGAGAAGTGGTTGTTTTGTCAATTCACTTTTTCCTCCACTGCAGAGAATAACGAAACGCTCATGTCGTGGCTAATTACTGCTTTGAAAATTTTGAATGTCTTTTATTGTTTTCAATCACCCGTTTGAATGAACGTATTGCGCAAAAAACCATCTTAAATGTTTCCAGTAGTAGGTTTTTTAGCATTATTCAAATCACATTATCCCGGTAAAATAATGATTACTGTTTTAAATTAATTACTTGCGTGCCTAAGTTTTCATAGAGTAATATATATGTTCTCAAGATTTAAATAAGCAAAGAGTTCAGTCGAATTGAGTTCTTAAAATTCTGACGAAGCCGGCAGCATAGCACGGCGAGACTTTTGCATAATATTTAATTATTAATAATTGAATACAAAGTGCAGTGCAAATTATATATTATTTACGGATTTATTCTGTAAATATCAATTCACTTTCTTCGTGAAAATTGAATAGGATGTGAGTCACTATATAATTAGAATTTTATTTTCAGGAAAATGTGCATCGAATATGTTTTCCCTAAAATATATTTTAACTTCTGAGAATATGAAAAAAAAACATAAATGACCTTTAAGTCATAGTAATACTAGGCGAGATTAATGAAGGGTGAGTGAAGGCTTTTCAAAGTAAATAGCATATTATTAATTTTCTCTATCTACCACATGAATTCATCCGGCGCTTCTACCAGTTAAAGATATTACCATCGAAATCGGTCGTAGGGTAGACCGGGGCACGTTTACGCACGGGGCACATTTACGCAGGGCCCTTTGCTCGGTAACTAGAGAAACTAAGCGCCACCAGTCAAGCAGTCTTGTGCTGCAGCCTAAGTGTAGCCTCTCACAAACTCCCCGCCGCCTGTTGAGTGACCGTCTCGCTGTGAGGAGCATTTTTGTTTTTAAGAGCAAGGTAAGTAAATTTTCTTATGTTTGTATCGAAGCTCCTGGTGAGCTAAGCTTTCAGAATCAAGAATAGACAAATATACACTTATATATAGAATTTTAAGCTTGTTTAGATGATGTCTTTGTATGATCTAAAAGTATAAAATTTACAGCTGTAGTTTCGATTATAAATCAAAGATGGCGATGGGGCACGTTTACGCAGCTCTGTTGGGGCACATTTACGCACAGCGTAAACGTGCCCCTGCACGCTGTATGACTATTGTAAGCATGATTTTATTCAACCAAACTGTTATTTTTGTCACTTCACACGCATTTATATAATCTAGGTAGTACTGTGCAACAGTGCAACTGATTTGTAACCTAAATATTGTCATAAGTTCTTTCTGTTTATTTTTTAGATGAAGAGAAATTAAAAACATAAAATCGACAGAAGTAAGCTTGATCTCACAGTGTTAAAAAATGCACTTCTTCAAAAAGTGACTCTAGGAAAGAGTTCGATCAGAACAGCTGCAAAATTCTTTGGATTGAACAATAAAACGCTGGAAAATTATTTTAAGAAATGGCCAAACCTAACCGAAGAGGAGTTGAGAAATAAAAACCAGCAAGAAAATCTAAGTTTTTAATAGAAAACATCCTATTTATTTCGAAATTATTATTTTTTTAAACTTATAGTTTATAATAATATAAGTTCGAGCCAATTTTTTCACTTAGATGACACAATTACTTATATTTACAGACTACTTTTGTGTTTCGCCTGTATTACAACAATTTCGTTGTTTTACAGCCTATTAACGATGTGGACAAAGTTATTGGGCGTTAAGACTTCAGACAAATGGGAAAGATGACCTCTGCCAAGAGAGGAACACTGGGACTCTGGACCCTCCAAGTGAGCGCTGCTGGAAATTTCATTCCCCCATTTAATTGTATTCCCTAGAGTGAACTTTAAGGAACACTTTTTAAGGGATGGTCCGGTTGGCTGCCGAGGAGACGCCAATCCTTCTGGATGGATGATTGAAACGAATATTTTTCAATTTGCCAAACAATTTTGTCTAACGTCAGGTGTTCGACTTCAAAACCATGCCTCCTGACTCTGGATAATCATGAGTCACACCTGTCTGCAGCAGTTTTGGATTAATTTAAAGATAATGGAGTGACACTGTTGTCTTTCCCGCCCCACTGCAGTCACAAATTGCAACCTCTCGACTTTAGTGTTTTCGGCCCTCTAAAAAAATTTGTTAATGCGGCGTGTGGCTCGTGGATGGCAACTAACAAACGTCCTATGACTACCCATAACATTCCTTCGATGTTAGCGTCAACTATTCATTTGGTAGCTACCCCAGCAAACATAACGGCTGAATTTAGAGTGACAGGGATATCACCATTGTACAGATTTGTTTTTTTCTTATGCCGATTTCATGACGTCCTATGTGACTGACAGACCACCAGAACAAACTAACGAGGTGCAAAACCTGTATGATAACCCTGCACCATCGACTAGTAATGTCACTTGCAAAGGGGTTGGTGAATCATCTATAGGCCAGGCGAGAAGTTCAACTGATGGCTAAGCGACTTCTGGGACTCATGGGATCTACCCAAGTCCTGATGAAGTAAGACCTTTTCAAAAGGCAGGGCCCAGAATTGAAAATAAAAAAGGAAGAAAAAGGAGAAAATCTGAAATACTTACAGATACTCCAATAAAAGAATCCTTGAGAAAAGAGCAATCAAAGTCAAAGGTTAAAAGAAAAAGCTCAAGACAACAAAAAAAAGGCTACTTAAGAAATTGTTTGATTGTGGCGCAACTGAAAACGTTTCCAAAGCAAAGGTTGACAAGGGGAAAAACCTTATGAAAAGGAGAATGAAGGATGAAATTTTGGAGGACGAGGACGAAAATTGCTTATGCATTTATTGCTTAAAACCATACAAAAAATCAAAGGGTCAAGAATGGGTGCAGTGTTAAAAATGTAAGAGGCGGGCTCACGATTAATGTGCTTCAGGGGACACTTCATTTTTTGTTTGTCATAATTGTAATTCTGACGATGAGGAAGAATGGGACGAATCAAACATGTAATATGAATTTTATTTATTGATTCCATTTGGTGTCGCAATAAACATGTACTTAAAATGTTCAGTTCTATGTTTTTATTCCTTAATGCACTATTTCACTATATGCGTAAATGTGCCCCGGTATGTGCGTAAACGTGACCCACATAGGGGGCACGTTTACGCACCTGACCTAGGACCATATAATAATTTATTACACATATAAATAAAAAGTTTAGACAACGGTAAGTTTGCAAAATCATACTTTAATATCTATTTTATCACCTAAAAATATTGAAAATTATAATTTCAAACAGTAACATATTTTTAAAAATTTAGAGAAAAAATCCGCGTAAATGTGCCCCGGTCTACCCTACTATTAATTTAAATAGCCTGAATTATATTTAAAACTTCCTGTTTTTTTATATCTCCCAAGTTCATAAATATCTTTATCAAGTTTAGAAGCTGTATTAGTGGGAATTGTAAAGCTGTAATGATTTTAGCAGAATTCCAGTGTGTAATATTAGTGCGTAAGATAACGATTGAAGAACTGACAGTGAAGACGAAAATTGAGGTGGATTTCTAACTGGAAGAACCATTATTAGTAGATATTCTCCATCAGTTGGACAGTATTTGATTTCATGACTAAAACTAAGTAAAACAATTCGATCAACGTCTTCCACTTTTGTAGTTTTATCTGCAAATGTTCTCACGGCATTCATGTTTTAGTTTTCTTCTCACCTTCTTACGTAATATCTAATTTTGCTATTCCATAATTTGTCTAATTAGTTCACCTTTCATACGTAGTAATCGTATAATTTCTTATGAAATTAATAATTGAAATCGGTAAGGTGATTCAAATGTGAACGAATAGATTAATTTCCCAATATATTAACTCCTTAGTTGGAGAGGAAATTCCCGACCCCCCAAATCTTATATGTTGGTGGTATTTAAAGGTTTTGGAGGACTTGAGAATATATTGCTAGCTTTTATTGATGCGTAACAAATATTTAGCATCCTCTCAACATCGTCTTTTGTTGACTACTTCAATTTAATTCTCGAAGGCCAAAAAATCCTTGTCCGCATGTGGTTAAGTTTTCGGAGGAGAATAGATATTGCCTGAGGGAGAAAGGAAGTGGGGGTTACTTATTACTTTCCGGCTGCCGGACGCTAATAAGCGGTTTAAGTCCAGACCAAGGAGTGTGTTTACAGATTGGCTTTGTGGAGCGGCAGCGGCCCGAGATTGCCAGGAGGACTTGGAAGCAGTCCCGTGGAAACAATGAAGTTGTGGGTTTACTTGGAGGCTTGTCTGCGGGCGGATGTGGACCGGGTGGGCCCGCAGACAGGCAGAGAGAGAAAGAGGAAGAGCATGCATGTCCAGGGGAAGGAGACGCCTAAGAGGGAAGGAATAAGGAAGGAACGGCTCGCTTAAGGCGCTGGAATTCTCGTGTAGAGTCCAGAGGTTGGTGGGCTGGAATGCTCTGAACAGAAATTGGCAAACCGAGCAAGGGAACAAGTCTTGTTACCAACTGCTTCCATTATTATTAAACTTTCAATGAAATTCCATTGTAAAATGTGCCATCAAAGGAATATTTGGTTTAACTAACCTTCAATTTGTCTAATCTACTAAATAAGTTACTAATTTTCAAGGACAAACTAGAACTCTCACTTTATTGTCGGCGGCCAGCTTCTAGAATGTTTTACCTATTATCGCTGGCATTTGGAACGATTTTAGGGAGACGGGGTGGCATTTCTCTTAAGCTACATCCACTGCATATGTTGAGGTAGCACCAGATTGAAATGGTAGTAGTTCACTAAATTTTATTGTAAAGTATATGCTTTCTTTTGTGGGAAGTAATACCAATATGCCGATTGTATATTAGTGATCATTGACTCTTTACTTTATATCTTTGTGTTCCTTTCTTGTTGTTGAAATAGGATCTAAAAACTCATTAGCAACTTTCTTGTTTCAATTATATCCTTTCAGTTTTTTATTTTACCTGTCCCGATGTCCAATGTGCTTCAAGCACTTGTAGCAGCTTTCAGTGACCTACGTAGGTGAAGATACCATATACTCGTAATCGTCTTACTAGCCAGTCAGATTAATTTCGTGGGTGTGAATGTAAATCATAATTACTTCTTTAGTTTTTCATCCGTGAGGCCTTAAAATCTTTGTTTTCTTTATTAATGCTTTTGTATTCTTCTGTTAGGTATGCGCCACTGCAGACTCTAGATTTGGCGAAACTAGCGTTACACCCGGGTTTTTAGACCGTTGTAACTTTGTTTTCCTTACGGTCACCTCCATTGTAAGCAATTTATGAAATTTAATTTAATATTTGTCAAATATTCATTAATAATTCAGGAATGCTTTGTTCATGTAATATTAAACTATTTTATAAAAACATCATTCATTTTGTACTTTCGAAAATATACAGCTTTTATTAAATTCGCAAGATATTTTTTTAATTGATTGCACTAACAGAAATATCGTATTTGCGTGAGATAGGTGGGAAAAAACACTATCAATAAAAAATATTATGTCTACGCTCACAGTTTTCCAAATAAAAACTTATTTTACTTCATAGGACTCGTATCATCATTGGTATAGGAGCACGTGCAACGAAATAAATGAGATTGGAGAAAAAAGGACTTCTTCAGGCGTTACATTAGCTTAATTCAAACCCTACAATAACCACATGCACATATACGTTTATTTTTGTATTATATTTTATTCTATCATATTATTCAGTGCCCATTTGGGTGTGTGTGTGGCTAATTATAGACCATGGGAGGGGGCGGCGACCAGACCTGTCACTCGATTGAAAAGAGGGCGTTTTTCGCTTGGCTGAAGGGGAGTTCTGCGTTACCAAGGGATGTGTGCATGGCGGTGGGTGACAATGGGTGTCACTTTGAAGGGGGTGGTCTCTGGGGGATTATGTCGACAGCCTCGCCACGGAGTTGCAGCTGAGACAGATGACGTGGAAAGCGCTTTGTGAAGCAGAGGAGGCGTAGTTTGAGTTAGCCTTGTCGCCGCTGCATTTGAATGCATACACAACGTCCTCCCTCATCCCTTTCCACCTATCAAAGCGCGAGGGGTTGCCGTCGGGAAGGAGGGGTCTGGAATTATTCCTCCGCTGTCCCAAATCTGTTCACGCTCTGCTGGTCGCATGGAAAACATGACCGGAGCAATCAAGTCTTTCGTGGATTCCAGTCAATCAATTACTGTTCTTCTTCCAACACTCTTCCGCAAAATCAATCCATTGCTTATCGGGTTGGGCGTGGACTTCGTCGGGTCCGGATTAAACGAACATGGCTAGCAATCGTCTCCCTTCCACGCCTGAGCCCATGCGTTCGCTCAACTTAAGTCCCGTGGGAAATCCCTCCTTCTCCCTGTGCATGTTCAAATATTGCAATCAGGTGATGCTCTATCATCGTGCGGATGTTTGCAGTGATACTTTCACTTTGTGGACGCTTACCCAATGAGATTGACTGGCTTAGCTATCTCGGTAATAAATGCGCATTAAGGTGTTTTCCATTGTTTCTGGGTTCAAATCTGAGTTTATTTGGGCTATATTCTGAGATCGTGTTGTACAAAATACGTGAGTGATGTAAGCTGTAGAGTTGTTATCAGGTATTAAGTTTACATGTATATCCATAATAGTGGTTCCTTAACCACCAAGCTATTTTCCCCTAAGGGTACTGCGTGGTGGTTTAGACATGCGGGAGAAAAGCTGTTTAATGTCGGAGTGCGGCACGCATTTTTCTTATCCCGAGGGGTGTCTCTGGTTGGCGAAAAACTAGTCGAACTAATCGCAGGTTTCATTCCGTGGGAATCCCACATGACTCAGATATGCCGCACAAACTTGGTGCGAGAAGGTATGGTACTAAGGCATTACCTCATGCCAAACACTGTTTGAAGATCCTCATGTCAGTGAATAAAGATCTATTTTGGTGCAGAAAAGGGCTGTATAATTTATCTCAGAGAGTGAAGTCTTAAATTATAATGATACTTATCTTGGACTGTATTACAACGCTGAAAGTATATAATCCACTCACTTTATTCATTATTGAACAATATTTCTTTCAGTACACTATTTTCTCCAATTGATTATTACCATGTGTGTAACCATGTTGCTTTTTTGGTCTTTCAAGCGTAAATTGCCTCCAAGTAATATCTGATTAATGCGCTCTTTTTCTTTAAAACAGTCATATCTTACTTTTTACAGCAGCCACTTAAGCGTTGTAAAAATCCTCAACGACTGTGTAAGCGATTCATTTTCAATTCATGAGCTTTATAGTATAAATGTACAATTTCAGGAATTGTGAAAAAAAGTTCTAATTTTTAACTAAACAATAGATTTATTAATCCCTAGCATAGAATTCTACGCAGGAGTATTTCACACTTTAAGAAAATCTAAAACAGTAATTCGCTCTTTTCTCTTCATCTTTGGATGTAGCAACTATTTATAATGCTAATCTCATGTGTTACTTATCAGCCCAGGCAAATGTAGTACTTTGCTGCCACAGCTGAAGAATGTATATAGTTTTGCCAAATTTATTTTTGGAGTATCATTAATAAATGAGTGACCCAACAGATCAATTCTTTTCGTTTATGACTCATTAATTAGATACCAGTGCCCTTCTGGTCTTTATTTGCTGAATGTTCTGATGATCGGAGGTGCCGCTGACCAAAGTTGCCAAATTACAATGCACCCCGGAAGCAGAATTGCTCGTTCAATGCTTAACTCAACAGCTGGATATAAGAGCATCAAGCTAAAGGTTGTAATGAAGCTCGTTTTTTATAGAATTCAATGGTAAGTATGAGAAAAATTAAACATTGCCACTGGTCAAAACTAATCGAAATCGCTTATCAATGCGGTCACACATAATGAGGAGAGACAGGAAAAAGTCATAAACGTCATAGTCATAGGTTTTTATCATGAAATAGTCGGTTTTGGCCTAAAAGTCATTAAATGCGACTTTGCGGAATACACGTCATAAAATGGCAGTAATCACTTCAGGCTTAAGTTTGTGGAACCCCTCCAGGTAAGTACTATGTATCGGAGGCTCAGTGAGGGAGAAGCTTTTCTGACAGAGACGTCGGGAACTCAGAACAAAGAGAGAAATGGCATAGAATAGTGAAAGGAATGAGCATTTAGGAGAAGTAAAAAAAGACAGGCAGTGGAATACTTAGTTTTGGAGTAGTTAAAGATTGAAAATGACTAAAATGACGATAATTTCGTGGCATTTTGACGCTATATAGCAATGTTTTTGGAAATGCTGGTTGAGGGATACGGACTAATTTCACATTTAAAATATGGACACACAAAGTAGCGGGCGTATGGAGTGTAACAGGGGTGCTAGGGTCCGACGGTGCGCGGCCTGGAAATGGCCATTTTCAAATGCGAAAAAGGCATTCCTGGGTGTTGAGGAAAGATAAATTGCAATTTTGAGAAAACGTAAATACGGAAATTGACCTTTTTCAGTGGTGAAAAAACGGGGAAAATGGAGGAAATAGGCATAATGTGGTTAATGGAAATGGCCATATATTTAAAAAATTCCCCGAGTAGTTTGGTGATTGTAAGGGGCTGTAGTTGTAGTGTGGCCAAAGTTGTAGGGTATTTTTTTTAAAGAAAATAAAATCCCTCGAGTGGTTTGGCGATTGGAAGGGGGTGTAAGGGAGGGTGGTTTAGTTGTAGTGTTGCCAATGTTGTAGCGAATGTTTTAAGGAAAAAATATCCCCCGAGGGGGTTGGTAAATGAAGGGGGTGTGGTTGTAGTGTCGTAAATGTTGTAGTGTATGTTTTGAAAGAAAAAATCGCCCGAGTGGGCTGGTGATTGGAGGGTGGTTTAGTTGTAGTGTGGTTAAAGTTGTAGCTTATTATTTAAAGAAAAAAATCTCCTGAGGGATTTTGTAAAAATTGTGTATAGGGCGGGGTGTGGTGGGATAGTTGTAGTGTAGTGAAAGACGTAGCTTTTTTACGAACAAATCCCCCGTGTGAGCTGGTGATTGGAGGGTGGTTTAGTTGTAGTGTGCTGAAAGTTGTAGCAGAAATGGTAGGGGAATAGGTTGTGTAAAACGCGTCGCAAAGCGGGGATGGTTTAAGTTGAAGGCGGGAAAATTCATGGGTGAGGTGTGTAAAGCAAAGAGGAGTAACTGCTCGACCGCTGCGCCATCTCGGGGAAATAGGAGGAAAAGATCAGATTTTCGAACATGGCGTCGAGAAAGAAATGCACTTCACAGACAGGTTTAAGTGAATGGTATTGGAAAAGAAAAGGGTTAATGAAGAAAATGAAAGGTTAGTATAAATGCGCATATGTAGCATAGCAAAATGTGTGAAGTAGGCGGTTGATGGGGAGTGAATTGGAGGAATTCGCAGACTGGACGCTATGATATAAATACCCCTCTCCATATCGGAAAATAAAAATTACACTTTGAAATGGTCATCTAAATTGATTTAATACTAACGACCCGGTCATAACGTAGTGACATCTTCAGGTGCATTGATCATTTTTACATCCGTACATATACATAAACCCTGGTGCTTAGGGGTAAAAGGGGATGAGAGGGAGGTACTTTCCTTTGAACCACTTACCCTATAGTAACTATACGGATCATAATATTAGTTATACTTTTGCAGCAAAATAAATGTCATACTTAGCTAAAGCAACACGAAATGACCTAATTTAAAAAAATAGAGGTCATGAAATAGGAAAATAAAAGTCATGAAAGTCATAGAATAAAGGTCATGAAATGGAAAAATAAAAGTCAGTCTCTGATAATGAGTAATGACATCAGTTGTTCGCTGCTTTTATTTTTTCGAGAAAATAAATAAATCAAACATTTCCGGTTCCTTCCAGCGGTTAGTGGAAATACTGTTCGGAATGTTGGAGGGCTTGCGCCATTCGCTGGCCTTGGCATTATTACTCCATTCTTGAGCTCACCGAAATGTGAGTGAGGGAGGTTTGGCGTCACTGGCACGGATTGGGGGTGGCGCTGCGGGGCGTAACGTGAGCCCGAGGCGGTTAATGCGCCTGGGTTTAATGCGACCCGCGTTGTGCCCAAGTTGACGGACGCCCGTAAGCGGCAGGATAAATAGCGACGGGACATAAATCATTCCGCTGAACGCTATAGATGGCTGATCATGAACCGCTATGACATGTTCTCAACCCTGCTCTGCATATGGCTTGATTTTAGCCCAGCCTCGACGCGCCCCAATGAAGTCACAAAAATATGTCATACATAATATTCAAATGAAAAAATGTGTTCATAAAAATATAACATTTCAATCACGCTTTTACAAAGGCGATGAGGGCTCGTGATACAGCTGAATCTTTTTCATGGCTCCCAACCTCGACAGTCTGTAAATGCTGCGTAACATTCCATGAAACATTGAGATACTTCATTGTTGCTGCCACAGCAAATTGTTATACTTTCAGCGTTATAGTAATACAGTGCTAGTAATGTATGTTTTTGAAGAGCATTTGCCTATCGTATTTTGAAAATATTTTAGTCAATACAGTGCTCCTTAATTTTAACCACCTTCAATTATTCGTAGAGCAATTGGAGCGAAAAATTAGAGTCGGTATGTGCAGAATTTATTCAAGGAGACGAATTGAGTTGGATGGAACTGAGCCTACGAGTGTGTGGTATTTTGAGCCTAAACTGGTCTATGATTTCATCAGATACACTGTCATTTGATTAAGTACCTATCACGAAAAACTACACCAGTGGTGCATGCAGGTTGGTGCGCAAAGCTCTAAATACGTTAGCAACCCCGTGCCGTCTCTGGTGAATGAGAAATTTCGTTTACATTCCACCATATTCAGTATTCACATACCTTTAAGCAGGACATTCAAGTGAGAGTGAACCTTGAGAAAGACCATCTTATTTCAGACGCTGGCACTCTCTTCGACGCGGCCCTGAGCCATATTCAGGAGTAGAAATGGTCTAGTAAGGAAGGGAAGGGACGAAATAGGGGAAATATGCCGAAAGAGTAGTGAAAAAGCACCTATACGATTGAGTTTTTACTTTGTTTTTTGCTTAGATACAGAGAAAAGAACGCCTTTGGTTAGCAAGCGGCCGACCTTCCATGACTGCACTGGAAGCTTAAACGAGGAACAACAAAATAAACTGGCAGATGACTTTAATAACTATCTATTTATGAATAAGACAGCTGAATGTTACAGTTTAAATTACATAAACCTTGTTTCCAGTGAGCTTGATTTGTTAGTTTTCTCCTATCACGTCCTCTTACAAATTCTCAGAAAAAATAATTACCCATTGGAGAGTTGTTAATTCGTACAGTGGCAGTAAATCAGTGCAATATGTAGGATTGAACGTTTTTCACATTTTTCATGAATAATACCTTTTCTTAGTATTCATATAAAGCGTGTAATTTTACTACTAATGTAGGTATATTTCATGTGGATGAGTGTAAACAAGATATTATAAAAACTTAATTCTGTAGCTAACGTGTTATATTTAAGCCCCTGGGGTCTTGTTGGTATGATGGCTAAAGCACTGACTTCCCAGCACGAAGGCCCGGGTTTGAAGCCCGGCTTAATATTCAATTAAGCTTAAGCTCTTCAGTGGGTACTGTGTTAAATTTTTTCAACTCGGAATCTGATTGTGATAATTTTAATTTTTTTTACTTGCTTTCGGTGTCTTTGAATAAATAGTGCCGATTACCTGTGATGTTGTTGACCACAAAAATCGTAGAATATCCGACAGCAATGGCGTAAACGGCCTCCGCTTTTGGTTGCCACTCCAAAATCACATACCAACCGAATTTCCTAAACTTCTTTCCCCTCTGATGATTTGGCACGCCACCGACCGGAATGTCAAATAAGAATTTTCTGCAAACGTCATTCTTGTCTCCTGTAGTACAGCTGGGTTTTTCTAACCAAGTGCGATTTGTCATAACCTTACTTAACCATCATCATAGATATTTCAATCAAAATATTTGATATTTAAAATGAGTTTGGAGAAAAATTTTAAGAAAATATTCATCAACAAGCTATCGTTTAACACCATTGTATTCTATTTCAGTTCTGTGTGTCCTCTAATATAATACTCAAATTAGTTGATTCCCTCTTAGTTTCTTTGACGAACAAGGGTCAAACGTGGCATTTTTTCTCAAAAATTGCTTCTCTCAAAACGATTCGGTTGAGCATATTGAGTTTAATGAATTCTTAACTACGGAATGCCTTACGGAATGGAATGCGGATTTTTCATGGAAATCAACCACTCAAGTGTAATTAATAGAAATGGCGTGAGAGAGGCATTACTTTACGTGCAGAAACAGCAATTTGAAATAAGGATTGCCAATTACGGGAAGATAGAGGAGTAAAAACAAGTTTGCAGGGATGAGATATGAAAATAACAGCGTTCTCCCTTGAGAAGCGAGGGAAACTAATTAAGATTATAACTTTAGAGGAAAAACTGAGTTAGATCATTAGCCTAGTTCATGGCTGTAACGACCGCTCACGTGACTTAACTTCGGGCGGAGCCAGCCTGGAGGCGGCATCGCGGAAGCTTCCTCCGCCAAACTGCCTCTCGGCGGACTAATACTACACGCTCACGTAGCGAACACACTCGGTGTGCTGTCTCGAATTTCTTGTCTTTCACCGAACCCGCGCACCCCGCTTCACTGAGTGATTAATGACACGCGTCATGCGAATATCATTATCTCTCACATCTCATCCCTCCTTTGATTCCTTCCCTCTCGGTCCCAAAATTCGCCCTTCCGTCCACTACCCATCGTTCTCCGCGCTACCCATCACCTAGGATTCCAACCCCCCCTCTCCTCCTCAAATCCCTCCCCCTGCTCCTCCTTCTCCTCCTCATTCTCCCGCTCTACTTCCACCCCGCTCACTTCCGGATTGCATATATGTATTCTACATGCCAACACTTACACCTCCTTACTACTCTCAAGGTGAGCGAAATATCACTTCACCTAGAGTTTTATGAAGTTGACCTCATTTTATAAATAAAATCTCTCATCTTTCCATCGATATCAAAATACTAAACCCTTGCCGATTTACTTTTTGGGCAATTCGCCTGAAAATACAAACTGTTTTACACGGGATAGATTACGGCTGCGCGCTTCAGAGGGAGAATTTTGAAAAAAATAGGAATTTCTAATACATACATTTCGCAAAAAAACTAACGGTGTTTATTTTTTATCTTTTCTCAACTATTTATAAAAAAATCAATCCATTACTTATCGCATTAATGTTTACAAAATCGCAAAAATAAAGTCTGTTTTGAAGGATTTTCAGTCGTATGGCGTGAAAAAATGAGTCAAGTTAGAGACTTATGTAGAATTATTTATTTAATTACTGAAATGTTTTTTCATAAACCTGTATTTTTGCACCATTAATATCACAATATTTACTTAATACTTCTTATACACTATGAAATTTTAAAAATTAAATTCTAATATGGTGAATAGAATGGTTTTCCGGGTTTCCATCCGCGTTTATCCATTTTTTGTGGACAGTATTTCGCCAGCGTTCCAGCTAGCTTCCTCAGGTTCCTAATTTCATCGACAACACTCCGCGGAAGCCTTGACGAAAAAATCTAATATGGTCTTCATTGTGACCAGGTAAGTATCTCCCTGAAGCTATCTTAATTAATTTTTACTGCGTTAAATTATTCTTTTTTGTTTTTATCTTCTAAATATGTGTATTTAGGATATTTAAAATACGTAACACTTCTGCTCCAGTATTATAAACTGCGATTTCGATGGATACGAATGTTAAAGAAAGCTTAAAAATTAAAAGTAAAACTGCTTACATGCTATCAACAGCATGCTAAGCAATTTCAATATTTATAAAACCACCACATTTAAATTTAAGAATTTTCTCGATAGAGGCATTAACGTTTTCAGTATAATTGACAAATATTATTTTTACGGAATTTATTGAAGATTCTTTGTTCGTTAAAAGTATTGCTACCACTCGTTATTAATGTTTTCATTTTCATTACAGTATTCTACCGGTTAGAGGTAGGTTGTGATGAAAGTCAGAGAATATCCATCAAACTCTTACACGTGCTGTGCCCTTTCTACCTCTTGTATTTCTTTCTTCATCTCAGCATAAGTCCTACCCTTCTTCATCCCGTCTATAAAACCGATTCTCTTCCTTCCCCTACCCCGCTTACCCAACATCCTACCCTCTATCACGGCCTTCAGCAAACCACCGTCCCTCATTACCCCTTCCAGCCACCTACTCTGTTTTCCCCTAATCTCATCTATAAGTTTCCTCTCCTCGCCCACCATGTCAAGTACTTCCTCATTTGTCTTCCTTTCCATCCAACGCACCTTCTCCATCCTCCTCCACACCCACATCTCGAAAGCCTTCAGTCTATTTTCGTCTTCCTTTCTCAAGGTCCACGTTTCCGCCCCATACAACGCCACACTCCATATCAAGCTCTTCACTAGCCTCTTTTTTACATCCTTACTTAAGGTCCCCGTCATCAGCTCCCTTCTATTATTGAACGCTTCCTTCGCTAGCGCTATTCTCTTCCTAATGTCTTTGCTACTATGTCCTGTTTCTTCTAGCGTACTACCCAAGTAATTAAATTGTTCTACTTGCTCCAGTTTGTGACTTCCTACTCTTATCACCAGCTTCGCTTTCTTTGTCCTAGAGAATCTCATTACTTTTGTTTTCCTATTATTTATCTTCATTCCGTATTTCTCACACTGCTTTTCCAGTGCATCTACTAAAGTTTGCAGTCCTTTCGATGACCGACTGACCAACGCCTGGTCGTCTGCGAATCTAACCGACTTTAACCGCTGGCCTCCTACTTTCATTCCCACATCTAGCTCATCCCATGCCTCTCTTACCATTTCCTCAGCATAGATGTTAAAAAGTAAAGGCGACAACGGGCACCCTTGCCGCACCCCGCGACCTATAACTGCCCACCCTGATTCACCGTCCGCTACCCTTACATGAGCCCTCTGCCCCATATATAAGTTTCGGATGAGTCTCCTATCACGCCAATCTATTCCTATTTTCCCCAGCATCTGCATTAGTTTCTCCCAGTTTACTCTGTCAAACGCCTTTTCGAAATCTACAAAACAAGCGAAAACATCCTGATTATGCTCTATGTTTCTATCTATAAGTGTCCTCATTACCGCAATCCCCTCCCCTTCCTAAACCCAAATTGGTCATCGCCTAAATAGCACTTTGCTCTGCTCTCCAACCTTCTATTTAGTATTCTAAGCATCACTTTTGCTGCGTGCGAAATTAAACTGATTGTTCTATACTCCTCGCATTCTGATGCTTTCTTCTTCTTCGGGATAGGTATTAATACTGTTTTCACGAAATCCTCTGGCCATACTCCTTCCTCGTAGATCCTGCGAATAAGTTCGAAAAACGATTTTCTCTCCCTACTACCTAGATTCTTCAGTAGCTCCGAAGGTAGGTTATCGGTTCCCACGGCTTTTCTACCCTTCATCTCTCTTAGTGCCCTCTCTATTTCACTTTCAAGTAACTCTGGTCCGAGGTTATCTTTATCTATTGTTCCTTCGTCCTCTAGATCTAGGCTAAGGGGTCTATTCTCGCTGCCATATAGCTCCTCTACGTATTCTCTCCACCTTTCTTGGATATCTTCCTGTTCGATTAATATCTTTCCTGTTTTGTCCTTAACCTTTGGTAACGCTTGACCTCTCTTACCACCCGATAACATTTTCACCTTGGCGTACAAAGCGCCCACTTCCCCCTCCTCCTGCATCTTTTCCATTTGCTCACATTGTCCCTTCCACCAGTTTTCTTTTGCCCGATTGGTCACTCGCCTGAGTTTATTATTCAATTCCTTGTACTTCCTCTTCCCTACGTCGGTGTTCACGTTTTTCCATATCCTTCTCTCCTCCATTTTCTTTATCATTTCTATTGTAACCCACTGCTTCTTAACCCTCTTCTTTTCCACCGTTCCTATTGGTTTTCTCTGCCGCTCTTGCGATGCCTGTTTTTATAACTTCCCATCTCTTCTCTATGGTTCCCATCCGCTTCTCTTCACCTATGTTCTTTTCTACTAGCTCTTGGTATTCCCTCCTTTTCAACCCTTTCAATGCTTCAGGGTTCCACCTCTTTATCTTCCTACCTTTACAAAGCCTTTTGAATCTGACTTCACACTTCATCATCACCAAGTTGTGATCTGAGTCCGGATCCTTCCCTGGATAGCTACGAGAGTTTTTTACACTGTTCCTAAATCTCTGCCTCACCATTATATAATCAATTTGATATCTCCCAGTGTCACCCGGCATTTTCCATGTGTACCTACGCCTGGGGTGATGTTTAAACCAAGTGTTTGTCACTACTAATTTATTTCTTCTACAAAATCAACTGCCTTTTCCCCGCGATCATTTCTTCTTCCTAGCCCAAACCCTCCTACTTCTAATCCGTCCCTCCTTTCTCCCACCACTGCATTCCAGTCACCCATCACTATCAGGTTTTTCTTCCCCGGCACTTCTCTAATTATTTATTCTACTTGCTCGTACACCTCTTCCACCTCTTCCTCCCTATGGTTGCTCGTAGGCATGTATACCTGGACCAGTACGAAATTCGTTGGACATGCTTTTATTTCTACCACTAGTATCCTGTCGTTCACCTGTTCAATGTTTACCACCCTCAGTCCCAACTTTGTGTTCAGTACCATGCCTACCCCCCGTTGACTCTCATCTCCCCCACTATAGATCACCCTGTAGTTATCACTCCAATAGTCCCCGCTATCCTTCCATCTAACCTCGCACAATCCCAAAACATCTATTTTTCCTTTTTCCATTTCCTGCTTTATATTTTCATGCTTCCCGGCCCTCATCATGGTCCTTACGTTCCAAGTTCCTATTTTTACCACTGTTTTCCTCCTCCTCTTCCTCTTTTTCTTCTTCTTCTCCCTCCTTTCCCTTGTATCTTCTGATGATGATTCTGTGCAAGGATTTCGTGTGATGACGACCGCGGAGGCCTTGCCTCCCCCGCTGCCGGGCACGACACCCGCCCTAGTGGGCGGCGTCCCGTAGTTGCCAGGAATCAGATCTCTTTGGATGACTTTCATGTTCTGGGAAGTGATAGTTGAGAGGTATCCCACGCGACTCAACGGTATTTTTAACGTGACACCATCACGGAACTACCTTTCGTCTGGCTCCTACCCTTCGACCTATCTGGCATGGGTGGCCCTACCAGGAGCAATGTACTTGCTCCTGCCAGTCCAGCTCTAGGGGTCATTGGAACGCACAAGCCCTTCCACCACGTCAAGGTCGTAGTTCAAGGAAGAGTTATTAATGAATTAATGTTTTAAACATCTTAATTAGCGGATTCATCAAAGTAAATCCTTCTCTAAATTCGTATCTGAGGGATCAGAATTGCTGCCTTAGTCTCACTAGAAATACGTTCTGAAAATATTTTTCAATTATTCATAATGGAATTTTCTCTACTTTGGTTATGGTAAAACTCTAACGGATGTTCTAATTAATGTTCGTCAATGAGAGTCATATACAGTTTAAAATTTAAACTTAAATACATTCATTTAGGGGCATATTTTTCTGTTGAAAAACTAGTGCTCGTAAGAAAAAATAACGCGCGTAGATAAATTAATCCTCCGTGTCATTTGCAGTGAAGGGGAACTTCGTGTTATTTAGGCTTGGTGTAAAAACAATTGGTTTCACAATTTATTACAGTTTGCTGTTAACTAAAGGTCCCCAAATTTAAGCCATTGATTTTGTCTTCAGACACCAGTTCGAATCCGTGCACTAAAAGCGCCAATGCTACGTATTCCCTTTTGAGATATAAATCAGCGCAATATTTATAATTTTAATTGCATGACAAATATTATGGAGCTTCAGTTATATCATTGATAATATCTGCATATAGTTGTGATCACATTTTCTCAGCCAAGAACTGCGTTGTAGGGTAATTATTTTTACAAATTTGTTCTTAAGAGCATCGAATTATTTAGAAGAAATGCATGTAGTGTACTATTAATAATTATTCTGGGATAGTAGCTGATTTCTCCTATCAGCGACAAAATTTATTAAAACAATTATTTTATTTTTTACGAAAGAATCAGAAATTCATTTGCATGAAAATAAGTCTTTATACACTTTATATATATATATATATATATATATATAATAAAAACACTTGACAGGGGGTGGGGAAAGAAAAGTAAAAAGAGAGAGAGGACTTACTAGACGTTTCGGGCATGTAGGCCATTTCGGACATGCCCGAAACGTCTAGTAAGTCCTCTCTCTCTTTTTACTTTTCTTTCCCCACCCCCTGTCAAGTGTTTTTATTATATTGTGGCCTATTGGCGAAATTTTCGTTACGTGTATATATATATATATATATATTCACGCAAATGAATTTCTGATTCCTGTTTCATAATATAAAAAGTGCGTTTGTTTTAAATAAATCTTTGGCAAAATATAAATCTTAATTGGTTAAGAATATCTGAAAATTTAGTCTTGGAAGACGTTGTGATTTCCGAAGGCATCGACACAAAACTTAGAAATTCTTTGTAGAATATGCTGCTGTCAGCCTTTTATTTTATAAATAATAGATCGTTGTAAATAAAAACGGTCATTTTCACTTCTGTTATCTCTCAATAATTATATATAAGGATAGCTACCGGGCAAAAATTATTTGATAAGAGAATACTGAAAAACTTTAAGAGGCCAAATTTCTCAATTTGAATGATCCGAAGGTCAGACTGCTTATATCAGGCTTTTTAATTGGGTGACTGAGGAATCTGAGACTGAGGATAGTCTCTGCTATAGCAAGGCCATAATCACCAACATTAGCTTTGTTCTGAAAGGCATCATCATATTTCAAAGACAGCAGCAGCAAAAACCATAGCAGTAAAAAATCCAGCCATTACATCCAAAATATATGCCGATATAATAACGTGCTATCTTAAACTCCGGAACGGTCAGAGCATTATCAGACCCTGAAGAAAAACGGAAAAAAATTGAGCGAAATGGTATCCCTGGAGAAGCAGGATTATAAAATGTAGATGAGGATGGTGAATACAGCGATGACTCCCGTCATAATGGATACGACTAGCACTCTCAAGAGATAGAATATTTGAAAAACGAAAAGTTAGAATGGAGTGAATAGGAAAGGCGAGGAAAGTAAAAAAAACCGACGAGCATAGGGTGTCAAAATATTGAGGAGTGGTATTGACGTAATATGTGAACAAGTGGTTTAAAAATTCATGCAACGTTTGCGATTGAAGTTGTGAAAGACCCTATGTAATTTTACTAATACGACAAATCAGGTTTATTTTGTCCTTTTTTCGAATTTTTATGACAAACAGGGCTCGCTTTGAAACCAGGTGCTGGGATCTATCCTAGTGGCGTCGCTGGTTTGTCGAATCACCTCGGAAGATGTTATGTAACGTAGTTTAAACCCGAGTTGTGCCCACAAACAACATGGCCGTTATGGCTGTGTTTTCAGAGACTTTTGATTGAGTTTTGTAATTATTGATACCAATTATCTTGAAACTTTGCTTCGTGCAAGTACATTTTATGGCAATGAGTTTCCATGTTTCCTCTTCTTGGTACGTACGGTTTATATATCGCGCATCGTGAATTAGTTTTAAAATAAATGCGTGATGCAACCTTAAGTTAGAGCAATTGGTAAAGGATTAAAAAAGTCTTTGAAAAATTACCCTCGGTACATCTCCGCTCAATCCCTATCTATGAAAGCAACTTCCTGTTACCCTTCCCCCCCCCCCCCCCCCCTAGACCGCCCGCCACCCCCCTTAGGCCTCCTCTCTCCCCGGAGACCCCCGTGCCACCCCCCGTTCTCCCTCTTCTGCCTCCGGCAGCTCCCGCCAGAGGGAACAAATTGGCGTTTCTAATGAGAGCACGGAACGCTCCACTGAGTGGGAGACAGTGATGGCGAAGGGGGGGAAGGAGGGGGGGCGATTTTGGGTGGCAAGGGGGGGGTGTGTCGCTCCGTGGGTGGGCTCCCTCTTCCCTTGTTACCCCCCCCCCCTCCCCATCCTTCTCCCTCCTACTCATTTACCTACTTCCTCTTCTTCCCTCATTTATTCCGTCCTTCGCTTCGCCTTTCCAATATGCCACCGTTGCTGTGCTCCACATTCGTTATGCCGTTGAATTCTCTTAATTTGTTGATGCGTGCATTTTCTACGAACTCTTCAAATAGACTAGCATATATGTATAATTTTATCCTAGCTCCCTCCAAATTAAGTATGAGGAAGGGATAACTCTTCCTAAGGCGAATCCAATCTTATTTTACACATAAGTTGCTACAGTGTGTAACTTTTGACAGGCAAAAATAACTTCTAATAATTGTATTCTGCTAGTCATTTGCTATATCAGATCACTCACCTATTGAATACTTATTTGAAATGCAAAGTAATCATTAATTGAATTTTAATCGTAGTACATTTATTGATATATAAAAGACTATTCGGCGGTATTGCGTTGAGTCGATAAAACTAATAACATTGCACGAAACATTATCCCTTTACAGAACGGAGTCACTAGGTGTGATGGTCTTTTTGGTTGTGATAGAGAAAATTTAAAATGCCTAATAATTTGTAAATGGGGCTAAAGTGGCTTTTAGTGGCATGTTGGTTTTGTAATTGGACGTAGAATATCAGCGTAGATATGTTCAAAAATAACAAGGCCGTTAAAAGTTTGGATCTAATAGCTAATATTGG
Source organism: Pyrrhosoma nymphula (assembly GCA_963573305.1). Classification (NCBI taxonomy): domain Eukaryota; kingdom Metazoa; phylum Arthropoda; class Insecta; order Odonata; family Coenagrionidae; genus Pyrrhosoma; species Pyrrhosoma nymphula. Next base: position 146,476,931 of record OY754333.1, read on the forward strand.
ATGCAACTAGTACAATACCCATATAGATTGAATCGTAATAAATGTATGCTGAGGTTGATTAAAAGTGAATGCATTTGCAAATAAGCAAGGCTTTTATCGTTTGCATGCGGTGGTTGTGGAGAGATGATGGGATGCTGCTAAAAAGATGAATGGTTAAGGAACAATATAGTAGAGTTAGAGTAGGCGGAGAGCCCCGACTAATATTCACCTGAGCACTAGAGATTTTGCCTGCCTTTCCCTTTCCAAACTCTTTTTCTCCTCATAAAATCCCCTTAAATCTCTTGGTTTATCTTGCTTCGCTTCATACAGCCCAATGTTCATTGCTTTCTGTTCTCTTTCCAAGCAACATTCTCTCTTCCATCACCTCTTCAGCAAATCATTATCCGTAATTCTCCTCCAGCCACTATTACTGGCTCCTAGTTTTACCTATCATACTCCAATCCTCTCCTGCCATCTCTAAAACTTTCTGATTGATCTTCCTTTCCACCCAAGTCACTCTTTTCAGACATCTCCAGGCACACGTCTCGAAAGCCTCATCCCTACGTTCAGCTTTTTTGTGTGGTTGCTAAGATTCTGAACCGAACGACAACGTGGTTTATATCGGGATTTTTACCATAATTTACTCCTGGCATGGGGAAATTATTTTCATTTTTTCGCAGACTTAATCTCCGATGTATATCTATGCTTACTAAAAAAATTAAGCATAGATATACATCGGAGTAATACAGTAGCGTTACACCCGACGCTATTAGGCACTAATCTGACTGATTGGTAATGTGAGTTTTAATGAATACTTTTAGACTAAATACATAAAAGGCCTTATTATCCGGCTTTTAGTGTTAATGTTTTTATATCAAAGTTGGATGCTGTCCATTCGGTTTATGTTCCCTCTTAAGTTTTGTTACACACGAATATTTATTATTTTAAGTAAAGAGTCTCTTGCAATTATTTTATGAAATATCAGGTGGCTGATTCCATCGATCGCATCAGTTGGTTTAAACTTGACCTGCATTGTCAACTATAGGTTGCACCTGGGTGGATTAAACTAATAAAAAAACATAGATTTATCGGATGTCCTAATTGACTGTTAGAAGAACTTTTCGAGGGCCGAAAAGAATGGCACCGGAAACGCATTGAAATCAATGGGAACTTTGCAGACAGATAATGTATTATGCACAAAGATTTTCCTTGAGTTCTCGAACTTTTTTCTCCATTCTTAGTCATAATTCTGTGTGTCTCACTATTCGTAGTACAAATAAATTTGTCTTTACTTCTACAAACAGTAACTTGGCACGCTATTATTAAGCATTGCTAAAGCAATATATCTAAGGATGCACTTTTTATGCCTTGAATTTAGAACAAAATCAAAAGGTTACTGGTCATATCAAGTAAGTTTAACCATGAAAAAATTTAATTTTAAGGAATGCAATATTTTTTGCCCGATTCACTGAGCTCAAAGCCAAACTGTTTTTTTATTGATATTATTTCAAAATTTTACAAAATTGAAGCAGAGTTTGTCGTTATTACCCTCTTTTCCATGGTTGCCTTTCTTTTACCTTAGTTTTCATTACAACAGTTACTTTAAACGATCTTTTCTCCATAGTGCCAGCGGTACGATCCGATAAGGACACATAAGTTGCAAATTGTGATACAAGCAAGTTGCTTGGTACAATTATTCTTTGGACCTGTTTGGTAGATTTTGTCCGAAGCACCCGTGCCCGTGCATTTGACCGTGCAGGCTCAAATTTTAAGGGGAGGGAGGGGGAAACTTAAAAAAAAAGTATTTTAAAATTGTGTTAACGAGCTAGAGATGAGTTTTAGGTGTCGATTTCATATGATTCGGACCCAATAAATTCATTTACAGCCTTAATTCAACTCTCTAACGACCATAAGTCGAAATATCGCCGCCATATTTGAAACTGGCGGCCTGGATGCGTGATAAGCCCCCGGTAGTCAACATGGCCATGCTGGGTGTCTTTTCCGGGGTCGCTGAATGCGTCTGTGGCACCAAAATACAATTTAAAGAACATTCATTCCACTACATCTATCGCCTAAGGTGTATCAATGGTTCTTTCGTTCACTTGAATGTGGGGTAAAGGTTACGTACTTTTCAATCGCACTGCTAATTTTATGCACAAAACCTCTGGAGAAGACCAAGGTTATGACGCTCTAGTGATTCTCAGTTTTATTAAAAATGTGAAAAAAACTACATTAGATTCAAAAGTAAATTTTGATGGTACGTTTCCAAAGCATTGTGATGAGAAGAGCATCCCGGGGCCTCTACTTGCATCTTAGTGAATACCTTAGTTTACGGGTCTTCGGTAATGACGAATTGTGGCACCACCAAGCCAGTCCTATCAATTAATAATGCTCAATCACTACTTCAAAGAGCCGAAAGGAGAAATTGTTCGCCATAAGAAGAACCTTGAGCTCCCATTATATGGGTATATCCTGTTATGGACAGAGTAAAGGGAAATCAGTGATTGGTCAGATGCACAAAGCCGGGATTAATGTGTCGTCCAATCGAATCTTGGAAATAACTTCACAGATTTGCCGTCTGGTTTTGGTCAGGGCGAAAGAGGAAAATATCGTCTGTCAATCATTTTTAAGGATAGAAGTATTTTCAGTTTCCGCCATTGACAATATTGATTTCAAATCCTCCAGTAACAAATGTCCACGTGAATTTCATGGCTCAGGTATATCCATTTTTCAATTGCCGATTTATTTTAAATTGTCATTTTCCGACAGACCACCTTCTAACTGGAACGACTATCTTCTCGATAACATGAACAAAGAGGAATTGTGCATTTACTTTTCGAGAGGGCAATACTTGATGTAGCCACCCATGTCCACATCGTGACCAACGTTCACTCGCAAATATTATCTACACGTCAGTCATCCACAGGTTTGGACGGCATTTCCTGCGCATCCATGGAAGAGACTGATGGAAGAATAATTCTTCAGGTATTTGACAGAAAAAAATAAATGAAATAAAGTCACAGAGTGTGGAAAATGCTCATCTTTTATGAAATACTTACAGGATATGGAAGAACAAGCCAATGCAGAACGCATAGTGATTCACAGCACAGACACTGATGTCGTGGTTCTCGCTGTGTTCTTTCTCCCTGAACTTCAGCGAAAAGAATTGAAAGAGCTTTGGATTCAGTGAGGCACCGGCTCAAAACGCCGATACATCAGTATCCATGCCTAAGCGGAAATTATCGGAGAAGAAAAATGTGTGGCTCTTCGTCGGTTCCATGCGTTTATAGGGTGCGATTTCATTTCGTTTTTCGCGTCTAAAGGCAAGCGTTCAGCGTGGACTGGATTGGACGATGACGAGAACACGATGGCCTTAAAGCAGCTTGCTTACCCCATGACCGGAGAAGAGGCACTCATTTCATCCCTAGAGAAATTCGTGGTGAAAATGTTTGGCGTGCGAAAGGGAGAGGTATATTGCTTTAATGAATGTGTTTCACTATTTGAAACCAACATGATTCATGTAACAGCATCTGAATAGCGTTCCAGGAGGATTATCCTGGAATAAATGCGGCAAGGACACAGCTTTTCGCGTTCGACAATCGCCACATTGCTGCCATCCCTCCCACTCGAGGAGCTCTTGAACAGCACCTTAAGAGGGCAGCGTTTGTGGCCGACCGAATGATATGGTGGGCTGCTACCCTATGGAATCTCCAGGAAGATGGGAATGGAGACTCGAGGACAACTCCTGGAAAATTAAAAGGACATTGCTCCCAGAGATAGGGGAGGCAGTGATATCCCTCGGTCGGTTTGGATGTTCAACCAGTTGTGCAACACAGAGGTGCTGCTGTCTCCGAAATGCTTCGTGTTGTACCCCAGCCTGTCGGAATTGCAATTGCAAATGGAGAATTTAGCAGTAAGTATTAAAGCAAAACTAATTCTGCTGTAATTACGTTGAAATGGATCTCAGATTTTTTAATTTAAAAAAATGCTGGCAAAGTAGGCCTGCGGTTTTTCTCGAAAATACATTTCGCCATTTCCTTAAAATTTCAAAAATGAAATGCAAACATTATGATCTTGTTTATCCCCAAAAACAGTTGAATTGATCAAAAAGTGTATTTTGGTGCCACAGACGTATTCAGCGACCCCGGAAACCCAGGAAAAGATACCCAGCATGGCCATGTAGACTACCGGGGGCTTATCACGCATCCAGGCCGCCATTTTCCAATATGGCGGTGATATTACAACTGCCAGTCGTCAGAGAGTTAAATTAAGGCTGCAAATGAATTTATTGGGTCCGGATCTTATGAAATCGACACCTAAAACCCATCTCTAGCTCGTTAACACAATTTTCAAATATTTTCCTTTAAGTTTCCCCCTCCCGCCCCCTTAAACTTTGAGCCGGGCACTGTCAAATCAATGGATGCTTCGGGCAAAATCGACCAAACAGGTCCAAAAAATACTTGTACCAAGCGGCTTGCTTGCATCACAATTTGCAACATATGTCTCCTTATCGGATCGTACCGCTGGCACTATAGAGAAAAGATCGTTTAAAGTAACTGTTGTAATGAAAACAGATAATTTAGAGTACCGCTAGCACTAATAGTGGAACATACTAGTGTAGAGTGTAAGAAAGTTGTACTATTTTGTGTTACTTCTGAACCTTAAAGTTCTGGACTATAATTAAATATGATAATGTAAATTCTTAAGAAGGTAAGCAATGAAAGGTAATATATTTTATTAATTTATCGTTGAGTTTAAAGAAGTTGTCCTCTGCGATCAAATTATGCTTCCATTCTGATGTTTGAATCTTCACTACCAGGTCACACCAACAGCAGAAAACGCACGTGCGTCTTAAATAATGTTTATTCTCCCATTCGTAAATTACAGGTGATGCACCTTACAATGCCTAAAATATTGAAAACGTAGCATCCTTCGATAGACTCTCACTCAAATATAGAAAATCAGAGGTTTTCGGAAATAAGCTCATTCTTTGGAGCGTTATGCAATGGTTTAGCAAAGATCAGTGCATGGGACTTAAGCGTCGAGGGGAATTGTGTTAATGCATATTCGCGGTGACGTCATCCTCTCAAGTGCCGTTGACAATCGGTGTACCATAGCCAGTTACTGATGATTGGAATGGATGGATGGTTGGGGCTTGAAAAGGGTGGGGGGCTTCGAATGAAAGCGCTAGTGGACGTCTATTTGCAGGAGAGGATTCCCACCTCCTTCAACTCGGTAGAGGTCTATGGATTCAAAGCAAAAGGGCCTCTGCCCCATAACTCCAGTTACTTGTCCTCTTATGCCCTGACATGCCCTCGCTTCCTCTCAACCAAATCTCATATTTGATTAGATGTTTGAATAATATTTCCAAATAATATTCCGGAAGTCTCTACGTTTGGTTGGTGGCCTTTCTACCCCTATGTAAATGTACTACATTTGCACGATCCTTACTTATTGCTATGAGCTGTTAATATAGTACTTACAACACCATGATTGCGCCATTTTAATTTATTGAAATTCCTTCTGTATGTTGAATGCAGGAAATATCCTCGGCAATCGAGATCAGTTCACCATAGTATGAAAGTTATACGCCATAACTTTGAAATTTCTTGTGTAAATTTTGCGAAGCATTCATTGACATCAATTTATAATTATACGTGTTGCATCCAGTTTCGTATAATTCACTTCTATATGTAACTAATATCGTAGAAATGGAGGAATTTCCCTCCAGCCGAATAGTACTGGTATGATATGCATAGAAATTACCGTAAGAAAAAAACCACCAGTACAAATACCTAAGCGAACCGCGAACTTTTAGCTTTCTGGGTCAATACACAAGTCAGTGAACTATTGGCAAATTGGTCTACACGCGGTCTGAGGGGATTGTTTTTTCATGTCCATGTCAACGTAAACATTTTTTAAATCTTTACGTTAATTATTATAATGTTCAACCAAATACGCCAATTCCATTAATTTAGAGTTTATAATGTCTGACGCTGTGCCCACATGGTTGAGAGATTTTGCAATATGGCGTCATTACAGAATACTTAAGGTAGGATGCATAGTCCGAATAAAAATGGTATAATTTCTGATTGCACTAATTCCTAGTTTTTCTACTTAAATTGAATATTTTTAGCTTGAGCCTACGTGCAAAAACACAGTTTCAAATAATGACAGATCGTAGTGCTTCATGGTATAATGTTCAATCGGAATCCTTGCATACCCACGTTTTCCTGTTGCATTTCTCTGCCCCTATCTCATGAATTTTTCATAGAGGTGTGGCCTCACTTTCGTCACTCAAGTAGTAACGACTTTCCTAATAATTCTCACCTAGTAATGTCAAGAGCAGCGCCGCTTTGAGGAACTAATTTTCCTCTAGTGATGTCCCAAGTTTCTGGTCTAAATTTACATTTTTTTCGACTTAACACTTAATTACAAAGGTTTATAACTACTGGAATAATATCAAATGGTGGCTTTCTGGATAACTTCCGCGTTGAGTCATTTTTATGACGACAGTTTCGCAAAAGGAAAGAGGAAGAGGAAAGAAAGAGGAAGTTATCCCAAAAGCCACCATGTGATGATACCCCTCCGTGGAAGCTTTCACCAAAACTGTGTCTTAATTTCTAAAGAATCACCATCGCCAGAAAAATGTATCAACTTGTCATCATCATTAAAAGAGGCTGAAAACTATAATACATTATTTTATTTTTTATGCCAGTTCTACTTTAATAATATAAAATTTTATCTCATTTCGTTATTCTAAAATATAAAATCTTCTCCTTTATTGCTTTGTTCTTCCTCAAATTTTCTGTTGAAGTCTGCTCAGGTGGCATAGCAGTTATATTTTTTTTCACGCAAGCACTTGCCAATTTGGTTTTAATAATGAGAGGTACTGATGATTGTGATGATGTAACAGCGTGATAAAAAGACCTTGTATAAGAAGTTGGAAGAATACAGCCGAAGGAAGCATAAAAATTGCTTGAACGCGTGTTTGGAGATGACGGGTTGTTGAAGAGTGTGTTGGAGATAAGAATTTCGTGCAAGAATAGATAATTTGAGAAGAGGGGTGGGGATTTCGGACGGCGTTATAGCTGGTTGTAGGCGTGAAAAGTTCACGAATGGGATGATTTAGAGGCTCCGGAACGATTCGCGACCGGATTAGCTTAAGATACATTAGGAGGGCAGGAACTGTCCGTCCACATACCGTTGCTGGTTAGAACCAGTGGCGGATACAGAAAAAACTCAAGGGGGGGTCGCAAGTTATTGCGACCATTGTAGCTTTCAAACTGACCGCCTGGCAGTGACTATGCTTCCCTTATATATGTAGCTCGGTTGTTTCAAGAACATTCGGTGCCAAAATGTTCGCTTCCAGACTTTTAAGGAGTGTGAACAAATAAAAACAGAATATTCGCGACTTTTCTCGAACAAATGCCAGACAGAATAACTTATCGAGATCACTAGAATGGCCGTGACTTTTCTCGTAGGTTAGCTATCTATGTGCCAGACAGAAACGTATAAAATACGATGACGCGGACGCACGCGTACTACATAAGAAAGTACAACTAGAAATTCTACGCCAGGGAATCAACGAATATATTCCGCGAAAATTGAAATGTGATAGTAAAGAACCTCGCTGGTATAACAATGATGTTAGGAGGGACCTTAAGAGACAGAGAAAACTGTACAACTTATTCAAAAAGTCCATTACGTTAGGTGACAAATCGAAGGAACTTGAAGCAAAAGAAAGTTACGCTGCACAACGCTCAAAAACCAAGAAATCAATGCGTACTGCATTGCGAAATTTCAAGAAAAAAGTACTTGGTGAATTACTCGAAGAAAATCCGAAATCTTTTTGGTCATATGCGAGAGAGCTTCAGGGAAAATCTTCAACCGTAGATTCGTTATTTGATAAAGATGGCAAACTTGTCACCGATAATATTGACAAAGCTAACACGTTAAATTCCCACTTCGAAAGTGTATACACTACAGACGATACTCCATGTTATTTCGACATTTCATTCACTGAGGAACCGATGAAAGAAATCACTATTCAATGTGATGGGATAACTAAACAGCTACAGTCGATCAAAAATAGTAAATCTCCGGGTCCGGAGGGAATACCCGCGCGTGTCCTCAAGGAATTAGCGCCACAGATCGCACCGTTCTTAGACATAATATTCAAGAAGTCATTGTCTGAAGGAAAGATACCAATAGACTGGAAAATTGCAAACGTTACACCGATATTCAAAAAGGGAAACAGACATGACCCAGGGAACTATCGACCAATTTCATTAACGTCTATTATAGGCAAGATACTCGAACATATCGTCGTTAGCAATATCATGACGTTCCTGGACAGTCGTAACTTCCTTCATGGCTGTCAGCACGGCTTTCGGAAAGGTAGATCATGTGAAACACAGCTCTCGCTCTTTCTTCATGACGTTCTCAAATCTGGTGAATCGAAAATACAAGTGGACGCATTATTCCTAGATTTTAAGAAAGCTTTCGACACGGTACCTCACAACAAACTTTTATACAAATTACAGTCATGCGGCCTAAACGAAACAGTAGTAAACTGGATACGCGACTTTCTGAGTGATCGTAAGCAAAAAGTAGTTCTTGACGGAATTAGCTCTGATGCAGTTAAAGTGACATCAGGTGTCCCACAAGGAAGCGTAATCGGCCCCCTTTTGTTCATTATATACATAAATGACCTATGCTCTCGAATTAGCAGTAAAATACGTTTATTTGCTGATGACGCTGTCATCTATCGCGAAATTAATGATCACTCTGACTTTGAAATTCTATCATCGGATTTAAACAACGTTCATGTGTGGAGCCAAGAGTGGGGACTCGAACTTAATCTGAGCAAATGTGCGGCGGTACATTTCTTGCGGAGGTCGTCCAACTATACCCGTGTATATGCTGTGGATGGCGTTAAGATAAAGGCGACAGATGAAGTTAAGTATCTGGGAGTTACGATAACCTCAAACCTATCGTGGGGAACACATATAAGAAATATTTGTGGCAGAGCTCTGAAGAAGCTAGGATTCGTCAAGCGTATTGTGGGAAGATTCTCAGATGAAAAAGTAAAAGAGAGGTGCTATTTCGCACTCGTCCGGCCACACCTTGAATATGCAGCAAGCATATGGGATCCGGTGCAGAAAGAATTAATTCGGGAACTTAATAAAATACAAAGGAAAGCTGCGCGATTCGTCAAAAACTGTTACGGGCGTACAGACAGCGTTACGCAGATGTTAAACGAATTAGGCTGGGAGCCGCTAGAGACTCGGAGGCTGCGCGCTAGGCTTAGATTACTTGAGCAATTGAGAATAGATATCTTTCAGAGCGACACGGAGAACATCATATTAGAACCCCACTATATTTCCAGGTCCGACAGAAACGATAAATTAAGAGAGATATTTTGCCGAACGGATAGGTATGGGAATTCGTTTTTCCCCCGAACAATAAGGGACTTTAATAAATGCAAGGCGTAATTTCATAGAGCGTTTTCTTTTTATATGTAAACGGCTGGTGTCCTAACACCCCCTGCCACACGCCTATTGAGGCGGCTTGCGGGGTAGTATGTAGATGTAGATGTAGATGAACTACTCGATAACTAGACTCAGAGTCGACTGACGAAAGACACGAACGAATAGCGTGCGGCTGACTGGCGGGGACGGCGCGGGCGGCAATGCGGGCGGCCCCGCAAGGGGGGGGGGACGCGCCCCCTGCGCCCCCATATGTATCCGCCACTGGTTAGAACACATGCGACTATATCTTGGAGTACTACTTCATTTGGTCTCTGCGTTTTAACTTGCATTGATCGCCTCAATCTCTTAAGAGAATTCCAAATCATCCTGCTGCTCTGAGATCAAAGGAAAGAACAAGGTGGGGGAGGATTACCCAGCCTCTCTTGCCATCCATTTCCCGCTTGGATTCTCGACATAGAAGTTCATCCCCTATCCCCACACCCCTCAACTTCTTAACTTTGGCCACCCGTCACTCATTAGATCCCCCTTCCCCTTCCTTCTTCGACCCCCCCCCACCCTCCGGCAGCGTCAATCCTTTCCTATTTCTAATGTATGCATTGGTCTCGAAAGGCGAGATGGGCATTGTTGAGAGTTATTTCGTAGCACCCGCACGAAAACCTTTAAACGAATTCCAGGATGCCGGAATGAACCGGGTGTGCGAATTTCGAAGGTGAATGGGCTCCGTCCTTTGCCCCCCGTCCACCCCTCTCCGACAAGGAGCGCAAGATTTAGTTCGAAGGACATCTGATACGTTTCCTTGGCGTTCCAATCCTGTTGCGGGACCTGTGGGGAGGAGTGAGAATTGTGGCCGAAAGTTCAGAGGTACCAACCTCTGAGCTTTTCTGTTATTATGCTTTCTCGTGGTTGTTTTTACTGTCGTGTTTCAAATTCATTGACTTAGTAAAATAGACTGAGGCTACAGAGAAAACCAACGAATAATTGTTGCCGTCTCGTTTTTACCTCTCAAAAACTACCCCAATTTCACGAAGCCCAGTTTAACGTTAATGGATAATGTTTTACCATGAATCCACCGTTCAAACATTTATCCATTCGCCAATGTCACCAACTAGTAGGAATATGAGACTCTCAATTTACCTACATACGTTGACCTATATTCTGAAACTCAAAGTCAGTAGAAGATAAAGTATTTCTTATGTATCTTATTAATCAACTGGCCGAATGGCAGCGAGCGCCAAGTTGCTATAGTAATGTTATCCACACACGAGTATGATCAAGAACTCTGTCCAATGTGGACAGAATGTTCTTTGACTGCACATCGATTTTATGCCTTATTTTTAAGAAAGGTCAATTTACAACGTCAACTTAAGTGACAACAAACTGTCACTTATGTTTCATGCAAATATCAAATTTTGCCCAACAAAATATTTCGCTTTGATTAACTTTTAAATGTTTATGTGTAAATAAGTAGGTCAATTATAACCTGGTTTTGTGCTATTTAGGGATTCCATCTGAAAAATTCGTTAAATTTTACGTAATCCCTTCAAAAGAGATATTCATCCATTCCTAGTTCCTCAATTTCCTCGTTAATATTTCTGCTTATTAATGCCATATTTTTATTTTACATTCACCGTCTATCATTTATCCAAAAAAGAAAACATTTGCTCAAATACATTTCTAAACCAGGACAAGCATTATCGGTTGGTATTGCCGTGGGAGAGATTAAAACGGAGAATGTGGAAGAACCGACTGTGGCCATTGGGTTGGTGCAAAAGGGGACGGCCGACCTATGCTGCCACCTACGGCATGGAAAGGAACCCAATGGGGGAGGGGAGTGAATGGAGGGGGGAGAGGGGGGGCTGAGGAGGGAGGGGGGACGGAGGAATGTCGTGAAAGCGTCTCCAAGGAGGAGAGGGATTGTTATGGAAATGGGAGCATTTGCATGCATTGAATGGGGGACCTACCCTTCCCCTTCAACCCCCAAAAGACCTCTCACCCCTGCCCCCCCACCTCCAACTTCACCCCCCTCCTCTCCCGAGGAACCTTTCGTCTGCGTATCCGGCGCGAGTCGTATATAAACACGTCAAATGTCAAGCCGTCGAAGGCGCAAATGAATGGACGTGGAGTGGTAAGGGTTTGTGGGGGAGGTGGGGGTATATGTAGGGCGATAAGGGATGCCAGGGCATCGAAGTCGCCTGGAAAACGGTTTTCCTGATTCTAATTCAACCTTCTCCTTCCCCTTAGTACGCCGCCTTCTTTTTTTATTCCTTGCGTGTCCCTTCTTGTTTTTCCTTAGGAAGAGATTTAGCGGAAGGGTTCGAAGTCTCGTTTTGACGGCGAAGGAAGTTGGGAGGTTCGATTCAGAGATTGGCGCGGAGGAGTGAGAGGTATTGGGATTGCGAGGAAGAGGGTGCGAATGTCTCCAAAAATAGGTGTGATACAGTGGCACAGCTGGAATTCATGCCGCTCGTAGTAAACCTTATGTTTGCCTCTCTCCTTCATGCAAAGCTCGACGCAGAATCAACAAACTTAAACAATTCAGTCATGTATTCTACCAATTGATTGGCTATCCTGTAGAACAGCATGTACACGAAAGAAGGTAAAATTCGTCATGAAATAATCATTTCACTTGACCGGGATTTGAACTTGGATCTTCCCATTGAAGGGAAGATCCAAGATTTTGATGAAATGTGTTTCCATGGTTTTCCATGAAATCCAGTTTAGCAGTTTAGCTTTGGGTTTCATGAAAAATTTTGAAATTGGGTCATTTCAAAATATGTATGGAAAGAAAAATTGTTAACGAGGTTGTGCCGATGGCGTCTTCGCTTATGCTTACTGTGCGGGCTCCTCACCCCCTAAAACCTTTTTCGAAAACCCTGACCTTGCTCCTTAAACATAAGTCCCCACCTCCTACCTCCTTCGTTATATTTACCACACCTACTTTTCAAAAATATATATACGTCAGACAACCTGCTCACTCTGTCTCCTCTTGAAAATGACGTGAAAGCGTTGAAATCGGTCGAAGTGCAATAAAAATAAGTGTGGAAAATACAAAGTGTTATCTTTGATTAATATGAATTTCCACAAAGTGAACCCGTCAGCAATTGATCTAACTCTAACTATTTGTTACACTGTCCTTATCTCACCTCATAACTTCCTCTAGCATTTTCCTTTCCTCCCCTACTTCCCATGGCCTTCTGTCTTCGGACTTCCATCTCCCCATCTTGCCATCTCCGTTGGTGGATTAAAAGGACCGCTGAATGAGAGCGAAAGTTAATCAGTTCAGCTATAGTTCGCTTCATAGCAGACAAATGAAAATAGAAAGTGGTTTACAGGATTCGTGTTTGCGTTAATGACCATGGAGGAAGAAGGAGATGAAGAAATTAAGCAGCATAAAAAATTGGACTTAGATTCATGACTTCGCTGCGCACAGGGCATTAAGCCACGCGCACCTGACCATTCTGACTTCGTTGACAGTCTCAAGCGTTGCTGGAAGGAAATCTTTCATCCTTTTCTTCCAGGCAATTTGACATTTTCTTCTGGGGCTCGCATGGAAGTGTTTATCGCAAAGAAAACTGATTGAGTGCTTTGAATCGAGTAACAACACAAGCAAGGATGAGTAGGAAGGACTTATGAGTAGTTTGAACACATCCCACCCGACATTTCCTAACATATGCCCACACTCCAGTCCCTGAAGTGCTCTGCACATAGTGCCATTATGACAATTGTTTGTTCTCAGTCGAACTGTTTAAATGTCGTGATTTTCTATTTGGAGGAAATTCTCCTACTTAACCGAAAAAACGGGATTCAAATCCGGGCGAAGCCCGTTTGGGACACGTCCAGCAAAATCCAGGCCGTGCTGTTTTCCGTGCACCAGGTCTATTTGGGAAACCACAGCCGGCACAGGGAAATAAACTTCTTCCAACCCTGCAATGTAAATTATACTTCCCACCTTACAATGTAAATTATAATTATCTACGATCATACCAACTTTCATGTTCAGGACTGTTGCCAATGTTGATGACCGCATGTATGTATAAGGAGTAAGTAAGTATCTACCAAATTGATAGAAACAGGCTTCTTCTTAGCCTATGTGTGAAGTAATATTGTATAAATATGCAGAAGAGCGAAGGTGTTTTCTTTTCAAATTTCGTCAACCCAAGAGAGGTTTTTGCGAATATGTGGCATCTTTATATATTAATTTTGTAGCGTTTCAGTCAGTCAGTCATTCTGTATCCAATTTTTTTATATCTCTCTCAAGTTTTGAGCTAGAGAAATGAGGTTTGGTCCATAAAATGTGGATTTTCTGTCTGTATGATTTGGTAGTAAATTTGGTTTGGTAGGTGGCAACTTTTGGGGTTGTTTTTACCGCAGTATTGTTAACATTGACACCCGTTAAGAAAAGCATTGAATTCGGTGCAGGTGTTTTTTCATTTGCTTTTTAAAATTACTTGCACTCAAGATATTTGATGGAGATTTGCATCATAGAACGCATAAAAGAATTTAGTATTTAATTCATTTATTCAATTTTCTTATTCACTTCGTTTTTGTCCAGGTACTGCATTTTTATCTCGAAATTCATCAATTTTTCTTCCCTTTCTGCAATATATATTTCCTTGGAAACCGGGCTTGAATACCTATTTAATAGCGATTTTATGAATGGCTATTCACTCCTACAACCTTTAAAAGCCAGGTTCACTGACTAATTTGATAGTTGTAGTCAAACGACTACAGTTCCCCGTTCTCCTTGCCTTCTCAATGACATCAACAAGAGTCGATCGCTTCAAGTGCGTGGATTACACGGTCAATCATATGTTGCATGGTCGTGAGTGGGACAGCCGAAAAAGTAATTTGTTTTTGCAGAGGGCGGTAGGACCAAAAATATTGTATATCCGAAAGCATTCGAATACAATTTTCAACTATTTCTTATTTTCAACTATTTTACTACGCATAATATCATTTTCTTTCATAAATTTTGAACATGTAAATGTGTTTGCCAACATAAAAAGAAAAAGAGGCATTGCAAAGCATGCCGGGCCCCGCCGGCGATCTCGCCTCAAGTTCGCGCCACCTTATTTCTCTCTCAAGTTTGCATAGGATGGAAAGGTTTAAAACAATGCAATTGCTGTTTTGGGGAAGAAAAATTATTCTGAATGTTTTTACATTTTTGGGAAACTTATACACTCATTTAGCCACATTTCCCACTGCTTCCCCTTGAGCAGTGGAATAGAAAGGAAAAACACCAAGTTCACTTCAAGAGCACACCAGACAGAGACTGCCTGCAAAGCAGGCAGATGGTCTGTTAATTTATCCTCTTCAGGGACAATTTTTTTCATTATTTTTAATTTGAACAATTTTTTTCTACATTATGATATACACTTTACAATCCTATTAAAAGTGAGTTTTTTGCAAATTTTCATCGGAACATAACGTGTATTCTTCCCGTTACAGGACCTCATTTTCTCCCATAGTCTTAACATACTGTAAATGGCCACATACGTGGCAGTATCCCTGAAGAGGTTAAATTTAAGAACTCATTCTCTTTGACTATTATCTATTGACTAATAGGGTATCTCCATACTCGGGCCGATTACCATTTAAGTCAACTAACTCCTACACTTTGAACTCGATGGAAGCTCTGAAGTAACAAGACATTCCAAAAGGCGCATATTATTCCACGCAGTACTCCTATTAAAGAACTTAGCACAGTAGTCCACAAGATCAAGTCCACTCCTGAGCTCCTGAGTGTTAACCCTATGCAAAAATAAAGAATGAAAAGGTGCTTCCGCGACTTTTCCCGCGAAGTACTTTGAATTGTGGAAGATTCTGGTTCTCTGTCGTTTTCCCTTATTCTTTAGAACTTTCGGCGGAGGAGAGGAAACGGAGGAGAGTTAAGAGAGGACGAGGGCAAAACGGAGGATTGTCACGGGGGAGGGGGAGGGGATCGAAGGGGGTGGGGAGGGGGACGAAGCAAGGATTGGTCTTCCCACACACACCCACACATCAGCGGCTTTGAGGGTGTGGAGTCAGGGTGTGTGCTAGGGGATCGGTGAGGGCAGGAGAGGGTCAGGGTGCGAGTGGCCGGGGCAGGAAGGGAACAGATCGGCGGTGGTGGTTGCACTTCCCTGCTAATCCCTTCTTTTTTTTTAAGGCCGGTCCGGACCCCGTGGAAAATTGGGTGGTCACCATGGGAACCCTTTGCATCTGTCGGGTGTCACTCTTGGTGCTACACCACCCCTCCTTCCACCCCTCACCTTGTGATTCCCGACTCCCCCCTCCTTCCACTCTCCCCCTTAATCCCTCCCCCCAAACCTTCCTTTATTTGCATTTCGGATCCCGTTTCCATGGACGCGTGAAGGAGGGCCCTAATGGGAGAGCGAAGCAAGGGGCTGGCTGCTGCTGCTGCGGCGAGAGGACTTTTTCCTCTCGATTCTTCTACTTTTTTGCTCTCTCACATAATCTAGTTTCCATCCCCCCTCCCTTAGCTCTCCTACCCTCCTAGTCTCGAAGGAAAAGCACCTCCACCTTCACCCTAGGCACCCAAAACTCTTCCCCCGAAACAAAGTAATGCGCGCATATGCATGATGCATAATGGGGTGGGATTTTTTTTCATCTCTCCTTCTCACTCCCAGGGAATCCGATGAGATTTCCTCTCTCTCCTTAATGCCTTTCGCAAGGCGGGCGGATCTGAGTTATGTGCGTCGCTTCGAGTTTTGTCGTCTCACCTGTCGACTTCCATTTGCCCGAGTTTACGGGTGCTGCTCTGGATGGATGGGGAAATGGAGCGGATCGCCCTCACCCGAACTTATGTTACCTTTTTACATTTTATTTTATTCCGACGGGTTCATTGATATCCCCTCCCGATGTGCGGCAAAATCCGCTCGTGTTGTTTCTTGAGGAGAAGAGCCCTTGCCGTCAAAGGACGAAGGATATGTACTCATTTGGTAGACTACACGTTACTGGCTTCAAATCAGCCGAGAGTATGCCTTCATTGGTCGAACATTTTTTCTCTAGAGATTGCTATATTGACCACGGTTTTTGCATAAGTATTCAGGTGTATTGGAGCTCGTCCGCTTGAGCGCAACAGTAGTTAAGTCACTGTAATATTTCTATACTATTCATAAATTCGGTTCTCGGTGATATTTCTGCTGCAAATTACATATATAAACTGCTCTCTCCATAAAGAGCACTAGAGGTACTTTTGTTACTAGAATATAAAACGTTAACTCAGTTATTCCCATATTAATTTATTAAAACACGATCCGTTACGACGTCCATTGTCCTAGCAATATGATGAGTTCTCACTTTCATGTATTCCTCTACAATCATCTTAATCCATTTGCACACATAATTTTCTGGAGGTACAGAATCATAAATGTGTCCCTTCAATGAAAGGAAAAGCCTTAAAAAGCCTGTCTTTCTTTTCTTAAACCTGAATTTTAAATATTAAATGACATTTTTTTAGGGGAGGTGGCATATTTCCATATTTCACAACGTACTTCCTAATTCATTTTTCACTTGTCATGCAAACATGAACTACACTTATATTGGGAGCAGTCAGATCACCTTTTTGGTTTTTTTAGACATATTAGTGTCATCTGGTGCACTATCACAGTGGAGAGCCAGCACACAATCGATGCTTTTAATTTTTTGATCAAATTACGAATCACATAAACCAGATATGTATGTGATGATTTCAGTAGATAACTTTGATACGTGGGGTCAGGAAGACTGTTTACAATCGAGAAAGAATTCTTCCTCATATTGTGTTAGTACTCTGATGTCTAAGCGCTGCCTACTGACTGTTGAACACCTATATGGGTATTTAAAATGGCAGTAATACCTTGGGAAATAAGGTTACAATTCGCATGGACCTGCATGCCATTATGGAGCAATAGTCTTCTGTATGCTCGCCGAAATTTCTCACATTGCTATTGTTTGTTTGTTATTGATTGTTATTTAAACTTCCCCTAACACGTACCAGGCTTACAAATATTTCAATGAAGCTTGTTTAAATGTTTTTAAGCCTGCCTTTTTTTTAGCGAAGTTAGCAATCCCTCTAGAGACACTATACCGCGTTTTTTCTACCCGAACTCCGTTGTCCTGCTTCTATGCTTTACGATACATAATCATTTCAAAGTGACAAAATAGGCAAATAGAATGCTACATGACTAATGAAGTAATTTATCGCGGCATATATTCACCATAAGAAACCGCTGTTAGTCCATTTATTCATCAAATTACTGTTTTTTATTCCATTCCTTAATATGGCTATAGATATAACATCTCGGAAGAAGGTAAATTTTATAGCACCAGAGAAGTACGTAGTTGTAGATAATGATTTTACCATTTTAACAGTTATCAGTTTAAGTGAATTTCATCTACAAGTATATGAGATATTTAGAAAAGAGAATAAGCTTTCGCCTTTCATTGAAATTCTCGAAAGTCGCTCTCTCTCAGTGTAAAAATATTAAAAGAACAAAGAACTGATTTTGGTGATCAAGTGTACTTATATGGACGTACTTATGCTGGTGAACGAGAAGTATTGTATGAAAGGGATTAGAAAGAAAGTAACGTAAACTGACGAACCATTTAATAATGGATAATATTATTGCACGGGACTATTTTAAAAGATATTTACAAAAGTAAAGAAATAGGTTTGAATATTAATATGCCGTAGCTGGGCGGCACCGGATCCTAGGCCTTAAGGAAAGAGGATGGTAGCATAATACAGTCGTGTGGAAGAATGAGGAAATTAAAGCGGACGAGTTGAATGAGGAACGAATAAATGCTCGGCAAAGTAAAAGTGGAAAGGAAGTAGTATGAGGAGACTCGGAGGAGACAGAAGCAATGGCTGGAGGGGATAGCTAAGTATGGGTTACTCAATGCTTCGATACGGAAAGGAGATAATTAGAGAAGGGGAAAGAAGAACAGAAGCTTAATGCGAAAGATGATATAAAAATTATGGGAAGAGGTGTAAACGAACGAGTTAAAGCCTTTATTTACAAGGGAGGTTCAGCGTAATAAAAGTTGAATATTATGTTTTGGCCTATCCAATCCTTTCTGTTACTAGGGGATTACTCTTAACAATAACTTGCCAATGCATCATCAAATCGATTAAACAACTCAATCTTTGATGGAAGAAAATCAAGATCAATTTTCGGCAAAAGAATTGCGAAGTCAATTATAGACTCTTATCCGTCGGATGGGACGCTAAACGTCAAAACGCTAGACGCTTTTCGTTAGGAGAAGGCAACTACCGACTCTTGGAACCTCCTCTTCTTTTCTCAATTCCCCAAATAGTCTTTCCTTCATCTAATCACCCAACTATCCGTAATGTTGCTAATGACCTCAGGTGTCGGTCGCCACCCATAGTAGCCGTTACATTACATCAAAGTCACGCGCTAGGATGTGAATAATTAAATCAAGGGATGGTGTGTGCCATTGAATGATCGGAGCACAGCTCGTGAACAGAGCAAGTGATTTGATTCGCTACTACTCTTAGCTCGTTTGTGAATCAAACACTCATTATCGTTAATAGTGGATCAGACAGAGACTGAAGGCCCGCCCTAATTTTCTCTCTCACTCTCTCATTTCCCTCCAAGGAAACGTGCGGGTTTCCCAGAGCACTGATGAATGAGTAGTCCCCGGCTTTCTCCGTGTTTTCAAATTCAACTCACGCCTCATTTGCGATCGCACCGCCGCCTCACCGTCCTCGTGGGCGCAGATTGGGAGACGCAGCTGCTCTGGACCAGGTTTTGCTTCCGCCGCACGCGGTGCAGCGCAGGGGGCGCTCTTGGCGGCGACAAGGATTTGCATTCAGGCCTCTGTCGCGCGGAGAAGCACTTAACACCGGTCCATGTCTACTTTGAGGCACACAAAAGGCACTTTCGTGAAGGCAACGTGAGGCAATTGGTGATGCATTCTACCATTCCACAGTTTAGGAGTTGCTTCTTCAAATGAAGCCCCATCAACTGGATGTCTGTTAAATGCTGTGAAGATTAAGAAAATTTATGTGGGTTTTACAAATTTTCGTGGAAATTAATGGATTAGAGGACGGTTCTGAAAACTTAAATCAGTTCGAGTAAGGCAGATAGGTTTGGTGGAGTTCCCTTGCATGGGTCGCGAGGCACTAAAGTCTGATGACCATCCACCTTATTGAGTTTTTACCCTAATAGCAGACTTCACATAGCTTTGCCAAAGACTTGGACGTCTCCAATTAGTAGAGATGTTTAAAAATGTTTTCATTCTTCTCTGAAATTAAGTGACTTGAATACCAAAAGTGGGGTGTTTTGTGTTTTTATCATGTTTTGTAAATTTGGTGATCCGAATTCCTATTCCCATGAAATTCCCATGAAAGCAAAAGAGTTACACTAAACACACTGTAGGATGAGTACAGAAAGCATCGGAGATACTGCTAACTATAACGTTTATCGAGTTTAATATTGAAATGTACAGTGTACTCCAAAATAAAAATGCTAGCACACCAGCTTAGACTACTACTTAACCTTGGGAATAGGTGATTGTTTATTGTGTTCTCAGAGGACTCTGAAGAATGAAATGTTTTTACGTGATATCTATCTTGTTTATATGTATTTTTATTTCATCCTTTGCGAAGTAAAATGGCAAAGTATTATTGTAGATAAAGTGCTTACGTACTTAGTGAACTATTGCCAAAATGCACCTGTTCAAGTGAGTTCATTGTGAGTGCCTCAGCATTGGATGGTGTCAGTCTTCTCCTCCTGTTACTAACCACTAGACTGTACTTTGGGAATGATCTCTCTAAATCCACATTGGAACATGGAAACCAAATACATTGGAGGACAGCTGCTCCATATTCATTACATGAAAGTTTTCGTCTGGTGAGAATCACTACAATATTAACCCTTCCAGTCTTCACCGCCCAGTTTTTCTTTGACTGTAACAAACAGATTTATGAGGGATTCTGAAAAATTATGTTCACGCTTACTGAACATGTATTCTTTGACAGGAATTTAATTTCTCGAATTTGCAAAAAAAAGATTGAAGCAGAATATGCGCAGTCAAAGACGTCATAAGTGAACTACGATACGACAATACATGCGTAAATTATGTAATTATATATTATACATTTATTTAAACCATGGAAAAAACAAATTTCATTATATTAAAAACGATAAATACCTAGTATGCAAGGAAAACCAACAAACTGCGTGTTGTTAATTGAAACCGTCGAAATTAACATTATTTCGTTAAAACGCTTAAAATTCACACTTTTCGGAAAAGTCATTTTATTTCGTGTTTTAAATATGTTGCTAAAAGGCACATAACGCAAGAATATGTGAAAAAATTAAAATAAAAGTCTAAAGAAATATTTGATTTTATCGTGTTTAGTGAAAAACAAACACCTCCACCAATTAGTAAACCCCTAATGTCCTTAGATTCAAGAAAGGGTACACCCAATTAGATATTTCGAATCATAGCTATTGTTGCGCATACGGCCAGTAGATCTGATTTGTTTTCGTCATCTTATTTGCACCATCTACATTTAAACGTGTATGCTTGGCTTATGCGTTAAAGGTGTATGCTTGAGCCTGGTGTACCTATGTTTGGGTTAGTAAAATGTCAACGTAATTGATCTAGGAGTGAATGATAGAAGCTTTTATGCCGATTGATGTGTATAGTCAAAAGTATGAAAACCGATAGGGGAGGAGGTAGCTTAACTCGGCGCGAAATTGAAGATCCGGATTCGAATCCCGGTCAAGGCGAATGATTTTTCCTTAGTGGAATTGCATTGCATTAACGTATAGTAGAGCTAAATTTATGTAATAATTTCGTTAGGAATTGACGTTCGTGCATGGGTTGGATAAGCGACAGTGAAAATTCTTCTAATGGCTAGTCAATAATAATGCAAGTTTTTTCATAAAATGTCTTTGCATCTAATTAAGAAAATTAGGCTACTCTGAGGAAAATAAAAGGGACCCAAGACTTGCTCATCGATTAATCTCCCATCGTTCGAAGAGCGAAACTCTTGTTTGAAATTCTATAAAACGAGAAATGCAATTTCAGAATCTGGTACCACCTAGGCGGGACGGCTATACATAACGAATATAGGGTGTATACAGATACAACGAATACAGATAATTTCTCGTCTAAGTTACGAACAATTTATTGTATTTCTGGTACTTTAATTTAACGAGCTTCGGCGACTAAGGTAGTAAGGCAACAGGGAAATATGTCTAACATTCAGAGATGTGATTTGTTTCAAATAAATGCATTTCAAATGTGAAGAGAAAGTTTAAAATGTTTTTTTCCGTCTGTTTAAGTTAAAATACCTAATTAGGAGAGATCACACTAATTCTAAGTGGTGGTAATTGAGGTATGCAATCGGTTATGAGTATTTTTGGAAGCCATTTACTTTGCCTAAAAACTTAAATTGAGTTCTCTTTGTCCAATTCAAATACATGTAAACTTTTAGTACCATGTTGGTTTTATTTTAAATCTACCATTTTTTAAACCTGTACAATGAAGGTTGTTAATAGCTTTAGTTTTGAGGTGCCTCAAGATACATTGCTTGCCTAATTGCTACTTCTTGAGTTGCCATTTTTTTCAGAAAGAAGAGACTTCCATTCCGTGACCTATTGCTGACGAACCTAGTTAGAAAATCGACGAAGCCATTTAAAGGAGCAATATTGTCCACGGGGCGCTTCGAAGGTCAGGGCATGTATTCAACCTCTCTGATTCATCAGGACAATCAGTGTTATCCTTGCTGCTCTTCAACTTACGATTCCCTTGAGAGCGAATGGGGAATGATGAGTGGGGGAGGGGCGACTTTTTAGTCGCACGTGTCTTGCGCTCTATTCCCGCTCTCCGCTGCTCAATTGTCGCGGCCGTGTCCTCCTTAGAATCCTTTTTTTTACCCGTCGCATCCGCCACCGCCCACACCAAACCCTCACAGGGTTTATCTTCCCCCTTCCCTCGTACTTCACACGCCGTTTTCGTCATCCCTGCCTCCCCTGCCCCCTGGTGAGAGGCCGCCGAACACTCCCCCACGGGGGCAGCATCACCCAAATGCACAGGCACGTCCGCTTCGGATACACTTCATCTCTAGAGCACTCACCCAGGCCACGGTGCTCTGGTTCGCATGCCCGATGCTCATTTGCCCATCTCTCTTTAGTGCCGTGGAAGCCCGCGTCGGAGCCACCGTCGAAACTTCTTGGAGGACACTTTCGTCGCCGCGTTCCTCCAATTAACGAATTCCCCGAAGTCGACGGTGGCGACCCGCGCGCACGAAGCGACAAACAGACGGACGTCCAATCACTGGAACCGCTTCTTCAACCCTCGCGCCTCTTTTGACTGCCATTGCTCATACATACATACGCTTGTATATGTATATATTTATTTTTCGAGTGTAAGGATGTCCCTCTTGTCTTTTTTTATGACGGGCGCGTGAAAGAGGAGCCATTTTCGTTCGTCTTTTGGGGAAGACACTCGTTAAAATGAAGGCGAAGAGCAGGGGTGCGTGTTTCCGCGGGGGACGACGCCGTTTATAAATAAAAAGGCCGAATGAATGAATGGATGGAGGGCGCGCCTGTTGGAACGGCTGCGCTCCGCTCACGGCACGTAGTTCCGGGGTATGGAGGGTGGGGGCGCGATTGAAAATATAAAATAACAAGGAGGAGGATGTGATGATGTCACACGAGGAATCCTCCCTTTGAAGGTGCGTGACTCATGAAATGAAGAGGGTCGTCCCATTATCCGCGAGACCCACGAGGAACGTCTTTCCGCCTGGAAATGTGTTGGCCAAATTAGATTGGGGCTCGAATTGGGCTTCGAACTGAGAATTTTTATTAGTGATGATCATTCTTAAATTTAACTTCACATGTCTGATTAGAGTGATGAGCGAATAATTTAGAAAATGAAATCGTAACTCTACTTCGAGAGACTTCGCATTGAGATAAATCCTACATGCATTTTGAAAATGAAAGGGCTCTCGTAACAGATGCAATAGCTATCTCTAAAGCATCGTTCTTTGAAATAAAGTCCTGTAAAATTACTGTTGTCTTTACATCTTCAATGGAATCAATCGAGGATTATCAATCAGCTATCAGAGGTGATTATCCGGAATATGTACGTTTACCTCACGGTTTTTTTCCTGCAAAAACTTATTTGGTTTTACTCTCCAGTTTTGCGTACGCCATTAGATTTATATGAAACTAGCTATCTGTCACCCGCGGCTATGTTCGCTTTTTATATCTTGATATTATCATATTTACTCTTTGGTTACTCTTTTCTCACCCACTACAGAGACAATTGACTAATAGAAAATATCTACGGTTCTTTTTCCTGTGACTAAAAACATTTTTAGAATAATAATTCTCTTAAAACCCTGTGAGATTTGTAAGAAGTGCGATATGTTAGAGCTAATAGTTTATATATGCAATTTTACTCAGGGAATACTCACAATACACGTTCGTTTTTTATTCCTATTCAAATTCTTTTTTTTTAACTGTTCTGTAGTGAATGCTTAAGGAATAAAACTTTTGAATAGCGCATTGTAAAATGTAATTCCGCTGTTTTATTTTATTTTGCGATTTATTAACTTGACATGCATGTTTTATAATAAAGAGTTTTAGGTTTTTCTTTGGCCTACGTACAAGTTATTATGCCGACTAAATATGTATATTATATACACTACCTATCATAATACAAGAGAATTAAAGTCTGTCATTGCATTGGTTTTCGTTATTTATTTTAATGTGAGAAAAAAACGATAAGCGTTGAGTAACCTTATGGACATTAATGTCGTGCACTTGTTCAAAATTATCTTTATTCATATTCGGTATTCGGTCTAAAGTTTAGGGCGCATTTAAAATAAACAAAGTGTGCTGTTAAGTGGCAAGGCAAAAAGTTGAGCGATTATTATTGAACTATAAGAAATCTTCAGAAATGCCTCGGAAATGATCCGAATTTCTGATTTTTTGAAAACAACTGTCTCGATATGTTCTTAATTCACTCCCTCGACGAATTAGATCGTGCGACCGTCATTTGTCCTCAGCCTCGTATCTTTCAGCGCCTTGACGATAATCCCATAAAGTTGTTTATCTTCCCGGGCGTAACAGAATCACTCAAGCGAATATTTCATAATGCCGAATACTAATGGAGACCTACGGGCTTGATTGAAGGCGAGTACCCGAGCTTCCGGAGCACGGACAAGGGGGGTGGGCGCTGTTACAGGCCCGCACGACTTCTAGTTTGATGCTGGGTGACGGGAGATTTCGGGAGGAGATCATTTGGGGTCCGTCGAAGTGATGTGTGCTCTGGCATGAGAGGAAATGAAAGAATTTCAATGACTGACTCACTCACTCTGAACAATATTAATTTTATTTGTTTCACTATTTGTTCGTCAAGTACTTGAAATGAATTCAAATTTCTTTATAAATATTTGGTGTTGTTTAGTTATTAGTGAGATTTTTTAAAATAATTACTTGCTCTGGCTTATTTTAGTTTCTCTGATGGATAGGCTTTGTTGAAAAATGCATAAATTACATCAAATAGCATGAGTATTCATACTATTTATAAGCCATTCTTCCAAGTTTTCACGATTTGATTGTGAGAACGACAGTTGCTTGTGTGTATTTTGTGTACTTGTGCATGTATTTTTTTAATTTTCTTCACTGAATTAAGCGCTTACTTGAGAAGATGATCGATGCATACTAGTTTCAGTTTCACTCTCTCAATTCTCATTCAAACTAGTCATCGGCACAATGGCTTATTACATAGTTTGAGCAAAGTGCTTTGAGCAGCACAAGATTACATGGGTAGTGGTGATTGGTGAGTAACATAGCGTCGACATTGGACTATTATTAATAAAAGACACCAATGGGACCTCTCTTTTATTAACTGCCCCATCCGACGGACGGAGTATTGTACTTGAAATGTTCTCCACAAAGCACCCAAGTAGGAATCGAGATTCTGCTTCTTTGCAACTGCCGGGATTAGAACGTATGCCCTTAGAGATGGGAAGAGTGGTGGTCTTAACGACCTGACTGACTACTCTAATTCCTCAAGCCCACATTTTTGTTTAGGATATCTAAACGACACTACTGTAAGTAGGGTGCTATTAGAACTACTCAAAGATATCATTAATTGTTTGCAGAATACTCAGAAACGTATTTATCAGTTAGGGTAATCAGAAACGAGTAGTATATGGTTAAAATTTCATTTATACATACTCGTTTAACATTCCCTTCCGAGATAAGCACAGCCAAAGAACTTAGTTATTGCTGTGAGCCCTAGAAAACAGGCTCGGCTATAATTATTTCCTCCATAATGTGCTATCCTCGCCAGACTCTTTTGCTTCTATTCTCTTTATTAACTCTTCTTATTCCCTCACACTCATGCATTGCTTCACATTAAGCTCTCCTCATCTTAATGCTCCGAACATTTCTCCTCGATTCTCTTTCACTACCTTCACCCCACATGACTTTCGAGGCATACCTTTTCCTCTCACACAATTCAGTCTACTATTATATGTTCGTTTCGTTATTCGATTCTCATCCAATCTCTTCACATGGTCAAACTAACGAAGCACACTTCTTTCATATATTCCATTACCGGAGCATCCAACCACATTTTTGCAATACCCACTAGGTTCTAACATCATCCTTTCTACGTTTGCCTCAAACACTTCTCAGGCGCTACCCCACTCCTCACTGCATTACCCAACTCTCATGCTTACCCTGACATACCTAGGTTTTGCTGCCATATAATCTCTTGGGAGGAGATCACTTTTGTACACTGTGGATTTCGCTTCCCTAGACAAAGAAAAACTTATGAATAATTTAAATAAACAAAATTATGAGTAATATATACACACTTCAAAATTTCACTGGATATCCCATCAACGCTTGCAGCATTCCCATTTTTTAATATTTTTAATGTCATTTCGCTCTCATCCTCGCTAATTTCCTTTCCAAAATGTAACCTACTTCTTTATTATATTAATGATGCAATTTTTGCTTACCTAGATAAACATTCACTCCTAGATGTTCTCCAAATGCTACCTACGACTTTTCTACAGGCATTGGATCGCCTATTTCTATCCTCATCTAGCCTTCCCTATATCGTAAACATTCGGTCAAGATACACATAATCGTTTACTTGTTCAAATAGTCCATCATTAACCCTCATCATACAATCATTGTTACCACTCTCCTTTTAAAAATGTACTACTTTGGTCTTTGGCGTATTTATCCTCAAATCCATTATCCTTTTTGCGTCAAATAAGGTATCTAGAAGCTCCTGTAATACCTGCAGGCTTTCAGGCATCAAAACAGCATCTTTTGGGCACAGTTGAACTTGCGCATATATATCTCCGGCTAATGCACCGACGCTATCCCTAAACGCATATCTTATCTCATACATTTATCCATAAAAACACTGAACAGCAACGGTGACATTGCGCTGTCCTATTTACACCCCGTTTTATTTAAAACCAGACACTCAAGAACCCATTGAATCACACTTTCCTTACTATTATCATAGGTCGCCTTCATAAAATTCAATAATTGTTCATTCACTCCATAGTCCTTTAAAACCATCCACAGCTTATTTCTATTTACCCTGCAATATGCCTTCTCTACATCCACATATGCACAATATACATTCTTTTGGACGCTCATGTATGAACAGTTACTTAGCACTTACTGAAGTCCACACAGCTGGTCATTACTTCCCTTAACGGTACACCCCAGATTCTGTCAATAGTAATCTTCATCACTTTTTCAATTAATATTTCACTGGGCACTTTTCCCGGAATACTTAATATACTAATTGCCCGATAATGTATACATTTGGTCTTCCCATCGATTTCTTTGTTCAATGGATCTATTATCGCATTTTTCCAGTCCGTTGAAACAACAGAATCATTTAAACATATGTTATACAATTCCCACAAGCGAATTGCAAATAATTTACTCACACAAGTCAGTATTTAACTGGATACCTCATCTACACCTGAAGCATACCCATTTTCCAATATTCTCTTCCTTACGTATGCTCTCGCTTCCGTAACGACCTCATTCTCACTCACTTTCTTTTCTGCATATATTAATTCACAAGGCTCATTCTTATCACCCCCACCATTGTTGAATGGTTCTTAAAAATACTTGCTACAGCTTCGTACGTTGCTTTCATCCCATACTATCTCGCAACATTAATAGATAGTAGAAATATTTGCCTGCTCTATAATAAAAGAATTTCTTTACCCGATGTGGATGTAGTATCATTTTCACGTTAAAGTTTTCTCTTGGTTAAAAAAAGTATTTTTTAAGCGATTTGGCTCATAACAGAGACCAATTGCTCAACCTCAAGAACATCACACAGAAAAATCCAAGGCCGAATAAAATATTGTTTAAGCAGCGTTCTGACTAAATCTGACTAAATTGGGTTGTTGTTGTAAAAGTTGGGGAAATTGAGGAAGAAAACGGTTTTTTTATGCTGTTGGTATTGGTAATATTCTCTGAAATCAATTTTTCCATTACTTTGTTGGTGATGTACCTCACTCCTTTTACAATATATTTACCTTTTTGCCATAATGGGATAATTAGATACCTATCGCAACAAGAGTACTTGGAAATTTGGAATTTTTTCGGTAGATGAAAGTAATTCTGTGTAAATAGTTGAGTGTGTTGAGCTGAGTTTTGATAAAATGTCTGCACCATGTGGTGAATAAAAATCCATTACTCATGAAATATAACGCTCGAGATAACACTAGGTTAATGAAGTCTTCGTTCAAGGGTTGGGTTATGGGTGGGTGGAACGACAACGTCAGGAAATGACGAGATTCTAAATGGTTTGAAACCCCTGATTGTGAGGGAAATTACGACGAACTGCAATTATCTATTTAGTTAAACAGCTATTGAAGTTATTTGTAAATTACATATCAGTGAAATATTTTAAATCCCATTTTACTAGTGCTTACTCATACAATTGTTTACCGCTACAGTACTTGTTAAAAATACCGGTTTCTGTTGAACTGCATAACCTTTGCCTCATAATCAACTCGTCCTTTGATTTATTTCTCGCGTACCCCGCTGATGAGGCTGCCGTGAGCGCCGTTTTAAAAGGTTGAAATGGTGTGACAGATGAGTAGGAGAAATAGGAGGCGATATTAAGGAAGGCCCGGAGGATGAAAAGTAGCGGACACATTTAGCAAAGTGATGTGGTGAGAATACGCTCAGCACATTGTATTATGCTGAAAATATCCCAGAAAGGACAGATGAGCTAGTAGAAAAGGGAGCTCAATGTTATCCCAAAACTAAAGAAACAACACTCGCTGCATTGACTTCTGAGATCAAGGGGCGGGCTACAACCCAACACCTTGGGATCTGGAAATCAGAAAAAGGTCTGTGGTAAGCTAGAAGTCGGACCAAATTCTAAAGGTGCAGGAAATCTTCAATCAGTTTGGTGTACGCAAATTGAGAACAATGATAGGCCGATTAATCGACTGCTGTCGAGTGAAGCAGTACCTACACAGCATGGCATTGAAGATGCACCGGAGGTAATTTTATAAGGGCGATTCCTTTTCTTAATTTATAAGAGCACGTACAAGCGTTTCTCTCTTCGAGGGATGGAAGAGAAACCGACGTGCAAGTCTATCTTGTTCCTTTCGTTTTCCTCAAAGTAGTCGAATGTTCTTATTAAATATCATGGGCATTTGATTCAAATACTCGCATTATTATTGATTAACTATTACTAGACTTAACCTCACCGCTTATTCAACCCATGCAGAAATGTCATTTTTTTACGAAATTATTTCTGAAATTTAGCTAGACTATAGACATCAACCTTGGGCCCCCTTATATTTTACCTCGCTAATTCAATCTGAGTATGGATAGATTGGGACTTAACTCACCACGATATAGAAGTAGCTATACAAAGATGGAGCGTGGTGGCCTAGTGGGTAGAGCGCTTGGCTACTGATCGAAGGGTCCAGGGTTCATATCCGGGTGAAGCCTTTGGACGCCCCCGAACAAAAATAAATCCTCGGAGTACGAGGTGGCCCAGGGAAAGGATCTGGCCCGCCTAACCTGAATGTGTGAAATTCACACGCCTGCGGCTTAGTCCGTGGTGAGCTCTACCCTCAACTATCCAAACCAACCTTCGGGTTGAATCACTGAGTGAGAGTGATACAAATATAGAAGATTTTCCATTGTCCATGATGGCACTAATTCCTAGGCATGGAAGGCCTCAAGCCCTTAATTAACTCGCTGTCATTGGGTCAACCTTTATGAAAAGCCGGAGCAATTAAAATAATACCTACCTACTAATTATCCAAAATTTGTGTGACTATCTCGTGAAGTTATTTTGCTCGTATTCGATGGCATTTCCGGTCATTTTCAGTGAATGGCAAATAACGCGATCTTCCGTAATTGATGTAAATTCTTTGCTCAAATCTTGCATTAAACGAATAAATTTATTACATGTCCTTAAAAGCGTATTGTATTGGTAATAGTAAAAAGAAAGAAATATTCACTGTATAATTTTCCACACAATTTATTTCCCCCCTACCGGTTTCAACGTTATCATGTCGTTATCATCCAAGCAGCGTTTTCATAATGACATAAAAACGTTGAAACCGGTAGAGGGAAAATAAATTGCGTGGTAAATTACAGAGTGAATATTTCTTTCTTTTTACTATTGAGAATTTCTAAAAAGTTAGCTCGTTGACGATTAATTGTATTAACAGTAATCCTCAATCTACCTATCGTTATACTGTACTTATCTTGCTGTGGTTTAAAAGTTCAGTTGAATCGCAACATTTTTATAAAAACACATGTAGTTCCGATTGTTCTCAAATTATATATATGCTCAGAAGCAGGTTCTGAGTAATAAGTCCGAATATTCTTACAGCATATAATCGGCAGCATATGCTGAGTGGAGGCTTAGAATGTACTAATAACTCATGCTTGGTAGCATGTGCACTGCACATTCCTTATAGGAGCTTTCTTTGTAGAAACTCGGGAGGAAAAACCTTAGGTACCATTACAAGATGGGCCAATATCAGAATAACTTTTACAAAATATACACACCTTAAAAAATACAAAAACGAAAGGAAACATACAAAGAATCACCTTCAGCATTAATAATTTTTCTATAGAGCTATTTTTAAATTCCACTATGCTTAAGAGCATTTGATTGATAATTTAAATGTGAAATGGGCAGTTTTTGTTCCACATTTGGCATCAATTCGGCGTGCTTACAAATATTGGCCACGTATTTTCTAATTTTGAGCATTTATTATCTGTAGAAAGAAAGCTCTTGGGCGCAAATTATTTTAGAAAGAAAGTTACACTTATGTGTAGGCTATCCAATCTACATCAGCAGCCTCACCGTGTCTGATGTCACACCACTAAAAATTACTCCGAAGACAACTTTCTCCGATGAGGGCGCCTCAAGTCTGTGCTTGCACGAAACGCATATCCAGCTTCCATTATGCGAACAGCGACAGCAATTTTTATTTCGGGGACGCCTCGAGGAGAATGGTATCTGAAGAGAGAGAGGGAGGAGGGAAAGAAAGAAACAGAATGGTTGCGCATAAATTTCCGGAGGCAACAAAGAGGTGAAGGGAAGGAGGGAAAAAATATAAGGCGGAGTGATGGGAGAAGTGAGGGGGTGAGGAAAATAGGGAATCCAGGGTACCTCTTCCCACACCCCCTTTACCCTTACTCTGCTCCCTACACCCTGTACCAATTCCACCACCACACGCCACCCACTGAGGAAATCACGCGGATTCCCGTCCCACGCTCGGAAGTAGCACGCTGCTCTTCTTCCTTCTATTTCCTCGTTCTTCTCTTCTCTCCTCCTTCACTCATTTCTCGTATTTTTTGCGCTCCGAAGAGAAAGAGAGAGAGGAGGCGCAAAAAACGGAAGGAAGAGGTTTCGGGCGAGATTGGGAAGGCGGCGGCGGTGGTCGGGTGCAGGGGTGGACGGAGAGACGGAATGTGCGCTCAATGGTATGAAAAGGAAATGTGGAAACGTATTTATCCTCCAATCCCTCCCCCAACCCCACAACCTCCTTCTTACGCATTGAACTGAAAAACTCTTGGCACGGAAAAATACGCCGAAGAAGCGATCGTCAAATTTATTATTATCATATTTTTTTCCCGCTCCCTTTTTACACCCCCTCCCGTTTTTAAATGCCTCCCCGGAAGAATTTATTTATCTCTGCCTGCTCGGGAGGATGTCTTCCCCCCTTCCTTCTGTGGAAAAAGCCGAGGGGGAGGAACTGGATGGAATGTGAATTTTCGGGAGTCCTCATCCCCTGCTCGAGACGGGAGATTAGCGCCTCCCGGCGCCGAAGCAGACTCGAAGCGCGGAGGGAAAAGACGCGTTCGGCGAGGATAAACGGCGCCCCGTCCCGGGCGCAGAACGCCTCTTCTTATTTCCGAACCGCTAACCACAACGGGGGTTGAGAGATGGATGTACATACCCTCGTCCAAAATCTCCCCCATCCATCTCCCCCGATCCCTTTCTGCCGCGAATCTTTTAAGGGTCTCAGGGTATTCCCTCCTCGTGGCGGGACGTCGATGGCGCGAGTAAAGTTCCACCGGTGGTGGCATGATTGTTGAGGGGAAGGGTGAGGAAGGTAATGCGGTCTCCGGAATCCGAAGGAATTCTTCGCCTCTCCTCATTCTTACTTCCATCTTAAGCTTCCTCTTTTCAAAAACCCTCGCGCCGTCTCGTGCAAACTCCTTCCCTCCCCCCATTCCGAGCTACCCGGCAGCGTATCAATAACTGCTTCTTTTTTAAGTGTCGCAAATGGCCTGGAGGAGCTCCAAATGTGGGAGTTGGTTGAGGATTGGGAGGATGTGGGAGTTTGTTATCGCGCCCTCCCCCCTCGGGGAGACCACTTCCTTCCGTTCCCGCGTGGGAAAGAGATGTAACCGGCCCATTTGCCGGCACTCCCATCTTGGAAGGAGAACCGCGGGTGGGTGGGTGATGAAAAAGAGGTTCCCAATCCTTGAGGTTTCTTTAAGAAGCAGCTTTTTTCTCTTGAAAAGAGGGATTCTATTGATATTCGACGGCGGCAGATAAGAGTGCGCTGCATAACCACTGAGACCTTCCATATGGAACGGAGGAGATAGCAATGCTCGATGGAGGGAGGGAGAAAAAAATGTTCTCAGATATAGGGAATGAAATGGACCAAGACAGCCCTGAGAGTTCATAAGCTCCAGGTGTTTTGGTAGTGAAGTTGGAATTCCGGGATAAAAATCAACCTGTTTCGTGGCAAATACTAAGTTAACGGAACAAAATAATGATAACCATCTTTCATTTTTGGTGCTGAGATGTTAGGTCTTGCGTCTACTTCCTGTATAAAAATAGTAAATATGAATATTTGTAACTTTTCCTGTTTCACTCATGTATTTATGCCCACCATGTGCCTGAAAAATTTAATGGTTAGATTTTAACAACTCTATTCCACCATTTAAGAAACAGTATTGTCAATTTCAGTGCGTAGGGTAGAATAGTAATTTTTCCTATACTATAACGGGTGCTTGGAGGATTGGAAGCGTAGAACTCGGTCGGCATATGCGAGAAGTAATTAAATATAAGCATAGTCACCTAAAATAACTGCATCCAATTTGGCTGACCTCGGTGGTGGCCTGGTACTTAACGTCCTCGCGTATTAACTCGAAGGTAGCGAGTTCGATTCTCACCTGGGGGGATTTTTACCTCCTAGGGCAGTGTTCCGCAAACTTTTTGTGTTCAAGGTACACCTACTAAATCCAGAAAATTTAGAGGTATTTAATTTAAATGCTGTCATCTCTTCGTCGATAGTCCTAAGGCGTTCTCTTTTTTTATTAAATCGTAGTGAGAGTTTAAAACCCCAATTCACACAAGTAGGTCGTGGAAAATGGCAATAGCATGCTTTGAAAGCAGTGGATACTCATTTTTTATATGCAGCCAAAAATGTGCTAACTCTGTTTCGGAAAATTTTAGTTTGAATGTCCGATCAGTGTTTAGCTCCAAGAATTCTTCATGCTCTTTTATCGGTAAGAGTCCAAGGGAAATGCTATCTGAAAATGGATTTCGTACCCAGTCCATTGGTTGCAGGTCACACTTAGGGAAATAAGAGTTAATTTTTCTGTTGATAGCTTTAAGTGTTTCACTATCAAAGCCTGCACTTTTTCTGAATCGGCAGCCATGACATTAGGGAATATTTCATTACCACCATTGGTAACGTGGCAGATCCATAACACCAACTTAGCGCAAAAGCTTTCAATCTTGTCCGATGACGTTAAAATATTAGAATTCCTGCCTTGCATTTTTTTGTTGAGCTCATTTAAATGAGCAAATATGTCCGCCAGATATGCAAGTATTGCTACCCATTCTTCTTTTCTAAACAGAGAAGCAAAATCGTACCCCTGGGCCTCTAAAAACGTCTGGGTCTCATTTTTTGCTCGTAAATCCGAGAAGCACTTTTCCGCGAGAAAGCTATTGTATTTCTGTATGAAACAGAAGTGACTGATGATCTGCTCCCATTTCCTGACACACTGCATTAAATAGACGAGAGCTCAGCGGTCGCGACTTGATGTAATTGACAGTTTTCACGACATCTTGTAGGGCAGACAGCAATTCATCAGTTAGAGACTTTGTCATTAGAGCTTTCCTGTGTAAAATTCATTGTAAAAATTTGATATTACGTTTTTTTTCAGAAGCCCTGGTTATAAATTCCCTAATTTTTCCCGTCATAGCTGCAGCTCCGTCTGTGCAAATACTTATGCAGTTGTGCCATTCCAAATTATGCTCACTTAAGTACTGGTCTGCTACTTTGAATATTTCTTCTCCAGTGGTATAACCAGGTAGTGGCAGACAAAATAAAAAGTCCTCTTTTATTTCATATCCGTCAGTGTACCTCACATTTGAGATGATATGTGCGTGACCACTGATACCAGTAGGCTCGTTGAATTGCAGCGCAAAAACTTCATTAAGCCTTATTTTTTAAATTAACGTTGATTCAATGTCGCTAGAAATATTATTAATGTGACGTGAGATTATATCTGCTGATGCAGGCGCACTTTTTCGATTTCCTTAGCGGCTTCTTGGCTAATCATAATCTTCACAACTTCTTTGCGAGTAGTCTTCTTAGCAGGTAAAATTAAAGTTCCAGCGAGTGAATGAGGCTTCTTGGTTTTAACTAGCATATTAGCGAACACGTAGCTTACTTTTTGTGCTTTTTCTGATGTTTTGAAAGACGAACTCGTGAGAGTTTCCTGTTTCTTAGACTGGTCTTTCAAACGTTGAAAAAGGGCCTTGTCTTTTTGAGCCACCGATGGGTGTTTAGTAGTTAAATGTTGTAAAGGTTTACTGGGCACCATCGAACTATTACCCAAAGTTTCTCCACAAACAACAAATTTTGGGATTGAGCATGACTATTCTCCGAAATAAATAAAGCCATAACTTACTCTTATCATATTTTCAATTAACAAGCTTAGGATTTTTCTTCTTTGAATTAGCTTATTCTTGGGAATCATTAGTTTCACTTGACAAATTTGTGGTACCTTTAACGAATTTATCCATTATAAACACGTGTTACGGGCTAATTATTTGTAATTTTAAAAAGGTCAGTTACGTTCGTGACGACACAATCACAAACTAGCATCTAGTTACTGGCGAATAGCGATTTGTTTTTGTTTACAAAAGGGCGTGACAACGACGAATGTGCAGCATCACAATGTCTCTTAAAGTTGCAACTGACCTAGCAGTTACACCTTTGGTTTCTTGCAGAATACTGATGAATAACTTAACTATATCTTCCAGCAAAGCAGTTTCTCTTGGGACTCCCTGAAAAATATTACTATGGAATTATAAAAGGACTCATTATGAATGGATTAAGCGTAACTGAATTGAAAGAGAAATGGTACAAAAATATGATGAACTAAAAATATACATATACCCACCAACAGTCACCAATATTATGAATTTGTGTCACAGTCTTGTTTGGTACGTCTCCTAAAATCGGACTGGACCAGACTGGAGCACTGGACCAGACGACACCAAAGACACTTATTCACCACCTCAGCGCCTTAAGGAGGTTCCTCAGCGACTGTGTGAGTCAAAACAAATACTAAATTCCACATTTTTTATATTTTGTACAAAAAATCCTGCTTTCACTGATGAAATGCGTTACCTATAGAAACCCAAAATTAAGGAACAAAATTTGCAGATTATTCCACGAATGTATTTTAAATGACAATTTTTTTCCAGCCATAGGAGCCGACTGCAGCGCCATTTCCTACGAATTTCCGCATTTTGACTTCAATTACGGCATTAATTCTTCAATAACTAGAATAATAAGGTGGTAAGATGCCTGTATTTTATTTTTATTCAATTTATCTGGATTATTTCCTTCTCATAAATAGTTTTCCAAAAAATGGCATTTATATTTTCTGGAAAATACTATTTTTCCCCGTGTTTCTCTCATTCCTCCATTGAACACCATGTAATTTCAAGTTAAATTAGAGAGCAATATAGCGTGGAAAGGTATTATTTTGTTGTTCATATCAGATAGAGGATAACTTGTTCTATAAGTAGACAGAATATTAATAAAATGACATTTAAGTCATTTTACGGTGGAACCACCTTAATTCCACCGGAAGCGCCAGAAACCATGGAACCGAGAAAAAAATTACTAGCGTAAAACATGAACACGCGCATGCGCGCGGCGATAGTTTGTGCGATAGGTGAGGCCCTTTCCTCGCGCAACGAAGCATTTCGCGATCGCATAACTCTCAGCTACTCTCAGCGTGGGTCTGTATCATCTTCACAAAAATTGACATTTTTCCGCGGCACACCGGCTAATAACCACGGTACACCAGTGTGCCGCGGCACACACTTGGCGAAACACTGTCCTAGGGCATGGCTGTGTGCGCTCCTCTTTTTTTTGTTGTGAGCGCTCTATTATTTAGAGCTCCTCTATTATTTATATAAGAGCGGTTTTCTGTGGTTGTTATTGAAAAAAAACTGTACAGAAAATTTTAGTTTTATAAATTTGCTACATTGACGGAAGTAAAAACTACAATGTCTCATGATGACGCAGATTCACTGATACTACTCGTATCCTTATGAATTCTACTGTAAAAATACATAATGTTGTTTTTAAATCAGTTAACTATGGATTTCCACAAAAATAAGCATGAGAGTTTTGAATTGCCAAATTAACTTTTCTTACCATTTCTCATGCCAAATGTACCAACCTACCATCGACAGAGGTGCATCGTAAGTCGAAATAGGAAGTTTGTGGCATTTTTATGCATTCGTCCCCTTCTCCCTTCATTCCCCTCGGCGTATCCTCCAGACTTAGCCAAGGGCTTGCACGAGGCGCGTCCGACATACGCGCTAAAGAAATCACACCAATGACGCCGACAATGCCTACAAACCACAACTGCAGTGACTTCTGCCCGCGTCTTAAGGCCTTGACTTTCCCTCGCTAGGTCAGCCACCGTTTATATTGCAGTCAGCACGAGGAGAATTTCAGCATGGCCGTGGGCCGTGGCACAATAGGAACACACACACACATAGGCCGTGGCACAAAAAGCCGTGACCCTGTAGTTCGCCACCTGTTCCTCACACTACAAAGGTCATAATTCATTGCATTAAAATATAGTTATTTGCTTGGCACCATTCCATTGATACCCGGTTTTTTTAGATAGTAACTTAATTTAGTTGTTTGCAGTTTTAAGGGACATAATGTTAATAGTGCATTGATAAAAATACAAGATAGTTTTTTGGGTGGAATAATCCTATCTCATAACAGTGGGAATTGATCGTACATCTTCAAGGGATGCCAAAAACATGAAATCTCCTCCGAAAGAAATGGGATTATTGAAGGGAATCAAATCGTAAAACACAGAAGCGTAAATAAGATGCGTGGAGTCCTCATTTTCTTCGCTTAAGTTATACTTACTCTTACTCCTGTGGCCATTGCAAACCTAAATGGGCTTTGGCCTCGCCAACCACTCGCCTCCATGCCCTTCTGTCTTCTGCTGTGTGTCGAGTTGAGCTCCCATTTTTTCGAGGTCCTTCTTCACTTCGTCGCTCCAGCGCATTCTTGGTCTCCCTGGTGGTCTGGTGCCTTCCGGTTTTCCTTTCCATATCATTTTTAACATTGTGCTGTCACTTCTTCTGAGGACATGGCCTAGCCATCTTAGTCATCTGCTTCTGACTACGCCCACAATATCTGGTACTTTGTATAGTTCCCTCAACTCTTTATTTTTCCTTAATCTCCATGTCTCTCCATCTTTAATGGGGCCGAATATTCGTCTCAACACTTTATTTTCAAACTTTATCAGTTTTTTTGTGATCTTTTTGAGAGCGACCATATTTCGGAACCATACAGTAGTACTGGTTGGACAATTGTTTTATAGATACGAATTTTTGTGTTTCGTGATAGGAGTTTGCTCTTCAAAAGTTTTACTAGGCTCCAGTAGGTTCTCTCATCTGCCGCAAGTCGGGTGAGAATTTCGGTCTCCTCTTTGTTGTTACTTGTTATTGTTACCCCTAAGTACTTGAACTGATTTGTTTTTTTGAACTTATAATTGAGTATTTCTAAATAATCCTCTTCCTCTTCATATCTGCTTATTTTCATGTAGTTGGTTTTGCCTTCATTTACTTATAGGCCCACTTTCTTGGCTTCCATTAAAAGTATTGTAGTTAGTTCTTTAAGCTCTTCTTTATTTTCGGCCACAATCACTACATCGTTTGCAAAGGCCAACAAATTAATTTTTTCTGGAATCCTGGCTCCTCCTGGACCATTTCTGGTTCTCTTTAGCGCCTCTTCCAATGCTATGTTAAAGAGGAGGGGTGACAAGCCATCGCCCTGTCTCACTCCTGTGCTTATTTCAAACGTATCAGTGTACTCTTTTCCAACCTTGACTTTTCCTTTAGACTCACACACATTTTTGTCAATCTAATAACTTTTTCAGGAAATCCACATTTCTTCATTATTGTCCAAAGTTTTTCTCTATTTGTCGAGTCATAGGCTTTGCTGAAGTCTATAAACATAAGGAATAGATCATTATTATATTCCCAATATTTTGAGGCCAGCTCTTTCAGATTAAACGTTTGGTCTGTTGTTGATCTCTCTTTCCTGAATCCCGCCTGGGGGTCTCCTATCATCTCCTCTGCTTGTTCCCTAAGTCTGTTTAGCACCAGTTTAGACAGTATTTTATATGATGTGTTGATTAATGATATGCCTCTGTAGTTTTTACAATCTAATTTATCTCCTATTCGCTTAAGTTATTGGTCTCCAAAATATTTACATAAATGAACATTAACCACCCAGCCTTTTACGTATTTCGAAGTGGAACTTTTAATACAGTGGTGGAAATGGTTACGGATGAACTCACTGGATTGCCAGATTGCGTAAATGGCAGTTTTTAGGGTAAAACGATATATATACCCCGATTATTTTCCTCGGAGTGGAGTGTAATTGAACGCAAATAGTTTTGCAGCGATGCAGTTGAGATTCTTTTAACTGTTCAAGCACATGTCGATACCGCTGACATTATAATCAGATTTAAGATAAAGGAAATACTTAGCACTATTCAAATATCTTTTTTGAACTCATTAACTTGACGAAATACATTTACTGCTACGTCTCGCATGAATGTACACGTAAAGTAGAATCTCGAAGGCTGTAAATGGTTGTTAATAATAGTTTATTTTCCAAAATATTCATTCTCGTTGAACCTGGCATCCCAATGCACCGCAGGCTCTCATCAAAACCAAAGGCTCGCTGTCGGGAAAGAGGGGCTTCACTTCCACCTTGCCCTTTTCCCTCCCTTTTTTCGAAACCAATTCCGAGTAGCTTGGCGACGATTATTGCATGGGTTTCCGTCCCTGGAAACAAGAGAGTGGAGGGCTGCGAAAGGCGCCTCGGGGTTACACGCGGCGCCAATTTCTCACCAAACTCTGCCCAACTGCTCGGAGGTAATCCCGACGAAAAATGCGATTGTCACATTTTCCCCACCCCTCTCTTCCCCTTCTCTTTATATAAAACTGCGGTTTTAACGAGGAAACAGCTCCGGATGCCTTCAGGCCATAAACGTGCCCAATTCGCTTCGTTAAACTCCAATCGTCCATACCTGCCTCTACCCCTGAATAATTCCGCAAAGCCTTCAAGCTGGTCCACCAGTGATTCAATGCTCGTTGAATAATCTCTTTTCCTTTGTTCCGAGACATATATATATTGGGCGATTGGGATAACCAGTGTCACCGAATAGTGCCTTTTAGTGACGTGCTAAATTGACCCCTCTGTTAATGAACGGTGGCACGAGAACGAAGCTTGGGTGGTTTTTAGTGGCTGATGACGCTCAGTCTTGTATTTCCATTTCCTGCGGAAACGAATGATGATACATGTATGCAAGTTTTGCGTATATAGTGGTTTCCCAATTATGTGTAAACGGATAGGAGAGGTTTTTTTGTGATTGTCGGGTTACCATAGAGAAAATTACAGTAGATATTTGTGTTATACAGTTTAATTATTGATTGAATTTCTTTTTATGTATATGTACGTAATGACTTTTTCTCTCTCATTTTTTCCATGAAGCCACACAAGAAAGTTAATAGGCATATACAGTTTCACCTCGCTTTGCGTGATTAGTAACGTATTGGTTGAGTTATTTAATTTTTCTATTGCTTCAGCGTGTGATAACCTGAGTCTAGGCAATATTTCGTGTCTGTCATGGGGTATAGAAGCCTATTTATGTAACTTAGGTATAGCGTACGTATACCTCACTAATAGTAGTTCACTGTCTCGTGAATAAGGAAAACACTTTGCATGAAGACTGTATCATATGTTCACCATAGTGCCATGCTGGAGAACTCGCTACATTTCACGTGTCTCTAAATTCCCTTTTTATATTTTTTTCCGCGCTACGTGCATGTTACTTGAAGTACCTCGGAATGCCTTCATTTACCCTATGACAATTTTTCTGCCACGTAACTGGATAAGTTAAAATTTTTAAAAGAGCATTTTGGCGTCACTAAAACTCGTGTTGGAAACTTGTTATATTCCTCAAATGTAAAAGGTGTCCTGGAATCGGCTGCGTGCAAAAACGCACGTGGAATAAAATCACTAGAAATTGAATGATTTCCTTTAAAAACTTATTTATTGGTTGAATACAACTTATATCAACGCTTTCCATCATCTCTAGATACAGTGAATTATCTGGATGTACGCTTATTGTTAAAATTGGTAAGAGAATGCAGCTAGAGGCTTTTATTATACCACTCGTATAATTTAAAATATTTCTCGAACCACGAGAGCATTGACATTTTGTGCAGTTGTGACAGAGAGCAGAGAGATGAATAATCGCAAGTACGTGAAATTTCTTTTACAAGTGATTAATATTTTTCCTTAAGTAGTCGTAATATCTACTTCCATGTACGCATTAAATTCCTGAATTATTTTTATGTGGCAGCTAACTATGTTTTCGCCCAGTAAACGTTAATTGCTAAATCATGATTTAAAAAAGTAAAAACCTTATTGATGCTATGAATAAGGTAAAAATAATCGTGAACTCTTCGAACCAGCGATTTATTTCATTAACAACGAAAAATAAAGATATTTTTTCCCGTTAGTGGAAAATAATAGCCACCGAAATGCCATGCTCAGTGTTATTTAGTGCAAGTGAAAAAGTGCCAAATAAAAGGAGCGTAAATTTTAAACGCTTGGAATTACAAAAGAATAGCGTAGGTAATAAGTTTTCCGGGAAATTTTTTGTTTTTAATATTTCAAGCAATATTCTTTCAATAAATATAAAACTTGTAATTTTTCAGGTTATAAAAACACCTATTATTGTCTTGTATATGTAAGGGGAGTTTTAAGCTAAGATTTCGTTTTTGACAACTAAATTATGGGAATCTTCTTTTAAGGCCGTACTCCAACAATTAACTATCCGTGTCCCGATTCCTGAACTTACTTCTTTATCTTCAATGAAACAGCACTATCGTACGTATTTCAGCATGTAATAAAAAATGTAGACGATACGTATGAGTTATAGTAGTAAATTTACTATCAATGTTTGTGTATTTATATGTATTTAAGTAATAGTTTATTTTGTGTAAATTCTTATAACTTTTGCTCCTCTCAGACGAGCCTATTGGCTCTGGAGAAGCACACTCCTGAGTAATTACATTACTGTGATCAATAATCAAGGGTAATAAAGTTAATATTTAAACACATGTAAGAGCTTATAAATAAAGCGTTTATGAAATTTGACAGTGTTAGGCTTCACATCGTAGAAGTATATCATATTAGTGGTCACGATTAATGATAATACTTACCCTTTTTTCCCCACCTCCTCCGTAACTACAATAACAATGAACACAAATAAAAAACTTCTGCACCTGACGATGCCGTAAATCGGTGAAGCTAGTCGTATAATTAAAATTTTTGTAGAAAAGTACTAAGTGTTATCACAGCATTGTAATAAAGCGTTTATTACAATTATTATTATTAGGGGTTATTTTGTCGTCTGCGCGTTGGTTGACTGTATAAACATAATATTTGCGAAATTCCCATTGAAATAACAAACATATACTACCTAATATGAACTCGACCAAACGGCAATTAATTTCGGACTTCGTGGATCCCTGTTAGGTGAGATGGATTTACTCCGTCACTTCTTTTCGTCCTTACAAATAGCGCGTCGTATTTCTTCCCCCCATTTCACGAGTGGGGAGCGAATGGAGCGCCCGAAGGGAGCAATCCCAGAATCCTGCGGGGCATCGCTCGTTGCGAAACGAACCGGTCGAAGGGGACACAGTCCCTCTCCTCACGCGTGTCCTCAGATCTCCAGATATCCACGTCCTCCACCCCCCTCCATCCCACCCCCTCCTGCCGCCTCATAAAGCCAAGCCGTCTACAATGCACGCCTCCTCTCATCTTGCCTTGTCCATCCCCCACCCATACACACTAACCCTAACGCAACACAAAAGCACGTTCTGCTCCTCGACGCCGTCACTGGACACTGGTGCACGTCCGTCCCGTCTGCACCCCCCGGGGGTTAGGGGTTTGGGGAAGGACGGGGGCTTTCTCTCGTGCGAAGTGATCGGATTCAGGGGTGGAAGGGAGGGGTGGCTCTTCGCCTTGCTCCCAAATTGTGCCAATTTCTCTCCTGTCCATCCCTCCCATCCCCTCCCACCCTTCCTTCTTCAAAGCTGCTCGATACTCGAATATTAGTATCGCATTTAGAAAATTTTGCACCGAATAAAAATGCTATAATCGCATGTGAAAAGCTGTCAGGCATATAATGATGTCGCATATCGATTAATGTCGGATGTTATGACAAATAAAAAAATTATACCATCAAGCGGAAAAT
Source organism: Pyrrhosoma nymphula (assembly GCA_963573305.1). NCBI lineage: Eukaryota > Metazoa > Arthropoda > Insecta > Odonata > Coenagrionidae > Pyrrhosoma > Pyrrhosoma nymphula. Next base: position 146,519,772 of record OY754333.1, read on the forward strand.
TCGGTTGGTCACCATTGATTATCGCATTGTATCGCATATGAATAATCATGAGTAGCACATAATGTGGCGTTTGTCGAATGATGTCTCAATGTATAGCCTGCCGTATTCTATCGCGTGATGATTTATAGGGTTATTGGATGATATCGCACATCATATGACATTTCATATGGTAGTAATTAAACTTAACGTGTTTTGGAGGCTGAGGTTACTTTGCATCCCCTCTGTTCCGTATGCACACCGAGAAATGGCACTGGAGTGACAATTGACAATTATCATCCGAATTCGACACGAGCTCAACTTCGGTGACTGCGCGAGAAACGGCGCTGCCGTCGCGGCAGGTCGTTGCTTACGTGTCATCGAATATCGAATGTAACCACAGAGCGATACATATAAGACGATACTGCCTCAACACCGTAATGAGGTATCCCATGAATATCTCTTTTGGAGTCGGTGCATATTACAATTGCCAATCGTCCCTCCTTACTTTTTTTCGTCTCTCACCATCTCCTTCCCTGGAACTCCTATTGAAGTCGATGATAAAGCAATATTTCCAGCATTTTATCAGACTCCCATCTCCTCCCACTCTGTTCATATCTTAATAGCAATTACATTTCACTGCGGCTTGATTTGTTTAAAGCAGAAAGTGAATGGAAGTTTTGTAAAGCAGTTAGAACATGGTTGTTACAAAATGGGGAGTTTGAGTTTATGCTTGCTCTTGGGAAATAAGAGCTTACCGCCAACCCATGACGGTGATGTAAGTCTATGTGTGGAGTGTTGTATATTTTCTTTTTTGCACTTTTTCCTTGTTTATACATTTTCATTTTCGTTCATTTTCATTTTTTGGATTTCTTTCTTTTAATTGTGCTCCAGCATTTAAGTGCTATTTACAAAATGAATGTAACACATACCAGTTTAATAATGTTCAGTGAGTCGGCAACCCTAAAGCGAGACTAAGCTCTCAAAGGGTGTCTAAATTCCATATTTTGTGTATGGTACTCTTTTTACAATTCTATCTCAAGGAATATATTACTATTCAACTTCAAACTTCCAAGGACCCTCAAACCTTCCACTTTCAGTTTCCGATACTTTATAAATATCGATTTTCATTGCCATCAAGGATATCTTTCTGATATGAATTGGAATTAGTGTTTCTAGCACATGTTTCATCGGTTCTAAACTTGACCTGACCTGGTAAAACCTTTATTGCGCCGACACTTTTTATTACCGAACGCGTCTGCCCTTCTAAACGCCGTTTACTCTCATGGCGACCATAAAGGCCATTTCAAACAAGGCACTCTACTGCACAATCTGTTGTATGTATGGATGTGTATTGCAAATTGGGTCGTGTAAAACGGTGAATTGTGAGAATGCATGCGCAAATGCATGAACGACAGATGAGGTAATAGCCGCTGCTCTAATTCCGTGCTTGCGTCCTCGCAATATCTGTGTAACAAAATGTGATATGAAATGTCTCGTGTAAAACGGCCTTAAGAGTCAACATTATCACAGAAACACTTTGTAAATATCCACTGTCAGTTTATTTTACCGGTCTAGGTTTCAGCAAAACATTGTCATTATCAAGGTTTGCAATGTTTTGCTAAAACCTAAGTTGGTAAAATAAACTGACTGTTGACATTTACTAAGTACTACATTTACAGTTACATTTCTGTAATTATGCTGTCTGTCACACATTTCCACTAATTCTACATCTACATCTACGAAATACCATGCAAGCCACCACTAGGATGTGTGGCACGGGGTGATTCCACACCAGGCATGCAGCACTCGTCCCAGCACAAATCAGAACCTCGCACGCTCTCCCTGACGCTATGCTAGAACAGTGCGCAGTCCAACCGGAAACTGGGAGAGGGATACGTAAATGAGCACGCAAACATGCAGAACAATGCTATGGACACATCTAGTGGTTAATATTACTGATACTGTTAATTTATGAATACTACGAGATGCTACTTCATGCAGAGAACAAAATAAAAAAATGCCGGACAAATCGAACGGTGTGAAGTGTTAGTAATGATGTTGTGTTAGTAAGCACAAGTGAAGATTCTACTCTACCTATTGAGGGTGGGAGTTTCATGTGATTGATCAATCGCAACTATTATGATCCCTCATTGTACGTGGGAAAAATGACATTTTGAATCTATCGGTTCGGCAGTCAATTTCCTTTATTTTAATTATCGCCTGATACTTTAAAATCTGCTTAGGAGTTAAAGAACGAAACGGCGTATGTTGCGTCTCTCGATGTACTTGTTGCTCTGTTCCAAAAAATTGAATGAACTCAGGAACCACGTTAAGTTAGTGAAGGTCTGTCCTACTCATCGAAGCTCACGACGCTGAAAGATCTGAAGTTGGTTGGGTGTGAATTTCAAAAGTTAGGATTGGTTAGCCAATGGAACTCCTCCTTCCCCCTGATATTTATCATGATCAGCTTTACTCACACTTGACGTCATATGCAATTAGTGTACTGCTCAATCTCATCCCAACAAATTATGAAGAAAGCGTGTTGTCCCTTTCGATGTTAAGAAGTTATCCTTTAATCATCTTGTAATTCCTGAGGATTAGATTAGATTTTTGCCATTTTCTAAATCAAATTTCACTGGAGGAGTTAATCATAGTCCCATAAATACTATTATACAATAAAAATATGTTTGTTTACCATAAATCCTTGAAATAAGTATTTAATTACTCGTTTGATCACTCGGAATTTTTCACCACCTAGAGAAAGGATCACATCCGTATCATGAAGAACACAACTAATCCGAGGTACTTTCTGACATCTGTTCATGATCAGTGGCTCATAGAATCCAGTCATTTCTAGAAGAATCCAAACCACCCCACCCACTCCCATGTTACTTAAGAATATAAAGAAACCTCATTTAGAGTCAAATCATCGCATATTTGAAGAATCTTCGGGCATTGGGGTGGGTGACATTGAATTTTGATCAATGATTGACGCGGAAAATATCTTAAAATTTTTATTTAGTAACATGGTCCGCAAAGGTTTCAATCAGTTCTACACATCATTTAATATCATTCAATACTTCTGAACAAATTTAGTGAAAATCGTATTCTTCTACTCTAACTGGATGATTGGAAAATACCCTCCAGTGATTCAGTTCTGACTCTTGGGCTCACCCTCAACAGGAGTCTGCCTTGAATCCTTCATGTCAATTACAACTGTATTAAAGTAAACATACATCTCCATCAGATAAAACTTCACACAAGCATCTACTCCCTATTTCCACACTTACATACAAGTTACAGTTTCAGCCTTATCTTTGTGGAAACGCATGAAATTAATTCTCGCTTCGTACATTCCACACTGTATTAATGTTATCTACCATGGTTTCCACACATTTCATTATCAAGGTATTCATGGTAATGACATAATATTTCGAAGCCATGGCAGTAAACAGTAATAAAGTGCAGAATATATGTACAAAGCGAGAATTTATTTCATTCAAATTTATATGTTAATCTCCAACACAAATTTCCTCCCTATGATAATTTCAATCTTGTCGTAATTTGCATAGGTAAGTACCAAATGAGTTGGAACAAAAATAATAGAGACTTCTAAACTCTAGAATAAGATTTGTTTTCAATCAAAGAAGAGACGCTCCCGTGTCACAGTAAGTGATTAATCTAGTGGCTCCTAGCCTAGTGGAACGCGTATCCTAAAGTTTACGCGATTGGTGGTTAAGGGGTGTGCGAGGGATAATGGTGAAAGTATGGCGAGCATAATCTGAACGTGCGACGGGTTCAACTGATTGAGGTACGTTCAAGGGAAACAGTCTTCAAGGAGAACGCAAGTCGATGGAAAGGATACGCAAGTTAAAAAAGGTTGACTGCCCTCGGCCCCTTCTCGGGGCGATTCTTCTTATTGGCTGAGAAGAGAGCGTGCTTTCTGCTCGCGTGGGACGCCAGTGGTCCCTTCGTCCGAATCGGCGCCACGCGATCGGATTGTCTCGTTCTGTCGCGACACTGCACTCACGTCACTGCTCGTGACTCCCTTGCGTTTAACTTTTTTTTGTCCTCGCGCTTCATTCCTCGCCCTTCCCTCATTCTCATACATTCTTTCTTCCTTTTTTGCCACTTTCAATCCCTTCTGAATGAAAAGGGAATGGAACCTCACTCCCTTGATTTTTTCGATCCACCCCCGATTTTCACTCCACCCCATCCGCGTGGCGCCGCTTCTCATGATTTCAACCAACCCCCTTCTTCTCCTCTTCACCCCCTCCGCGTCTCCCCCCCCCCCACACCCAAACAACCACCACCCACCCACCCTCCCCCTTTCATCCCTTCCGCCCACTAGCATCCCATCGCACCCCTCAAGCTCACCCTCCATCTCCATCATCCCCTTGATGCCATTTTAATCCGCCCGCATCTATTGTCTACTTCTCTCTCCCGTCTCCGTCTCTACCCTCCACCCCCATTCCCCCAGCCCAAAACATATTATTAAAGCGACATCTCTCCTTTCCCCCACGCACTTCTGTCTCTCAAGCCATGGATACGAGTTTGAGACACCATTATTTTCAATGTGGGGTGTGCTACACTCGCATTTCAGTATCGCGTTGCTGTTTAGGGAATAGATGCTTTCCATTTCCGTCTACTCCTGGTGCCTCCAATTGGGACCAGACCTCTATCTTAGTAGATACACTACATTACACTTCTCGATAAAGAAATTACACTAACGCCATATCTATGAGGCGGAAAAAGTAAATATAAAGGTGACAGATGAAGTCAAAAACTTGGGAATCACAATGACTTCATACCTAGCGTGTTGAGAATATATTTTAGCCTAATGATATGCGATGGATGTCATATTTTTACTCCTGTGAATATATTTTTCACCTCACATATTTAGTTTTTTTTTCATTTCAGAATCAGAAATAGAAAGAATGAGGTGTACTTTTTATGCACGGTGAATCTTATCTGCTGATTGAAAACATTAACTATTCTTTGAGATTAATGGCACTAAGTGACGGATGTTGAACTATTCTTGTCATTTGTTTGTATTTGTCTTACAATTTGGAGGACATCTTTCCCCCGAAAATATAATGGTGTCACACATGAGCCTTTGGATCGATTATATGGGACACCCCTACTCAAAAAGTACTTAGAGGATGCTGTATGAGTTCATAATGTTACATTACAGTAATTTTATTAATTTCAATTTTTTTTAACCTCGTAAAGCCAACTTTTGCGCGCTGAACGGTTCTATATTATTAGCTCAATTGGTTCAGCCAATCGGCGCAATCACAAGTAGATTTGTTTCGAATCCCAGTCTTGATGAATGATTGATTTTGCCTTATAAACCTTGGACATTTGTGTGCGTCAAATTCATGTTATTCTTCTTTTTCGGTATCGTATGAATCTCTGCAGTGTCTCAGAATGTCCCTCTGTTGGTGTTATTGATCATTTGCTTCACTCCAGCTAAAACAGAAATCAACTCATTGTTCTTTTAATTGACGCAGGAATTACAGTTTGTTGTGGAATTCCGTCCTCAAAAATGTTAATTTATGAATCGCACACATCATGAATGTTCTTCGTATCGACACAACGCCCGATTTAATCTTAAAAGTAACAAAGTCAAAAGTTGTTCACCTCGCATGTTGCATTATATCACATTCTTGAAAAATTTACGAATATCGCGTTGTAATAATAATTCTCATTATATATAATACAGTATTTTATCGCATGAAAAACATTAAATGGATTTCATTATTATAAAAACTGCACTATATATAACGTTGTATGATATAGCTCTTATCATGATAGTCCACATTGAATACTGCCGGTCTTGGTGATGTAGTTAGCTTGGTCGTGAGTAGACTATAATGCTGGCCCAACTAGGAGGTCGCGGGACCAAATTTCACTTTGGAAATAAAATTTTTGTTTGTTTAAGCAATAGAGATTTCGATGATCTGGTAACTTTTAACTACCACAGTCGGAGCAGCTTATAAATAAGTGTAAGTCAACGATGCCACATATTGTACGATATTGCGCATCGCATTGCAGAACAGAGAAAATATTGCAATCCTCGGTGACTTGGCTTGGTATATCTTAGGTAATCTTCGGTAATAGACGGCAGTATCGCATTCCTATATTTACGAGCGTATCCTTCTCATCCTTTCCCTTCCCAATAGAGGGACAGCATAGGAACCCTTCCCCCCCAGCAATGCGCAGAGCACTCACTCTCTGCAACCACCGCTATTTTCCACCCATCCTCAGTCTTCATCCCCCATGCCATCCGACCCCTTTGCGTCAACCCACCCTCCCGACCCGCATCAAGTCCCCAACTCTCCCTTCCCTTCCTTCGAGGACAATCCTTCCTCCCTCGATGGAAATCTTTGCCGCCTCGCCACTCGAAATGTTGGCGTTGGCGGGGAAGGAGGTTGGCGGGGGTGCAAGGCGGGGAACAGTCGCGGATGGCAGTCAAAAGGGAGGAGCAGGGGTTGTGTGGGATGGGCTGGGTTTAGAGGTAGTGGGAGGCCAGGAGGGGAAGATATGCCCTGACTCAAGAGACTGAGAGAACGGGGTCTTAAGTGGTAAATGAAAGTGGTTTGGGCGGCATTATTATGGACGTATTATACCGTGGAGGGTTAGTAGAAAAGAGGGGGGAATGCCATGGTTCCACGCTGACTGTATGGCAGAGGGTGAAGACCAGTGAAGAGGGGGTTGGGTGTGAATTTCGTCAGGTATTGTCCTCGAATGCTTTGTGTGGAGTCGACATAATACCCTGCCGTGAGTTGATTGCGTGCAAGGTTGCGTAAAGAAGAAAATAATGAAAAAATGCATACGCCTGAACATAAGTTGCAACACGGGCCAAGAAGATAATCAGATATTTTTTAATAAATTAATAGCATTAAAACTTATTTCTCTCATTATCTTTCCGTTCCAATTCCTCTTTCGGAATAGTTATGAATGCGTCCGGTGAACTTTGGGAATGTCTTTTGCCAAATTCTTTCTTCTCTCAGATTGGTATGAAAAATTTGTAATATTGGGAAGTTATATCTCCGCTCTGAAATTGTAATACGCCGTCGAAAATACGGAAAGAACACCACAGAAAACTTAAAAATTGTGTGCAATAAGTTTGTTTCCCACAAATTTCATTTGGAGGTGAAAATAAAATTGAAAATGCGTTTTGTACTGCTGTGAAAATTTAGTTGGATTGGGACCACCTAAAGAGGAGCATGGTAACTTAAATCAATGCATTAGGCTCTTTGAACTAGTCAAAGTTATATTAAGACCCATTTGAACGAAAAATGTTTACCAATAGATATATATTTTTAAGCCATACCATGAACAGTTTTTTCAACATATTACTTCCTTTATTCCCGTTAAAAACCACACTTTACGCAGTAAACTTTTCCATAATCCCTTATACGTAATTATAAAAAAATATTTCATGCGTCCAAGAAATTATGCGTGTAAATACTATTTTAGGCTGTTCACTTATTTCGTTAATACTTTATATTTTCAGTATATTCCGTGGTAGTGCCAAATGAAAAGAAGATTACGGTACGCGAGGGCATGAAGAACAAATTCAAGAGTCAATGTGCAATTACCCTACTTGGTGAAACTACATAAGTGTTCATGAAGATGTAAATCGAAAGCATGTGGCAGAGAATTCTGGCATTATCTGGGTGAGTAACAACATTGGTGTCAATGTCTGAATCAGCTGTTATCACTTCTTAAAGAGTTTAAGAAAGGTATGTTTGTGTGTAGAAAAAAACATATCGGGCATTTTTATATTTAGAGGAGACACACGATGGGTTAAGCTGGGAGAAGATGTGGGGCATTTTGAAGGAAAACGCAATTAATATACGTTCCTTGTCTGAAGGTGACCAATGACAACTCGGAAGCGACAAAATAGTTGAAACCTTGAGTGACTGGTTCACATGAAATGGTGTGTAAGAATACTAATCAACGTATTAAATGCAGGAGCCGATTCCAGTTTTACGCCCATCTTACAGAGTCTATCCGCAAAGTGATCTAAATCTTGATGAGCTTCACGCTAGCAACGCTGCCTCGTCGGCGTAAAGAACCCATTCAATTTCATCTTTCAACGTTACACCTACCGCACCAGTACGGCTTTCTACTGCTATTTTATCAGTGAGGTGTTGAGACCAAAGTAATTAATAACTTTACAGCTTTATTTAATTAAGATAATGAGGTAAACTACTGAGGAAAATTGACGAATTGTGGAGTCATAAAGACCAAATGTGTTGTGCATTGTTCGCAAATCTCCGATAAGTGTACCAAGATAGATATTTATAATATTAGGCATGCCACTTTCTTTACAAGGTTATTTTTTTTAATAAAAGGCGAGTACGGTTTTATAAAATTGATTTGTAAAGGAAAAAAATTAATTTACCAATCTCATTGACTGTAGTCGTACGGATAAAATGACGACTGAGTGTAACTTATAGCGAAATAACTGTTTCAACCAAAGAATTATACCTGCAGGAGCTGTAAAAACTGTAGGAATGGAAAAAGGGAGAAAGAACAGTTACATTGAATGAACCATTATCAAAACACAAGAAGAAAAAGTTTTGAGATTTCTTATTCAGGAGGAAACAAATGAGCCAACATTGTGCGTGCCCTTCTCGATTTTCCTTCTCATCTGCCAAATATTCACGCTCCTTTCCATGACTTCCAAAACGTCTGCGTATCCTCCTCTTTTTATCCCTCGCACTCCCCTAACCGACTCTCTCGTTCCCTGCATGCGTCACATTTCTTCTTTCTCCCTCACTGCTACTTTCATTAATCACTTATGCTTTCATTTGTACCTACCTCATCCATCTTTAAGATCTTATCATATCCTCACTCTTTATTCCAAGACCATTACAAGTTTCTTATCAAACAATGTTAGCTTCAATAACACTTTGGCTAGATTATTATAAACAACAAGTGTCTTTACTCATCTCATAGAAAATAATCCATGTGCACATTTTCTTTCTCTTCCTCTATACATTTTAATCGATGCCATTTAAAATATTTTTGAAACGTGAATTATAATTGGACCAACTAAGTTTATGCCATCTCATTTTAATTTTGCATCAACTTTATTACTTTTCACTATTAAGAGGGAACAACTGAATAGTTGCCGCATGCTTAATTTCTAATTACTTCTTCACGAGACCAAAATGAATAATGGATTCATTTTATTTGCAATTAAAGGAGTTGGCTGTGTTTTATAAAATAATAGTTTTAAATAATCATTGAATCGCTATTATATCATTATCAATGAGTTTTGCACAATTATGTATCATGAATTCAAAGGAATTGATTAAAATATAATTTTATCTTTTTCACTTCAGACAAAAGAGTAATACATACGAAGGAGATCAATGAATTTCCAAAATCCTTGCTGCAGATTGAGGATTCTCGGTGAAAGAGATCAGATAGTCTATGAAAATCCAGGAAGCAATCCAATGTATGCTGTTCTTGGCTTGCACGCACTCCGCGAAAAAACCTTTTGTTCTCAGTCTTTCTGCGAATGATTCCAGGAAGGGGGGTTGGAGGGTGGTGATACGGCATACGCATATCATCCCCCCCATTCTCGGAATAATGCGTGGAATGTTAATGCATGTGTCTGATGTATGGAGACGTGGTGAAGGGATTGGTGTACGCGTTTTTAGGATGTTGCGAAGTCGGGAGGGTTTGGGAGGGAGGATGTGCTGGCCCCGTCTTCCTCATCTCTTTGGAAACGGGGAGCGGGGGGGGGGAAGAGGGAGAAAGAAAGAGAGGCTCTCTCCCTCTCTCCCCCTCCGCCACTGAGGCTGGCTCCACTGAGGGTGGAGGCTGCGAGGCGGGAGAGGCGCAGCGGGGGAGGAGGATCACACGACCACCAACGCACATACTACGGACTCTTTCAGGGAAGATAGAAAATGGACCGCAATCAAACCCTTCTCGTGCGTCAGTCAGCCGAATTCTTTTGTGCGCGGATATGTTTTTTGCTCCGACGAACGGATTTTCATCCTCTCTTCTTCTTCCCTATCGTCGCAGTTCCCCCCGTCTCTCCCTCTCCCATCCTCCCACTTCATTCCTCCCTCCATCCCTCACCCCTCGTCTTTGAAACATAAAAAAAACAATCGAGCAATGAAGTCTCCGCCCACCGCTTTTTTTATCCGTTTGCCCTTTTTGTACGGTCGCGAACATTTTTCCTTCCCCCTCTCTCTCCCTTTCATTCGATATTATGAGCAGCGCGGGCGAGAGGGTTTGTGGACGCATCACGTGAGTGCGTGTGGCGATGCGTTTCTGTTCTTTTGTGTGCGTGTTTCATGCGAAGTTTCGCATCACTTCCCGAATCACAAATGCGAACGGGAGCGTATGTAATCCGCGAAGAGAAGAAGAAGAAATCCCAATTTCGAAGCGTGCGACTGCGTGATCCGATCGTGAGTTTTTTTTCAATACCTCTCAGCATCTCATCAATGAGTTGGTTGACACACAAACACATGCTCGCGCGATCGTTCGTTTCCAGATCGTGATTCCTCGAGCAAACGTGAATGTCGCACGTGGTCAAGAAAGAGGTTTTTGAGGCTTCCGAATGCCGAGCGACGCCTCTTGTCAGCCTCCACGTTCAAATGTCACGCGGTTCAATCCCTCGATTACGCGGAATCGGATTCCCCGTGGGTGATTTGTGAGTGACGCCCTTTGGTTTGCGCGACGATGAAAGACTTGCTGTCAGTTATTGAAGTGCCCCAGAGAGAAGTCGACGCATGTCACAGCATGTATATCATCCCTTTCTCCTCAGCGCTGAATTACCGCCGATTTTCATTGACAGGTACTCCATAGAGAGTCCACTTGGAAGAAATTTGTAACCTTGCAACCATTAGATTTTGTACCAAATTCTACTCGTTTACATTTTAAACTAGCGGAAGGTGCCCGTTGAAATTCAATGGTTGTGAAAAACATTGAACTTGTTTTGTAAGAAAACCACAAAGCCTAATGAATGCTGTCAGCATGACCAATTGAAGAGTTGGTAACAGAGGTATCTTGTATGTTGTGTTCGATGTAGTAGACATGCTGACCGTTTTCCAGGAGTACGGAGAGATGAGTGACTATTGGTACTCTTTCATGCACGGGAAACCCAAAAATGAGTGAATGCAAGTTAACTGCAATATAGCAATTTTAAACATATATAAATAAATCGTAACGTTTATGATGTGGGAATTGGTCTAGAAAACAGTTCAAAATCGTAATGGTTCCACAACGTGAAAAACATCCGAATATTAAACGATGATTAAAAACGCTGTGATTGTTGCAGTAATATAGACATTATTACCATTACTATTCGATTCACATAAGTATTCCTGCACATTTAATTGCGTGTGTAGTCTTTTTAATTCCTTCGTGTGAATCGTTTACTACGTAAATGTTCTCTCATATACATGCAGTGCTCCTATGAGAGCTAATTTGAGAATAGACATTGAAGAGTATACATGTAAATATGCATTGAATTTATCGATTACCCCCCGAAGCAACTGGGGCCCTTGGGACTCTCGGCCCTTCTGAATCAGATTTTCTTTCTACGTGCTATCACGGGCCTGCAGGAAAACGTTATGTTTAAATGATAGAAGCGTAAATATCCTTTGAAAATCAAATCCCTGGTTGTCAAGGAAATATGCTATTGTTGATTTCAAAGAAAAATGTGAGATTTTTCTGCTAAAACATGATATTCCGACAAATATGAAGCGTAAAAGGAAATCGATTGAAATAATTAGAAACTTCAATTATTCAGCTAACTGATAAAAAAATCCCAACCCTCTATCTTGAACGTAAGTAACTTTAAAAAGCTAAATATTAAACCACTGCGCAAAACCCAATACAATTTATTGGGCTATTGTATATCAATTGAATTTGGTTTACAATTTTGGTACATAGTTATGTTAATAAGTACATATACATACATATGATTTTTCAAGTCGCCTCAGAGTGAATTCCTTCTGAATTTATTGTTTGATGATACATTCGTTGAAATTTATTGTTTGTTTGCCAATTGTTGTCAATTTAGGTGCATTCAAAAATAAAATTAATTGTTGCTATAACATATAAAATTATAATAAATTTTACTTAATTTCGATGTCTGTTTTTTATTTCAGGATTTTTTGTTTTTTTTGTGATGTAAACCATTTATTTAAATAATTCACATTTAGATAGGTTAGGTTCTAAATAGGAGAGGGAAATTAAATGCGTGCTTATTTCTAATTGCATGATCTGCTATTGCACATAATTGAATTTTGGATTTAATTGAAGTTTCATGCTAGGAGATTCTATTTTTCAGATATTGGGGTGCTTGGCCTACATACATATTGTCACAATCATTACACCATATTGCATAAACGACGTTACATTTCAGTTCATTTGTAAAGGAGATAAAAATATAATTACGCAGTAAAAAAGAGGTCGTGTCGAGGAATCATCTAAGAAAAAGTATTCTAATTCCGCATCAGAACTTTGCTCACGTATCATTTCGTTGAACACGTGAAGATGTGACTGATTCCGCTTCTCATATGTTTGCTCACTTCAGATTTGTAACTATTAGTCTAGGACAAATCATAGCGTTTAATATTTCAGGCTGAAAATGGAAGAGTGAAATTGAATCGCTACACTAAATTAAATGTATAAGTTGCTCAGCTCTTCGATACTGTAACTATGTCTTGTACCAAAGATGCAAAATTCACCTGTACCTGAGTATCAGAGGAAGTAACGGTGCAACTACCATAGATATTTTAATTTGATTCCAGTCTCACCCTGCCTTGATTTTTTTATTCCACGTGTTGTATTTGTGTCGACGTAGCTAGTCCTTCTTAGGCTTCGTAGGTAAAGACATTTTTATGAGAAAATTAATATTTTCAAGCATTGATAATAAGATTAACTGTATATTACACTACCTAATAAGTTATTTTCATTACAACTTCTGTAGAATAAGTTTTTTAGAGTTTACCTGATTATCAGAAAACTCTAAAATTCAATCATATGCTAGCAGGGTAGAGAATGTTTTTGATGTTGATGAGATGTGGCATCGCTAACTAAATACTTAAAAATAAAAAAATTTCCGCCTTGAGGCGTTTGAGAATTCGAAAATAAGTGAAAATCGATCCACCTTATTATGTTTACTCTATAAAAGTATCATCAGTGTTTTTTTATGATGTAGAATAGAGCTAAAGACGAGATCTAAAACAAAGGGACGTTTGAATTTGTCATATGGCATTTTTAAAGTTCAAAGCATTTGCAATAGCTTTTCTCTTTCATGTTTTAAATTTCTATACGTAAATATTTTTTTTGTTTACGTTTAATGTGAATTTGCGATGTTCGAAATATCGCTCTGAGCAGAGAGTCAAGTATCACTCTGTCAGTCCATCATGGCCTGGACTTGCATTAATTGCCTTGCAAGCCAGCGAGTGTTTGAGGTCATAATAACTAGCAAACTTAAAACACACGCGTTCTGTTTAATATCATGAGATAAATTGAAGCCACTCCTCGTCACGAATTGAAGTAAATTGAAGCCACGCGTACTGAACTTACTAAGGTAAAAAATTATGAAGCAAAGGAAAGACCATTAGTTTAATATTAAATGACAATCCTGTAAGAGTTAGAAATCCTTCTTTTGTCGAGAGAGAGAGAGACCTTGCGGGAAATGAGGATTCGAGTGCTCAGCAACCGGGAGAGGATTGCATGATAGCGATGACAAGGACTCTATGCGAGGCTAGTCTGAGGTGAGTGACATTACGGTCAGCCAATGCTATAAGATTAGCGATACGGCATTTCCCTGCAAAATAATCCAGCCACAAGGCACTGATTCGCGTGTTGACGGAAGGGTTGGGGGTTTTTTGGAATCTGGCCCATTTAGCAGAATCCAGTAAAATGAGCTGATGCGGGAGTAATTGGAAGAGTGGGAGGGGTTGGGTGAGGGGTGGCCAGTATGAAAGGGGTGGCAGTGGAGGGTGGGGGGGAGGGATTGGGGAAGTGGGAAGGGGTGGGGTGGGTTGGTTTGAAGAGGGATAATGAGGGATGAGAGGTGGAGATTTGAGACTAGTGGCCTCTCTCTCGTGTTATTGCCTCGTAATGTTTGCTGAGTTTGGCGAATCACCGGGGGAGGGAGGAGTTGCGGGCGTTACTGTGGAAACGCAGAGGGGGAGGAGTGGGGAGGGACGAGAGAGAGTTGACGGGGAGATGGTTTGAGGTTTCGGGCGATATTTGAATCGTGGCCCTTGGCGCAGTAACGGTTGTAAGTCCGGATGAGTCAGAGGCTGTAAGCTCTGTACTCGTGCAGGAAGTTTGGTCAACCTCATTCAGGAATGTATTGACTATTATCTCTTGGGTAAATGGTGACCTCGTTGCTCACTTTGCTCTTAGCAGACGAAAGAATTATTGTAAAAAAGAAGAGATATGAATGCAATGCGTCCAGTCCAGTAAGCGTCCAGAATATCCAATCTCTACACTGGCTTCTGATAATTCCAAGCTATGATATAATTAATAAATCAACTGACTGCATTGGTTTTTATCGAGTATCTCCTTTACCTACTCATCAATTTTTAATTTAATCTCATGCTGTCATGCCTCTCCGGCTTTTAGTGAATCAATCAAAGGAAACATTACCAACTCTCCCAAGAGGGAAATCGTGTTCCTTTGGCATCTATGTCGTTATTGCCTCGACTGTGTTCGATGTTGTGACTCGAAGCCTGTAAATCCATCTGCCTGGTTGTTATGGGATAAGAGAGAATAAAAATTTGTCGACACATGTTTCACGGCGGAACTTCCTCATCTCAAAGTATTTGTTGGTAGGAGCCGGGTCTGGATAGGACGGTGAGCGTCCGGATTTTAGGGAGACATTTGACCTTTGACTCGTTGGTGGAGTAGCGGTCGGAAGACGGTATGAGTCACAGACAGTGAAAAAGGTCGAGAAAGGTCTCAGCAAGCTTCACTGAGAAAGTGCGGAAGCAGGTTCATGATGACGTTCTTAAATTTTGCTAATGCCAAGTGGGAAATATGTAGTACTAAAATATAATTTAATAAAAAAAATACTGCAGTCCTTGTGCTTGTACATGAACAAATCAAGTAAAAATTAAGGAATCATCTGCTTAATTTAGTTGATTTGACGCTCATATCTCTTGTTATAAGTCATTTTTGCCTTTTCTGCCATGTATCTTGCGTAATTAGTGCACTGACGTAGGGGAACGTGACAAATCTTGACCAAGAAATCTCGTACAGGGAAGTTTATCATACTGGCCTGACGCCAGTATGATTTTGAGTTTGGGTTTTCTGAGACTCAAAGTACAAAATTGTATTGAAATAAAGCATATTAAACGTAATTTTATCAATCGTTACTCATTTTACTTGAAACTTATCCACAATGAAGAATCCATGAAGACAAACTTTTAATAGTCTAAAGGATTTGCCAGTGTTGTATGAACTGTGCCCAACCCACTGTACTGTTATAATTTATTTTAATAAATCATATTATTAATATAAGGTCTGATATCATCACTTTCGCACATACCGCAGCGGGCACAAATTCTCGGAAACGGTGATTTGAATGCCGACTGGCTTAAGGTAGTAAGGAGCGAAAAATCACTTCGCCTAGAATTTGATGAATTTGGCCTCATTTTAAATAAACAACTCTCATCTTTCCAATGATATGAAAATATCAATCCCTTCCCGAACTACTTTTCGAGCAATTTACCTGTAAATATAAGCTGTTTTACATGGGATAGATTATGGCTGAGCGCTCCAGAGGGAGAATATTGAAGGAAATAGGAATTTATAACACCTAGATTTCGTAAAAAACTAACGATGTATAGATTGTATGTTTTATCAACTATTTATAAAATAATCTATTACTCACCACAGTACCTTTTACAGAATCGCAAAAAAAACCTGCTGTTTTGAAGAGTTTTCAGCCGTACGGTGGGAAAATATGAGTCAAGATGAGACTTATGTAGCTTTATTTATTTAATTAGTGAGAATTTTGGTCATATTTAACTATATATTTGCGCCACTAATATTATAGTATTTATTTCGTACTTCTTACAGACGCTGACATCAGAGAATAAAAATTGAATATGGTCTCCACTATGACTAGGGAACTATCCGGGACCGGTGATGCCCCGTTTAGACTACTATCGTACGTACCATCGTAGCAACTCGCACGCATTCACACTACTATCGTAACTCTGTGCTGCCCTCACCAGGAATCGCGACGAACTAGTAAAGAGCAAGCGAACAAAATAGGGATTCCCGCGTCCCAGTGGCGTGTTTAAGACTTTCGACATGGTTCTACAAGCAAATGACACCTATCTTTGTTTATTCGTCAAAGTACCACCATCTAATTCAATATAATGATTGACGTTTTTGATTATCGTTATTCGTCATTCCCGATTTCCGGTCATGATACCAGCGCTAATCATCGTAAAAGTGGCAGTGTTAGGAACTACGTGTACCGCTGTCCGGACTTGCGTTCACACTACTATTTCCGGCAACCATCGTCAGGACGATCGTACGTACGATAGTAGTCTGAACGGGGCTGAGTGTATTCGCCACAACGTCCTCCTCCACTCACACTCCCCTGAATTCGATTCGTGCATCTGCTCTCGGTGGGGCGAGCTGCTTTGTCGCTCGGCGATAAGTTTATTGCGACAGGCCAGGCGGGTGGACATGGGGCCCTGTGTGTGCAAGGAGGCGGTTCCATCCGACAAGTTGGGGGGGATCCGAGAGAAGAAGTGTTGTTCCCTGAATCCCTACTTCCTCCCTTGCCCCCTCCCCCCTGAAGGGGCAAGACGACACAAACAGGAGAGAAATGCGGCGCGCAGATTGCCGAACGAGCGAAGCACGCGTGATCGCGATGCCATCTGGTGGAGAGCTGAGAAAGCTACGCATTGAAAAAGAAGAGCCTCGTGAGGCGTGCCTCGAGACAATGGGGCGGGTGGGGGCGATGCATTGTAATTAGGGAATGGGGCACGCCCCCGACATTATATATAGGCCTCGCCCTCGAATCAAACAAGCACTCGTGTTCCCATGGACTAGGAGTGTATTTTTGCTTTTTTTGGAATAACTTTTTTCTCTGCACGTTTAGTGGCGCGAAGACATGCCAATATTCTAATGCTTTGCTGTCCTCGTGAGAGGAAGAAATATGCCGGGGCTTTTCCCTTGTTTGATATGCACGTAAAGCAAACGTGCTTGGTAGGAGTACCGTCTCTTGGAGTCTTGTTTGTTATTTGTCTCAGAACTTTCATCCCTGCGGCTCTTTGAATTTTGTCTGTAGTTAGAGTTTTTGGTTTGATTTCAGCGGTGTACTTCATAATGAGCCTAACAACGGTTTCATAGGTTCTTTCTATTGTTTATATCATTTAAAACTTGTTCTTCCATATGACGACATTTACGCACCCAATTACTTCTTTAGTCTTATTGATTTGCTGCATTACCTCTTCCTCCATTTTCCCAACACTAGAAGTTTTAACACACAAATATTTCAATTCCAATCTCTTGTTCTACTATATTATCATCTATATATTATCATCTAGAGCCAGACTGAATCTAATCAATCTCCTAGCCATTACTATTGCTTTTGACTTCCCAGTAGAAATTAATATGCAGGACTTTAATGCAGTTGTATGAAACTACAATCGTCTTCACTCTCTGTCTCTATTATGGCATCGTCCGCATATCATATAATTTTTTATATATTCAGAGCCCATTCTGTACTCTATTTTAATATCAACTTTTTTATTACTTCATCCATCAGGACATTGAATCAAAAAGCGCTCAAAAAATCACCTTGCCTGGTACCTGATTTGAATGGTATTGATTTGGTCTTTTCGCCTCCAAACCTTGCTATCACCCTACTGTCTTCGTATATTTTTTCAACACTTTATATAACTTGGTATACGGTATATCGATTGTTCTTGTACCATATTATGTGTATTTCATCTTCAATCTGCACTCGGTCAAATACTTTCTTCACATCCATAACGCATATTTTAGTTTCTAATTTTCTTACGATTTGTCTTTCTTCTTTTCTTATGATAACAACTACTGATCTGTACAGGATAGACCTGTTGTAAATCCTTATTTGTCTTCTTCTATCCGCGTTCCTGTGGCTGATTTCTTGGTATTTATACTCGCTGTTAGTTTGAATTACGTGTTTAATGGATTTATTCCTCCGTATTTATTTGGTTTCTTTGGCCCTTCATAAAAAGTGGTATCATCATTTTCATTCACCATTCCTCTAGTATTCTACTATAGCGTATGATATTTTGTACAAATCCCAGTAGCTGACCAACCAAGGCCTCACAGTTGTATTTGAGTAATTAATTCATTATTTCATCCACTTTAGGTAATTTATGATTTTTAAGCCTTCGGAATATCTCTTCTGTATTTTATGTTACTTAATTCTTCCTTTCTCCCTTCGGATTTGGTTTTGCTGTTTTTGAAATTAGTTCTATTTCCTCTTTTACACAGTGCTCTAAGGTAACCCACCGATGTTTGCTGAATTAATTATTAATATGTCCTTCCGTCCTCACTTAGATGAGCTTCAGATATGCTTCGGCTCATTCACGTACTTCTCCCCTCTCAACTTACCGATACTTCAGGCACGCATGTTTCTTGTATTGGCATTTCTGTTTCGCTTCTTATCTAAACCATGGCGTTTTGTATGAAAACTTTATTTGGGTTGATTTTCCTCATTGCTATCGCTTCTTGGGCCGCTTCTAATATATTTCATCGTCCAACCTCTTTATTTATCATCTTCACTTCTGAAAGGGTTAAATATTACTCAATCTTTAAGCCCTCTTTAGTATAGATCCTCAGAGATATAGAGTTCTCGTCTACACTTTCAATTTAAGATTTCATTTCTGGTTTCCTATTCTTCTGATTTACATTCTTACAAGACTTAGTTAGCAGTTAACCAATAACCAGATGATGATCACAACCTATGTTTGCAGATGCAAAACTCCTCACTTCTTGGGTGTTTCCTGGTTGTATTACTCTTGTGTCTCAAAACGTCTATCGTCTAAGTAAAACTTCAGGTATTTTTGAAGATATATTATTATTTTTCTTCATGGTCTATAAACGTGTCATTCATTTTCAATTCATCGGAAGAGCAGATTTACCATAAAACCCCATTTTCATTGCAGATATTTTCGTTAAACCTCTGTTTTACCCCTGCTATTTTTGAGTTCCCAGGTCTTGCATTAAAATCTCCTATTACGCCCATCAATTCATTGCTTGGTATTGTATTAAACACCTCCTGAAGTTTTTTTTATAAATTTTTATCTATCATTCATTATTTTTCAGTTTGCTGGTCCATGTATTACAATTATACTCGCTATCTTTTTGTCTATCCTTGTTTTCACTGTGACTATTCTGTGATTTATACAGATATCCTTCGATTGGATTTTTTTCTCTCTTGTGCATTATTATAGCTACACCCTGCTTTGCTCTCGTCTACTCCACGTGACTGTATATCAGAGTTTACTCTCCTCTCAGTCTCCTCGGTCCTCTTTGTCTCACCTGTAACTGTCCTTTTCCCATCTTAGTTTCTTGCCGGGCTCAAATATAGATCTGATGTTCCCTTCGCTCTTTTTCCATTTCTTGGCCTCTTTTACTTATCGAATTTATATTCCACGGGGGAATGCTTCCTAAAATTTGCTTTTTTAAATCCATAGTCCTAAATTTCTTATTATTCAATGACATATCTCGAGTTAAATTCCGAAAATTCTACGTAATATTTAAAAAAAACTTACTAATTGTTTTATTCTAAAGTTGGAAACCTTTTCCTTGAAGAGGTCACAAGGAGAGCTAAAATAACGGGAACGTTTGGCGTAAAGTGTAGATGTAGAGTTCAAAACTAGGTTATTATTTCAAGCTAAATTAAATTTTTCCTCATATGAAATTTCAATGGCGATTGTATTCCCTCTACAGGAGTAGTATCGTTATTTTTCCTTTTGATAAACGCCAGTTGAATGTGGCCGAGTTATTCACTGGTAAGTGTTGTCAGGTTAAAGTCTAATATAGCAAAGTAAAATAATTACTTACTGTCCGACGCCACGCACAAATTCATGATTTTAATTTAAATGATTCCTTCTGTGATAATTATCGGCAAACTAAGATCATGAATATTTTCACTTAAAAGCAATGTTACTGGTAGGTTGGCTATTTGGATTGGTGACCAACAGCTGAATTCATTTGCTACATACAGGATTGGTGGGTTGGTGAAGGATTTTTCAGAGAGGGGAGAAAGGGTAAAGGAAAGCCCTGCACCGGTATTACTGTACATTTATAGCGTAAAGTGCCAAGGAAAACATAGTTAAAGGTCCAATCCGATGGATCGAGTAATACATTTAAAGTGCCCTCCATAGGGTACTCATATAGGGATTCGGATTCCACTGAAAAAAACAACACAATTGGAGGGTATTGGAACCCCGACCCCCGGGATGGGAATCCGTTTCTGATGCCAGCACACCAATCCAATCCTCGCAATGACGCTCTTGCAGAATACGAACTCATAACGTCAAGCTACGTACCACTCGACCATTTACGCATGCGATTTGTTTTGTTCCCTAGTCTATTTGCAGGTGGATGTGGAGGTGGAGGGAGACGATAGGGATGAAGCATTGCAGTTCGTAAAGCATTGGGGTGAGTGGCAAGATTATATGGTTTGGGAAGGTGGAAATGCTTTGAATAGGGAATGGGAGGGAGAGTTTGAGGAGGAGGCCTAAGAGAGATGAGGAGGGTGTCCAGGAATAGGAGAGAGAGTGGACAATGGAGATCTAAAGGGGAGTAAGGCGGGAGGTGCTTTTGTGGGAGAGGGAAAGTAATTTAGGCCGGTATGCAAACCTTCCGGCCAGTATTTGCATACGCCCGTGAGAGGAGGGTAGGCAGCCTTTGAATCTGGATAGGGGTCGACTGGTGCGAGAAAGATCCATCCCTCCATGCATACACGTACCTATACTCACACACACACATTCATTTAAATATATATACCACATGGGATGGGAGGACGACACTTGAGCTTCGAATTTCCCATTTATTGCGTCCCCAGGATTCAATTATCTCTGCATATTCCTCAAATGAATGCTAACAAAGCGTCCATGAAATATCTAGCGAGACGAGCCGTTGGTGGAGGAGGAGGAGGGAGTCTGAACCCTTCACCCACTCTCTCATCCTCTTCCCATATCATCATCACACACACTTCTTCCCACACTTCCCATTCTCATTGTTTTCCTCGAGCAGGATAAATAATGTTGATTGCGAGGTTGCGGATTAATCAGTAAAGTGACGACTGCATCTGCAGAGTACACCGCAGTCGAATTCGCGAGGAGATCTTATGGAAAGCTTCCAGAACTTTCCGCAAATGTAAATTGAATCTCTTTGTTTGTCCCTGCCGAAGTTTATTTTATGACTTTCGTAAAGTCGTGTGCCCTGCCTTGTGCCTTGATGATTTTTCCTTATCCACTGTGCTCGTCTTCGCACAAGATAAATATTAATATTCAACGACGTACGCTAAAATAATAATCTTAATCGTCACTTTGTGTTTATGAATACTTTTTTTGCCTGCTGATAATTAGTCATATGATAATATGGGATGCTAAATTACATGAAACTAAATATAAAAACTAAAAATAAACTAAATTAAAAATTATCTTATAAAAAATTCACTTGCATTAAAATAAACATTTTTGGGGACTGCATTTGATTCATAGATAATTGATTATAGGTTTTAAAACTTGTAAAGAAAAAGGTGATTTTCTTATTTACTGTGCATAAAAATATTTAACCTGATAATTTAAACTTTTCATGAATGAATATTGAGCATATTCTTTTCAGAAGCAGTTCATGTGGGGAACATTTTTGAATTCTTACATTAGAGACTTGAGGAAGGGCCAATCCCAATCGGAAAGTATATTTAGATTTCCTAAGTTCCTCCTTTCTGCACTTACTTCAGTTGAAGTAGGATTTTACGCTAGTTATTCCATCATGTAGTACCGAGTCAATGTATGTGATTAGTTCCAGAAATTCTTTGTCATTAATTTCAATGAAATTAAGTGTTCAGCCAAAACTCCGGTAAATAGGCGAGAGTGACGGTTACCCGTCATTCAGTCATCACTCAAGTCATCCACAAGTGTAGCGTGAAATAGTTACCCGTCCAGGTTGTACCCCGAGCTACCTGAAATACGAAAACGAATACTTGGCACCCAGATTTTCTCATTATATATAAATTTCACGATGTTTAGTTCGGAATTCTTTGGAATTCACAACCTGGAACGTTCGGAGCTTAGAGGTAGGAGAATTTCGTAAATATTTCATTGGTAAAAATGTTTTGTGAGGAAATTTTCAAATATCAATTCCAGCTAAAGATACTACTCAAGTGGAACTTTTTTAGCCAAAGCAGTTTCTTTAACTTCGGAATGAATTACATTTTTGTAGGACGTGACCTAAAATTCTGATGGCGTCTTAATGATATCTATAGTATTTATTACCAGAATCAACGCAATTATTCATGGTTGCCGGAAAAATTTGGCAAGTAATTGGGAAAAAATGAGCCATCCACAGCAATAATAATCAGTATATTTTGTGAGATAATGTTATTTGTAGAGAGCATTTTACAGGGAACAACGCGGCAAAACGTTCATTTTAACTTACTTATTGATCCATACTTCATTCTCTGCTCTTGCTCTTTGTTTACTCGAACTACATATGATGCATATGCATTGTAGAATACTGATTAATGACTTTCAGTTATGAAATAATGAAATGTTGAATTAATTTGTTTTCCCAAACAAATGATTCCTTTCTCATGACCCAGGTTTCATCACTTCGCAACATAATCAAGTAGTTTTACACATCTGATGATGTCGCTAAGCGATGGAATCCGGGTTGTGAGGAAGAAATCAATTTTATTCGAAAAAAAGGAGTTTATAATTTCATTATGAAAGAGTTTCACCATGTAACTGCCTATGCCTTTATTTTTATGAATTTCCGTTATATTGTTTTACGCTAGTTACCATAAATGAAGCATGTGTAAAGGAGTTACTCCTAAAGTCCTTCTTATGAGAGGTTAGAATTGTGAACGCAAGCGATTAAGAATTCGAATTCGTGATTTTGTCTCTTGAATAAGAATTGGAAAGGCCCGTTAAATATATTAAGCGTATTGATAATGCTTATCTGCCACTAGGAACTATTTTCTTAAAACGAGACGAATCAAAAGGAAAATGAATGATTTTCAAAAAAGAAATCCATGCCTGATACTCTGCACTTGCTTCTGGAGGATGGAAAGTGGTATGGCTAAAATGATGGCACCACCGGTCTGCACCTGGACACTTCCATGTTGGCCGTGAAGGTGGCGCAGAGCGAGAGTGAAGGAGGTTAGAGCAGGGAGAGTGTCTCCTGCGAAGGAACATCGGACGCTGGAACGTTTATGCATTCCAAGTGGATGCTGTCCTTTTCGTTTGCCGCGTTGCCGGACGCATCTCATCTGTGCGCGAGGGAAGAAACGTTTCAAAAGAATGAAATAAATAAAGAACACTTTTTTGAAAAGTACAGTTTTAAGCACCCAGCCCATCGTTTGTCACGGGGCGGGTAAGGGGTGGTAAGGGGCGTTTAGTAGGGGAAGTCTCTTTCATGAGAGCGCTGGCGGAGTCTTTGGGCAGAGGAGGGAAGTAGGGTGGGGAGGTGAGTGCTGTGGTGGTGGGTATTCTTCCTTCTTTGCGGAGAGCCGTGAAGGGTTGGGGCGCACACAATGAGTGAGTGTGTGTGTGGAGGCGGTGGCCGAAGAGGAGGAAGAAAGGGGATGGTGGTTTGTCCCTGTGGGTGGGGGGAGAAGTCTTGGGCGAGACAATGGACAAAGAGAGGGAGGAGAGGAAGGAGCGGCCTCAGAGCTCCCCTACTCCTCTCCTCCACAAAGCGCAAGTATCAACAATGGGGAGCTCCCGTCCCCTCGACCCAAACGCAACCCCTCCCCCACCTGGCCCACCCCCACCGTCCACTCCCCCACCGTTTCGACTTCAACCCTCTTCTTATTCTCCGTCCCCGGTTCCCGTGTCATCACGGAATATTTTTCACCCAGTCATCATCCGAGGGCGATGCATTCGAAACGCATCCATGAATAAAAATTCCTTTTTAGGATTTTACGAGCCTTGGATTTAGAAAAATCTGATGCACCGTGCGCACTGTATTTTGTGAATTTTTATATGTTCTACTAAATCACTATTTCTTCGAGTAAAAGTGTCTATATGTAGAACGCATTACCCTGCATGCCGCTACAAATGCGTGGCACAGAAGACGTCGTGACATCAGCTCCGAAGAACGGAGGCAATGAGGAATAGGCATAAGGAGAGGCATGATAGGATTTAGTTGTTAGTTTTTGTGAATTAAATTAGAAACGTTGATGATATTAATAACGATCGTTAGCAGATCCTCGTGGTACCAATGTATAATATAAGATTTATTTTCACTCACATCCATCGCGTTAAATCCTTCCGCAGTTGCACTAGGGTTTTTTGGTCCCTAAAATACATCACCACTTGTCTCATACCAGTTAGGGTGAGTAAGGATAATTCGTCAGGGAAATCTTAAGTGAGCTTCCATATTGAGGCTGTATGTAGCTATTCCTCGAGCAAAAAATGGCGTATGTCCATATGTTGACTCCTCCTCAAGCATTTCATATATTTTTATCTTCCATCATGCCTTCCGATATTCCTTTAATTTCTTACTTTCTGTTTTTTTTTTACTTTCCCCCCTGACAACAAAATTTCTCCTCAGCATCGTAGTCTTCAAAAGACCCTTACCTCACAATGCATCTTTCGATCACTTTTTCCGCTCACATTGTATTTCCTCCATCATTTTCCTTTCCCACTATCACCACAGTTATGTACTTTCTCATTTGTCTTCCTTTCTAAAAACATATCTTTCTTCATTTATCTCTGAACCTGAAATAAAAATCTACCGATTTAAGATAATACTTTTCCATCTTACCATTTCATAATTTTATTATTTTGGTATCGGCACGTCATCGAGGAAGGGCAACTCTCAATATCCTTTCAGGATAGCAATGTAGTAAAATGTGCTTTTTTATCGCAGACCTAAACAACCGATTCTGTTTTACTAGTTCGTTACACACTATCCTATCCTTTTACCTTTCCGTCATTTGCATATTTTACATTCATGAAATGTGTTCCACTGTTCCGCTTCTGAGCCTCTAACAATTCTATTCTAACATTCTAACCGAGATCTATCAAAAGACCGACTTTGCTCAACACTATTAGACAGCAAGTAGAAGCAGAAACACATCCACTTCAGTTGAATACTCAAATTTATTTTAATGATGAAACTGAGGCATCATTTTACATTTAGAAACCATTGTATTGTATTCAGTGCTTTTTGGCTGTGCTGTATAATGCCATTAAAAATGTTTGGACTTGGAAAAGTCTTGCATATGACAGAGAGGAGGTGAAACTTCGAAACTTAAATTTCTGAAATATTAAGCTTCTTGAGAACCTCGTAGGGCACGTGATTGGTAAAGGGATTTCAACTCTAATGTGGGGATATTAATGTTTTACATAATTTATCAATCAGTAGGAGTACCTACCTATTGTTCATGGACCGGTCTTATATGGGGCAGTTTACCGTCTACATTACTTAAGTATTTTACAGGAACTAAATTAATGAAGTGCTGACGCCACATCACGCTAGAGGAGAATGGCGATCATAATTGGGAATCTATGGAATTCTGATTCCATTTAAAACATAATTAATCAATATAAAATGTTACCTCACCTCAGTTATTGCTTGTTAGCTGGTTTTTCACATCTGAATTATAAATTACTTCTATCCCTGACGAACACTCCAATCTCAAGTCACATGTGCAAAAGATATTTCGTTTCCAGGACTGTTCCATTTATCAGTGTGACTTTTTTGTTCACATATATTGGTACTATGTATGTGACATCAACGTCATCCTCCCCACCCAATATGAAAATTTGACGGCATTTTGATTCATATAAGTAATAAGTGGATCGGGCCTACATATATTTCTACAGTTTTTATTCTGCCACGTAAACCTTCTACATAAGAATTCATTTCTCATATACTTTCACTTTATCCTAACGCTGTGCTACAATGAACTCATGTGATGTGTCGTATGCATTGCACATTTCCTAAACATTCAGGTTTTGAGTGATTGCCTTCATTTTCCTCTATTTTCCCAGGGTTTGGTGTGATAGAGAGATTGAATGGCGACTTATATCTCGAAGTTCGAAATATCCTCCAATTTCTCATATTTTCATTAAATCCTAACACTGCACTACAATGTGACATGTAGCATGCATTTCATACTTCATAAACATTCAGGTTTACGGTGATTGCATTCCTTATCCACTATTTCCCCAAGGTTTGGTGGTATAGTGAGATTAAATGGCGACTTACATCTCGAACATTTCGAATTACTTCTAGACGGTTACCTTATTTCATTTATGCCATCAGAAATACTTCTCCACTTGGCTCCTCCCTACCTTCCAATTAGAAGCACCCCTCGGGCATTAACCCATTTCTTTCGGCGGAAATGTTTTCCCGGCGCATATAAAGAGATAAAGGGCTAATGTAAACATTGAAAGGGGCTCATCTTGGAAGACGAGAGCGACGAGGCGGAGGAGGAGGAGGAAAGAACTC
The DNA here is from genome assembly GCA_963573305.1 of Pyrrhosoma nymphula. NCBI lineage: Eukaryota > Metazoa > Arthropoda > Insecta > Odonata > Coenagrionidae > Pyrrhosoma > Pyrrhosoma nymphula. Next base: position 146,546,460 of record OY754333.1, read on the forward strand.
TCATCTCAAGGTCCGCCCGCCAGCCAGACCCTTATTTGTCCGCTATTTGTCTTGGGGCTCGAGGAATTCTTGGAGAGGTGGAGAGCGAGCCTCAGCTCCCTCCATTCCTTTTGTTTTTCGCCTTCGTCGCCCAAGGGGGGAGAAAAACTGGAAGAAATTAATTTAATCCGGAAATCGGCCGAAGTAATCTCTCCCTCCACCTCATAAGGGCGGCACATGCGCCGAATTTCACCCTCAGCCGACGGACTTTCCACGGAAACCCCCATTTCCACCCCCGTACACCATCCGAGAAAAACATAAAATCGTCCCACTTTGGGTCCCCCCCTCCCTCCCTCACCAGTCCTCCCAGACACACAATTCAACCCCCCTCCTCCATCCCATCCCCTCCTTCCCTCCTCCTCCAATAAAAGCACAGACAAACCAGAAAAAATGACTAAAAGGTTTACCTTCTAAAGTCCCTTGTATAAGGCAAGCATTACACAAGGATTTCTGAGACATTACGAGCTTTTCTGAATGTTCTACGAGTCACTTAACCGTCACATATATTACATTTGGTCGTATTTATATTCTTGATAACAATTACGAACCGCAGAGTATGAATGGAAAAAATATTTAAACTTTAATGCGTTGATTCAATATTTCATATCTGATATGGTGGATTAGCATATTTGCTAGTTGTACTACAACTTGGCCTCAAAAATTCAAAGATAAGTGCAATAATTTCAATTAGTGAGCAGTTTTTTTTGGATGGGTGACAGTTATGGAATATAAGGAAGAGATTAGGTTCAGAGTGAACCCGAGGAGGCTCATTTCTTGACTAAGCACTTTTTATGTCTCTGTTCATTTAGATCATTTGCTGCCATTTTTTTTGGACTTCTGAGGCTAGGATGTAAACAAGTCGACGGGTTTGCGTGTCTTACTGCTGGGAGGAAACCTTCTTGCTCCCCTTATACGTCCGCATTGCCTTAGAAGCAAGTGTATGTGAGGATGCACGCTAACATTCATTCATTACAGTAATCTACCGGTTAGAGGTAGGTTGTGATGAAAGTCAGAGAATATCCAACGAACTCTTACACGTGCTGTGCCCTTTCTACTTCTTGTATTTCTTCCTTCATCTCAGCATAAGTCCTACCTTTCTTCATCCCGTCCATAAAACCGATTCTCTTCCTTCCCCTTCCCCGCTTACCCAACATCCTTCCCTCTATCACGACCTTCAGCAAACCATCGTCCCTCATTACCCCTTCCAGCCACCTACCCTGCCTTCCCCTAATCTCATCTATAAGTTTCCTCTCCTCGCCCACCATGCCAAGCACTTCCTCATTTGTCTTCCTTTCCGTCCAACGCACCTTCTCCATCCTCCTCCACACCCACATCTCAAAAGCCTTCAGCCTATTTTCGTCTTCCTTTCTCAAGGTCCACGTTTCCGCCCCATACAACGCCACACTCCATATCAAGCTCTTTACTAGCCTCTTTTTTACATCCTTACTTAAGGTCCCCGTCATCAGCTCCCTTCTATTATTGAACGCTTCCTTCGCTAGCGCTATTCTCCTCCTAATGTCTTTGCTACTATGTCCTCTTTCTTCTAGCGTACTACCCAAGTTATTAAATTGTTCTACTTGCTCCAGTTTGTGACTTCCTACTCTTATCACCAGCTTCGCTTTCTTTGTCCTACAGAATCTCATTACTTTTGTTTTCCTATTATTTATCTTCATTCCGTATTTCTCACACTGCTTTTCCAGTGCATCTACTAATGTTTGCAGTCCTTTCGATGACCGAATCACCAACGCCTGGTCGTCTGCGAATCTAACCGACTTTATCCACTGGCCTCCTACTTTCATTCCCACGTCTAGCTCATCCCATGCCTCTCTTACCATTTCCTCAGCATAGATGTTAAAAAGTAAAGGCGACAACGGGCACCCTTGCCGCACCCCGCGACCTATAACTGCCCACCCTGATTCACCGTCCGCTACCCTTACCTGAGCCCTCTGCCCCATATATAAGTTTCGGATGAGTCTCCTATCACGCCAGTCTATTCCTATTTTCCCCAGTATCTGCATTAGTTTCTCCCAGTTTACTCTGTCAAACGCCTTTTCGAAATCTACAAAACAAGCGAAAACATCCTGATTATGCTCTGTTTCTATCTATAAGTGTCCTCATTACCGCAATCCCCTCCCCTTCCTAAACCCAAATTGGTCATCGCCTAAATAGCACTTTGCTCTGCTCTCCAACCTTCTATTTAGTATTCTAAGCAACACTTTTGCTGCGTGCGAAATTAAACTGATTGTTCTATACTCCTCGCATTCTGACGCTTTCTTCTTCTTCGGGATAGGTATTAATACTGTTTTCACGAAATCCTCTGGCCATACTCCTTCCTCGTAGATCCTGCGAATAAGTTCGAAAAACGATTTTCTCCCCCTACTACCTAGATTCTTCAGTAGCTCCGAAGGTAGGTTATCGGTTCCCACGGCTTTTCTACCCTTCATCTCTCTTAGTGCCCTCTCTATTTCACTTTCAAGTAACTCTGGTCCGAGGTTATCTTTATCTTTTGTTCCTTCGTCCTCTAGATCTAGGCTAAGGGGTATATTCTCGCTGTCATATAGCTCCTCTACGTATTCTCTCCACCTTTCTTGGATATCTTCCTGTTCGATTAATATCTTTCCTGTTTTGTCCTTAACCTTTGGTATCGCTTGACCTCTATTACCACCCGATAACATTTTCACCTTGGCGTACAAAGCGCCCACTTCCCCCTCCTCCTGCATCTTTTCCATTTGCTCACATTGTCCCTTCCACCAGTTTTCCTTTGCCAGATTGGTCACTCGCCTGAGTTTATTATTCAATTCCTTGTACTTCCTCTTCCCTACGTCGGTGTTCACGTTTTTCCATATCCTTCGCTCCTCCATTTTCTTTATCATTTCTTCTGTAACCCACTGCTTCTTAACCCTCTTCTTTTCCACCGTTCCTATTGGTTTTCTCTGCCGCTCTTGCGATGCCTGTTTTTATAACCTCCCATCTCTTCTCTATGGTTCCCATCCGCTTCTCTTCACCTATGTTCTTTTCTACTAGCTCTTGGTATTCCCTCCTTTTCAACCCTTTCAATGCTTCAAGGTTCCACCTCTTTATCTTCCTACCTTTACAAAGCCTTTTGAATCTAACTTCACACTTCATCATCACCAAGTTATGATCCGAGTCCGCATCCGCCCCTGGATAGCTACGAGAGTTTTTTACACTGTTCCTAAATCTCTGCCTCACCATTATATAATCAATTTGGTATCTCCCAGTGTCACCCGGCATTTTCCATGTGTACCTACGCCTGGGGTGATGTATAAACCAAGTGTTTGTCACTACTAATTTATTTCTTCTGCAAAATTCAACTGCCTTTTCCCCGCGATCATTTCTTCTTCCTAGCCCAAACCCTCCTACTTCTAATCCGTCCCTCCCTTCTCCCACCACTGCATTCCAGTCACCCATCACTATCAGGTTTTTCTTCCCCGGCACTTCTCTAATTATTTCTTCTACTTGCTCGTACACCTCTTCCACCTCTTCCTCCCTATGGTTGCTCGTAGGCATGTATACCTGGACCAGTACGAAATTCGTCGGCCGTGCTTTTATTTCTACCACTAGTATCCTGTCGTTCACCTGTTCAATGTTTACCACCCTCAGTCCCAATTTTGTGTTCAGTACCATGCCTACCCCCCGTTGACTCTCATCTCCCCCACTATAGATCACCCTGTAGCTATCACTCCAATAGTCCCCGCTATCCTTCCATCTAACCTCGCACAATCCCAAAACATCTATTTTTCCTTTTTCCATTTCCTGCTTAATATTTTCAAGCTTCCCGGCCCTCATCATGGTCCTTACGTTCCAAGTTCCTATTTTTACCACTGTTTTCCTCCTCCTCTTCCTCTTTTTCTTCTTCTTCTCCCTCCTTTCCCTTGTATCTTCTGATGATGATTCTGTGCAAGGATTTCGTGTGATGACGACCGCGGAGGCCTTGCCTCCTCCGCTGCCGGGCACGACACCCACCCTAGTGGGCGGCGTCAAGTGTGTAAAAATAAAATATGGGAATCACACTCAAGTCACCTTTGACTTGAGTACATTCCATTACAGGAATGGATGAAACCCAATTCACTGTGCTAATGTTTAAGCTGTCCAAAGTGGCTGGCACAGAACTCAGCTGAGCAAGTTTACTTCATAGAGTTATTCTGCTGCTGTTTGTTGGCTCTAATCTGGCCGTCGTTTCAGAAGCAGTTCATTGGCGGCTCATAGCGAGTTTGATTGAGTTTTTGATTATCCTATTGGTGACCAAAGCGGCAAATCCTTTTCATAATTTTTTATGCATTTTTCGCAATTTTCTCTCAAACTATGATACTTTTCATACCTTCTTTCATTAGTTGTTAGAAGTGTGTGGTTAATTGATCGTTATTTGGGCGAAACATATTTGCAGTGACATAAGTAAGGATGGACATTGCAAAGGCTCCAAACCCCTCATACTTTCCCGAGGGAAGTAAGGAGATGAATAAGTTAACTACGGACTTTTTATCTTCCATTAAAATGAAATACTATGGAGAGTGTGGCTCTTTACTGGCGATGGACAATGACATACATATAGAGAATGTTATCCCTGGAACACCCAAAATATACCTATGTGCATTACCCGTAAAATTAAGGATTTAAGGGTTTCATGTAGCCTCAGAAGTTGGAAAATCAGAAACCTTAGTCTAACATCACTCTTTTATCATTTCAAGTATAATATCGTCCACATAAGTCATTATAGATCATTGAAATTTTATTGGCTATTCTTAAAAAATATTTCTACATTGAACGGACTTAAATGTCTTAGCAGCATCAGGAATACTGAAATTCCTGAAGTGAATCACGCAAAAGCGTCCCGAGTGTCCGTGTTCTATACTTAGATGGTTCACTCGATGGCCCCACTGTCAATATTTTTGCTCTATTCTAATCCTCGCCTAAACTCTCCACCTGAACATCCAGCGACATGTTTTATCATCAGCTAATCCCATGTCTTACCCTTGCTCAAATCTTTCAATGGTGATCATTTGCGTGCACGCCATATTTTGTTCACGTGAGGAGTTTTCTCCAAAAAAAGCAGTAAGGGAAAAAAAACTTGATTTCTCCGGCATGGACGAGTGAGATAGGAAGTACTCTGAAGGAGCCTCTCTCCGAAGACATCTTCACCTTGCGTGGATGGAGCACTCAGTTGGTAAGCGGAGGGTGGTCGGGTTGGATGGGAAATCCACTCGGCTTCACCCCCCTCTCTTTACCACTCCCATTCTGTTCCCCTCCATTTCCCGGTCGACAATCGCCCGTTCCACCCTTAACCCCTCCCTCTCCGCTGAAACTGCTAAATCATCGCTCTCTTCTTTTGCCGCAAACGGATTTCTCGTCATATCCCCTCGACCGCCAATCCCCTCCGTCTTCTCCTCTTGGAACGCAACCACCTCCTCCCTCCTCTCTTCATATGAGAGGCGGGGGGGGACCTTAGAGACCCCCACCCCCTTTTGGTGGTAGTGGGAGGAGTCCATCCCCGTCTCACTCTGCTCTCCCCTCTGCAACCCCCGAAAGCGTTCTCCCACGCGCCCTTCCGAGTTATGAAGGAGGTGAGGAGTACATATACAACCTCAAGAACGACGTCCCACGCTCCCCCCCTCCCATCCCCTAGTTCCAACCCCCCCCCCCAGCACCTTCCCGCGTCTAACCCATAAAAGGATATCCATTGAAATCTCCGCTCGCCCGCCTGCGGAGATTCAACATGAAAGCGTTTGAATTCGGTACATCCCGTGAAGCTACTATGTGTCCATGAATTACTGCGATGATTCATTACCTACATTTATAAAATACTCAATTTTATTTAAATTTGTTTGTACGACGCATGTTGGTGTGAACAAACCTCTTATCTGATTCATAAAACAAAAAAAGAGGTTAAGTATTTTTTGCGTATTTTTCCATAGGATAACAAAATGTAGGTGGTGGCAATACTTAAGGAGGTTCCACCGCGACTGAGTGAGTCAAAACAAATACTAAATTCCACATTTTTCAGCGTATCACAAATTCACATATCAGCGAAATCAGGATTTTTTGTGCAAAAAATCCTGATTTCGCTGATGGAATGCGTTACATATGGAAAACCAAAAGTAAGGTAGTAAAAATTCAGATTATCCCACGAATGTATTTTAAATGAGCACTTTTTCCCAGTCATAGGAGCAGACTGCAGCACCATTTCCTACGTATTACCGAATTTTGACTTCAATTACGGCATTAATTCCCCAATAGCTATAAAAATAAGGTGGTAAGATTCTATATTTTATTTTTATTCAATTTCTCTGGATAATTTCCTTCTTTAAACAGTTTTCCGCGAAAATGGCATTATATTTTATGCAAAAATACTATTTTTCCCCGTTTTTCCCTCATTCTCCCATTGAACACCATGTAATTTCAAGTTCAATTAGAGAATAAATTAGCGTGGAAATGTAACATTTAGTTTCTCACATCAGATAGAGGACAAGTTTTTCTATAAGTAGACAGAATATGAATAAAATTTAAGTGATTATACGGTGGAACCACCTTAAACAAGTGGATAAACGTAATTATTTGGCGGCGAGAGTAAAACTGGCTGGTGTCTTTCCTCTCTCGCAACACTAGTCGTAATTTAAAAAGACAGAAATACTTATAAACTTTACTGAATGTTGCAATGTAAGTTAATAATATACGGAAGCGCTTACTTTAACCAAATCCATGTACAAAGAAAATAAGAGACATGACAAGATGAAAATCATATGCTAAAATAAATCATGGCTAAATTTCAGGCTGGGTGAAGACAGTAGAATTTCAGCGGTCTTTTTGGAACCTTTAGGAAACCAATATCTTAGGGCTCTCAGACTACGTCCTAAACGCATAAAAGTTCGAGCGTGATGAGCATCCAGTTGGAGAAGCAAAAGCAAAGTGGAATCACAATACAGCGTTTAATGATAGCGGTAGGTTCACTCCCTACAGTTTAGTTACTTGGGCGAACGTATTGAAAAATATACCCTGGTAGTCGTAGCTGCATACGTCATTGCCGCCGCTGTTAGGTTGGGAAGGTAACGGTGAAGTGAGGCAATGTCACTGAATTACGGGTTACGTCAAAGCATTGGCACATCCTCATCAATTTACAATTCAGTAATAGCGCCATATTCCGTTGAATTTTGAACGAATTTGGCTTAGCAAACTGTCCTCGTTACCGATGGCTAAAAAGGTTGCGCTTTTAGTAAACTCATAATCGTAAGAATTAGAATTAAGAAAATATTTCTATGTCATTCAAACAATGAAAAACGTAAACAACAATAGAATAATGTGTTAACCATTTGCATTTTCTATATTACTCTCAAATAGCTGTTGATCCTCAAATATAACCTTGGTAACCCTCATGAGTTTCCTCTGTCTAAATATCTCTCCCTGTATAAATTGTAAGCCTCTGTATAAATTTAGACATAAAACCGTCCGTTCGTCAATCACTTTCCTCCGGCAATTTACATCATACTTCCGCATCATTTGCAGTGCCTAGTACATGATTTGTACTAGTGTTTATACTGTCTACGACATTTATCACTATCCGTGAAATTCTAACGGAAGATGCAATCACTAACGCAGGTGGAAAACCATTGCGATGGACTGCGAATGTTGAAAGATGATGGAGATCCAACCTACGGCCGAATCTTCCTGTCTGCTCGACCTTCCCACCAAAATGTCATCCCGATGGCGTTACTATCTGACAGCGGGGTGGGACCCATACCATCCATTCCACCGAGGAGTAAATAATGTATTCCTCCCGCCCCTCCAAACTACCTTTCATTCCCTAGTCATCGTTCCCCTCTCTCCCCATGGAAACCCAGAGGCCACCCACCCACAACACGCTCCCACCTAAAGCCCCCCCCTTTCCGAGGAAGGGAACAGACCCTTTGTTTCTTCCATCACCACGCTGTAAACACCCGGCTTCCCCACCCCACGCACCCTCCCATCTTCCGTTTCCCTCTCCCCTACCCGTCGTTCTTTACACCACCGTGGGTGGTGGAAACTGTCTCTCTCTCGTCAACCCTTGTACCCGATCTCCAGAGCTGACCCAAACACACGTGCTTCTCAGTCAAGGTGCCGCATAAAAAACCTTCCTTCTCGCCCAAGGTATGTATGTACCTACAGGCTGCAATCTTAAGGAGGATTCATTCAATTAAAGAGAACTCAATGAAACTTCCTCAAAGCATTAATATAATATTGTTCTAAAGCTACCTGCAAATTGTCAGAATTATTTGCTGCAGGTTTCTTAAGATATTTGATCATGAATTGGGCATGAAAATTACACGAGTTCTTATGCATGTTCTTCTGCATCCCGAAAGTTATGCATCCACGTTCAAGTATCTTAATCATGGTGCCAATTTCACATCACCTAAATTTCACATACTATAAATTATTATACATTGAGTAATTGTAAAAGGTTCTTTCTGATGAATTTAGCATTGCATTTCCATAAGAACTCATTTAGTTTCATGCCCACTTCTCGTTCAAATATCGTAAGAAATCTGCGGCAAATATATCTTTAAAAAATCAAGTAGCTTTAAGACAACAAAGGTAATGCTTCGAGCAAGTTTCATCGAATTTTCTTAAGCTGAGCAAAACCTCCGAACCTCCTTAACTGCTAAGAGGCATTATGAGACATCATATAATCATCGGGTGGACAATAATTCTAAGCGCACAGTTCAAGCATTTAAATGCTTTAATATTCATTGGATTTTAATGGCCATGTATGTCCCTTTTCATTCATCACCACTGATAATAGGATTGGACACTTTGCTTAGAGATAATTGCAATTTTATATGCTTGAATAGCCCATGGAAATCGAAATCGAGATCGAATAATCTCGTGAGGCTTGAGAAATTAATTGTTATCCTTTTGTACACTTATATTCGATTATCTTTTTGACCAAAAATTGTTAATTGTACCAGTAAATATAATGGTAAACATGTATTTCAAAGATATTTCTTGGCATATTGATCATGAAACGAAGTCCCGTCTCAAGGTAGAGTAGCAATATTTCAATTTAATGTGGATCTCCTCTCCGAATCTTTGTTGAGCTCAACGATGCTTAACTTTGATGATTGATCGGGAACCGGTGTTTCCATCGTGGCAGGCAGTTTTCCATCAAATGAGGGTAATACATCCGCTAAGGCATTGCAAGCTCAGATATGGAATTCTTGAAATTATAGCTGGACGTAATGTAGACTCCACGAGTATGTTTAATTGAAGAATGAGTGTTTGTAACACGTCGGAGATGTATTCAAAGAAGAGCAATGAAGTGAGCATGTATAATAACGGGTTTCTCTTGGTTTTCTGATGATCTCATCTCGTACCGCTTTCCTGAGATGAACCATAATGTATAGCAATGCATTTTGGCGGAGGCTGTCTCAGTAATCGACTGAAAATGTACTCCGCCATATTCCATTTTTTTAATGTCCTCTTTTTGCCGCTCCTCACTTCTGCGCCATTTCCTCCGTCGCTGGCGCCGCACCCGCCCTTTATAGATTGATTCTCCCTTCCCGCTCCCTCTCCTTTATATTGTTTTAACGACTTGAATGGTGGGGTGAGGTCAGAGTTTCCTCCCCCCACGTCGACCCCCTCGGCTGCGAACTTTCTTAAAGATGGAGACGAAGGAGGAGGGGGTGGGGGGTTGAGGAGTGTGAAGAGAGCAGTGCATGCCGGGACGACACACCCTCAGCGCTTCTTTCATGATTTCGACTTTATCGCCCGCCCATCGCAACCGTTATTATGGATTCCCCCCACCCCACTCTGCACCCAACCCTCCTCTGACTTCTCCTAACCTCCAGCATCCCCCATCGAAATCCTCACCCCTGCCTCCGAAAGGGTACTCTGTCATGATGGGAATCATGGGAGAGAAATGGAAAAGGGGGGGGGGGGAGTGTCGAGGTGGCGAGCGATGATGGGGTGGGGGTACGGTGGAAGGCTCCTCCCGATGGTAATGCTGCTATCTTTCTGCTCCGATGAGTTTTTTCTCTTTATTTTAACCTCCCGAGAAACTTCCGATGGTTAAATGTGTCGTACGACGCCACCCGGCGGGGGTTGGGGCGGGCGGGGAGGGTGGATGGGGAGGGGCAAGGTGGGCTGGGGGAGGGGCAAGGTGGGGTGGGGGAGGGGCAAGGTGGGGTGAAAGTGCCGATAAACGTGGCAGCGGTGGGAAATATCGGAACGTTTTTTATTTGCCGGCGCAGAACGCCATTAGTTCACGTGAGTGGTGGAAGAAGATGGAATTTCCGCGGAGGGGGTTCGGTACGGGTAAACAGTAGCAGCTGCACGGAGCCAGTGAGCCCTTGATCGGGAAAGGTAGAGGAGGGAAATTGAGGGTCCCTGGATCGAATCCCGAGAGAAGCACATGATAGAAAATCGTGACTCCATCAGAGGATGGCTTGGATGTGTATATAATTTAAAACCAATTTGGAGATATGGTAATCAAAATTATTCCACGTTTTTTAATTGCTCCCTGTGAAGTTCTTCCATTTTATTTATTGCGTGCATGGCTACACATTACTTGACATCCCTTTATTTGAGCCAAATATCACGCTTATTTGCTTCCAGGTGGTATCTTTTTCATTGAGAAAGTATTTACGGGAATTGGTGTGTATAGGTAGGTACTTGGTCTGTCAATATATGTCAGTCGTCATTGCATCGTAAAAGAGCCGTGATTTGACCCCCGAAGAACCTGAACAAAGACTAATGTCCGGTATCTAAGGGCACTCTGGTTTGTTTCGTCCAGTTTATTGGCTATGGACTGTCTGATTATACTCCAGAAAAATAATAATGCCCACTAAAATCTACAGAATGAATATTTTGATATTTGTGGCTTTTGAATTTGCTAATTCTACTTACTTTGAGCTGCATATGTCTCACAATCAGACACAAAAACTAATTACTCTCCTTATTTACATATTCAGTCGGGCGAATTGAAAATGATGTAAATCAGAGAAAAGGTAGCATTTAGCCGATTTAAATATCTAAGGCCCGGAGAAAACACTCAGAATAACTTGAGTATGTATATCAATACAAATTTAAGGCCACCATTCGTTTCCTTAATCGTGAATCCTTTCGCGCCATCATCACATCTGATGCATCTGAGGTAGCTGATGGACAACCAAGGAATGTATTCTTGGGAGATTTACCCTAGTTTTAGTAAAGGTCTCGGGTATTTAGTCCTGGCGCTGTATATGTGATAAATTGTTTTTATTGCACTAAGCCTGTTTTCTATGCATTTAAACTCAACGCTACGTATTAACATAGACTAAATAAGCTATTTTTCTATACTTTTTCATATTACTACCCAGGGAATCCCGGCAGCAGGAGTAAAGCGCCAAATATCTAGCGAAATGTTTTCGGTATTACTTGTGTACGGATGCGATTAAAATCGCGTGAAAGTGTCGACCATGAACACCAAGTGTCAATCCATGAGGTTGTCTCAGGGCATATGGGGTGGACCTTATTCATCGTGAATGAAATAACTATTGAAGTTTTATACTTTTTTTAAATCAGTTTTTAATGTAACCGGTTTCCATACATTTACATTATTTTAAAGCAACGGTTCAAGTAATAAACAAGGAATATTTACATTGTGAGTGGGGGTTGGAAGGAGGGGGACAATGGACGGTTGGAAGTATTCACGGGGACATCGCATTCTATACGGGGACACGGGGACACACCAAGACATCTATTCACCCTTCCATCCATTCCCTGTTCAATATTTTCAGGCTTCCTAGCCGTCATCATAATCCAAGCATTTGATTTTTTATGTTTTTTCCGTTACTTTCATCTTCTTCTTGATCTCCTTCTTTGTTGTAGTACTTGTGTCAGTTGCTATTGCTGGGGTGCAAGGTTTTCGTGTGTTGGCAACCGCGGAGGTCTTATGTCCCCCGCTGCCAGACACGACGACCGCTCTTGTGGGCAGTTCCGTAGTTTCAAGGATTCAATGCCCTATGATTGCCTCTCATATTCAGAGATATAGATATATAATCGGGTGGACATCCCGTCCATTGAAAAAATACCATTGTTTATGGTATTTTTAACGTGACACCATCACGTGAGCTATCCTTAGTTGGGCTGTTACTCTTCGACCTACCTGGCATGGCTTGTACTAACTGGAGCAATTATTAATTCCACCAGTCCAGCTTTATGGATCATTGGAACGCGCAAGACCCAATGCCGCATCGAGGTTGAGTCCAGTGGCAGGGAAACGAGTAATAAGCGAATGCCACTATAATGATATTTATTAAAGCGGCGTATATATTTCCGTCAATGTTTATGTATTCATTTATTTTGTTATCCAATAAAAAATTTGTAATTAGTTTATTTTTTCACAACGGTGGGCGCATTGCGAGGCTGCATGGTTGAAGATTTGCGTAGATGGAAGATGATTTCCGAAGCAAGTTCCGGTAGACAGGTGCTCGTTAACCGTACAAGTACTCCAATACACGGTGAATTTCTCAATTTGATGCAAATTGGATAGAACTTTCATATGAACTACTGTGTTGTCATAGTATTCAGGTTTCTGGTTCTGCGATTAAATTATTTTATATTATGCGACAGTTTCGCCGTGCTATGCTGCCGGCTTCGTCGGGCTTTTAAGAACAACAATAGGCTTTTTTCAAAAAGTAAATAAACAATTCCAGCAGTTGATGATTTTGAGAAGTAAAAAACTTTATTTCGAATAAGTCTCTTCCAGGTACAAGGGAAACTCCCTTATACCTGGAAGAGACTTATTCGAAATTAATGCCTGGATACTATTAACCTGAATACTATAAACATGAGCTGCGAAAATCTACAAAAAAAGTTCATTATACTGTGTTGTCATTTAGTTGGCCGTTAATATAGTCAAAATCTATGCATTTGATCACGCAGAGAATTGCAATAATTTTTTTTAATTTTAAATTATGATTTTTGGCAGCGTATCTTCTCTATTTACCATTATAAGGTATGTGAGAAAACTATGCTCATAGAGAAAGATCAATAACTGGATTGGTTAATTATAAGACATGGCGGTGTTTTCTGCGGTGGCATGTACACAATCTAAATGGCTATTGAAAGGCATCCCTACAAATAGTTGTCGTATCAAACACTATCGCTGATGTAAATAGATGATAGGCCGTGAAGAAAGAGACATCCGGTCTGCCACCCAGCTTCCTTCTTGCCCACGCACATCTCCAAAATCCCGCCACATCCCATTTCCATATCATATCTCCGTCAATACGTTCGCATCTCTTTTGCTTCCATTCGAAGATTGATCCTTTATATCCATAATATGGGCATCCCGATCCACGCTTTCCCTTTCTAAAGCTTCCATTTATTTTTTTTCGAATAAAACGTAATCGCCTCATCACTATTTCTCGCTCAAAAGCTGTTCCTTCCGAGATGTGCGCAAATTTTCCATGACCTTACTACCGGCAAAAAGATACTTCTCGATGACGCTCCATACCATAGCTCGATCTCATTTGGTGTAGGTGTTAATATCCTGAGAAACCATTAAGAAAAATAAGCTGAGTTTTAGCATCGTTCTCTGCAAAATTAAATGATGATTATCACTTCTTGAAGAGCTGATCTCAAGACAGGTAGTTTGCTACCAGTAAATATAGTAAAATCAGGTTACTTTATAATAAGGGAATCAACTGCTAGATCATTAATACTAGAATACTCGGAATTTTCACCTACCTAATTATTACCCTTATTTTTTCCCTTTTTAATGCATTTTGTGCGGATATTTTTTAGTCAAACTATTTGTCATGTTGTCCTTTAGTATTCGAGGATGCAATACGGTTTTGCTTTTCGTTCATGCAGGTTCAATAGTTTATGTACAGTCCAAGCGAGAGGCAGTGCACATTTTTCAGTTTTAAAATTTTTTGATGCAATGACGATTTACGTCAGTATTATGTGTGTAAATAATATTTTAAATATTAATGATCTATTATTTTCCTTTAAGTAAAATTTATTCTAGTTTAAAAAAAGTGTACTCAAATGCCTATGTAGTGGGTACTTCTTTAACCAGGCTTTGGTGGTTTGGTTATATCTTTGGACAACCTTTGAATATAGCAGTTTAGTACAAGTAATTGTTATGAAAAGTAACATGAAAAATAAATATTTTAAAGGTAATTTAAATTTTAAAACCAATAAAAAAAATATAATTGAGTGACATTAATTTGAACATTTATTACATTTTCGAACAGTGCAAATACGGAGCAGCGAATTTTTCACCAATTACTCTCTGGCACGGATCGCAAATTCCTATTTATATTAAATATACGGTCCTGTTAGTTCTTCTTCTAACATCTGTGTGAACTCCCTTCTTCGTAATAGTGAGAAGTTACATATTTGTACACAACCAAAAAATTTATCTTAACAAAGATTCTCATTTTTCGCCGGTTTTATTACCGAACACACCTAGGCACCAATTTGAACTGACGATAGCATTTCTTCGTCTATACTAATACTGAGAGAGGTTAAAACGTTTATTTAACAGCCACTTCTCCGGGAAAATAATGTGCTCACAAAAAATGCCACGTCGTTCCAGTGATAGGAAAATATTTTAAAAATGTTCTCAATTGAACTCCCGTTTTTCCCTTGGTCATATAGTATTAAAGGATGGTAGATAGAAAGTGTTTTACCTCAGTGCTACCAGTATGAAAAATAACTTAATTTTCATTTTTATAAACCCATTTCCTTAAGTACCCTTAGCTTTTCTATTCAGTCTAAATCCTCAAAGACACTCGGCTATCAATGGCCATTGGTGGCAGTGGAAGTGGAACATTGAGAGGGGCTTCGTGGAAAGGGAAGGGTTTAGGGATTTGCGAAAAGGGGGGGAGGAGCAGGGGAAGCTGAAATGAGCACGTATGCGGAAATCTAAGCTCTATAATGGAGATATTCATATATTTGATCTCTCAATTGAGATTTTGCGTTTCCGGTCCTCTGATTCCAACAGGTTACGTCTGCATAAATTGCTAACTTAATCCTACACCGATACTTAGACAGTTATTTTCAGGGGCCCCAAATATCAACAAATACTACGGTTTCTCACATAATGCCTCGAGAAATTAAGAATCACTTGACTAACGGTGACGCCTTTCCATCTGCACAACATATATTTATACGTCCTGAAAATACGTTAGTCTTTTCTGGAAACAGAATAATTGATTTATTACTCTGGAAATTTGATATAAAAAAATTCCTACTTAGAAGGAATAATAACTATTAGAGGCAAGTTTGATTCTAACTTAAACTTGGATTGTGGACACATAAGGTTATTATACCATAATTATCCTTGATTTTTGGCCACATTCTATTTTTTGGGTGAACCACTTATCCTCTTGACAGTAAAAAAAACTTTAGACAGTAAAAAAACTGAGCGAATGGAAAATAAATAGCGATGACGCTACTATCTGATGGTACTTAATATATGGCGGTTTAATGTTTGATGCTTCACTTTGTGGAACCACAAGATTGGAAATAAAAAGTCGCTTTATACATTCTACACACAAACGTTATTGACTGGCCACACATCCTTTATATCTGACTTAATATAGCACCGTTTAAATCCGTGGAGCAGTAGGGCTTTTGTCAGCTACTCTGGTACCTTTGGAGCGTCATTGGATTAATGCCGTGTTTCAATATTCTTTGGATGGCGTGCTGAACTGTTTTTATTTCTCGAGGAGCCTCGCATTAGCCATATTTGCTATATCAGCCCATACGCCATTGAGTTCTTACTTATAACAGGACGAAGTAATTACTCACATGCCGGGTTTTTAAAAATCACGTCTTTGGTTTTTGGGTAATTGGGAGGTTTGACTGGCAACTTAGGTCCTTTGCACCATTGAGAAAGGGTGGGAATGTTCGTAAGGAAAGTATTATGTATGAAATAGAGAAAGGTTAGAGTGAAACTTGGTCACGGGCTTGGCCAACTCTCAACGAATCGTGCCAAGGGAACCACAGTTTAACGCTCCACCCGACAGACGAAGTTGTGCACTTCAAGTACTCTCCACATTGTCCCGAAGTAGTGATATCAGTATTCCACCGGAAAATATCCGCCTCTGCCAGAGTTGAAACACAGACCCATCAGGATGGGAATCTAATACTCAAGCCTCCGCATCAACCCAATCCCAAAATTGGATAACTTCAATTCTCCATTCTCATCGGTCCCGTGCGAACTCCTCTAATTCATTATTACCCCTCCTTCCCAGCATTCTCTTTGCTTTTCCATGAGTATTTGTCCGCAGGGTCTCCCTCGAAGGACTTTCACTTCTATTTCCCCTGCACCAAAATTTTGGGTTTAAGAAGTGGCAATAATGGGAGACGACCGGGAGTTCAATTGAACCAGTATGGACTGGTACGTGAGTCGATGAGAATAAAATTACTATGAAGGCATGGAGGTAGGTAACAGGGAAACCCTGAATTGGCATTTTGCTGCTCTTAACGAAAGACGCCAGGGGGACCACCAATTTTACGTTCCATCCGACGATTCGATACTATACTCGAAACCCTCACCACGTGGCACTCGATTGGACAACGAAATTCTATGGAAAAATCGCCATCGCGACCTGAATTTGGATCTTTACCTTCAGGAATAGGAGCCAGTACTCTCTTCACACCCAACTATATTCCTCAAAAGCCACGGGTAGGTAGTCTCGCAGATCATATTCGCTCTTGTGAGATAATACTCTACTATATGTCATTTTATTATGTGCTAACTATTGAAAATCTCCCCATATCGGCTGACCATATCGTTTAATGAAATAGAATGAGCATTGATTTTATGAGTTCCAAATCTCATATTTATCGCACATCATAACAAACACGAAGTTATACACACCCTCGGAGGAATTTTCAGCATTGATAGTGGAAACCATGTCCTCGTGTATATAATCTCTGTGTTTCCTCCATTAGAAACTCACCTCATTGCCATATCTATGATAGCTATATACTACATATTTGACCACAGTTCAAGTGACTGTTCACACCTTTGCCGCTACTTGTGAGGCATGATTTTTATGTCGAGATCAGCTGAACAGTTGCGTAGGCTTTGAAAGACCTTCTCGCCTCGTTTTGGAGTGGCGCTCGTTCTCCTGTGAGGCTCTATATAGGTGGGTGCCAAACCCATGGATTCGCAAGAGGCCTCTTCAAATCCTCATCGACTTACGCTTGAGCCTTCCTTCCAAGGATGAGGTGGCGTGAGCTTTGAGCAGCGAGAGCACAGGGGGCTTAGGGAGGGCGTGGGGTGGGGGGAGGGAGTTGACGGGGGCGTGGGGGAGGAGGGTGTGGGTAGGAGCCGATATTGTGGGGGCCTTGGTCGGGGGTGGAGAGGAGGCCCCTTGGCTGGGGCCAAAAATCGGGCAGTTAGCCGGAGCCATTATTGACTTCCTGGAAGCTTCCCCGAGATTTCGGATTGCCAGAGAGAGAGAGAGTGGGGGATTATGGGTAAAATGGGACGCGGGTAGGTGGTGAATGGGGTGCGGGCGGATTTCTCAGGGGGGGATAGAAGTGGGCGAGGGGCTCATTGCTGGGCGCTGGAGAGGAGGGGTGCACGCGGGAGGGGAGATGAGGAGGGGGGGGAGGGAACAAGAGTGGTGTCAGCAAAAATGCAGCGTCTCTTGAGAATTCAGCGATACGTAAAGAGTGCGGAAGTGAGGTGCTCTCTCCTCATTAGCCTAGAATATTTCACTATTTCACAACTAATACGTACGGCTATTAAAAATTAACACTTGTTAGTGTTCAACGCAATTTTTTAATCCATTGCTCGGTTTCAATGTTGAGCACATCATGATCAGAGTTACTTAACTCTAAAATTACCCACACTTATGTTGACAAACAGTGCCTGAATTAAGTGATTATGAAACACGATAATACGAGCGTTTTCCTGTGCAAAAATTCACCCGCCTTCGCTGGAATTCGTAGTTCAATCCTGTGCGGATTCTAATGGAGCTATCGAGGCTTCCTTAGTACGATGTCCTTGACACGTTTGAAGTAGGTACTCGATATAGTCTCTCGAGGTACGGGCATATAGGTCCCACGAAGTAGTTGTCCACATGCGCCTAGGCCACGGTTGCACTTCTTTAAGAATTCTTCTTTATAAGTGTGTTGATATAAGTTAGCTTTTATGATAAAGCACTTGCAGTGTTTAGCAAAAAATACCCTCTAATCGTAAAAGAGTTCATATATTCCAAAATAACTGAATGGAGAAGATATTTGTCAAGATAAACTTTTGATTCTTGCTATGTTATGTTGTACCCTGCAGACCATGCAGATTCAGGCATCGCGACGGAATGCAAGCGTTGAAGACTTAGGCTTTACTGTCACTAGAAAGAAGGCACATTATAGGAGCATGGGAGTGAAAGTTTTTATTTCGTCGGATAAACCTACACCTACGTGAAGGGAGAGGCTTTTTGATTAAATTGCATGTATTGATAGGAAAGAGGAATCACTATCGTTGACCGCGGTTTGTTTCTTCGAAGTCAGAAATTGCCTTTTGAGAGTCATCATTGATGGATCGCAGTGGCTTGTGCTATCTCTGGAGAACTTATATCGATTTAAACCCTCCAGGAATTGTCATTGTCTTCAGAATTATAGAAAGCGTAATACCTTGGGTACTGACCCTTTACCCCTACTCGTATTTCCCGTGATTCGATTCTTGGTATCGAAGGCCTTTTTCCTTATCCAACTTTCATCGAATGTGAAGTTCAGGGGGATATTAAAATACAGCATTTGATCTAAAATTAGTAATTATTAAACACTTTTTGCTAAACAAAGAATATGCAATGAAATGGTATCCGGCGTCATAATTGCACCGATAGATAGGTACGGGCTTAATGGCTCGGGCAAGAGCAGAAGTAGGTAAGTGGAAAGAAGAGAAGGGAGATGTTTCGAGGGAGGATTGCGTCTGAGGAGTAATTGAGGGCAGGCGAGTCATTATAGGGTTTGAAGGTTAAGAAGAAAGCGGATGGATATTGGCGAGGGGTTGGGGAGGGAAGGAAGTACGGAGGGGGGAGTAGTCTGCCGGTGTCTCGGGAGCTGCTTCTACGGGCAGGAATACTTCCGCGTCGTCTCTTGAGAAATCATCCGAAAGGGAGGATTATTGGGAAAAGCGGTGAGGATGATTCTCTGGGAGTGGGAGGCAAAGAGCTGGGTTTCTTCCCAGGCGCCACAAAGGCCGATTGCCGGGCGCAATTTGGGCGCCATTCAATCAGGCAGCGCTTTCATCATCGACGTCGTTTGTTGGAAAAACACAACGCGGGAGATCTCCGAAGGAATGAAAAGCGGCGATAATAACGATGCGACAAGAATATGCGGGCAATGTCTGAGGGGAGGCGGAGGGGAAAATAAGGAAGTAGGCGGGGCTCTGCATCCAATGGAAAGAGCTCAGTGCCGATACACAGATGAACGTATTCTCCTTGACTGCCAGATATCTGGAGATTTAAGTCTCTGCCCTGAGTTTCTCACCCTTCGTCTCCTCTTACCTTGAGGACTGGGATTACTGCGAGATGTGTCCCCCGGGAAAGTCACGTGATTGCATTTTGTTTGTTTGATGCCTCTAGAGATGAGTTCATCATTTTAAAATCGAGAAAGATCAATCACTCATTCAGCTGGTTTCAACCCACGAGATTTCTTTCAAATATGTATCCATTTAATGTTTATTTTGATTTATTGACCGTTCCATCGTATCAGAGAATATTTTTTCGACGCAGGTTTTATGGCAAAATCTGTGTAATGCTATTGAATTCATACGCTGATAGTTAATATTCATTCAGACTGTAAAATATATTTCCAGCAATGCTCGTGTTTGAAATACTTGTGTTATTTATTGAAACAGGGAAAACACATTCGGGGAGATATTGAAGTAATCACTTAAATGCGTATATACTTGATAAGGCGGAGTATGAATCTACATTTGGACATATTCCTCAAGTATATATATATATGGAATATAAATAGATATTGACTTAGAGTGGATGGAATTATTTTCAAACACACATTTGCACGGAAATGATACTAAATATGGAATTGAAGATTAAAATGAACATGTATGCCGGAAATGTAAGTACATATTTATATGTTCTACCTTGCAATACCTTATGGGATTGCATTACACTTGCATTACCACAGCCATGCTTAAGGTAGTAGACGAATTGACGATTACTCTTGCCCTATCCTATACCGTCTAACGTAGTTGACTCAGTTATGAAACCCCGTAACATATAATAGATTAGAGAGTGAAGGATAACATATCTCATTGAAAGATGTGACTCTATTAAAATTTTAAATTAGTTACGTTATAGTATCTAACAAATTCTCATCACTGCCAATTCCTTTTAGTATTTCCTTATGCAGGTTATTCAGTTGAACTGCGAATACAAGACTGATAATAGTTTTGAATCATGACAGTGAGAACGTTTGCTTTATAAAATATCAAACTACGCAATAATTGTCATGCTTACTTCTTCGCTGCGATTCGAAAATGGATGATTACTGTTTAATGATACGCCGTTAAAATTGGGAAGAAGAATTTATTATCATCACTAAAATATCGCTAGTAAGTTTCATTGCCGCCGGAATTTGTATTTTCTCTTTTCTGACGACTAATTTAAAAGATGGATCATTCCCATCCATCAAAATTAACTTCCAAGCACTCTAAGGGAGATGGATTGATAGAAATCGTATTCACTGTCGAGAAGCAAGAGGAAAATAAACTACTCGTTGGACTGAACCGAATTAATGCAGGGAGGCTTATTGCGGTCGTTGATTGCGTCATTTGCTTTAAGCCGCGCCTCACGCGGGGCATGAGTAACCAAACCAGTGGATCCACACGCAGATTAAACAAAATCGAATCGGATTGTTTTTCCATTAATGAAAGCGCGCGACTTGTTGAAAAAACTTTGTGGGATCCCAGCTCAGTGGCATAGAAAATCACCTTTTAATTAATACGGCATTAAATTTCATTTAGAATGGCCAAATAATGAACGAAACTAAATATTCAGCGTAAATATGATAAAATAATAAGTCAATTTTTTGGTCAGTTGGAATTCCCTCAAAAGAAAGACGGACCGAATTAATGACTACTTTAGAATTTTACTAAAGGACAGGATTCCAAACTTTAAATACTCTGATAATTTGGCGGGATATAAGTATGGGGCATTAAGAGTTGAGTGCGTCTGCTAGTATATGCATGTAAGTCATGGGAGTTGAAATAAATGCTATTATAGATGCAAATATTTTTAAGGACTATGAAGAACATAACCCTACCAATGTCATGTAAAATTATAGCATGGATATAAGAACGCTATTAAAATTAAATGAAGTTATTATGTATGGATTGCGAATGAATTAAACTAAAAAAACATTTAAATGAAGTTGTTCCATTTCCGTTACTTTTAATGTTTCGAAGTGCGATCCGACAAATCATGCTTTTTGAAGAGGCCTTGACGAACGAGTAGCTACATTCAATTATTATCAAGCAGACCAATCGGTTTTTAATTCAAAGTGTATTTTCACTGTTTTTTTCAAAAAAGAAAACTACATCCTTTAGCCGGAAAACTGTTTTTTTTACATACGGAATCAATGCCATCTGTCATCACGCTTTACGGTATAAGCTAAACACGCACTCAGGGATAGTATCATTTACGTTTGTTTTCAAGTGGCACGTATTATTTGTCTCTGCTATGCGGGGTTTCACAAATTTCACGGCAAGGTTAAAGGACACAGTGCAATTCCATAAAAATATTTATTTACACACGACAAAGATTTCGATGCTGTGCATCATCTTCTGGTGATCCTGATTCACCTGCGGTTCAACTAATAGTGATGCACAGGTTGTTAAGAAGTTCAGTCTGAGATTTACACCGTCGCCCACTACATCTTAATCCACTGGTTTGATAATTTGGTTACTCCGCTGTCATTTATGGGAAGTTAGTCCTTTGTTATCATCCAAGCAATGCTTTCACGTAAAAGAGCTCAATAATTAGAATAGTCCAAAGTAAAACGAATATGTACCTTATTAAAACGTATAGTTATATTTTTGAGACCTAATATAATGGGCGTCACAATACGCCGGGGACTGAATGAGTAATTTCTGTAACTCACAGAATTTTATGGCAGATTACGGTCTTCAACTCACCGAGTTATGATCCTTCAATCACATTTGGTGTAAAGGTGCTTATCTCTTCATTTGATCCTCCACTTTACATGATGTTGAATTGTGGACATTACCGATTTCAGCCGATAATTCTACTTTCCTCCTAAGTGCTCTTCTACATCAAATGTGGCTGAACTTGAAAATAGGTCGTAAAAAGTCAGATTATTGGTATCTGAAATTACCTGTTCGGATAAAGGGAAATGTTTCCATTTCAAGGTTTATGAAGAGGATTTAATGACGAGTAAGGACGGATTATACTAGGCAGCCATTGAGGATAAAAATGATGAGAGACTTGGCCAAAAATGGGATTAAGATTATAACATAGGAAAAAGAGGGAAAATGCGATAAAATGAATAAAAAGAGGCGGGAGAAGAGGGAAGGGGATTGAGGGGGTTGGAGGGGAATGAAGGTGGAGGGGGTGGTGAAAGCGATGATGACGTAATAATGGCGCTGCATCAGCATCCAAGAAACCAAAGGTTCGAAGCTTAATGGAGTGAAGGAAGAGTTGTATGATTTTTCCCACTAGATGAAGGAGATCTGAGAAGGAAGGAAGAAAGCGATAATGGAAGGAGTTATGGGAGAGGGAAGAAGACTTCCTGCTGGCTCAGTAATTGTTGGGTGCCCGCTTGCGAAAAAATATCGGTGAAGAAGTTGTTGAGAGGGGAAATTATTGGAGTGGCACACCCCTTATTATATACGTCTTGGGTGCGCTATTTTTGTGGGAAAAATCTAGGGATTACTAGGGCTCAGATTTTGAGCGTATTCAAAAATAAAACTTTTTTCTCAACGCTTGTCAGTTCATTAAAGGGAAAGAGATAGTAGTGATACAATCTTTGGCGCTCTTCAAGAAGGGTGCGAAACTATGCCAGCTAATTGATGAAATCAATAAATTTATTACCATGGTTACTACCAACCTATTTAAATAATAATCAAATCGGGAAGCTTAAGATAATGGTCTTCTAATGGGCTTCATTGTAGTAGAGTGCGACGTTTTTAGGTTTTACAGGGAGTGATTACAATGCATTTCAATAGTGAGGGATTTGTTACAAAAGTTAGGAACGTATAGCTTATTGAACTCCATGTTGAAGTCTACATTCTCACGTAAAAAAGGTAAGTTAAAATTTGGCATCAAAGCCAGTAAAAGGAAGTTGTAACTTTAATCGGGTTACTATTTATAAAACCTCAATTCCGATTGAGAATCTTTGCCATGATACGTATTTATAGAGTACCTACTAGGTCAACGCGAAAGTTGGTCGTGAAAATCGAACTCCTTTCAATAATAACCTTGAATCAGGAACGTTATTCCGATTTTCACTCGAGGGGGCAAGACTTTTAAACCTATAGGGGTTTTATTTTCCAAGTACCTCTCTTTATCCTTTACCTCATTTGGCCCGTAACAAAAATCTAGTTTTATTTCTTCTCTGTCATTGCTCATCAAGGTTACATTCATATAGCTTCTCTGTTGTAGTAGCAGCAGTGGAGATGTGGAAAAAAATCCGGTTCATTCCCGTTCGACTATCTATCTGCACTGTCGCACATCGGGAGTCGAATTCACCGCTAGTAATCACCATCAATACGCATATACGTTATCAACTGCCCGCTGTAAAATTATTCCTCGCCCATGTGATAATGAAAGATTGTCATGCACCAGCGCCATGCACCGATACACCTGATGTAACGATCTTCACTCTCTCTCCCGACACTGTCCTGAGAACCAGTTAAGGAAGGTAGGATAGATAGATAGGAGAAAGAATACGCATAATAATCTTTCACGGCCGCAGAACCCAGCCTCTTAACATGATTTCATTTTTCAACTCGCCATACCTACTTTGTACCTCGCCTCATACCTCCTATTATTTTTCTTACTCTTCTCCGCTTATCCTGCTGGAGTGGATGAAGTTCCTGGCATTGTGATAAAATGCTGGAGTGGATGAAGTTCCAGGCATTGTGATAAAATGTTTTTTTGATCAAATAAAACAACCCCTTCTGCACTTAGTCAATGAGTCCCTCAAATTAGGGATTTTCCCTTCTCAACTGAAAACAGCCAGGATTATTCCTCTTTATAAAAACAAGGGAAATAAGCATGACATGAGTTCATACCGACCTATATCCTTACTCAATCAGTTCAGCAAAATATTTGAAAAAGTTTTCTACAATAGGCTTATGCTTTATCTCGAGAGACACCAATTACTCTCACCTTTTCAAAATGGCTTCAGAAAAGGAAGATCAACCTCCTCTGCAATTTTCCACATGGTTGACCATGTTCTAACTGCTCTAGATCAGAAAAAAGAATCACTAGGGCTCTTTTTTGATTTTTCTAAAGCTTTCGATAATGTAAACCACCAAACACTCCTCACAAAACTCCAAGGTTTTGGAATTAGAGGCATTTCTTATAACTGGCTTGAATCATATATACTTAACCGTAAACAATTAGTAGATATTGTTGTTGGTGGGACTAAATATTCATCTCCTCATAAAATGTCTATGAGTGGAGTTCCGCAGGGTTCTGTCCTTGGGCCAATTCTTTTTTTAATATACATCAATGACCTTGCAGTTCTATCCCTGGCACCAAACCAATTCTATATGCTGATGATACTAACGTGATTCTTCATGCTCCCTCTATCACTGATTTAACATCCTGTTGTAATGCAGTAGTGCAAAAACTACTCTTTGGTGCCAGGAAAACTATCTAAACCTGAATTCGGAAAAATCACAATTAATTTACTTTTCCAATAAAAATAAAAGAAAAGTTGACCTACACATTGAACTAAGTGGCAGCTGGATCTCACAGACATCCTCGGCAAAATTCCTGGGAACTGTTATTGACAACCACTTCTCTTGGGCAGAGCATATTAGAATGCTGGGTAAACGACTCAACTCCATCTGTTACCTAGTCAGGAATATTCGATCCACAGTGTCACTGGATGTTTTATTCAACATTTATTATGGGGAATTTTACCCCCACATTATGTATAGTATTTTGTTCTGGGGTACCTCTACCTATGCAGAAACTATATTTAAAATTCAAAAAAGGGTTATACGATTAATTGCCTTCGAACACATAAGAGCACCTTGTAGACCCCTTTTTAAGAGACTTAACCTGCTTCCTGTACCCTGTCTATATATTCTAAATTGCCTATTGCATATTAAAAGTAATTTATCAGTCAATGTAAAAAACTCTTCTGTTCATGCATATAGCACTAGGCGTTGTAATAATTTACACAGAAGATTTGTGCGTACTCACGCAACAGCAATGGGTCCAAATCCCATGGGATTGGTGCTATACAATAAGCTGAGTGAGGAACTCAAA
The DNA here is from genome assembly GCA_963573305.1 of Pyrrhosoma nymphula. Classification (NCBI taxonomy): domain Eukaryota; kingdom Metazoa; phylum Arthropoda; class Insecta; order Odonata; family Coenagrionidae; genus Pyrrhosoma; species Pyrrhosoma nymphula. The sequence goes on from OY754333.1 coordinate 146,571,986, forward strand.
GGTATAAAAAAGTTGACTATCTTCAAAATGAAATTAAAGCAACATTTGCAGGCCTCACTATTTTACTCTATCAATGAATTTACTGAAGGATAAAAATGTAAGCTTGTGTGTATTACCTGTTCCTGTGTTTTTGAATTACTTTTTTTTTATTTTTTTGTATGATTACATGTCTCAATGCTCAACTTACATATATGACTTAAGATAATGACGTGTCCTATATTATATTATGTATATATCGTATGTATAATCTCTGGACAAATAAATATTATTATTATCCAAGGTTCTCTCCTCTCTCATTACCTGTTCAAACCACCAAGTATCCCTCCTCCAAAACTCCTCCAGCAGTTTTCGCTCATCTCCCACCATGTCGAGTACTTACTTAATTGTTCGTCTTCCTTCCCGTCTATTACTCTATCTCTATTTTCCTCTACACCCTCATCCATACGTATGAAGCCATCCTCTTTCCTCACAGTTCATATTTCTGCACAAATCAACACTACACTCCATATTAGGCTCTTAGCCAGTCTTTTCTGTATATTATTTCCCAAGATCTAAGGGAACATCTTTTATGCATGTAGAATGCTATGCAGGAAGCACGCAATGCGTCTTTTTTCATCATCAGAGAGCAGAGTAATCACCTTTCCTTTGCGGCATGAAGTCATGCTTAGTCATTTAAGTATAAGGTCTGAGTTTGATGAAGGAATAAAAGATGAATTTTTGCTTTTTTGATCAGAGAGTGAACAGATTTTCAATACATGTTGGTCTCAATTTTCTGAAACTCTGCACCTTTATAACCCCGTTCTTGCCATAAATGAGTGCAAAATCTAACACCGACGTGACTCAATACTATGAATGTTTAGTGAAAGAACTTTTAACATTATAATTTGTGTGCTTGACAGTTAATACTTAACTGGTTTGGAGTCACCCTATGCCACACATTCTTGAGGTTTCTTGCAGGGTTCCTGCAGGGTACATGCAGGTACCGCTACATAATTTCTCGTTAGCCACCCTCTGGTCGAGTTTCAGGAGATTTCGCGACGGAAGGAATTGAGACTTCTGTATGGCATGCATCACTGAATAGATACATTATAGCTACAATTATTAACTATTGTAGACAAATAGCTACCATACATATTTGCCCAACTAATGGCGGATGGACGTCACAGAGTAAGTAGCCAATGAAAGGCGTTTCCTCTTCCATCTCAGTCCCTCCCCTTCCCCTCAGTCACCTCAGGATCCCGGAGGCCCAACAGCGTTCTCCACTCCTTCGAATAATTGCACGTTTGTCGGCAAGGAGTCACGTTAATCACGCATTTTGATCCTTAAACAACGTCTAAGTCTAATACTCCCCAACCCTCTTTTTGATCCGGGAATTGAACCAGCGCTGGCAAAGTAAAACAATTACCGAATACAAACACAATTCAATTGGCTTGCAGTAAACTTGGCAACACAGACGATGCGAGACCGAAGCGAGCCTCACGACAGTCGGAAAGAGACTTGAGTTTCCCACCGCTACCAATGCATTGCATACTAATCATCTTTGATTGGCTGGAAAAGTGAAAGGTACACCAGTGTATTCAAGGTCAGCCACCATGAGTTGGGAAAAAGGGTAAAATGACGACTAAAATGCAACGCAAGTAAGATCTGATGTATCGAACAAATATGCAACGCAGTGTCGTATGAAGATAGTTCCGAACTCCCTCTTCTCGAGATTACTACATTTTTAGGTAGTTAGTGCGAGATTTTGCCCTAGTCATAATAGAGACCATAGTCAAATTTTATTTATTAATTGAAGCAATTGTAAAAAGAGTGAAGTAGGTATGGGTACATTGATTGTGCAAAAACGTTTAAAATTACTGTAATTCTCAATAACTAGCTATATACACATACATAAGGTGTTAACTTGACTCAGATTTTTCACATCGCGCGCTGAAAACACCTTTACTGCCGAAGATATTTTTGCAATTTTGTAAACATTACTGCGGTGAGTCATTGATTTATTTTTCAAAATATGTAGTTATTAAACCATAAGAACTACACACTGTTAAATTTCTGACGAGATCTTTTAGTTAGAAATTCCTCATTTTTAAAATAAGTCTTCCTGGATTGCATACCAGTTGCATTTCCCATGGAAAAGGTTATTTTTTTCGCCAACATCTAGGAAAGTAGTATGGTAAGTGTCCGATATTTTGTTATTATTGACAAGATGAGACCTTTTCTCACTATAATGAAGCAAAATTCATCGAATTTTATATGACGTGATATCTCGCTCAGACTACCTAAAGCGAGAGATCCCGTCTCCCAGGAGCACAGTCGTCTTTTCCCCGGTGCTTCCAGCGAAAGGTTCTCCGTCTAAAAGACGATACGTTCCCACCCTCTCACAGCCAGTCCACTTCCTCCCCTTCCAAAGGGACCACGGGAATAGATTCACAGCCACGCCACCTTTTATACACGCATATTTCATCCACCGCACCCTTTCCTTCCCATTCCTCAGGGGTTGCCCCGGAAGAAGAAGGGCAGCGGGGGATGTCGGTGGTTAGTAGGGATGGGGTGGATGATGGCAGGGAGTGGATGAAGGCACAACTCCGATTCGGACAACCTGCAGAATCAGCGACTCAATCTCATCCTCCTCGCTGAAATGGCTGCCAGCGGTGGGTTTAGGGGCGGAGAGGGGGGGAAGGTTTTTTGTTAGTGTTCCCTGAAAAGGGAGAAGGACGAAAAGAAACGAAGATGGATACAGTTCCCTTTTTTGCGCCGCTGCGGCCGGAAGTCGAGGGGAAGAGGTTATGTAGAAAGGGGAAGGAAAGGGTTATGGGAGCGAAAGGGGTTGGGTCTGGACCGTGGAGACTCGCAAAAGGGCTGTATAAAAACGGACCCTAGGGTTCCGGCTTTTTTGGGAGGGGGCGTAAGTGATAATAAGTCTTGCGGTAGCGAAAGGGGGAGGCGGGGGTTGAAAAGGGTTGAGATAGGGGAGGATAGGGTTTGTGTCGGCGGGCGCTCATACAAGCAGGGGTGGTTTGTGTGCAAGTGGGCGTGTCGGAGTGTGATTTGGGTGGCTCTGTTTTTTTTATCCATCCTCCGTCTTTTAATTAAGATAGCGGGAGGGTAGGAAGTCATTTGAATCACCGGGGTTATCAATGGAGAACTGTTTCCGCGTTGGATGACGTCTGTGTTCCTTTCTCGTGCTGACAAACGCTCTTTTTTTGCTCCAAAAAAAGTGATTCGAGCCGCAATTTTATTTGTCACAAAAAGCAGAGCATGTGAAATGTTTAGGTTTGCGGATGAGTGCAACCGGTCATCTATTTCAACGCTCACCTTTACACTCCATGTACTTTTCATTTGTTGCGTTTAATTTTTTGACCAAATGGAAATGTGTTTTATTATAATGAATGTCTTTTTTTTAATAGTAATATTACACAGCTATTTGCAGTAATATAGGCAGTAATTCCGGAATGTTGCCCAAGGGCTTGGCTTATTTATTTTGAAACTACTGCTTCAAAATATTGCATGTTTTGGTCACTCTATCGATTCAATTTCTTATCACTTACAAATTATATTCTTTCAAATTGACTAACGATAAATTTAATCCCTCTTAAATGAAGCATAATTTAAAACGAAAGTGAGGATGAAAAAAATGTGATGTGATGAAGGTGGTGGTTAGTCGTAGTTTTGACTGTAGTGATTTATTCCTCTCTTTCCTTTCTGGTGTTTTCAATAGCTGAAAAAGTTCTATTTCTTCTTTCCGGAATTTATTGATTGATTGACTGACATTAATGGAGGGAACAAGTAGGCAGTGATTCACTTCAAGCCGGCCGTGGTGGCGGTGAGGTAAAGTCCACGCCAGCTAATCTGAGGGTCCGGGTTCAAGTCACGCCTGGGTCGGTTTTTCACATGCCCAGGGCATGGGTGCTTTTGCCAAGTTCTTGTGGTTCGCCCCCTGGGAAACCTGATGACAAGTCAATGGCTTATCGGGATCGCAGAGGCATACGGAACACCAGAATCGGCCAAGAGAAAAAATTCTAAATTGCCTTTACTGGTTCGGGCGTTTTCAATGCGGCGGAAATGTCGATCGCGAAGCCAAGTACAAGCCCAAGTTCTGGTCCCTAATGTCGCTGTGAGTACGCCCCAGGCCACCCGTATAAATATCTCCTGATTACCGAGGTGGCCTGGTACTCGCAAGTCGGACCTGCGCGGACAAACAGGCGCGGTCAGTATGCCTGCGTACGTCGAAAGGTAGTATATACATTACTATTAATATACTATATTTAATTTTTACAGTTGTCACATCCCCTCCGAGTCCCTGGCAAGCATCAGGTTTCATCGCCGTCATAACGTCTGGAGACTCGAGAGGGGTTGTGCAGTAATCGCAGCCACGTCCGATGCCCATCGGATGAATGGCTACGCTGCAGTCGGGTCATGCGTACGTAGTAGACGGAGTAACCTCAGGATGACGGCCCTGTGCAAGCGTGCAACTAGTGATTCCACCTGTGCCTCGCCGGATGAAAGGCACTTGATGTTATTTAGCAGCGAGCCCTTAACTCCACCGAGCACACTTATGATGAGGGCCACTTAGCTTCACAGTGTCCGGGGTACATTTACCGAAGTTCTAAAATCAGGTCTTGATATGTCGTCCGTTTTTCCAACTCCTTCGCATCCATGTTAGTTTCAGCCGGAGCCGAAAACTTGATCACGAACATGGAGCATGTGAGGTGGTCGAGGAGAATAATATCAGGCTTGGTTACATCCAACTGCCTGGTGGTGGAGAAGGAGTAGGTAATTTCACCAGATCGTGCATCTATCGTTCTCCACGATGGACTCAATATCTCCAGGGACATAGGGCAGCACAGGTGTTTCCATAATGGTGATGCCATAATGGTGTCGAAGGTGAAAGTATAAAACCCGCAGGGCCGCGTTCTGACGAGCTAAATACGCCAATCTTGCGTAATAACTACAGCTGGAGAGAAGGTGACTCTTAGTCTCCGACTGGGCTCGGACCGCCCTTCATCTCGTGTCCGCAACCTCCGCCTTGAATATAATTAGGCGGTACACGAGTGTGTTTATAACACCATCCCGGCACGCGAAAACAAAACCCTTGGTCTCAGACTTCAGCCCGGCGGAGCGTAGGAACGCAAACGTCAGCTCCTTCGATAACCCATGCTTTTCGATGTTTCGATGGAAACATCCATGCATGGGCTTATCGGTATGCACCTTGAGCAAGGCCATCTGCTCAGCTTTTTTTATTTCGAGCTTGAGGACGTCTGCCTTCAACGACGAGATGGTCGTGTCATTGTCGCTTCTGTCGGATGAAGAGTCGAAGTCGAGACCAGTTTCGTCCGCTGCCCTTTATGACGCCTGAAAGAGATACGCCTCTACTCCCGTACTCTCGTGCTCACTGACAAGATTGAGCACGGGGTCCCTGCTTTTCAACACTCGGCATGCTGTACCCAGGACAACACTGTTGTGGACACACTCCAGACTCAATAGTCCTCTACCACCTGCATTGCAATGGAGATACAATCTGGCGACGGAAGCTTTCGGATGAAGACTTCTATAGATGGTCATCATCTTCCTCGTTCCCCTATTGAGGTTCTGCAACTCGTTGACGTTCCACTTCATGCATCCGAAGGTATACAGCAGTGTAGGAACCGCGAACATGTTTGTGGCAACAACCTTGTTCTTGCCTAACAGCTCAGAACTCTAGATGTTCCTGAGAGTCTGTCTGTATTTGGCGGTGAGCCTTCCCTTCACTGCTGCAGCCTCTTGCATTCGACGCTGGGGGACGCCGAGATATTCATAGCTATCACCGTCCTTGAGGTGACGAAGGACGCTCCCATCAACAAGTTGCAAGTATTCCATAATCTCTGAAAATCTTCCTCTCGCCAGGTGGATGGATGTACACTTATCCAATCTGAACTCCATCCCTATAGCCTCACTGAATTCCAGTACGGTGTCCAGGGCAGTGCGAAGGTCTCTCGCATTAGAAGCATATAGCTTCCGGTCATCCATATAGAATAAATGGGTGACCTTATGCTTCCTGTCACCTGGAACACCGCACATGTATCCTCTACCTCGTCGCAGCCTAAGGGACAGGGGAACGAGGGAAATACAAAACAGTAAGGGGCTCAAGCTGTCGCCTTGAAAAACGCCACGGTGGTATGTTACCAGCTCTGTGGAAACTGACCGCTTGCCTGAAGTCAGAACGAATCGTGTTTTACAGAGTGGTGACAGGCGTTGGATGCAGGAAACTACCTCTGGGTGGACTTTCATAAACTTCAGCATGTCGATCAAAAGCTCATGCGAAGTGGTGTCAAAAGCCTTCTTGTAGTCCACCCAGGTCATTGACAGGTTTCGCTTATGCCGGATGGCATCCTGGCATATGCACCTATCAGTGACCAGGTGGTCCTTGCATCCCGTGATTCCCCGCTTTGAGCCCATCTGCTCATACACATCCTCCGACACAGGCTGGACGTGGTTGAGGATAAGGTCACTCAAGATCGAGGTGAACGCCTTATATTCAGTGTTGAGACAGGTAATAGGGTGGTAGTTCTTTGGATTGGACAAGTCTCCCTTTTTAGATATGAGAACCGTGCGTTCCTCAGTCAGCCAAGGTGGAATAGGTTATCTGCCTACCAGTAAGGACGTAAAGACTCTGGCGAGGTGTTGGTGGGTGGAAGTAAATTTCTTCCACCAGAAGTTATTCACGGCATCCATTCCTGGAGCCGAGAAATTCTTCTTGCCAGAGAAGGCCTTCTTCACGTCACTTTCTGTGACTGGAAGAGGTCCATCCACATCTTGTAGGTGGTGGTCACATAGCACTTTAAAGAGGCCTATGGCCGGAGTGTCTCCGTTGAATGGCTTCGACGTTTTGTATATCTCCTTCCAGAAACGTTCAACCTCTTGGACGGGTGGTGGGGATTCGACGACAGGTGGAAGTGATCGAAAGAGAAAGAGAGGGTGAAGTAGAAAGGTGGAATTTTCCCTCATGGCCCTACTCCTCTTGAGGAGTTTTTTCCGGGCAGTGGTGAGCGCGCGTACTCTATCGACCGCGTGCTGCTTAGTGGTAAGCAGCACGCTTTTATTCAGTGTGTGATGGTTGTATCTGAGACTACGCGCTATGCGCCGTACTTTAGGAGTGAAAGTTCGCCCACATAAGATGTATTCCATCACACACTGGATTCTCGACGCCTGTCGTCTCGTCTGCGTGATCTTGACCTCCAAATGTTCCAGCCTCTTTGCTGCTTTGTCCTTTCAAGAGGTGTTCTTTTGGGAGTGAGCCATCATTTTGGCAGCAGCGTAGACCACGCAATTTACCGTCCAAAGGTCCGACGTTTCCATCAGGATTTCTTCGATAAGACCATTCAACTGGGGCAGGTGGTTACCCCGCAGAGAGATCTTTCGGTGGATGTCTCTCTTCCTAGGTTGTCCTTCATCACAGTTAATGGTGCTTCACAACCGCATTCGTAGTTCAGAGACGGCCTGACCAGCTTCCTCCCCATTTGGCCGAGAGAATGACACAAATGTCGTTCTTGCCTCAGGCGGTGGAGAGGCTGTCTGTATCGGGGAGAGTGATCTGGCCGGTGGTGTGTTCCTCTGAACTGGCAGTTGGTGTGGAGTTTCCTTTTTTCGCAGGTGGTTGTTAAACCTTTCTGACTCAGATTTGCGCGGACCTATTCAATTTCGTCTACTCCACGCAGGTCCACCTTCGAAGGAGAAGACTACGTTCTCTCCGCGGTAGCCTTTTGCGGGAGGTGCACCGGTGTGAGTACTGGTTTGCTAGCTAGTCAATCTGGCAGCATTCGCTGTTGACGTTAAGGTAGTTTCAGCGAGATATTTCTCTAGTCACAATGGAGACCATATTCGAATTTTATTTTTTTAATTTCGGTGTTTATAAGCAGTGTGAAATGAATATTGTAATATTATGGTGCAAAAATATAGTTATATATGACCAAAGTTCTCAGTAATAAAATAAATATATATACATAAGTCTCTAACTTGACTAATTTTTACGGCTAAAAAACTTTCACTTTTGCTATTCTGTAAAAATTACTTCGGTGAGGAATTGCTTATTTTTTTTAAATAGTTGAAAAAACATACAAACAATACACCGTTAGTTTTTGACGAAATCTAGGTGCTAGAAGTTACCAATGTTTTAAATACTCTCCATCTGGAGCGCACATCCGTTTTCTATCCCATGTAAAACAGCTTATATTTTTAGGCAAATTGTTCAAAAGGTAGTTTGGCAAGGGGCATATATTTTGATATCATTAGAAAGATGAATGTTTTTTCTTTAAAATGAGGTCAAATTCATCAAATTCTAGGTGAAGGGATTTTTCGCTCAAACTATTCTTAAGGACTGACTGAGTACGCCCGATGCACGACTCCAGTGAGGATTCTGTTTCGTATTTATTCTTGATTTGTTGAAGTTTTTGATATTTCGAAATCTTTGGCGAGGAACTTCAACAAATCTGTTTCTCTAAAATGGCGAGGATATTCTTTTCATACTTGTAGCAGTTAACTAGTTTATTCCCCATGTGGAAGAATTTGAATATATTTAAATTAGGTGACAAGGATGTTGTTGAAGATATTACAGTCATCTATTTATGCAGATAAACATCTGGTCCTAGATATGACTACCAATTCTTCCGGAAGCGGTGAATATGGGTAGTGAAATACCTGAAGAGAACACTCTTTTGGTCATTAGCTCGATATCGAGCGTTGTGACCCAAATGGACCAAGTACGCGCATTATGTACAATATGACGCCAGTTCTCTCTATCTTGGACCACGTGGACTGCTCCGCTTAGCTTTAGGTTGGTGAGGGTCTTAATTTGATCCGTCATAATCTTAACGGTGGACGTCCTGGCGACCTTTTGCCCCAGATCTTGCCTTCGAGTACTATATTCTCTAACTCATTGCGCCTTATGACATGACTGAAGAATTGCGCAGAATTGTTGGCAGCAGTCGGTCTCTGTATACCGTTTTAAAGTGGTCTAAAATGGAGTTATTTCTTCCCTCTATCCATGATCATCATTCTTCAATAACAATACAGTTTAAACGCCTCAATTTTCTTTGAGAACACTAAACCAGCTAAAAATACAAAAATAGATCCCCAAATTTTTTGTCTCGAAAGTTCACCTTTTTTCACTAATTATATATTACTTGACTTTTTATCCTTATTTACAAGAATGACAAAACTTTTGGCATTTAAGGGACAGGGATATCAACATTCTTTCACGTTATTTGAACTCTTCATAATTCAGGTTTATCGCCTTTATGAGCGCATTTGGCTTAAAACCTCTCATAACAAGAAATAACTGGTGGTAGCTACGATTCCTCTTCTGCGTCCCATTTCCACATATTTCTGGAGCCTAATCTGCTTCTGCGGTCAGAGATTCGAGGGTTGACCGTTTTTTATCCCTTTGGCAATTTCCATGGGTGATTATTTATTTAATGCCTTCCCTGTTCACTGGTTCTAATTTTTTCAAAACTTTCTTTTTTGACCCAATTTCTTTTATAGCAATTCCTTTGAGTTATTACCACCTATAGTCAATGAAACGCCGTTTTTTGATAATTTTATATTTTATATGTTGACTTAACAATCACTGCGAAGAATTGATAGTCCGATTTATTCTAGAGTATCCCTATTCGGCGTTTTTCTGTTCATTTTGCCTTAGAACGTAGCACCCATTCGCCATGCTAAGAATCGTTTTATTTCTTAGTTTTTGTACCAGTGTCATTTATATTAATGCTCTTCTAACGGGTGTCCCAGATGCATCCATGAAGTGGAAGAGCTTGTATAATTGAGCCCTGCGCAACATCTGATGCTGGTAATTTTTTTCACCTCCTGATCATCTGTTTGGGTTTTGGGGATGTGCTTCCTTGTACCACTTTTCGACTTTCTATAGGTATATTGTTATGTACATGTGTTTTTCTGAACCCCATGTTTATACTATTACACGGTTAAATTTTTCACGGTTTCTGCTAATTATTCAAATGAATATCAGTATTCTCTTCTCAGAAAAACGTAACTCTTAGTATGAGTTTATCTCGATTGCGTATAGGTATTCATCATTCTTTCCTATGATTTTTATCTTCGTTCTTGGAAAATGCAGAAGCTAAATAAAAACCTGAATTGAGCTCTAATGCTCACATTTTGTTCTCATTAGTTGCTTCATTCTTATTGTATTAAATATGCGTAAATATTGGTTGCATGGCATGGGGCTCCGAGGTGGGTTCATTATTCTCTAGATTCCCATTCGGCCAATCACGGGCGAGAGCAGAGAAGTCAATTTCGAGGGAGTGGAATGAGAGAGGTTGAGGAAGGGGGTGGGGGGGGAGGGGAATAATGCACGGGCACTCGCGGGGTATTATGGGGTGATATAGTTTCAGACATTTCTTTGTGGGGATTTGGGCGATATTCAACTCTCTTTTGCCGGGATATTTACTCTGGGGATCAGGACGGGGGATGGAAATATGGAGAGCGGCTGAAGTGGGATGACTGGGAGGAGACAAGGAGGGCTGTGGGAAGGAGGGGGGGGAGTGGGGGGGGGGGAAGGGATTCGGGAACATAGAGGAGGAGTGGGATATGAAGTTGTGGGAGTGGGATGTGAAGTATGAAGGAGTGGGAGGGAAGGGTGTTCTTGGATGAAAAGAGGGGGGAGGGGAGGTTGAGGTGATGACACATACGACAGCCCTTGTGCAGTGCTTCCATTACTAGCCTCTTACTACCTTGGCAAGTATTTTTTTGCATCTTCCATTTGCCAATTCTTCCCAGTTTTAATAGCGATTTTCCATCATCACTCACCAGAACCAGTCAATAGGTAGTTCATAGCTTCCTTCCTGGTACCGCTACAGCCCGGTGTGGGCCTTCGACAGCTGCACTATAGCTCTCCAGGTGACCCGATCTTTAGTCTTACTAGTCTTGTTAGCTCGCCATCCTTCAACTCCCATATTGTTCAGGTCACACTGCACCTGATCCATCAATCTGTTTTTAGGACATCCCCACCTTCTTCGGCTGAATAGTCTTCCTTTAAACATCCGTTTTGGATTTCCTCTTCTGGCATTCTCTCAATGTGGCCCAACCAGCGTACCCTCTGGGACTTGATTCTGGGAGGTACTCACTACGTTTTTTCCTTCAATCAGCTGTTCTATTTCCTCTTTATATCTTACCCTCCAGTCTCCTTGGCCATATACCGGTCCAAATATTCCACCGAGGATCCGTCTTTCGAATGAGTTGAGTGTTTTCTCGTCTGCCAGATTCATGAAGGGATATTGAAATAAAAAAGAAAACAGTATGAAATGGATTAATAGTGCCTGCGGTTAAAAGAATCGAATGAATTAATGAAGTCAAAAAGGTGATAAGAATAATGTGTCCTTTTCAAAGCTACGTTGATTGGTTAAGTAAGTTCCACTTATAAATTGGAAATGGCAAAAAAGATGATTAACTAGATTATATAGGTGCTCGAATAGGCATATATTTATCCATTGTATCTGATAAGCGATGGCTCAAAGGCTTTCACTTACAGGTTCCATAGGTCTGCTTGTGATTTTATCGTAGTGTTAAAACGAAGGATTTGAATGAATATATATGATAATTGTTTCCTCGCAAAGTTACTGAAATAGGTGATGGCAACTATTCAGATACATGTTATTAAAATCGGAATCCTTATTGGCTTCGTTTCTTTCTACTCTGAATTCCTTTCGTTTAAGCTCACGTTATTTCCTCGAATTGTGAAGGAGATTATTTCCCCCCTTGCAATACGATACACGTGATGAAGATAAATGAAACGGTAGTCAGGGATCCTCCTTTGCATCGACTGGGAAAAGGGGCGAAGCATCAAGAAAAGGATGCTTAGCGGGGAAGTTAGTACCTTATGCTCCCACCAGGTTTATTTATTACGTGAAATTCCTTGACCGTACGCACTTAGTTAATAATACTAGTCAAAATTCTGTCTTCCACTCGAAAAACTTACATTTTTTGACAATTTTTCAAGGTCTTTATTCCGATTTGTGTATTTTGAGGGGTTGGGAGCGCTGAAGTAATTACTTTCAGGCGAAGAAATACACTCAATAAGCTCTCAAATTTACCTTTTGATTTGAATAATATAACGGCTAATCAAATCTAAGAAGAGAAGTTCAGTACTGCGAAGTTACTTCAAGAATGAAAACCCTCGCACTAAAACACATGATCAGTTTTAGACAGGAAAACCACAATATGTCAATCACACTACTTAGGATTCATCTCAAGGTTTTTTAGAGTCACTAATCTTTCGGCAAGCACTTTCGGGTCATGAGCTCTCGAATTGGCTTGAAAGTAATCAAGTCACTCGTCAGGGTAAACTAATTCCCGTGGATTCTTTGTTGATGAACTGGTTTGCAAGGAAATTCAAGCGTCAGTTAATGTGATCCGACAATTTTTATCACTTCACCCGATAATTTTCTTCCACTACGCTACAGTATCATTATATATGGAATTCATTCTCATAATGGAATTTTCTTCCCAGGCTAATCCTCGATATACACTTTAAAACCTATATTCCATGTTGAGCCAAAAGTCGCATTTTAAATGCATACTATCCCTTGACGTATTTTCCCAAGGTTTGCCGAATTCGTAGCTATCAATTTAATTGACAAATTTATTTCGTGACTCAATTCTCTAGTCGTAAAACATTTGATTTTGTGCATTATGTTTTTACAAAATGTGTCACAAATATCGTTGTACTATAAATTTGATTAAAGAGTAGTCGATGTATGTTATAAGGAAGTCAATGAAACCTTGGTTCGGCGTGATGCAGCTTTCGCTCCAAAGTGCTACTCAACAATATTAAATAAATGAATATAAACTGTCAATGGCGTACATTCAGAACTACTTAAAATGGAAAAATAGATCTGCATATGAGAAGCATAAGCCAGCTGCCATAAAACTAATCCAATAACTAGGTCCTGTGGATCAAAGATCGATAAATTCTCAAGGCACTCTCTTGCGCGCTTAACTGGCTCAATAGGCCAAGAACTTGGAATTGCGGGAGTGCTTCAGCCACTCGCAAAATTATGAGACTTGGAAATCCTCTGCGAAGTGAGTTTAGATTGCAATTGTTTGGCCACGTGAAGGCGCCGGGGCGTGGCGCTGTTGCGGCGCCGCGGGTGTGGTTTGGTGCCGACGGCGAAGCGGGGCCCGCGGAATGCGGCTCCAAATCTCCGCTAATTACTCTTCGCAACGGCATTCAAGTGTAAATGAAGGCCATTTTAATGAAGTGAGAATGGGACGGAGATGTGCTCAGAGTTGCTCGGCTTTGCGACGCTCATTTCGAATTTCATTCAAATTGGCGACGGAGGGTTTAAGGTGGCATTACCCCCAAATCGTCAGCTCCCTTCATTGTACTTGGCTTAATGCTTCGGCAGGTATTTAAGGCCGAAAGGTAGCGGGCTGAACAGTTTTATGTTTTGCCGGGATAAGTGAGTGCCAGAGGGTGGAAGACAGCTTTTAAATGAAAGACGACCCTTATGTGCTGGAAGGGGTTGTGGGGGTGGGGGTTGTTGGAGCAGGTTGAGAACGATTCCTCTGAGTCCACCTTATTTTGAATGAGAATTGAAGTGTGGATTTGAGAGGGAATCAACAGTATTTCCGACCGGCGAAGGTTTGCCGATGGCTGCAAATTGAAGCTGCTTCTCAAGAAGAGACACCAGCATTAATGGCGGATGGGGTGGATTCGAGGCTGCTCATTATATTATGGCTTTTGAACAGTGATTGATTGCGCCACTACGAAATGCCTTTAATCAAGAGATTATGTCAAGCTTCAATTCATTTTAATAGTACGAGTACGACTTTTTCATGTAAGGTATGCTATTTTAACGCTACTTGTATTGACATTCCTCTTTGTAAGAAAGAAAAAACTTCTCGAATCGGCTTTTTAGTAATATTTCTTACCATTTGCATTAAACTAACACGCTAGCAAGGAATTCTAAGTAAAATACCAGGATACCCTAAGTCATCTCTCGCACATTGAGCGCGGAAGATATTTTTATACGGCGGAAGATTTTTGATTCTGAAACTGTAAACGTTTAAAACAATATCAATGTAGTATTTCGTCTGCAGATGGAGCAAGTGAAGATAAACTTGATCTTTGATATTCATGCATAATTTGTGTTTAAAACTAGAATGATGTTGACTTTAAAAATTGGATAAATGTTTAACAGTTAATATCAAAGCCGTACAGAGGTCACATCATATCTTACCATATAAATGGCTTACAAAAGGAAACAAGCGATTTGAAAAAATTGTATTGTATTAAGTCTTTGCCGCTGTATGTTCTACGTAATTTCATGAAAAACATCATAGTGGATTAAATTAAGAGAATAATTCCGTATTATATGTTTAGGAGGTGCGGTGAATGCACTTTTATAAAATTTGGTCAATGTAAAATTATAATTGCGTGGGTAATATTTAATTATGTTAACAACAATTAAGACGGTTGCTGTCTCACTGACTAGTATTTTCATGTTTCTCGCGATTTGACGACATTGAGTCATGGAAAAAACAAAGAGCACTTAGTCGTTTCAACGTATTTACTTTGTTCCCTCACCGGAGATGCCTAAATAATAAAGGAACGCATTGTGATTACTTACAAACGTCAGTAGACGTTTGTAAATTGTGACGTTACCCGCAGGTTCTTTCTCATTAACTAGTTAGCATGAGTTTGGCACTAACCATGTACTCTATGAGTTCAATGCGATTGGAAACTATAATCAGCCGAATTCAGACAGGGATGTTTTCACTACTAGCCCGGCAATATAATTGAACGTTTCTGTATTCCGACGCGGGACATGTGAAGCTATAATTAGAGTGCAAGAAAAAAAGATAACTGTCTGTCACCCCCTTTTCACTCGCTTTCTTCACACTCTCACTATCTGTTGAGGATCATTGTGCATTCTTTCATATTTTTATGGTCCTTGATCCATTTAATTTAATACAAAACGTCACGTATAGAAAACTGCACGGGGACAATTATCCAATAGGACACAGTTCGATTAATTAAGTCAGTAAGGTTGCCGAAAATCTGAGTGAATATATTTTTTCACTTTTATGGAAATATCCAGTAAACAGATATTGTTAGGGTTATAAAACTCTTAAAACCCAGTGGTGAATATAAGAAGTATTATTTTTGAGCTTTGAGTTAGTCCATTTAATTTTACATTGATAATGCCCTCAATACACTTTTAAATTTGAGAATAAGTCCTCTAAAGGTTTAAATTTTAAAGAGATTTCTTTGTGGGCTTAAGAGGGAGCAGCGTCGCGAGTTTTTTTTGTAATACCTCAAATAACTTCGGGGATATCGTGATCAGTCAGTAAATGAGTCCATAGTGATTGCCACTTACGTGTGTAGAATTGAGATTCTTGAAAAGGGAGTTTCCATTGACATCCTCGTTCAAATCACAATACTAACGAGATTAGGTCAATGCTCTGCCAGGCCGTGTCAGGGTCAATACGTTGGCGCGCGTCGCTTTCGACAGTCGGTTCCCGCGGTGTGCACTCGTGTTGTAGAGGCGGGAGGGGTGTGGCTGGCATTGGATTGGTACTCTTCTTTTTAATCCCCCGAGGCAGGGGCGGAATCGAGAATGGGGGTTGGAGAAATGGCGAGCGGTCATTGTTTTCAAACAACGGAGGGCGTGTGTTGTAAGGAGTGGCCGACGGACGGAGAAATTGACCTCCCGTTGGAAGTCCCGAAGGAAGTTGGAAGTGCGGAGATGATAACCAGTTACTGCGGCATGCGGAGAGCGGAGAGCGACGACCGGAGAAGTATGACTGGGAAGGTGGAGGGAGGGAGGGAAGGGGATGCGAAAAAAGGACCCTGAAGGGAAGGGCTTCACGGGCCACATCTCGTTCAGTCCGGCAAAGCCAGTCTCGGCGGTTATTATTGCTATGAGAAGCGATCTACTGCTAAACATAACTGCTATAAGTGCTTCTAATACTAAAAAACTGTGATCTACCGGCTGAGGTGGGTTTCACTGTCTTGTCGCCACGCTCCGATATCCCGACTTCAGCTGCGATATTTGCTGAGTGCTGTTATATCGATCGGGCCATTCGTGTCACATTAATGGTATATGTATAACCAGTAATGCTTTATATTTGTTGTTATTGAAGTGAAATAATTAATTAAATAAAAACAATTTTTAACAAACCATATTTTTAAAACGGACTAAAAAGTATAGAATCATTTTCCATAGGCCCTTCTGAATTTTTGAGAGTGAATGTTTAGTGGCTATGGAGATATTTGTAAGACTTGAAGAGAAAAACGTGGGGCACAAGCAGTAGATAATAGAAGTAGATAATCCGGATGAATTCACAACCATTTTCAGTGCATTGCAAAGTGTATTAATTGTGGGAGTTTGCTAAACGACACCTGGTCCTCCTCTTTAATTATCATGAGTTGCTTGCGCCCCACGTTTTATATGAGTCTTACAAATATCTCCATAGACACTTAAAATTCACCCTCAAAAACTTAGAAGGGCCTAGGGAAAATTATTTTATCCTTTTTAGTCCGTTAAAAAAACGTGGTATATTAAATAATTGTTTTTATAAAATTAATTATTTTCTGCATTTTAGTCATATGCCCGAGTGAAAGTTTCCAATCGATTTTATATATCTTCATAAGACTGACAGGGACACACAGGTATTTCCCGATATACTTCATATTCTGTTCTGCTGAAACTGTCTCAGTGTGGAAATGAAAAATATTACCTCTCCCTACCTATAATATTTCAAATTCTGTAACTCTTATTACTCTGAAAATTGAACCAAAGTAGCCGGTGAGGTGCGTCACACTTAGCTAGGTACAGGTACTTATTAGTTAACCATGTGACATACTCGACCAAGTTGCATATAGAATATTTTACCATGAGTCATGCGCATGAGGAACTATCAACTGTTAGATCTCTATACGTTTTAGTAAAAGCGTGGCGTATACAGCTCTATACGCCGTCCTTATTATGTCCAGAACTACTTCTTTATCGGCTGAGTATGATTATCTGTCGATCGAGAGACTAGCACATATACCATATACCTTATACTATACCGAGAACTGGGTCAGTGATACCCCGAATGCTTGTGACTGTGGTGAAATAGTTATTTATGCACCTTGGCCGTTATGGCACATGATTTCGTTCGAGACGAATACATTCAGCAAGGGTCGTCTGAGAGCGCGGAGCTATGGTTCAAGTTTCCAAGGCTCTACTAGAAAATCAGGAAATTTGTCAATTAATTGACCGTTAATTAATTAATCAATCAATTATTGTAACATATAGCAAATGTTATATTGGCATCCAGTTTCGAGTGACGGTTAAAGTTTATAGCCTGTCCAAGCACATCAGGAAATGTTTTAATTAATTAATCTTTAAGTAATTAATTAATTGTTATAACATATAGCTAACATTGAATTGTCATCCACTTCTGAGCTATGGTTAAAATTACAAGCCTCTACTAGCACATCAGGAAATATGTAAATTAATTAATTGTTAATTTATTAACAATTAATTAATCAATTAATTTTTATAATAGATAGTTTATATTGCATTGTCATTCACTTCTGAGTTATGGTTAAAATTTCAAGTCTCTAGCTGATCGGGAAGTTAGTTTAAACTCGGTTGCAATATTCCACCCGAACAGACAGACATGACGGAAGCAGAACTAATAAAAACGTGATAAAATACGATTGTGATTAAAAATAAATTAAATAATAGGAATTGTATCCATTCGTTATTAACGATATTTATTAAAAGTTGTTCTAAAACAGATGGCACCAAGAGAACTAAATGGAACCAAAAATACCTATTATAATCTTTTAAGAAACTCTTCTCCATGTGTGATTACATTACTCAGTTCAGCTCCCGTATTTACCGCGTGTCATCACATCCATAAAACCTATTCTTTTTCTTCCTATCATATTCTCACCGTCTCCAGCACCCCTTCGCCCCTTACTACTAGTGTGAAGGACCTGCTCTGACTCCTCTTCGATTTCCTCGAGCATATTGCTCTCCTCATCCACCATGCGGATCACTTCCTCGTTTGTCTTCCTTTTGGTTCACCTGTTTATTCTCGCCCACGCCCACAAGTCAAACGCCTGCAATCAAATATAATCCTCTTTCCTTAAAGTCCACGTTTATGCACCACAAAATTCTGCAATGTCTTCTATACAAACAATAACACTTCGCCAACAAACTCATCGTAAATATTTTCTTCGCATTCATACACAAGATACCTGTCCAAAATTCTGCTCTATTAGTGAATGGGGCTAACGCAATTTTCTTTCTATATATCTTTTCTAGGTGCTAATTCCATTTGCATCTAACGTCCTACCCACGTCATTGAAATATCCCGCCGCCTGCTTCAGTTTGTACCTTCCAACTTTTACAGAGAGCCTTTCTTCCCTTGACTTGGAAAACCTTATTACTTTAGTTATTCTCATGATTTATCTTCTTCTAATATTCCCACACAGATTTTATAATGCACCTACCAATAATGTTTGCAATACTAGAGGAGATTGACTAACTAATGCCTGGTAGCTGCCCTTGGCCCATCGTAATTCACTTGATCGGCCTGGCCGAAGCCCATATTGACATTAAAAAAGACTAAAATTGTCAATATGTCGCGTTAGATTATCCATTCCTTCCCAGAGAGCTGTGGGGTAATGTATGCATACTCATTCAAACTCACTCAGACAAACACACTCAAAACGATGACCCCGAGTGAACTTTACAAAATTTCTGCGGTTTCCTCGCAGGAGAGCGATGCTCTGGTTTTCAAATTTCTCTTGCCTTAATGCCATGATGTAACAAAGTTGCAGGTGGATAAGTTTCAAAGAGTTCTTTACTTGCTAGTGAGAAACTTGAAAGTTATATTTAAGTGTTAGAACATTCAGACGGTTTTAATGGGTCAAATGTTTGATGTGGTCAGTCATTGGTCAACATAGGTCCGGAGTTGGCCGACCACGGCACGCTTACACATATTTCGGTCATTAGCCCGGCCCCAAGCCAAGCGCTGCCCGGGCGCTGAACCTTGAGCACTACTTGAGGGGGTGACGGTCCATAGCATTCGCAAGTCAACTTAGACAGTATTTTTTTCGAAGACTAACTGTTCACGCTTTATGGGGCTATTCAAGTATTACGTTAGGTAATATTTACCACATTTTAACTCTCCACCACCCCCATGTAAGAAAACGTAAGATTTGACGAACTCTTCCCTCCCAATCTTACGTATGTTATCAGAAATCTTTGAAACCATGGGCAAATATAATAAACTATGAGGGATTCTATGCCAAATTGCGCAAAAACTGACCTCATCAAGGATATCGATAACTGTTTTTGATATATTGCGAATCGCTGTACGCAGAACTCGAAAAAAATGTGATCATTAAAAGTATAACTTCTCCAAACTAATTAACACAACGAATTGGTTGTACGTTTTCTATAGTTTGGTATGCATTAAGGCGTACCACCGATAGTAGGTGATCATAAAAAGTCAGATTTTTCCAACGAAAATAATTTCAAAAAGTGATAAAAATAAGAATTCAGAAGTGACATATCTTACGTAAGACTGTCTCAGAACCCCTCACCCCCCCCCCACGCAAGACAACGTAAGAACAGTCCTCCCTCCCCAAAACGTCTTACGTAATACTTGAATGGCCCCTTAAAAGAGGGGAACACTACCGTTTTGGGCGTAATATACCCGCGCATAATTATTTTTCCAGAGCCATTCATCAGCGCATTTATCCTACTAATGTTCGTTATGAATAACTTAATCGTGGTTATTCCTAACTTCTGTGAGTGCGCAATGATCTATTGCAACACGAGGGAAAATTTAAATTCAGTAAATAAGAAAATTTTGTGGTCATTAAATAAAAAAATCGTCAGTTTGCAATTTGATGTTAATTATGCGAAAATGCCTTTTGCTACATTCATCGCACTCATACCGTGTGTTGGGCTTGAATGATGAATTTAGTAAAATTCCACGTTTACTAATCATTTCACAATGCTGATGAACTAGAAAAACTGTGGAAAATAAAGGGCCGTTTTGAGCAAAAACATAACTATGCAATAATGTCTGTAAATAGAAAAAAGCAATAAAGCGTGCGGCCATCATTTCAACTACTATTCCACGGTGTTCAATGGTCAATGATACTGACCATTAGTAGCGTGTTTCACAACCTTATGCTGTTTATGAGATAATCATCATGTTTATGTTTCAACAGTTGAATAATAAGAATGTGATAAATAATTTCAAAAACAAAACAAGTGGTATTTAGATTTTCGCAAACATTTCTTAATTTCTAGCACCATTGGCGAATTTCTCGCGAAAGTTTGAATCGCGGAATATATATACTTTTCTTTCTGCGATAGGGATTACCATTTAGATGGTAATGCCTTTTTCTTGGGAATGAGTTCAAGTTTAATTTGATTCCAAACATAGGAAGTGCAAACAAATACGTGTGCAACAGGGAAGTTGCTGTGATCTCCTCATACGCCACCGGGTCTCGAGAAGTTTTTTTGGCCGAAGAGTAGGAAAAGGCGCGTAATTCGAAGTTTACCCACCCGAGAGTTGCCACTCCTCATTCCGCTACCATGGCGACCTCCTTCCACGGTCCGCACTGCGGACGAGGACCAGGATTTTAGCACCGGTGGACCCCTGGCCCGGAACGGCCCTTTGAATCACGGCCACGGAATAACCGCGGAATTCTACGACGAAGGGACGATCCCCTTGAGGACTCGGCTATACTCGTTCGTTCGATGCGTGAGCCATCCAAAGTAGCAGAGTTCTGACGTCACGGGTTCGCGGTTGAGAGATTGCCAGCACTCAAGGATTCTTATCGGGAAATTCCCCGGAAGAAAACAGATTTTGAAACGTCTGTCCTCCCGGATAGAGGGATTTTCTTCCCGCTTTGTCATCATGATAATTATTGCATCTCCAATCCCTTGATTCAGCTTAATAACATCGATTAAATCCATATCAATACATTTGCCTTCCTTTTTTGTGATTCATAACGTATTGGCTATACCAAAAAATGAGAAAATGGGATAAGGCTTACGAAGCGTGGAAGAGGAAAGAAGAGGATAGGAATTCAGGTATACATGCCTACTAGCAACCATAGGGAGGAAGAGGTGGGTGAGGTGTACGAGCAACTAGAAGAAATAATTACAGAAGTATCGGGAAATAGAAATCTGATGGTGAAGGGTGACTGGAATGCAGTGGTGGGGGAAGGGAGAGATGGATTAGAAGATGGAGGGTATGAGCTAGGAAGAAGAAATGATCGTGGTGAGAAGGCAGTAAAATTTTGTAAAAGAAATGAATTTGTAGTGACAAACACTTGGTTTAAACATCACCCCAGGTGTAGGTACACATGGAAAATGCCGGGCGATATAGATGCCAAATTGATTACATAATAATAAGGTAGAGATTTAGGAACAGTGTAAAAAAACTCACGAAACCATCTAGGGGCGGATGCGGACTCAGAATATAACTTGGTGATGATGGACTGTGAGGTTTGATTCAAAACTCTTTGTAAAGGTAGGAAGATAAAGAGGTGGAACCTTGAAGCATTGAAAGGGCTGAAAAGGAGAAGTAGAGGGTAAGTTTTAAAGATCCCTGGTTGTTCAAGCATCATAGGGTTGTTTTACACACTGGAATGTTTCCTACCGTGGGTATGGACAACTTCAGACAGCATGAGTTGGCTACCCTGGTTGGGGAGGTGGGCAGGGAACGGAAGGGGTGGGAGTCATGAAGGTGTTGGGGGAGAGATGGTTGAAGAGGACTTTAATCATGGTGCTCGCCGCCGCTATCGACCTCTCATTATTCGGCGCTCCTTCCGTGTCACATCGCAGCGGAAGGTCACTAAATCATGTCGCGTGGATCCTCCTTCCGAGCGCCGCCGCTATCTGGCGCCGAAAATCGAACCGCGGGGCCCCCCAGTGCATTGGAACCTCCCCCCCTTCGCGTATTGAGTGATGGGCGCCATTGTTCACCGACTCTGAGGCCCCGAGGACAAAGGGTTCCCCCCTGCCAAACGCCCTCCCTCCCCTCAAAGGCATTCCATTAATAATAATCAGATAGCAAGGGAGTGCAATGTGAGTGGGGCATTATTGACGGTGAACTGTTCTTCGGTGTCCATCGCAGATTTTGTTCGCTTTTTTCCTATTGGCCTGTATCCTAAATTGATTGCGAATCTTTTACCTTAAGTGTTTTTTCAATAATATGGGAAAATAAAGCTATTTTATCGAATAATCCCATGCTTCTCTACGAAATATCCTGCGGGCTATAATAATAGACACTCACTTGCAAAAATATATTTTGCACTACGATTGAACTAATGAATTACCTACCCACGGAGTTAATTCACATGAGCTTAATTTTGAATGCAGAATTTACAGAAATTCAATGTCTGCTATAAGAAAAAGTTGATTTGGCTTTCAGCTTATTGCATTTCTTGGAAGATGCATCTTGATGAAGCATCTTTTTTTCTTTTTCTTTCTTATTCAAGGTTTTAGAAATTTCCGCGTGATGCTGATTGACTTAAATTTTCGTTATCCCCAAGAGTTCCTTATTTTTGGCGCTACGGATTTAGTCGTATAATTTTAGACGATGGAGTAAAGTACTTGCCCGGTGAAAGAAGTGTACACAGCAGCACTATACCTTTAGCACTATCTTTATAGAGCATTCAATCCTAAGTACTTCCAGTGAACGAGGTTTGACAAAAAGTACGCGGAATATACTTTCACTGTTTTTTTTCTATTTCAACGGCATAGGGTACCACGAATTCTTGCCATCAAGTCGTATGGCAAATTAGTAGTATTACCTGGAGGTACTAAGCCGTGTATGTGAAGAAATTTGAAGAAAATGCCTGTATTTGTGACAAAACAACTCATTGCAATTGCTCCACGATAATGGACCTTCTCACACTTCACTGCTTGTTCGAGAATTTTTGGCCATAAAAGCACCGTTGTGATGTCTCAGCCTCCGTTTTTACCGGCCCCCTTATGACTTTTTATCACCGGAAGATAAAAAAATACCGTGGAAGGACGACGTATTACCTATTCTGAGGAGATAAAAGCAAATCTCTCTAGGACTTAAACTTCATGTCGGAAATTGTATCCCAGAAGTGCTTTGAAGATTGGAGAAAGCGAATTTGGTAAGTGCAATCATTATATATCAAGGGGACAACTTTGAAGAGGACGAGTTTAATGTAAGGCAAAAATTTAAGGTTTTTGATAAAAACAATATCATGTGTTATTTTCGATCAAACCTCGTATATTATAAATGAGAAGTAAATTTGGAGGAATGTATAACACAAGTCTGCGTGATATCAGATGACTGAAAACTAGTAAGTGATAATAGCTAACATTGATATGTTTTTTTCCAGAACTGATCTTAGTTTTCTTCTATCAAGTACAGTTTTTTCTGAATAGACCAAATTTAACTTCTAAGATTTATTGATAAGTGCATTATATGTGCCAGTAGGTAATTATTGCGCGGGGGATATTTCTCAATACAAGATAATGACCCTTATGTTTGCCCAAAGTAATGAGTCTTAGGTTGGTAAAACTGTTGCTATTGTTGTGTGACATTGGAAGTGTTATTCATCCTTCATTCATTTTTGTTGCAAACATTGCCATTGCATGACGTAATTTTACCTAGTATACTGTGCTTGTAGTAGTTAAAATCTTGAAACCATAATTATTATTTTGTATTAAAACCTGACGTGGTAGTGATTGAAAAGAAAAACGTTTGTTCAGTTCCACATAAAATAATTTTGATGACGACTTAGGTTTCGTCGCTGAGCGACATTATCAGGTGGTTTACAGAACATTTTTCCACAATATATAGGTACACTGGGGGAAAAGGGGGGTAGGTATAGATACACTGACGTGGTAGAAAAAAATGGAAGTCATTTTTAGAATCAGCATTAAAAAAAAATTATAGAACTCCTATTTTTAGAAAATCATCTGACAAAAAGTTGCAAAAAGCAGACTGGTGTAATATGTAAATAACTCTGGATACTGAAAATATGCTAGAAAGAGAGCATGGATCATGGGGTTTGATTATTATACATCTGATTGATTGATCATATGGGTTGGCGAGTGACAACTGAAGTCACTTGTACCGTACACCAGTCAGAAATGGATTATTTTGGAATGGGAGACGGATTTGAAGAGAGAGCAGGCGTTGGATTAAACTGCAATTGAACGAAATGTACTCAAGGAGTTAAACTTACCGTTCGATGTACAGGGTTCTACCAGTTTAGTGTGATCTCCACTTACGTACGTAGTAGGGATCGGGGGGTTACTGAAAATATTTTCCGACTGCCGGTAGTTGAACCCGGGCACTTGGGATGATAACTCTGAACGCAAGCAACCATAACTACCGAATTCACACGACGCCTAAGAAAATTACATTTTATACTGCCGATTGATCTCCTACTGAATAAAATTTGATTCTATTTTCGTTGAATGGCAGGTGAAAACGCTATGAAATTAGATAATTGGGCATGTATGATCCACCCTTCTCTGGAGCTTATTCATCTTGCAGAAAATTATATTCAAAAAGAATTTTTATAGTTCCTACTGAGGTCATAAGTTTATTGGAAAAAAGTTTAATTTCTAAGCACATTTATGCTACAGGAAAAAATTTTGTAAGTTATGTGGGACTAGTGGCAAAAAGGATATTCCGTTAGCGGGTGAACTCCCAAGGGTTCACCACCCATTGAGGAGAACACGAATATGAGAATTTATCGCTTAAAATTTCTCACTCTACTTTCAGTGTCCAAAGCAGTGACAGACGATGTCAATGTCGCATAGGAATTAAATTGGTGTCATAGTTGAGTTAGTCGTAATTCTTCGGTAATTAGAATCTGCGGAATTTATTCGGGAAACTCTTGAAGAAGTTGGCGGGTGAAAATATCATTAGGTTAAAATAGAAAAATCTAGGATCTTTCAAAATTGTATTTCACTAACATTTTGGAACTTAGTCCACCATTATATGTGTAAAGTTGTTATAAAAAATGGTTATTGTAATGACCTATTAAGTAGAAGTTGAATGATTGTTCTCAATTAAAAAAAAAAATTTAACTTAGTTTAGAACATTAAAAAAAATATCTTTACATGAATGGTAGAGCTAAAAATTCAAACATTAACCCATTTATGCCGAAGGTTTGAAAAATGCGAATTTTACCCTGATTTTTACATATTATAGATAAAAATACGTATGAATACAATATCCGAAAGAAAAAACAATGTATCTCTTGCCAATTATTAATAACGAGGTGTTCCAAAAATGGAACACTAGGCAAATCCACTACCATGACGTACTCAGTGATAACAAGCAAATCATTTTATTCACGCATTTGTTAACTCACTATTAAGACATATCGAGGTGAACACTTAACATGCAAGGATACGTTGCATTTTTTACATTGAAAAGTGGTAATTTTGTGACATTGGACTCAGCGAGTTTGCTTTACAATCGTATGATTCATGCCGTCATGACGTGAGTCAAGGTTACGCTTCATAGATGGTCTCCCTTTTCTACCAGGCTCAGCAGTATTACCATATGTCTCTATATAGTGACAGGCCACACGGCGACGAAATTCAAGATAATCTATTGGCTTCACATCGTTTATTTTATGCAATTGCCAAGCATTTTGTAAAGCCAGCTCAAAGCAGAATAACAAGGGGCTCGAGTACCATTTCTTTCCACGGATTGATGCTCGATACTCGTCAATATTTTCATCAGCTCGGTCCACTCCTCCCATATACTGATTATAGACCTTGATTAAATTTGGCTGAGTAACTTGTATCTTTTTTTTCTGCTTTTGAGAATAACGACTGACCTATTGCAAAGGATTGACACCGACACCAGATGATGCAACAGTCACAACACTGTTATCATTCCAACTACAAACAATATTGCCTTTTCCATCAAGTGGGTAATCAAATGTGCCCCTATCTTTTTTCTTTAGGGTAGCATCAGATAGTAAAGGTTTGTCTTCGCGATCTTTTCTCGCTGTGCCTGTTGCTTGATGGCCCATTGAATGAAGTTTATCAAGGAGTGCAATGCTTGTGAAAAAGTTGTCGAACACAAAATGGTATTTACCAGGATGCTGCGTTGTGAGTGCCTCAGTAAATTACAAAACAACTGAAGCACCTACACCATATTCTTGGTATTGAGTGTTCGGGTTTTTTCCTTGATAAGGCTGAAACCAGCAAATGTAGCCTAGACGCGTTGCACCATACCAGAATGTATACCCAAACCGAATATGCTTACAACGAATGAACTGTTTGCACCCGTGACGACCGAAATAGAGAATCATGGCCTCATCCAAGCTGAAGTATATTTCATTTGGTACAAATTTCATACATCTGTCATTCAGTTGCTCTATGAGAGGTCGCAGCTAGGAAAACTTGTCCATGTGGTTCAAGTTAGAATTGTCAGCAACATGCAAATTTGAAAATATTGTTTCAAATCGGTCACGTCTCATTGCACCACTAACTAGAGAATTATGCGAATCTGGTCTTTGCTCCCAAAACATACGCCGTCTCGGAACAGAGACGTAACCACTCAGGAAAATTATTCTCAAAAAACACCAACAGTCAGTTCA
The DNA here is from genome assembly GCA_963573305.1 of Pyrrhosoma nymphula. NCBI lineage: Eukaryota > Metazoa > Arthropoda > Insecta > Odonata > Coenagrionidae > Pyrrhosoma > Pyrrhosoma nymphula. The sequence goes on from OY754333.1 coordinate 146,598,624, forward strand.
AGGTTTACGCCCTTACTTGCAGCATATAAATTGCAATATTTGACAACCATATCAATCACTTCAATATCCAGAAAGAGTTTTAAACATTCATCAGGGGTTTTCATTTTTGTGATTTTTTTCTTCTGAAACTCTACCTCCTACTGGCTGGGCAGTCAGATCGGCTTTCTTCCAATTGCGTACAACTTTGTTTACCTTTTTTCTTTGAGCAAGAAGAGGTTGAGGCGAAGCAGAAGCCGATGCACCGTCATTTTCAGTAGTATCACCATTCGGTATCAGCAAAAGGTCAGCATGGTCAAAGTTCTCGTCAGAAGAACCATGAATGAGATGAGCAGGAGCGCGCAGCAATGAACCGGGAAGATTGTTAATTGTTCAAACATCGTCATCCCCGGAGTCCTCGTCAGACACAGGTTTTGTTGCGTTATCAGGGGGTTCAATGATGATATCACGTACATCTACGTAATCTTCTGTCTCTAATAGATCATTTATTTCATGCACTGTCAAATATCTCGACATCCTGGTACTTTTAGCTAAAGGCGCGGTCACCCTCCACTTTCTAACGGACGGGACGCAAGACACATCCACTTCACGAGATCGTACTCAACATACAACTACTGTAAAAATTGATCACAATTCATTAGTTGGTTATCGATGTATTTATTCTTTCACTGAAATGGAAACTGATTATAGCCAAGACATAGCATCGTTTCCCTCAGTCACATAACATCTAATTGCTTACTTGATTTAAAATTAAAGTGAATATTTCAGTGCGCCTGAATGCACGCATAATAGTAGTGGATTTGCCTAGTGTTCCAAAAATGGAACACTGTTAAATAAAAGCTTATAACTAAAACAAAATAGATTGTTTAAAAATTTTCTTCTTAAAGTACTATAGGTTAACTATTACTGAACATGCAGGGAAAAATTAACAACATTTGGGCATAATGGCAAATAGTTATTAATATAACATTTGAGATGGTCTCAGAAAAACTGCCTTGAAAAAAAAGACCGATATTTCTCAACACACTGGCTGCGATGGGTTGGCAAAACTGACTAATTCTTTGCACCACGTAATACAATATATCTTTATAAAGAGGTACAGAAAGAAAAACCGTGGCATATTGGTGTATCATGAGTCGTAGTCATTAAATTAGAAAGTCGCATCAGGTGTTCCAAAAATGGAACACTAGGCATAAATGGGTTAATGCCACATATATAGCCATCGCAAAACCAGGTGGCATTCACCAGCGTAGATCGTTACGCCGAAGAGAGGAAAACGTATGAGACCGAAGGGAAAAATGAACGGAATATCGTTGTAGAGGTCGCTTCGAGAGACCGGTTCCTTTGGCCGCTCATCCCTACTTGCTACACTCTGACGACAAGTTCACTCTCAGTGAGTTGCATCAAGTTCATTCATTACTAAATGATTCCATCAGAGTCTCGCTGTCTCACCTCTTTCTCTACTCTATCGGTGAGACAGACATTTTAACAGCTGGCTGGTCATTTAAATTTTTATCTCCTGCGTAACTGGTTTGATGAATACGTCGTCAAATATCAGACTGACCATCTCACGTCCCAATCATATTCGGAAATCAATACGACCACGTTACTAGATTTGTTGAACCAATTGCTTGCTATTAATTTGATGAATATGTACTGAGATATGTTTTTTTTACGAGGGTGAGACTTTAAAACCAGACTGACAATAGGTACTAGGACTGAAACGGTGCTATAAAGTTTGTAGGACAATCCATTTTGACTCATTAACGTCTTAACTAACAACTCGATTGCTTTACATGAGGTCACGTTCATTCTGCCATGCGGATACAATAAGAGCATGCCAACATAGCCTTGAGTTAGTTCTGCGCATGCGCGAGGCGCGGAACGGTCACTAACTTTTGGGCTTGGGCGAATATTTCCGCGCATTTCACTTCGCGATTCAGATGCGATAACGCATTGACATATCTAGTCTAGATACGTATAATTATTCCAAAATATTACTTGGTAAAATATATTTTAAACGCAAATTAAAAATAAGTGATGAGATTTCAGGTGAATTTTAGAAGTCGGCCGATAGTCAACAAAAATCCCTCCATAAGAGCACAATCCTAATCGGAAAGGGCGCGTGATTAGCCATCAATTAATACTGCTGCTTAATAGAGCCAGGTAGCACAGACGTAGTCGAGAGAAACCCCACGGCCTTGCCCCCTACTTAGCCATGGCCAGCTACCCCTTTCTCTCACTTGAGGTGCGGCTACCCTTTGGTCTAGGGGTCATGAGGTGTGGTGATGGTGCTTGGTGCGTCGATATCACAGCGCGGCTGAGCCCGCAAGGGACCTCGCGATGATCGAGTGCCCTACCGTCCGATGGCACTATGCGATAAACTCGTGACATCGTCCGCGTGGGCTGAATTATCGGTTTCCATGACTCCTGAGATTTCCTAACGCTCCTCAATGGCCCATTCATGAAAGATAAACTATGACAGGGACTTGTAAAAGATGACATATGTCCCATCATTCCTAAAAGCCTCAGCATTTATAGAAAACCTCTCCGGTAATCTGATAACTGGTAAACTACTGTATCCTACTAACTGAAACATATGAAATAACCTATGAAACCTTCCATGATATGACGTTAATCATTTTCAGATCTTATTCAACTGGACGTAATGTAAGGTTTTCCAATAGGTATATTGGGCGTATAAATTCAAAGATGCTATTCATTCATCCATGGTGCTCAGCCAATTGAAAGCAGTTGTGGGTTCGAAGAAGGCTACTTTTTTATTGAATTAAATGCCGGAATAACACACTTCTCCTGAATGTCCAACTTACCCTTTCCTCCATTCCGTTGGCTATTTATATTATCAGGAGTTCTGCATAAATGAACCTGAAATTAACTTCTTACGTTGAAACCTAGGACGTATGTAGCATGTAGTATATTTGGAATAGTAAGCGCTTTGCAGGATTTAATACTTTTATGGCGAATAATTTAAGTCGAATTCTATTGGGCTTCCGGGTAAAGTTCTCCATCTCCGCCGACGTTTCAACGAAAGACTTTTCCATCGAAACGTCAACGGAGGTAAAGAACTTGATCCGGTCGGGAGTCCAAGAGAAAATTTCACTTCAAGTAAGTTTTTCTTTCAAATTATATCCAATCTTTGCCGTTAGACGAATGACGTGGTACGAAGTCATCCGCAAGGGTGAGAATTGATACACACTATAGAATGTGCAATTCAGCATGAAAAAATCAATTGACTTCACCAGGATTCGAATTCGGATTTCCCAACTGCCGATCAGGTTCCAGCAAAACTCAAGACCGGCAATTGGGAGTTCCGGGATCGAATTCTGGTCAAGTAAAATGATTTTTTCACGGCAAATTTAAACCTTTTTGGTGTGGATCAATATTAAATGTTAATGTCTATATATATGCACATCTCAATGTTAATCGGGTTGCTCCAAATTGACATGTGCCTATTTTAATAGATGAGTGCTGATTCACTGGTCATTTTAACATTGGTCAGTAGTATAGTTGTAATTATTTAGAGTTTTACTGGTAGCTTCGATATATCATTGTTACTCTCTTTCAAAATTTACCAGGATTCAAATACTTCCTCGCACAATCCCGGTCATCAGTTCAGCATACTTCCCTCCTCCCTCTTCAAAAGAACCCTCCCAGCATTCTCTCCCTTCGAGAATGGCCTTCAGTCCCTCATCCACCTCCATCACTCTTTCCATCCAACTACTTTGCCAGCACTTAATTTTCTCAAGCAACTTTCTTCACTTTCCTACCATGTCAAGTGCCTCTTAGTTTTTCAAGATACCTACATAGGGAATTATTTTTAAAGAGATTATACTTGTGTGATCTGGTCATGCGCAGAAGGAGCAAAATCGTTTAGGCATTTTCTTTTCCGTTAAATTTTCAATTCTTGCATGTATCGTTATTTTCCCCTCAAATCTGTTAAAAATGTTCCTAACCAATTTTATTGGATTGAGTAACGCTCAGATATAAACGTACAGCGTGGTTAATGAGTTATTCTCTCAGTTTCGTTATATCCCAGATGCTCAGTGGTGCAGTATCAGAGTCATAGTGGTCAGAGTCACAGTCACAGAGTCACGTGGCTCAGTTGAAATACCACTTATTGAATGTAAATAAATTATTCTAGCATTCATTTTCCTAGCACCCCATTGCACCACACTTATCACCGAAGTTATGTCTATTCAATTAGTGAAGTACTTGTCTATCTATCTATATCTATCTAGCTAATAAGGGATTGAGTAATCTTCTTTAGTGTTACTTATTTTATTTATTTATACCATGTATAATCAAATTGTAATCTGAAGTGCATGTTTTTCAGTAGTTACACTAGAAAAATAGTTATTTTCATAAAAATCTCTTCGGCTTAGTTTGATTAATAAATTCATAAGTCATAACTATTTTTTATGAGACTGTCCCCGCAGTGAACTCCCAATCAACCACAGCCGTAAGAACATGTGACGAATGGAACGGAGTATTAAAAAGACCTGATTTAAGTGACGACTGAATGGTGTCAACTCTTCAAAGTTATTTTTATTTTAGAGAACTAGAGGTACCTGCGCAAACGGCTTTAGCTATGTTTTTTGAGAGTATGACCATATGCTGCAACTTTGCTATGTTTTGTGACTATCAGAATTGATTATCTCTTTTTTATTTGTTGCACACCACTTTTAACTTTATTTGAAGCTAATGTATAATATTTTAAAGCAGTATCTATTAACTTTTCGGCATTAGCTCTCCTTGATCGAAGATACGAAAAAATATTAGTGTGCATACTCTGTGATTGAATTGATTTTAAAAGAGCAGTATTTTTTTCTCACAGTGTATTCAAACCCACATTTTTGAATCCCGAGTCAAAAGAACATAAGGGTCGCAGAAATAAATTTATTTCGTCGATCGTATTACGTCCCTTCGAGTGTACATTTATATCCCATTGTTTAATCCTTTGAATTGGTATGATTTATACGTTTTTCAGTTCCTTGGGCGAAATTTTTCAGAAACTGTTATCTCTCTGGAAAATACTGTAATTTTCTTTGCTTCGTTTCGAACGTGATAATCTTGGACTGGTCGGCAAGAATTGAGGCATCTTAAGCGATTGTAAATTGGAAGAACCGGAAAGCAAATACTTTCCTGGAGCTCCCCTTTAATCTCTATTTGGTTGAGGGAAATTTAGAATGGTGAACTCCTTGCAAGGAAAAATAAAAAATCAGTTCAAATTCCCGTTGCTATAGAAGAGAAAAGGCCATCTGGAAAGCTTTGTGAGAAAATGCGAGTTAATGGAACAAGATGGTTTTTTAGCCTCCGGGGGCACATGCCGGTTTCTTAATATCCCATTCAATTCGAAAGGATACAGAAAGGACAGTGGCAATATTTCCTTTGCTCGATCTTATCTCTCGAGGCAAGTCGCTTAATATCACTGCTCCTCTCATCCGACACTAATGAAACCGTGAAACGAACAGGGAATGAGAATATTAGAGCGGTGGCAATGTTACCTCCTCCAATGGAATCCCCACGCTCTGGCACGCCCGCCTCAACAGTGTAGCCAGTTAACAAGGGAAAGCTGTATTGGGTGGGGTGGGTCATGCTCGACCCACATCCCGGAAAACCCTTTATTATTGTTGTTATTATCGCCGTGTGATCGAGGGAAGGCCGATTGTGTTTCGTTTCCCGCTCGGCCGGTCTCTCTCTTTCTCCCGAAGGGCAGAGAGGCACCCTGAGGCCGTGTTACTCGAATCCTCCCTTCCCTCCCGTACATCGGTTGAGATGTTATCTGGGAGTCCGATTATTCCCGAGCTGGCTGAGACCACCCCGATCCCCAAGGCGAGGATCTTTCCTTAATTGGAACGGAGGGAAGGAATATCACCTCCCCCTCCCACAATCGGAATGCAAGATCGCCATCAAGTGATCTCTCCCTCTTCAGCCGAGTAGGAGACTCTCTGTAAAAGTATCTCCGCTTTGAATCTCCATTCTTAGCACGCTTTATGGGCACTTGGCGGCCGCCTACTTAGATCTCTCCCCTTCCCTCCCCCCCCTACCTGCTGCTTTCACGGAGCATGTGTTATTCTTGGGTTAAGATAATATTTCGTGTGCGCGCAGTTGGAATTCGAAAATAATATAAAAAGAAAACCTAAACTGAGAAATGCTATATCCGCTGAGCATATGGTTGCAGCGGGAGTCCACAATTTATTGGAACCTCGATCGCTTTATTTGCTTAATGGACCCATTACAGCATCTTTAGGATTCCGTGTTTTTCTTTTTCCGTTGACGTTTTGAAAAAGAGGTCTGGTCATAAAAACGTGCTGTGTGATGCCGGCACGATCAAACGATTGCAATAACATCTTGCTTCGAAAAAGCCTGTGGATACTTTTCTAATTGGGAGAAGGGCGATTCATTCCTTTTTGGGCCACAGCATTGATACTTCTTTTAATGCATACGTTTAGACAAGATCTATCATTTCTACCTTTTCATTAGTATTCATAGAAATGTTTTATAATAGTATTTACACCTGGTATAATAATACTATTAATCGCTTTTTACGAAAACGGTTTCTTTTGTCTATTTTTCCATAACTATTAGGTTATGCATGAATATTCTTAGGGCACTATGGATGGGTGTCTTGGAGAGTATGCCAAGTTTCTGGATATACATTCTCCAAGTTTGTCGATACGTTTTATGATACATAATTGGGCTTCAGATGCTTCATTTGCCAAAGTTACTTTACACCTTTTATCCAATAAAAATTTTATTCTAAAATAAAAACAGCATTCATTTTAAAGGAGCAATTAAAACCATTGAAAGACCGGCTTGATACCAAATATTGATAATTCGGTGGGCACTAATTGTACTCGTGTCATTCGTCTTAAAATCTTTCAGCCAATCGCGAGGTTAAATAAGGTTGGACATTATAAATGAATCAAGTGAATTTCCTTCAATGCACCATGACTTAGATTCAGGACAGAATGGCGTCTTCTTCCGAAAGGCGTTCGTTGCTTTACATTCCACTTTACCATAAAATAGTTTAAAATTTAAACTATTTTATGGTTAAGTGGAATGTAAACTTTAAATGCTTTAGTGAAATTACTCAAATACATTTTGCTATCTAAAAGTAGTTATGTGCTTTAATTTGGAATTAAAGTAGCCAAAAGGCGCATGTTGTAGAAGAGAAGTCATGGCTTGAGGGTCATAGAGTATATTCAGACATTCTTTTTACTCAAACACGCATCGCTGGAGACGAATTTGACCGTGAATGACAAGGAGTCATTTCTCGAATGCAGCATCTTGTTATATGTGAACGAGTCCTCGCCCACTGACAGGGACCACCCATTCTATTTTCTTATTATATCCTCTTGTCGACAATCTCATTTGTCAACAAACTGCTCTTTGACTCATACGAGAAATACACCGATGCCCTCCTGCCGGCTCGATGGCCTGTCACAATTTAGTGAAGCATTGTATGTTATCCCGAGTCCTCTAAGACGATGATATCCAATGCCAATGGCAAATGAATGAAATTATCCACACATGCAGGTGGACGTTATCTCATCGAAAGGGAGATCGTTTCAGTCTCACATATAAAGTGAATCCACGAATATAAGCATACAGATATCAGGTTTTATAGAACACAGTTGAACTATTGTTCCTTTTGTGATAATCGTTAGGAGTTAATTAAAGTTATTTAAAGTTATTTTTAACATAAAAGGTTTTGGATATTTTTGTTAACGAACAAACCGAAACGGAGAATTATTTCATATTCAAACCCTACATTGTAATGAAACTCCATTGTCTCGTTAGTGCCTTGATCTTACCGTACGGTACCTACGTAGGAATTGATATTAATTGTTAATTTCAATTAGAATTAGGTGAAACATGATAGGGATATATAAGATTTTTTTCCCAGCGCAATTTGCGACCCCACCAAAGACAGAGCAAAGCCCGGACCCGCCAAAACACGTTTCCTAGCCCAATGCCCAGTAATCCTCATTCCCCGCTCAACTTCCCTCCCGCTTTTAATGTCTTGAGACCTGCTATCACTTTGCCATTCGTCCTTGCGTATCCTCTTAAGGTAGTATGTCGGTGTTATCTTCTTCCGACCCCTTCAGTTGGAAGTAGTACAACGGATAACGATTATTAGTCTCGATTTGATTAAGAATTTACTATGAGACCAAGGGTGTTTTTTTAAGTAATTAATTCGTTTTGCGTGAGTAAAAATTGTAGCGTTAATTATAACTTCTAAGGAACCAAGAATGCGATCCTTATACATGCTCACTTTTCAATGAGTAATTGCCAGATATGAAAATATGCTTAAGCTTCTCTGTCTCATGCTGGTCAGTTACGAAGAAAAAAATGGTTGGGATTGCACCAATGTGTGAATAATGTCACTCAGGTAATTTAAGTGAAATATGAGCAAATGATTCACGTGAGAACTCCGATCAATTCCTTTTCCTTAATATTGAGGAAACGTTAAAAGATCAATGATTTTGGAAATGGTTTGGCGGAGTACGTTCCTCGACATCTTATAACTTTGCCATGTTCAAATTTTAGAATGTATTTAAACTATGCCCAAGATGACGGAAAATCAGTTTGAATGTTCACACATGTTTTTCAATTATCTGATGCCATGAAATAAGGAAAATGAATGCTAGAATAATTTATTTACATCTAATGAGTTAACCATTTTGAGCAGAAATAGAAGCATTAATAAGCCTTCATTATTATATTCTAAACTAGGAGCCCTTACTTTTTCGTGCTACTTGTGTGAGCTTACTCTGCCAAGCAAAGTTGCGATTCCATGATTAGTTGGAGCTAAGCAGTTCATAGTTTGCAATTTAAGAACATCTTAAAAGTGGTAGAAAATCTTGTTATCAATTCATGTTAAAAGAAACTGGAAAAAAATTAGGCTTTAATATTCAGAATGTATGTTGCCATTGATATACAATGGTGTACTAATGATTGAGTTCAATTACAAGGTAGTCCAAGAAAGATTTCATTGACAAGTCCAATAAAATCGTAGAAGGTTTCTAGCCAAGTGCTTGAAGTTCGATTCATGGCCGGGTTAACAATTATTCTGCATCAAGTGTCATTATTCTCTCCTTAGAATGAAACGATTTACTTTCTAGACTATGATGATTTAATTCAGTGTAAAACTTACCGTCTGTATGTACCTCAATCTTTCCCCTAGATATGGGTATTCACTCCTCCAAACGTTTCGATGTGATAGTTTGCCATCATAATATCTGAAGAACTGCATAACGCCGTGGGGAACCCTGGAGACATTAACTCAGAAGCATCGCCAGAAAAGCGCGAAATCTTTCTTTATATGTTTAAATCTATTTCGATGACCATTTTGAAAGTGTGTAATCGATGGTAAAACGGATAATCATTGGGTATTTCTGCAGTATTCATATTGTCGATGCAGGAAAGATGTTGGTAGAGGAGCAACCTGTCGGACATGAACGAATGCCCCTTAAGTGCATTGCGATGTTCTTGGTCTTCAGGTTCACCGCTCGGACTCCAATTTGGAATCCTTCCAGAATTATTCCGCAGCGATTGATCATTTAGGTGCAAGTCTTTGTCCTTTGCAAACGGCGCTGGCCAATTCATCACGTCTCACCGTCCAGTGGTGGTGGGCGAAGCCACCGCTGCTGATAACAGAGGACGCTTTCGCCGGGGCAGCGTGAGAAGTGTGGGAGCAGCGGTAACCCCGCTTTGGACGCGAGCCAGCCGGTTGTAACTCCCGTATCGCCCCCAAGGTGGCGAACGCTTCGATACAATCTCTCCGCGAGCGTCTCACTGTGTGTGCGACACCCGGGCGTGTGTTTGAGAGCGGGCGGCAATGCGTCGTCGTCCGATTGGACGAGAGACCGACAACACATTGCACCGCCGCCTCCATTTGCCTAATGGCTATCGCTGCCGCTTCGCTCAGATTACAAGCTTGGCAGGAGTATGCGACGTGGGGGAATAATCCATGATTTAATTCCATCGTTAAACGATCCCTTCGGCAAAACCTATTCTTCCGCTATCGCTTTAATTGTTTACCCGAGATAAATTCACTTCGCGCCATTCAAGTGGCACGCGCTCTTATTTCAATTAGGTGCCCCTACAAATTGTCGCAGTGTATCACGAATGACACTTCTCTCTCTTTAGCGATTGAGATCTCAACAGGAACGCGATATATTTACAGAGGGTTAACAAGTAACAATTGAAAGGCGATCCTATTCCCGATTAAGTGGAATGATTTATTTTTTCGGAGTACATTCATCTTTGAATGTGTCTACGACGTAAAGTGATGACGTCATGTTACTCTTTAGGGGCTAGACTACATTTTTAGGTAGCTTAAAACTTATTTATAATTTTACTTTAAATTGATTTGCATATTTTTGAATAACAGCATATACTTCCGGGCTTCTTACTGACGAAATCCTGTTAACCATACTATAACTTTTATTCCTTGTCTATATTTTATCTCTTTGGCAACGAGTGTTTTGTTTACTTTGGAAGTTAATGAGACGATCATAAGCAGATAAAGTTGAAATCATTTCCGTATGAACGGAAAATATGCAAAAAAATCACTTCATTACAGAAGATACGCCTTGAGGATTCATATGACTAGTTTTCCCAATGCTTTAGTCTTGATTGAAGGCTATTAGCAGAGAGGGTTGAGCATAATTGTTTAATTCGATGAGTTTAATTTGATGAAAAATAAAGCATTCCTCATTTTTCTGCATGTATCCAGGTAATAATGGCTTTTTTCTCCAACCTTGTTTGAACACTTCACTTTAGGCGTGTTGATCGAGACAGACAATATTAATAACATATCTATGATCCACAAGGTCGGAATTAATAAAATACTGCATCAGGGGAGAGGATGTTCACAGGCCTTAGAGGGCGGGCGCAGCACACATTGCTGATAGAACACCACGTTACTATCTTAACCAGAAGACTCAATGAAGTCAAGTGCCAAGTATAGCATGGCCACTTTAAGACGATGTAATTTTATGGGATGAAAACCTAGAGTTGACTTGAGAGAGCAAGATACCCTAACAGCTAGTTGGGATATTTCTCTACTCGTAGTTATTTCTCGGGTAGTACTCCAAAAATGACATCCAGGTCATCTCAAAATTGGTGAAATAAAATGCATTTTGAAAGGCACTTTTAACATTGTTGCATGCAATTATGTGTAAGAATCCCCGAAGATGGGATTCGAGCCCACAGCCTAATTATTATCCTATATTCATATCGTTCTGAAGTAGTTCATGAATGTCTGATCCTCTCTTCAGTTAGGAAGGAGAGGTATTTGCACTGACAGACGTGATCCACTCATTCTATGTGTCTTTATTTCCTGGAACCCGACTATGTCTATGGCCTTTAATTGGCTTTCGAAAATGTTTTATAGAAATGACGCTAGAATATTGTAATGTAGAGCTGGTATCATTCAACCCGGAACGTAAGAGAGTTGCATTGGTTGGGTGACTAGGGTATTGATTTCTAATTCCTAGGGCCTGGGTTCGAATTCCGTCAGAGCCTCAGATTTTAATTACAATTTAAATCCCTAATTATATGTGGAGAAAACCTCAGCTTATGTAGGTACTCCGTCTGTCGGATTGGTCGTTAAACTGTACGTTCTCCAGGTGCCTTTCTATGAGAGTAGAGTATTGCAAGCATTAGCGATTTATGAAAATGCATAATTAGTCGTAGTTACACTAATTTTGGGGCATAGTGCAATGCATGTTGGTGACTACTCACCCCATGCCCCACACCCTTGAGGTGGCTTGCATGGTATTTTGTAGATGCAGATGAAACACTTTCCATCGCCGGGTGAGTTCAGCGGTTTAATTGCCAAGCACTAGAGAATAATTGCCGTTTACAAAATGGAAATGAAAAATTCACTCGAATTTTTATAGCGTGTAATCGGACTAATAAGCTTAACAAAAATGCCACGTGTGAAGAAGCATTCTGTGAAAGCGATGGATATACGCTTACTTGCAATCCAACTGCATACTCTAACTTTCCTTTGACTTTACCAAATTCCACTTCTACAGTAAGAACAGGCTTACTCCTTCAAAAAGCTAAACTATAGGGATGAGAAGAGGAATGGCCAATGTAAATGATAAACAATATATTAGACCACACTTTTTTTTTAAACGCAGATCCAATGGGATAAATATAACAGTAGAATACTACATATTTCATAAGGACAATATAAAGACCCTGCCACACATCCCACATGGCTTGCAGGGTATACGATCGCATACCCTTATAGGGGATCGTATTGTAGGTGTACTGAACGATAGAAGTGCAGTAACCCAAGGGTAACCAACGGCATGTGAATAAATCAATATATTGGATGACCCTCAACTTCTTACGATGAACTCGTGAAGCGAAAAGTGAATTCAAAATTAAAATTCAGAAGTGCCGTCACCTGGTTTCCCTCATTCATTCCTCCTGACGCAAATTACTTCAGTCGTCGGTCGCCTCCGCTAACAATAATTGCCATTCAATCAGCCGTTGAAAGCACGGCAAGGGGAGAGCTGGTTCATATCCCAAACAACGGACTAAGCACTTTAATATGCTGTAAGTATTTATTTTCCTCTGCGCACAGTTACGAGTCGGATTCTCATTGAAAACTTTCTACCTTCACCGGGACTCCAAACCTAAATGCGCATGTGTTCCAGGCTTGGAAAGTATTATGTTTAATTTATTTATGAGTTTACTTAATCTAATATAACAGAAAAAAAACTAAACGAAATAGATAGCAACAAAACACTGATGCAACAGTAGATCCTTAAATACACTCTGCAGCCGCCGAAGCTATTTTAAATAATATTTTCTCAAGTGAATGAATGCTTAGCCTAGTACTGGAAATAATTCAATTCAATTCATGGAAATTAGCCACACAATGACAAGATCACAACGAAAAGCATAGGGCGCTCTTTCATATTCGATATCAACATAAATTCATTAAATATAAAGATTTTGGTATTCAATGGAATAGAGAGCTTCAATAGACAATTTCTAGAAAATCTATTAAATAAACTTAAGTAAAGTTGCGAAATATAAATGCGGTCGCACACCATGCTTTTTGCAGTGGCCTCGTCATTGTGTCTAATTTCCTTGAATTGAATTTAATTATTTCCAGTACTAGGCTAAACTTTCATTAACATGAGAAAATATTTTTTTTTTTTCTTTTTAAGTACGATGGTAAAATATTTTTTAAAGATTTTTAAATTAAATTATAATTTTTTACAAAAGTATGCTGGCATTATTTAAATTTTTTAGTCCTAGTTAATAAAATGTTAATAAAACAACACTAGTTGTTTTATAACTGTTTTACTAACTAGGCCAAAAAAACTAGGACTTGTTACTAGAAAAATAATAGCCCCGTAGTGGGATTGATGCGACGACTTTCTTATATTTTCTCGATTCGTGAATCGGATGCTTTACCACTATTCCACCTCGAATAACAGTGATTAATGTTATTTCATAACATTATAATTAGTTAGTTATAGATTATGGGGTAACTATGCAAGTAACCATGGATCCATGAAAAATCGAGTTAAATAAAAGCGTGTAAAAAATCGGTTAAACTCCTTGGTCTTAGCTTCATCCTTTTCTTTTGCTGTGTTTGTAAACCACTTCCACCCTCCTTTGCGATGCCAAGGTTGCTGGAGGATTGCGGGCATGGGCTCAACTGGACGAGAGGCACTTGTTGCCTCGCGATTTTAGTCGGCCAGAAGGACCCATTCGACCCCAGAGGACCCCATTCGACCCCCCATTCGCTACCTCACCGTAGATCCCTCACCGTCGCGTCGCCCGCAGCGTCTCCTGCGATTCCTAACCTTACTGCTCACAATCAGTTCACTTCGTGTCGTGTTCGCGTGCGTTTGGTGCCGAGTTTTTGTTCACGCCCGATTCCCTTTGCATCGGAGGCGTCGAGTTCTGTGCTTGTAATGTCGCAGAAGAAGTTCCTCGAGAGCAACGAAAACGGGATAACCATCTGCATACACTTCGGAAACGGAAATTCGTTATAGAATATCATCCACTGCTGACCGTAGTGAAAGATAGTAAAGAAGCTGTGTTGACGAAGCCCTAACTAATTAGGAGTAGGTAATAACGGTGAAGGAAGTGTGCTTGGATCCAACATGATGAGTTAATTCACGGTCTAATTAATTGGGACTGAATTTACTAAGTCAGGTTAGTTTGGATGGTACTGTCTGCACCGTGTATGGCGTGGTAATGTTTACATAGGAGAGTGTGTGGTTGCTGAGTCAAATCCCTCGTGGTGTGTTAACGACGTAACTTTTTTGTATGTCGTTTCACGAAGTGATAATGTGCGTGAGTGTTGAAGAAGTATTTAGGTGAGCGTTTATGTGAGCAACCGAGTACCTATATGCATTTGAAATTACGTTTTCCACTGTGAGGGCAAGGGGCAAGTGACAGGGGTTGTTAGGATACCAATCACGAGGATACGAGGGAAGAGTCAAACAATTTTATGACTTGACGGATTAGTGTCTCGCTTTGTTTTTGTCACATTCGATTAATCGTGAGTGGTAAGGACGAATTATTATGTTTGAAACCAGTGAGTGAGTGAGTGAGTTGTTGAAGCGTTAAGCGCACCTTTGGCGGCGTCATCCAGCAGCAGCACGGCGTAATGGTGGCGGGTGCCCGGCCCTCTCGTCTTAGCCCCTGTCCACCTCGAGTATGAAGGCGATCAGCGGCAGGTAGGAGCGTTCTCCTTGGCCGGCTGTAGAAGAGTTGGCCGCGTCGGGGGAAACCACTGCCCTGTGCCCCAGAGCATCTGGACGACCTCGGTGAGTACGTTATCTTGGAGCGAGAGATGTGGGAGGAAGATGTGGAACTAGTTTGGTTAAACTAAAGATTAATCCAATTTGACAATAGAAGGATATAATACACTTGGACTTATAGCCTCGGGCAACGTATGTGTGTTTACGGTATATTAGAAACTTTTCTCATTGGATAAGTCACCTAGATGATAGAAATGCATGCATAGGACTCTAATTTCCTCTTCTTCAATTGACAATTTGGATTAATTTTTAATTTGATTTGCTTTTCAATTGCTTTCTTCTTTTATTACTGGTGTGGTTGATAGTGTATATTGGAGCGGTAATTGTTGGCAGTCGCCTGCGCGAAGCATGACGTCAAGGAGGGGAAGGTGCGCGTGGGAGGGGTTGTCGAAAGAGCGCGTGGCAGGCAACGCCTCCGACATTGTTGCACTCAGCCATGGCCGACTTCATACAGGTGACATGACATGCAGTTTGGCAAGCCCTCTTTACGTGACGTCAGGGGTCCAACGGGGGTCCTGCGGCTGTCTGCTGCCGTGTTTTGGTAGCGGGGCGAGAGGATAGCTGCCGAACACCTACACTTTAAAACAATTAAACAGATAAAAGATTTCTCCAATGGCCGTAAAATATATGCACCACCCGTCAAAAAAATTAAATACTTACTGTGTTGGTTTGCGGGAATGAGGTTCCACAACAGGGACCAACCACAGCCTCTCCACCAGAATACCCTCCTGTGGTAGTTTACGGGAAAATAATTTCCTCGCCAGGGACTACCACAGACACACACACACAACCCAATTGGAATCCTTTGTAGGCTAATGAGACCTAGGTAGTCCCTGGTAGTCCCTGGCGAGGAAATTATTTTCCCGTAAACTACCACAGGAGGGTATTCTGGTGGAGAGGCTGTGGTTGGTCCCTGTTGTGGAACCTCATTCCCGCAAACCAACACAGTAAGTATTTAATTTTTTTGACGGGTGGTGCATATATTTTACGGCCATTGGAGAAATCTTTTATCTGTTTAATCTATAGAGGCCGTAGAGCTCATATACCTTGACTTTAAAACAAGATTAATCTGATGTTTTTCATTTAGCCCTTTGTCTTTGGAACTAAAATGTTGATAGGTCTCATTAGATATAGTGAATGACAACTGGAAAAAATCACGTAGCGAAGGAAACAGCGTAAATGCAGTGAATAATTATTATCACAGGGTCACGGCCGCTGTTTATGTAGGTAACTGTCAATTTATAGTGATTTTACGTCATAAGTTTAACCTGCATGTAAATCCCCAATTTGAAATAGTAGTTGGGAGCGTTTACGGGAGAAATTTCAACGGTGCGTCACAAACAACCGAAGTGTTAGTCATTTGACCTCTCCGGTGAATTTCTTTGTATTATCGCGACGCCTAAGATCAAGAAAAATAGGTAGCATATCTTATTACCCCAGGAATCATTGTGCTCAAGACTGAATACAGTATAATCATAGTGAGAGAACTTACTGATATCGCAGGAAAGAGTCCGCTGTCAATAAGCGAAAAGCCATCTCTTATTTCCAAAGTAACATACGCTTTCTATCTGCTAGTGACAAGTTGTTTACCACGATTACAACCAACAAAAGAAATTTCAACCTGAATTACAACTAACAAAATAATTTCTATACCTTGGAATCTCTGTACTATTAATAATAAAAAAACGTTTGAGCATAAAGTTTTCTTTATTGTTGCAATCAATTAAAAAAAAGGTTGCGTAGGCTCTGGTACGAAGAAATTAACCCATTAACAACATGCAAATATTTTTATAACTATAGAAAATTTAAAACTCATGGGTAACGACTGTTCTCTCGGCATTAGTCCATTGCAACAACACACAGTTGCACTCACTATACAATATATGATGGTGTCCTCGAATGTGACCTATCACCTAATTGTGTTGAAGACAAGGGTCTCTCAATTGCACTAATACAGGTATATCTTATAACACCAAAGCTGAATGGAGAATTTACATTTTATGTCACAGAGTCCTTCACTTAAAAGTCACAGAACCCCCTCACAGATACTTAAATGCAGCACTTGTTTTAAGTTAAAGTCACAAGCTTTCTCTTTACTATTTTCAATTTCTTTGTACATATTAGCACTTATTTTTTCAGAAATAAACTTTGCATAGTATTAAGTGATTACTACATGTGAAAGTAATACAGGCGAAACATCAAGAATGTAGAACAGAATAACATCATTACCTTCATGAACTTTCCAGGTTTTCAAATGATCTGACTACCTGTTTTTGAACCCATGCCGAGTTCAGTGAAGTCTGAGAATAAATCGGAATACAGCCAGTCCTACAGTAAATCCTCTTATCCGGAGCGAATCTTATCCTGTCTTCCTTTAGGATTCTTTCTGCCTGGGGACCACTATGTTCAAATACACAGGGGCAGAATGATGACAAATGGTAGGGGCTGCACAATTGGGGAAGGTTGGGTTGAGTCAATGCACAGTTTTTTTCACACCGTTCGCATCCATGTACGTTTCTCTACGATGAAGACTCAGAGAAATGTTTAATGCACACCACCAAATTCTGAGAAAAATTCCAGTCCTTTCTCAGAATGTTCTTTAGCCACAAATTTCTACGACACTCCTCTTAAGGAAAATAGAGCACGGTCAAAGTATTCCTTTCCTTCTGGGAAGTGTAGTTGCTTTTGCAACACGTCACACAACATCGGCGGGGCATCTTGTAGTAAAGAATAATACACTGCCATTATTTTCGTGTTTCATCATGCATACAATGCTAATTAAATATGTACAATAAAATAATTTGCGAAGCAGGGCCCCGGTTAAATAATTAAGGTAAACACGAACATGTTTTATTCCTCACAACGCTAAGTATGCACCTACAGTTTGAGAATTCGAATTAATCGCGGAATTTAAACAACTTATACGAGATAGTTCATTCATATAACAAATATAATAACTATAAAACTAATGATAAGAACAATTGTCTCGAGATGATAGGCAAATTAAATAAAATTATGTTCGAAAAAGCAAGAGACAACGGCCAAATTACCGTTCTTGCAATGCATGAAAATTAGGAAAACATGGACGGAATTGATATTCATTACAATTTATTGCGTAAAATAAACCTTATTGAAGAAATTATTCGACTAATAACTATTCCCTTTGCCTAGTATTGAAGATTACATGACCTTCAGAGACACCGCGAGCACATGGTCGATTTGAAATTTTACAGATGGAGAAATAAAACGCATTTTTCAATTTTTACAAATAATAATCATACCAAATTACTCTACATACCTTTAGCCACGTCTGAGTATCATTGTTTTCACGAATAATTCAAAGAAAACTATTTAAAAATCAGTTTTTGGTCACCACGATTGAACACGATCAACACCACACGTAAATAAGCCATGCATTCATTCACAACGTAGCGATAGGCAGCGGTAGGACCCCCATGCGGAGTTGCCACATTTACACTTCATGGCCTGTATGAAGTCGGCCATGACCCAACCCGAGAGAGCGGAAAAGTGTCAGCTGAGTGTTGCGCAACAATGTTTACGATCCTAACAAAGCTGCATAGAAATGCGCTAATAGTGTTCGCAATAATTTGGGGTAGGATATCTTGACTATTGAGTAAGGTTTCTTTGACAGCATTTTTATCCATGCTAATCACAGTTTAAGCATTTAGAAGTTGGCAAGGAAGGTTAACGACTTTACAGATCGTAAAATTCTGCCTTACCATGTGAATGTAGTTTGTAGGCAATGGACCCTTAAACTGAAGAAAGCCTTCTGCAATATTGCCACCATGTCTTGCTAACACTGTACAGTGAGAAGCGTGAAGTTGTGACAAATGCGCAGATCTGATTTAGTAGCTGTGAGTGCCCGCTTCCCAGTGCGAGGAATTACGCCGTTTTTTGCTTCGCAGTTCATCCAAGTTCAGAAACCTTGATTAACAACTTAAAAATTCTCAATATTTATTAACGTGGACTGAAATTCTATCTCCCTTAATCTGCTGTTTGGATGAGTATCTCCGATAGGTTGCGAACCTCAGCAGCGTATATTTGCACATATTCATTTGGATCGTAAAATTGCCCACCTGCTATCAACCCTTGAGGTGGCTTCCAATGTGTCCTGTACATGTAGACGTGGACATTGTATAGTAATGTCCTGCTGACTTTTTCCCTCCCTCTTACAATTAGTGTTGAGTGAACGAATATTGTGAGCATTGCATACCTTGCGCTCATCTCCCCCCTCCGCTTCTTTACTTCAGCGCATTGCGTCCCCTCTTTGACACCACACTTCACGCAATCTACTGCCACTAGCTTCCGCTATCACTGTAATGTCAATGTAACTACACTTGAGCCCGGGCTTGAATCTCGGTAGAGTGGTGGCGAAAATTCTGCTCCGGTTGAAGCTCCTTCTGGAAGTGGTCTCCTTTGCCTTTCATTCAAGAAGAGTTCCTCTTATAATTTACATAAACTTATATCAGACAGAAGCAAGCGGTTTGTCATTTCGCAAATCACTCCCTGTAAGAAAAGTGCTTTTCGTCTCGGACAAGTATGCAGAGTTGGACACAAGTGGAGTGTACAGACTCAAACCCAAAGACTGTGGAACCATGTACGTTGTTCAAACTGGACAGAAATTTAGAAACAGATTGAATGAACACAAGAACACCTTTGTTAACGGTGGTTATAATTCAATATTTAGTGAACATTCATGTAAAAACAATCATTTTATGGATTTAATCACGGAAATTTAACATGTCACTGACAAGTTTAATAAGCTGGATTTTTTTAGATCAATCTGAAATTGTAAGTAGCCTGCATAGTTTATGTATTGACCATATGTTCCACACTTATTCCTCCTCCTTAACATACAACTCTTTCCACAACAGACCACAGTCTTAGTCAACAAAACTGTTCTTGTTTTACCTCCTCCACCTTAAAAACTCCATTCAACCCAACCTGGCTCAGACTTCCTGCTCCCTTTCAGTCACCTCTCCCAGTAATACCCATACGCGCCTCCATCCCTCTTCCCCCTCACCTATTCCCCCCACCTATTTATTCCACCCCACCTATTCCCCTCACCTATTCCCCCCTTTCTCCTATCAACCATCCCTCTCACTCTCTCCCTCCACCCTTACCCGTATATAATACACTCGGCCACCCAAGACAACAGTACCTTGAAAATGGCCCTCAGTGTGCCCAAACCTCGGTCGGTAAATGTATCAAAATTAAAGTTTCAATATTAGGTAATGATCTTTTACTGGGTGACCTACTACACTCGATATGAAGTTATATATGGTAATATGGAGATGAATAAAATAATATTTTCGAAAAAGTTGTAGGTAGTCATCTCGAGCAGGAAATCTGAAATTCAGATAAGAGATTATGACCAATAAACCATGAATATATTTACTATTTCATCAATATTGTTCAATGGTAGGATAATATCAAGAAAAATCTACCTCACAAAAAGCACATGCCGAGAAGTCTACGGCGCGGAGACAACTGGGGTGTTCAAGACAACCCGCGCGAGTAACGCCGGGAGCGAGAACATAGCGAATGGTTTGAGAGGCATCCTCCAGCAGATAAAAGTAAAATACGAGAATGCATGTTATATTTTAACAAACATTTTACAGTTACACAGTTGCAACAAAAAACAGTGAAGTTTGAAGTAAGCATTGGCCGTAGGAAATTGAGTAAAACGAATATTGTCCCCTTTTGAGGCTAATACGCAGGTTGTTTACAATGTATGCCTGAAAATGCTGGTGTCATTAGAAAGAAAACATATCACATTCCAGCTACTGAAGAATAGAGGTCCATGAAGTAAAAACTAAATAAATGATACAATGAAAAAAGGGTGGGGTGTTCAGGGCACCCCGCGCGAGTAACGCCGTGTTATGTAATAAATTAATGTGGAGTGCACAAAGTATTATCATTTCTTCATCGTCTATATTTCAATAATGAACAATCGGTACTTAACGTATAAAAACATGGTGAGAGTTGGTAGTAGGTGGAAAATATTTAATCGTACTCTATATTTGAGAAATACTACCAGATCCAATCTTTGAAATTGCTTGATTATCATACCTATCGAGTACGAGGCATGTTGCCCACTGCATTACAACACGTTCAGCATTTATCTCGACGTGAGGTTTGGGTACGAATTTCAATCTCCCCGTATATATGTATCGGGTCGACTCGTTAATATTATGCATGGGGATCCCATTAGGCGGAATAAACGAAGCAATCACATTCGCTGATGTAAACGACGACGAATTTTCATTATTCAGGCATTTCCATTAAATGTGAGCACTTGGATTTTGCATTAGGGACTCGAAGTGAATTCACTCCCGCTTGTGAAGAGTTTTCAAATAACTACATTGGTGGCATTGCATTAGCTAATTGTAAAACTATTTAGTCACCACATTTCATTCTAATTCATATCTGCTTCAAATTTTTAATTTCACTTGTTGCTCAAATCAGACGGGACTAATTGCAGGGAAACAAGGAAAATAATAATGATGTTACCATTCGGTGTTTTTCTCAAAATCAGTTGAATATATCCTTAATTAATGAAATCCCCAACATTTTGTCATTTAGGAAGTATGTCACACTTGTATATTGTTGTGGTTCCAATCAGTCTATTTTCAAGATACATTTATGCATTCTGCAGCGCTTTTATTCCCTTTTTTAGTTATAACTAGGCCTAATATTGCTATTTGGAACAGGATTAAATTACATAGCACGACGACTCCAAAAATTATGCAGTCACAAATTTTCTCATCATTACGATTTTATGGTTCATATGCGTGGATGACAATCATCTAACCGGGAATATTGAATACAATTTCTACGAACGGCTTTCATTGCTCGACTTATTGCCCTTAATTGTAGATTCAGGGCCCATTATTTTGTTTTGTAATCAGGAAATTGGTCGTCTAAAATTTTAAAGAGGTGCTCATTAAACGTTTAACACGTCCATTAATCGTACTTCTTTTAAAAAATGGAAGACGTATTCGACCGTTGGATATTGAATCACCGAAGATCAAGAGAGAAGACATATTGCAGCATTCCTATTATTTCATGTCAGATATCGTCCATGGTTTCGGCAAAAATCCGGTGCATGGTTTCAACGAAGTCCTCTTGAGTAATGTCTTACGTCACGTACGATATTTCGACGGCCAACTCGCGATTGACGTGTCCATTGCTCGGCCTCTAATAACGGGCTGGCAATTATATACACCCAAGACTGGTAGCATCTTAATTAGGCTAATTTTATTTGACGTATTCCCACGCATAGTTCAGCATCTCTTTCTTTACTTTTGGCTCGTATCTGCTTGGAAACCAGAAAAGGTAAAGCCGATTTTCACGCAAGACTCCAAAATGATTTCAAGCGAAAATCGCACGATTGCCACGCCACATAGTCTGATATCATTCAGACCATGAAGGCACAGAAACAAACGAAACAGGTCTTCTAGTTACAGGCTACCAGCTCTGATGAGCGCTGAAAGTCCCAGCTGGTAGTGTACGTAAAGGAAGCAGGTTACAGCCCCAGGATAAGCAAGTGAGGCTTTTTGGACAATGGAGGAGCGTCAAAGCTGGAAAGTACAGCAAATAACCTCTTGGGTAAACACCCGTAGGATTCAGGAAGAGGAGGGCAATTCGGGATGCGATTGTGGTGATGAGAAAACTTAAAGAAACATAGAATGCAATCAGGATATCTTTGCTTTCTTAATTGACTTCAAAATGGAGTATGAGAGAGTTCATTGGGAAAACAATAATGCAGGAACTCATGAAAATAGGAATAGATTGGCGTGATGGGAGATTCATCCGGAACTTATTTATATATGGCCCAGAGGGTAAGGTGAGGGAGGATGGCGGAGAATCAGGGTGGGCACTGGGTCAGTTATAGGTCGCTGTGAGGCAAGAATGCCCGTTGTTGCCTTAGCGTTTTAAAATTTATGCCGAGGAAATGGTAAAAGAGGCATGGGAGCTGTATTTGAAAATGCAAGGAGCCCAGATGATAACATCGGTTATATATTACCATCTGGGCCAGATGTGCTTTAGTCGATCAACGACGGGAATTCAAGCTTTAGTAGATGAAATATAGTGCGGGAAAGACGGAAAACAGATCATTAATAAGAAAACAAAAGTAATGAGGCCTTTAAAAGCCTTACCCGATGGCAAACCCGAGAAGATTTTACTAAAAATAATGAGTTTTGCCAGGACAAAGAGAGCGACGTTGTTCATGAAATTTGATGGGCACACACTGGAGCATGTAGAACAAATAAATTATTTGGACATTACGTGAGGAGAAAATGGGCGTCGTAGCACAGGCATTAGGACGAGAATAGCGCTAGCAAAAGAAGTTTTCAGCAATAGGGGCGTAGCTGATGACGGAGACCTTGCGTATGGGTATAAATAAAAGGCTGGTGATGAGTTAAATATGAAGTTTAGTGCTCTATGGGTCAGAGACTCTGAGAAAGGAGGAGGAGAATAAGCTGCGGGCGAACGAGATGTGGGTGTGAAGGAAGATGGAGGAAGTGCGGTGGACGGAAAGGAAGACAAACGAGGAAGTGCGAGGAAGGGTGAGGAAAGGAAACTTCTGGATGAGATTAGGAAGAGGCTATGTAGGTGGTTGGAGGGGGTAATGAGGGGTGACGGGTTACTTAAAGGATGTAATCGAGGGGAGGATGTTGGATTAGCGGGGAAGGGTAAGAAAGGGTTTAATAAATGGGAATAAGAATAGTTAACTTAATTTCAATCATCAAGGGGTATGCTGAGATGAAAAAAAGAAATATTGGAAGTCAGGGCCCCGCGCATGTAAAGCTCTACAGGATTTTTATTTACATACTTCCATTTAAACCTACCTTAACTGGTAGATGACCTTAATAAATATGTTCATAATTATTTCTAAGTTCATGTACCATATTTTGCTTTCATCTCGACGTAAATGCAACTATTATTTATGTGTGCGTTATGAAATGCTAAGTGCTCAGCGGTTTAATGGACTACGTGGAGGCAGAATATGCATATTCGCACAAGTTTGGGGAGATGTGGTCGTTAAAATAGCATTCGCAACGTGCGTGAATCCTTTGACGGTCAATAGCGCCATCATTTGCTTCGCGGTGGCTGTTCCATTTACTGCGTCTCCTCCCCTCTCATACCCTTTCGCCCTCCTACCTGCCGCATCGAAATGACCCGTTGACCAGTGTCCCTTCCCTGCTGGCGCAACCATGGATGGGCGTTTTATTGTAATATCATCATCCGCGTCCGTCACAACAATCCAGACTCCCTCAAAATTCCGGGGAAACTACCCGATGGATAGCTGATTTAGTTGATCCCTTCGATTGAGTGATAAAGCCAAGAGAACATTTTGCTAACTCCATTATTTTTTTTAACTTATTATCCATTCACGAAAAATTTTTCATTCCCTTTTTGTGCGAAATATTACACTAACAGTACAGGGGTAAAGTTCATACACATTTTTGCTTGTCAACCTTTCCTCGACCCTTACATATAGTAGATATATATGGCCCTTTAATGTGCATGCAAATTCTTGTAAAGAAGCACTGGTCATCACGGTCTAAAATTTATTTCCACCACAGTAAATTTCACTTTGTTTCACAATTCAGGTGAGCAATTTGGTTAATATATTCAAAGCTTCTACTTTTGTAGTCACTTTCCCCTATGTTGAACTGCGTTAGTTCAGACGTGTGCAGGTATTTCGAAGGGTTGGATATTAACTAAAAATGTGCTATTGATTTCCATAGTGCTGGGAGCATTTATCATCAGTTGAATACAATCTTGTGGCAATTAAAGTATCATTTTCTTGAATCTCATTATTTAAAATTCTTTCTTATTTCAAGGTAAGAAAGTCCCATGATTTGGTTGCGAGTTACTTACAGCACATCCTCTTTCCAAATAAGAAGTTAAGGTGCAACGAAATTATGATAATTACCCTGTAAACACAAAATGCTGCTGACACGCGGCAGCAGCGGAACGTCGCAGCGCTGCAGCCACTGCGGACGCGCTGCTGCAGCATGCCCGACACCTTCAAATTCCCGATATTCCCATGTCAGCAGCGCTATTGAAGCGCTGCAGTTGCGCTTCCACCACGCTGTGGCAACTCCTTTGTTATAATTTTTAATAAATTCCAAATACCTTTTTATTTATGAACTCTAGGTGATCCTCCCGTTACCTCTAACCTGACGAGTCACGGCGCCAAAATCACTCAACCCGACCTGCTCGTCAAACCTCACCACCCGCTTCAGAGAAACTTCCAAGTAAAACAGGAATTAACCGAACGTAGTCCCGTTAACTCTGATGTCTCATAACGGAAACCACTTAAGTATTATTCTCAAAATAAGTTGCTTTCACAATAAGATCAATTCGGTCCGGTATTCTATCTTATAACTTATATAATGTATCCCATACATTATATTGTGTCCCACTCGCCTGCGTATATCGAGAGCCAAAGATATGTACTTTTTAATAGCTCATCATGAAAGCTACGATGAGTTATATTTTGCCTCGTGGTAAAGCTGTAGTTTCTAAAATAATTACGTGATGCAAAACTATTCACTAAAAGTTGTACTTTGCGCAGCACCAATCTACAATTCATCTGAGATAGCAACGGTAGTCAGCGCCATCTCTTATTCATTTGTTCAACCCATTCCATTCAATCCAGGCACGAAACGCGCAAAATATATCGAGGCAGTCTGTATTTGATTTTGCTTCCTATGCGAGCGGTTCGCCCTATGGATAATTCTTTTATCCGACAAATTGTGGAAATTGGAAGCGACACCGATAAATACGGGAGGCTCGTAAAACTGCGTGTTCCATTCTGAGAACATCATTTCGTACTCTACATCAATAGTTATATTTTCAACTTATTTTAAGCTATCTCGATATATATGATAAAACAGTATCCTGAAAATATACTATCACTAACAATTCGACCTACTCATAGCTTCTTGGGAGGAGTGAAAGAGCCATGTTCTTTCGGCGGTGGCTTCATGCTTCACGAACATGCGTTGATAGCGCATCAGCAGCGTGTTGCTGGCATGCATTACACATGCACTGTTGATGCGCTGCAGCAGAACGTTTTGACAGCGCGGTCCGAAATATCGCTGCAGAGACGCTGTGGCAGCGCTTCCTTCAATGCGAGTGGCACCTTGAAATCCTTGTGCAGCCATTCTGCAGATTTTTGTGTTTACAGGGGTGCTAGCAGACACATTCACTTCATAGAATCGGGTTGGTTTGGTTGTTATAGCAGAGGTTTCTCATTCTTAAGGGTGAGGTTTTAATCACGGCAGAGGTGGAAATACTTCATCAAAATCCCGGTTCTTTTGCTGTATGCCATTCGGAAAGTTCTCCAACAACTGTGCTTCCTCCGTGCGATTTAATACAAAACTTGGACCTCTTGGCATCTTTCTGTTGAAGATGACGAATGCTGGCGTCGTCTTATTTTTCTCCAACATTTCTCTATTCTTCAAATAATATCGTCAATGACCACCAAACCCCTTTAGTTAAATTTTTGTATAAACATTTGACCGCGGGACATAGACGTCGTTGACCGTAGTGCTGATCCTCAACAAACGATTCTGGTGTTTTTATGATAATGCGGGAGTTTAATGCATACAGAGGAAGCATGTCATTGGCCTCGACCGTTTAAATAAACTGTGCCTCGCTTTCCCGGTCATCTGTTGGTCAACTCTAATGAAGGCCTCTTCGAAAGAGCACCGTGGAGCCGCGGGGTTCGCCCCAGGAGACCATCCCATTTACGGGGCTGAATTTTCGAGGATGCCCACTTTACGAGCCAAATTAGAGCGTTATTTGAAGTCCATTCCCCCCTCCATCCTCCCCCTCTGCTCAGTGGATCTTATTTTGCCGATCGCTCGATTGGCATTGTCCCTTTCCTCTTCCCGTGATTACCCTGTAACTGCTCCTTAATCATGCCATTTCTTTCTCGGATAGCAATTATATTGCTCCTTTACGCTGTTTAGGAGTATGACAACCAATGCAAGATAACTTAATGCTAATGTTTTCCATTATTACACCTAAATATACTTCCACGCACAGATTATAGAGACCCCTTCGTGAAACGGTATGATTTTTTTCCGCCATATATTCCATTCCGCCGTCAATACACATTCGTGTAAATCTTAAGCGATAAGTTTCCTTCGGACTGAAATTTCTCGGGAGGCATTCATGTATCTCGTCACTACACAGAGATAAGTGAATGAGTTGAAGCACGCCAGGCAGTTCCCATTGAAAATGATTCATTTGATCTTTCCAAGGAGGCGACGCGTTTTCAATGCGTAAATTCCTATGACGAGTAATTTTAACAGCAAGTAAATTTTACGTTATGTGACCATCAACTGAAGTCGTTTGCGTTCTCAAGAAAGTATGGTACTGGAAGGATTGTGTTGGGAGTGGAAGGAAATCACGCTTCGGTATCAGCGTCAACGAAAGACGTCTACAGTCTAACGTCCAAACCAACGAATTGAGCTCATACTACTCATGGTGTGCTTTACACAAAGGCATCCTAGTCGCGATCAGGATTCCCCAGGAAAACTTTCACCTTTTCCGTAATTCGAACCAGGCCCTCGACAGGTGAACTCGTCAATCGAACCACCAACCACTTGAGCTAACGCGATTCTTAGCGATGCCGAAT
This sequence comes from Pyrrhosoma nymphula, assembly GCA_963573305.1. NCBI lineage: Eukaryota > Metazoa > Arthropoda > Insecta > Odonata > Coenagrionidae > Pyrrhosoma > Pyrrhosoma nymphula. The sequence continues at coordinate 146,626,140 of OY754333.1, forward strand.
CTCACGTATTGCGTGGCAAAAAGCTCTCCTATAGGGCAAACAAAAACTATGATGTAAAACACATCGCTATTCCTCCTACGCCACCGGTCATATTACATGCCTTAATTGTTGCGCCCTAAATCCGCTTTTTTGCCCCATCGACGCTTTCCACACCCTACTCCAAACACAACCCCACTGCTCTCGAAGCAACGGCTTGCGCACAACCCCTGTTTTGAAGGACTTCTCTCCTCCTCATCCGGTTATTGGGTTCCAACACGTTCGTCGCTTTTCGTCTCCCTCTTCCCAAATGCAACTCCACCCATCAGCCTCTTCGCGCCACTCCCTTCAATTTCTACCCCTCGTTTTTTCTGGCGTTTATCCTCGGAAAACTTCTTGAATATAAATTTAAAATAGACGAACACACCACTATTTATTTTCTTTCGGTAGAAGGCACATGTAGTGACGTATGCTTAGGGGCCATTCAAGTATTATGTTAGAAGTTTTGGGGGGGGAGGGGGGTTGAGCTTTTTTTACGTTGTCTTACGTAGGGAGGTTAGAGGGTCCGAGACAATCTTACATAAGATTTTCCTAGGTCTTATTTTTATCAACTTATTAAATTATCGTCGGACGAAAAATCTTACTTTTTAAGATTACATGGGGCTGCGGTAGTACGCCCGAATTAATGCTAAACTATAGAAAAAGTTATGATCAATTCCTTGCGTTCATTAGTTTGGAGACATCGCACTTGTGAAGATCTAGTGTTTTGCGTGTCGCAACTACTGTGAATCGCGAAATATCGAAAATCCTTATCGATATATGACTAAATATTCATATTTCTACGTTTATCAAAAGGGCCTATGATTTTGAAAAAAAAATTAAAATCGGAGAGGGTGAGTTGAATTTTTGCATACTTGGACATGGAATCGGCCATGTATTATTATGTATGTGAATGCTTCCAAAAATGTTATACTTGCGTAAGATTGGGAGGGGAAAGGTTCATCAAATCCTACGTTGTCTTACATGGGGGTGGTGGGGGTTAAAAATGTTGCCAAAATCACCTTACGTAATACTTGAATGGCCCCAAAAAGAGCTACCACCGCTATCACGGCTACCACCTACCGTAATCGCGTTCGTATTCCGTGTGATCTGTTAGTGTGGTAAGAGCGACGTAAACAGTCTTCGTCGATTTTTTGATTCATTATTCTCTTTCTTGATACCTTTTGTTTTGAGTGAATGATTATTACCTGCGTAAATGGCTTTTCATGAGATATATTTAAATTGAAGATGTTACACTATGCGATATTTGCACTATCTTACGAAGCAATTGTCTTTCACCCATCCTTTCTTGCTTTGCGAACCACTTAGGCCGCTTCATGTACATATGTAATTTTCCCTCAAGTTATTATAAGCTTTTTATTATGTTAGATGATAATATTAACCTTCGATTGAAAATTCTCAATACACCGAAATGAGTGTGAATTTGTGCATCACCTGTAAAGTTTTTCAACTTCACTCATAATTGACATGGCTTAGTACTTTTCTACAACAGTTATTATAGCACGACGCGTTTCGCCGCTTTACGGCATTGTCAGGTTTACAAAATATGTTAAACATAAGTTTGTTATTTCAGTTTGTTATTGTTGTTGTAGTTACGGAGGAGGGGGGGAAACCAGATATTGGAGCAGGGTTGAGGGGAGGAAAAATGAAGGACACGATGATTAAGGGCTGGTGAGGCGGGAAAGATTAATTTTATCTGAAAGGAGGGGGAGGGATGCGGAAATAATAATTCGTTGCAAAGGTGTTTTGAATGTCTGATAACTTCTAATTGTTCCAGTGCGTCCAATTTCAGGCCTTTGGGAATAACGTGTAAAATTTCAGGTATAAAATCGCTCGAATGATTGTTATCCAAAAAGTGTTTGGCAAATGGTGAGGTGGAATCCATATTTCTGTTACATCTGGTGTGTTATTTGATACGTGTGATAAAACTACTACCAGTCTGGCTGATGTATGCCATGTTGCAACAATTGCATTTAATTTTATTAATACCAGAATTTAGACGTCTATCGTGTCTGTCTTTGCCGTTGATTAAAAGTTTTGAAAGGGTTAGGGGAGTGTAAAAAGCTGCTTCAAAGGAGCTTTGTAGGCGGTTTGAAATTCTATAAGAAATATTACCAATGAATGGGAGAGAAAGCCACTTGAATTTAATGGGCCTTTCTTTTAATGTGGAACTTTCAACTTTTTTAACACCTGTTTTTCAACTTCATTTGAGTTTGTAGTCAGTACCACAATTTTAGTAAATATGAATTTTCGTCAGCCTTTTGCGTATCTAATTTAACTTCTGCTATATATTCTATGCCTTTAAATGTTTAATTAGTGGTAAATGCTCTGCCCACATAATTGCTGTATCATGTAATCTAAATTAGCATTTCGGGGGTTCATTGATAAAGTTTTTGTTATCTGTAGCCCAATGTGTGGTATGCTTTCAAAATAGTCTCAAAAGATAAACCTTCATACGGGATACAATTGTTTGACTTCTGGCAATTATTACACTGGTTTGATGAATATTTACTATTTCAATTTATTCTCTAGGTTCTCTTGACACAGAAAACCCTAATAAATAAAATATTCAGATAGGTACTCTTTCATATTTACAAATGTTAATCAGAATCTCTGCTGCTAAGGGGCCATTCAAGTATCACGTACGACGTTTTTGGGATCATCTTACATTGTCTTATCCGGGGGGGGAGGGGGATTGGGGGACTGGAACCCATTCACGTAATATTATTGTCCGTATTGAAACGTTGTACTGTTTCTTAATGAAATTTAGCAGTGGAATGGAGCATCCGATCGTTAATGGCGTATTTTCCGTAATCTCACCGCTACACCAATGCTCCTATTCTGTCGCCTAGCTAGCTACATTACCTCCATGCTCAATGAATGTGGTACTCCAATACTGCATCATTTTATGATATCTAGTGCTCAAAGCTGTACGATGGCTTGCACTTATATCATTATAATTTATATTGCTTTTATCCGTAAGGACTGGCAATACGTAATCTTTGAATGAACCAGAAAGCTAGTATGAAGCAATGCATGAATTTAACTGAAGAAAAATAAGTAGGCAATTATAGGGGAACTTATTTCTTAAGGTTAACAAACGCGTATTTCTACTGTTTCATTATGCTACGTACAATGAACACAGCTGCCCCTCTATCCTTGTGAGTTTTGTTATTCCCCCTCCATCCTTGTGAGTTTTTCCTCCTCATGCAAAATAATTAACTTGATTTATTGCTTTTTTATATGGGTATACATTTTATTTTACGATTAAAAGCGCCTGTATGATGATCATATTTTAATATTCGACGTATTTGGGCTTCAGATTGACAGATTTTACCTGTACCTATAAGACACTTACGTACCTACCCTGATATTGATTGTCGTGGATGTATTTTTTTTAACTTTCTTCGAGAGCCCTAAACGACTAAAAGTGAATATAGGTGTGACAATACTTGTTGGCTCTCGGCTGCGTTGAGAGTGACGTCAGGAATAGGATAGCATGCGGTTTGTGGTTTAGTGAGTGTCCCTAAAGAGGTCCTCGTGGGAGAAATTCGGCTCCTCCGTCATTCTTTAAATTCGCAGAACTCTAAATCGTTTCCTTCCAAATAACCTTTCTGAAAGTAACTTATTTTGTACGCATTAATTTGAAATTAACCTAAGGTGTAACTATTGTAAGGAAGGTGCATTTAAAAATACAATGAACTCATTATTGTATATGTGGATGAGATTAGGATAATAATGCATAAAAATGGCTTCCATCCATCTTTTTTCATTGCTCATTAACCTTAAAATATTACCACTTCGCTAACTGTACTTTTACCAACTCTTGAAAAATCTTAACTTAAGAAGTAGTAATGAAGTAAGTCTGTTGTCAGGGACTCATGCATTTAATTTTCGTGAAAAATGCTTCAAGTCTTTCAAAGCCAAATATAACATTATTCCAAAGGATTTTTCTCTAATTGCCTAAAAAATTTATTTCCATCCGGATAATTTAAAAAAATCTTGGCAAATTCCTGGCGTCAGGAAACTTAAACCTAGTTTATTCTTGCCTAAATGAAAATATATAGGTATGTATGTTTGTATCAGAAATATGACTTACTATGTATACATTGAACTTGCATGGTATGATTAATTGGAACCCCAGCATACAACTGGTCACTACATATTTTTAAATTCGTTGGAACAACTGAAGCTTTTAAATATAAATTATGCTATTCCCACTAGCGAATAATTAGTAACTTACACCCACACTTCTGCATTTCACTGAAAATCCCATTTACACCCCATTTTGCAATATTCTCACTGCCATTACGATCTCATTCTCGCTTATTCCCTTTTCCAAAGTGAAATTATCGTATACTCATCCACAAGCTACATAATCATTGCCTGCACCATTATTGTTTCATTAAAAATACGCTTATCATCTATTGTAATTTTTTCGGTTTCATTAGATATTTCAAGCTGTATCTAAATAGAGTTAAAATGTGTAATATCAAAACAATTGGAAACGAAGCTATAAAGTAAGGCTACTTAAAAGGCCTTCGTTACTAAAGGAAACGAAAGCCTTTAGCAATCTTTTTGAGTGTTATCGCATGAGTTATGCATTTTAGATTAATTAATAGGTTTTGTGCATTAAAAATATGTATTGTGTAGGTATTTACTCTATAGCCATTACGTTTTCGCAATTTGAGGCATTAAGTAGATGAAAGTACGAAATGCAAAAAACCTTATGCATATGTTAAAAGAACAGCACCGAAATATCCTTGTAGAAAACGACTAAAAAATGCTTTATTCACAATAATAAAAATACTGGCCAAAAGAATACTTGGATGATATGCCAGTTCTTATAAATTTTTATAATAACTAGCTTTTAAATGCACATACTGTGGATATTAGCCAGACTCATATATTCATTTGTCTGCCAGGAGAACTTATATTTGGACTCTTTTAAGAAAAAGACTTAGTAGGAATTTCCTGATGACTTTGCTAAACGTCGCGGATAATGTCGAATGAAACTTTTTTACCGAACTAGAGTTTTAAGGATTTCCAGTTAGGTCCACTCTTTGATCAGGTTACCTTTTCCTTTCGTGCAACTTCCTCCGTTCATAATAGTTTAGCTCCTCCACTGCTGCCGTCAATATGAAATCTACCCTCAGTTCATCTCGACCCACCCTTTCATTCCGAGAAAACCCGATCGTTTCCTCTCCACCTCACGTTCTCCATCCTCCCCACCGCGAATACTTCCCCTCCTCCAATTAACCTCCTCCTCCCCCTGCGGGGAGAAACCTCCCTTTATTGAGCTTGCTGGCCATTTCATTACCCCCCCTCCCTCTTCTTCCTCCCCCCTGATCTCCACCTCCATCCCGGCATTCGTGACCCGCCCCTTCTTAACCACCGCTTGGCAGGGATACCCTTAATCGCATTCCCTTAAAAGGAGCGACGCTCCAAACTATATGATCACATCGAAGAGCATCTTTCATTTCGTTCGGGTTCATACGAGAAGGTATCCTTTAATGGATGTGCGTTTTAGGAGTGGTCCCTTACCAGAGATTCGCATTGGAGAGAATGTTAACTCGATTGCTGGTCACTAACAAGGATCCCTCAAACATTGGTTCGTTCACTTTTGAACCATTTTGTGAATAGCCGTTGCCTAACTACTTCTTTATTAGAAGGGCGGGGATGGAAAACAAGGGTTGGGGAAAAGGGCTTATTTCGCAACAGTGAATAAGTTCTGACGAGTGACCTTCTCGTGCTTGGTTTTGGTCTTGGTGCTTGAAGAGCTCTGCCCTCGACCATCAGATCGATCGCGTGGTTGAAGACGGTCGTTTAGTTTTACCCCTTGCGCTTGTAGTCACCATTTTCCCTGGAACATATTCGTGAGTCACTCGTTCGTTCCAATTCATTCGACGAACCGTCTACCCATTTTCTTTGAAACAGAAATGAATAAATTCGATACAAAACGTATCTCTCAGGCTGATCCTAAAGCTAAGCAATCAGTAACTTGTCCCTCTTTCCTTTTAAACAGAAAATTTTACTGAGAAACGTTCCCCCCCGCTAAAAATGTAAATAGTTGCATCATTAGAACATTATTTTTGGGTATAGGTTAAGAAAGATTTTTTACTTCAAATAAAATTTCTGGAACATTCAATTTATTAACAGTGTACGAGTCTAATTACACACGTATAGTTATAGCCTTATCTATCTCTATTAGAATGAATCGAATGACTAAACATAGTCTATCACGATAATGTACATGAAAATACCAGCGTAGCAGATCCCTAGTAATAATACGTAATTTCTTGATCTAATTAGAATGGCTGATTTAACGACGGAAGTTTGCAAAAATTTCTTTTTTTTTAATTTACTTCAAATGAAATTTCTTGAACATTCAATTTAGTAACAGTGTACGAGCCTAATTACACAGGAATAGGCTATAAGCCTTATCTATCTCTGTTGGAATTAATTGAATGACTAAACATACTCCGTCACGATAATGTACATGAAAATACCATCGTAGCAGATCCCTAGTAATAATACGTAATTTATTTTTTTAATTAGAATGGCTGATTTAACGACGGATGTTTGCACAAAATAATTCTGTTTCTGCCCTTTAATGAAATAAGATCACCAATTTGCTCAAATTTACGATTTAAGTAATACTTTCCTCTTCATCTTGTTGCAACTGGTGTTAAACATCGCAAAATTCCGTTACGTTTTCTTCTTGCGTAGTCAAAGTAGTGGTCGAAGCACAAGCGAACAGAAAAACCAATCTGTGGTTGCGTTTTTTCAAGAATTAACGGAGTTCCCGAATTTACAGAAATTTGCAGAATTTTGGCACGCGCATGTGCACTTCGATTCTGAGAGTTTTCATAAACTATTCCTGAATTAATTTACGAAAACGTTTGGCGTGAGACACCGGAATTATCCACCTTTTGTTGCCATCCATCCGTTGTCTATTATAAAAATAATCTCCATGCTGCTCTCGTCCATGTTGTCAGGTTTATTTATAGCTAAAACTTGTGAAATTCAATCCAAGATGACTTCAGCTGGCCTTTTGCAGACTATTGGGCCTCTCTCGTGGAACGACAAAAGCATCCCACGGCACTGTGGCTCTCGGTTAGCTAGCTGTCCAGCAATCCTCAGCTCCGTGACTGCTCTGATATCAAATGATCGCCCAAAAGCCTTGCGAGAGTTCGATAGACCGCAGGCCCTGGGTAATCTCGTGGGCTCAGTTGTAGAGCTGAAGTGCAATTCAGGAAAGGGCTCGGAATTGCCGAACCTCAACAGTGACGCAATATCGATGCCACAACCACGAAAACTCTTTAATTTTTTCATTGAAGACTCAGGATTTCTGGAGGCAGGGGCGTCGCACCCACAATAATATAAGAGTTGAATGTTGCCTACGCGTTGTTCATTCTCGTTCCGAGGGTGAAAGACACATTTCAAAAACTGATTTGGGGCAGGATTATTACTTTTTGTACTTATAGGGGTAATTTGTGAATAAAATATAGATTTCAACTCGATGTGAACCAACATCATTATGGAAACAGGTCACTTAATATTTGTTTTGAAATATTCTCAGTGAGTAATCATTTATCAATTAATCAGTGTTCGTTGTCTATATGATGCAATCAAACTCTTATACCTCAATTAGCTTTGGAACAGGCCGTCGATGTATTTTTTAAATACTATGGATTAATTAATTCTGTGATAATATTTGATTTTGTGTGTCTGTGAAAGATAATTACTAATTCCAAACGAATGCTATTAAAGTCTCCATTAATTTATTTTATAAAACATTCAATGTTATCCACCTCCAACTTCTATCTTCCCTCGTTCCATTCCTCTAAAATATTGTCACATTCGCGTCATTATTTATAAATGGTTTTACTTTTGACAATTCCTTCAAAATGATACTTTCGACTTTTATACTCCCTCAAAAATATCTAATGTTAATCCATTATATATAAAGAATAATATTCTATCAAGCATAATAGATTTAGATGATGGTTTCTTTGGTTTAATTAAGAAAATAACGGTATGTATAAAAATATGAAGTACATTTAATTTTAATTTTACCAAAGTTATCCACTGAATATGGAGAATTTAACATTGAAGAATATTACTCTATAATTCGAATCCAATGCCATTTTGAAATAGGCAACATCCTGCCCAAACCCAAAAACCACGTCACTTCTGCAAGTACGGAGGCGATAAATTTCATTATTGTCAGAGCAAGAATAAGGTTCACTAAACTGGTCGGCTCTCTTGCAATCATACCTAAAAAGTTGAATGGTTTTATGTGCACCCGAAGGGGATATTCGGTTGTTAATAACCATGTGGTCCGAATGTACGGACGTTCATTATTCCGGAATTCCCACATACTTCTGGCGGAATGCAATGAACAGCGAGTGTGCTTTAAATCGCCAAGTCCATTAAGGCGCTTATGGAGTCCTCTTAATTTGCATGATATTAGACGGGCCCCCGGCGATATTATTTCTCGTGAAATGTGTGCTGATGTCGCGGTCACTGTAGCCTCCCCAATGGGGCGCCCGGCACACCAACGGCCGCTCCTTTTCCAGCCCCAAGTTGATGGCATTCAAGAAGTCCTTTGAAGAGGAGTTCGACGCCGGACAAGAAATTTGCTCTCCCTATTGTAATAACTCCTTAATGCCGGTGATCCTTTAGCTCTTCGTTACGGAGGAGGACCCATTAGGTTTGGAAGGAAGGAAGGCAGTTATTCGACTGGTGAAGTAAGCATTTCAATAATTTTCATTCCATGGCATTCATTCATGTCATATCCTATGCTGAACTGCCTAACGCAATTACTTATTAATGCAATATAGTTGCGGTAATTGAAGAAATTTGACAATATTATTAGGAAAATTGGCATTTTGTGATTGAAAAATTGCCTATATATTTCTTTGAGTTTTTTCCTATGTGCTAGCAAAATAACTAAACTTTTCTAAATGTTTTTACACTTTTATATTTGGCGTAAATGAAATAAAATTTCAGAATTTGGTGCACCAAGCGATAATGGTAGCTGGGCGATGTATCATTTCAATTAAAATTTGATTATTTTATCCTCATCCCAAAGAAAAATATTTCATCTTTCCAACGACAACAAAATATTACCACTAATCACTCACTATACCTACCTAATTTTCAAGATATTTGCCAAGATTTAGAAGGCATTTTCCATGGGAAATAGTCCGTGAATGAACTCCCGAGGCTCTCTATTTAAAAATAGGGAATTTCAAATGCATAGATCTCGTCAGATATTTGGCAGTGTGTCAGTTTGTATGCTTTCTCAACTATTTCTAAAAATAAATCATTTACTCACCGCAAATAATTTTTTCAGAATCACATAAAAACATCTTCGGATATAGGGTTTTCAGCATAGGAAGTGAAAATAATGAGTCAATTTTGAACTTCATGCGTGTATATTTAGTTAGTTATTGAGAATTTACATGCTTTTAAACACATTTTTTGCTATAATAATGTTTCAATGCTTACTTTGTGTTCCATATACTAAAAAATAAAATTTTAATGTGGTCTGCATTATGACTAGGGAAAAAACCTTTCTCAAACTATCTTCAACTAAGAGTGTCAGCTGCGGAAATAGTGGAGGAGTATTAGGAAAGGGTGTAACATTATGTGATATTCAAACTATTGTGACGTCTCATTTTCAGAAAGGAATTAATTGTGCAGTTATTTTCATGAAATATAAGAAAGTTTAAGTAGTTGGTGTACATGATACACCTTAGTGGCCCTATGCAGGTTAAATGGCCTGAATCAGCGGATAGTATGTTTGTTAAAGTGTTTCGGATGGAATATAAATAGTACGAAAACAATAATATTTTAAGTAAACACACAGGAAGTGTATTTTATTGCGATTATTGTGTGAAATAATGGTAAACGGGAAAGCAAGTGGGGAGAGCACGCTGATAATTCCAGAGGAATTTTTCACTTTATAAAACCTCTCCTACTGTTGACAAATTTTAAATATATTAGAGCTCTCGAGTCATAGGATGAATTTTTTTCTCTTTATTATAAAAAATTTTCTTACAGATGTAGGTGGAACTGTATAATCTGCATGAATGATACCAAATTACGTCACCTATATAAAAATTAACAAATGCGCCAAGTATTAGAATGTTATCAGAGTGCCCCTTGGATTTCTTTTCTTTCCCAATTAATGTGCGCGAAATTTAATAATTAGTGGGATCCATTTCTCTTCATTCTATCCTAATACATTTTTTAAACTACTTACGCATATCACTCCCCAAGTATTTTTTCGCTGGTATTTAATGAGACTTCTTTGGTGAGTAATAAGAATAGGATTCGTGAAGGAATGCACCGAAACGGTTGCACGAAGCTTCTCCGCCAAGCCCTTTCCGCCTTCGAACAGCGTCCGTCGCGCCGCGTCGCCGTGAATATCGAAGTTGGGTTTTCCGCTCAGGCGACTGCGCGAATAAGCAACTCGGCTTAAACCTCGCTGACCTTCGTTTTGCTCATCAACGGAATAAATTGGTTTGCTTTTGCTCGGCTATCCCAACTTTCTAGCCGCAATTACGATAAACTTTGCGTCTTATTTGCAGTACCTATTTGCTTCGAAATTACAATGATCCAGTGATAATGTGGGCCTAACCACTGCATTTTCAATAAAACTAGAAAATTTTGTCTACAACCGTAATCTCCTTGTAGCCTTTGGTACTTGAAAACTTTCTCTCTTCCTATTCTCATTTCGTGTCATCACAATATCTACACGGTTCATTTTTGAAATATAATAAGATACTTCGTGGGTAACCGTTCATTCCTAACTTAAAAGTTCACTTCAACACGCAGTGATGAGATAAATCACAGTTTCATTCAACGTACAAGCACTTAGCTTTTAATTCATATTATTCTGCGTTACGCTTGAAGCATTGGCCCTTAATATTGGCGTTGCTTAAAATACTGACCGGAATTTAATTGGCATTGATTATATAGCTATGGAGACGTTTATTATTTATTTTTGTAGAAAATATCACCATGTGAGTGGCAATGATAGATTACTGAATTTAGATGGACCACCCATCAGTCATGAATTAGTATTTTCAAGACATGTAAAATGAATTGAAGATGTATATGCATCAAAAACAGCCTATTCAGCCTTAGATTTCCTTGAAGGACAGATATGGGGCATAGTAAAACAAAATATTGCACGAATGTAAGCACAATAGTATTAGTTGAATTGCTTGAAAGCACTTTTAATTGAGATCAATTTGAAAAATGCTAATACGCAACCAAACCAAGAGAAATCTAACTTCAGAATGAAATATCGACTTTTTTACAGCTTGTTTAAATATTTTTATAATATAATACGTTGGAAATATTTCACTAATGTTCACAATGAGTACCTTACAACTTATTAATACAATGAGTACCTTAGATTATGCAACTTGCTATGGACTTAACATTCGAAGGGGGATTAGGCTGGGGGTTTTCCTCCAAGGTTCCGGTAACCAGACCCTTCGGCAGTTATTTCATTTGCAGCCGCTCTTGCTCGGCTGCTTGGTCTTTTTATTTAGTACTCATTTGAAACAGAACAAATATTGTTTCTTGCTTCACAATTGGTATTTTATTATTAAAATGACTTACTTAAAAACATTAGCTTATAATCGATTCATATTTTAAAGGTATATGAAATGAATGCAAGACATTTAAAAAAATAAATGAAATGATTCAGGCCAAATGAACGAGCTACGGAGTTCTTCTTTGTGGAATTTCCTCGGTAGATGGCTCGGCAGATAAACAACCAAAGTTTGCTTGTGCTTCTGAAGATTAAATGGTTGTCATGAATAAGTAAGATTACGAGGCTCGTTCTATCTTAGCCTCACAGCCTTTCCTCAGAGTCTAATGCACCTCTTTCACGCCGGTCTTGGATTCCTAGTCCCTCACACTGGCGTGACCGCTGTTTTAACGCAAGGGTGTGTGCAGGGGCTGGACCGCCAGTGTAATGGAACAGGTTCTCGTTTATTGCACCTAGGCTGCGCTATAGCGGAGTGCTGACAATGAAGGGGAATGGAAGGTTAAAATTTTGAGGACTCAGTGGTAGATGGAGCTGGACACGAATCTACTCATCAAATTTTCGATTCATGAAATCTATTTAATTGGTATGAAGCCTTTATTTTCTCACTGTTCGTACCAAAAATCTGAGCGAGCCTTATTTTATGCAACAGTGGAACACATACACACGCGTCAAAACTCAGAATTTTATTAAGACCAGCAGAATGGCTGGAATTCATGACTGAAAAAGGAACTTTATTTTTTGTGTGTTTTTCGAGGTCGTATGCAAGTGCTTCACAAAATAATTCCCGGTACGACCTATGGAATTAACACGACATTATTTTACCGATCCTTGAGGCATTCATCATGTTGGAAAGGTATGTTGAAAACTCGAACGCCACATATGCTACCAGTTGGAACCAATTTACAGGTGCTTTTTAGGTATGATAACGCACTCCCACGATGTAAAGAAAACTTATTATTTGCCAAAATGTGTTTGGCCAAGTTCTTTTATACCGTGTCATCCGCAAGCTTTCAAATGCGATTTGCACATTATTGGTTTCTGGTCAGGAAGTTACTATATAAATTCTCTTTAAATTCCTAGCCTGATAGATCAATTTACCTGATGATGCCATGAGATGTCGAAACCTGGGTCGTGTTGTTTAAAATAAAGTGTGGAATAATAACCAAGTGCCTGTTTTTTATTAAAATGAAGGAGTTACACCGAGTAACGCAGGAGACAGTATCCTATATTTGAAAATTACATACTTTAATTTTTTTTCCAAGTAACCGAGGCGTAACTTAATAGATATTCTACTTTTACGTATTTCCGAGTTCTATGATTGCCTTTAAAATTCAACCTTGATGCCGCCATGGGTAGTGGCAGCACTCACTCCGTGAGTACTTCAAGAGCGGAGTAGCTCAAGTGGATTATTCATTTGAGTTGGTTCTCTTCCGAGAGGGCTATTTCGGAAGTGGAATTACAAAATAACCCCTCTGAAACCTTTCCTTGCTCTATATTTTTTTCCAAACAATCCGAAACGATTCTTTCTGCAAGAGACCAAGATGAACATTACTTCATTAATAGCCGGGGTAAAAATAACTTAGGAGTGGCGCAGTTTTTGGAAAACTATTCTTTCTTTTTCAAAGTACATACATTCCATATTAAGGAATGTTCTTATTTTCTTTTCATCTCTCCATATTTTTCTCGTAGACGATTTTGTGGCCAGAAGTGAATGACGGCGAGTGGAACAAATCCTTCAAAAGCATATCTTCCTCCTCTCCATTCATCAATCCGAAGCCTTTCTTTTCACTTTATCCGCTCTTTTCCGGTTTGCCTCCTACTCGTCCAACCCACTCTCGCCAAAGGCATATCCGCCCCCCTCAGTTTGAAAACAGATTCACTCAGTCAGCCCGCGCCCGCCTATTCGTCACTCGCAATGGTTCCCCGAAAGAACTTCGTTCTATCGTCGAAGCACTTCAACACCAATCTCCCTTTCACCCCTCACAGCGCCAAATCGGAAGGCTTAAATTCCTCGAGATAGAGGGACGCATTATGTCTTGGAATATTTTTCTTTATATATTTCTCGTGAGGAAAAATGGAACCCTTTGCAGAAATGGAAGCCGTCAAGCAGAAGAAAAGGGGTCCCGAATTGGACGCGAAGCCGCTCAAAGGACTTCCTTCCCTTCTCATTCATCCCCCCATGAGGATACATAATATTTGTACGCGCAAAGGACATGTGCTTTAGAGAATGAAAGGGCTCTGTATGTACTAAATATGTGAAAAATGCCTAAGGGTAGACAGGCGTTCCAACAGGTACGAAGGGAAATAATTATACTCCTGAACGTGAGTCGGAAAAAAACGAAAATTATTTACGTGTGTCGCTGACATAATGTTTCCCTTCTTTGTCGGGGTGCCACCCATAAAGGTATATGAGGGGGTGCGTAGACTACTGATTATTTTCTCCCCTCCGCCACCCCCCTTGCCCTTGTTCCCTTAGCCTCTTGATTCAGCTTGCAACAGGCGAAGGGGGGAAGAACCATTGACGCCGAGCTTAGCTCGAAAGTGTCAGTAGCATTGAGATGGAACGGCTTTTACTTGCCGCGAAATTACTATATATAAGCGTTCGGCGGAAATTTCCACGTGTTCATGAATTGTCTTCGCTAAGAATGTAATTCAACATTGATTGGATTATTTATTTTGGCTTATTTGTTGATGTATTGGTTGAGGTGTAATTTAATGGCATTGGTTTATCAAAAAAAAACTTATCGTAGTAAAATCTCTCATGCGATAAAACGCCAAAGTAGAGGTATTTAACGTGAAAATGTTTCCCTTTCCTAAGTAGCTCCCATACTTAGTTTTCCTCCTAGCACCAGAATGAACACATGACCGTACCATGATCAATTATGGTTTTTTCATTTAATGTGTTACTGCAAGATTATTTGGTACGCTTGTTTCATTCTTTGGTTTGAAGTGGAAATAAAAATCATCGAGTAAATAGCGGCATACGTAAATGGACTATCGACATTTTGATCGCAAAAGTTAAGGAAAAAGTTCAATTTTCATTACTAACGTACTATCGTTTTCACTGAAATGTAGACACCAAAACTGATTGTACTGATTTGATAAAATGGGGCCGGGTCGGAAAAAACATAAGGCACACGAGGCTAGCTGCGGCCTTTGCCTTAACGTCACCGAGAGCCGACGAGGACGGACGTGGATGCGACCGGGCTAGCAGAATTAGAGTCAAATAAACTCCGAGAGCATAAGCCCTAGCGAAAGGAATGCACTGAGGAAACTCACGTCCACGCACACGTTGGGGCGATCGGAGTATTTTCTTTCGGGCTCCGTCGCGGGGTTTTTCCTCTCCCTAGATTCAGGTTTAGGCTCACCGTGAGTGTCTCGGAGGGAAGCTGCTCCGTAGCCGAGATGGTTAATTCCATTCCCCGAAGTTGGTGTGCGGTTTTGGCAGGGTTCGAATCCGTAGTCAGGCCAAATTTTTAATCTTTTCGATTAAAAAGATGCATTCTTCATATCAACACAATTTATATAGTTGACAAAAGAAAGAGTTAATGCGGTTTTTTATTTACGGCTTAATTTATAAAAATAATGACTTTCTACGTTACCACATTTATTTCTTAACAGATTTAATTCACTGAGAGGGAAAAAGCATTGGAAGTGGCAGTGGTTGCATCTTTGTGTCCTTGCAGTGAAATACCTACTCATTGTATCTACAATCCTCTATAAATAACCAAATGCATTCGTAGTTTCGATCATTTTGATAAACCCTAGAGTTTGAAAAAGGATTGTAATTCAATTGATATTTTTCTTCTTCAAACTTCCAGTACTTTTCACGTAAAAATGTGGGAAGTGAGGTGTTTTAAAGAACAAATGCTTTCCTTTCAGTGGGTGTGCGCAGAGCCAGATTAACAATGAGGCAAAAGTAGGCTGTTGCCTATGGGCCCTTTGTTATGAGAATTGTTTTCCCCTTTCTTCTCTTGCGACTTGTTTATTAACGTGAGCCCCGTTGCTTGTACTGCCTACAGGCCCCCAAGTGGGTTAATCTGTCACTTGGTGTGCGAACCATAGTAAGCTATAAGGACCAGGTGGAAATAAATACGCATATCAGCTCTTTTACCCCAAATTATCCTACGATGTTTAATAGTTATATATGTTTGACCGAAATCAACGTCACCGATATCTGCATCCTTTTTATCAGGCTTAAGTGTAATTTTGGCATGATGTATTTCTTTCGGGGTAGAATGGGTATTTAAAAAGTAAAACTATTCAAATTTCATTCAGTTTTTTAATATTTAGTGGCGTCACCACCTGATTCTACAACTTGCTGCAGACGGTGAGGCATAGATGCGACAGCATTCTCGCATATTTGAGGCCGTCGACGAAATGAGTCCCACAACTCATGGACACTACGGATTCGAACCCTGCCAAAACCGCACACCAACTTCGGCGAATGGAATTAACCATCTCGGCTACGGAGCCGCTTCCCTCCGAGACACTCACGGTGAGCCTAAACCTGAATCTAGGGAGAGGAAAAACCCCGCGATGGAGCCCGAAAGAAAATACTCCGATCGCCCCAACGTGTGCGTGGACGTGAGTTTCCTCAGTGCATTCCTTTCGCTAGGGCTTATGCTCTCGGAGTTTATTTGACTCTAATTCTGCTAGCCCGGTCGCATCCACGTCCGTCCTCGTCGGCTCTCGGTGACGTTAAGGCAAAGGCCGCAGCTAGCCTCGTGTGCCTTATGTTTTTTCCGACCCGGCCCCATTTTATCAAATCAGTACAATCAGTTTTGGTGTCTACATTTCAGTGAAAACGATAGTACCTACCTAATTGTTTTCCATGGCTACGAAAAACTATTCATCTCTCATAAACACATGTGATGTGAAATTTATTTGCAAGGATATTTTATAAAAGCTAATGAAATTAGTAGCTGATCCATATTGGAATTTTTTTTAAAGTTACTACATGGTTTTACTTTTTTATAAAGTTCATTAGATTATTATAAGGAGATTTACATGGCATAAAAGTTCTTGGCGTTAAATGTTAAAACATTACTAGGGTCGGTTTATCCAGCATTGTTATATAGACTGTATCGTTAGTTTCGTTAACACTTTTTTATAAAAGTTAGATTTGATGATAGGGAAACATTACCAATGCCTTTGTTTTTTAGTCATTAATACTCGCAAGTTTCATTCTCAATTGTGGAATCCTAAAAATCAGAACACATGTAATAACTACGTTCAATAGAGACAACGGAAGATTTGCCGCTAATTTTGGTTGGCGTTCTCCACCTGGATGTTTTTATTTGGCCAGAATAACATTTTGTGTTCAAGGACCACACTATGTTGACTTCATAGTTATTGCATTTTTTAAAATAGAGGTTCCATTTATGATTTCTTTATCTACATTATGGTTATTTAAGACAGCTCTTCATTCATAATTTTGAAAAATGTCTTCAGGGTTTAGCTTTACCTACATGCCTCCCTGAGAGATTCGTGTCATCACAAGCAATGAATTTAGACAGCGGAAATTTGTATTGAAATTTTTCTCTATTATAGCTTATTTATTATCAAAGTACGATTACTATTTGGTTTGCCACCCAGCATAAGATTTACATTATATTGATTTTTTCTCTGGTACTGGTTTGTAGATAGTATTTCTATGAAATATAATTTTTAAATATGCTGGTTTCAATTTAATTTCAACTCTTTTTCAAACGGATCCATTCACAAATTTTAAGTGGTAATAACAATGCCACGAAATGCACCTAAAATATTTAATCTTATACATCTTTATTATTTAACAAGGTTTAAACTTCTTTTCTTTGGAAAACTTAATTTACATATATTTACGCGCTATTCGTTGTCTGTTGTTATTTTATGTCAATGGATTGAGGCTGATGAACTAAACATTTTGGTTCACAATCTTTGCTAGACTTGAAAATTGAATAATACATTCAAAGTTACCGCAACGATAATCAAATAGTTTAGACGGCGAGTGGTTTGGGGTATTATGAACGCTTTTGACAAAGTATAGAGTTCCTATATGTCACCCTATTCGCAAAATTCTCAACAGTTAAGTTAACCCCACACAAAACTAGTGACTGCCTGAGGTGCAGCTCTGGACGCATTAAAAACGAAAAAAAACTTCAATGATGCGTGATGCAAGAGATGAGAAGGAACGCCGAAGAGAAATATACGACAAAACAACAAAGAAATGCGCTCTAACCTGCCTTTTATATTAATAATAACCTCCGGGAACATTGTGGAGGTGGTTTTGCGTGGAGTTTAGCTCGGGAGGGGTCTTTAGAGAAAGCGCATCGCCTCACGAGTCTGTGTTGGAGTCGCAGCGGCCGAAACAAAAGAAGATAGCGGAGCGCGCAGACACGGAAGAAGAGAGGGAGGAGAGGAAGGCTAGAGTTAGAGAGGAGGCGGGACTAGGAGCGAGTTGGCGGGCGCCGTTTCACGCCCCCGAGGGGCAGGGGGGGGGGCGGAGAACGGGTGGGGACGGAAGGGGTCAGTACAAAGGAAAGAGGGGGGAAGTGGGGGAGGATAGCGTCAGGGTTAGAGGAGGGGGAGGGTTAGAGGTTAGTCCCGGAATGATACGAATGAGTCTGAACACGCGAAAAATGCGGAAAAGAAGAAAAAGGAAGTTTTGGGGAGAGGTTCCTACTTTTTTCATCCTCGGTGGTGCTCCAGGGGGCGGGGGAGATGGGGTGCGTTGGGAGGTGGGGAGGATGTTTTTGGGGGGTGGGTTGACGGAAGGGTTTTGTTGAGGGGGTGGGGGAGAGGAGGAGGAGGAGGAGTTGGGAGTTATTTCTCCCTTCTTTTTTTCCTCTCTTTCTCTGTGCGTTCCGCCATTCCTTTTATTGTTTCGTGCTCGTGGATGGGGGTGGGTTGGGGGTGGAGGAGGAAGAGGTGGTAGGGCGTGGTGGTGGTGGTTTCAGTTTTTTGTCCAGGGCGGGAGGGGATGGATAGATGTGGGTTGGAATGACAGGGGGGGTGGTTGAAGGAGCAAGAGTGGAGCAGACGCGGGAGGGTGGGGGATGGGGGGTTGAGGAAAGCGGGGGTGGAATGGGTGGTTTGGGAATCCGTGCACGGTGTCTTTTCAGCGTTTGGCACCGCGATCCAATCGGATCTCATTCCTGCTCCGTCTCTCCCTTTGATGACCTGACTGAGCGAGGAATGTCACTGTGGGCGGTTTTCGTGGGGGTGGCCTTTGGTATGAGGGGGGGGGGGTGAGTTGGAATCGTTGGGTGTGTTCGGGGGGAGGGTATGGCACGTCGCAAGGGGTGGTTAGGAGGGGGTGGGCGTCAGGGTTCGGGGGAGAGGTGAAGGGGGCCTGTTCTTCTTTTGTGCGCCTTCCTCCCAGTCTCCTCCGCTGGAAATTCTCATCTCGGCGGCGACGCTAAAGAAGAAGGAACATCCACTCACGGCGTGGACGAGGGGTCGAATTTTGCTCGCTTGCATACCTCTCCAACCCTTATTTTGGTAAACTGGTGGATAAATATTTTTTAAAAGCCCCATGTTGCTTCTTTAATTCTTTTCAGTTTTCTAAACGCTTATTCAAATTCATGTTGGAATCAAATCACTTGGTAAATGTTCTCTCTAATTTTTAATCACCGGCACAGAATTCTGAAAAGATTTGGAAACCGCCTGGAAATTCATCTTGGTCACTTTTTGGTAAGTTGTGCGGAAATGCATTAATTATTTGATTTCAACACGAATATTAACAGTTTGCGCAGAGTGACACCTGATACCGTTTCGCTTATTCAAATGTTCGCACTCTTAGAACCATGACCAGGTTTCAGAGAACTTTTGTGCGTCGAATTATTGGAAAAAATTAGAAAGAGTAGCTCGTGAAACAGACCTATGTCTTGTCGAAAACACTCGTTTTATGAAAAAGACCGTATCAATGCTTACACTGTTAACGGCTGTGCGTCTAAAAATTCTCTGTCCTCTGTAAAAAATGAAACCTATAATCGTCATTTCTCGCGCAACAGCAACCTTCTACCTCTGACTAACAGAAACTATTATTCATTGGCAGTAAATGGTGGAAAATGCGAAGGATAAAAATAGAGCTGGTGGAAGATCTTACGTAATAAAATAGTATTTTGTCGCGAAAATGACTTCGGAGGAAGATTTCGAATGACTTTGACTTCTTCAAATGCAGAAGTTCCCTTGCAAGAGGAGAATTTTTGAAGAGATAGAAGTTGAAGAAGGGTCTGAGTATAGATGTAAAGAAACGATTACTTCTAATATGGAGCATGGCTCTCTTTGATTTTGAAACTTAAGCATTACGGAGAAAGGATGTGTGCAGCTTGGAGACATTAGAGATGTCGGTTTGAAGAAGAATGGGGAAGGTGAGCTGGGTAGCAAGGAAGACAAACGAGGAAGTGTTTGATATGGTGAGAGAGGAATGAAAGCTAGAGGCAGGGGTGCGGAGAAGGCGGGACAAATGGCTGGAGAAGGTGTTGTGAGGTGCGGGCATGTTGTAGAGGGTAGTGGAGGGGGGAACGCTTGGCAAGCGTGGGAGAGGATCTTGGACGACACATTGATTATCAGAGTATATGCAGAAGTTATGGAAGGCCTGATGGAAACTGATAAGGTGATGAATGAGAGAGAAAGCAAAGTACAGGAAACTGAAAATGAGTTGGAAGTGTGGAAGATAGAGTAAGAACCAAGCAAAAACATTTATATCAGCTAGTAAAAAAACGCCCCGCCTACTCCCGAAGGGGTCTGATAAACGTATATTTATTTTAATCGAAGGCTTTCCCGGTGTATTGTATCGTGGAAGGTTATTCGGGATTTCCACCGGGTCAGGTTCTCCATCACGGCCGACGTTTCGATGGACGAGTTGTCCATCGTCGGGGCATGATGACGATGGACGACTCGTTCATCGAAACGTCGTCCGAATTGGAGAACCTGGCCCGGTGGAAATCCCGAATAACCTTCCATGATATATCTATTTTCTCTATTATAACATTGGGGTTTTCCCTTAATGTTTACCCCCCATTCCTTACACAATGATCTTTAATAGTTTCCTAGTTATTCATTTTCAATGTCTGTTTCAAGTTTGTTAAATTTTATAAATTTTTGTTCATTAAAAGTCACAGTATCAATCACAACACAGTCCAAAGTTCAACCACTGTTTTCCCACTGACAAGTCATCCCTATCCGACTACCCCCTCTGCTCATTATCCTAGCTAGTAGGTGGTGATGATGGTGCTTCGCCTATTTGGGCAGCTATCGGGAAAGTATGCCGAGAAAATAGCTCCCGGTTCATTCCTTAAATGAAAAACGGTCGTCATTTTTTCCGCAAGCAGCACTCTGCACATAATCCAGCAAGCGCTCGCGCAAAGGAGCCATAAGGACTCCATGCCATCTCTAAGTCAGGGAAAAAGGAGTAGCACAATAACGAGCAGGAGACTGTCCCGTGCAGTTGCAAGGTAAAATACGTAAAAATAATCACTTGGAATATACTGGTGCCATAAACTTAAGCTGCATCAGTGGAGGGTTTTCATTTTTTTGTCCTTTTTTCAAGATTTTACTCCCAATTCCTATGATAATTTAAGTTATTTAACCTAAATATTGTATTAAAAATACTTACGAAAAGTTAATTATGTAAATTAGGCTAATTGTGTGTAACATAGTGTTCAGACACACTGCGCTGGTAAAAAAATGCTAATTAAGTTCCATTTCTATATCTCCACCAAGTACATTGGAATAGCAAAGTTTTAAGAATAAATAGAGACTGGTTTCTTTGTTGGAATTCCAAAAAGAATTCGTATTTTCATGTAATTTCTTGACCAGCCTACATCGTATCTGTTCATGGAGATTCCCTTAGAATACGGGTCTATTTTTGCATGGAGCTGGAAGCTCAAACTTTGTCAACCAAGTGTTTCTTAGAGATTTTTTGGTGGAACTATTGCTTTAGTAAATTTTATGTCTTATCGTGGATTATCCCTCTCTCTGAAACTAAAAAAATGCATGCATAAAATAAACGCAAGGGTAAAAATGAATAAATGTTTTAGATAAAGTTTGAAAATTACCCATATTTAATGCCACCATTTTACCACGTCGTTAAATTTATAGTCTCATGCTCGATAAACCAATGAAAATAAGGGGAACAGCAAGGATTTTGAATGGGATGAAGGGAGGTGAACGGTACGAAACGTTTAAATTCAGCTCTTGAAAAAGAGATTGCTTTGTAAATGAATTGTCGGAAAATATTCTTCATGTTCGGAGAAATAGTAGACTTGACTGTTCCAAGATTCACTCATTGTCAGTTAAATCCCTATGGCTATGGTTATATGTCTGTATTAAAATAAGATTCTTTTGTGACCTAGCCTATTAACTTTAGGGCCCCATAGATGGGGTACTAATGTTAATAGGCTAGGTGAAACCCCATACACCATATTAGTTCATTATGTCTGTCGTTATTTGTTTTATCAGATTATGTTGCCATTAAATCCAATAAAATATTCCTGTACTAACAATCCGTGCGCATGAGATCTTTAGGAGACTATTTGACTTTTAGAAGTGGGAATCGAAATGATATTTTTTCTTGCAACAGGCAATATGTTTTCCGATATTACCGTATTTAATGAAGCTGATTAAATGTTATAAGCATCCAGAGTTTCAAATCAATGTGTATGTAGAAGATAAAATAAGTGGAAGGTCCCACCAAGGATTCCGAATGATAAAAACCTAATTCAAATAAGACAAAGCAGGAAAGAAAATACACATAAAGGCGCCAAGTAGTTAAGATGGGGCAGGGTTAAATGAAGTGCTGCAGTCGAGCAATATTAGGATCGGATGGCATATGACGATAGAGTTCCCGGTATCGTATATCCAACCAAATTTATGTTTCAGCAGGATTTTGCTAATTTAACGCTAAAAATAAAAACTCCTGCTTCCAGAAATGAGACGAGTAAAAAAATTGACTTCCTACGATTATGTATTACTGTGCTCAAGACATTACAAAATTGTCAAGGAAAATTCTTGAAAATGCAAAATGCTGAGCTCCGTGAATTTTACCGCGGGACAAACAAGCGTGAATCACGCTCAAAAGCAGAACTGTAACTGCGTTAGACCAAACTCCTTTTTAAGATTTAGAGAGCGTGGAAATGGGAGAGCCTATGACTCACGTTGGTACGCGAGCCGTCCCAGCTGTCTAATTATTCCCGTCGAGCGGTAAAAACCCCTTGAAGAGGAGCCCTTTTAAGAGGGAGAAGAGAAAAAAAAGCCCTGGATCGACGACTTCGTTGGAAATGCACCGCTGAGTGTCGTTCGACAGTGTCGTGCACGCCGGATTTAGAAGAAGGGAAGAGACGCAGTGGGGGGAGAGGGAGTGTAGAAGGAAAGGTTTTAAAAACAGAGGAAGGGAATGAGAGGTGGGAGGGAAATATTTGGCCTCCGGGGGCGGTGTGGGTGAGGGGAGGTAGGGGGCAAGGGGGAAGGATGGCGGCGGAGACCGCGAAAGGGGCCCCCGGAATCGTTTCAGTTATTTCCTCGCGACGCGGAGTGTGTGAGGGGGTACAACAGGGGGGATGACAAAGTAAGCGGGGGGGGGGGGGGATGCGAAAGAAAGTGGATGGAGAACAGCGGGGTCCAGGAGCCAGCGCACCCTAAGAATCGCCGGATAAACCGATGTCCAATGGTAAAAAGTTGGCTCAAATACATTTCATCAAATTTGCGGATTTGTCAATATATTTGAACTCATGTCTCAGGCCGAGCTCTTTCGAATATTTGAGCAATTTATAAATAGTCGAGGAATCTTTACGTTTATAAAGTATTGACATTCTTCTACCTTGGAAGTGGTAATTAACCTAAGGTAAAACCAACAGCCAATGCACACAATCTAAGATGTACAACAATGTATATTTGGCTCAAGCCCAATTTGTCTCTGTTCAAATGCTCATATAGGTATCTATTTATATGTGGCCAAAATATTACTTAGATTTCCTGACGACGTCAGGTACACTTGCAATAGTTTAACATAATTTTAACAGAGTAAAAAGATGGTAATCGGATTTAGAAAATCCAGATGCGTTATTTTTTGTTAATAGTAGGGTAAACACTCACTATAAACTGTATGCACGATAGGTTGACATTAAACAAAAAATCACCTCCTGGTAGTTCTCTTTATGTACTTTTCTCTTTATTTGGTTTATGTATTAATCCCTTGGCCATCCTCTTCGGCCTTTCGTTCTATTTTCCCTTCGATTATATTCATTACAAACCCATTGTGCTTCAGTGTGCACCCAATCAATCTGGTTTTTCTTTTCTGCAAAGTGTTTCATATCCGTCTTTTCCTCTTCCACTCTTCTGTAAGCTTCTTCATTTCCCCTTTTATCCATTCATTTGCTCTTCAGCATCCTCATCCAACACTAGGTTTCGAATCCATCTAATCTTTAATGGCCTGCTCTTCAAATGGTCCATGTTTCCGTTCCATAGAGTCTCACACTCAACATGAATTTATTCACGCACTCTTTCCTCGCTGGTAGTCATTTGAACACAGCAGTTGCCTTTTCCTCGTCATGAATGCTTTCTTAACTTGGGCTATTCGGCGCCTGATGTCCATTAGTACTTCTTTTGAGCCATGTTATGGTTTTACTTCCGAGGTTGGTGAAGGGATCCATTTGTCCCAATTTCTCTCTTCTTAGCGTGACCTCTACATTCAGCTTCTCTCTTTCACATCCTACGATTTTAGTCATCTCCTCATTTATTTTCGGACTGTATTTGAAGTACTTGGTCCATTGCGTTCATTTACCTTTGAAGATCATCACGATTTTCCACTATGACCGCAATGTCACCTGCGAAGCGGAGAATATTTATTTATTCTCTGTTAACCGTAATTCCATTAAATTTAATGTGATCAGTGAATCTAATATGTGATAAGCTCTTTCACCACTATCCATTTTGATCAAATTATTTTCCCTCAAAAATGATTTAGAGAAATTTGATCATATTTCTTTTTGTTTTTATTCTACCTGTCGCACAATGCTCAATCTCGTTCAATTAAATGTGTTTTTAGATATGTTGGTTGTTAGATATCAACATATTCGAATGAAAGATGTTTGGAATGATTGAATCGAGAGTGTATCTACTCTTTTTTTGGTGTTGGCTGATAGAGCTAGATTTTGCGGTGACACCCACATGGTTTGACTTCGCAAGAAGGCGTTCTTTGAGTCGATAACAATATTAATCCCGCATTCGCAACCACTATGTCGTTCATAAAAGGTAAATTTTCTGTGTCACAGGATGAGCTCCGAAACAGCCACGCCAATTTTAATAACAACCACTATTATTATAGCAACGTGAGTCATGAATACAGTGCATTGAAAATAAATTTCAATCTGAAATTTGAAGCGTTATCGTTGGCTCTCCCAGTAAAGTGTGAAATGAGTAATTGCGTGAATAAATGCCAACAGCTTTATCAGGCATCCATGTTAGCAAGAAATTGTTCGAGAGAGTAGGTAGTCCGTGTAATGGTTGCGCAAAAATCAAGTTGCTTCTGAACATTTGGCTTTCGGCGCTTTCCCGCGTTGGTTGTCCAATGGTGACGGCAGTGTCGTACCCCGTATAAAGTACGTTGTAATTCAATTTAGGTTTTATATGAATAGAATGTAGTGGATATTACTGCTACAAGACCAACGCAATTTTGACTGCACAATGCACATCCATAAATAAATCAGACTGCGTAAGGAACTGCCTTTTGTAAAACAGCTTTGAAGTTGCGTTGCCATCCATCCAATATTGCGTTGCGTTACTACAGCGGCGATCATATCTAAGGGATTCTTATGTTTATGTGCCTGCGATAACGGTAGGTCGTAACACGAGGCCAAGTAAATCCGAGTCTATGGATTTGGAGTAAATGATCAACAAGTGATGCAATTTGGTGCAATCCATTCGTCAACATTTTATTTGAAGGAAGAATATGCTTATAGGTAATAACATCACTTTTGCAGTGATCACAATATCTGTTGCAAAACAAAATTGAAAAATTTCTTTAACCATCTTCTAGACCGATCCCGCCATAAAGCTAGTGTAAATTATCGAAGGGGAACATGATGATTAAATGACTAAGGAATGTAGCTGTTTCCTTTGCAGTCCTTGGCGAAAGTAGAGAGGTGAGGAACTCCTGTAGCTACGCAGCCAGCGTAGGTGACCTTGAACCTAAAATTGTTTGCTTTGCCCTCAATACGTTACTATGCGTCAATCAAATACCCTTATAATATAGACCAGCGATTGCCAAACTTTGGCTCGCATGTCACGAGGTGGCACGCGGAAAGTTTGTTGGCGGCACGCCAAGAAAACGGCGATTTAACTTTCCGATATTGTATGCCCTTACTTAGGGGTGGAACGCGATCGGTTTGTAACTAAATTTGTGGAATACATTACGCACGCACAAATCGGTCGTTTTACGTGAAATACAACACGTATACACATCGGTCACTGACCGCTTATCTCGTCGTCTTTTGTTTTTGTTTGACGCTATTTTGGATCCTTTCTAGCTCTTGTTTGATTTTCGAATTATTTACAAATAACTCACACCGATTGATAAATGTGTCATTACTCCCTCAAGTATCACTAAACATTTCAGTATCAGTACGTTTGTTGCTATTCTAAAAATGTACAGCTTGTTTCTTGCAGGAATAATCAAAGATTAGTTTTGGTTGACAGAAAAGTTTATTGTAAGGAATAATTCAAACAATAATGATCATATGAAAATGGTTGCAATCCTTGGATGACTTCCTCGTAGTATGTGTGCCGTTCACGGAGTTGAGCCGGAGAGGACTGCAAGTAGACTGCTACGAGGCGAAGCGCAAGGGACAACCGTCGGGAGCAGAGAGAGAAAGAGAGCGAGCAAGCACTTCGTGCGGCGAGGCCGGGCGAAATCAGCTGGTTGCCGCGTATGCTCGATGGGCCGCAGCAGACGGCGCAAGAGTTCGCGTAAACGCTCCGACACAGCTTATTTCATTTTTCTGGTAATTTTTTAAATCAGACTCAAATATTGTGAATGCATGTGTTAGAAGTCCTACCGTTTTTCATTATAAGTTATTCACCTAAGTAGTTCTTTCTAATTATGTGATACGTCCATGATAAATTTCTGTAGTAAATAGTGAATTTCGGGGCTATCTATTTTTTATATATTTATTTATTATTTATCTATTATCTATCTGTTAATTTCGGATCCAGCAATTATAGCAACGAGTTCTCTGACTTCAGAATTCTAAAATTAAAATTTTGTATTGCTTTTTGCTGTTCGGGAAGATGTGTTTATGATGTATTCTTGTTTGCACGCGCAGATTTCGTCGAAGAAAAAGGCAAAACGGAAGTGTTTCTGTTCCTAATGGATTTATGTGACATATCTTGCTTGCCAAAGCTTGATGTTGAATAACAAATGTCAGTGTGCCAAATGACCGCTAACCGCTGACGCTCCCATCAACCTAAACATTTTCCAACAGTGAACAGCCGTGTCATATTTGCAAAAAAAAACAATAGCAAGTGACCAGTAACATCACAGAAGATATTGTGAATTTTGATTGATGCACAATAAACGTTAAGAGGAACGAATTTCATTGAAATTTACAGCTTGCATTCTCTTTGCTTTTGCTCGGCGCCACAGTTTACAAGTTCAAAGTCTCCTAAAAACACTTGGTAGTCTACCTCAGACGAACCGAGATTTGCTGAATCCGCGCCGTTTGCTTTAACCAATAAATCTGTCTGAGCGCCCTTAGTCACTGTGAGCTCCAGAGGGGCTATAATTGAATTTAAGAACGCCTATGAAACGTAATTAGCTTAGGTACTCTTGAGTGCGCATTTTGAGGATCGTGGTTTGATTCTGTCCGAGCGAATGATTTTTCCTGTGTGAATTGAACACAAAAGGTATGTAATTCTTCAGTAAGTGACACCGTTGAAGTTCCACAACCTTGAGTTCCTCCCATCTCAGTCAGTGGATAACAGTTTACTTTCAAGAGGGTAATGGGTTTTTCTGAAAACTATTATGATAACCGTGACTTGTTTTGGTGTATCGTTGTAGAAAACAAATTAATGTATTTGTCCCACAAAATATAATGTTTTTTCCATGACGGGTTATTTCTAATTCGTTATAAAAGCCTTTGAAATGCAAAAATGCTATCTTGATTCTCCCTCTCATCATCATTTATTCAGGCTGCATATTAAAACTACTATGGGTCAAGGAACTGGATGAAATGTCTTCATTCCCTTAGCTTTGTGCGAACGTTAAATATTGGTCCTGTTTACAAACCATGGTATGAGTTTCATCCGCTGTATCATTGTTGTCAGTTCGCTGACATAAAAAAAGAAGAAACTGATGGTGGGAGGCGGGCGAAGAGATGGAAATCGGAAATGAACACTCTCAGAGCTGGTGGTAGCAAAATGCAGAGAAATAAAAAGAAATTTTAACGGAAGATAGAAACCATAGCAGAAGAGAAGTCTGCTCTGTCTATTTTACATGTTCATACATATTGATGGAGACTCATCTACAGCACGAGTATCAATGCTTTTTCGGCTTCATGGAGCCAGGAATATCGTGGTGTATTGATGAAATAAATTGCATTTCAACGTGATGGAAGTCATTATCTTTGTTTCATAGCAGGAGAGATTTGTTATAGGAATGAGCCAGTTCGGTTCTCCGGTTCTCGGTTCCACTTTAAACCGAAACCGTAAAGCTATATCAGATGCATTAGCGCTTGTACTAAGCTGGTCGATAGCTACCTCCTTTACGTACAACTCTGGCGCGATATGCTATCGATATATTTCCACGATCGATATTGGCAGCTGGGAATGTTGCGTTTTTCGTCATGTACCATTGAATTCTCACGGAATGTGAACCGAAGTGTGGAAATACTTGACGATAGATTCAGCAAACGAGTTTTACGCGTAGTGCTATACAGTATGAGTCCCCTTATCCACGATCACGATGTATCTGTGGTTGACTTAGGTAGAAAAATATAGAGGAGAATATTTCCTGAAATAATCTAATAACAAATTATAATGGTACTCAAAATAATAACAAGTCCCGGTAAATTATACAAGTAACAGTGCTACCAACGCGTAAGTGATGAGGAGAGGAGAAGCGAGTTCAAGCCTATGGAAATAGCTGAATAAGAGACAGCTGGATAGGACACTTTCACATACACGGGGTCTTGGTGGTAACAGTGCTGGACGGCTCTGTGAACGGAAAGAACTGCGGAGGAAGGCTGGGCTAAGAAGAACAGATAACAGAGGACATCGGCTGCCGCTCCTACACGAAATGCAAACTAAGGTTTACACAAGACAATAAAAGGTGGAATGCTGCCGCAAACCAATCCACGGTATGATCACCGAAATAAGAAGATGAATGGCGCATAATGGAAAGAATACAAGTGGCTTTGCTATGGGTTGTGAGATGTCAAGGCTTTCATGAACGTCATGTCAAGCAGTTTTTTACGTCTTAACGGTGCAGACTCTTTATGAAGGTGCAGTTGGATATAGTTTGCCTCTCTATTAGTTAGCATTGACTCTATACTCACCAGACTAAACCACTCAGCTATTTTTGAAGTGATTTTCTTTGCATCTTGCCGTTGAGCGAGAATACTATACTTTTCCGAGTTCACTCCCGTATTTTTTCATTTAGTTTCCTTCTTCCTTTTTGAAATAGTAGTCGGTGCAAAGGGTTTCCACGAATGAATGAAAAAAGAAGATATATTTCAGTTTGTGGCGGTGATATATAGGTTTTAGCAAGCCTTGCACAAACACATCCGAATGCTCACCCCAATCTCAGTGTCACTCACTCTCAGAAGTCCTTTCCCTCCTCCCTTCCTCCGAATATTCCCCCCTTCCGCCCCCCTCCCCAATGAAACACGTCACGCGTCAATCTCGTCGGAGCGGGAGTGAGCGTGTTAACGCCGACGCGTCCAGATCCAGTCGTCATGGCAACCGGCGTCTCCCCCACCCCCTCCCCCTCTCCCCCATTTTCTTCCGCTTTCGGGTCGGGCGAGTGGAAGTTTTAATTTCCGGCCCCGCGCGGAGAGGGGGTGGAGGGGGGGAAGAGGGTGGAAGAGAGGGAGGTAATAGACGAAGGACGAGAGCAAAAGGGAAGAGAGAAGAAGAGGAGGAGAAGAGATTCTTGTGGGGGGGGAGGGGAAAAAACTCGGAGTCTGCAAGGGATATACTGGAGCGTCACTGGACCCACCCTCCCTCCAACCAACCCCCTGCCCTCACTCTTACACTTGTCGACTTTCTCTCTCCACTCCAAGCGAACCCTAAAGCTTTCAGGGCCGTGAAATATCTTCGATTGTCTGTATCACGTTTCGATTGAGGTTTTATGTCACTAAAGATACGAAATATAGTGCTACGCATAGCATTGCATACCGCTAGATATCGTATAACTTATGGTATCACCTTACAAGGAGACATCGCGAGATCTATGTTGAGGTCACTAACGACAATTTTTAATTCAAACTAGGGAGAGAGTTACAATAATGGGGTGAGCTCTTACGGCTAGACAAATGGAAAAATTAAAGGGGGGTCTCCAATAGCCGTAAACAATTGGAAACACTCGTCAGAGATCACTAACCTTTCTGTGTTGGTTTGCCGGGATGGGACTTCCACAGCAGAGACCAACCCCAGCCTCTCCACCAGAATACCCTCCTGTGATAGTTTACGGGATGAATGCTTCCACGCCAGTGACCAACACAGCCGCTATCACACAACCCAGATAGGATCCTTCGTTAGGCTAATGGGACCCCGCTAAGGATACTTAGGGTTGTAACCTGGGGTCCTTCGTAAGGCTAATGAGACCCTACTAAAGGTGCCTGGTTATTAACACAAATGCAAACACACGCACACTCACAAGCACTCAAAATCACTCAATCACTCATACAAATGGGCCCAACTCCTGGAAGAAAGTGCTCCAAAAGAGCGCGGTAAAAATGTGGCAAGCAAGAACGGAGAGAGTTTAGAAAAAGCGTCACGGCTTTCTCTTCCATAGGCTCGGGTTCGCGAGAAAAATGCTAATATAGAATTTCGTTCCGTGTAAACTCTTTGCATTACCATCCATTCTTCAAGTACCACCGAGGCCGAGTGGGTTAAGACGATAGTACGAGTCAGTTTCTAGGGTTCGCGGCACTCCTGTGGCGTATTTATTTTCGGTCGAATATGTTTCGGAAACAATGTAAAATGCCTGATCCCGTGGATGTACAACGGAAATAACAGGGTTTTTAGTTTTCAACCTATTTCCTGGATTTAAAACTATCCCTTCTGTGCCCGGGACCCAGACCTAAGGGAGGGAAAGCCATGACGCTTTTTCTAAACACTCTCTCAAGTTTCAGAAAAACATTGTATCGACTAGCGACCTCAACATAGGTCACGCGATGTCTCCTAATCAGTGCTATTATATAATTATGGGCATCACCATAGAGTAAGCATGTACTTGAGCGTTCACCGCACGCCCAAAAACTGTTAGATATACATTTTTGAATCAGTTCCGGAAGTAAAACGTAGTTTGCGAGGGAAGAATGTTTTGACGAGCTGTAAGAATTTGCGCGTTCCAATAGCCTGAAAATTATTAAAGTGCTATACGGTGTATAACAAAATGTGTCCTGAAGCAGAATGAGACGCTTAGTTTAGTTTTTACAATTGTTATTCGATATTGTTTATAATAAAAGTTATAAAAATATTTCCTTGAATTTCGGCTAGCAGCGTGACTCTTTCAAGTTTATCTTCCTAACTCTGTTGTCGACAAACGGTTCTCAGTGTTGAGTTGAAATTTGTAGGAAACATTTATGCTCACTTAAAGGCATCACTTATCACACGCTATCAAATGTTTGGCGATGTCCGGGTGGTAGTTGTTCAAGATGCCCTCCTGGAATATTGACGTTGTGTTCTGTTCCGGGCCTCGAGGGAGCACGCCACTTACAGTCCAGTTGGCTGCTTCCAGCAGGGATGGATTTTCCTCGTGGATCCTGATGGCTAGATGACATCTTAGCCTGCATAACCTGTGGAGTAGAGGTTCGACTTGAGTCACCTGGTGAGCATCTTCAATAAGCGTGAGTGGATAAGAGCCAAAGAGCTGGCGCAGCTAATTTATTTCCAACGACGCGTGTCGCGGGAGACATTCCGAATATGTAATGTGAAGGATCGCTACTTCGGTGAGCTCCATGGCAGGCCGGATCCTTGTACAGGAGCAAGCCACACCGGGTTGAAACTCAGGCGGACAGCCCATGACAGCCAGGAGAGCAGGTTGACAGCCCTGAAGAGATTGCTGCACTGAGCTTCTTTCGTTAGGGTCGGCCGCGGCCGTATTTAGTACAGAACGCAGGCTTCGCAAAAATGCAACTTCATCACTGAAATCTCGAGAGAACAGAGCCAATGCAAGTACTCGGCGACGCCAAACCACGATCTAATTGTCAAACAGTAACTCAGTAACTCTTGTCTCTTCTCCTAGTTTAAGTTGAAGAAGGCATTCTCAGGCCCGATTTTGTGGTGTCTGGTTGACTGTAACTGCAATATGACGTAGCCTCTAGGCTAACTTAATGCTAAGTCCCTCTTCTGTTTTATGACCACCAATAATATACTTATGTAGTATGGAGTATTTGAGTGAATAATACCTGCGAAATAGCTGATAATTCCGTTTCGCATAGTCATTATTTTAATTTTACAAAGCCAAAATCATTGAAACAGTACCTAATATAAATATTTTTTTTTCAAGACATGGTTAACACTGAGGCGAATTCAAATTCATGCTTTTAGCGAAGTGATATTTTCAATTTAATTGCTGTTTAGAGGAGTGCAGTTTTGTGAAATTTTGACTATGCGAGTGAAAAACAACTTTTTTGCCCAATTATAATTTTTATCTATTTTCGCTTTCCATGTGTTCATTTCTATTTTTTCAATGATATAACATTATATTGCTGAAAAATTGTTTCCATTGTTGAAACGATTTTTAAATAAGTAAGTTCTTCAAAAATTATTTTGTTTTAATCCACACTTATTTATTTAAACTAACCGACCCAGGTTTCAGCAGCTATGTGCCATTATCAACGTATCATTTCTGGTACTATGTAAAGAAAGTTCTGTTACTATGTAAAATTGTTTGATGCTTTTTGCTGGAATGGAATTTGAAGACGGTTACTTTATATGTATTCAAATCGGAGGTTTTCAATGTTTATTACTTAAACGAAACAACAGTAGATTTTGTTAATATTTTGTTTATTTATTGCTGTATTTTTTTAGCCGCAGGGGAGTTCAATGAATTGACGCAACGTTGGCGATAACTGCTTGAGTTTAAAAAAATTAATATAGATCAATACTCATATTATTCAGGTTTCTGGTTCTGCGATTAAATTATTTTATATTATGCGACAGTTTCGCCGTACTATGCTGCAGGCTTCGTCGGGCTTTTAAGAACAACAATGGTCTTTTTTCAAAAAGTAAATAAACAATTCCAGCAGTTGATGATTTTGAGATGTAAAAAACTTAATTTCGAATTAGTCTCTTCCAGGTATAAGGGAGTTTATAACTATCCTCTCTATTGATGTTATTTGGTCTTTTTTCTATTTCAATCGCCTCCCTTATGAGCCGTGGAAAGTAACTGCTTTCTTTGTGTAGTACTCTTGCCGTCGCGATGTTAATGGCGTGACCTTCCTCTAACGTAGTAAATGAAACTGAATAATATAAACATGGTGGTGACAGACAGGAGAGCAGTTTGACGTCGCCGAGTACTTGCATTGGCTCTGTTCCCTCGAGTTTTCAGTGATGAAGTTACAGTTTTGCGAAGCCTGCGTTCTGTACTAAATACGGCCGCGGCCGGCCGTAAAGGAAGAAACTCAGTGCAGAAATCTCTTCAGGGCTGTCCACCTGCTCTTCTGTTTGTCACTCTTCCTCTTCAGAAACATGAATAATATAAACATGAGCTGCGAAAATCTTCAAAAAAAGTAGATCAATACTCCTTGAATTGAGAGTTCATGTTTTATATATATAACGTCATACTATTTGTTAGTTGATGTAAAGGCTATCAATGGATGGACATAATGACTTCGGTTCTCACGTCCAGATAATATTTCGGCAGGGATAATGATACCAGGCCTCAATCTCACCTACCCCACATAATAAAGTCATTTATCTACCCAAGATTTCCCCAGGAGTATTAAACAATTAGATCCTGATAATGAGGTGGTAACCCTAAGTTCTATCATTAGGTAATGACCTAGGAGTCAATCGTTAATCCGTCGAAAGATGACTCTTCTTTAACAAAGTTTCAGCTAGGGATAGTAAGGGTTTGTATCGAAATTACTATTTAGCCTATAAGTATCAGGTGAGAGGAGCTGCGAAGGCCCAGTTAACTAATACGACATAAAGTTGGGCTAACAGTGGAATCGCTGGGTCCGTCGTTACTCCTAACGGTGGTGTGTCAGGACGTGGACAGGACGAATCGACATACAAGATATACTGACAACGACAAAAAAAGCGTCGTAACAATGAGTGGGACTTCCACAGCATTTTTTATACTTCAACATTTACAAAAATGGAAGAGAAAGATGCTCTTTGGAAGACATGGAACATATTCTTAACTTCAATTTTCGTATTTTTCCATCGGTGGTACATGCATGTGCCATCAGCTTTAGAGAGTGAGGTGTTTGTGGCTTAAATAATGTGTTGATTCGGAAGTAGGTACAGCCTCGAGTTTCCGGTACCCGAACGTTTTCCCGAATCGTTTTTCCCGATGACCTTTTTCCCGAATTCCTTCTTTCCAGAATCATGACGTGTCTTTTTTCTCGAATTACTGTTTCCCGAATCACGCTACAGCGGCAATCAAATGCACCGTGATCTTTACGTTTCTATCTGTTTTATCATTATACGAAACTTGCAGTCCCACTTCTTGAATTTGGCGGTAGATGGATTGTTTGAGATGAAAAAAACGCTCCGGAGCGTTCGCAGCGAGGTTCCAAGCGGTCCGTGAGTCGCTCCAAGTCGCTCCGGAGCGCTACGGTTTATCCCATGACGTCAAGGAAAACGTCATCATATTCGCTCCCGCCTCGCTCCAGACGCTCACGGTAGTAACCAGGGGCGATCGGAGCGATTCATGGTTTCATGGCGGGATTTCAAAGATGACAGGTCGGAACATTATTCGTGAATGCATACAAGGTTAAGTCCACTCAATATAATTAGTGCTTTGACTATTTGAAATAGTAATCAGCCTACCAGAATATTAGATATTTCTGAATCCTGTTAATTGGAATAAATTTTACATTAATATGAGGTTGAGAAGCTCTACGTCTCCAAATGTAAGAACAAGACAAATATTTCCTCCAATGGCCGTTGGAGTAAAATATGTCTAGTGTTCTTTATTTATACATTTGAATTATTATTTATTTTTTTAATATTTGTATTTATATTATATTTGTTGTGATCTAAATTTAATATGAACGCAAGTGAATTATTAATTATATCTTTTTATTTACATGGCCGTTGGAGTAAAACATTTTTCGTGTTCTGAAATTTCAATACAGTGAGAATAGGTTTTCGTGCGTATACAAACATCGTACATCATGAAGAGGCCGTGTGAAAGTCGAATTATTCCAGATCAATAATATTCCTTGAATCTTTTGTCATGGATATAATTCTGAGCTTTTTCTCAAGTATTATGAGCCAAAGTTTCGGGTCGATTGTTTATCATTTTAGGTACGGTTATGAAATCTTATTGCAGAAAACCATCACATTATCAGCAAACTTCGGGAAAGTTAAGTAAGAGTTCATGGTTTTAATTTATAATTAATTTAAAAGTAATATAGGCGCAAGTTGTTAATAGATAGCCAAATCTATGACTTCCATTTGAAAAACATGAGTGCCAATGGTCGATTGAAAGCAGTGCATCCCCGATTTATCTCCTTGTTATCATAAAAATAGTAGCCATCATCTCTGTCATCACTCAAAAATTGCCAGAAATCCGACCTGATCATTAACAGATTAATTAATCATCTTGGGAAACGAGAGTTTGTCTGAAAGTAGGAATATTCCAATGCAAATAGCAGACGATTCCTTCTTTCCGAACAACAACAAACGGCGGCCATGACACTTTGCCACAAACGCTCCGAAACCGGTCCACTGGCAGAAAGTTGGGAGCGACTGGTAGCGACCGTGGACCGCTGTTCGGAAGCGTTTGGAGCGTGGGCGATTGTAGCACTCCGTAGCGTTCACCGGACCGCACCCTGAATATGGCACATCGGGATATACGGCGGGACAAGCATTTATGATTTCCTTTTCAAAATCACCCATTATCCTGTGAGGCACACAATCTACAATGTTGAGTTCAGCAGCAGCATCAGTAATTGCCTGGAGCACGGTAGTGTACTGGACAGTCTCCTCAGATGAGAGGAAACAGTATTTTAATGGCAATGCGAGTATCTGGGTAATTTCATTTTTTATTTGGAGAAATGATCCGAGTATTGTAAAAATTTGTGTGAAGATGGATGGAATAGTCTAAAATCAAGAGAGTAAAGAGTTAAGTTTTCAACTAATAAGCGTATATGTACCACTAAAAAATATACGCAGATAATCACCTTGAATGTCCCATCCAGATACCAAGTTTCACATGTAGCCAGATGCTTAACATTCTTAGCAGTAGCAAAAACAAGAACTCTGCCTTTTTGTAGATCGTTGGAATCATTAGAGTCAAACATTAAAAACTGTTCTTTCTCGGCGCTTACAGTTTTTGATAAACGTCGGGCAACTCTCCCAATTCCAATAAAGATTTCGGGTTTGCTGGAAGATTTCTGCGTTAAACTTCACGCATAGACTTTTTGAGATTCTCTCCCTCAGATAATTGAGCAAGTACTCCATGATGAACACCAGGTAACATTTCGCGTAGAATTTGAGCCGGAGGGTGTTTGGGGTGCTCTTCATCTACATCTACATCTACATACTACCCCGCAAGCCGCCTCAATAGGCGTGTGGCGGGGGGTGTTAGGACACCAGCCGTTTACATATAAAAAGGAAACGCTCTATGAAATTACGCCTTGCATTTATTAAAGTCCCTTATTGTTCGGGGGAAAAACGAATTCCCATACCTATCCGTTCGGCAAAATATCTCTCTTAATTTATCGTTTCTGTCGGACCTGGAAATATAGTGGGGTTCTAATATGATGTTCTCCGTGTCGCTCTGAAAGATATCTATTCTCAATTGCTCAAGTAATCTAAGCCTAGCGCGCAGCCTCCGAGTCTCTAGCGGCTCCCAGCCTAATTCGTTTAACATCTGCGTAACGCTGTCTGTACGCCCGTAGCAGTTTTTGACGAATCGCGCAGCTTTCCTTTGTATTTTATTAAGTTCCCGAATTAAGTCTTTCTGCACCGGATCCCATATGCTTGCTGCATATTCAAGGTGTGGCCGGACGAGTGCGAAATAGCACCTCTCTTTTACTTTTTCATCTGAGAATCTTCCCACAATACGCTTGACGAATCCTAGCTTCTTCAGAGCTCTGCCACAAATATTTCTTATATGTGTTCCCCACGATAGGTTTGAGGTTATCGTAACTCCCAGATACTTAACTTCATCTGTCGCCTTTATCTTAACGCCATCCACAGCATATACACGGGGATAGTTGGACGACCTCCGCAAGAAATGTACCGCCGCACATTTGCTCAGATTAAGTTCGAGTCCCCACTCATGGCTCCACACATGAACGTTGTTTAAATCCGATGATAGAATTTCAAAGTCAGAGTGATCATTAATTTCGCGATAGATGACAGCGTCGTCAGCAAATAAACGTATTTTACTGCTAATTCAAGAGCATAGATCATTTATGTATATAATGAACAAAAGGGGGCCGATTACGCTTCCTTGTGGGACACCTGATGTCACTTTAACTGCATCAGAGCTAATTCCGACAAGAACTCTTCTGCTCTCCTTTTGAGTTTTTGTTTAAATATTTCTGCAACAGCTTCCTCTCTGTCAGGGGGATGATCATGGACCCCGACTGCGATGATAATGGGATTCGCAGGCCCCGTAAACGTACGCGCACGACATCTACGCTCTTTCGAGCGAAGTTTCTTGCAATCCCAATACGTGGTACCTCCGTAATCTTCGATCTTTGATATACAAATCCGTCGAATGTCATCTTTGTTTAGCCAATAATTATCGGAGCCTCGGCCATTTTAATCATAATACATGAAGTATAGTCACATAGCAACGCATTCGGAACAAACGAAAACCAATCCGGAAAAAAGGCGTTC
Organism: Pyrrhosoma nymphula; assembly: GCA_963573305.1. NCBI lineage: Eukaryota > Metazoa > Arthropoda > Insecta > Odonata > Coenagrionidae > Pyrrhosoma > Pyrrhosoma nymphula. The sequence goes on from OY754333.1 coordinate 146,663,986, forward strand.
GGTAAAGAATTACTTCGAGAAAAGGGAATCCGGAAAAACCGTTCTGGAGAAAGGTCATCGGGAAAAACGATTCGGGAAAAAGGTTGGGAATCCAAGTTTCCTGTCCATGCATTTGTCTCTAGACAATTGTGAACGTTTGAAATAATTAAAATGAAATATGTAATTATGCATTGCTTCGGTTACCATCTCATAAGACTATGCTTTTTTCCTTCCGTGATGTTTTCAGCAAGTTTAGAAATAGTAATCCATTAAATTTTTAGAACCCGGACATGCATGAAGCAATTAGGTTAGAATTCTCTTTATTAGGATACGAAAAAACAATCGCAAACAACAATGATTAGAATAAATACAAACAGAAGAACAAAAATTCCCGGAAATAAGTAAGGCGATGGAATACGAGACTTGCTACTGTCCGGGGGAGAAAGATTGGGAAATGAGGTTTGAGTACGGGGGGGAAATGCGGTCAGTGTGCTTGGGGACATTGAGCTCGGAGTCAGGTCACTGGATCAGGTGGTCTCGTACCTAATGGTAATGACACGGGGTGATTGTTGGAGTATGAGACAGGCCACAGGAGATGGGAAAATGGGAAATGGTGACTAGGATGGTGGTTAGGGAGTTGGGAGCGAGGAAGTTGGATGATGCAATATTAAGTAATGAGATTTATGACCTTGATTATCATTTCCCGTTCCTTTCTAAGATCCAGATTTCGTCTTTTGGGAGTGATATTCTTTGGGAGGGAGACGAGGGAAATCTTGATTCGTGGTTCTAAAAATCCAATTTGTCATCTCTTTTCTCTGAGAAGGTGTTCTACGATGATTACGCGAATTAGGTATATTTCCCAGAGATGTTATTTGTAACAAAAATATCCCGGTCCGAACTTTTCCAGGGTCCTGAAGATTCTAACAGCACCCAGAAAACATTTTAACGTGTTTTTGCTCTGATTTAGTGCGTCGCCGATGCTGGTTATAATCATCTGCCGTGAAAAACAGTGCACTCAAGTGAGTTGTAATTACTCTTCGATTTTTACATTCTCCTCTTGATTGCACTTGTAATTAATTGGGTCCATTTACCACTGAAGCGCTACAATAGACACCAGAAAGCTGTCTTGATCATTGTTAGAAGATAAAGTGTACATACAATATTTGCAATTTTTGACAAATCGGTTTTCTCATCGCCCGCGACGGAAATATTTGAGATAACCTTCATCTGGGGGTGAAATTCCTATAAAGCCACATCATTTGTGGTAGAGTAGAAGTAGTATTTCGGGATTTCGAGTTCAAGTTATTTGCCTCATTAAAAACTGGCGGGTCGTTTGGCTTAGGTAGATTTATTTGGTGATTAGAGTTATCTGAAGTGGGATTATATGAGCGAACGGATTATATTCGCCAATGGAAACAAGTCTGGATATCTATTGAAGTATTTTTGGGCCTTTGGATTCTGATACTTCATTTGAGCTTTTTATTTGGAGGCAATTCAAACACTTCAAAACTTAACTCAAAAAGTTTAGGTAAAGAAAATTTTCCTATGGAGCCACTTTGAGCGTTGGTGCGGATGCCTTGGAAAACTCCTGGCCTGATGGCACAGTTGAGCTTGTTCTCGCGATTCCTTGCTAGGCGTGGGTGTCACTATAAACGTAAAAAAGATATGGAAAAAGTTTATTTTACTATGTAAAAATAACTTTTATATCTGCCTTAACATATAAAATTTCTATTGCAAAATCCTGCTTCAAATTATTGTCTTCTTTTTCAAGTCTTGACGAGGAAGAATAATGTCATTCCCCTCGTGACAGCTATGATCGCAGTCAAAATAAAATGCTGCCTACTTCCACGAAATGCCTTCTTTTTGGCGGGTTGGTTTTAGAATGATATTTTATGTACAGTGTCAGTACTACGTTGAATTTGAAATGTGTATCCAATAGTGTGAATGCATGTCTTTTTTTATTTTTTTTTTCAAATTTCAACGAGAGACGGCCAGATGCGTTCATCTTTGCGTTAAAATTATTGCGTCTGATGGTTCTACTACTTATATCCGCAGCGTTCTACGTTTAAAAAATTGATTTAAGATCTAATTTAACAAAATCAAAAAAGTTTTAAAATCAATGCTTTTTGAATCGATGTCAATATTTTTTTTATTTTTCACCTGTGCATTCAGCTCAACTACTTGAGTTTATGTGGTTTCTTGTTCATTGGATTGGTTAATGAAAGCATAGACCATTCAATGTAAACAAATTATTCCTTTGAACATTAAAGAGACTAATATGACTCAAACAGCAAGACTCTTTTTGTATTTATTTTGATACCGTTAAACTAGCTTGTCTCTTCCTTGAACTACAAACTTGACATGTTGGTAGGGCTTGTGCGTTCCAATGACCCCTAAAGCTGGACTGGCAGGAGCAAGTACTATTGCTCCTGGTAGGGCCTCCCATGCAAGATAGATCGAAGGGTAGGATCCAGACAAAAGGTAGTTCCGTGGTGGTGTAACGTTAAAAATACCGTTGAGTGGCGTGGACATACCTCTCAACTATCACTTCCCAGAACATGAAAGTCATTCACAGAGAATTGATTCCTGGCAACTACAGGACGCCGCTCACTAGGGCGGGTGTCGTGCCCGGCAGCGGGGGAGGCAAGGCCTCCACGGTCGTCATCACACGAAATCCTTGCACAGCATCATCATCGGCGGATACAAGGGATAGGAGGGAGAAGAAGAAGAAAAAGAGGAGGAGGAGGAGGAAAACAGTGGTAAAAATAGGAACTTGGAACGTAAGGACCATGATGAGGGCCGGGAAGCTTGAAAATATTAAACGGGAAATGGAAGAAAAGAAAAATAGATGCTTTGGGATTGTGTGAGGTGAGACGGAAGGATAGCGGGGACAATTGGAGTGATAGCTACTGGGTAATCTATAGTGGGGGAGATGAGAGTCAACGTGGGGTAGGCATGGTACTGAACACAAAATTGGTGCTGAGGGTGGTAAACATTAAACGGGTGAGCGACAGGATACTAGTAGTAGAAATAAAAGCATTCCCGACGAATTTCGTACTGGTCCAGGTATACAAGCCTACGAGCAATCATAGGGAGGAAGAGGTGGAAGAGGTGTACGAGCAAGTAAAAGAAATAATTAGAGAAGTGCCGGGAAAGAAAAATCAGATAGTGATGGGTCACTGGAATGCAGTGGTGGGGGAAGAGAGGGACGGATTAGAAATGGGAGGGTTTGGGCTAGAAAGAAGAAATGATTGTGGTGAAAAGGCAGTTGAATTTTGTAGAAGAAATAAATAAGTAGTGACAAACACTTGGTTTAAACATCACCCCAGGCGAAGGTACACATGAAAAATGCCGGGTGACACTGGAAGATACCAAATTGATTATATAATGGCAAGGCAGAGATAAGGGAATAGTGTAAAAAACTCGCGTAGTTATCCAGGGGCAGATGTGGACTCAGATCATAACTTGGTGATGATGAAGTGTGAAGTTAGATTCAAAAGGCTTTTTAAATGTAGGAAGATTAGAAGGTGGAACCTTGATGTATTAAAAGGGTTGAAAAGGAGGAAATACCAAGAGCTGGTAGAAAAGAACATAGGTGAAGCAAAGCGGATGGGAACAATAGAGAGAAGATGGGAGGTTATAAAAACAGGCATCGCAGGAGCGGCAGAGAAATCAATAGGAATGGTGGAAAAGAAGAGGGTTAAGAAGCAGTGGGTAACGGAAGAAATGATAAAGAAAATGGAGTAGAGAAGGATATGGAAAAAGGTCAACACCGACGTAGGCAAGAGGAAGTACAAGGAATTGAATAATAAACTCAGGCGAGTGACCAATCGGGCAAAAGAAAACTGGTGGAAGGGACAATGTGAGCAAATATAAAAGATGCAGGAGGAGGGGGAAGTGGGCGCTTTGTACGCCAAGGTGAAAATGTTATCGGGTGGTAAGAGAGGTCAAACGATACCAAATTTTAAGGACTAAACAGGGAAGGTATTAATCGAACAGGAAGATATCCAAGAAAGATGGAGAGAATACGTAGAGGAGCTATATGACAACGAGAATAGACCCTTTAGCCTAGATGTAGAAGATGAAGGAACAATAGATAAGGATAACCTCGGACCAGAGTTACTTGACATCGAAATAGAGAGGGCATTAAGAGAGATGAAGGGTAGAAAAGTCGTGGGAACTGATAACCTACCTTCGGATCTACTGAAGAATCTAGGCAGTAAGGGGAGAAAATCGAACGTTTTTCGTTTTTCGAACGTATTCGCAGGATCTACGAGGAAGGAGTATGGCCAGAGGATTTCGTGAAAACAGTATTAATACCTATCCCGAAGAAGAAGAAAGCGTCAGAATGCGAGGAGTATAGAACAATCAGTTTAATTTCGCACGCAACAAAAGTGTTGCTTAGAATACTAAATAGAAGGTTGGAGAGCAGAGCAAAGTGCTATTTAGGCGATGACCAATTTGGGTTTAGGAAGGGGAGGGGAACCAGAGATGCGATTGCGGTAATGAGGACACTTATAGATTGAAACATAGAGCATAATCAGGATGTTATCGCTTGCTTTGTCGATTTCGAAAAGCCGTTTGACAGAGTACACCGGGAGAAACTAATGCAGATACTGGGGAAAATAGGAATAGATTGGCGTGATAGGAGACTCATCCGAAACTTACACATGGGGCAGAGGGCACATGTGAGGGTAGCTGACGGTGAATCAGGGTGGGTAGTAGGCAGTGGGCAGGCAGTGGGCAGAGTAGGATGTTGGGTAAGCGGGGAAGGGGAAGGAAGAGAATCGGTTTTATGGGCGGGATGAAGAAAGGTAGGACTTATGCTGAGATGAAGAAAGAAATACTAGAGGTAGAAAGGGTTGTTACTTCTTACGGCACGTTTAAGAGTTCGTTGGATATTCTCTGACTTTCATCACAACCTACCTCTAATTGGTAGATTACTGTAATGAATGAATGAAACTCGCTTGTACGATTTGATATTCAATGCTCCATCTTCTTTTTAATCTGAGTCATTTTCTGGTAATAGCAATTGCTTTGTGATCATTTTTATTCGATATATAATCTCAATGCTTAATTTTTCTTATTTATCAAAAATTTAGCTTGAGAGAAAAAAAAATATTTTATTATAATTGCATAGTTAGAGCATGAAGTCTTGTTTTTTCATATTGTATGTACTGACAGGCATTCTTTTAGACAAATTGTGTCTGGTCTTGGAGCCCTTAAAAAAATGTTGTGTCCTTATTCTATCCATCTTTGCTATATACACAATTAGTTTTTATCCTTAGCACTTTCAAGGTGCTCCCGCAGAATCCTACGGTTGATCAGAATGCTTCTTTTGGAATCGCTGTTTCTTAGAATTTATGTGTTTTAGCGAGGGAATGTTTATGAGGTAAGGGTTATTAGTGATGAATTCATTATTAAGGGAGTTGAAGGATTCTTAAAGGGAGAACACCGTGAAGGGAGGACCATATTTCAATAGTTTAACAGGAACCTAAGGCATATCCTTTTATTGTACGCAGGTTATTTTAAATCGTTGGAAATCTCTAAATGGTCATTAATTTCCTGAGTGAGCTACATTGGAAATGCGTAATCATTCTCTCAAGCCTCCATTAAAATGGCAAAAGGGGCGTTGCCCCCCCCCCCCCCTTCTCTAAACGAGTTCTCATTTTAAGTTTGAATGAAGCCTTTCCTGTGGGAACATTTTCATCTCATACCTCGTCAGTGGAGGAAATGAAATGAGATTAGGCGGAACTTTCCCTGTCACGTCCAAAGTTTGTGCAATCCGCTGTTCTCGTTTGGGTGTGCACGTTCAACTAATACCTCATTTTCCCCTCCTTCTTCCCACCTTACGAGGACCCCTTCCTTACTCCTTCATTTCGCGACATTTGCGCGGTTTGGAGTCTGAGATGAGAAGCGAGGGGGAGGGTTGGTGATCAATGAGGGAGATAGGAGGTGGGGAGGAGGAGGAGGTAGGAGCGATTTGATGGAGGGGAAAAATGTTAGGCGCCAGGTGTCGGCGTCAAGGCGACCCGCCCGACTCCTTGAGTGCGAATTGATTGCATTTCTTCCGCGCGATTGTCTGCCGGTGTGCGGTTGAAGAGAGACGGAAGCGTGGCTGTGCGAGGATTTTGATTTCTGGAGGGCTTTCAGCTCACCGCATACTTTCAGCTCTTGTCCTTATTTTGATGACATTTTCGCCCAGGTCGCACCCGGACTACGACGTCTACTAAATCCAGCACGAGTGTGGAAGATGCAAAATATGATAGATTGGCATGCTAGCTGACGGAGTCCCATGCAGTCGTAGAAGTATACCGTAGAGCACCATACGGAAAAGCAATTCCGTCTTTCCACAACGGCCTGGCACACTTATAATATAATAACTGGTATAAAACTTGCACATAGCCTTAACAAGTTAGAAAACAAGACCATATACTCGTAGTATTTTTAAAAGTTTAAGGCTTTCCCTGCGAATACAGTTACAAATGTATCAAAATGTTGAAAAAACTGATCACCTAACCCAGTTTCATCCTGTGAAATTCGAAATCAGTCAAAAACAGCAACAATCTAGTAACATCATAGTGGTGTTCCATATTTCATTGTTGTTTTGTGCAAGTTTATTACCTGCAATTAAATTTCAATATCGAATGCTAAAGAGTTTATCACGAAACACCTTTCTTTATTGAAACACGCTTTGTTCAAGGCCTGCAGTCACTGCTTCGTTATCTGGTCATACATACCACATCTCACCTTACCTTGAATATATCCTATTCCCTTTTTAACCCTCTCCTCACTCATTCGGCGATTCTCCTTCGATCACGGAATTCAGCATCGCATTATCCACCTGCTCCCTTTCCTAACTGCTCCATTCACTTTCTCAGACTCCCTTCAGCAGCAACAACCACAACGAAATAGGCTGTGAAGGCTTTTGAAGGACTACGGAGTGAATGAGCATTTATTGAATGTTATGAAAGTGACCTATGGTAACCGTACGGCCTATGGTGACCGTAAGGCAAGTAAGAAAGACAATTGCGTCTTGAGTGACTGGCTTGAAATATGACACAACGTGAAGCGGGTATACGCAATGTCATCGTGGCTGTTCAATTTTTTATGGATAAATATGTGACAGATACATGTTGGGATAATGCCAGTGCAATGGTTTTAGATGTTAATATACAAGTTTTACTGCACGCGAACAATGCTATATAGCTTTCAAAGGGCCCACAGAGATTACAGAAACTCGTGGATAACTTCCTTGAAGCAATGGAAAGAACGGAACTTGGGTAAATGCTTGCAAGACCTAACTTGTAATTTTTTGACTGTCAGGAAAGAATAAAACTTTGCTAGTTCCACATTAATTTATTCACTCGCGACCGGTTTCGATACAGTGTATCATCATCACGCGAGTGAATAAATTAATGTGGAACTAGCAAAGTTTTATTCTTTCCTGACAGTCATGAAGGAGTTCCATCAAGTTACGCCTGAAACCATTGAATTGTAATTTTTTGCCTGGAGAATGGAAAGAAAGACTGTATATTGAGGGCAAATGTGAAGTTATTAAATAAATGAATGATTTTTTTGTACTTTGCGGAATATGGAAAGATACCAAGATAAGGATTTAAAATGGCTGTACGAATGTTGAAAGGAAATTCGTAGGTAGCTCGTGGAACATGTCAAGGAGAGAGTATTTTTATAGGGAAGCAGAAGTGTACTCCTCCCCACTTTATTCTATAACTTGAGTGAAACTAGGGTATTCCAGGAAAAACATAAGTGATGGTTAAGTGACGTGAGCAGAGGGTATCTGAGAAGTGTTTGGGGTAAAATAATGAGGGTTAGGAATGTGTGGGTTGGTATGCGGAATGGATACTTCAGTGTCGGACACGAATGAAGGGGACGCGCTTCGTTGGTTTGGCCACGTTGAGAGAGTGAATGAGAGTCGAATTACTAAACAGATCATATGACAGTGGAGTGAGTGGCGTGAGCGTAAGGGGTAGACCTAGAATGGCATCGGTGATTGTTTTTGAAAAGACTTTTAAGAGGGGGGCATTTGGGAGTTTACAGCTTGGGAGACCATATGTGTGAATCAATGCATGAATGTGACCTAAGTAAAGGAGATTTTCAAGGATAGGGCAGTGTGGAGTTAATTTTGAAAATCTAGGCCATTTTTTTTGTTGGGTCAAACGATGGGAAGAAGACTCTTTTGACAATACTGGCCCCGAAAGGGAACGTCACGATGGAAATGCTTGTATATGTACTAGATAATTCAGGAATACGAAAAAAAATACTGAGGAGCGAGATAAAGCTTTTCCTTTGAATAAAAAAACGCTACTTTCTATCTATAATCTCATTCTATAGTTATTATTGACGTGCCTATTGACTATTCAGTGGCACATTAGGTTGGATGAGGATTCCGAGAAGCATCGGTGGTGTGAGCATCTGTAATGAATTGGCCTGCAATGCTTGCATTTACTTCAAAACACATGCATACTATTATAGTACGAGGCTATGGAAGATGGCGTTGGATATTACGGGTGATTTCGCCGAATTTCATTCGAATATAAATCCCTTGTAGATTTATGATTCTAATTAGTGAAATGGCGTGCCTGCAGTGCACATGGTGGACCTCTCGACTGCTTGCCAACGTTCCCCTACACGACCCTTGCTCGCCTTTTCCGCTGTCCGTCCGGGACTTCGGGGTCCGCGTTGCAGCGAAGACGACTCTCAAAGAGGTTCCGTCGGAGTCCCTGCTTCCCTCGCCACCATATCTGCCCTCCTCCTCTCGCTCATCACTCACGCGAAATCCAATTTCTTTAAACTCCCGTTCCCTCTCCTCCCAGGCAGCCACAGACGCACACGGTAACGGTCGGCCATTCCGCCTATCCGCTGTTCCAATCATCCAAATGGACTCCGATGATGAAAATAATAAGGATCTGCATTCTCCTCACGATACGCAGCAGCGGGCTCGAAAGAGGAAAAAATGGGAAAAGAAATATAAATGGAGTGGCCGAGGAAATGCCGCCCCGAACGCGGATGGTGGCGGGGTAAGGGGGGAGGCGGGAGTGATGCCGGACTCGTCCGGCGCTCGTCCAAGCCGTGCACCGTCTGCGGAGAGAATTGATGCGCGTTCGGCCCAATCGAATGGTGCTCGTTGCTCGCTGGCCGACTCCGCACCGTCTCGAGCCTTTATGAACCTCTCTGAGAAAGCGTTGGAGTCTTCTCATGCTTGCATGTGAAGCCATCCTATGGCCGGCTTAAAGAAAAAGTTTGCACCATATCTATGTTCATATAGGATAGGGTTCATAGGGTATAGGACAAAAGAACAAGGTTTATTTGTTATTACAAATGAAAAGTCTAAGAATAATAAATTATGCCCTACCGTTTCTGAAGATCATAGGAAGAAATAATATGAATGGCTGGGGTTATTTTTTTATTTTTCGTTAGAATTTTACAATTCTTGATCCATAGGGTATTATATCGTCTTGACTTCACGAGCCGCTGCCAGAAGTTGTATTCATTCCAATCGATAGGTTTTCATCGATGTAGACCGGGATGCCTGTCATCAAGCCTATGTGCCGAGTCTTGATTCTTCTTTTCCGCACTATAGAAACAGTTTACCATATAGAATGGATTTTGAATCAATCTCCCATTCATGCAAGCACTCTATAGCAGCGTGAGTAGCTTAGTGGATGACGCATTGCCTCGATAAGCCGATGATGCGTAGTTCGATTTCAGTTGTAGGTGAAAATTTATTAATTGAATAATCGTCCATTTATTTACCTCAAGTTTTTTTTTGCTCAAATACTATAGTATTCAAACTGAAGATTGCTGTGGTAGGTGCCAACGCATGGTGGTGAGGCTCTAGTGCGGATAAAATTCGCAAAAGATAGGAGGACCACATTGAATTCCTGGAATACCTTCGAGCCTAATTCCAAACATCACAATGAAAAATCCCTTAAGTTATAACGTCAAAGAAGTCGTATCAATGGGGTTTCTTGTGGACTCACCAGGATCAAACTTGGGAAAGCGTTATGGATTAATTCTCCAATAGTCTACGATATATCTAATTTACTCTAAGGCACTGAAAGGTAATGTAACTAGAGATCTATACACCGTTTGTACCAAACTTTTATTACAATCCGTCGTCAATATGTAAAACAGTTGAAATACTTTGGACCTTGTCCAAATACTTTGGATACGTGTATGCATTGAATGCATATAAAATGCGATACCATGCCCCATCTGTATCTGTCCGTGACTGAAATATTAATAAGTTATGCTAGACATTTAATCCAAGCAGAAGCATTCTGATGTCAATCACACGACTAATTTATACATATTCCTTGTCTTATTAGTTGGATAAATGTCACGGAAGCCTCGACAGTAAATTTACTATTAGAAAATAATAAGGTATTCAGAGAGCTCGATTATCAATCCAAATGGTTTAAAACTATTTCTTCCCTGATGTTGTCTTTCCTAAAGGAATATATGCATATCGCTTTTACGTATCTAAATACCTCGCTTGCGTTTCATATTGGGGCATGAGTTTAAATTCCATGGAGAGTCCTCGAATGAGTATCTCTGATGGCACCATGTTCCACTTTTTTTTAGCCTCAATGGTGCGAATTAATTAAAATTCGAATCCCTTTCCTTTTGCGAGCGAAACCCTTGAGGGATGTCGGATCGGAAGAGGAGGACTTGAAAGCGTCCGACCGCGGCCTTTGAAGAGCCCTCTCTCCTTCCTACTTATAATGTCCCCCCCCCCCTAATTTTCTCCCCATCCAACCCTCCCTTGCCCCCTCCCTGCGTCTCAGAATCCCGGAAAGAATTCGTGTCCCCCCCTCCCCTTCCTACTGCGGGGAACACTCTGGAGAAAATTGGCCTCCCACGAAATATCCCGTAGGTCCAGTATGCATGAAGCGTGCTCTAAGAACATCATAGTCGACCAGTCTCCATAAGCCTACCTGATGATGGTATTGCTTTGCGTTTGTCCTACGAGCCTCAATGAGGGAGTGGGGAAGGTGATGTTAGGACACCGGCCATCAGAATATGAAAAAGGAGTTGAGGGTAGAATGGAGAAGAATGAGATCTGTTACTGGTAGAAGAGACTATATCTCTTTCTTTTGCAGACGTGCCTGGGAAGTCTACATTCTTATACCAATCTCATCGAATCTTTCCCGTGAACCTTGCCATGGAGAGAATGTTTGCCCGTTCCAACGATCCCTTGACCTGACGTGGTGGGAAAAGTGTAGGTCGCTGCTCTATATTAGGGCCACCCATGCCAGATAGGTCGCAGAGCAGGAGGCAGGCGTAAGGTGGACCACTCGGTGTATGTGCGTGAGACATGTGGATGCAGAGTAGCATCTGAACGCGGTGGAGCGGCCTCTCACGTGATGTTGGCACACTGACGAAGAGGGAAGTGGGAAACCACCTCGATTAACTACCCCGCGCAAGAAGAGTTCGAAGGTTTCAGACTTAACTAAGTTGACATTTATTTTCGAAGACAGAGAGAGAGAAAACGTTGCATATTTCCACCGGTATTTATTTTTGTAGGTACCACTAGTTTAAATGCTTCTGAAGATGACGCAGAAGAGTTGAGACCATGAACATGAGGTTGAGCCTAAACATGGCGTCAAACCTCCTTAGTGTCCGAGCTATGGCAATGCAAACATTTTTTCAGGTGCATTTAGCAGTCACCACAGAAACGCAAAAAATAAGTGGAGTACACTAATAGTTTCACATTGAAACTTGTCAAAGCTGCACTTGAGAATTGTTTCTCTCTTTTCCTGCGTTATATATTTTTATTTCTTTCAATTCTCAAGATGGTAACTAGTATTGGCAAACATTTTCTCCTTTAAAAAATTATTTTTTAGATTTTTTTATGTTCAGGGATGCAAAATATTTTATTAATTAAATTATTTAACAAGCTTTCTCTTCATTCTACTTCTGCCAAATCTTAAATTTTAACGGAGATGGTGCATCTTCGAGAAATATCGTCGAATGAGACATTGATTGACAGCTCTCTCCCGCGCAAGGAACTGGAATTTATCTAATGAAAAAGAGAATTAAGTTTATTGATTAAAGCTTACGTATCTTATTTAATAGCAATAGAAAGAAAGAATGAACCACTGAAACTGGGGTGGAGGTCTTTTTGTGAGAGAAAGAAAGTCAGCAATCAAGTGGCAATAAAGCCTCATGCGGAGGATACTGCCATGAATTGACTGTCGATCACGTGTTGATATTCATTGCTGAATTGGCATTGCACCGAAAATGTAGCCTCCAGTATTTCCTCGTTGCTTCAATTAAGCCTGATGCGCATTCCGTAGCTCAACTTGCTGTAGGTCGGATACGCAGTAGTACCCGTGAATCGGAGATGGAATATAAAATAATAGTAATTTTTTCAATTCATAATCCGATCCGAGAAGTAAATCGCCATTTCTCATCAAAGGGTTGAACGCATTGAAAAAAAGCTGATGCCTTATTTTAAATCAGCAATTCTCATTTAGGAAGCAAAATCAGATAAAAGGATGGCTTGTGGGGAATATATCTCGCGGGTCACGTACTGGTATTATGTTCGGATTGTCAATTTTCCGAGTTAAATTTACCTAATGATTTTTCGGTAATGGGTTCGGATTTGTCACATGATCCGTAATTCTGTTATTCATTTGTCTGGCAATTAATTACCTATAAGCCACTCAAATAGATGATTCGAAATAATAAGCCTTCGGAACCTGCGTGGAATTTCACTTTTGCACCAAAGCCACTGAAATTGGAATATGTATGGTAATAATTCAAATCGATATCCGATTATCCCACGCTGTAGTAATGCTTTTCCTCTCTCAATGACCCTTCCTCCCAAATTCCTCTCCGCTCTTCAATGTTTTGGTGCATCGGTTGATTTACATTTCTCAATTTTTCTGCACGCGTAACTTTCATGAGTGCAGGACAAGCGAAGGCATTAAAGACGGGATCCAAATCTCGTTTCTACCGCACTACAAAATTCTATACCCCGCAAAATAATTTAATTTTACCTTTAGAGAGAAACTTAGCTGGCAAGGGTAGAATGCCCTGTGGTTGGCACCCCTCCCCCCAATTGTTGGCACTTTGTAATTAACAATGTGATATTAAGTATAAGACAGGAGTTGCAACATTGTTGCGTTCGAATTCAGACGCAGTGAAGTTCTGCTGACTATTTATTAAGAGGTTTCGTCCACGTTTCACCACTTGAGAAGTGACCTCCGACCATACATTACTGGATTTGCTCCGGGAAAATTGAAGTTTTTCTTAGCGGTAAGTTAAGAGCATCACTTCTTTTGCATGTGTTTTGCAACTCTACCACTCCATTAACTTTAGTGAATTTTTGGATACACATAATACTTATAGTATCCTCATGGCCATGTTTTTACTTAGTGCGTGATAACTTAAATTAAATTAAATTTTATCAGATGCCAATTACTGGTATAGAAATGCAACTATATTCCAGTTATTGGCATGGGCTGCCAATTACAGGAAATCTCAACAAATATCGTATTTTATTTATATTGTACTACAAATGGATCATAATGCGTATCTACAGTCATATTTTAAATTTTAAGTCATAAAAATGAGTGCAACCAGTAATTGGGACGGGTGCCAATGACTAACGAAGTTGGTGCCAATAACTGGCTACAGCCACAATGAAAAGTTCAAGTAGTTACCTTCGACTTTTGATTATATATTTCTGATTGATAGGCTGTTAGTGGAAGGATGGTTCCACGGAAGAGTATCTTTATTTCTATAAGAAAATCTTTCTGCTGCCGATGAGGTAGTGAAAAATGGCATGGCTTTCAAGACCGCGGCAAAATACTTTGGCGTTCCGAGGTCAACCTTGCAGTTTCATTGTAGTGGAAAGTTAACAAAACTTTCGCGTGGCTCAACACCTGTCCTGGTAGTTGAAGAAGAAAGCACCCTTGTAAGATACGAGATAATATTTGTAATACAGCAATACATAAATAATATTTTGTAACCATAAGGGCATTGTATTAGGAATGAGATGCAGACAGTTTCAGTGAACGAAGAAATATTATGGGATAGGTATTTGACGGAAAAACTTCGCCTGCGAATTCAACTTAGTCGTTTAGTGGACTTGGTATCAAGTAGTTTCTTTTAATGCCGATAATCTTCTCTGTGATCAACTATTTCTTAATAGAGAATAGTGAGGTAGAATGACGTGCCTGTAATTTTCATGGATTGAATGTAAACTATGGATGTAAAATATTTTGCTTGCAATTGTGTTTACTTTAAACAGATGGGAACGTAAGCTTCCTATGCTTAAAATGAGTAGTCGGCATGTAAATAATATTTTCTCATTACATGTATGTGGTTATAAGAGTAAGGTCATGATTCAAAACTCATATGTATTGTGAAAAATAAAATCGTTTATTTTATTTCAGTACATTAGCAATAATACCTCATTACTGCTATGCATTTGAAGCTAACTTTCAAGGGATGACACAAATATGGGATTATTTGACCATTATTTTGCAATTTTTCCATTCATTTTCCATGATTAAAAATGCAATATGGCATAGATTTCTTAGGCTGTGGAAATATGGATGGATGTTTCATAAAGGTGCACTGGTCATGGAGGCTAATTTGTTGGGGACAAAGACTTTCAGAAATAGTTTTAGAATATATGTTGCCTATTCTTTTTAAATAAATCACTCGACATATGATGAATAACTAGTCGTACCTAAATATGAACGTCTTTTCCAGTTGGATATTTGAATGTGCCCGAAAAGGATTTCCACGCAGAAAGCAAGACACAACCTAGTTTCAAGGAATTCCTAGAGAAAAATAATCGCAGAACTCCTTTTAAAGACAATATGCCTGGAAATGAGTGGTATCATTCCTTTTTGTGTCGACACCCGGAAATTTATTGTCGGACTCCTTAAGGAGTTACCTTTGCAAGTGCATGCGTAATCGAGGAAGATATAAGAGGTTGGTTTAAATCTGTGTAGGATATCCTTATAGAAGAAAATAATTTAAATATCCTCTCTGATCCTGATAGGGTTTTCAATGGTGATAAAACGAGCTTCATGTTATGCCCTAAAAAGAATTTGGTGCTTGCCCCCTCTGGTTAAAGAAATGTGTATGAAGTAGAACACAGTCCGGCAAAGGCAACTCTCACTCTTATGTGTGCCTTTTCAGACTCTGAAAGAAATGTCCGCCAATGATAATCTATCCTCTTCAGTGGATTCCAAATGAAATAGTCCAAAAAGTTCCAAAAAAGTGGGGAGTTGGGCGCAGCGACAATGGATGGATAAAGTCGGAAGTAGTAACAACTAAGACGATGCAATTTTTCACAGATGAAATTTTTAATCGACCCGGGTTTCGATGCACTGAATTATCATCAGGTGATGCAATGCACCTGATGATGATGCAGTGCATCGAAACCTGGGTCGATTAAAACTTTTTTTATCTGCGGAAAATTGCATCGTCTTAGTTCTTATTATATTCATATTCCACAGCATCTTGCCTTTGATTCCTCCCTTTTTGAAAGCCGGAAGTGTTTTTCGAATTTATTGGGAAGTTTTTCACCCTTATCTTGAGGAAAAACAAAATTCCATTGCCAGTAGTGTTGTTTGTAGATGGCCACAAAACCCACCACACATACCATCTAAGTTTGTTCTGCAAAGAACTTAAAATTATTCTCATTGATCTATACCCAAATTCCACAAGGATGATGCTGCCCGCTGATGTAGCTGCCTTCAGGCCAGTGAAAAGTAAATGGAAGGATTCTGTTCTCGCATGGAAGACTAAGCACCCAACCAAAGCTGCAACTAACGAGGATTTTGCTCCCATTCTTTCAGTCATGTTGGATAACATTGACTTGTCTGGATCACTTAAGAATGGTTTCTGGGCAACAGGCCTATATCCGTGGAATGCAAATGCAATAGATTATTCAAAGTGTGTAGGGAAAAATTTTTACCCAAGGTCAAGGTAAATATTTCAGGATTTAGGACGAGTGCCCTCCCATATGACGACTTTGCTATGATTGTTGGGATGAACCGAATTGAAATATTGAAAAAAAATTAACAATCATCAGAAGAAGAAAGCTATCCGGATGATTTTAGGGCTCTCTTAAGGTTTTGGGAACGCTATCAAAAACCCAATCAGAGGTGAATAAGCTAGAAAGAAATGGTGCGCAGGAACATGTATGTAATCAACTTCAAATAGAAGTTATTATTGTCGATCGTCCTATGGAAAATGCAGCAGTCCCATCGAACATTACTGTTTCACTGAGTTTAAGTGATTCAGAGCAAGTAGAAGATCTATGCCATAGTGAAGAACCACGTAGTGTCACCCCAATATATAAAATCCTTGTTTGGCCAGAAACACCAAAAAGAAAGGGAAAAAAGAAATACTGAAAGGGTACAATTTGAATTGACCTCAGAGACGTAGAAGGAATGCCATGGCAAAAAACAAAAAATAAAAAAAGAAGCTTGAAGAAAAAGAGCTAAGGAGAGTGGAAAGGGAAGAGAAAAAACTACAAAAGAAAGCAGCAGAAAACACTATCAGGGAAAAGGGAAATAAAAGAGAAAAGTCATAGGACAGTCAAATGCAAGTTCAAAGGTAGCGAAAACACTGACATTAGAAAAAAAACAGGAACAGTTATCCTCCAAAATTATAACTAACACTGAGTTATTACTAGCGGAAAGTCGAAAGCCTGTCCACATCAAATCTCATTCTTTGCGATCCCTTGAAAAAGGTCCTACATCCAGGTCCCTTAGAAGGAGGGAGGTCAATGGTATGTGTTTTAAATGCACTCATACAGTGGGAGATAAGACAGGAATTGAATGCAGCAATTGCAAGAAGTTGTATCATCGAGAATGTGTCCCTACAATCCACCAAATGCACATTCCAGTTGATACCGTTGGTGATCCATTTTTTGCCATGAATGCTATGAGTTTACAGACTGCAGTAGTTCTGAATGCGAAACTTTATTTTGAACACAAAGTTATGACAAATATATATTTCTTAAATCTGTCAAAATTACTGTTTTTTGCCAAACCATACTTTTTTAAACATGTGCAATAATAAAGTAGTCACCTACAAACTAAGATAACGTTATAATTTATACGCTATACCCTTGAAATTTCATCTCTTAGAATAACCCAACACTGCTCATTTAAGATAAGTTGGTATTATTATTAATAATGGCAAGATAAATTTCGATTCAGAAAACCTCAACAACTTCGTATTTCTATAAAATTAGTTAAAGTAAAACGATTTACATCGCGTAGTTTATAAATATCTGGTGTGCCAAGAATAGGAAAATTGTGTACCAATAAATGGGTACACGGTGCCAATAACTGGGATTTTGCTACTTGTTTCTTAAACATTTTTAGCAAAAAGCTGGGTATAAAACAAAGCTCTGTAACTTAAGGGAAATATAGAACCATGATTTTCATGTCTATGAAAAATATTTGCTTAGTTGAAATGGATATACAAGAGTCACTGGAGGTAATTTTCTACAACAAGATCCTTAGTGTGCCAATAACTGGGTGGTTTACCCAATGCACTTGGAACTCGACGTCCAAGGTGCGTCCGATATGCGTGTTGACAATATCGTGCCAACCTTAGAGTATATGGTTAAGCAGAGCATGGACTTCAGGTGGAGCCATTTCTGTCATATTGAGCGTCCCCACAATAAAAACATACTGTGATAATCATGAGATTGTGAAACCAAGTGGATATTCTAAAGACGAGTTCTTGTGTTTCCTGATTTAACGTGAAATACCTGAGTTACGTAAAAACTTTTTATTTCTTTTTAAATTAAATTCACAATGTATTTTAAAGAGCAGTGCGAACAATAATTTGGAAAAAATGCTTATTTCATAGCTCGTCGCCTGCGCTGTTTATATAAACAATACTGAAACGGTAATGTTTGTTGTATATCCTGATCACTTCCGGTATTTCATTCTTTTTAATTTGAAACACGCTAGGTATATAAATAGCATAGGCACTCAAGAGCAGACGATATGCTTGGCATTGTTCCTACATCCGTATTTCATCTTAATAAAACCTTTTACAGCAAAAATGTAGATAAATATGTTCCGGTCTAACTACGCCAATGGTATGTCACGGACACTGAATATGGCAGATGCGGCTTCACCTTCGCTCATGGTGGGAGTATACACAGCGCCACCTCTGGTACTTTCATAACTTTGTGATGCAAACGACGCCAGCATTGCCTACGACCCAAAATGGAAGAGACTATTTTATGCCAGTGACTACTTCTTGCCAGCAACTTCTGCCAGAGACTTTGGCCGTGACCTTTGACCACAATATTTCCCTCGCCAGGTCAAATCACTACGAGAGACATAGGTTCTCCTTAAAAAAACATTATATTTGGGGTTAACTGACTCTTCTAAGCCTTACAAAATTTACATCAATGTAGAAAACAACAAAATCAGTCACTGTGCCGCCAATTACAAATCACTTTACAAAATATTTTAGAGGATACAATACATATAAGCAATAAGAAAATGAAAATGAGAAAAATGCATTGTTAACGCCGGAAGGCACAGCAGAATCTGATTAGAAACAGTGCAATTAATAAAGACAAAATATTTCACATGAGACTTTTTGCAGGAAAAGTCTAAAGTGATTTAATTACAAGCAAGCATAAATACACAATGCAAAATAAAATAACGCAAGTACTGTCACTATCCAAACAAAATACATTTACTCATTCCTCTTAAACAAATATTCTACCTCCTTGTTTTCGATTAACCATTCCTTAAAAAGTTTAAAAAATGTTCTTTCTTTATCAATACCAGTTATATTGAAAGGTAGGGAAACAAACAATTTAGGGCCGAGATAAAGAAATGATCGGTGAAAATTTTCATTTCTTGGTTTTGGTATAGCAATATTATAATTTGTTCTTAGAGTATAGACTCAAGAGTTTTTCATGCTCTCCACCATGGTTATAAAAATTCATAAAACCTGATAAACAAACAAATACCCTAGGGGTAAAATATTCGCCTCTTTACATATAAGAAGGGATTTGCCGTGATTGAGGCTTGCGTCATTACACCCTTAACACCCTTTTCTGGGAACTCAGTAGTAGATTAATATTTGTGGAGTAAGCTCCTCCCCAGCACGTAATTCCGTACTGTAACCTCGAGTTCACAAAAGCAAAATAAACTATCTTGAGCACAGATAATGGACAAATGTATCTCAATAGATAGAATTTTCTAGTGACGGAGATCAATTCTAATTTTAATTTATTTATGTAACTTTTCCACATACAGTGTTGGTCAATGTAAATTCCTAGATACCTATTTTATGCCACTGACTTACTCAATTTCGGTACATTCATCACAGAATGGGAAATTGCTATTGAAGCATTGGTCACATCCGTAGGAAAGTTTATTTTGTACTACTTTCATACTTTTTAGGCTAAACAAGATGCACTTCGTTTCGTTACTCAGCTTCATGGAATTATTATGAAACCAACATTTCAGCTTGTTTACGTCATCTTTCATCTGTGTATGCAAGGCGTATATACTACTAGCTGAATAACATGAGAGTGTGTCATCAGCAAAAGAAGTTAGCTTGCCATTAAAACTTCCATTGCACAGATTTTTCTCATAAATTAAAAGTAAAATGGGACCTAGTTGCCTTTAAAAATTTGCCTGTATTCTTAAGCTTAACCACTCCACCTAAACCTTGCGGAAAAATCCCGTCCTGCAGCGATATTCACGCCAACAGCACTTTCTGTTCGGGACCAGATGACGAGGATTTCTCATCTTTTCACTCATCAAATTTCTCATAACTTGGTCATTTTAATACTTAAAGAGACCTAACCTGAACTCTCGTACTTGTACGATTTAGCCACTGACTCTGGAGTTAAAGTTTGAAAAAATGGTTGGCTGGACCTCAAGTTATTGATTTGTAACTTGGCTGGTTTTGTGAAGTATACCTGATTTATTAGTTGTTTATCGAATATACTTGTTTCGCGCTGGTTTATTCATTTTTCTCACCCTAGGTCGGAGAGAGTTTGTTTGTTTCGGACGTTTTCGGCGAGAAAATAATTTACCCTCCTCCGTTAGTCTTCAGTTGGAAGGAGTGAAATCCGTAAAATTAAAACTTTACCCGTTGGCGTATTTCCTGAGAGCGAGGAGGAGGTGGAGCTGCACATGGGTTGCTATTAGGACAACATTCTCGACCTCTAAACTCTGCCGCGTAATTAGCATCATCCTAATTTTATGCTTTAATCGGAAAATACATCGGAAAATTTGCTAGGAATGTGAGCATGGGAGAAATAAGAACGCAAAATGAGTGCTATGCACAAAAACTTCAAGTCACTTTTTTATTTTTTTTTATTTTAAACTCATTTTTACCGTTAAAAATACACTAACAAATATGAATTACAATTTTTTTCCTTGAATATTAACAGATAAAGGCCTGCAAAGCCTATGGTTTGTCAGCAGGTGCTCTTTTATTCCACCATATTTACCAATGAAATATTTATAATCAAATCATTCAAATTTGTACGCTAAAATCAAAGCATAAAAGGTTTAAAAACATATGAATGTTTGGAGATACCCGTTTTATTGTCAGAAAACAGCATTTTTTTAAATGTCACCAAGCACCTCATAGAAACTGGTCACAAGTTTGAATTTAATAATAATTTCTTACAAATATGTGACAAAGATTTTAAAATGGATGTTTTTAAAAATTCTGGGATTCATCAAATATTCTCTTTCGTATGAACTTACTGTTTCAAATGACTTGACTGAATTTAAATGTTCCCAATTTTTAGCAACCGTTTTTAAAACTGACGTCTTCCTTACTAGCCCAAACCCCGATCTCCTATCTCCTATATCGAAATCTCCTATGTCGCAACAACCTGACCTTGCTTCTGTTTCCCTCCCCCCCCCCCCCCCCCGTCATCTTCCTGTCTCGTACCCTCTCAAGCAAACCTCCCGCTCCTCTCCTCCCTTGAACTTTGGTTTTGTATAAAAGGCCAGCAGTAGCGGATATTTTGCTGCTCGTCTCGAAAATTACGCTAAAGCCGTTGAAACCGGTCGACAGCACTAAAACATAATGGAACTACTGTGTTTTCACTATGATTCATGGTATAAAGGCTGAAACATTTTACATAGTTTACTTGATATTTGTTGTGTAGCATCGCTTATCAATACAGCTACATCATTTTGATTTGCAATGAAATTTCCTAATGCAGCATTATAATTGAAGGGTTTTTTTGGATGACTGATTGAAATCAGTTTGGGATCCTTAACTCAATGAATTATTTTCTCGATCATCAACCCCAAAAAGTAACTATTTTAAATAGTAAACCCCTAAAAAGTAATCCATTTCTGCGTTAATCTATCGGCATAGTACTTATAATGAAATACAGCCAAAACTTTTTGCAAGTCGATAAATGTAAGCAATATGTACAACATCAAAACTTGATGCCTTTTGTGTCAAATCTTCATCTTTTCATACCGTGAAACTCTCATTTATGTATTTCCCTCTTTTTCGGGACCCGACAAACTCGCACTGGATTGGTGCAAGAGTTGGTGATGTTTTCTCAATTAATAGCTCAACAACATCACGCTTACTGGTCACCAAATAAAGAAACAATCAATTACCCACTACCCGGTTGTTTTAAGATGTAAGCAATGCAGTCCGAAAATTTCCTGGCATGGTTCAACACTGGTGACGAAACAATAAAACCGTAAACAAACGCTACGCTTTCGCTAGAGGGCTACAGGGAAACTGCACTGAGGACACAACTCGCAACAATAGACAGCAGATGAGAGCAAACGGAAAGTGGCTTCGAGAGAATTCTATTGCCGATGTGAAGCGTATTCATTTATCAAAGTTACAAGCGTGGGATGTGCCCAAGAAGGTATAAGAAGCATACATATTTATACGAAATGTGAATTGTCACTTAGTGCTGAACCCTTCTGGTAAATATATTTGTATATATCCTATCTCCGCAAACCTACCTCCTTTTATAATATCTTGAAATGGACTCTTATTCTTCCTTTTGATGGCATAGGTAATATAATACTAGTTTTAAATTGTGGAAATATAGATGTTTACCAAATTATCCGCAATTAACTAGGTGAATTATAATAGCTTCGTATTCTATTGATCAATCTAAACCTCTTACTCAACAGGATTATCACGAGAATGTATACCTGTAACTATCAAATGCACACTCTAAAAGTATTAAATTATTTTTTGCAATGATGAGATCTAATTTTTTCGGTCACCTCCCCTTCTAACCTTTGCTAACTATTTATTACCCATACATAGTCCAGAGATTTGAAGGCCAGATTACTTGCAAAATACTTGGGATCATCGGCAGTTTTCCGAGAATGAATAGCGTACTCCATTTGCATGTGAGTACTTCCTAACTCTCTTAAGAAACATCTCTTGCTTGAGGCACTCGGAAAGTAAAGACACTCATGTGTTCGTGGGATAATCGTGTACGAAGGTGGAAATGTTGTTGCGTTAGGGGAATCGGCACGCGATGAGAAGAGTGGTGTCCGATGGCGGTTTGAAAATTTTAATGAAAACGAATCGAGCACGCGATTGGCCAGTTCGGTTCGGGAAGAACCTTTAGAGGAGGAGGGGTTGGAGGGGATGAGGGGATCTTTTCCCTTTCTGGGCTTTCCTCTTGAGTCGAGCGAGTCAGGAGCAGCAGCCGAGGTCCCAATTTCCTTCCATCCCCTCCACGCCATTATGTAGAAAGGGAGTCGGTGGGGGCGGAATTATTACCTCGAGCGAAGGAAAGGCGCTTTCTCGACGCGTGCGAGACTTGGACGGCCATTAATCCTCCCCCTTACACCCCTCCTCCCTCCCTTTCCCATTTCCTTTCACTTCCGCTCCTCTCCACTCCTCCTAATCTCTCTCCCCTCTCTTCTCATTTCGCACGAGAAGAAGAAGAGGGAGCAGACCTCGCTCCTCCTCCTCACCCACCCACCGTGTTCTTCGCCTGATTCCACTCTTGTACCCACGCAGTACCTACTGACCCACCCCCGCGACGGTTAATAAGGCTGTGCGAACTCTCCGTCTCACGCAGGCACGAATGCAACACTTTTCTTTTTGCCGTGAAACGTCTTATAATACGGTTCGATTGGGTTTTATTGATAGTAAGCTTGGGAAAAAAATATCGATATATCAAAAACTCGATATATTTTTTCAAATCTATCGATAATTATCGTCGATATTTTTCATGTCGATATATAAAAATTGATTTTTTTCCTAGTATCAAATTCGATATATTTGTTTAGCACGTCACCGTTGTAAAGTTGTTTCTCCAGCTGCGGTGTCTAGTGCTATAACGAAAATAAGTGATGATATTCGCTTAGAACAAAGGCGAATGGGACAACGCTCTCCAGAAGTACGATCTGCACAAACAGAACGAGAAAACGCTGATAGAAGTTCAATTTGGTCAAGACATGAACACCTATTATCTCTTAGCACTACTACGCAAGAGGTTCCTAGCTCTGTCCCTAATGAGCTGAAGCAGTATCTGGACCAACCACTACTGGAGAGGAAATCAGATCCAATAAAGTTTTGGGTGAACTTCCGACACTTCACACGGGGGAATGTGTAAAACAGAGAGTTCTTCTGATGTCAATATCAGACAAATACTGGTTTGATTGATTAAAATTGATTGTAAAAATAAAAAAAAATAAAAGATTTTTTTTATTACTTCTACATGTCCATAATTTTCCAAATTTTACTTCAACATTTTTTATATATTTTGGTGAAACTTTAAGGAACCACTTGTTTTGGAAAAATTATCGATATATCAAAATATCGATTATTTTGGCTCGATAACTATCGATACATGTTTTAAATATTGATACGATATCTATCGATATACTTTTTTTTACTTTCCCATCCCTAGTTGATAGACTGGTGACAATGCTGTTGTGAGCAGTCATCAGGACTTTGGTAGCTTACCCAAGGAGCTGCTTGATGTGGGTGGCTGAGGGACCACGTCGACCTAAGCCAGAATCACAAGATCATTTTTCCTTCCCTTGTCAGGGATCGTCATCGGATGTCATTTATGGGACGTTTTTCGCTCAAATGATAGCGAAAGGGATAACTGAAGCCATCATTTTCTGTGTCACACAATCATTTGCGCCGTCCCTGGGAGTATCATTTCCGCACCCGTGATTTTCTTTTCTCATTAATCAAGATTAGTCGTATTATGAACTGAACCATTATTGTGACTATTCAAAACTAAACAGATATTTATTCAGTATAATAGGGTATTGAATACTATGTTATTTATTACCATTATCTTATTAATTAACCAACCACGATATTATGTAGTTTAATTTGGCCAAGGGACGTTTCAATGGTTTTTCTGCAAGCCCTGTGTTTTCTCTAAAAACGTAAGCTGTCATGGTGCCTACCTAAATGTAAGTTCACAAACGTAAAAAAAACACGAGAAATTCCACATATACTGGTGAATGTTATGAAATAGAGGCAACTCCATTTCAGTCGTCAAATTGGCTTTATCTGTCAGCTAATTTGGCTGATAGTTCGTTTGCGTACTAAGCATATTAATTACGGCAGCGAACTTCGGTTTCGTACACCTGAAGGCATATCATTTTAGACGCACTAAGACAAGTTTCTAATGATGAACCCAATGCGTGCCATCGAGTGGGTTAACATCAACCTAAAAACGTATTGACAAGCTTAAATTAATGCTTATCCATGTATATGATCTCGTCTGTGCAACAACCGCACTTGATTGAAGTTTTTATTCGCTCTCTTCACCGAACTGATAACTCAAGGTATTCTTTTTCGCATTCGCGTCTTGCGTCGTTGTTCCAGAAGGGAAAGGTTCCAAACTCGTCACTCTTTCATTCGGGCTATTTATTTTTAAATATTTATCATGGAAATAAGAGGATGTATTATTGCAAAGGTGGTCGTATTTTCCCTTTCCTATGAGAGCTGTATTTGCTTCCAACCGTCCACTAGCACGTTTTATTGCGAGACACTTTACAAACGTTCCACGGTCCTCTTAATGTTTATAATGCTAGTTTGTTTGAAAGGCTCGCGTAGCGCAGCATTCGTTCTGTGCGGTCGTTCACTCTGTTCGACTAAACGACGATCGGAATCAGGGACGGAAAAAAGGACCTGTGCAAATGATGAAATAAGTGATAGGGATCCTTTATCATCATCCCCTATCATTGCCGCTATCCCTGAAAATGATCGCGTAAACCTTCATTTTTCAGCCGTCATTCGAGCTATCATTATCATATCCCTGAAAAGGGACGGAAAAATGATCGTTTGATTCAGGCTTTAGACTATACCGGGCTGGCAAACGGGATCGCTAGTGCGACGCACAGTGTTACAAAGAAAAGCGTACACTTCTAAGATTCGTGTTTCTCTTTCACTAGGTAACCCGTGCGAAAATTTCGCACTTTCACGCTATTAGGGAATAAGTATGTTAAGGAAACGGTGTAATTGGGTTGTAAATAGAGAAGAAGGTTTATCATAAAGTACTTTCTTTATAAAATTGGTACGGAGGCTTCCGCGGTGATTAATGGGAAAAGTATTTTCCGGGTTAAGGCCGCGTTGGTCCATTTGGGCGGACGACAGTTTTGGGCGCATTCCAGCTCCCGTCTTCAGGTCCAACTATTGGTATTTGGTACAAGTAGTTGGACCTGAAGACGGGAGCTGGAATGCGCCCGAAACTGTCGTCCACCCAAATGGACCAACGCGGCCTTAACCCGGAAAATACTTTTCCTACTTTCTTTATACTTGTTTTCTTGCAAAAATATACAAAACATATGAATACAATACAGGCAAGAGATTTTATCGAAACTTTTAAGTAAAATTAATGGGTAAATAGTATAATTTGAGATTGAGATTGTATTTTTCGTCAGAAGCCGGTGATTCAACGTTTAAAATCATACCTCATTTATCACTGTAGGTGCAGTATTAACGGAGCATATACGGAATGACAGAAAAAGACCTTTCTGTAATAATGTATATGATAAAATGGAAATTTACTTCATTTATCGTAGTTCAACTCCGCCACCCAGACGGCGTGACCATCTTCGGCTCTCAAGTGGAGAACTGCCGGTCTATTTATTTGATTCATCCTCTTTTTAGACCCTTGATCCGTATCTTTCGACTCTTGATTCATTACGTTTGGCTCCGCATTTCATTAGTTCCATCTCACCTGTCGTTAGGAACGTGAAATGAAGCCACCATCGGACCTTGGCCGATCGTGAGCCGATCATTAAGAGAGCGAAACGGATCTCCCGCCTTCCCGCAAAGAGTCATTAAAAAGGTGAGATTACAAAATAATCCTCCTGAACTGGAATGGGTGAGGATTTACTCATTCCGGGGGACATAGTGACAAAAATTAGTTCTAGAGTGTGTGTCCTTATTCTGCTCATCTCGAAGCCATGGTAAGATCCCAGTACTCGCGTGACGTCATCTAATGGCGGCTTGCACAACAAAGCAACGGAATTGTGTGCGTCAATCATTTCTTGGAAACTGAGAAAGCACCTTTGAACGGGTCACCCGAAGAGCCACCCGAAATAAATATCTTTAAGATGAGTCAAATAAACCACCATCTAGGAATTAATGAAGTAAATAAAAACAAGGAGTTGACCGCCAAAACGAGTATGAAATCAAGGTAACATTATTTTAGGTTGGCATAAAAACGTTTAAGGAGTTCGCGAGTGTGCTATTTTCGAAAGATAGTTTTGAGGGATTACACCACGAAAAAGCTGAATGCATGATGATTTTTAGATGTTGAGAGGCAAGTTGTGAAATACTGAACATTTTTTGTATTTCACGGATAATGGCCAAATTATACATAGCTACAAAGTGAATGTGAACAGAATGATGTTACATGATGAAATAGAATTGAATCCTTAATTACCGAAGCGTAAAGTGCCATCCATGAAATGTATCAGAAGATTTCGGTGGTGATGTAGGATGTGAAACTCAAAGCGACGGACGAGTAGCACCAACAAGTGTGCAAGCAATGGAAGTTGACAGCGAAGGTGGCGCCTCCACTTGAAGCGGTTCGAGAAGACCTTTCAAGCAGTAAACACCCTCCTTAGTGTCGCCGTTACTACGACTAAGTTTTCACTTTTATTTTTTCTGCTTTTTGCTCTCTCCAAGTTACGTTATATAACTCACACGAGTGAAAATATAAAGTTTTTCACAAATAGTGGAGGGCCTACTGGAGAAACGAATGTCATTCCCCAGATTTATGCCACTAAATAAATTTTAATCCCTAGAAGTTTACTCAGGGTACAAAAAAACATTATTCCAGCCTGGCATCATATCTGTTAACTAAACGTAAGAGTCATTTTATGAGAGAGTGTCGAATAGCTAGGTATGATAATCCTATCTTGCATAGTATTTGGAAGCATAGTTTTTTCCTCATAATTTTTTTTTCCATTACCCGTTTAATATTTTACTCTGGAAATGATATTTTAGGTGTACTTCAATCCTTTTTTGATTTAAAGTTTCTTAAAAACTTTTCTTAACTTTTAGAACGAATATCCTTGTTTTTGTGTACATAACATTTAATTGAATGGGAAGAGCTAAATTAGTAAAGATTCTTACGTTGTTACCATTTAATTTTCATTTGTTTTACATCCATTCTATTTCCCCCCCCCCTAATTTTTCATGTATGACACCTAACGTATCCTATCGCATTGCACCCCCTGCCACAAGCTTTCGCGTCGGCTGATGAGAGTATTGTGTAGAGGTGGATGAACCTCAAGCTCCTCATCTTATCTCCCCTTCCCCTTTACGTTCATTTCAAATTCCTCCCTCTCCTAGTTTTACCCTTTCAACCCTTCCCCCTACCCCTCCTCCATCCACCACGCCCTGTCTATAGGCTCTGCCCACGCGAGCGGCCTCCCGCCTCGGAGGGCCGGGGTTCGTGGCGTGATTCAGCTTCAGTGACTCACCGTCTTTCCCCCCAGCCGGCCAAGGCGACCGGACAGACGCGGGGGGAGAGGAGGGTAAGAGCGGAGAGCTTGTTGTTGTTTTGCTTCGAGGGTTGAACGCGCGAGGGGTGGTCCCCCGCCCACAGCGATCGCGTGGGTGGCAGGGGTTGCGAACGGAGCAAACATTTTCTTTAATTTATATTATTTATTTAATTCGCCGTCGACTCCGCGGCCATTCGGGCGATGCATCATCGTGGTCACGAGACCTGCTTCCTCCTTTCCCCTCGACCTCTTGTAGCTCACTTAACTTTAAAGGTGCTCCCAACTACTAAGGTCAAATCGGACCGTCTTAACTAAGAACACTCCCATATGTCCACTACGGTCGCGTGTGCCAGCGTAACCAGCCCGAGACTTCCATTCGTTCTACTTGCAGAGTTATCAGCCTAACTCGTTGGTTCCCATTGCAGAACTTGCAACGAACTATTAGGAATGAAAGTAGCTGATTTAAAGTAAAATGAAAATTCCAACATCTAATATAACGTATTAACAATTTTGAAATGATTTCATTGGCAAATTAGACTTCTCTCTGCTTATCAGACAACCTATCGGTGCGCTCCACTTGCTATTTTCCTTGTCTTATTTGATTTTCGTAATTTCTTATTCTCGGTTATCCCGCGATGCCAACACTTAATGGGGTAAGTTGGTTGTGTTGGGAACCATAAGTTGTGACGATAAGAAAGCGTCCGTAGGCGTTTTCCGCCTCCGTTGGTACATTGGTCGGTTCACTGGTGATGGGAACAAGGCACAAGAAAACGCGACAGCCAAGCCCGAGGTGAATTCAAACACGTGACACCATTTAATGCAATGGTTAATAATAATCCGAATGCTAATTAGCAAGGCTTCTTAGCCAGCGCACCCGAAACATTCAAGTCTCCACACAGCTCGGTTTCTCCGCATACTCTTTGTTCAACGGGGCATTCCTATGCCACCATAAAAAGCGTAGGTGTCAAATTGGAGTAGGGTTGGGTTGGGTTGTGCCGATGCAATTTTACTCATCCCAATGAAAGGCCTAAATTTAAACCTTTCACTTGGATGCATCAATGTTTTAATAAAAACTCTCCCTCTAACATTGATATGGCATACCGATAGTGTAGTGCATGCTTGTGAGGCTTCGCCTAAATTTACATCTATAAAATTCCCTGCAAGCTACCTCCATGGTGTGTGGCAGGGGGTAAGTAGTCACCAACATGCATTACACTATACCCTAAAGTTAGTGTAAATACGACTAATTATGCATTAGCATAAATCGCTATGGCTTTTCACGAGGCGGAGCTCATAAGCATGCACTACACTACAGATATGCTCACAATGGAGAGGGACCGTTAGTATATTTGTATTTTGCAACTACACAAATGGACAGAGACTCAAGAGTTATGTTGAAAACATGCTCGACGTGCTGTTAGTACTAGGTAAAAGATAAGGATTCAGGTATTAGGGAGTCCTACTGCTACTAAGAGCTACCTTACCTAACGACAAACCTAGATAAAAGTCTCATTGGCAGCTGTTATGGTCCCTTATCGTTCGTGGGAAAAATGACATTTTAAATCTGTCAGTTCTGCAGTCTAGATCCCTAATTTTATTCTCATGATCTGATCTACCGTAGTATATCTACCGTAGATTGCCTAGTGACAGGTTTTAGCGTTTCATGCTAATGCTTGTCACTAGATGATTCATGCTGATGCATCAATAGTCCTAGTTACCTTAGCTTTAATATGATATTGTGTAATGAATGTTGGTGACTGTTGACCCCCTGCCACACACCCTTGAGGTGAAATAATTTCCTGGGAGGGTGAAACTGGTATTTTAGTTTTATCACCAATTTTTATTTTAAATACTTATATTGTAATAAATTTAAAAACGACTTGACAATTAGAAGTTGTAAATTGAATTTTTATATTTTTGCATTCACTGTCGCCCGTAATATGTTGTAACCTATTATCATTTTTTTAAATGCATTCATACGACACGGAAATTGGTAGAGCTCACGTTGTACAGAGGGGACAAAAATGTGAATGAATAAACACAGGTAATTTACGATCCTATATTCTCATGCGGAAGGGTATGTGGCGAAGTGAAGTTACCCTACAGGCGTTGCTGACCAAGAGTTTAAGATCATCGAAATTGATTCTTAAATACCACGTACATATTGCGTCACGTCCCCAAGGTTCATTCATGGAAAACACATATTTTGCCCTTGACAAGCGCTAACATTTTAGCCTTGAAAAATGCCTCAAACTCTTTTCATGGAGTTTTTTTCAAACTAATTCATGGAGTACAATTGCCTTTATCTTTATACTTCCAACTTTATCCTTCAAAACCTGATTCAGGGTGAGGATTCACAAGGGAAAATGGACCAACAAGCTTACTAAGTTAGAAAAGTAAGAACGGCAAAAGTAGGAGAAGCTGAATGAAACAATTTAACTAAAAGGAAAGATCGAAGTGGGCCCTCTTCGAGAAAGGATATTTCGGAACATGGTAACAAGAGAAAAATAGAGAGAAATAAAAAAAGACAAGGCCAAAGTTGGACCAAAGTAGCTGGGATACTTGGTACAATTGCTTTTGATTACTAAACGTGGCAGTGAGCGAGGTCTCGGCGCCAGGCAATCTCGCGTTCCAGCCTCTTAAAGAAGAGCCTCATACCCTGGGAACAACACCACTCCAAGCATCCTCACTTGTCGCGTATTTATTGCCCTTCGCCTCAGTGCAGCGGTTAACGTGTTTTGCACGGGGATATCTTATGTTCCCCAAATATCGCTTCAGCCCATCCCACCTCACCTCCCGAACCCTTCCCCCCCTTTATGTCATTCGCACGTAGCACTTATTTTGTCTCGCATGTACTACGGCAGGCAGCCCTCTATGTCGCTATGTGCTAGTGGTGGTACTAAAAGAACACAACAGTATCATTGCAAGTGTTTCGCAACCGAACCAGTTTCAAAACGAAACAGTTCCATTAAAATACCCTGTTTCGGACAACAGCTAGAGGCACACCAAACAACAGACGATCGATCGGCGCTGTTATAACATGACTGTTAGTTAATTATTCTATGTAATAAGAAATCTTTCACTTAAAAAAAGTAACTATTTCATTTGGCCAATTTTGAGGATACCCGGACTAGCCACGGTATTAACCATTACGGAGTCACCCGCAAGTGCACATAAGTGCGATATTCCACATAGGAGAAAAAAATGATTTTTGAATTATTTTGATGAAAAATGATGATGATGATGGCGAATGATTTTTCCTTGGTGGAATATCGCACTTATATTTCATTTGGATTCATGAATGTTAGGTATGCACTTCACAATTGTAATTCTATCTGCAACGACGGGCGGACGTGTGTTGCTGAATAAACCAGCAACCGCCTGCAACAGATTCAAATCCAATATATTGTAGCTTATAACCGCAACGCAGCCACACGTGCAGTGCAACTGGAACAGAATAGAAGACTTAACAGTCAGCTTCAGCTCCATCAGTTGCCGCTGCACAGCACAGAGCACAACGGCGCGGCACGATCACGAAGCTTTACTTGTTGTGTGCAACAGTTATTTGAAACAAATTGTCTAACCGAAACATTTGCAGCTGCAGCCGTCTCGCTCCGACAACAATTTATTCCACCACTGCAATGTACGTAGTTGGAACATTCATGAAATAAATCTATCCTGCGAATGCATGAAAGTTTCTCTCGTTCGCATCTAGTTCCTCTATATTATGAGTCCTCAATTTTTCAAAGACGACGGCTTGAGTTAGAGCAGTGAAATTCCCTCTCCCCCACCCCGCTCCGGTCTGTGTTGCCAACAGTCACGTGACATATGTGCAGCTCTTTACTTCGTGTTCGCCGCCCGCGCGTGGAAGGAAACGCTTCGTTTTTGTTTCTTTTTTTTTAATGCGTCCGCTCGGCGCCACTGTCGCCGCTCATATGCGGTATTTCATCCCTCATGACAGCAGATAAAGTCGAAGAGATTCATTGCGGTGGTAAATCAAGCGATCCATAGCAATCACACAATTACCAAGATAAGCATTTTTGGTATCACTGTTTAATGTTAGTTGACATTTAAATTTTCAGTTGTCATCGTCATTAAAAAGTTGGTAGTAATAAAAAGAATTGCGATTTCACCACATTTGCAAATAATTGCGTCGCTTAAAGTGATTGAATTTTACTAGTAAACCGATCCATTGGAAAGCTAAATCATTTTCCCGATTTGGCTTTTCTATTATTTTTTCAATCTCTGATTTTTTCAAACTTTTAGAAAGTAAATCCATGTTGTATTCTTTTTTGGTAGACTTTGGCATGACTTGTGCACCAGTGTTCGTGGATGCTGAGAGACATTTGAGTCGTCAATGCGTAAAATCGGTATCTTAAGTCCGGAAAAACAACCCATTGGGTGGGACTAAGATTATGCAAGGAACACGATTTTAAAGCACAGGTGGGTGTTGCATCTCGCATCACTCTAGTCAGCTTTTATTAGAATGATTTTGAATGTCTTTTAATGTGATTGGCAACCTATCGTTCATTTTATCGTCTAAACTAGATTTATAATAATGTCTAATTTTCCGCGTGCTCTGGAATGATGCAAAAATTAGTAGATAATTATTTTGTGTTAAATTAATAGTTAATTTATTCTACAACAATAACTAATATTTGTACTACTGAATGAAAATCATGTGCTAAAATTAAAACGAAAAACCTTATAGAACTCCCGAATTGACAAATGGAAAATGAATGTAATCCCATCATTAGTTACCTTCCTTACCTGTTCCTGAGGCCTTGAAACGCCGTCTAAACAAAAGACAGTCTGAAGCAGTGTGGGTTGTTGCTAAGTTCCTGTCATAAGGAAATATTTGATTTGTGAAGTATAGCGCTCTACCCTAATCACCCCGAATCCGCGAAGGCAATAGTCTGTGATCATCTCTCTGCCTCGAACAATGAATGCTTCGGCTCAGAATAACTTCATAAGAAACGCATTTGCCGTGCCAGCATCCCACAACGGCCAATAGCAATTACTGCCCCCCTTATGAGGAAATCCCCCCCTCCCCTGACCCGGACCGCTGCTGGAAGTAACCGCTCGTTAAGGAGAAGGAACCCCTTTGAGTCTTCTTACTCCCTTAACGACCACCTCGTTTGATTCCTTCTTTATGACGGCGGCCGACGAGGCGGCGCAAAGCGGAAAACTCCTCC
Source organism: Pyrrhosoma nymphula (assembly GCA_963573305.1). Taxonomy (NCBI): domain Eukaryota; kingdom Metazoa; phylum Arthropoda; class Insecta; order Odonata; family Coenagrionidae; genus Pyrrhosoma; species Pyrrhosoma nymphula. Next base: position 146,697,152 of record OY754333.1, read on the forward strand.
ACCGAGTGGTGTCCCTCCCATTTAGTCCGCGCAAACAAGAGAAGAACGAAATTTTCAATCCCGCAGTCTTCCTTTGCTCCGCGGACGCAAATCGTGCGTGCCCTGTCTCTCGGTCGGAGAAAAACATGACGTCACCTCGCGGAACGGGGACGGGGCGCGCCCTGGTGGGGGATGCGCGAAACACCGTGATTACGGGTGATGATGCTGGATAACGAGCGGCAATTTCATGGCGACCCCACCTTTGTGTTATTTCCCCATAATCCCGCAGGGGGGGGGCGTTTGTAAGGGGCAGTCCACCTCCCACGCGTCTCCTCAATACCTCTCCCCACTCCCCTCCCCCCTCTTCTGCCGACCACTCCCCTACCCCCTTCCCACCCTCTCCACCAAGAGTGGGGCTTTTCCCATTACTGCACTGCATCCGACTGAGTTCGCGGCGGTCACCATGGGAACTGAAGTCTACGAAGAAAACAAATAGTTAACTCTTCATAATTTCATTGCAATCACTTTGGCGAGTTGCTGTTTATTCGTCAAAAATAACTCGAATGACTTAGATAATGTAACTTTGTTTCATTTCAGTTAGCTGTTAGTTTCCTTGTTTGGTTTCAGGTAGATTGATTGCGTCATAATATATTCAATTTTGTGGGCAAATAAGGGTACCAATTCTTCAAAACCCTTAACCGCGATCATCATTCCTCTACTTATGGATAAAATGTAATGTAGCAAATGTAGAGTTAATTTTTTTGCCTTTTACCTTTGAAATGTGTCAACCAATCTCATTATAGCCGAATCGTAGACGGAAATCTTCATATGAAATTGTTTAATGTTTTGATTTGGTACAGCACTCTGTTGATATCTTTGTAATGGAACCGCCACCTTACTTGACATTCTACTTCTTATTCTCAATTTATATGCCAGGCGAAGCCTGACAATAAAGTTTTTAAAAACTCATATCCGAGTGATGTTTTAGCAGTAATTTATGGAGGTGGTTTATTCGGCGAGGCCATCATGCAAGGGGTTCTAAATTAAACCGCTAAATTACTCTAAAAAGGCGAGAACGACCTGGAATTTTCTTTTTTAGTTACTTTATAGATATTGATTTAAGAAAATGTATTACTGTGTACGACATTTCACCGTAATTGTCTATTGAAGCCTTATGGGATATTTTTCTGTACCAAAGCTTGACGAATCGTTGAAGTTCATCGACTTTTGGAATAATTATAGCATGAATAGAGGTTCAGCGCAGAAAGATGTAGTATGCAAGCAGTAATGCAGACTGATCTGAAGTGTTGATTAGTAGCTAGAAGTAGCTCAAAGATTCCAATGGGATAAATGAAGCCAAGGAAATCACTGATATTTAGGTACGAGGCAAGAAAATTTTGCAATTGATGTTACAATATATTTTAGTATTATCCGGAAAAATGAATGGTAAATAAAGTACTCAAGTGGTATTCTCATAGACAAAATTTGCTACTCTTTTATCAGCATTTTTTTATGTTAATCAGTTTAAAAATATTTGCTATAATATAAAAAGTACACCAATAAATATCTCTGAAAATCTCGCTTACTCGACTTGTTTTTTCACGCTTAAGATTTTATTTTATTTTTATTACTATAGATGACGCTGTTACAAGTTGACCATATGGTCAGGTGGTAACTTAAAAATACATATAAATGTATTGCATAAAATGTATTCATAAAAAAGAACAATACAAATACTATAATGTCATGGATTTGAGCGTTGAATCAGATTTCAGTCTTTCAGATCATTTGGGAATTGATTGAAAACATTTGCACATTAGCCATTCCATGCAACCACCCCTCTGTCCGAAAAGGAGAATTTCCCCCAGATAGGTCTCTGTTTGAGGGGCTCGATTTTATACCCAAGGTCATTCATAGAAAAACAAGCCGGATATCTTAGCCTCCCTGTGGTATCCGCCCAGGCAGTTTCCTCAACATATGCTCTTTATAATGGCCTTCACCCGCGAGATATTCCTCCACCCTCTCAGCGATTCCCATCCTAATTTAGAGATCATTGCACTAACACTGGATTCTCTATTATAATTTCCCATTACAAATCTTGCCGCCCTCCTTTGGACCTTTTCTATTGTTTTTATCTGCCCCGAAAGATTTGGGTCCCAGACCGCGGCCCCATAATCTAGAATGGGACACACAAGTGTCTTGTATGCGAATTATTTTGTGTCGCGCGAGCTTTTCCTCAATGTCCGCATAATAAAATTTAAAATCTTGGACGCTTTCGTTGCGACTCTATCAACCTGCGGTCACCAATTTAAATCAGATGTCAAAGTAACTCCTAAGTATTTTAATTTTTTTTCTTCCTCAAGTTAATCATCCTCAAGCGTACCTATAATGGTTTTCTACCAGTTTTTGTGTCCTACCAAACCTTATGAGATTTATTTATTTGATATTTATGATCATACCATTTCTGTTATCTGTATGTTTACTTTGCGTCTGCCTTTTTATGAAGAGACGGAAGTCGAGGTTATATTATTGACTTAATTAGAATATTTACTTTAATTACTGCCTCTATTGTTTAAGATGCCTACCTACGTTTTAAATTTTCATATTCCTTTACGAAAGTTGAAAAAAAAGCCTACTAAATACCTAGGATTAAGAAGTTCAATATAAAGTAATGTTTTATATATTTAAATGAAGAATGCCAATGAGAATCCAACAGTCAATTAATCTGTCAACGCCGGCTATAATTGCCAAGTTTCGACTTGGAAAGTCAAAGGTTCCGAGTTTGAATCGAACTTCGAGCTTGGATATTTAGTGCTTTTTAGAAGACTAATTGTGTCTTGGGATGGACGGTGCGATATAATAATAGAAGCCTGAGCATCGAGAATCCAACTCTATCACAGCTTGCAAATGTCTGAATTACGAGTTTGGTATGTGAATTCTTACAATACGGTTCAACTCTAATTATCCGGATCGCTTTGAGGGGAAATAGTCCTCGTAAATCTTTAGTTAGGCTTTTTACATTCACGACAATTGGCTATTTGAAACGTGTATTGTATCTTTTATACCATTGACTTCGTGCAACAGTTATTGGTTACACTACGAATGTTTCCTTAGCTTTCTAAATCAATCCGTAGCGAACATGTTAAAAGACGCTATGTTCTCGCGAACAATCAATATATATATATATATATATATATATATATATATATATATATATATATATATATATATATATATATATATATATATATAAATTCAAACTTACAGGAGGTAGGAGAAATAGGAAAAGATAAAGAATTCGTTCTTACGGAACGTTTCGAACCAGTTGGTCCTTCGTCAGCTCTAGAAGTGAGCAGTTAGTACTGCCCTGGGGAAGGGGAAGGTAGGGGAGGAAATGAAGGAGGGGAGGGGAACTAAGAGGGAACAATGTTGCACCTGGCTGTTTTCGGATGAGAGAAGTTTCAAGCAGGGAGAATTATAACAATGTTGCAATACTGAGGGCACTAAATATTGAGGGTCAGTGACTAAGGGGGGGGGAGAAATGGAGTGTGGGGAGGGGAACTGGAAGGGGTATTCAATGTGACAATGTTGTGTCAGCTAATCAAAGGAAAATTTTGAAGTAGGGAGGAGTTCTTGAAGAGTGAGTAATGCAACAGTGTTGCAAGGCAGAGGAAAATTATAATTGTGACAATAGGGGGCAGAGGTATTCATGGGATTAATGCAATACATTGATTCCGGGTGGGGAAAAAGCTTTACAAAACCAGATCACGGACATCTCAGTATTTCTCAGCTGTGTGTTCGAAGTATTGGCGGGAAGGGTATTGAGGACGGAAAGAGAAAAGCATGAGTCGAATTGGAGTCCATGTTTTGAGGCGTGCCTAGGGACAGGGAAGTGGGGAGGAGAAGCTCGGTGGCCGTTCATACGGATAGATAGGGGCGTGGATGACTTTCAAAAGACCAGCAAACCTAAAATGTATTCTACGTCCCTCCAAACCCACTACCACTTTGATTCCTCCCAAAGATCCCGGTTCATTTCCCTGCCATAGACCCAGGTGCAAAACTTGCCCTTTAATTCGAAATATTTCAGTGTTCCAAAGTCCCAATACCCCAATCCCGTTTCCCATTTCCTCCCATGGCAGCTGCATATCCTCCAATGTAGTTTACCTTTTGCAGTGTAATAAGTGCCCCGCCTTCTACATCGGTGAAACATCCACGCCCCTATCTATCCGTATGAACGGCCACCGAGCTTCTCCTCCCCACTTCCCTGTCCCTAGGCACGCCTCAAAACATGGACTCCAATTCGACTCATGCTTTTCTCTTACCGTCCTCAATACCCTTCCCGCCAATACTTCGAACACACAGCTGAGAAATACTGAGATGTCCGTGATCTGGTTTTGTAAAGCTTTTTCCCCACCCGGAATCAATGTATTGCATTAATCCCATGAATACCTCTGCCCCCTATTGTCACAATTATAATTTTCCTCTGCCTTGCAACACTGTTGCATTACTCACTCTTCAAGAACTCCTCCCTACTTCAAAATTTTCCTTTGATTAGCTGACACAACATTGTCACATTGAATACCCCTTCCAGTTCCCCTCCCCACACTCCATTTCTCCCCCCCCCTTAGTCACTGACCCTCAATATTTAGTGCCCTCAGTATTGCAACATTGTTATAATTCTCCCTGCTTGAAACTTCTCTCATCCGAAAACAGCCAGGTGCAACATTGTTCCCTCTTAGTTCCCCTCCCCTCCTTCATTTCCTCCCCTACCTTCCCCTTCCCCAGGGCAGTACTAACTGCTCACTTCTAGAGCTGACGAAGGGCCAACTGGTTCGAAACGTTCCGTAAGAACGAATTCTTTATCTTTTCCTATTTCTCCTACCTCCTGTAAGTTTGAATTTATATATTTGTGGCCAATTGGCGAAAACTTCCAAAGATTATATATATATATATATATATATATATATATATAATGTCTTGGTAGAAAATCGCTCTCGGCGACGATGCAAATGCATAAATAAAACAGTGATACACTAAACAAACACAGAAACACGCAAAAAGGACACTCACAAAATAAAACTTGTACGTTTCGGCGTCAGGACGCCTTCGTCAGCGGTAGAGGAATGATGAGTCCGCTCTCAGCGGACTCATCATTCCTCTACCGCTGACGAAGGCGTCCTGACGCCGAAACGTACAAGTTTTATTTTGTGAGTGTCCTTTTTGCGTGTTTCTGTGTTTGTTTAGTGTATCACTGTTTTATTTATGCATGTATATATATATATATATATATATATATATATATATATATATATATGTATGTATATGTATATGTATATATATATATATATATTCAGTAGTCGCGCTCCGTATTGGGCCCTTCCTACAGCGAAACTATGCAATGCAGCGACAGCGACACCGCCTATGCAGACGATGATTCGTAGGCCTTTCACTCACAAATGCAAAAAACATTATTTGTGTAGTCTTAAATTAATACATTATATATACATTTTACATATTCCAAAGAAACGATCTTTTTGTGAGTTATCTAACTATCCGGATATTTGATTATTAGGATGGGGTCGGATCTCAATCCAGATAATTGGTGTTTTCACTGAATATTGTTCTTTGTATGAAAAGAATTGTTCTTTTGATACAAGTTGGGGGCTGATATTTAATAATAATAATAATAAGCGTTATTGTTGCAGACCAATTTTATAGACATTTTGTTTAGATATATGTACATACATATTTTTGACAAAAATTGAAACAAATAATATCATTACTAAACATAAGTGAAAACAAGAAATAGATTGAAATGTAGTCATTGAACTGATTAGTATTGTTGAATTACAAAAGTGTAAAAAAAGAAAATAAATTGAAAAAGAAAAATCATTTATCATGTGAATAGTAGATCGCCATACTAGGAAGCAATGTAATTGAGTTGAAAGAAATAGTAACAGTACAGTTTACATGAATAGTATGGCTGAGAGATTAATAAATAAATTCCACCTGTGGCACATATTACAATAAAAATTAGTACAGAATATAAGTTTGACAGGTTTTAGGAAACTGGATTGAAAATATATAACATGGTTGACGAATTTTGAGGTTATCGGGACGGGCAACGGTATTGCACGGTAATGTATGCACTTGCATGAACGTATTGCACTTATAATAGGGTTGTTATGGTGGTCAGAGTACTGGCTTCGCATCCAGAGAGTTCAGATTCAGATTCCGGCAGCTGCGGAGAGTTTTCAGTGGAATAACGATCTCTACATATGTGCAATGTAAGGGGAGCACCACAAGCAAAGTACGTAGCTGCGTCGGTAGAAACTGGGGACCTCATAGAACCTTCATTTATATGCTGTGTAATGCCAACGCTCTTGTTTCTCTTTTGGGTCAAAGTTCTACGTGTTTCGTGCATTGTGATTGTATCACACTATTTCCCCGACGGCAGAGTCAACGATGGTAATTTCGTGAACGCTCTAATATCAGTAATTACCTGTGAGGGGTCTTCGTTCTTTGTAATTTTATGCTTGTATCATCACACGTCCAATCGAGGTATACTCTTTGTGTCCTGGAAATTTTCGCGAGCACTTCATAGACGTTCGCACGTCATCAACGAATAATGACGGAGATCGGGGGCACGAGTAGGGGGGCGTAGTGATGTCAATTCCAGCGCTTCTCGATTCCCAAACGCTCCAGTTTTACACAAGATCATCCCCGCGTGCAATCCATCGCTTTAATTCAATCTTTTCTCTCGCGAGGGCGCCCGGCCCGGTCATGATCACAGGAGAGTCGATCCCGCGGAGGATAATGGCCAACGGGGTAATGAAGTCCATTCTAGCAGCTGTGGAAGGGGTGTTGTGTACCCCGTCAAAGGGACACCCTCGATCCCTGGAACGGCGTGGCGAGACACCCACCCCCTTTACACCACTTATCCCCCTCTCCCACACCCTGTCGCCATAGCAATATGAGGGGTGGGGGGGCGTGGGTGGAGAGGACAGCCCCTCCTGTGATGCTGCATTGTGCGTATCACGCGTCTGGTCTGGGAAATACGAGAGGGGGTGGTGCTGATTAGCGGCGGCCAACGCCCTCCTCCCACTTCAAACTGCCGGCCCTCCGCCGCGCCGGGAGTGGCATTCAATGCTCAATTGCTCCTCCTCCCTGCCCTGTCATCTGCCGGACACCTCCTAACCTCTCCATCCCGCAAATAAGGTCTCCTTGTTTGCAGATAACGCCTCTCCCTCCCCCACCGCGGTGACTTGAAAAATTAAACCAAATCACATTACTTTATTTTGTAACATTCAGAGGGGGAAGAGGATCTTAAATAATGGTGCGATCGTTCAACGCAAGGTATTTTTAAAATTAATAATTGGCTTCCCATCCCGAAGGGACCAGAATAAATTCGACCGTGTCTGGCGTTAAGTGGTGGAACAACATTTCAGGAATTTTATTTATTTATTTATCATCATCCCGAAAACGGCCTCAAGGGCCTTTGACATCTGGCATTTTAACTTAACAATAACGGACAAGGGCAGACAAATATACCCTGGGAGGTGAAAAATCCTTCCTTCCCAGGCGAGACTCGAACCCGCGAATTCAGAGTTAGCAGGCGAGGACATTACCCCGCCGCCACCGAGGCCGGAAATTAAATTTAACTGCAGGAGTTGTACTGTCCACTTATATTTAATATAAAATAATACACAACACGTGTTTCAACGCATAGGGTGTCATCATCATACCTGATGATAACGCCCTAAGCGTTGATGATTGAGATCATACCTGATGACGCCCTATGCGTTGAAACACGTGTTGTGCATTGCTAATATATGTATATTTAAGTGGACAGTACAACTCCTGCAGTTTAATTTAATTCCGAGGGACAATGGGTTCGGTGATTTTATCTACCAATTTCTTTACTGAGTACTGTTTTACTTTACATTAAATGAGCTACCTATTGAGATATACTTCTCACGCTGATGTGAATTAAGTTTGAGTTTGTGCGATGGTTAGAGTACTGGCTACCAATTCAAGAAGCATAGAGAAGTACCCCATGATAATCAAATGTTTCACATAAAAATCCTCATTCCAATTTCGGTCCAATGTGGAGTTAATTTCAAGAGTAGTACTCCTTTATTGGAAGTATGAGTAAAAATGTGTGTTCCCGTAGCACCTTTTGATAACATCAGGCTAATGCAAACGCCGAGTTTCTCTCTAATCCTTTGTATAACACTTTACTAAGCCTCTTACTCAGATATTCTTATTAGCGAAATCACCTCAGCCTTCGGTCGTCCTCCCTAATAGCTCATCATAGAATTACTGTATTGGCAGTGAATATTTCATTCAACAGGATTGAGATCCCAAACCAGGTGGCCCGTGTGTTTGAAACTCTATGATATTATCTCGGCTGGGAAACAAATGCGCCACCTGGTGCAATCACAAGTACAGCAATCAGTTTCGAACATTAAACCTCAGGGTAATGATGTTTTCCATTGTGCACTAAACACATGTGTATCTTCCCATGGGGGGTCACCCCGAGAAAGTGTATTTCATGAATGGTTGATATTTTATCGGTTGTGTTTAGCTCGGCCGCGATCGTAAACATCAAATCGGATATCGCGTTAGAATTTGGTTTTCGATTCAAAAGAATTTGATTTGAGGATCGAGTATGTTCTTGAGAAATTAATCCCCATTTGTACACAATAATATGCTGCAAGCAGACTCAAAACGTCTCATCATTAGTAGAAAATCTAGTTGGAATCCATTATAGCGTATTGACTCACTGCTGCATTAACCTTTCGGTGGGATTAACTGTAGATGCATTATGAGAATAAACCGCATGTTATTTTGTCTCCGTCTATTTTTTGCCGTCAAACTGGCAGTATATTTATATGAGAAATAGTGAGCCTCTATACATTCCATCCGATAAATTTCACAGTCACACTGTTTCTTGAATCCCGAAATTTGCAGTCAGTACCAGCTAAAAAACCTTTAACGTAGATATGTGATAATTTATTTATAGTATGGTTTTGTACGCGAATTCAAGGGTGTAATTATCTTACCTAGGATACTTTTATTCCTATTTTGTAACTATTTTACATCTGATACATATATTTTCTGGTAATACCGGTTATTTATTCTTTTATAGCGCATGTATTTTACCATTTCTCGTTCATTATGCTCTTCCCCCAGCAGATGAAATATACTATCGCAAGATATGCAGGCGTGTAAATTTGAGTTATTTTCTATGTTATACACAAGTTTTTCATTGATAATTTGTGATCGATATTCTTATATGTTTGCCTAGCATGATGACGTGACGTAATGTGATAACAAGTAATGTTTCTTTTATTATGTTTTTTGCTTAACTCTTCTTGCATATCAACGATGAAACTTATTCTCATTTTATTCTATTAATTTTCATTATAAAGTATTACACCCAGTGTACTTATTCAGACTGTTTAAAGGCCTATTGATCTGCGACAATAAACGTTTATTATTGTTATTCAAGTATTGCTAGGTATCTGAAGAGTGATAAAATGATATAAACTGTCTAAGTGATGCTTAGGGATTATTTTATAACGACGCACTATTCATGACATAAACACTGCGGAACACTTCTGTATGAAAATGGTTTCCTTTTAATAAATTAAATTATTTTCCTAATTTTGTTTATCATTTTTTAATGTCAGGTGGTCTTAAATCCTTTACTTGTCTTTTGACCTACTAATCCACCTTGTCTATGGGATGTGAGGCAATACATACATGAAGACATCCAGGCGATTCACGATGATTCTGCTGATGATGTTGAGCATTTTACACTCTAATTTAACGTAAACATTTGATCGTATCTAGTGGGAATATCTATAAGAGCGCATGAAATACTTATATAATGTTTTGAATCAACAAGTAATGAATTTGCTTTGTAAAGAGCAAGTTTTACCGGGTTGTGGCTTCGTTCCTACAATCTAGCGTTGCCTGCCTGAAATCACAGGAAATATGGGAGTAAACATCTCGCTATTAACAACTTTCAATTACTTGGATCCGTAAGTTATGTTGAAGAATAAGAAAAAATGAAGCTTTCAAATGCAATCCTCTATGGAAAGACTTACCGTCTTGAGGACTTGGGTCTCAATGGTCAATCAAGTTGATCCATTTGGTTGGTGTGCTGGTTTCCTACTCTCAAAGCCTGCGCTCAAATTAAGGACGTCGTGGTATTCTCAATGGCAGTATGATCTCCATTTGGGTTTCGTTGGGTGAGACGGTGAAAGACATTCGGCCCGCTAGACGAGAGGTCAATCCACATTACAGGTGTCCTGCTCTCCGCTAGGCTCAATATTCCACTCTTTCTCATTCATTCGTTACCCTATCTACTCCCTAACTAAACTCCATTTTTATTGCGAAAAAGCAGCTTTACTCTGTGGTCATTTTTATTGAGTAACAATAAGTGCCAATTTGAGCATACTTGTCACTTAATCTATCCATCTCTTCACATTACATATTATTGTCCTTAAGTTTTTCAACTATCTACGTTTCCCAATTACGCTTGTTCATTCAATCTAGCGTCTTTTACAGAATAGACATATTTTACTTTCTGCTCACTCAAATTACGTTAAACTTAAATGTGTCAATCTTAGGCAATATAATTGAGTCATAACTTGAAGAAATATGTAGTCGTTTAATATTGCTTCTCTCGCTTAAATGTTAGGTTCTGATGATAACTACTAATTTTTTTATCGTCTGTATGAATGGTCCATTGCTTCAAAACTTTGTTCTTAACCGTATGTACTAGTTTGACTTATGAAAAATTTTTCTGCCTGATCGTCGTCTTTTCTAAATTATTCTCCTGCGAAGCCATGTATATGTCTCAAGCCTATGGCACGTGCAGGGAGTCTAAATATTGCACGAAGGAAGGACATTTGAATATGCGGTCGTCCAAAGATTTTTATGATATATTGACGGGAAGCTTCATGCATGAAGGGTAATGCACGACTTAGAATTGGGCGATTATTTTTAATCTCACTTAGGTGAGAATACGTCATAAAATACTAAATATTACGTAATTTTTCGTAGTTCCACTCCGCCACCCAGGTGACTAGACCGTCTTCCCCTCTAATGAGGCATTCTGGAGGCTTTTCCTTGACTCACCAGCTCTGACCCGTAACTCATTGGCTCTTGATCCGAATCTTTCGACTCTTGAGCCGTTTCATTTGCCTCCGCCTTTCATTACTTCCATCCCACGTGACATATGAAACGTGAAATGCTGCCACCATTGTTTTCACGGGTCTAGGGTGATCGAGACCCGATCATTAAGAGAGCGAAACGGATCTCCCGTCTTCCCGCAAAGAGTCATTAAAAATGTGAGATTACAAAATAACCCCCATGCAATCGTGCGTGAATTGGCGCAGTGCTCTCAGGGAAAGAAAATTGTTCAATTCTTTTGTTTTGTGTCCATTTTTAACGATTTTTTTTGTCCTCCAGTTTGTCCAGTAGACTGCATGAGAGAAAAAATATGTGAAAAAAGTCCTCGCCCGCTTCTCCATTGTCCATTGCGTCATTAACTGTCGGCGTCTTTCAAGTTCGCCACCTCTTTATATCCATCCCCTCCACCGTCTGTCTGCAACTCCCTTGCCCTCCCCCCACCCCCAGCCACCCACTCCAGCGCCCCCTTCCAATCAGTCGGACGCAATCAAGGAGCGACTCTTCAATGAGCCATTAGTGCGTGCGTGGGGACAAGTCCGTCACCCCCCGCCGTACCCCCCTTTCCAAAACCCCCCCCTTCCTGCCCCCCCCTTTCCACTCGTTCTGGAAACGGTCTCTAGAGGTCCTATATAGAGAAATATGGTCAGCTGGCCTCTAGCGGTCTCGGGCTGGTGGCGCCGCGGTGGCCGTCTTCCGAGGCTCCGTGTCCTCCGTCGGCGGAGGAGGGTTGAAATTGAAGTCGCCTCACTTCTCATATAACGCCTCAAATTTCCGGATAGGTGTCCCTCTGTCTCCTGATTAAATGTTTTATTAATTGATAATTTTGTTAACAGTTAACCAAAGCATTTTTAATACATTACTAAGTACACGGCAGAACTCTAAAACACACGTCATGTTTTGCTTCAGGCGAAATCCAGACAAAAATATGAATACTTAATCAGTAACTTGGAAAATGTTTCGCCAATTATGTTTAATAGTAAAAAGGTCTGATAAAATAACAACAAATATACGAACAAACCTCAAGTGTTCGTAGATTCACAGAGCCTCGCAGCGCACAACGTGTGCGGACTTCGCGATTCGTTTCGCTTTCTTCTTTCCCATAAACTGCTTCCAAGAAAAGAATGTGTGCACATTATGAAGGTTATTCGTAAAAAATTTAGAATAGAAAAGGGTCCAAAGTTGGTCCCCTTGCGGTAAAATGTATTAAAACGCCGAAAACCGACCGCCGTGTAATCAGTACACGTACCTACATGCATGCCGGAAGGGTAAGAGTGTCTGAGGGTCCCGTGGGTTCCTGGTGCCGATCGTAAGACTTGAATCCGCTCACTGACATGAAAAACTCCGCTTGCGAGTTCCACAAAGTTATGCTATGCCTATAAATAACGCTCAATAAATGGGAATTCTGCAGTTGAAATTAAAATTTTGAATGAAATAATAGCAGTTGATTATTACTGGTTGATAATAAGTATTTATTTTCACTCTATTCCTTAAAACTAGGCAATAGGGCGATTGATTCCATGCCAAATGATCCAATGATGGTTGCATGAACATAAAAAAAACTTTTTTATACGGACATGCCTGCATGCTCTGACTATTTAAAAATTTTTTTTACCCCTTGAGATTGCACACTAATATTGATAAAAATGAGAGGTGATTGCAAAGGTTTTATAGATTTCGCATATTATAACATTTCTTTCTTAGAAGCAAACGAAAATGGCTTCGCGGTCAAAATCAGCCATTTGTAGACTTAATTTTCTCTGGCAGGGGAGCTATAAAAAATATGTGACCCACAGATTATTCGAGAAATATCAGCAAAAGTGCAGCATGTGTTGAAAATTTGGAGTTTGATATTCATCTGGTAAGATAAATATGACAATGGTCTCATAGTATGCCGTTCAGACGCTAGCTACTCCTTATGGGACAAAAGACATGAGCATTATGGTTTAAAAATATTCCGTTTCTTCAAATTCATTTGCTGGCATTGTCGTTGGGTAGTAGTTTGGCTTTTCTCGGAGTCATTCTTATTGTACCCGCATTAGTTCATTTTTTGACAAGCTCGCCACTGGAGGCCATTCGGTGAGCTCGACTTCTATGTTGGCACCACGTGGCTTTTAAGGAGGGGTGAGCCTGTACAAAAATGAGGTGATGAGTAAGTATCACCAGGGTTGAATTGAGGCCCTTTCACGTCCTGGTGGAAGGATCTGCCGGGAATTCTCAAGGACCCGATTGCTTTCTCATCGATTTACAGCTGCTTAGTTGTATATTTGGACCTAATGGACGGCACTACAGTAACGATTCACTCGAAGAAGATGCAATAGCCAGTCCTACTTTATGCTACGCTATTTAATAATCCAAGTTCTTGAAATTAATACATTTCTATCGTAATATATTCAGACTATCTAGCTATTGTTCAAACAAAAAGCATATCTAAGTTAGTCTAGAGCAGTGGTTCCCAGCCTTTTTTATTCCGCGCCCCTAAAAAGTTTTAGCATATTCTCGCACCCCGTAAATAAGTTATCAATTCAAGAATAAAAGTGAATGGGACCAAAATAAATTTGTGCAATAAATTTCCAATATTATATGAGCAAAAATGAAACATAGGGAAAGGAAAAAAATACAACTTTAAATTTACGTTTACCCTAAAAAAAGGTACACTTCATATAAATAAAAAACTGAAATTTTATCTCGCATCTCCTGGATTTCCGTCTCATGCCCTGGTTGGGAAATCCTCGTCTAGAGTAATTTAAACATCAACCTCATTCTCCAAACTAGAATGATTCAGAATGAATGGGAAGAAAACTGACAGGATAGAGTAATGTGGTAGAAATACGGCGCGATAATAGTATTTGATAAATTCATCGCTCCCATTGTCATCGAGATAGAGTGATTAATTCACCAAAAATATCAAGCATTTATGCGTAGCATATAGTTTTAATCTAAATTGTATTTATATTTTTTTTACAAATTTTATGCTCGTCATAAAATAGACATGTATCGTAATATACGAAAGTTAGCAGGGGACCGCTTTTTTACTTTACAAAATTCCAAAATATTTGTCCAAAAATATTTAAATTAATATACTACCCGTATCAACTTATGAAACATAACTAAACACAAATAAAAGTTTACCGATATGGAGAGAAACATTTTTAAAAACTTTCCCGAAATTTATTTTTCTGCCGCAATTGGCGATATCACACCTCCGGCCCACAGAGATTCATATGGGAAACGAATTTCCATGGAAAAGCCCGATCAGCCACCAAAGTTAAGCATCGCTGGGTTCAATTCGAATTTGAAGGGATGATCTTCCTAATCGTCCAAGTACTGTTTGCCCTATCTGCAAGTGAGGGGCAGTATGTGCCAAATGACCTTTTTATTTCCCGATTAAATGCTTCTATATTCACTAAAAAAATTTGTATTTTTTTATTTTCATTTGACCCATAAAGAAATTAACGATTTTCCGTAGAGGTAGGGTAAATTATTTTACTACAGGAACTTTGATTGATGAGTAGAACTGCAAAGACTACTTGTGGATTTCGGCCGAATCGAAAGCACTGCTGTTTTATCGTTGAGAAAACCATCCCGTCCTTGAGCAGTTCTTAAAGATCCTTCCTAAGATCCTGTATCCTTCCACGTTTTTCACATTTTCGTAAACTTTTCCCAAATTGTGACACCTCCCGCATCTCCTTAAAATCCACGTAGTGCCAACTTACATTTTTTGTTCACCTCATGGCCATGAGTGGCGTTACCGAGCTTGGCCATAGACATTTACTAATTCACGTACAAAATGGCTTGCGCAACGTCACCTAGCCTTCCGGTTTTTTTATTAATGAATATGGTTCATATCCTGCAAATTACCAAGATATAATTGCAAAGGTTTTATGGTGTTGCTAAGATGAAGTACGATTAAGTTTTGCCGGGTTCCCGCCGCGATTATTACGGATTTAAAGTGAAGACGATTTCTGAAAAGAGGTTTAAACTGTTACAACCAATAGGAACCAGGAAGTAAGCCACGTCGTGGTCAAAATGCAGTGACATCGGTGTAGGCACAATACAGCGATATCAGTCCACAAGGGAATATAGGTCCGTATAGAAGTGCGGACTGATTGTACTGTACTTAGGCAAATGAGTATTGGCTTTTGGTTCCTTCAAAAGATATAATACCTAGCTATTGTGAAAATTCGCAGGTTAGCAGATATTTGAGAATACCTATATTGTTTAAGTTGATTTATTTATAACTTCCGTTATGAACTTAATGGTTTCAACCTCAATTTTCGTGAAAATTTGATCTACCAGCAAGGTAACGGTGCATATGTTTAAAATGACTTTAAATGCACAACAAGACCGTCATCGCAACCGCAAAATCATAAGAAACACAATATAATCATATTTGAACATAGCCATTGCTTTATATTTAAAACTACTATTTACTGATTAAATATTCCATTAATTGTTTTTTCAAATTAACTATTCCGAATATTATAAAAAATTTATTTTAAAACACCGAAGTCATTGTGATCGAGTGGAAAACCATAGCATCATAATTATTAAGCTGGCAAAGACCGACACATAGTTTAAATAAAAAATAAATTAATTTTTATCTATTTCATATCTTAGGATGAAATGTTGTCCATTTTTACCACAGCAGAATGAATATAAGATGACATTTTCATTCCTTTATAAAAATTTCAACAGTTGAGGGCTATGCCTTCAATTGTGATGGCTGATTAAGATTTTTTTATAATTATATGTTAATTTTTTACCGGATGCATATGCATGACAAAATAATAAATTATCATTGTGAAAGGGTCTCTTTTCTGTAATAATACCATCGTTAAACTAAAGGTGGAGCATTATGAATCTTCAATCATGAAAGTCAAATCGACTGAATATAAACTGATGGTTGAAATGGAAATTGATACGTGCAAGGAATTGGAAAGGGAGCCCTCACTTAAGAATTCCGTTCGCGGCCCAGCGCCCAACAATTCCTGTCCGACGAACGCTCATAATTCCCCCTCGAATGGACCCCACCGCTCTAATTAGCGAAAAAGGAGAGGAGGGCCCCTGGGAACCGTCGGCGGGTCCAATAACTCGGCTTTAAATCACTGGTCATCATCGACGTTCGTGATGTACTCTTTGATGTAATCTATCGGGGAATCACGCGGGAAATAGCTTCTTTTCCTTCAAATCACTCGTTTTTCCGTCTTTGTCGTTTTCGAAATGTACATTTTCCATGCTATTTAAAACTCCCTTTTTCATTTCGGTACATTTTATGTATCTGAGCACCATAAAAAGCTATCGCAGAATGAAGGGGGCGAAGCAAATAAATATTTTAGGAACAAAAGTAATTTCACGCATATGGAGCTCAATTTCGTGGTAGTACTAACCCTCAATTTAGTGTTCTCTTAATATCACGACATTGTCAAAATATAATGTTGCCGTCTTCAGGTCACCATCACCAATACTTATTTGGAAGATTCCACGCTCCAAAACATTTTTACTATGCCTACTTATTTCATGAATATATATGTAAACTTGTTGCTTATCACGACGACCTTCAAAGCCGTAAAAAGTAAGAATTTTAATCGAAAACATCGAGAGATTCTTGGAATACTTAATATTAGTTATTGCTAATAATACAATGATTTCCCAGTTTCAATTACAATGTACCATTTTCGCAGTGTTTCTTTAGTGAATCAGATTACGCGGAATAAGGATACCCTCAAATATTCGTTTAAGCGTTCCTTTCGTTGATTTTTTTACCGCTGCCAGTTGAGCGCTTCATTCAGATAGTCGAGGACGCTCATTATAACCAAGCATAACCCTCATCAGTATTGCCTAAATCTCCAGTTACTTGAAGTGTTGACACTGATGAACGTGAACTCAATCTCTACCAAATAGTAGTTACGATCATGCCTTTCTGAGCACTACCATTACTCATAATTAGAAGTTTTGAATTCCCTATCTAATTGCATTGCTTACACAAACTGGTTTATATCCTGGGAATACTAATACTGGCCTCACACCACGCTTTACCTAAGCTTTGAGGATAGCATTCAAAATCCAGCTGTTCAGAACAGGCTGAGCAGAGGTCAGACTTAAAATTTGCCGGCCAGGAAGATCCCTTCCCTGTTAATGGACATTGATGTTGTTCAAATCTAAAAAACTGTTGAAATATCGGGAAAAAGTTGATTATACTCGTAAAAATTCAAATAACCAAGCTCAGCACTTTAAAATCTTAGATACACATCTCTTTCCGTCTCCTAGATACTTGAGTGCTGTTCATGACGATGGGTAGCTCAGTAAATATTCATGCCCGAACATTTGGACAAGATAACGTAAAATCCACGACACAGGTGGCGATGTAAACCATGACGTACGGAATTCCTCTGCTTTCTCTTCCATCATTCTAGAATGCCAATCAATTACACTGCCCAACAAAAAAATAATTTTTGAATGTTTCCTGCACTTCATGAGTCAATTCTTACTAATTTTGGGTTGAGAAAAAAGAATATGACAATGAAAATGTTTTCTTATCTCTTGTTTCTGAGATACGCAATAGGTGGAAGTATTTAAGTTGACCGGATTAAGATAAAACGATTCATTTTAATTACATATGCCATCAGCATTGAAAGTGCATTGGAATTGTTTTTAATGGCAGTTACATTCAAAGAGTTCTAAATTGATGGAAGAATACCTGGCAGATGGTTGGGTCTGAAGAGAATCATGTGGTGGCTTCATGAGATCGTCGTATTTTAGCTTGCCTCTTGTGAGTGAGTTCCGGAGCATCCCTACACAAAGTTCAGCAGTAATCCGCAAGCATTGCTTCATTCCAACGGCCCTGATATCTTTGTTCCATAACAGAAATATCGTGATGGACTCTTTCTTCGTGTTCATCACTGACAGCTCTACAACTAGGAGTGATAGTTAGAAGTCTCGATAGGAGTGGAGAAAATGGATTTTAAGTGACATGTTGCATCCAAGTTGATAATATATTTTTGCAGAAGCACTGTCACCAACTGAGTGAAGTTATCATCTCTTTCCTTGCCTAAAAATCCATGAATAACTCCCTTGAAGGCTTCCCAAGCTTCCTTTTCTATCCCCTCCAAAACTTGGTCAAATGCAGGATCCTTTACAAGTTCTCAAATTTGTGGCCCGACAAAAATACCTTCCTTAACTTTGGCATCACTTAATTTCGGAAATTTCTCTCTTTCGTACATAAAGGCCTGTTCTTCTTGGTTCATACCTTTGACAAAATATTTCATCAAACCCAGCTTAATATGCAGGGGTGGAAGGAGAACATCTTTTGGGTTCACGAGAGGCTCGGCAGCGACATTTTTCTCACTAGGGTTAAGAATTCTTGCAGGTCAGTCTGCTTGAATATACCTAATGTGATTTCCTGTCCATGCTGTCCCACGTACATAAAAAGCAGGAATATTTTGTGTGCCCCAGTTGCATTCCTAAGAGTACAGCAATGACTTTTAGATCACCACAGATTTTCCAATTTTGTTCATGATATTTGATTGAGTCCAAGAGGGCTGTCATACTTGCATAAGTCCCCTTCGTGTGAACTGCATGACCAACAGGAATAGAAGGAAGACGGTTACCATTGTGAAGTAATACAGCTTTCAAACTAAGCTTGGAGGAGTCTATGAATAGTCTCCATTCAGTTGGATCATGGTTCAAATTCAAATATTTCGTCAAGCCATTTATGTCGCAGCAAACAACAAGATTGTTTTCTTCTCAAAAAAGGGAAGCAGATCCCTGTGACGTTGTTTATACTGTGAGGCTCTGACATCACGTTCCAGAAGATTCCATTGATGTAGTCTAGATCCTAGAATTTCTGTCTTCTCCTTTGACAGGTCAATGTCTCTAATGAGATCACTCAATTTCACTTGACTCAGTCTGTGCGGTTTATCATCTTTTTCCTCAAAATCAGGGTCACGGGATGTGGAAGGTTTGTTTTTTTCTTCTTCCTCTTGTTCCACACTGTCTTTATTTTCTACTTCAAACACACAACTTTCGGGTGGAATTAGGAACTGGTAAGCTATCTGAATGCGGAATGGGTCGAATAGCAGATCAAAGATTTGGGTATTGAACTGTTCTGCTTTTATTCATAGACAATCCTGCCTTTATAGGTGGAGTTAAGCAGAAATAGCAATCATCTGTATGGTTTCTAGGCTCTCGCCAAACCGTAGGCACAGCAAAACCCATAGATCGTTTTTTATTTTTCAGTTTTTATTTATTCTCGCAATGTAACTGAACAAGCGTTGCAACATATATGTGGAGCCCATGACTTATCCTGGTCCCATACCTTCATACTGGAACAATAGTGATAGGCAGTCTTCACAAGAGGCGTCAGCTTGCGTTCCTGTGACGAAAATGCTATTTCACAACAAATGTAACAAAAATTATTCACTTTATTTATACATTTTCGTGGAATTCTGATGAATTTTACACTTTAAACTTTAAAAGCACTCCCAAACCAGCAGCAGAAACAATATGAAATTCACAGTCACAGCAACTACATCTATGTTTATAACTTACGAACAGCTGGAGAACGTTTGTTTTTTGTCATTTGACAGGTGTGCTAACTCCCAAAACAAAATTTCCCCCAAAAATCTCCCAAACTGAAAATGTTGACTCTAAAAAATGAAATGTCACTTTATCTCCAAAGCAAGAGCTAATCTGCCTTTTTTATGGTGATTTTTTAATTCAGCATGTGGAAATACATAAGAATTAACTATTTTTGAGCCCGAAGCATTTTCATTGTTAGGCAGTGTTATTTACCAAATATATCGGGAAATATGTAGTGTATACCATTTCATGTTTCTATAAAGATGTTTGCAAATATTTATAAAATATTTTCGCTAAAACTTTTATTTTCATATTGCATTCATTAAAATAAGAGAAAAGAGGAAGTGTTTGTAGTTGAATGGGAAGATAATACTGGAGATTCGCAGAGGGCAGCCAAATTGGGCAGAGTAATTACAGACAGGGAACGGAACTCTGAAAGGGTAGGGTGACGGAGGAAAGAGGACAGGGTTAACCACGGAAGGAATAGAATAGAATATGAATGTTGGATGGAGCAAGGGAATCCAGAGAGCATTAAGATTGAGATTGAGAGATAAATAAAAGTTTCATAGATTTGAATTGACTTTATTGCGAATTACAGTTACAGATTACAAGGCTATGATGACATCCATTTTAGTGCTTTAAGTTTTTCAAAAATATCTCATTTAAGCGGTGAATCAAATTAATTTAAATTGAATGTAATTATGACGACAAATATTTATTTTAAAGATGTTCTGAGGCTGAACTTATTTAATTTAATTTAGTGATATTCATTATTTGACAATAAAATCTGCAAGGAATATAAGATTGTTGGATAATTTTGTCGTTGATGTTATTAATCCGACGTTTCCCAATGCTTATCCAGAAGTTGGAGGGTTGAGTCTCGCCTGGGGAACACAGTGTTGCGTGAGGCTTGTGATTTTTCCTTTTCAGAAAGCGAGTATCGAGCTAATGGTGACTTTCCAGTGTTGCTCTGCCATACATTTTGGTGTACAGATGCATATTCTACTTTGCCCACCTTGACTAACACTTGGTCCTGCTATGATAAAGGCAAACGAGGCTGTCATGTCTTCCTATTTCCCTTCCCTCTCAGGATAAAATGCTCGACGACAAAATAAAAGTAATTGCGTTGCAGCCATGTGTCGACCGCTTTATTTGTTCTTCATCGAACGAGGCTTCTGTGACCTTCATCCGGCTACAACTCTGACAAAGGTTTTTCATCCGTGATGAAAGCGGGCTAAACAAACATGAAGTATGAATTCATGGCCCAACATACGGTGTCAATGGCCCCCCCGTTTACGTCAAGCCTTTCAACTCGACCGCAGCCAATGAACAGGAATCAACTTTCGGCTGCCAAGGCGATTAGCCCACGGAGCATTTCATAAACGGTCGTGGGAGGAATGCACCCCCTTTCCCTTATTGGGAAGGAAGTTCCGTCCTTAATTTACTCTCTCCACTCCACTCCCGCCTCCACTCGGAAGGAAGGCATTCCCCATTTTCTTCCAGACGATCCATTTTTGGCCGTCTCCGAGGGAACCCGCCGTCCACTCCACAATTCGGACATACTTCCCGAGAGCGTTAAATGCTTCGAGATAAAAGACGAGCACACTAGGAACAAAACACGTGTCACGGTCCTTGGGCATCGCATCCCCCTCAGGCATGTTAACATTTACAGGAAATAGAGACGCACCTAGAAGATATAGGGTGTAAATTAATGCGTTAACAGAAAACTCCTGGTCCGTCATAGTAAGCGTGATGTAAATTGAGTGTAACAATGTATAAATGTATATTGATTAAGTGGAATATAGCTACCATGGTCTTTTTCTTCGTCTTCTTCTTTGAAGGCATTTTTGCCTGTTCTTTATGATCATGCCTTTATTAATTGAGGTTGTCGAACCATGTCTCGCGTGATCGGCCTATGCCCCTCTTTCCCTAATAGTATTCGGTCTCTTGCTATCTTGACGATTTTTGAGTCGTCCATTTTTGATATATGTTCATTCCATTCTTCTTTCCTTTTCCTTGTCCATTCTGGCATTGTAGGTATCATAAATAGGTCTCTGATGTTTTCTTTAGAAACCCTATCTAATCTTGTCTTGTCCATTACCTTTCTCAGTACAGTCATTTCTGCAGTCTCCATTCTCTGTTTTGTTTTACTTGTTTGTGTTTTAGTTTCCGTGGACTATGTCATTAAAGGTCTAATAACTGCTTTGTATATTCTTGTTTTTACTTCTTTTCGTAGGTATTTATTTATCCGTACTGTTGGGTACGGGCTGCCCCCAATCCATTCCGCTTTTGTTATTTGTTCATTTACTTCTTCATATAAATTCCTATAGCTAGTTATAACTGCTCCTAAATATTTTACTTTAATTGCCTGCTCTATGATGTCCTTGTTTAGTTGTTGCTTACATCAGGTTGGTTCCTTTGATGTTGCCATTGTTTTTTGTTTTTTTTCGGGTCCTTTTTACATATTATATTTATATCCTATCTCCACGAGTCCTATCTCCACTAACATAGTAAATTAATAATTTTTACTATCAGAGTTCAGGATAGTCAATCATTAGTTTTTTATTCCACTCTTCGTAAATTGCTTGGTTTCGAAATTTCTCAGGAAAAAAGTACGTCGTGTATGTTTATTTACACTCTTGGCTTTTCATAACTTTTAACGCACTTCGATGAACTCAGTTTCTCCCTCACCGGCAGA
Organism: Pyrrhosoma nymphula; assembly: GCA_963573305.1. Taxonomy (NCBI): domain Eukaryota; kingdom Metazoa; phylum Arthropoda; class Insecta; order Odonata; family Coenagrionidae; genus Pyrrhosoma; species Pyrrhosoma nymphula. The sequence continues at coordinate 146,719,611 of OY754333.1, forward strand.
AATCTTTCACATTCACTAGTCTATTAGAAGCGCTTGTGCCCTGTGACGACTCCGGGAAATGTCCACGAAAATAGGGCTCCTTGACAGGAGGAGCGGGAGGAGGACGGCTTATGGTTGGAACGGAAGGGGTGCCATAGAAAGTTGTCTGTGGTGGGAGGGTGAGGTTGGGCGGGAAGAAGTTTTCAGTGTGTCAAAAATCGTCTCCGCCGCGGTCCGATACACACATCTCCGCGGATATAGATCATCGTGTCTGGTTCAAATGACGCAGTACCCCTCTCCCCTTTCCTTTTCTTCCTCCTCCCTGCTGCAGCCCCGACCCTTGGCCGGTGGTCAGCGGGGAGGAAGAGCGAACCGAGGAGTCGCGCTGCGGAGATTGCGTTGTCACTTGTTTCCCTCTCTCACTCACTCCGTCTCCGAGGGGCGCTTCGTCGATGGCCTCCCGCAAATTGTTTACTTTTCCTCCGTAGAGTGTGAAGTTAATGGAAAATATCGAATAACACTCGGTGACCACTTTAGAATTCATGGCACGTGCACATATTCTGCAGAATTAAAAAAGATAAACCAAATTCATATCGTCAGTCATTTCGGTTTCGACCGAGGACGATTAGTTGTTTTCCAATTACGCGTCGCCACGGCAGTCGGAAGAAAGTTATATATGATTAATATATTATGGATTATTGAATGCCACGTGAATTTGTGGGAATTGTGCTGCGAGCAGTACACGGAGGGTGGTAATGGTTACTGACGGAGTCCCCCAATTGTAGCGGTATTTTGTGTACCTCAATATCTAGGAGTAGATGATTAAAAGTGACTGAAAACAGCCTATGCTCATGAGGGAAAAATTCTTGCGGGGTTTTGACGTGAAAACACCTGCTAGTAATGTTTATTTTGAGAAAGAAACCAATATTTTAATGACATGGGGAGAAGATCTTGACAATGGGAAAATTTTTGTAAGGGATTGAAATGCCTGGTTGGTTGCAGCTATGAATGCCGATGTATTTGGAACTTTATTTAAGATTTTTTAATTACTTCGATTGAAACTTGGCGAAAAGATTATATTCTTTCCCTCGATTTAGAATCATTATGTCTCCCATCAGTCCAAGAATATTTATCTCGATTATTTGTAAAGAGCATTCCAATATTGAAAAATGAAGTGGCAAAGAATAGTTTTTTTAAACTCAGAAGACATAAAATGAAACCATGTTTTCTCATATCATCTTGGAATGAGTCGCTAAAACGTCTAAAAACAGAAAAAATACTAATATATGATTCTCAATCCGTTATTATGTTTTTCCGGATGCAAGAAGTAAATTTTTAATCGCTGCCTTGATCTATTTCAAAATAATCTTTTTGATAATAGCTAATAAATAGTTATGAGACAACTTCAAAGTCTTCCAATTCGTGGGAGTTGCATGGAGTCGCCTGGTTTTAGCCGTCTGACGGCTCGCTTGCTTTGACGGAAACTTAAGATGCGGTCGGTGGTGGAGCATTCATGAGGCTCGGGAGGAATAATTGATGCTCTCGTGATTGGACCACCTATAGTAGTCATGAATCCCTTTTGTCGTTTGAATTTGGTGGATTGGAAGCGAGAGTGGGCGTCAATACACGTGCGTGCGTGTTTTGTTTTATTTTTTCCATTCGCCCCCCCCCCTTCCCCCTTTTTCCAATCTCCCGTCGTCGTATGTTATTCATCGAGTCCCGTCTCGCGTGCGCGGTCTTCTCCTCCAATCAGTGAACGGCCCTGGCTCCCCGCCGCCACCCCTTTCAGTATTTATGCGCTCCTTATCGACCGCACCACTCATTCGTTAGACGATAGCCCGCGCTATCCACTCCTTAGTGGACACCACTCGTCTCGTCCGCTTCGGCCATCCTCGTCTCTACGGCTCCCATCTCGTCGATACACGCCGTTCTTTATCCGCGTTTCACTCGCAGCGAAAAAATCATTCCCATATGGTGGAAAAAGGATGGAGTAATCTTTTTCTAGGACCACTATGAGTAAAATTCACCTATGCCCTCTATCCGCTCATGTATTTTCTCAGTGTTGGAAATACCTAATCTCGACAGTCCACTACTTTTTTAATTGCGTGCTTCTCTTCTTTTTTCTTAAGTTATACACAAGGAGGTTAGAAAAGAAATGGAGGCGACATACCACTTGATTCTTGAAGCCGAATTGGTCGAAGTCACGTGGTTGATGCATGCAATAATATAACCAATAAATTGATTCGTCGCATCTTCTGGAAGACGAAATCGTTGTTTTTCAGCGATGACGTGACGTTTTCCACCAGCCAAGTGCCTTATATTGTATATATTTAGACATTATGACAATATTATGATCGATTTTGAGCGTTGTCCCGACGATATCATGACTAGAACTGTAGTCACTTATGATAAATTTATTAAGCGTATAATAGATTTCATTTCATGAGCATTGATAACAGTGAATGGCAATTGCAAGGGCTAATTGTAGTAATCGTCCGTAGCTTAATATGCAATGCGTTTTCAAAAACTATTATTGTCGAGAGAGGATGTTGATGTATGTAGTAGTTTCAAATATGTGTTTGGAATTTTAAAAAGAATGGGGAACTTATTATTACCAGAAAGGAAGACGAACAGAGATATCCCATCTATGGTACCTGGTTGGCGAAGGAAGCTTCTTAAGGTAGATAGGAGGTAGAGAAAGTCAATGTATCAGTTGTGAATTGACTTTGCGTGGTGGCCTCATACTTTGATTCAAAAGGAAAAGCATTCACGAGGTTCCACAGATATTTTATTATTTGGCGACCAGTTTCGATACACGGTATCATCAGGCAGGCACCTTATGTCGAAACCGGTCGCCAAATAATATATCTGTGGAACCTCGCCAGAGCTTTTCCTTTTGAATCAACATGAAGGAGTTCCATCATTCGTAATGAAGAAAAACATTTGGTAAATAAGTTCCATGATGTTTCGCCTAATACCATTGAATTTGTCTGGAGCCTCATACTTTCTTTTGGTTTGCTGAAAGCCTGAAATTCATATTAGAAATTACTGACCATTTTAGTGGAATCCTCATCCCTACTTGGGTGCTTGGTTGTTGTTCAACCCAATTTTAAAGTAGTTTGAGCAAAACATCACTTCACCTAGAATTTGATGAATATGACTTCATTTTAAAGAAAAAACACGCATATTTCCAAGAATTTCAAAATATTTACCCCTTGCCGAACTACTTGCGGAGTCATTTGCCTGAAAATACAATCTGTTTTACATTTCATAGATTACGGCTGTGCGCTCCAGAGGGAGAATATTGAAGAAATAAAATGAGTTCCATCATGTTTCACCTTCATGTTTCATTTGTCTGGAGCCTTATTCTTTCATTTAGCTTACCATGCTACAGGCCTGAAATTCATCCAAGAATTGACTTAGATATTTAGTGGGATCCCGGTCCCTACGTAGATGCTTTATTGGAGTTCAACCAAATTTTAACCCTTCGGCTACCAAAGGGGGTAACTCAGTTACCTCAAAGCCACATTTTTACTGTTTTTATTTACAAGTATTTTCTGATATTTTTATGCTTCCGTGAGATCGTTTTTAAAAACCTTACAATACGATTCCATGTGAAATCTTCATTCATTGATTGTTTTTTTTCTAATTTTTAATGAAAAACTCTTTGGGGTTACTGAGTTACCCTTCTCGGGATAGTTCGTCTCAGATTCACCAGCCCCTTTTCTCAGGATCTGTGTGCCGTTCACAGCACGGTACCGAGATTTAAAACAACAATGGGATTCTGTGTGTGCCTTCAGATGTATCAAACCGCGCCGTGGACGGCAATCGTGGTCATCACGGCGCCTTCAACCCGACGGGGCGCGGCACTGCGCCGTCCGCGCCGTGAAATGTACATGACACCTGATTTACTTGTTCGAATTCCATGACTTCTGCACATATATGGAAAGAGCAGCAAATTAAAAGCCAAATGTTGTGAAATATCAGGACATCCGATTAGGCTTCAATCGGCGCCTACAATTTCAAGGGTCACGACTCGTACACAACTGCGCACGCTCCACAACTCACGGCGCCACCGTGCCCTGAAAAGTATAACGTACATAAGCGGCCACGTTTGGTCCACCAGCATATTTTGAAATGTATACAATGTTTGACTCAATATATTCATTGTTTTTATATATGTCCTTTGATATCAAATTGGGAACCGATCGCATTTGCTCATGTTCATTCACCATTAAACATATATATCGTATCGTATGTCACGCCTTGGAAGCAAATGTTCTAGAAACCACAAAAAGGTCTAGTTTCAAGCTAGATTAATTCGTTTTACGTCTATCGTTTCACTCCCTCAACATTTTTAATACAATTTGTTACATTTTATCACCAACATCATGATAGCCACTTATAAAAGGAGGATCTCTCTAAGCTGCGTCGTAGAGACTTGGAGACAGATGAAGAAGATAGCGTTGAAGAGGAATCTGAGGTTCCGGATGAAGTTAGTTTGAATGACAGCCCTGCTGATGTCTCAGCTTGTGACCAGGGTAAAAGAATTGCTGATTTCATAGGGAAAAATGGAATGGTTTGGTCTAAGGATCCTCTACCACAAGATAAACGAAGGCTTTACAATATTTTGTGCTCGGCACCTGGACTTGCCAACACTAGTAAAAACGTTACAACATTATTAGATGCATTCAATATTTTCATTACTCCTGAAAATAATTGACATAATTTGTAAATGCACTAATTTGAAGGGAAGTAGGATATTTCAAAAGTATAATGAGGAACACCAGTCGTCTACCAAAAAATGGGTTGAAACATCACCTGCAGAGTTTATGGTTTATTGGAATTTTTTGGCCGTAGGAAAAATACATGGGAATCAGATACCTGTGCCTGAGCTTTAGTCGACTAATTCTGCGTTTCGCATGCCTTTTTTTACTGCAGATTTATCCTGAAACTGATTTCAGCTTCACAACACTACTAAGACTCGATGACTCAGATACTAGACCTAATCGGATTATAGCAAAGAAAGACAAATTGAAAGCAATCAGAGACGTTTCTAATATTTTTTCTCAATCTTGCCAATCCAATTAATCCCCAAATGAATACCTAACGATTGATGAGCGCCTAGGAGTTTTCTGCGGTAAATGCCCATTTAGAGTGTACATGAAATCTAAGCCTGGAAGATACGGAATAAAGATATGGGTATGCACTGAAGCATTTTCCGCATATTCTTGCAATATGCAAGTGTATTCTGGCATGCATGACAATAAACGGGAGATAAATCAAGGCATGAGGGTTGTCATGGATATTTCTGAGCCATACCATGGATCTGGGAGAGAAATCACAGTTGATAATTATTTTGCCTCTATTCCTTTGGCAGTTGTATTGGTTGATAAAAATGTAGCATTGACAGGAACCCTGCGGGGAAATAAAAGGGAAATACCTTTTGAATTTCTACCTTCTAAAAAGAGAACGATTCACTCCTCTCTATTTGGATTTACCCGTGATATTACATTAGTTTCTTATGTCCCCCCAAAAAAATAAGACTTTCTTATGTGTATCATGCCAGTTTCACGTTAAGTGCACACGTGAAGATATTTATAGTAAACCTGAAATGTTACTTGCCTACAATCAAAGAAAAGACGGTGTAGACGAGGGCGGTCAAATGACAAGGGAATATTCGTGTGTTAGACAAACAAACCGTTGGCCACCCCGCTTATTCATGGAGATCTTAGACAAAGCGGCTCTGAATTCCTATATTATTTGTACTAAAAAAATGAGGCTTGGAAAACACTAACTCCAAAGAAAGGAAAAAGTATTTGTATGAGATGTGCTTGCAATTGCATTTACCATATATTCACGAGAGAGCTAATAACTCTTTGGGTTTGCGTGGAAATATTTTGAATGCAATGGAAGTCCTTGGATTCGGTGTAAAGCGCAAAAGATTGGAGACTTTCAGTGGACCTGAAAAACTATTACAAGGAAGGAGATGTGCCTTTTGAAAAAGAGGTGTGGGTAGGAAAACCAGGATGCGTAAAGTGCCATAAATCTGTGTGTCACGTACATAGGAAGGAACATTATTTTGCTAAGTGTCTGGATTGTGATAAGATTTGAAAATTAGAAATGTCATGTAAGAACTTTTTTTAAAGCTCTCGTAAAATATTTTTATGATAAATAGCATTACTTAGCTTATGAATATTTATTTACTTAAAAAATGTGTGACAAAAAATACCTTTATATTTAGGAAATAGGCCTTTAGAGAGAATACAACGGTGGGATAACCCGGTTACTCCCCTTGGGACAGAGAAGGTGTGAAAATACCTTGGTAGTCTTATTTAAAAATAATCGAAGGGATTTTTATGAAAATCCTTATCCACATTGTAAACAAAGATATTTGGATATTTTGAGCTCAATAGATGGGCTTTCCAATGCAAGTGCAAAACTCGAAGTGCAATAATTCCACAAAACGATAGGCATTTTCAATCCTCTTTAAATATTCGGTAACATTTGTGTATGGAATGATTGATAGGAAAATAAGATATTTCAGAAATTCAGTGAGGAACACCAATTACACCCAACAAAATGGATTGACTCTTCACCTACAGACTCTACATGCATTATTTTGTTTTTATACCTGGATTAATCAATAAATTTGTAGGAATACGTTGCATGTGTCTTGAACGTATGCGACAACAGACAATAACAACAGACAATAACAACAGACAAACACGGGAGATAAATATAAATGTTTAAATATTTTATACGCATTTATGAATTGTCACAAAATATTCTTTATTGGAGCAGTATGCTGAATATTTATATATTGCGAAAAAAATATATTGGCCGATTCTGAGATAGATAACTTGAGAAGAGTTATTAAACAATTTTTAAACAACAATTAACAAAAATATGAACTTGCGTAAATCAATTTAAATTATAAAATTGCCTTTGAAAAAGATTTATCTTTAATAGGAGCTATAAAGCATTGCGAATATTAGAAGCTGAATAGTGAGAAATAAGGATTTTTGGCAAGGATGTGAAAAAATAAAAAAGTGCATAATTCGCGCAAATTTCTTTTTCGTAAAACGGTCACAAGGTGTTGTGTTTGAGCTAATAATATATCAGTGCACCAATTTTGATCAAAAACTGAGACCTGAATGGACCATTGCTTGTTAAATTGTAGTGGAATGAACATATTGGCATAACAATATTATGTGTGCTATTTTATTAAATATAAATCATTTATTATATTTTTATTATATTTATTTAAGATTTATGTCACACAGAAACCATTTATTTAATAAATTAAGCAAATAAACAAAAAATACTGAGGGTTAATCGAGTTACCCCCTTGGGAGAGGTAAGGCGTAAAAATACCTTGGTAGTCATAGGGTTAAGGTAATTTGAGAGAAATATCACTTCACCTGGAATTTGATGCATTTTACCTCATTTTAAAGAGAAAACTCATCTCTCCTATGATATCAAAATATAAACCCATTGCCGAACTACTCTTCGAGCGATTTGCCTACAGATATTTCAGCTGTTTTACATGTCATAGATTACGGCTGTGCGTTCTAGAACGAGAATATTGAAAAAATTAGGAATTTATAACACCTATATTTCGTAAAAAAACTATGTGTAGTTTTTATATCATCTCAAGTATTAATAAAAATTAATCTATTACTCACCGCAGTAATGTTTCCAAAATCGCATAAGGAATCTTTTCGAAGGCTTTTTAGTCGTATCTACAGCGTGAAAAAATGAGTCAAGTAAGAGACTTATATAGACATATTTATTTAATGACTGAGAAATTTAGTCATATTAAACTATATTTTTGCGCCATTAATATTACAATATTTTCTTCACAATTCTTACAGGCGCTAAAATTAAAATATAAAATTCGTATATGGTCTCCATTATGACTAGGGAAATACCTCGCTCAAACTACCTTAATTAGTGCAATACCGTGTTGGTTTCTGAATCGGTTGCAGCGTCCAGTAATCTGGGATAGTATCCATGCTTTGTCTCCTTTTCTGAGGACACCGAATATACCTACCTACGCTTCCCGCTTCCTATACTCGGCGGTAGTGGCGCCGTGCATTATAAATAAAATACCCCTACCCCTCTTTATTATTTCCGTCCACCCACACACAACGTTTATAACTAACGGGCCCCCCCTTCCGCTCCTGTCACGAACTCCCCAAAAGATGCGCGTGCCCACGTCTCTCTCAAACCCCCTCTTGCATCTTGAGCCCCTGCCCCCCCTGAGCCTTCGATACATACCTCCCCCAGAGAGAGAGGACTCATCTTTCCCCCACGCTACCGGCCGAAGGAGCCAGCAGCGCCTTGTGTGGTCTCCACGCCAACCACCCACGCGCGGTTAGAACAGACTCTTCACTTCTGGGGGATTGTTTTACTTTTATATTTACGATAGGGAGAGTGCTCTCGTCGCCTCACTCCACTCATTTGTTTGGTCCCCTCCCCCTTCTCCTTCAGTTCCTGCCTCCGCCGCGGTCGTCCTGGAGGACGCTGGCTTAGTGGCGTGCTTAAATCCGAACACGGGAAATCCAGGAGATTGGTCTTCAGGACAGCAATCGACGGTCCGAATCCCTTATTTCGAGATGCTCTACCGTTAGCATTGTACTAAAGTTGAAACAATATATATCTATCATACCTAATGCCTGGGAAATCATGTCGCTAGAAGAGCAGTGTTTTTGTTTTGGTCACGGCGAATGAATCTTTATGAAAGGGCAATGCTGCGACAATGACTTGGATGAGAAATCATGCTTAATTTGTTAATGACATGGGCTCTCTTTACAAATAATTCTCACCTTGCCAGGGAAACTGCTTCTGCCATAACCAACCAGTGATTGATAAATGATTCCCTCAAGCAATGATCATTTATTGCCATAGTGTTACAAAAGATGGGTGATATTTGAACATTAAACGTCAAATTATGCAACAAAAACGGCAAAAAAATTGATAGAGGTTAACAGATTAATTTTAATACGTGCCCTCAGTGGGTCTAAAATATGACTCACCGTAGCTTTATTTTGATTTCATCTGTTTTATCGTATAAACCTATTTGATGCTATTGGAATTAACTTCTCCATTAAGCCTCTCTTTCATTGAGAAATTTTACATTTGGTGTCGGCCATGTTTCTTACGCCCATTACTATGCTGAATCTGTGGAATATCAAGATTTCGACTATCACCATTGTTCTTCTTATGGCATGTTTATTACTTTCTCTTTTCACCAGGTAAGAATACTAGAATTTAAAATTTATATTACCTAAAATTTAGAAATATTTTTTCTAGCAGTAAAACTTGCGTTAAACAGTCCCGCTAGTGGACACATTTGAATGTGTGATTTACAATGTGGAAAAAATCATTTTCTCACATTTCACACTCATCACACAGTAAGTTTCACACATTCTAGCTTTCACTTTAGAAAAGTATGCATTTTTGGGGAATCTTCCTGGGGTGTGGATTTGGAGCAAGTAAATTCTTTTTGTGTTCACTTTTATTACTTTTCTTTTACTTCTTAATGTCCAATTTGTTATTGCATCTCTCTTATTTTTGCCAGTATCTAAATTTCTAATTTTTTGGCTTAGTACAGATATTCGTATACTATATGGTTTATTCTTTTATCCAATACATAAGCTAAAGTCCAAAATCTATTCCAACAAATTTTGTCATTAGCATTTTTCAGAATTCAAACGCTACGTAGAATGACCGGTTTTCACGCTGAAATTATTGAGAATGAGAACTGGTTGGTTTTTATCAATTTTAATCCAACGCTTTGATTTACAATTAATGATAGATTTTTAGAATTCTGACACGCCAAGGTAATTCTTCAATCAGATGGTCTGCTAAGATTTACATCGGGGAACTCATTCACTTCAAAGGGCGAATTAAGTATGCGAAGGAAGTGGACGACTGGTGGATATGTGTGGTATCGTGTTCAGCGAAATAGTTTCATAATCAGCGAAAGAGGAAAGTTCATTTGTAACTATGAGCACCGATTTCTTTTTCAAGAATATGACATTTTGTTAGGGAGAACGTGAGCGCGAAGAATAATAGGAGATTGAAATGTGAGGTAATTGATTTTTGAAAAAGCACGATGGCCTCTTTTCCTAATGATTGCAAATTAAGCGTACCCTTTTTTGGTGTCTTGAACGTGTCTTGGATGAGGGTACCGGCATGAGAACGCGCGATTGTCGTCCGCCCCCTCCCCCCCGCTCTTCCTCTTCCCTCGGCCTTCGCTCTTTCTTTACCCCCCCCCTCCCTCTCCCCCCACCTCCCGCCATCCGAGCCAATAGCGCCCGGCCTCTTCTTCGCCGCTTCCATTCCCACGGTCCAATAACCCCATCCTTTTGGGCATCAACTCTCATCTCCGTCAATTCGACTCGCTGAGCTATCTTTATGTTCCATCGGACGTTGTCTTCATTAGTACTCTTGCGTTGTCCATCTTAAAGAGACGGCAAGCATTCAAAGAGAGGAAACACGATTGTAGGTATTACTTAAGACGCGATCTTGCCATAAAAATATGCGAATCTTTAGTAATAGCCTTAAACTAGTTTTATTATTACGATTTTAAGACGCTAATTAACATGCTATCTCTTTATCCGTGCATCCTCGAGTTTTTGTCTGTTGCTGTCTTCCAATACCCTTGCGGTCACACAGCCCTCCTCGTTGTAGTGCGACCAGGCCAATACTTGTTATGCATTGTTAATGTTTAGCTAAAAAACATGCCCCCTGATGTTTAGGTCGTAACACTTTTCCAATTTTCCCAGTGCATCAGTACTGGGCATGCGAAATGACGTTCGACCCTAATTTGGCTACGGAAGGCGAGAGTTTTGGTTTTGAATCCCTCATTGGATAAGTGTTTGTCTCCCTAGTAGTTTTATTTCATGTTTAGCCTTGGAGATATTCTGAAGTTATCACTTAAATGGATGAATTTATGGTGTACCTGCCTACCTATGTCCTCACAACACATCGTTTATACACATGGTTTTAGCATTTCACAGGTCTCAGTATTGAAGGTGATTTAATATGACTATGCATCCAGCATGCAGAATGCTTGACATGAGTATATATATATATATATATATATATATATATATATATATAGTATTCATATTGATTGTTGGTGACTACTACCTCTAAACGGGATGGTATAGAAAATACTTCAAAGAATAAGAGGATTGCTCAGAGTATATTACCTGCCGTTAAATCAAAAGGAATAGCTAATTATTATTCATTGTTTTGTTGCCATGATATAATTGTGTGTATACTAAGATAAATGTGACGTGAATTGTATTCCAATATATTTTCTTCGAAAAGAATTAATACTGATTTAACTTTATAATCGTCTATACGATTATTATTACTTAGAATGCGACGGAAAGATGGATGCGAAACAGTTTACCTGCTATAGCTAACATCAGAAGCTTGTAATATATGATACACTGTACATAATTTTAACATATCGTATTACCAATAAAAGTGAGGGAGTGATTTGGGACAGTAATTAAACCTACGTTTCTCAGTCCACGTTTTTGACGAAAATTTGATCAAAGGGACACGAATAATGTTTGACAGGCAGAATTTAAGGAATGTGTAATTTCCTACCGATTCACAAACCAATAATTCATTTTAATTCTTGGAAAAGTTATACCTAATTCCTTCAAATTCTGAGCATCACACGATACTCGAACCATTTATAAAATTATTTTGGAAAAAATTGTCGACCGTGGAAAGCTGGGTTTACTCATGATGTATTTTCTAAAATGGTACATTTAAATTGACTAAAGTTGCAATCGGATGAAAGCCGAAGTGGAGTAAGTTAACTGAAATCCCAATTCAAACTAGCGACGAAGGGACAGCGAGGAGAGAACATTTTCAAATGAGCTCGTTGAGTCCTTCGCCGCGTATGTGAATGTATGCGAATGGAATATTCTGCTCAACTCTCTTCTCTCGCGGTCATCTGCGCGTGATCAGAATGACTCACCCACAGTGCAAACGAACGAAATCGGTTTTTGCGTGACAGTTTGGCACGCGTGCAACAAACGCCGCTGAATGGCCGAACACCTATTTCGGCACGCACTTCCCAAATATGCGTATACATAAAAAGCGTCCGGGAAATTCGCGATCCCATTTTCTGACCCGCGATTGGGATTTCCTCTCCTCCTCCCTCTCCTCTCCTCTCCTCCTCCTCCTCCCACCCTCCTCTTGTCTCCTCTCAAATCGAATCTCTCCGAATCGCAAACCCTTTCGCCTTTCTTTTTTTTTCTGTTTGCGGCATCCATTAATTCGCCATCAATAGTCAATACGGTCGCCCCGGGGATTGGGATGCTGTGTGGCCTCGTCCGTGGACCCACTCCGTGCAATCGTATTTCTCTCCCAAGCGTAGTACCCAGTCCCCTCTTCCCACTCCACAAAGCCTCACACACCACCCCTCAGGGCCTTCTATGTCCAAAGGACAGCGAAAAAGCCTAAGCCTCTCCGTGAGGATAAAGTTTAAAAAACAATCTGACAACACGTACTATTCTGAGGAAAATCGGCAATTCCGGACGTCCCGCAGCAGTCGATTAAACACGATATAGGCCGCGTCATGCATCGCACCTTTTCCCCATCGTCTGTCTGTCCCGACGCTCATCTGTCCACCCCTTCCGACTTCCAATTGCCTCTCATACTAATCCCTCCCCTTCCCTTCCCCTCACTCGCCCCCAAACTCTGCCCCCCATCGTGTATCGGCGCAAGCGACAATCCCTCCAATTCCGACAGTTCCCGCAAGAGAGTCCGCCGCGGGAATATCAAGCGGAACGAGAGTGGGAACGGCGGATCCAAAAAAAGAAGAAGGGCAATCACAAATGGCGGAGGTTGGAAAGGGAAATAAAAAAATTGGGAGGCGGTGGGCTGGACAAGAGGACCAAAAAACGAAAACAAGGAGAAACACAAACGGGGAGAACTTATCCAGAATTTCAATTAACTCGCAGTCTCCAATTTTACGTGTTGTGAGTGGGCGGGGAGGGAGGGGATTGTGTGTGTTTAGACTTTTTTATTAGTTCTTTTTACCGTTGGGTGGCACAGGGGGAATGGTGGGGGGGAGGGAGGGAAGGAGGAAGGATATCTGTTGCTGGTTTGAGGGGGATGTGGGGAAGTTGTGGGTGGGAGGAGAAAATTTGGCTGTCGGACCGCGGGGTGCCGAACCGCGTCTGCTGGAATAGGGGGAACGGACGCGGGGGAAAGCAAACACATTGGAGGTTTGGATGCAGAGGGGAAGGTATTGGACGAAGGGAACGGAGTTGGCTGGAATACTTTTCGCTGAGGGTTTGGTTGAAAGATCCTTCGATAAGAATGGTCCAGTGAGATCACTCGTTCTGGTGTTTCCGGCTCAAAATGCGAGAACCTTACTCCCTCGCAGGCCGACAATGTTGTTCTATGTTCTCATAAACACCCTAATGGTTGGGCTCATCATAGCTTGGTTAGAACCAAGATTTTAAGCTTCACTGGAGATTAATTTTCGTCACTGCCGTCATTTAAGCTGCTCAGCATGCTCAAAAAATAACCATTATCCAGTAAATCTCATGGGAATATTTGTTTTAGCTTTTGTGCTGCTTGATTTGGAAGAACAGTTTATTGGAGACAATGATCCTATGGTTATATACTTTGCACAATGACCGATTAATATATAGTAAAAAAGAATCATTCTTCACTTGTACCACTTCTTTTAGGCTTTCATTAACGGCACTGGGAATCCAAATCTACCCTCATATTACCTTGTAAGTAGCCGGATATTTTATGCTTTGTGATTTGAACATTTTTCCTCGAACTTGATATCTTGCTCAAAAGCCACTACAAATGAGTGTTCAACATTTTCCGTGGCGTTTTACACGGTTTGTAAGGACCTTGTTTTGTTTGTAATAGTTTTGTGCATAAGGTCTGTACTCACAATGTGCAGGGTAACCACGAGATAGGCAACTAGAAAATATTAAAACCTGTCTTTGGTTACATGCCTTTGGCAACAGCGTAATCACAAATGACTTCGTCTTCAATGGAGCTTTTTTCCAAAATATGATATCTTTGATCTTACTTGAATGACTGAGAGAAGACAGATTGAATTATGGGAAAGGAAATGTCTGCACATGGTTACGAAGTAATTAAGCTGGTATGTGGGAAGTGAAAAGATTAAAAAAGTATGTTGGACATTGCCATTAGTTAAATAGACCATTTGAAGGAAAGATAAATGAATGAGTTATGGAATAGAGCCGAGATTGAGGACGACAAGATAAAGTAGTAGAAGTTGCTTGTAAATGGTTTTCGGGAATTACACCGGGTTAAATTGATTAACAGCAGCCGTTGGGATTTCCGAGAAAATTTTACAAGCTCATCATTCACCGGGAAAGAATAAAGTCCTATTTTAGTATAAGTTGATTTGAAGAAGTAACCAATGTGACGGGCGAAGCCATTGGGGTTATAATTAGAACTGGCGGGTCCAGACAGAACTCTCAGTGAAGGGTGCCAAAGCTGATCTTTCCACGTGACGGAATGGGTACTACACTTTAATGTTCTATCAAAATTATATCAGGAAATAAATCTGAATTCGAAATAAAATCATCACAATTCATTGTTTCTATGAGCCGAGTCTTATCCCTCTGAATACATTGGTCGTAAAGAATCTAACCTGATTTACTTAGTTAGGGGAATAGTACACATGGAGGCACTGTAGGAAGTTTCAAAGCAAATAAGGAATCTCAAATACAATGTGAAATATGGAAAAATTACCTGGATCCCTCGTAATTTATACTAAACCTTATTGTGGCTTTGCACAAATGGTACTAGTAACCGGCTCCGCTTCTGTTCTTCTGGGTGGTTTTTAAATAGTTTTATTTCATTTGCTTTATCTGTATGTCTGGGTGGAATCTGTTAATCAATATTTCTCCAACTTACACTCATCAGATTTCCTTTGGCACCCAGGTGTACCTTCGATGCCAATACAATATTACAATTTAAGTGAAACGGCTCTCTCTCCCATAGGCCCAGATTTGCGGGAAAATTGCTTCTACAGAATTGCATTTACGCAAAAGACTTCTCACCGAAAACTCCTAGTCCTCATCACAACTTGTGCAACGAAAGACTTTACAACATATTACAGTAAATGTTGAGGCACGCTTCACTTTCCGGAAATTCCTGATCCTGGACAACTTTGAATAGTAATGACTAGTTACCTATATAGTAGATAATGGTGAAGACTTTTATATAAAAAATGTCGGTTGCGTTCCCATGGTTTTATTTTTTTGTCACAAATAATCACGTTCTGCCTGTTTAGGCCATTTGCGCCAGCTCAAACATTAATTTCTACTTTTTACTACATTTTTTTAATAAAACCATGTTTTTAAAAGGTTTTTGTTATTTACTTGATTTATCTAATCTACCTAGTTGCCCTATCCTTCAAACAGTTTTGATAATCGGCAGCTTCCAATATACGCTCAAGCTATTGCGTAAGGTACTTATATATTAAATAATATTACAGATACTCAAGCCTAGGCTTAATTCTATTGCCTGGCACTTCCTATATACTCATGCGCCTCTCCCAACTTCTATTTACAACAACAACAACAACAAATTCTATTTTATGTAACTATCGGGCCAGTTTAACAAATAAAATGTTAAATATGCCCAAATAAGGTGACTGCTTCACTTCACTGATTACCTGAGATTATGTCTTCATAAGTCGAAACCTAGGTCGTTAATAAAGTTTATGTGACATTACTGAGTTGATGCTTTCATTTCACAATTTTAACAGAGTTCCACAAAGTATTTCCCTGAAACATTCACTGAATTAGTCGGTATAGAACTGTGGGTAAAAGCATTTAGAGGAGTAAATGATTGAATGGTCCTTAAACTTTTCTCTGGTTTCCTGCAGTGATAGAAGCTATTTCAGCCACTATTTCGCATTCAGTTTTGCCAAAATTTTTCCGTGCACTTCCATTATTGGAACAAATGGCTGCATGTTCGAAAACACCGAACTTGCTTTTTTTTACTCCGCATGAATACTCGATGGTCCTTACATGCGTGAAAGCAACTGCATCAAGCGACGAGTCTAAAAAAGCACAACCAATCCGTTCCTTCATCACGTTGTAAAAAAAATCGGTCACAATGACCAAAAATAGTTCAATTTTTTTAGATAGAGAATTGCATTTATTTATGAGTCCACGTCTCGCCATTTTTCTTATTTAATCTGCTGCTGCTGTCATACATGCCCATAACCTGCCACGGGATCTCGGGTTTCACATCCGAATTTTCCGTGAAGCTATTTTATTTTCTCTTTTGTTTTGGAGATTGTTTTTTTTTGACGACGCGTCGCTGTCCGACCGGCCACTCAGGCTAGAGGCCGGGGGAAGGAGGGGGGGGGAGGGGTTTCAGGGAAGCGACGTAGATGAGGAGCACGAGGGGTGGTTTTAACCGTTTTGGAATCTCTGCGGTGGTGTGATGCTCCGGAAATTCTAGCGAGGGGAGCGGGGGACGCTAATGGACGCATCGCCCAGCATAGCGAGCAATTTGAAATTCAAATATTTGAAGCCGTCGTTATCGCTTTTGTAGGGGTAGGGTGGGATAGGGGAAGGTGGATGGGGAACGATAGGGTGTCATTGCAGGGCCCCGGCGATTGACGCAATAGGGGGGGCAGGGGTAGTGCCGAAATCGAAGCACCACGTGGTTTGAAATGCGTTTCCGATGGTTCACTTGATTCCGCGTACATTGTCGCATACGCTCCTCACTTCACCTCTGACCCCTGTCCATCCCCATTCCTCCAAACCGTGTCCCCCTGCACTCCCCTCTCGCAAGCCTTCCAGTTTACCCACCGAGGTAACGACGCGATGGGCCGTATTGCATCTCGGGCGTTGGGGTTTTATAGAACTCAGATCGACGCATGCGCAGGTCAACACATAAGATATGGAAATCGACATATTTTTATTTTCGACCATGCTTATTTTGTGTTCAAGTCCTCATTTTAGCTCTTTATATAACCACAAAATATATTTTGTTTATATCAATATCAATTCGGGAAGTTATAATAGACCAGAATTGCACGTAAAACAGTGAATATGAGACACTTCGCAAGTGGCAAAAGTAATGTGAGGTGAAGGATTAGTGGTTCATGAAAGAGAATGATTGAGAATTTCCGCTAATGTCAAATTAAGATAGAAGTGCACTTTACCGTTATGTTCATGCTAAAGTAACGAAATTCAAATTGCTGATTAATATTGCAATCACAGTGGAATTTAGTTGTACAAAGTAGGATGGAATATATTGATGGATTTGCGGGTCAATGTAGTGTGACGAGTTAGACAAGGGATAGTAGCAGTTAAAATTGAACATCTATGAAGCGCTTAATAATAAAAAAATCAACTGACGAAATGTGCTTGTTATGTCAGAGCAGATAATCAATCATTCTCTGAAGTTTTAAAATTTTACATTTCATAGTTGTCAACGGGTGTCTTAGCAATACTTACTCAAAAGGCAATTCAGTCTAATTGTGTGGACGGTGGCTAAGGAAGTTCGGTGGATTCACTCAACTTAAGAGAATTCGACGAAACTTGCTGGAAGCATTACTTATGTTCTCTTCAATCTACCTGATTTTTTCAGAATTATTTATTGCAGATATTTGATCGAGAAGTGGACAAAAAATTACTTGGGTTCTTAGGGGAACACAAGGTACGAGTAGCTTAATTCATCAAAAAGAACCTTTTTCTAGTTTAGAATAAGGAAAACAAAAATAATAAAGTAAAGTATATCAAATGATTTTCATACATTATTCTATTGTTGATTTAAATTATTTTTGTTTTTCTTTTTGTTAACTAGAAAACGTTCTTTTCGATGAATAAAGCTAGTCGCACCTCGTGTTCCCATAAGAACCCATGTAATTTCATGCCCACTTCCACATCAAATATCCTAAGAAATCTGCAGTAAATAATTTTGAAATAATTCAGGTAGCTTTAGGAAAACATGATTAATGCTTCCAGCAAGTTTCGTCGAATTCTCTAAAGTTCAGTAAAACCATCGAACGTCCTCAAGTATGAGGGAGAAAACTGACGAATTTTCCTAGTAGATATCTCTAGTAGTATTCTCTACAAAAATATATTGCAGCTGCTGTTTAAAACGCACTCATTCTCGGTTCCACTAAAATGAACCATTTCATGAATGGAGGAAGATGTGTCCTATTTAACTTTCAAGGCGATGTTTTTTTTCAAAATGGTTTCGGCCAAGAGTTGATTCTAATGTCTGCCGAGCATTTTAACTGTCACCAGCGGTGGAATGAAGCGTTCCCTTTTTCTACAATAAGTGGGAAGCACGAGCTATTTACGCTTATGTGTAAGAGCTTTGTAAGAGTATATTTGCTTATGTGTAAGAGTATGGCTTGAGATGAGGGACTTCACTCATTCTCGTGACTCTTTTTCGCATAAAACGCGCATAAAATGGGCTTCCCGGTACGATCCGTTCCCATTTCGGACCCAAATCCCTTCCTGGAAACAAATCCAGCGTAAATATATGAGAATCTCCGCAGTTACTATCAGGTCTCTTGGAAATATTGGATGTGTTCAATTCCTTTTGTTTTCTTGCTGAAATGCAACGATTACATTATGCTGGAATCTCTCAGAAATAATATGGTCATTTTATTTTACAGAGCTGAAGCAGTTATAACAATTCACCTTACGTTAAGTGGTGGAACAAATGACAGAGGGGCTGTTTGTACTAAGAGATTGGTCACCCGAAAATGGTTCGCATGAACGGATGGAAGAATAAGAAAAATGCCTATTTCTTTCCAATAATACCTTCAGTGACGTCTGGCGTTCCTTCCTGCCGCGAACAACTTTGAATATTGAATTTATGGCTTCTATGTCTGAATGCGTAAAAAAGTAGACACCAATTTTTTTCCTTCTGCAGCTGCAGGTGGATGTACCACGTCGTGGATGATGTTGGACCTTAATGTAGAAATAGAATGGCAGCATGTTTCAGAAAATTTCCATGACGCTCTTTTCTAACTCGACCGCTGTTATCCGCGGTTCGTTGCCTTAACGTTGAGCATTATTTCCACATCATTGACGTCACCCGTCTTTAATCGCCATCGATAAGAGATTAATGCGTAATGGAAATCCAAATCCCCGAATATTGGGAAAAGGAAATCAGGCTTATGTTTAATTTTCCCTTTTCCCTCGATCCCTCAGGCTTTGTCCCCATCCTACAGCCGCCCCTTAACCGATTTCGAACACCCCCCTGACGCACCAAGTGACCCCTTCCAGCCCCCTCGGCGAAGTTCCATCACCCGCTGCCGCGCGCCGTCAACCCTTCCGCCCTCCCGCCCCTGCCCACAACGCTTTCCACCCCTCGCAGCAGCAGACCAAGAGGCGGACACCACCCCATGACGTGCCCTTCCCCTTTCAACGCCTCCCATCCCAAACCAACGCCCTCTCCGGAGCCTTGCTTGGAGCATCGTTTGTGGACGAAGCCCTACATGACCACGTGTGTGCTAGTTTGCTTGGATGGGAACACGAGCGTAGCGACATCGTCCGCAGTCCACCGGCTCCTCCCTCGCCACTCCCGAAACGCATTCAATCCCCATTTACTACTACACGCCATTCCTGCCAGGCGTACGACAGGCGTGGGTTGCGACGAGGGCGTGTTGGGAAATAGGAAATACTTGTTCCCGAGAGATGGGAGCTGAATTTGAACCTCCACAATTGTTTCTAGGGTTGTTCACGAGATGCAAAAGTCTCACGATCGAATACTTTTTATTATTAGAGGTGACCTACCGGTTGATTTAGATTTAAACAGAAGAAGGAATGAAAGAAAATGAGCACTTTTATTTATTCCACCAATTATTACTCTAGCACGACTAGTTTCGACACATTGGTGTTATAATCAGTTACCTGATGACGACAATGAACTCTCACAAAGTTGAGCCGGAAACCATAGTTGAGGATTTTTTTATTGCCGCTTATAATATCTGTACTTATGATAACGTCCTTCAGCTCGACGTATCCAGCTTTTTGCCATGCAACACTGGACTCCGTATTAGATTCATCGACAGTCCTATTTTTCAATTTTATGCAGGCTCCCAGTCATTATTTCTCTTATATTAGTGAACGCCTCCTTTGCTAACGCTATTCTCCTTTTAATACCATTTCTATTAATTCCTTTTCCTTTAATGTGTTGTACCTAAGGTACCCAAGTCATTGAAATGCTCCTTCTGTTCCAGTCTGGGCCCTCCTACTTTTATGGCCAGCCTCACTTTCTTTTTTGTTAAAACATCGTTGCATTTGCTTACTTATGATTAATCTTCATTACGTTTTGACCTTACTGATTTCCTAATTAATCTATGAATGGTTGCAAAATTCTGAATGATTTCTAAAGTAATACCTGGACGTCAGTGAATCCAACCAGCTTCATCAGCTGTCCTAATAGAGTTATCCCTACCCTTGGCTCTTACCATAGATCTGGTGCTATAATTTTAAGTCGCCTTACCTGTGAGATTAGGTTCAGGTGAATAATTAATGTTCTCTTATTGCCCTTTCACGGGTACCACATTTTACACTCACGTTTCTCTAGTCAATCCGGCATACTTCCTGTCTCTCTGCATTACATTCAGTATGTTCTCTCGTCCTTGTTCTCAGCTTAATCAACACTCTCCCCTGTAACTCGCCCCTAATACTTACCCGTGCATCAACTCACTATGTTCCCTGCTAATTTTTCCAGCAGTGTTACTTTACATACCAGGCCCCTTAGTGCCCTCTCCTTCAATTCTTAGCCCTATTAAATTGACCTTCGAATTCATTACTCTAGTTTCGGTACCATTCCGTAACCCTATCGTATCAATGAACACCTCCTTGGCCTGCGCAGCGCACTTCTGTTATATTTAGTAGTAGGAAGTACCAACACGTTGGTTCAGAACTCTCCCCAACTAACCCTGTTGCATCTTATCCAATTTTCGCTCAATTACATTTATCAATTTATTCATTTAAGAAATTTTCCACGTATTGATTTACTGCCTATTTAGGGTGGGATATCAGAGAACATGAAACGAGACGCGCACTTATAAACATAAACAAAATAAGGTTCACTTAGTAGTTAGCGTAAATTTTAATTTGGCCAACGAATGAATGAATTAACTTAATAGGAGTGTTCTCGTCAGTTTTGTGAGATTTGATTCCAAGTTAGGGATGAAAAAGGCAGTATTTCATGCCATGGCTTCGTTCTGAAATAGTGCCGGAATATCTAAGCGCGTTTGCTGCATCATTGGAAAAGAATTCATCGAAGTATGAAAGACCTCGCTGGCGATGGAAAAAGTCATTTAGCCATTTCACGGAGGAGTGTATTCACTCACAATACGGAAACAGCAGCAACGACAGAAGACTGGAAGGGATGGAAATATGATGTTTTAGACGGTCGATGACGATCAAATGGATGGAGAGAATAACCATTGAAGGAGTCATTCAGAATGTTAAACAAAATTGGTTAAATGGGGAGCGCTGTGAAGAAGAGACAAACTTATTGAATTAATCATTGGTCGTTCAATCCTAAGATTGGATGAGAATACCCCTCCATCCTTCCCTATCTAATGCTAGTTCCCTTACAACACCCTAGTAGTTTTTATCTTCCTTCCTCTTGATTTGATCAACGAAATTATTCCTTGGCCTTCCTCTTGGGACTTTTCCCCCTAATTTTCCTTCGTTTATATTTCTCGGAAACCCATTGCCTCTCAGGGTGTGCCCCATCAATTTGGTAATTCTTTTCTCTCTAGTGCTCCATATGTTCTTCTTTTCCTCTTCTGCTCTTCTGTAAACTTCTTCATTTCTTATTTTATCCGTCCAATTGACCTTCATTATCCTCCTTTAACCCCAGTTTTCGAAAGATTTATTGGATTCATCCTTGAGATAAATTTCTTCGGAAATAACCTCCAATGGAGGAATGAAATGTCGCAAGCAAATGATGACAGTTTTCTTCGAACTAATGTATTATGAAGGAATAACTCGATTGTTTAAGCTGTGAACTCAGTGGAAAACTGTAAGAAACACACCTTCGGACTGGTTGCAGTCCATCCAAAGAATATATTGCTGCTCTAGTCACATTTCTCATGATCCCTGGAGTGATATCTGGTGAGTTATGATGAATTGCGGTAGGTAAATATCTCCGCATGTCCTACGATTCCTAGTGAGATCTTTGAGGATCGGACACTCCACTCCGTCACCGCTTATTCCACGGCCCCTTCTCCTTTCTAAGGCATCACCCCGTCTCAAACCCTTTCGCCGACACCCCTGTCGTCTGTCCTCCCTTTTGGCGGGCGCCCCCTCTCTCAACTCTCGCCCACGACGCCCGCCTTCCCGCCCGCGAGGGATCAACCCTTTGCCCCGCCACACACCACCGTGAGTCCCCCTTGCCGCCTCCATGTGCTCTTTGCTTGGCAAACAAGGAATCAAGCAACCCATTGTCGCCCGCCAAACAGTATGGCAGGGGAAACCCGCGTGGCAACCACCCACCCACCCCATAGCAAACCTCCTTCCCTCCTGCTTATCTTTTGTGCGCCGAACCAATTATATGTACACCATCTCATCCGCCCAAGAACCATCCCCTGTCCCAGAAATGCTGAAATGTATCCCTGCATCATCTCTTCCCTCCCATCCAAGTGCTAGGCAGCGCCGGGGAATGTTTGTTCCTTGTCGCGTCATCGCATGGAAGGGTAGAACCTGTGTAATGCCCGCTAACGCTGCATTGGGGTGAAAAGACTGCAGCTCGGGGATCGTAGAGATATTTCACCCTTCCTATAAGAAGACCATTGAGGTACTATTTGTGCAATTACTCGTATTTTGGGAATATTTGATCGGAGAACAAGTTAGTGGTGAGGAAATAAGGTGTAGAATCGTATTAACCGAGGAAGCGTTTGCAAGGAAGGGGGAATTCTGATGAAAAGGGTTGACGTAAAGATAAGTAGAAACTTGAACATGGATTCATGTAGTTTATATGGAATAATAAGGGAGAATTGAGTATCTCGGAAAGATGATGTGCATTCAATAGATAATTGAGAGCATCGTGAGATGTGGGAGGTGGGGAAGATGCAAATGGTAACGTGGGTAGCGGGGAGGCAAATAAGATAACGAGGTGGTCAGGGAATAAAGGAGGTTGGTGGTGGAGGCAGCTTAACTAAACGATGAATATATGTTTACAGGGAGCGGTTTTTTAATAGAAGCGTGTATTTGTAGAAGGGAGAATGGTAGCCAAACGCAGAATAGGAATTTAAAGTGAAGGGGAGAGCAAAAGATATTGAGCTTAAAACATGCTTACTTAAAGGCCACTAGATGCCATGTGCAGCAATGTAGGCACTGCCCAAAACCGGAACAGTCATTAATTACAATACCAAATGATGTCCCGATACGCAAACTTCACTGCAACCGTGTAATTACGATAGACCTTCACAGAGTGCATGGATTGATGAAACTACGCTTCCCTGCATGAATCTACTATCACAATCAATCAGCCAATCAGGATCGAGATCGCATAAACGAGTTGCTTTTCTATCGGGGACTGGTATCTCTCAAATTTCTCCGCAGGATGCGTAGAGGTGGTAACGGGCTCTAATGCCGAAGCTCTCTCTCTATCAGTCTATTGCTCAGTGCTGTCTATTTTTAAATCTATTGTGAGAGAGTGATCTTGTGAAAACTCTAATGAAAACATTCAAAAGTTTTTCTCACGCGTACATCCTTTCCATGCATTCAGTTCCACACACATTCCCGTCATCCCTCAAAACTCCATCCACTCGCACTGAGCCCAATTTTGCTCATCCATTCGATCGCGGGTTCGAGTCCCGCCTGGGTCGGTTTTTTGCATACCCAGGGTATGGGTGTGTCTGTAAAGTTCTGGTGGTTCAGCCCCTGTGAAACCTGTTGACAAGCCATTGGCTTATCAGGATCACAGGGGCATGTGGACCACCAGAATCGTTCGAGAGAGCAAAAAAAAAATCCCGCGACTGCTTGCAGCGAGCGACCGATCCAAAGAGTCCGCATGTCTAGTAGAGTGTGCTGGAAGCACGCCGAAAGTCTCCACGCCAAGGTTAGAGTTGCGTTACCCATTTTTTTGATTTCGTTGCGAACGAAAATGTGGCCCTCTCTTTTCAGCCGTGTTTTTAGGAGTAGAATTTTTTAATATTTGCTTTTTATGATGCCGGCAGAAGTTTTATCGATCATTTATTTTTTTCACTGATACTAAATTTGTGGCTTTTCAAAAATTCAGCCCATGAAAATGTGCATAAAAATATCCACTGGCTTTGGTTTTAATACCTGCATTTTAAAAAAATGAGCCTCTTGTGGTTTCCGATGCTGGATGTTCGGGGAAAAAAGCGAGGGCGGGGGAATTCATCCCATATATTGATAGCAGCAGTATTTAGCAGGTGTGCAGTCTTATAATGCGTTCGTTGGACTGTGACATGGAGTTCCATAACCGCTAATATAGTCTATTCCTCGGAGCCACTATTCCATTCACCACAAGGCCTTATGTTTTCGTTCCCAGTGACTAGCGTCCGTTCTCTCTCAACATCATTATTAATGTCCCATTGTTTGATTACACGTATATTGAGTGTCGATCACTCCAAAGATATTTCAGAGCAATATTATTTCCATAGAAAGGCAATATGAAGCTTACGACGTGCTGTTGGTGCTTCTACGGAAGGATCTCGCAACCTTTATCGTTTATCATGTTCCTTTGTCATCAATTTTCTAAAATTGTAGCCTTTATATTATTTGTTATATTTATTCTCAGCATTACCCCTGACGTACTTCTGCCATACTCAACAGTTTTTGCTTGCATATAAACCTCCAAGCGCGAACCCTTAAGGGTACGTTCACCACTGAGTTGGGAACCGCTTTGTTGCTTTTCTATCGGGGACTGGTATCTCTCAAATTTCTCCGCAGGATGCGTAGAGGTGGTAACGGGCTCTAATGCCGAAGCTCTCTCTCTATCAGTCTATTGCTCAGTGCTGTCTATTTTTAAATCTATTGTGAGAGAGTGATCTTGTGAAAACTCTAATGAAAACATTCAAAAGTTTTTCTCACGCGTACATCCTTTCCATGCATTCAGTTCCACACACATTCCCGTCATCCCTCAAAACTCCATCCACTCGCACTGAGCCCAATTTTGCTCATCCATTCGATCGCGGGTTCGAGTCCCGCCTGGGTCGGTTTTTTGCATACCCAGGGTATGGGTGTGTCTGTAAAGTTCTGGTGGTTCAGCCCCTGTGAAACCTGTTGACAAGCCATTGGCTTATCAGGATCACAGGGGCATGTGGACCACCAGAATCGTTCGAGAGAGCAAAAAAAAAATCCCGCGACTGCTTGCAGCGAGCGACCGATCCAAAGAGTCCGCATGTCTAGTAGAGTGTGCTGGAAGCACGCCGAAAGTCTCCACGCCAAGGTTAGAGTTGCGTTACCCATTTTTTTGATTTCGTTGCGAACGAAAATGTGGCCCTCTCTTTTCAGCCGTGTTTTTAGGAGTAGAATTTTTTAATATTTGCTTTTTATGATGCCGGCAGAAGTTTTATCGATCATTTATTTTTTTCACTGATACTAAATTTGTGGCTTTTCAAAAATTCAGCCCATGAAAATGTGCATAAAAATATCCACTGGCTTTGGTTTTAATACCTGCATTTTAAAAAAATGAGCCTCTTGTGGTTTCCGATGCTGGATGTTCGGGGAAAAAAGCGAGGGCGGGGGAATTCATCCCATATATTGATAGCAGCAGTATTTAGCAGGTGTGCAGTCTTATAATGCGTTCGTTGGACTGTGACATGGAGTTCCATAACCGCTAATATAGTCTATTCCTCGGAGCCACTATTCCATTCACCACAAGGCCTTATGTTTTCGTTCCCAGTGACTAGCGTCCGTTCTCTCTCAACATCATTATTAATGTCCCATTGTTTGATTACACGTATATTGAGTGTCGATCACTCCAAAGATATTTCAGAGCAATATTATTTCCATAGAAAGGCAATATGAAGCTTACGACGTGCTGTTGGTGCTTCTACGGAAGGATCTCGCAACCTTTATCGTTTATCATGTTCCTTTGTCATCAATTTTCTAAAATTGTAGCCTTTATATTATTTGTTATATTTATTCTCAGCATTACCCCTGACGTACTTCTGCCATACTCAACAGTTTTTGCTTGCATATAAACCTCCAAGCGCGAACCCTTAAGGGTACGTTCACCACTGAGTTGGGAACCGCTGCTCCACTGTATTTGCAAGACAATCCCAATCAATAACTCAGGATATCCCTGAGTTAACCGCATGACAAAAAGATACTTTTCATTTATGTCATGATAGACATAGAGCCAAGAACCTTTTATAAATCTACTTCCGTTTTATAGCATTTACAGAGGTATTCTTTCTTCAATTTTTCTTCATTTTATTAAATATTTCACATAAATGTCCCTTCAGCGTTTTCAATAGCGAATGTTGGAGAATTACCAAGTAACTGCCATTCGACTAGCACCTCCTCTACTTCTACTGTTCATTAAATTGGAATTAATCCTAAGACCACCGTCACTAAAATTGCCATATACCATAGCGATTGATGCAATTTTATCAAGATGTAGTATTTAATTAATAGTTAATAAACATGGATTACATTCAATATATTCCTCGATGGGTGAAAGCTTTAATTCTTTTCACCAGCCAGAGAACAAAATATAGATATTTAAAAAATGTTTACTAAATTCGTCATAATGCTCATCATGTAGATGTTGTATCTACTAAGCCCGTGCGTACTGGCTGTTGAACTCGTTTCTTCCGAGGGAATAAGGAAATTCCGGTATGCGTGTTAATTTTATCCATTGCTAAGATATTGATCCTATATTCCTTTGGGGGTCTATAATGAATGAAAAAACTCTCAGTAATCTTCCACAGATTTATTTCTATGGCACGACGCGGTTCACCACTCTGTGGCATAAATCATGTGATCTGATTGATCATGTGAATCACATGATTATGCCACAAAGTGGTGAAACGCGTCGTGCCATAGAAATAAATCTGTGGAAGATTACAAAGTGTTTTTATTCATTATGAATATCGAGAACTTCCACCAGGTCCAGCCTGAAACAGTTATATTTATCCATTGAGGGTTTTATGCCTTGAAGTAGTACTTACACCAGGATTATTTATGTCTCATAGGATCTTGAAGTGTAGAAATACACCAAAACAATTACAATACTAAATCGGAATCCGAACCTAATATAAATAAATACATATCAATAATAATAAAATATCAACAAAATTAAAAGCCCTGAGGATGGTAAAATAATATTTCCGAAACGTTGGCAGAAGTTTTACATTTTTTATTTGACCTCAACTCCAGATATTTACATCATAAAATAAAAGAGGTCGAGAAATCACATCACATGTAAATATCAATTGCCTTGAGTATGCCTTGCAAAGGCAGTCTTTCCGAATCTGGTTCTCCCTTACTGTAATAGTTGCACCGTATCCACGAAATATTTATTGAAAAAAAGTCTTTTTTATGAGGTCAATCATTCCAACGCATAGCTGTGTTTTAAAGTAAATTACTTGGTCGCAAGTCTTACTCTTTTAGGTCTTAATTAAGAGGCGAAGATAAAAAGATTAGCACACCGCTACTAATCACACACAGTTTTCCATGTTTTCGCTAGATCGCTCCTAGAGTATCGTACTGTTTTTAAGTTATGAGCTTATAATTATAATATGCTTTAAAATGATTTTAAGACTTAAAACAGAAAACTATTAATGGCTTTTAATTAATTTACCATAGCCACGGAAATTTAATTGTGTAATTACTGTCTCCTGGGTTGCTGATTTCATTGAATAAATATATCAGCAGTTCAATAGATTTGTAATGCTTTTTTTTGTGGTATGTTTTTATTTTCATTGATTTATTCAGCAAATAGGTATTTATCGGAGTAATGAGAAAAATATCCAGACCACATCACATACACCATATCAAGAAGTGTCGTAATATTTATCTTGTGTCGTTAAAAACATAATTTCAATAATTTATGCTTAAAATTCAACAATACTATGAATTCCTGAGGTTTTGCGTGGACGATACTTTTTTATATGCTTTCATTAAACCTATTTTATTGATTTTTTGGTAAACTCCCGCGATACCACATGTAGTATTAAAAATATTCTTCGAATTTATTGCATCCGTGGTGAAGTCGAGTTCCATGGATGACAGACTGAAGTAGCAGAAGGGGAAAGAGGAGTAGGGATGGAAAAAAAATGAAAAACAGATCGATCACTTAACCGTGACAAATGATTTCACCGCGATGGATTGAATGCCAGAGGGCTGAGAGAGAGATTCGACGAGCATATTTCCCATCAGCGCAGACATTATGGTAGGCGCATGAATGTAGTATGTACATACCTATGGATGCATGTTATGTGGTCGTGGCAGACCTGCTGATCAAAGCGTATCGCTAATCCTCCACGAGTGCGTGTGTATGTGTAGAGTAAATCGAGACAAGAGGTTTTTCATTTGCGTCGGCCATGGGGGTGGAGTGGATGGAAGGGTTGGGGAGGTGCGGGGATGGGGATGGGGGAGGGAGGGGTTGGGTTGGGGCGCTTACGAGCGCATGAAGCCCCGTATTGAAGTTCGTTTAGAGTAGCGATCCACAAAATTAATCCCAATAAAACGCTTCTTATTGAACGCTGACACACCGCTCTAGGGGGGAGGGGAGTGGGGGGGGGAGGGAGGCGGGGTTTAGGGGGTTGGGAAAGGGTTGTAGGACGGGATGGAGAATGGGTAAAGTCGTGGGATGGAAGAGAGGTAGTACTCGAGGAGGGTTGAATTGGTTATGGGTTTCAGTTTGAAGGCGGCGCCTATTTGTTTTTGGCGAGGGGGTTGTGAGGTGGGGGGGTAAGAAGGGGAGGGGGTTGATGGAATGGAGAGTGCATTTGTTTTCGGAGAGGGTGGGTCGACGTGGGTGGCAATGGGGATGGGATGGGGTGGAGAGAGTATAATGCGATCCTTTCTGCGCGATTTGATGCCATCGCCTTACTCAAATATTGTACATCCATACGCACACTAATACCGTTATGACTGGAAATATTTTATATCCGAGATAATTGCATTATCCCGAGGCATTGCTTCCAAGTCATTAGTCTTGCTCAAATAATCGAGACGAATAAATGCTTCCCTGACTAATCGATTATATACAATGACTCTTTCGGATGAGTAACAAAGTGAAATGAATGCAATCAGCAAGACATCGTGACATTTTCACTATTCGAAGAATGCTAGCTTTTGCAGAAATGATAAGCTGATGCCATGGAAGTCACAGTTATGAAAGCGGGCATTACAACCATGAAATTGTTTTCTCTGAAGTCGTAAATATAACGAATTACGATAAATTATGAGATTACTCCATGTAGATGCATTAGTTGAAAACAGTAACTGACTCTAATTTCGGATCGCTGCACTTTAAAATATGACCCTGTTGAACTCGCCTAGTCCCTTCACAAGGAAGTGGCAATCAAGTCATGTTGGAGACATTAGTTCACAAATATGGATAGAGTAAGACAAATAGAACACTTACAGGGTATCAAGCTGCTTTAGGTGATTAGTCTGTTTATATGAGGTTATTAGATAGGTGACAAACATTAGTGATGTAGGTTTCCGCGGGAGTAGGTTGCACCCGGCGATGCGAAGATTAAAACCCGGAAGATGGGTTTTCCACCGCGTCGTTCTGTTTTCTGAACAATTGTTTGCTGGCTACCCCACAACCGTCTTCCGGTACAGGTTGACAGGTCATGAGACGGAAGATACAGGCTCCAGGTAACACAATATGTTTATGTCCGATGAAGTGGACATACCTGTTCTTTAAAATACATATTTGTATCTTTTTTATTTCACCAGAATGCTCCAAAATATTTTATTTATTATTCTTTGAGTAATTTGCATACATAAGGGTCGTACGACTCTTTTGGAACTCATCTATATTTTTTTTAAATATGCCCATGGTTTTTGCTCTTGTTATAGAGGTAGAGTTTTACAAATACTGAGGATAATAACGTAAAATTATTCATTCTTGTTCAGGCATTAATCCAATTAATAATAAAGATATATTTGTATGTTCCTTTTTGAATGAAAAATACGATTTTCGATTTCATATCAATTTATGTGTGATAAATTAAGATGAATTCGATTCCGATTAAGTCGAGCGGGGGCGAAAAAGTTAATGTGCCGAAGCTATCTTTAGATATGGGTTAACTACGTTAGGAACGACCGACTAACTTTTCATTTCCGAAATGACAAGGGTGTAAATTAAGAGGTAGCGAGTTTTTACAATGCTGAAAATGGTGCAGCAAAAATATATACCTAACAGTGTTTGTCTGTTAATAATGACTGAACTACTCAAACGCGTCTCAATTGTCCACCACTTCTTCGGTAGTAAATTTAAAAAACTCCAAACCCACATCGCATAAGACTTACCTTTATTACTTGATACTTATGGTTATTGGTATGGTTAAGATTATATTACATTGAGAACATATTAAAGTTCAATAAAAAAGTATTGAAATGGCTGAAACTGTAATGGTTAAATGTGAAAAAGTGATTATTGGGAGAGAAATTTCGTAAATATATTTTTTTAAATGATTGCTATGATAGGGTATGAGTGCAGCGTGACACATGTTATTGGAACTGTGTATGAGATTGAAGTGTACCAGTGTAAAGAAACTTCTTTATACTGATTACGTTGATTGGGTCCTATGTTGATCGAAAACCCATCGATGTATCGTCGTGGTTGAATATATATATATTCGAATAACCCAACAACTACTAATTTATTCCCTAAATGTCCATCCGTTACTTATAAGCGTCCCCCCAACCTATCAAACTTATTTAAAGCCACGAAACCTCTCAAAAAATCAGTTATTCAATCCAAAACTCCAGCAACCCCTTGTAACCGTCCTAGATGCAAAACATGCTTATTATTTACCACGAACCGACTCCCGAATAAATTCATAAATTCTCATCTTCCTTCCGTTTCCTCATCCTCCTGTACCACCTCTAACATTGTGTATATACTTCTTTGTAAGCTATGCCCGGCCTTTTATATTGGACTTTGTAGTACACCACTTAATATCAGGATAAATAATCACCGTGCCTCATGCAACCCATCCTCCCAAAACTTCTCTCACGCTGTCCCTACTCATGCCGCTTCCCATACCACTAAATTTGATAATTGCTACAATGTAGCTGTTCTGGCCTCTCTACCCCCCACAGCCACTCCAATTACTTTGAGAACATTAGAGCAAGCTTGTATATTTTATTTTAACGCTCTCCAGCCACCTGGCCTCAACCGGTCCCATTAATTTGTAAACATCCTCCCCTCCCCCAACCTTCAACATTGTACTTATAATTTTGTAACATCTTCTCCCCTCCCAACCTTCAACTTTGTATCTTTCTGTCTCTTAACTTGGTCATGGCAACTTCACCATTTCGTCTTTTCCATTTCCCTTACCTCCATTCCACCCCTCCTTTACTTTTCACCTTTCCCCTCCTCACTGCTCTCTTCCCCTCACCATCCCAAACATTTCCTCTTCATTCTTCCTATACCTTTCGCTGAAGAAGGTGGCGGCGATCCACCGAAAAATTTTCAACCCGTGTGAGTGTCTTTTTTATGTGTTCTCATTTTAGTCACACTTGTGACAAAGTTTTTATATATTTATATATATATATATATATATACCAGTTCGTGGAAAATCACACACGCGATAATATAAATAAACTATGCCACAGGTGGGGCGGAATGAAATATATCTGTATCCGTCTATCTTTGAGAAAGGTTCTAGAGCAACCGAAATATCAACTTATAGTGTGAGTGTTCTTTTTTATGTGTTTATATTTCATTCCGCCCCACCTGTGGCATAGTTTATATATATATATATATATATATATATATATATATATATATATATATATATATATATATATAAATTCAAACTTACAGGAGGTAGGAGAAAGAGGAAAAGATAAAGAATTCGTTCTTACGGGAACGTTTCGAACCAGTTGGTCCTTCGTCAGCTCTAGAAGTTTTCTATATATATATATATATATATATGTATGAATGAACGTTGTACGAATTAATTCATGGCGGGTTCCTAGAAATTATGACTACTATACAGTGTATTTTTTACGTTTACAATATACGTTTTTTTTCAGGCGCCATCTTCTATCGTCTTGCAACCACAGATGAAACTCACTCGTAAAATGCGATATAGTTTTTTTCACACACCGTATTTACAAGCGAAAAGAAAACAGCACTATACCCTTCACCACAGCATAACCTTTGAAAATAGCTATATTGTCGTCAATTTCTGAGGATCGTCAGTGGTCGACTATAGCCAATTGCAAATGAGTGTTGATTGTCGAGAATCGTTGATTGTTATAAATCGTCTGGTGTCTTAGTTTGTTGTCGATAATCGTTCATAGGTTTGTAGTTAACATTATCAGTGATAAAAAGAGCAGAGGAAAATATGTTACGACTCAGCCGGCAAACCAAAATATTTCCTAATTGACGTCCATATGCCAGGCTCTCATTGTATAGAGAACGGTGGGTACGAGCAAATACTTAGATATGCCGGTCGATTGACGGATCCTAGATAGCACGGCCATCGAAACGGCTTTTGGCTGGAACTTTGAATTGATCCTCCACCGGTTGACAATTGATGATCGATCACTAATTGGCTATCAGTTTGCCAACCATAATCGATTGAACGACGACTATAGAAATAAATCTGTTGATGACTGGTATCAACATCGAAAGTCACCATCCCATTGGGTTGTTCAAAATGGTAAAATCCGTCGATCACCGATGGTTTCCAAGCATACTCGCAACAATCCTCCAGGCGGACAGGTAGCGTTTGGCCAAATGGCGTGAATCGTCCGGAAATTCTGAATGTAAACGTGTTCAACGGGTTTGTGGCACGGGTAAATATCAACAGATAACGCTCAAATTTTGTGTACACGCTTAATAGAGGAAAAGTAAAAAATTAAAAAAGGTTGCGGTCAAATATTCCGAAGTTGAATTTCAAGGGACACTCTACTATACACAGTATTCAACACTTGTAGATACCGTAATTTTTTTTATATAGTTGCATATCCCTGGGGACTTCAGGAGTACTTCCTCCGTCTTTGCTTTCAACTCGAAGCGAAATTTACTCATTTAGATATTCCTGTTTCATTAATTTTGAGTTGGTTATTGTTCGTGATGTCCAGAATATATATTTTTCACTCTGACGCTCATCCTTATAGCTCTGAATCAAATATGTCAGTCTCCCGACGGCCCTGCCTTTTTCTACTCGTCTCTGAAATTTCCGGCTTTTCAATACCGTACCATTTTATTCGTAATTTTCTTCTCTTTCTTTTGGTTTCGGTTGATTTCTCTTCATCATGCTTATTTTACCCCTTCGTTTCCATTCTCATATCTCCAATGCCATCTATCGGCCTCCATTTTCATACTTGATACATCTTTACTGCAATGCCCACTGCTTTGTCATTTTAACAAATATTTTGTATGTAATTGATGTAAGATTATGTCATATGTTCTCTTCTTTTTGCAATGTTTATTGAGCCAAGTAATATCCCTTCTGGAGTCTTAATAGCAATTCCCATGTCTGGCTGTTTCGTGCCCGCTCCGGTCTCAAATATCTCCTCTTCCTCCCGCTGAATTTGAGTGTCCATATCTCTAAGAATTTGCCGTAAAGTTGTCCACGCAATCTTTCCAATTTTACTTGACTTCTTTCTCCTACTTTTGTTCGATTCTCTGCACATTATCTATAGAGCTCTGAATGAAAGCTCTTCCATTATTCTTCCTAGGACATCTTCCAATTCACTTAAACTCTTATCCATGCACTCCAATACAATTTTTATTCAGCTTTCCTTTGAGCGATAGTGATCATTTTTCTTTTGCAATCATCCAAACTCACCTTGTATTAGATCACTCTGCCTGTGCTACCGAGAATTTTATGCAAAGATACCCATGTATACATATATTTTATACATGCCTGTACAGGGGTGTCTATCATTCTTTCATTTTACGCCTTTTCAGCTTTATCTTCTCCTCGCAAGTCACATTCTCTTTTTCAGGCTGCATAAATATAATGCAAGTCAAATTTTTTGTATCCAATCCAAGAAAGTTTCCCATTCTTATCCCTCATCTCCTAAGGATAAGATATTTCTGAGTACTTAAAAGTGTGTTAGTGCTAAAATAACTGAAATACATCAGTTATTCAGTTCCTGTACGGTTTAAGAGAACTATCTTTACATTTTACTGCCAGAGAAATGTAAATAAATCCTTCTTTCGTAAAGAAAAAATCTAGCCAAACTCTGCGCCTGCATTTACCATGCTCCTTAAAGCCAAACAGATACTTATCTTTCCATTTAAGGCTTATTTAATGCCCCACTGCTGGTGATGATCAGACACATACTTGGTTATTCTTCTGAGTATATTTGAAATTGAGTGATGTAAGTTATGTAGAGACTAATAATTCCTTTTCGAAAGGAATCTCACTCAATTCTCACACATAAATCCATCAACTTTGAGTGTAGTCTCAAGCTAAACCTCTAAATCTGGTGAGTAACACAAGGAGAAGGCAGGGGTCAAACATGCAGAGAGACCGAAGGTCTTCGGAGTCTCATTTGACCTCAGGGGGGGGCCGTGAAGCGAAGGAAGTGGAAGCACATGGGAGTGTTAGTACGTGGAGGAAGTGAGAGGGGTCAGTCGGTTTAAAACGTCTACGGAGGAGTGGATGCCAGCCACACAGAATGAGGATCAAGGTAGGGGAAAGTTTTAAGGAGAGATTAAAAAGCAGAATTAGACGTTGAAAAAATACCCCAATCGGCATTCTCGGGGTTTAAAAATGCTCTCAGACTGATTGAATTTCGAAAATCCGAAAAAATAAAAGAGAAAGATCGGTCCTGCTTAATAAACTTAACTCCGGCGCGCCAGGGGACGCCATTTCTTCCGTTTCAGTCGTCTACCACCCCCCTCATTCCCTCCCCTCCCCCCCTGGGCCTTCTAAGAGACCGTCTCATCTCGTTCGACCCTCCCTGCAACCGCCGCATCCAAACCGCCCCCCTAAACCCCCAGCCCCCTCCCATCGCATACCCTGGACCGCCTTCCCTGTGATCACTCATCTGATCCCGGAGCGTGGCTCAATCAAGGGGCAATTACTTCCCTTAATTCATTCCCTTGTCTGCCTTCCCGCGTCCTCCTCTTCCGCCTTCCCTCTTCCTAAACCGCCACCCTTCCCCATAGAAAACCCTATTCCCAGCCCCTTCTCCCTCCCATACTTCCGAAATCCCTCGAAACCGCTGATAAACCCTTCTCCTCTCTTTCTCTACTCTCCATCTACGAGACTACTCCCTCTCTCTGCGGCGTCTTCTTCCTCTACTTTACCCTTTCAGACCGAAGCCCTTAAAACCGTCCGTCCGAGCGAGACCCTCCTCACTTGACCGCACAAACGGATTGCGATAGCGATACAGCGACCCGCCTCATTGACCGGCCCTGATTCTCTCCCGCGGGCGAGGAGCCGGCCCTTGAGGGTGGGCAGAGGGAGAGATGCAGACGCCCCGGCATCAGACGCGTCGATAATCTTCGCTCGTTTTTTTTTGAAAATGTAAATAGATATAAAAATAATCAATTTTTTGTCACGCGTTGATATTGTTCGGGTGGTGAAAAGCGACGGGGGGGCCAGTAAAAAGGTTGGCGCTGCAAAAAAGGTAAAAATTACGGGAAAATATTGTCCCGTCCCGTGCGGCTCTTTATCTCCCGAAGAGAGACCCCCAAATTTTTTTTCACATCGTTCATCCTTTCTTCTGGTCCATTATCTCGGAGCCGCAGTCAAGATTGAGTTAATACAATGGCGGACGTTGAATTCCCACAATTTTCTCCTCACCAATATTTTTATACATACTTTATAATTTTACTATTGAAAAGAAACTAAATACTATACCGAGTGCACTTTATCTGATTCAGCCCACTGCAGCTGTTCTATACGGGCCGTGCTTGACGGTGTCGCCGTTAATGTCGCTTCACGAAGATTTCTACCACAGATGGCAGCATAATAACTCGTCTCAGCGCATTGCCTACAAGACATATTAGGGAATCAGATTTTCTATGCATAGGTACAGAATTAACTTTATATTTTAGTACTAAGCGGCGGTACAATTTTCTAATACAGTGGAAGGCGAAACAAGAGCAAAGGGAATAAAACTAGAGCATGACACATCGAACTACTGATCGTAGACTAAACTTAACACTGTTGAAACCACTTAACCTCATCATCTGCTTAACCTACGCTGATCGTACTGGTAAAACAGTTAAGGAGATTAAAACCTAATTTATGCCCTTAAAATTAAATATTTAGACCGAGACCAAGCTAAAATCAGTGTATTAAAGATCCAGCCACCTTAGTGCAAGCCGTGGAAAGCAGATGTTCCAAAAGTAGCATGTCTTACTGATTAAAGCACAAAATGGAATTGGTCCCTAAATGATATGCAATAACATAACGATACCCACGTACAACACATACGTACCCATGGGCATGGAAAGTTTGACACAATCGCGAAAGAGAGCTTAGATTTACAAAATATAAGAGGCAATATTTTTAAACAGCTACGCGAATGATGGTAACGATATTGGAGTTACGTATACGACGTCAGAAAGTTGGGTTACTTGACGCGAGCATTATTGATAGGAATTCGTAGATATTATCGAACTTCGCATAGAGATTTAAGCAAATTTTTTTACATTAAAGCCGAGATTATAAAACAGGACCTAAATGATCGAAGACGCATTCAATAAGCTCAATGCTCAGCAAACTTCAGAAACTGCGGTGATCGACGATGCGTCTTGCCAAAATTCAGAATTACCTAGCGTTTATTTTTTTGGTCGAACATTCAAGATAGGAGCTACAGTTCCTTCATACGTAACTTAAGAGAGAACCCCATTTCCGAACGGAGATAGGCAAATCTTATCACGTTTCATTTTTAACTCTGTCTTCCATCGTTGCAACTTCATGTATAAAAAAACAATAATAACCTTATGAAATACCCTGTATAATATTTGTTATTTGATGTTATTTGAGGTGGATTAGTGATACGACGTCATACGACTCCCGTCCCGAGGTAAGATTATTGAGTCGCCGTATCTACTCCACAATATGGCGATTTTTTTCTAGTAAACAGTACTAGGTTATTTTAGTCCTCGTTAATAAAATTATTATCAAACAACTGTCGTTGCTCTATAAGCATGTTATAAAGTAGGAATTATAAATAAAAAAATGAAGCATGCTTTTCTAAAAAAACTAAAATTTTATTAAAAAATCTAAAAAAGAAATATCTTCCCTACAAACCAGGAAAATATTAAATCTAGATTTAACATAGACACTTGCCAACATTAAATCTAGAAAAAAAACAAGATTTAATCTAGCTTGAGATAGGTAATATGTCCTCTACATAACGTATTAAATCTAGATTTTATATAGATTTTTTCGAAATTTAATCTGGGATTCATGATGATCATGGATTTAATCTAGACTTTAAAACCTTTTCCAAGAAAAGGGAACTAGGAGGGGGGACTCATTAACCTATGATTTCTTGTAGCTTAAATTAATGGTTGTTTCACGGTGAATTCCATACATTACTTGAGCAAGTTAATTCAAATGATCATGGAATGGCACATACAAGAAATTATTTTCAAACTCTGAAGTTTAAATTCCTATTTTTATGACCAATAAAAATTAAAACAATTCTATTGCAACTCTTATTAAAGCAACACTGAATTATCATTGAGAAACTGATCAGTAAGGGATCAATAATACACCATTGTCTGTTAGGGAATCCCTAAAGGTAGAGTCTCTATAATGGTACTTTACCTTTGGACACATTTCCTAAAAGGAATACCCTGACGATAGGGAAAAAAGATCTATTGGATAACAACAAGAAATATTCTCACTGAGCTCCGAGAATTCTCACGAAGAGTAAAGAGCTGAGAATGAAACTGAATTGCATTTATTAGCACGAAAAGACCAGTTAAGCCATTACACACGGAACATAACCTCCCGTCAACACCACCACACATCCGCTGAATGCCATAAGGCGACAGAAATAAAATATCATCAAACCACAGACTTGTCTGAATCACTGACTCAAGCCACACTATGCCATTAACTCTTTGGTGAAGAATTACGAACGCACTGCTGGAAACTACAAAATTGTATCATGTTCCCAGTACTTAATTTTTCTTGACTCTCCAAGGCACAATCAGATTACTGCGTACAGTACTCCCTGAGGAAACAGAAGGCCAAAGATCACCCATCGTTGCGCAGGTGCAATGAAAATCAGGTTTTATAAATCGTCACTATGGATGCTGATTACCATTTCCTTGCAAAGTGCCTGAAGACAGACGTCGACAAAAATCTCAAGTTAAATTTTCTGCTGTGATCTAACTTTCTTAAGTTCCAACGAGTATGGTAAATTCTTACCTTGTTCTTTCAATTTCAAGAAGAAGAATAGCTCGGAAATATTCCTCCTAATATCACGTTTTACAAAATCGCTGACATAAATCAAAACACGTACCACTAGCACTGAACTTAAGAGGCCATTTTCAAAACAGATTAATCGCTCGCAAGAAAAATCGATCTCGCTGGTCGAAGGCAAGACTGCGAATTTAGAAAGCAAAACTCATAACTGGCGTTACCGAGAGTCATGGAAAGTAATAACAAGAGGTTTTTAAACTAACGTTGAACTGTTTTATTGAACGCCATATGAAATTATGATTTACATAAATAGAACGCAAGTTCAACGCTTTCGTCATTTGAAATTCAAGCCTTAATGTTGCCTTTAAATGTACTTTTAAGGCGGACAGTTTGCGATTGTGCTACGTGTGTACTGGATCTACATAATTCGCTATATCGATATATGCCATCTGAACAGTAAGAAACAGCAGAGTTCAGTTGGTCAATAGTAACCAGTAGAATTCACTAGGTCATTTCAATCAATCAATTCAATCAATTTCAATCAATTTCAATTCAGCATCCATAACAGTAGAAACCAGTTGGAATCCAGTAGAGTTCAGTAGGAGTCGGTAGAAAAATTCTACTGAAACCAGTAGACATTTTTACTAGGGGGCCAACATTAACTGTTAAAATCAAACATGAACTGGAAGTTCTTACCCCAAGTTATCCCCTATAATATATGGATTTCTACCATTGTTATGCAATGCACTCCCCTTCCTCATTGGAACACTCGTTGAAGACCCATAAACTTTCCCCATTGTAAACTCTATAGGTAAAGTCATATCCTTATACGAGCATTTCAATGGGTTCACATTCTCTGAAGGAATCTCCATTGAAGACTCATAGAAATATGTAATTCCCCCAAAGGAAACAAAATCCCTAAGGGAATTTCACATCCCTATACGGAATTTTAAGTCTTGACATTCCCTAAAGAGATTTTTAAGGGACTTATTGTCTCTACGTATAGGGATTTTCAATGGAGATTTATAATGTATACCACCATCGTGTTTTATATACGATAAATTAAAAAAGTGGGTATCAGAAAATTTAGATTTAAAATATTTACAGTTATTACCGGATTTGGACATCTAGATTTACAGTGTACCTATTAAAGAAGGATTTAGATATACAGAGTCAATGTCTCTCCAAATCGTAAAAAAATCTAGAATTAATCCTTTTATGTTTTGTAGGGTTAACATCGTACAAAAAAATCAAATTAAAATTTTGTTGAGTGAATGAAAGATTAGCCTAGTACTGGAAACAATTAAACTTAACTCAAGAAAATTCGCCACACAATAGATTACCTATGAACATAAATAGAAAAAAATTATTTTTTCAACAACATAACATTTTTAAAGTAGTCTATTTATGCAAAACGGCAACGAAAAGCATGGGCTCTTTCATATTCGATATCAACATAAATTCATTAAATTTGAATATTTTGGTATTCAATGGAATAGAGAGCTTCAGTATAAAATTTCTAGAAAACCTTTAAATGAACAAAAATTAAGGTGCGAAATATAAATTAGGTCGCTCCCCATGCTTTTCTTTCTCTCAAACTTTGGATCCTATCTAGATTATGTAGAATATCAAAATATCCCCATTTAATATTCAGCTCATTATAGTCAACTTGAAAAAGAAAACAGTTCAATGAAAAACAAACATCAGATCAGCTGAATCTTTTCTCATTGCTAATGCCTGCATTGCAAACTTAGCTGCAATTCCCCTGTGTTTTTCAGCCTATTAAGAATGTTTTAAAGGCCTGAGGGGTGTCCAAAATACTAGCAATTTGAGCCCTTCGACAGAGGGAAGGATAAACCAATTTTTGGTATAGGCCATCTTGCCTGTCACTCCAAATTCTGACCGATATTTTTTATTGGTATATGCACCATCTGCCACTACTACGTGGATCATTGTATCAACTCTTTCAAGCTATATAAATGATTTAATAATAAGTTGGGCTAGAACAGTCCCTGCCGTTGGCCCACGAGTTGTAAAAACTGCGACAGGTTGGGTGAAGTTCCCAGCAAGGGGTTGAAGTGCCTGGAGCGATGCAACGATGCCCTGGCATTCTTAGTTCAAGTAAAAAACTAGTCGAAATAAATTAGTCGATTCGAAAGAGTTTGCTTTTTAATTCTCCTCCGTCTGTCTAACTCTCAACTTGCTTTCACCTTAGCTAATCACAGCCTCCACGGGCAAGGTCCCTATACCCTTAGGGGTTAGAGCGACCTTGTCCACGGGCGATTAGTTGTGCTGCCATCTATGCGTACAGTTTCCTCGTGGCGACAGTAGCGGCAACATCACAGCCGGGAAATATCCAGTCCTTTATAATCTAAGTCCGTGATCTGATGTAAAACTTTCTCGTTCAATAATACAAGTAATCTAGTGTCCTGAACACCAGATTTTGTTCTTTGCTGGTCTAATTACTAAAACAACACATCGATTTTAATAAATATATTTATGTTAACTTTAATCACCAATTATTATTCTTCAATTATTGAAGCTTTTGTGATAGTAACTATAACGCCACTTATATTATTCATGTACGCAGCCTAACGAGTATTCAGAAAAAACTCTAGTTGCGGTAAAAGTTAGGATATTCTTCATCTGCATTGGTGACGACGGAAATTTTTTGGCATTTTCTTGTCAGGTGAGACTTCTTATGCTTGTCAAAAGGAGAGCATGCCTCTTTGAAAACGCAATGGACGAAACATTCAAAAAATTATAATTCTTCTTAATTATAGCCATAATGAACAAGGGTACCATATGGATCCCCAAGTGCATCGTAATTCGTGTAATCGCCTCGTAAGTAAATAGTGTAAAATTCTGAAAATCTGAGAAAACAAAACTCGCTCTGGCAGCACTTGCTAGTAGTTCTAATGCATTTTACACCGCAAGCCGTCGCTAGCACTATGACATTATCTATGGCTTTACTGAGTAGAATTCCTTCATGATGAGCAAGTCCACAAAATTATATATTTGAACGACCATGGTTACGATACAATGCATCATCTAAAAACTATGATCTGTGAAGATGGTGCACTGCATCGAAACCATGGTCGTTCAAATATATAATTTTGTGGAATTGCAGTGTTTTCATTACCCTCATCGCCACCAGCACGTTTGACAAGGAGAGTTAGGTCACGAGTCCTGGCAATGGACGAGGAATGAGAGAGGTAATCGAGAAAGTGAAGGGCTGCAATAAAATGTATGTTTTTAATTGTGTTTTGAGACGTAGTTATAAGCAGCAAATCCATTCAACCTCAATTAAATGTAATAATATTGTAAAATAAAATGATTAATGCCTCATACTTTGGATGGCAAAATGTAAAATAAAAGTTAATTAACCCTTTTAGTGCTGACCTCCACCAGCGGTACTAGTGAGAAATGCGGGCGGTATTTTAGTAAAATGTATCATCTTAGGAAAAATAACATTATGAAGTTATTGTTTTAGATATTGATATGCGGTTTTTAATAATTTTATATAAATTGAATTTTTAATAATAATACTATTCTTTGACATTAA
The DNA here is from genome assembly GCA_963573305.1 of Pyrrhosoma nymphula. Taxonomy (NCBI): domain Eukaryota; kingdom Metazoa; phylum Arthropoda; class Insecta; order Odonata; family Coenagrionidae; genus Pyrrhosoma; species Pyrrhosoma nymphula. The sequence goes on from OY754333.1 coordinate 146,761,721, forward strand.
ATGAGAAATATATGTATTTATTTCAAAGTTATAAAGTTAAACAATATTTTTTTAGCAATAATATTTTGATTTTCACACACAATAGTAATATAATTTTTTTCACATTTTATAATGAAACTGCTATATTTACATCAAATAAATAACCGAAAAAACATGTGGAAAAAATTATAACAATATAAGGAAAAACTAGCGATTGGCATAACTTTTAGTCAGCCTCTGTATAGTCCCACTTTGTGGAAAAGTCTTATCTTACAATTTACCACTGAGTTATATTAGGGCTTATCTCATTATCGTTGTGCCACACACCTAGCACCCATGGTGAACCAAGCAAATGCTGTGCACACCTTTCTGACACTGTATACATACTGTACAGGACCTTTTTCTCTTCTGGCCATGTTTTCCAGAACAAACAACACAATTTTTTTCTTTTCTCCCTGGAAGTTGCTGCAGTCCAGCTTTTGACCCATGTGCAGGAGGGGATACATCACTCTCGGTCTTTACAAGCCATTACGACTCTAGAGAGTCTATGATGCTTGATGTATATTGAAGTCTTGTCATTATTTTTATTGGATTATTATCTTTATAGATAAAAAATTGAGCACCATACGAGCAATTACACAAAAAACAACTTTCTTCCAAAACTTTACTGTACGCCTTTCATCTAAGTAAGAATATACCATCATGTCAGATGTATCAATCCCACCCATGTAACTATTATATAAATTGATTATTTGTGGTCTAACTATTTCTTTGATTTTACCATGCCTCTTTTTACTTATATGAATGCTTTGTGGTGTTGCTTTTGTGGAAAGCAGCAATACTGGATATTTTTTGTTTTTTTTTTCCTTTTGCCCTAGAAAAAGAATTTCACCACTTCCATAAGAGTAACTGTGAATGGCTTTTGGTACCCACTAATGTTTCATCTATGCTAAGGTGTTCATGTGGTGTATACTGATGGCGAAATAGGTGATTAGCATGGTCAACAATGGGCTGAAATTTGGCACAAGGGTCGTACTTTTCATTGCCAGGTGGGAAAAGTTTGGAATTATCTGTGAGATGGAAAAAATCTCAAAAGCAATTGAAAGCGATCTCTAGACATCATTTTACCGAACCACGGTATGGTGCGAGAATTATTTGACCAGTAGGAAAATATTGTTGACTTTTTAGTTACACCCATCTCCAGTAAAATAGCGATGAACCCTTTTATCTCGTTCACTGTCACTTCCCGCAACCACCTCACCCTCGATTTAGGAGATATTGTTTCATGGGTGGTGAGGAACTGTGCAGCATACCTGTTGGTTTCCTGTGTAAACAAATTCCATAGCACAGGGGTGAAGAACAAATTGAAGTATGCTATTGGTTCTGCAGTCGGTAATGGTGCATGCTTGGGACCCGGTATTTCTGCGTAACTGAAGGCGTTATAGCACTCCAAGTGTCATGGCCTTCAGAGATTACGTTGAACTCCGGTGGTGGAATTACATCGGTAAAGTCACTGCTTGTCCCATCTTCATCACTTTCTGCTATAACTCTAGGCTTTTTCCTCTGCGTCACAATGTCAGAGTCATCTTAATCCGAATTCACATCGTCACTCAGACACCCGCTCTCGTCATATTCCTCAGAGCAATCGTCATCACTTAGCGATAACAAGTATTTCACCAATTCTTCATCCACAATATCTTTCGAAGTCTTTTTAGTTGCCATTTCAGGTAACCAAAACGAACACAAAAAAATAAACGTACGTATTTTCTTGTAATAGCGCTTGATTCAACCGCACGCTTGCAAGGGAAAAACCGCACGCTCGCAAGGAAAAAACCGGACTGAGCTTCGAAGGCAAAAGAGAACCCACTGCGTTCCTCGCGCACTACCTACAATTAGAGGTGGGTCGGTCGCGAACGAACGAATCTAATCGAACGACTCTTTGAGGTGAATTGACGCACTGAATCGTTCATGGTAATGAACCGTCGTTCCTACGACTCGTAACAGAGTCCTCTACATGGCCATCATGACAACTATCACTACTCAGCGGCGTAGATGAGAATGGGCGCACCACTCGGCAAAGATGGGAATCAACAGACGTCACGAACGAACGAGGGACGAACGAGTCATCCCTCCCTTCAACTTTGAAGTTTGAGAGAGGGGGGACCTGTGTACTCATATAGCGCGAGGAGTGGGAGGAATCGCTACCTATGAGTCCGTGAACGTGTGATTCAATGACTCGGCAAAGAATCATGATATCTCTGACTCTAACTGAATCAAGAGTTGTCGAAGACTCATGAATCAGTGAGGAATCATATGAAGTCGAAGAATCATATGAGTCGAGGAATCATATATGAGTCGAAGAATCATGTGAGTCGAGGAATCATATATGAGTCGAGGAATCATATATGAGTTGAGGAATCATATGAATCTAGTGAATCATCGAGGAATCGGTGATTCTTGACAGTGTAGTAGAGCAGACAGAGTAGCATACCCAAGAATCAATTATAATGCTCAAGGAATCGGTTATCTCAGAGGAAACTAGATTAATTCCTGATTAATTTTCAATGAATCTTGATTCGCACAGGGACATGCGATTTTTCGTGAACCTGCAGAAAAAATAGGTCTTTGTTCTGAAAAATTCAGAATTCCATGGTCTGTGGTGGTTATTAAGAACAAAAATATATTAATGTTACCCGAATTATTCATACGTTTTGGGGTTCGACCAATGAAATACCGAAGGAAACTGTTGTAGGCATGATTTTGCGGAAGTCATCCATTACGTAAGAATTAAAATAACTTTGTAAACTCCACTAGTATTTATTAACACGATCCGGGTTTCAACACTTGGTGTCATCTTCAGGTGACTGAAGTGGACACCAAATGTTGAAACGCAGGTCATAATAATAAATAATTAGTGGAGTTAACTAGTTATTTTACTTCTTCCGTGTTACCAAACATTAACTTTTATCGTGAGAAACATCATTGGAGAAATGTTCATTACCGACTTTTATCGTATTTAGAGACGACATACTCAAGTGAGTATGGATTTAGTTCCCATCTGTCAATCAAGACCACATCTAGAAATAAATTACTTGGGCGCACAAGCAGACATTCGCATTGCTACGAGCAACTCATGGCCACGTTTGAAAAAAATCTTATGTATCAAGAAAAAAATGTTCATGAACTAAGTTGACTAGAGGACATTTGAACATAAGTTTTAAGTTAAAAAAATAAATTTCATGCATAGATGTATCTTTTTGGTTTATGTAACTTTTAATTTGTTCTGTAATATTTTTTTTTCTTTTTCATGTTTCATTTTTGTCTTTATACTTACTATTAAAATTGATCATAAAAATTTGTTTTGGTCGTATTTTCGCTTTCATTCTTAAATGAATAATTACTTTAAGGGGCGCGAGAAAAAATTAAATTTTTGGGGAGTGGGGCATAAAAATGTTTGGGACCACTATTACGAACAAAATTGAACGAGAACGAGTTCCAAGAATCGACTCCTTTTACTGAACGACCGATGAATGAGTCGGTCATCGGAATGAACGATTTTGCCCATCTCTACCTACAATCTAGTAACTATCTCAAGGCAGAATAATAAAAATTCCCTATCACAAAGAGGATTGCTGACAATGTAATCCCATTACAAAGGGCCCATATGATTACCTAGGACGGAAGGCGAGAGAAACCGACATGATAACAAAGTAATGATTTCATTAGCGTCGTATCGCCCAAGTCTTAGTTAGCAGTTTTATCAAAACAGATTCATCATGACGCATTCATGAGGCTGCAGATAAGCCTTTTAGTGGGCTCTCATAGTGGAAAGACCACTCAGCGAAAAGAGTGAGCATACGATGAGGCTGTGCTTCCCCACACGTAAACAGTTCAACGTCAAAATTACAGTAAGATTCATACTTTCTGAAAAGTATTTAAAATAAAAAATAAAAATTTAAAAAACACGTTATGTGTAGCAGAGAATTCATATTTTTGATACTAGAAACAACAAACAACATGCAATTAATATTATATAAATTATAGCGATTTAAACAATAGCCTGCGTTTGAGCCGATATATCGGCCCGCCGCACTTTTCGCCCGTGATGCAAAAGCCGATATATCGGCCCGCCGCACTAAGAGGGATTTTTTAACTAAGTCTCTTTTACCTTTTGCAATTACCTTATGCCCTGGCTGCTCTTTGGGTAAAAAAATGATTATTGCACATACATTTAGTTTAAACAACATTTTATCACTAATCAAAATAAACTTTATCACATTTTTTCACAAGAGACTTTGAGACCTTAGCATTTATATCACAGTTTTAACAAGTTTACTGGCTTCTCCTTTATGTCATTCTTACTTCAATTCAAAATTCACAAACCGTACGAACCGTACAAGGTCGAAATTATGACCGCACAGTATATTTACGGGAGATTCCTAGCGCTCAGTTGTCCGGGGATGATTCCGTCTCCATCTTGCCCAGCTCTATTCTCATGCAGTCCTCAGGTTCCCCCTCCCTCTGCGTCTAGCTGCTACTCTCTCCGCGGATGGACCACTGCTTTCTTAATCACCGCACCCCATCAACGCGGACAGCCCAACTCTCGATACTCCGTGCCGTCTCCTCAATGCCTCGTGCCACTCCTTTCCTGTTCACTTCTGCCTCTGTTCACTACTCACTCACGACTGTTAAAAACTCAATACTTGTACCCAGTGACGTCTCAACCAACGAGAAATTCCCCTCTCATGCCACTTTCGTTTATTGCCGGCATCTCCTCCTCCTAATAATATGTTCATGAGAGTCTCATGGTATATCACGATACCACCCTGACCATAACCTTCCCCTCTTTTCAACGTGATTGCGGTAAAAATTAACCTAGTGGTACACCTGTACCACCACAATATGAACTAATTACAAATTTAGGTATGCCCATTTCTGAAAATGTTTGAGTCCCAGACGTTCTATAACTAAATGCTGAATTAATTTCCCACCAATTATTTTCAAACCTGCATTGAAAATATTGCAATTATTTACTCCAATAAAACATTTTACAGACTTTTAAAGTTATTTTATAAACTTGGCACGCAAGTGTTATATCAACTTCGATTTTTTAACTAAGTCTCAAAACATGCACCGTTGACTTCAAAGTGGTGTTTCCCGCATCTTTGGAGAAAAACGCTGTGAAGTCTGTATACTTCTGTAGCATGAAATGGTTTGCATGATGCTACTCGGGATTATGTATCGACGTTAACTGCAGTGAGAGTGTTACCTATGTATTCGGGGTTTTAAGAACTAGCTTCCAATTCTTGAACTTATCCACGGTTTTGCGCCGGATATTGAATTTACCAAGTTATAAACATTCACTATAAATGAGGATACGATTAGTGTGGTGGCGAAATCACCGTCTTCCCATCGTAAGGGCCCAGGTTCAAATACTGGAAGTGAGAGAAATATTTCTGTAGAATCTCAATCACCTCTTAGGTGCCTGATGGAGGGCACTATGGTGTTCCCACCAGCACAGAGTAAATGTCTCAGACATTCCTTACGTCTTAAGTGAAAAATAGTAATTAGTGAAACACAGGGTAAGAGCCTTTTGTTAGACAGGGGCAGTAACGGGTCAGAAGCAGGTGAAACAAGAGATAGCATCATACCTCCTGAAGTCCAAAAGTAATATAATTCCAAAAACTAAATACAACGCATGATATTACAGACCCTTTCTGGCGTCGTATTTTTTTGGTGGAAGAAGTTTACGATTCCGGAGAGCTACATACGTTCAATTTTTATCATGCTATGCGTTTTTAAACATTTGTAGTACAAATAATACAAGTTCTTTTAAAACTTTGTGGTATTCCATTTTAATAATCAGATGATTTAATGGTAACTTTTACAAAAACCACAACTTAAAAACACACAAAGACCCGTTCGATCCTAAGAAGAGAAGTGGCATATATGCTTTAAAGTGTGGTGACTGCCAAGGTGTTTATGTGGGGCAAACAGCCCGCAACTTTAATGTTAGAGTGAAAGAGCACCAATCAGCCTATTTTAATAATTGTGAACTCAAGAGCAATTTTTCCAAACACCTTTTAAACTATGACCACCACAGTGATTTTAATCTTGACATTTTATGTTTTGCAAACCACAGACGTGTGCTTGACTCACTTGAGCAGCTCGAAATCTTAAAGACTTTATACGACCCTGATTCGAAAATTTTAAATGAGTATTTGCAGCCTTCCTCCTCTCCCATTCTCACAGCCGCCTCCCGAATTTCCCTCCCCCGCTAAACTCCCCGCCAACCACTGTTCCTGACCAACCCGCATCCACACCACCCTAATCCTCACAAACCCCCCCCCCTTCTTCCAAGCTATATATAAGGCTCTGAAAACCCTAAAAAAGCACCTGAAGATGACGCTCAAGCGTCGAAACCCGGGTCGTGTGTGTGTGTGTTTTTAAGTTGTGGTTTTTGTAAAAGTTACCATTAAATCATCTGATTATTTGTAGTACACTTTTATGGAGGCAGCGCTGACTTATTCTCTGCCCATATGTACTCATAGAATGCTTGTGAAAGGATCTTATAAAAACAACTCTTTAAAAGGTTTTATACCAACGAATTGACGTCAATAGCCACATGGTTTAACCATACCGGTTAAAGTGCAAGATAAATTAGTATAACATATAGTGAAAATAAAGTTAGCAATCCACTTGCTTCAGCTGTTAGCATGCACAGCAGAACTACCATCGGTCTCTCCAACTCCCCTCTCTTGTTCGCAAGAATCGTCACCGAACAAGTGACAAATATTCAATTTCTGAAAATAACATTAAATGCACACTTCAAGACTGTATGACTGCAATAGGCGGCGCTTTGTTTGCACTGAGCAATATGAAATGATTTAATTTAAAAGAACGATTGTTTTGGACAACCTAAATGATTTATTAGTGATGACAATGACGTGAGGTGCATTAAATACAAACCTAACACATGATTTTATAAAAATAGCAAGCGGATTTAGCATTTTTCGGATATAAATTTCAAGGAGACACACAGCAAGCGATAAAAAAAAAACAAATTTACACCTTTCCCAGGATGCAATTACGTCTGTCATAAACTTAAATGCCCAGTATTGTCACAAGATTAAATATTGCCGAGAAATCCGAGCATAAAACTATCGCAAATGATTTAGCCTCTAATGAAATTGGAGGCTCTTATTCATGACTCCAAAAATAATAAATTCACTCATTAAAAATATCACTGGTAAACACCTCTCGCCGGTATTACCACAAGTTATTTTGTCAATGACTTCTTCAGGAGTTATATTGCAAACAGCCAGGTTATAATGATGTTTTATTCCTGAAAGACCACCAGTTTTAGTCAGTGACCTGATTTCACAACGGTCACCGTAGCGAATTGACTAGATATGGGGTTATTTCTTTTATTTTCCATTTGATCATCAAATCAACCTTCGTAATCGTATTTCTAGCTGAAAACGTGATTGTACCATTTTTCTGAATTGCCATTGAGTTCCACGTTTCTCAAATACACATTAGATGCCTGATTATCATTATCAACAATTGATAGCCGAAAAATATCACCTTCGTTTAAGGTACTCTCACCTTTTTACAACTTGCAAACGCGTGGTTTTTCCCGCTTTGGATGACTTTATTAAGTTGGCCTCCTCACACCAATCACATTCACGTGTGGATTACAAATTCTTCGGTCGACATAAACTTTCCATGAAGGCTCTGCCTCCCACAAAATTGCATCGTTAGAAAGTTCAGTTTATCGCAATAATAATGGCACCATGGTAGCCGAGTGGGTTCCCGGTAGTCATGGCGTATAGCCCAGAGGTCTCAAAATTAAGTCTGAGATAGGCATCTTTAGATGTTCCAATGAATGCTGAACGGTGCACCAAATCTATGTGGAAGAAAACAGTTGGAATAAGGAAAGCGACTGCCATCTATTCTAAACTGGGACTTTCACACGGCTCTGGGCTTAATACTTTGTGAACTGTAGTGTCTGATATAATCGGCCGTATTAAAGACTGCTGATTCTAATGCAATAGTTCTCTCGAAGGCATCGATCGAATTTGGTACCTTATATCAGTACTCGTCACCTTCCCGTTCACGAATGTGGGATACATTTGAATGTGATCTTCCTGATAATTCAATCGTATACTTCTTCTGCCAGAGCACGACATCAGTGGCTCAAGTTTCGTGAGTGACTTTCATTTCTCTAAGTCATTTACAGATGTTATGCATTTAAGTTCTTTCAAAATTGGGATTCCTTGATCGAGGATATATTATTCTTCTGTTTTGCGTTGTACAATCAAACAGATATAGGTTTTCATCTCATTCGTCCGAAATGAGACCCTAAGTTTACACTCATCACATTTTGTCTAGAGAATGGCAGTGCAGTCCGAAGTTTCAATACCACCATAGCATTGTGATCGATCACAAGGTGGTGGAGTAACTTGGTTCCGTCACGATATTTGCATGTACTGCTCCCCCGTTCACCCTTTTCTCTCGCCCACCTTCCCCTTCCTTCATTCTCTTTCCCTCCACCCCCCCCACCACAAAACCTCTCTCCTCCCCAAATAATAATCCTTTCACCTCCCCTACCCCCCCCCCACCCAACGCCCTATGCATATGTTTGACTTGTGGAATAATTGGTATCGAGCGAATGGCGCGCACCGCCGGCAATGGTTTAACTCTTAATTTCCAACGCCACCTACTTCCGTGTCCGTCCTCTGCAAACCTCCCACCCCTTATTCTCCGCAAACCACCCAACTCCTGCCTCTAGCGGTTCAGAAACACGAGCCCACCCTCTGGTCCACACTCGAGCCAAACTACCCCCTATCCCCCCCCTGGTCAGTTCGGTCATTTTAGCGGCCTCTGCCTCCCTCTCGCCCAACACAATCAAACGAAGCAGCCAGCGCCCCTCTCTTCGTCGCCTGCAACTTCATTCTCCCTCCGCCCGCTGCCCCCCCCCTTTCCGCTCTTCCAATCGCTATCCCCCCCCTATTTCCCTCCGTGAACGAAATCCACCCCGTTCCCCTGGTCCCCGGTTGCTTTCCACTCCTGGGCTGCATTGTTAATTCTCTTCGTTCGAGAGGGAGGGGGCCCGTAACGGGGAACCAAACTACATTACAGCGACCGATCCCTCTCTATACTCCCGCGGCGCAAACTATATCTTTGGCAGCCAACCCCATTCCCATGACAACCGTTCGCAGTAGAGGATGAAAGGCAGAAGGGAACTGAAATGGGAATTGCATGGTTTCGAATCAAAAGGGGATATTTTTCGGAGCGTCAATGGAGAGCGGGAGTATGAAAGGGAGGGGCACTGGCGAAGGGGGGTGGCATGGAGAAGAAGGCCCTGAAGTCTGCCGATGGCCTTCGCGCGCACGGCAATTGTTCATTGTGCGGTCAGTCATGAGATACAGTTACTATCACTTAGCATGCTGACGCCGTAATATTTCGCTGCATGAGGATTTTGTGAAAATGTGGCATCAGCAATGTTACGTCACTCAACGTTCTATGGTTCTCCTTTGTATAAAACGCATGAACACGGCTGGCGCAGAATTTTACAACAATAAACAATACATATAAAGAAAACAAAAATTTCCACCTTTTTAAAAATGCATTACTTTCTTTCCTAGCGTCAGTCAATTTTATTTTGTGTTCTCTGGAAAATAATGTAAAATACCTAGTGAAAAACATCCAGCGGACAGTAGTTGTTCAGCACACAACGATGCTGCGTGGTAAGAATATACTTGCCTTCTCAAAAAATTATTTTTTTTTAAATCACACGTGCAAGCTTTTATTAATACCTGAAATATACAAGCCGTTGATAATGATTTATCAGTTCGGTATCTGCCATCTCTCGGTTGAAAGGATTGCAATACTAAACATTTTCGAGAATTTATTGCTTTACGTGGTGGAGGAACTTTCAAAGAAATAAGATTTGAGAGAGGGAGCGTTTTTCCTTCATTCATAGAAGTCTGGCAAAAAGAGGTTCACCCTGAGGACGATGGCAGACTATGCCTTCGAAGCGTGGAAACTCATCGCCACCACCGACGTCCTAAGCGTTCGCCAGGAAGGCCTCAGATCTTATATTATTCTATGAAATCTTTCTGTGCTTGGCTCCAATAGCTCGTGGTGTACTGTAGAGATGTTGCCAAACAAGAGCGAAGTAACATACCTCCCGGGAAACGAAAAAAATCGCGCAAATGATATTGACCATAAAAATTTTATTTCCCCCTTTATAAATGATCCAAGATTACATGATACCTTTATAATTTACAAAATATATTAACATTTTTATAAATTAATTTTGTAAATAAATTCGCAAAATAATAATTTCGCAAAAATAACTTACAGGAGCTTTAGGTGACCACTAAGGCATTGCCTGTTGTCGGGGGCACCTTCAGGATGTATACAATACACATAGCAAAATGATTATTACAGAAATGACAGTGTAAAGTTAATACAGAAAAGAAAAAATTCAACAATCAGAGTTTTTACCAGCTTAAAACAGGATTTAATATTATTGGTCTATTTAATTTGTAGTGGCAATGAATTGATACAAAATAAAGGTACAACAAATTGAAATTATTGCTATAGTTTTATTTAGAACACAAATATTCCCAAAAGGTTGTTAAAACAGTTTCTATAAATTATCAAATACCAAATTCAGGATAATATCAAATACAAATAATCAAATATCAAACACAGAAAGGGGAATTTTCTTTGAAAATTCCCCTTCCTGTGTAACATAACACATAACGAAGCCAAAAGCATACCGAAAAAAAAACATATTTTTTTTAAACTCAGTAACCTTCAGTATTTTTAATTTTTTACAACAAAGTTGAAACAGATCCTTCACATAAGTGAGTAGATGTGTTAAAATGTAATGGATGTAATGGTGTTTACGTCGGAGATACATTGGAAAATGTTTCCATGTAGTAGAGAACCAACACGAAAAGCGCTACATGAAAGAAGATGAAGACTCAATTTTTGTTTTGTATTTAATGGGCACGGGTCACCTATTAAACCAAATATTTCACACTCTTGTAAGGAGGGTTCTAATTTGGACTTTTTAGAAAGGCTTGAAAATTTATAACGCTTTCAAAAGATTTGACTGATTTTTAAAGTTCACCGTTTGCCCATTGTTTTGTTCCCCACCCCAAGTTATAAGCCGTGCCTCGCATATCGCCCCAACCTTCTTTACTGTTGGTAGACTCGCTCAAGACTCGGTTCATCCGGCTGAACGATGCCACCGCGCTGTCGCGGCCAGGGCATCTCGGCTACTTCAGCGGCTACAGATTGGTCGGGGCCTTGGAAAGACTCCACACTCACGCCCGAGCCGGATCGAGAACTTGGGTCCCGGATCAGGCTCGACCATGTCGCACGCAAGGGCTTGTTTGTACACGGGCAAGAGCCGTAAGGCTTCGACGCTCTGTGCATACTTTGGCCGCGAGGCAGAAGGAAACGGAGTGGGAGCAAGTTGAGTTCCCACCACCGTCTTAATCGCGAAAATCAATTGGAGTAAAACATTTCAGAGTACCTACAAGTATTCAGATGGAGTCCAACCGTCCATAATTTTCCACGTAAAATTAAAACACGATAGAATGAAACACTCGAATAATACCCTGTGCGCATGACTATTTGTATTACTTTCGTTTTAATACCTCAACGCGACCATTTTTAACTTATTCACAATTTTTTTTTATTTTAAGAAATGTTTACTCCGAAGAACTAGTTTTTATTTTAAGTTCCGCCATTTAGGTACAAATTGTACGTAAAAATAGGAGAGCACTATCAGCAGTTACTGAATAGGAAGCACCAGATTTATAGTAACGTTCCACAAACCGGGCAAATCGTCCTCCATTACCTCGACTATTACAGGGTATTCCAACTCCAGCTCAATGGTAACAGACCCTAACATTTTGCGACTTAATGGTTGTCAGAGGATTAATTCTTTGACCCATCTTCACACGCCAAAAATAAGTGTTCAACGAAAAGGAATGGGTGACGCCCTATATATGAACCATTACTGCGAGTTGTTGTTAAATGTCAAAGAGTCGAATCATTTAGCAAATTCATAAATATTTTATCAAAATTCAATTATATTAAAAACAATTATGAGCTCTCTGTAATTGCTCATTGGACGAAACTATGAATAATTCGCTTTTTATTTATTCTGCGATACTGCGATGAGGAGGGAAATATGAATAAGTACTACGTGAGACGCTTTCATTAAGCAAATGTGGTACTGTTGAGGGTGAACAATCATATCACTCAAATATCAAAGTGAAATAGAATTCTGTGATTACTATTCGTTGAAAAAACATTTTTGCACATGAACCTGATTCAGTCGTTCTGTGCGCCAGTCATGGGATGTAATATGAAAGATATCCTGGTTGGCCCTGGTGGCTGAAAGAGGAGATCCTAACCGAGGCCTCCTCCTGCTGGCGACAACAACGGCATCTAACGCACTCAGATAAATGTAAGAATATGTATCCCAACGTATTTCCCAGAGAGCACTCTCGGTGTTCTTCACTCTAATCTATAGCTTATTATAAGTAATATTGGCGGCCGACAAATGAAATATTTTACCGAATCAAACTTGATGCATTTAAGCTTTACTTTTACCAAATTAAAATTAATTAGCTTGTTTCCCCATCGGTAAAATAAGTTAGATACCTAATGTATATGTATAAACCAAATGTTTTGTGCACATATTGTCATTTTATAGAACGAAGAATAACTCATGTACGTGTAATGAAAATAAAAACTTTTATATCTATTTTTTTTATCTGAAGGACTAATTGTTCTGGAGGTAAATGAAATACGTTTATGGGTAATAGAGTTTCATTACTCACCTAAAGTTAATAGAACGCTCCCTTGTGTTTTCCATCAAAATCTGTGTGCATAGAGTGACTATCGGCAGTTGATAATTCCCGTCGTTAAAATATTTTTTTATTCCATAAAAATATATTGCCTCTGCACGTCAGCTGCTGCGGCGAGCTGGAAAAGCAAACATTGTCCTTGTCATGGAGAGAGTAGATCCGCTCTGCGGCTGCTTCGAATATTAAGCTCTTTCTCATTAAGCATTCATTGCATTCATGAAGTTAAGTTTTGTTGTGCCGGTAATCGAAAAAGATGGCCGATTTTGCATCAATCGATGTTCCAATTTTATTTTGTTTGTCATCCCCCATCCTTGATGAAGTTATACACTTGCTAAAGCTCTCACAATCAACAAATAAAAAAAATAAAAAATCAGGCAAAAGCATCATGATAAATACTCAAATTTTAGATGGTTAATATAAGTAAGGATATAGGTATGTCACATAATTAATATCGTGTAAAGATGGCGTACTCTTCAAAGGATTATGCGAATGAGAGACTAGTGAAGAACGCTTTTGCGCAATAGCTAGAATTGTTGTAGATGAGAAACAACTAAACACGTCTAGGTATTCCTAGCTCTAACATGAACGATGATAATTTCATTATCATTCCATGCAGGCAGACAGCCGGAAATGATCTTTACGGAAAAAACGTTTAGGAGATGCTAGAAAACTTTAATTCCCGTATTTTTAATGTCTGGGTAAGGTTAACCGCTAGATAACGTAGCTTCTTTTTTCAATTGATGATGATTAAGGGTTACGGCGTTGTATATTGCTTCAGAATGACGGCTATTAGACGAGAGCGTTGTCGACGGGAGTTCGCATTGACTTCGGTTGACATACCGAGGAAATTCTCAGCCAGGTATTGTAAAGCCGAGTCCTCGAGTTTACATTTATACGCATTTTTACAGAAATTTTTTATTCCGCATGAGCATTAAAGGAATGGTCTGAAACGAACAATTTCTGAGGAAATTGAGGCAATTCGGATTGGTAGTAAGAAGTTAATCATCGTCTTTCAAGCTATTCAAATGCAATTAATAGAGAATTAGGCATATAAATTATGGAAAAATGGACTGATGAATTCATAGTTATGAATATACATATTAATTCATAGTTATGATTTCCCTGATGTTTCTAGCTTTGCAAGAAACAGTTGAAATTGTTTTTAACTAACTCCTTCGTTGTTCCGTAGTTAAAGAATGTGAACGCAGTCATGATTCGCCGCGGCAATATTGCTCACCTATCTCTAATCATTATCACTTGCGTGACATAACCCGTATTCAGCATATTGCACCAAATGTTTAATCTTTCTTCTTTAGTCTTGACTTTGAGGTTGCCATTCACTTTCCATTCTTCTCGAAGCATGTGCGTTTAAATGTCTTTTAAGAGTGAGGAGAACCCCAGGGGAATGAATGCAGTGGCTCATCGCCATGTACGCACTGCGTAATGTAGAAATGTCAATGTTCGAAATATAAAACGATTCAAACTAGTATCGCATGTATAATCGTCGATATCTTATCTAACATGACAGCATGGGATAATTAATTCCATGATTTCAAATATTACGGTCGTAATATAACACACCTAAAAATATCGTGTATCAAATTTTACCTCATATAGCGTGGCATGGCATATCAAAAGATATAGCAGGATATGCAATTGAAGGAAATATGTGGTCTAGCCTGTAGATTAGTGACACATAATGTTCGATTGAATCGTCTATTGGCCGATAATTACCAGCCGACTGATAATTGTAAATGTTAATCGTGTGATAATATTTCAGGGAAATATGATTTGTGTCGCAAGTCGAAGTCAATTCATGGTAATCACACGATAACTGCATATTGTTCCATTTGTCCTTCTCGCCGTGATCTGATGTCTGACAGAGATGTTGTTTGGTCCCCATTTCAAATTCCCCCTCGCCCCTCACACGTATCTCCCATTGCTTCGCTGCGATGGCATTTCGTCGCAGTCATCCATCTTTTCTCTTCTCCATCACAAATCCCACCGACCCTCCCTTTACTTCATTCCCCGCATGCGACCACATACACACGACTCCTCGGGCGCGCCATTCTTCGCCTCCTCCATCCACCTCCGTTCCCTTACGCCTTACTTCCCCGTGGTCGTCTTGCTCCCCCCCTCCCTCTATCCCTACTCCTCCCCGCCAAACATCTCCCACCCCTGCAATCTTGGATCTCCGATTTTCCTGCAACGTCTTCAAATTTTGACATTGCCCCTCTTGCTCTGATTCACATCCCGAACACAACAGTAGTACACTTTCAGAGTTCCTAACACTCAAGTACTCCGCAATTTATCACTCGGTGCTACTTCTATGGAGCTTAATTGTTATTATCAGGGGAAATAAACCAGTTTTATATGTACCTAATATAGGTGTACCTAATATAGGTGCATGTACATTTAGATTAAACGATTAAAATTGCAAAAAAACAGCCAGCTTGGTGGACAGTGCCGTGCTGTGATGTGGTGATCAAGTAAAAGATTAGATACTGCAAACATGAGTCTATTCGTATTCAAGGAGGTTCAAATTTTACAACTTTTTAACAAAACTAAACTAAAATTAAAAGCTGTTGAAAATATCATGTTGATGTATGAAAAAACACCGATGGTGAATAAAACCTCTTTCACTGAACGGACATTGACTTATTTACCACCAAAGATCATTCTTACTCCCTGCATCTCCCGAGGAATCATTATGAGCAGTAAAATGTGAGGACTTTTGTATTGTTTACCACCTCACTTTCTGAAGAGTTTTGGAAATAATCAGTCCAAATATAATGTTTTACACTCTTTACGATGAAGGAAGATGGCATTCCTGCAAAGGAATTTCTTTTATTTATATTGTAATAGATGTATTCAAAAGATCCATAGTAGCACCTGAATTACCGAAAAAGTGCGTAAAACTTCGTCCCTTCCACCGATAGCTGGTGCTGATGGCAAGTACCGATGGTAGATAGCTCAACTTTACGCGTTTTTAGTCACTCCACGGCAGCAGACTGAGAACATAGATATTACGTAGAGCAATACCTACATCAGCTCTAGATACCGCTAAGATTAACATGAATGATTTATCGAATTTATTTTTAGTATCCTTCTTTATCTGGGCCGGTGAGTTTGAAAAGTGTCATAAGAGCCAAGAGTCATCTCCTTTCAAAGTGCTACATTTATTGAAGAAATTACCCTCCAATCCTTAAATTTCTATGGTGTGATCGGATGGAACCATAAAAGTATTGAACGACAACGTATTTCTGAGCTATTATACTAATGAGAACATATACAAACAGATAAGAAAGAGGTTCTCGCTGACTACAAAATTAAATCGGGATACTCAGCAAAATTTCTTGTCAACAATTAGAAATAATAAGATAGGGCTATAATCAAGTCCTTGTTACTCACCCAGTCTATTTTTGTATTCAACCGTGTATTTTTTTTAATTCATTGCTGCTTCAAACCTCACCTAGGAAGCTGTGAAAAGTTTCAAACCGGGAACTTGCTGTTTTAGGCGCGAGGGAGGTCACCCGCGGTAAACATCTCAATGCTCCCCAATGTTCCTTCTGTCGAATCTCTATCCCAAATGTAAAATATTTATAAGAGATACGAGGAGGTTCTTGTAAAAACTATGATACTTTATTAATATAAAGGTCGCTTTTCTAGCTTCCTACAATTGTAGAAAACGTTGGTAAGTGCTACTAGAATCTGTAACAGTCTTTTATCACCTAGGTACAACTGGCATTTACCACCATTAGCGTGCACCATATTTGTTTCTCATCTCTTCCCAGTCACTTAAAGATGATGACGATTGATCAAATAAACATTGTTACTAGCGTCCATTCAGATGGAATGAAACAGCTTTGGTTACATAGTTAACCCTGTTAGGTTCACCCGGGTAGAAAAAATCTACCATTTTCAAACCGGGCGTTCGCATTGATTCTTTCTCATGTGATAAAATACTAAGGTATAATAAGATAGTAAAGTGAATCAAAGCGCAAAGCTGCATCTGGCTTAACACTCTCTCTCACTGGCGGATATGAATATTTGGGCACTTGCAGTAAGCCTACGAATGGTTTGGTCCCACAACCACTTGGGTGAACGAAACCTTCCATTAAAATGGACCGAATTTCAGTCCAGAAAAAAAAATTCCATCCGCTGAACTATTCTTTAGATTAAAAAAAAGAAATTTCTTGAACTTAGTATATCACACAAATAAAACGTTTGGTCTATAAAACGGGAGAATTTTTAGAAATAAATCTTAAAAATTTTGAGGTTAAAGTTGATTTTCTTAAAATACATTGAATCGCTGTCGACGCGGTTAGTATTGTCACCTTTAAATTTTCTTAGCTCTCCCCTTACGTGAATTATTTCGCAAACTAATCCGTTGTATTCATAGCATTTTGTTTTATGTCATTTTATGTAGCAAAAAGAGACGTAAATTCATCATAAAATAATTTCTCGTGTCTATATCCGTCAATATGTACATAAGTGCAAAAATCGATTAATTTATGGCATTGTTTGGAGACATCGATAAGCACGTCTCTGCCTCTCAGCATGCTTGAGTTCACCGTCGCTAGAGCACCCCCTTCCCCTGCACATCCTCCCCCGATATCTCTTCCCTTTATCTCCGACGTTCTCGCCATAATCCTCTGCCGAGGAAGATTCATGTTTTCGGAAGGTATTCCGACCGTTGCTCAAACATTGGCTCTCCGCAGTCCTGTGGAACTCCTTCGAAGGAGGGTATCTCTTCCTGCATATTACTCATTACACTTCCATCTCGAAGAGTCTTGCTATTTCTCCTGAAATAGATATTAGCGATTGCTGAGAAAAAGAGTGGATTCTCGGTTCTCGACGGAGAACTTGAGCAGGGTAAGAATTCAAGCATGTTCTTTGGGGAATCGCGTCTAATTTGCTCGTGTTTTAATTACCCTTTCATTCTTGGATTCGTGCTCGATCGTTCGAAGACAACTCACGTGAATCACGAAATTAGGTCGGCACGAGCATGCTTTAGAGTGCTTAGTATTTTATTCGCATCTCAAGTACATCCGACATCTGAAAGCGTCAATTCAACTAAGGGATTTATGCTTTATTCTCGATCATGGTTCTGTCTTCAAGCGAAACACTAGGATAGAATTATTAGCCTAAAAATAGGTAAGAGAAGAATCTGATTGTTAGTACCTACAGGTCCATTTAAAGCTAATTGAAGGCATTTTTGCTTTTGATGAAGATATTTTAATACGTTTCTGTAATGTTTACAACAGTTAAAAAAATATATATACCTAAACTGTCAACACGTTTTCAAAAATCAATTTACCATTGAGAAACCCCATTTCAATGCAATTTGGTCTATAGCATGCAGTAAATAATTGCCAATATGCAACCTTATTAGCCTGAATTGCACTAACCTCTCAGATTTGATGAAATCAAACCTATGCGAGCCTTTTGGTAATAGCCATGATCAAACTTATATAACCACTGATATCTGTTAATCAATGTAGTTAAAAAGTGTAGCATCCACTGGTTAAATTACAATACGAGGAGCTACTAATGTTATTCAGGTTTCTGGTTCTGCGATTAAATTATTTTATAATATGCGACAGTTTCGCCGTACTATGCTGCAGGCTTCGTCGGGCTTTTAAGAACGTTCTTAACCCTTTCGAGACGGTGGAATTCTCTCTTTAGCATGACTGCTACACTGAGCCCCAAGAGACTTTTTCGTACTCTCTGTACGGAGCATTTTTGCGGGGCATCCGTTAAGAAGGGTCTCGCAGGTAATCACACACCCCCAGACCCCAACCTTTTTCGACCCGTCTCAGCAGGGACTCCGCATTATCTCGAACTCTGAGGGTAGTTGGGCTACCTCCTTTCCGGGTTTAAAACCCTCCCTGTGGCATTGTTTCGCGGTCAACTTATCATTTGTTTATATGTATTAGCTACATGCATAATTGTTGCTTGCTCTTAAATTGCAGACTTTAGACTGAATTCCTAGTTTTTTTCTGTGCATTGCCAAATTTTAAACGAAGCTCTACGGTCAATATTAACGGATTTAATGCAACAATCATTTCCAATCCGAAAATAAATTTTAATGGATGTTAACTCATTTAAAAACAAAATATTGAAATAAACTATTCCGGGTATGCATTATCAAGTGTTGGTATCATACTGTATTGAGATTTCAGTTAATATTTATCGTAGAATTTCGTTTAAAAATTGTAAACGCTCATCAAAAGACAGAGAATTCAATTATTAGTTTATAATTTCTGAAATAAAAAAAACATAAATTTTGCAAAATGACTGAATAAACAATCGTATGACCGCGGTCCCTTTCCACAAAGAGGGGTAATATACTACGAGGGGTACAGGTACCTGCTCCCAGATTTCGTGGGTGAGGCCTAATCCCAGCTGCGTTGGGTCCCAAAACTAAGCCTTCGCGTACCCGCGACCGTCATAAAAGGGGGGGGGGAGCACGAAGCCGAATATATACGGCATTCGTTTCCTTGGCCAGAAAAATCTCCGACGAATATATTCGGCCTTCGTCTCCCTGGTCAAGAAACTTAAAGCCGAATATATACGGCGTTAGTAGGGAAAGGGTTAAAAGCCCGACGAAGCCTGCAGCATAGCACGGCGAAACTGTCGCAAAATATAAAATAATTTAATCGCAGAACCAGAAACCTGAATAACATAAACATGAACTGCGAAAATCTTCAAAAAAAGAGGAGCTACTAATTTTCCGGCCGTTCTCGGTCATATTAAATTAAAGAATTTCATGTTCTGCAATATATAAGCAGGTCATCCTGTCCGATATTGCAGACTGGTGAAGAGGGAGACCATTGCTTGCTAAGAAAAGTAACTGGATAAAGTATCGTGACAAGTTATACTAGCAGTTCGGCGTGCAAAAAGCTCGGATTACTTTGGATACCTAAGCTGTCTGCAATAAATACATGAATTTTCGTGCATGCTTCACTATATTCAGTTGGTATTTTGTACAGTTTCCGTGAAGGCTTCCGCGGAGTCTTTGACTTGGGGAGACTTGGTTTTCGGGTCTTACTCCGCGTCTATACACATTCTCCTGGACAATATTTCGCCGGCGTTCCAGCTGGCTTCTTCAGGTCCACTAAAGTGTCGATGCAGTAATTCGTCCGTCGGAGGAGCATCAATAGTTAACCTCCTTGTTCCACTCGGCTATCGATAGATAGACTGCAACGGAATTGGTCACCACTTTGGTCGCCGTTACAGCACTTGCGTAACATAGAGAGAGGAGCGCTCCCAAACTTCGACTCACTCAGAGACATGCCGATTACGATTTGAGACGGTTGAGTAACCGAATAATCTTGCTTCCCACTTCGCATTTCTGCTTCCTCGCTCTAACGCAAACTAATTGTAAGTCGGCGAAATAAATACGACCAGCATTAGGTTCCACTTGACCAAGGGATAGTACTTTATGGTGGAGACAAAGTGATAAAATACACGTTACTTTATGCAGTGACTGTACACTCACCTGATAAAGTATCTATCACAGCAAACTACACTAGTGGCACATACTGATCGGCCCTCAAATCTCAAAATACGTGGGCTATCCTCAGCCGTCTCTGTTAATTATGAGAATTTACGGGCACCCTTCCAAATATTCAAAAGTATTGTATGAGGATGAGTTGGGAATTATTAAAGGAAATGATCTCGACTTTTGGCTACAGTATTTTATACGCTGGCACGGGCTTGCTCAGATACTTTGATGCATGATTAATAGTTAGGGGTGAAAAAAGTGAGTGAGGAATAGATGGAGTAGAGGATGGTAAATATGCCGATTAAGTTGAGTGAAAAAAGTCTGCGACTATTCGAGGAAGTTGGTGGTTGAGTGACATGCAATCCAGAGAAAATGGTGCCTTCGAAAAACAAGCATCTAACACCGCTCAACTACAATGAATTGTAGAACGAGAAAAGGTAAATAAACGATCAGAAGGCCTTAGCACCTATATTTCTTAAAAAGCTTGTTGGATGTCGTATGTTTGCTTATGAAATCTTTGGCCCTACCCATGTGTGATAGGTTGGCTTTTTTGCGTGATTGCGTTCATTTTTAGATTTTTAAATATCTATTAGATTGCTCAATAATATTCGCTTATTGAGTGTCCGAATAGCCTCGCTTCCCGTTTCTCATTTCTGCTTTCTCATTCAATAGTGGACAGTTCAATAGTTTCAAAAGTGGACAGTATTATTACAGTCATAATTTATCGTAACTTATTATTACATTGTAGTAACACCATAAATTTTATTTCTTTAATTGATTTAATGAAATGGCTTTAGTGTGCAATTCTTATCTCCTGTTCTCTTGCGGAGTATTTCTGATCTGGTGCAATTTGCTAAAGTCTTATCCACCATTATTAATGCATTCAACTAAGAATAGATAATTCATTGTGACAAAAGACACAGTACAAAATTCCGCAATTTATTTTAATGCTGTCGACCGGTTTCAATGTCTAAAGCGTCATATCCAAGACAAACAGAAGGAAATAATGCTACTGCTAGCCTTATATAATGAAGAAGGTGGAATGGGAACATGGAGAAATGAGGGGAGGTTATGTATTGACGGTTGGTCTAAAGGAGGACTGGTCAGGGAGAAGACTAAGTTACGTGGCTTAGGGGGGGGAGGGGGGGGGTGGCGGGAGTAAGGTTAGGTGGTAGTAAGATGCAAGGGAGGGGTGGGTTGTAACAAAGCAGTCTCATTTATCAACGGTAGACAAACAGGATAGAGACGTTTGAAATCCATCGAGACATCTGAAATGGGACATACAGGCGAAAAAACGGGGGGAGTCAGTTGATGGTTGGTAGAAAGGAGTACAGGTCGGGGAGAAGACTTAGTTACGAGGGAGATGGAACGGTAGAAAAGGTCATGGTGGTGAAATGCATGGGAGGGGTGGGTGAGAAAACAAAGTCAGAAATATTAACGCTCAACAAAGAGGAGGAGTATTAAAACGTTACAATCAAAGCATTAAAGTCGTACACTTCAGACGAAAGAGGAAGGAGGGGATCGTTTTTGACGGTTTGGAGAGAAAACTGATTTACGTGAGGGAGGTAGAGGGAGCAAGATCAGGTGATGGTGAAAGACAAGGGAGGGTACTGTACTGTGCTTTTGTCATAATGAATTCTATCTTTAATTTCCACCAGGTATCGCCACAATCGATTAAGAATAGAGAAGACTGCGGTGAATTTACCACGTTGGTCATGGAGAGTCCGCCCTTCACTTGGGCTGCTTCACTAGTATTGCGTAGAGGACGTCTTTCTTTCTTGTCTTATTCAGAAAAGTGCCCATTGCGATTTCAAGACGATTCAGTCACTGTATAACCTTGCATCTCAAAGAGAGAGCCTTTCTGTGTTGGTCTTCTAACACAACCGAATTCGAAGCGCGGACGGTACAGGAGACCTATTGCAAGACAGAACTGGGCTTGGCGTAGTCGAAAATTCTCTTAGTCACCAGGGACAGTATATGGTAGCCAAGGTATTTTGAGCTTTGAGAGCAACCTGTTTGAACCTTTAGATTAGTTTTCAGCGATATTTTATCAAGTGAATGTACTTGCTTTATAGTAGTTATATATAGTAGGTATACAGTATTTAATGTCTGGTCCATTTCTCTACCTTGAGAAACTTCCCGTTCCAAAATTATTCATGTCTTATCCTGAATTGTATTTTCACATCCATCTCCCCTATTTTTTTGATGTAGTATTCTTACAGCTGATACTAATTACCTCCTATTGATATTTAATTTTCATCTTCTGATCCACTGAATTGGAAATTCTATCTTCGCAAAACGTTTGTATTCTTTCATAATGTTTTCAGGGCTTACTTTATAGTTTAATTTAAGATAAACTGTGAGGAAAACATAATAGAATAGGTGGTACTTAGCAATTGAGACATAATTTTCTTTCAAAGTCCTCCAACAATCATGTGAGCTATAGACATTATTTCACTGTGGTAACTACTCGATACGACTACATATATCTGGGAGCCAGGATAATAATGCTGAATTTGCGAAATGTAAATAAAATGGAAATAGAATCTGCGCGTTTCATTAGTTTCCACAGATAAATATTTGGTCACACGCCTATTATCGAGACTTTGATTGGAGGTATTAGGGACTAGTAATATAAAAAGCCAAAATAAAGTCACAAATTTGAGAGTGAAGAAAATGAAATAGTTTTAACCCTGCACCGCGTCTAGAGGAGAGGCAAGAAAAAAAACTAGTCATACTGTCAACAAGATAATTTCAAGTATATTTTTTCCCATGCTCTGTGCAAGAAAGGTAAAACAGGAGGAGCCTTGTGAATATTAAAATACTTATCCGTTAATCTCCATTTTCTTTCCTGATTACGTTTCCCGTTTCTTCCCCTGTGCACGGTTGGTGACCTCGCATTCCTCCTTCTGAGGAGGCTCACTTATGTATTTGTGGATGCAGATGACTCTCGTGTTTTATCAAGGGTCCACACCAAGAAAATATAAAATGTCTGGAATGTAGTTTTACCAAGCGAACATGCCTTAATTTCTTTCTCGGCTGTGTATAGTGAAAAATTGTCCTTAGATTTTCAATTAACTGCTTTTAAATTTCTATTATTAGCACTTTCATTCATTTCCGTTTTCCATTTTTGCCGATAAGTGATTCCTACCATTTTCTTTGTGGCTGTCCTTCCCGTGTGAAAAAATCTTCTGTGAAAACTTCGGTTGAGCAATGGAATCCAATGCAGATTGTGGTTTCTGGAACGGTCACTCAATTGGGTGAGTGACCGACAGAACATTGGGAGCCGCTGTAAAATTCAGCCATCTCTCCCACCGTCGAGTGGACGCATTTCGCGGAAAATGGCGTCGAGCAACCGTCCAAAGGAAAACAAAAAAGGGTCGCTGCAGCGGGATGTTGTGCATGTGTGTGTTGGTTCCCATGACGCCGCACAACACGCTCAATTCGCAGGAATTTCGGCGCGAGGAATTTTCGATTATATCTCTGATTGCGTTTAAAATTCATTTTCGCTCAAATCCCACGAAATATGCGGTGGTTGGAAGCAATTTTATTGCGGTGTTGCTGCCATCAAAGCCATAGAATGGTCTCCGATATCTGAATTTACCTTTCCAATCGGTGCATTTACGTATTCAACAATTTGCAATGCAGCTGAACTTCAATATTCAGCATTTCATTTTAGGCAGAAAAAATATTGAATGCCTGAAAGGAACGACGAAAAGTCACCAAACTTTAGCACAATTCAGTTTTAAATCTTATTCATATATTACTCCCTCACTTAGTGCAATAAGGAATTCTCTTTGGCATGGCTTACATTAGAAATAGACCTTTTCGACGCCAATACTTAGCTTGCCGCTAGTTGAGATTTAATTAACCATGCCATTTTATATCAGACACCGAGAAAAAGTTACCTTCCATTATTATCGTGGTAGGAAAAACAGGGAGCTAATACTATGAGGAACTAAGCTCATTACTTATATTCAAGTGGTATAGGGCTAAGGATGAAAGTTAAAAAAAAACTATTTGAAATATAATCATTTCAAGATAGATTCTCTTGCTCTTATAAGAGCGATTGGTATGATGAATAGTTGGACTATTTTTAATATCTCAGTTTTCCTGTAGTATGAGAAGATTTCAATATATATATATTAGAGAAATATAATTCCATGTTGAACCAATAAATCAGTGTGCGAGGCTAGAATTAACATGAGGCACATATTCGCCCATGCATTAAAGACTCCTAAACGTTGCATGGCGTACTACATTCAACATGTTTTGTATATGATACGGTAGCAGTGGCCAAAATATCGCTAAAAACCATCTTACACTGTTAATCAGACCATGGACTCAGTGCATTGAGACACATTATAGTCGTCCACCAGTTTCATCCGAGATAGATTTCCTAAGTGTACTCGGTTCGGCTCGGTTTTCTAAGTGTTCTAGTTTCTAAGTTTGCCCCAATGTATGAGGTTTCATTCACAAAATATATCGATAAAGTGCATTAAAGTCGTGGAAGGTTACTCGGGATTTCCACCGGGTCAGGTTCTCCAACTCCATCTCGGTCGACGTTTCGTAGAACGAGTTGTCCATCGTCATCAGGGCATGATGCCCTGATGGACATGCCCTGATGACGATGGACAACTCGTTCATCGAAACGTCGGCCGAGATGGAGTTGGAGAACCTGACCCGGTGGAAATCCCGAGTAACCTTCCACAATTCTATACGCCGGGAAAGCCTGCGATCATTCTTCTGCATTAATGTCAATGACCAATACAGCTACCAAGAAGTCATGCTGAAACGCATCACAATGAAGAGGGAATGTAAAATTTCCCACCCCTTTATGATACTCTTAAAATTACAATTTTTTAGCAACATTATCTTCTCTTGATTTTACGAAAAATATGAACCTCTTGATAAGAGTTAAATGTAATAAAATTATTGCGCACTGCACTGGTGGTATAATAACGAGATATTTGAAAAATACTCATTCTACGCGAAAGTATTAGAGTGCCGGTTTCTCTCTTTGTCCATCTGACGCTCGGATATTCATTTTTACTCATGGCACACAATTTAGGCAATTCGGATTCAGCCGTGTAATTACCTCCATTATTTCAGCATAACCATTCCCATTTCAGGATAAATGTAACATGCATTTACTAAATACCGGAGGTTTATTTTTATGTTTTAGTTGGCACTTAGTTTGAAAGAGGCAACACCATCATTAAATAGTGATCCATTTATAAAATAAATTAAAAAGACGCATCCACGCTGTACTTTTTAGGAAATATTTTTTATCATTCTATTTTTGATAATGAATTGGAAACAGTCGCAGTCACAATAATAACCGGTACTTATAGGGCATAAAACTTTATATCCCTGTTTTTTGTTTCTGGTGCAGTATCCAAATCAACTATTAGCCATGGTAAATTATTCGTTTATAAAGTATAATAATGTAAATACCTGTAATGCATTCGTTACTTGTTTTAGTGGCATTTTGGATTTCATAGAGTACTTTCTTTTATCGGTGAAGTGCTTTAGTAATGCCACTAGATGAAATGAGGTCTCGTCTCAGTCACGAACATGGCCAGGGTTTTTAGATAAAACTTTAGAATGTTGACATTGTTGTTGGGAAAATAACTAAGATATCCATCAACATTCAATATTCCTCTTTTACTTCCATTTACTTCTGGAGGGCTCTCGAGGATTGGGTTCAACTCCTTAAAGATATTAAGGCTGCGCCCCTACTCAGCAACTATGCAATATTCTGGAGATCTTGCTGTTATTGAAGATATCATCGCTTCGCTGTTTGAAGAGGTGTCACGATGCATTATTCCTCACTTACCATGTCCATTAACCGTCCAAAAATGTGGCATAGTCGACATCAAAATCCTTCATGATGAAAAAATATAACTTTGTATATTCCACTAAAACATTGGTGTATTACCGACCCAGGTTTCAACTGCACAGCACCTTGATAATGATTGCTGTGCAGTCAAAACCTGGGTCGGTAATAAACCAATTTTTTAGTGGAATATACTGTTATGTTTTTTCTTTATGTCGGTGACAATTTTGCACAAAGTTATGCTTTCAACCATTAATATCAATCAAAATCCTTAACTAGCTCTTTCTTCCTCTTTTGCAATTACTTTGCGTCACTGAAGATTGTGCTCATTTAGAACCCATTTATTGAATCCTTAATAAAACAGAAACCGCGTAGCAAAATAGTGGGGGAAATTGAATGGTTTGCATGAAATATTTATCATTGCGAGTGCCTCTAGTATAGTAAATTAAACGAGCAACCAGCAATAGGTAGGGTGATGAAAGTCGGTGTTTGGAATCGTTAAAATATATTCGGAGGAATTAATGACATACTTTCCTGCATTATGGCTGGATGAGTCCACATTATAATTGGAGAAGTTAATTACGTAGGATGCGATATTTTTAAATATCATTAAAAATGTCACAAAGGCAATTATAAGTGAGAAACTCCAATTTAAATGGGTTAAATTTTCTATTTTTTGTTGAAACGTCCCCGAAATATTAATTTTGCTAATTGCAATTTTAAATTATTGCAATCCGTGCTC
Organism: Pyrrhosoma nymphula; assembly: GCA_963573305.1. Taxonomy (NCBI): domain Eukaryota; kingdom Metazoa; phylum Arthropoda; class Insecta; order Odonata; family Coenagrionidae; genus Pyrrhosoma; species Pyrrhosoma nymphula. Next base: position 146,788,693 of record OY754333.1, read on the forward strand.
GATTCTTTTATTTTTACAGTCGCTACCCTATTAGACGAAGCAAAAACATTTTAGGGTGATAGCTTAATTGGAATGTAAATTATAAAATTTATCATAGCGCTAGTAAATGTGTTTTAGGTTGTTAGCACAAACAACGATTAAGTTACAGATAATTTATTCAAAATGATATTCTACGCTAAGTGAAGTAAGGTTCAGTCAAATGATGAGGAAGAAGTAAAGTGAGGCAAATATTACATGTTTAGTTGCTTATTTACTTCAACCAGGATCCAGTTCATTCGTTGATTCAATTTTAAATTATTATTTTGTGATACTTTTTGGATAAATCACATATTTGCTTAGCTAAAACCAATTTATTTATTTCTCATTTCAATGGTGTGAAGATATCGATGCGTGAGTATCTGGCGGAACTTCTCGCGAATACGAATTAACGTGTCTGTCGATGCGACTTTGATTTCTTCTAACATCAAAAATCCCGCTCAAATGCACTGAGATGTGTTTCTTCTGATACGGTCATGGGGTTCCTAATCGATGTTACAGTTTGAGTGGTACTGTATTTGCACTCAGACTTATAGGTGACTATCTGACTAGTACCCGGCGTTTCTCTGGATCACACTTTCTTCATAACTCATATCACGTAAGAAGAGGAGAATCGATTGAAAAAATGAGGAACATCATTCTTGCGGGTATCTAATAAAATAAATTTTAACACTCTATCTTGAGTGAAAGTTGTTTTAAAAAGCAAAAAAATAAACCACTGCATGAAACCCAGTGCATAGCATTCCTAATCAACTTAACTTAGCAAAATGAATTTTAAAATCCGTCACAGACCAAAATCTGGTGGTCAAGGGAATATGATACCGTAGATTTCAGAGAAAAATGTGCGTTTTTGCAGCTATAATTGCAATTTTCAGACAAATGTGAATTGTAAAAGATAATTGAATGAAAGAATTACAAATTTACTTTTTTAAGCTAATTGATGAAAATATTTCAACCCTCTATCTTGAGCAGAAGTAATTTCAAAAAGCAAAAAATGAAACCACGGCACAAAACCCAGCACTAAGCGTTGAACACCAAAGGGCCTTTTTTTTGGGACCTCTTCGGGCCCTGAGATGTTTTAAAATGGCATACAAATTTTCTCCTGGCTTGAACTATCAGTCAGCAATATTTCAGCGCGATCGAAGAAAAACTATAGACTTGTATCAAAGACAGACAGACAAACATCCTTTTATAATATATACCTATAGATATTAGATTGTGGTGGCAAACTGCGTCATGTATAATTGCAATTTAATGAATTTAAAAACACGCCAATGTCAATCCTTCGATAATATATTTAGACATTTCATATGTACATATGACCAAACCTATAATTTTAATGAGCCCGTTTATATAACGTTATTTGATAATTTTAAAACTGTTTCCTTACGTTAAAATGTCTTTGGACAGCTATCAAATTCATTTAGCTCTGGGGTTAATTTTAGGTTTGCGTTAGATTAGCAGGCTGGTCAAAAAAATAATAATGATGGTATTGTACTTGATTAGTCAACTCCAGTTCTATTTCTTTTCAGAATCCCTTGGTTCTAGCAGTCCAAATCCCGTATTAGCTAACCAGAGCAAAGGATTCTGTTTCAAGTATGTGGAGGATGCCGGCAGAACCTGTTTACAACGTGGTGAGTTAAGATCAACCAGAGAAATTGTTCGGCAATGTGTTTACATGATTTAGGGCTGACTAAAATCCCATTAGAAATAGGAAAATATATCAGCCACATTTGTTGTCAAACTCTTTAAGTAAAACTATAATATTGACCTACGTTTCAATAAAGGTACATAATTATCATCAGGTACGGAAATAGTCTGAAATAATTTACCCATATTTCGTTTTATCATTTCTGTTTTTTCCGAAAGTCCCCAAGTACGACAGCAATTTTAACTCATTGTTTAAGGCGCCATTTAAAATCACTTGTCAGCTCATATCGCAAAATCAAGCCAGATATTTGTATTTCAAAGCTGTAGATAACTAATCTCTTTGCGTGCATAACTCGATTCTTTTTAACTTATTTAACAAAGTAGTGTATTTTATTCCAATCATTTATAGGGACCAACAGACGAATCAAATCCATTATTTATACATGACAGTACAGCCTTTCGTAGATTTGAATAAACAACTAATTATTACCGTAGTTTTATATTGGTACTGAGGAACCTAAAATTGAAGTGTACAAGTGGTAAGTAAAGGTGCTTAGTGATGAAAGGTTTTTTTTAAAATAGAGTTGAATTATGTGATCAGTACCGGATTAAGGGAGGTGCAGGGTCGCCCACCGTAATTCCTGTGAGAATATATAAAAGGATAATCATAAGGTATTTCATGCCCCAAAGACCCCTGGATATTAGCCATTAGCAATCCTCCTCCCCCAAAAACGAAGACCTTAATCCACAACAGGGTGCGATAGGTCTTTAATGCTTATTACTTAACATCAGTTTCAGCTTTATTTCCTCTGCACTAGCTATCAAATCATAAGACAGTTTATGTGTCAATTTATTAGGATAGTTGATCATTCGCTCCATTGCTTAAATGGTCACATGTACTTTACTCCTTCGCAGAATTCATTTCATGTGGTGCACTTGCGTATATGCATTACTTGAGGTCGTTAAAATTTCCTTCTTTCTGTGTTCAACAGCTGTATTGTTGGAAGAATGATCTATGTGCTTTGAACCCGAACACTATAGGTCTTAGGATGAATATTTCTCGGGTTTACAGCCGGGTAATCGTGTTAAACCCCACTTAAAACTGTTTTTAACACCATCTCCCGGCTGGAAACCCAAAAGCTATTCATCCTAAGCATTCACCGAGAAAGACATATCCTACATCAATATAGGTCTTTTCGATTTTGTTGACATTTCCTCACATTCACCAAATATAGTTGAAGTAAGCGTTGCACAAAAAGTAATAACATCATCCCACGGGGAGATCGAATATGGCGGATGGGAGCCAGTGTGTTTCATCTGGTTATATTTCGGATTTGGACGCGGGGGCCGCGAAAGCTAACTGGGCGTCCGCAAATCCTTTGCAATCAATCTTCCTTCCTGGAAACGCTGAATCCCTCTTTTCTTCCACCGCCATATTACGCTCTTTTTTTCATTTTTTGCTGTTCCATTAGCATCGTCGCAGCAACTGTCATCCCCTCAGCTGGATCATCAATCCAATCTGGGATACCGAGACAGCTTATCGACAATCCTCTTTCCAATCAGAAACCCTCAGATTTTTTTCGCCTCGTAGCATGAAGATACATTTCCATCTAGCACAAGCTATTTCCGAATATTTACAACGGGCGATTTCTACAATGATCTTCCATTTACGTGCATGTAAAGATTAATATTGTAGAGCTTTTCTTACGGCTACTTGAACATTTTACGTAGTAGCTTCATAGTAAGTTGAAAACGGGCTCAAATAAGAGCAGTAGAAGTTTTATCGTGTTAAATGTGAAATGTTAGCATCATGTTGGTGATATTCCATAGCCAAGGGAGGTTGAAAGTTTAATAAATGTGTTATGATTTATTAAAAAATATTTTAAAAATTGTATAAAAGAAAGAATCAATAGAATTGTGACTTGGAGGATGAAATGAGGAAGGGAATCGGAAAACGACCTTGCTTCCGTAAAAACATTTCCTTGAGCCTCTCCTATCCACAGCCACTTCCTATCTTGAATGTGAATAGAGTATCACCAGCATGAAATTTCTGGAGTAAAAAATTAAGTTACCGAAGTAATAGTCAGGAACATTTGCACTTTTGCTAAAAAAGAGTTTCTGGAAAAGAATTCAAGCCTGTGTTGAGAGAAAATTATTTATTACCTTGATGCCTGAACTGACTAAGGGAGCTGAAATCAGAGCTGGCGCTAAAAAATAATTATCTGAGACTGCCTCAGGAGTCTAATCGCTGCTCATGTGTACATGACCTCCCCTTTCTCTCATCCCATCCATTTATAACTACGTGCCCTCAATTCTGCGCCATCCTCAGGAAAACCGTCTCTCATTTGAAGGTTTCGCCTCTAAGCAATTATTGATCCTATGGGACAATAATGTTGGAATCTTTTTGCTTCTGGGTGACTGTCCAACAGTGGTAGTTCTTTTTTTGTGTCAACTGCGCCATTTCAGAGCACTAAAGATGGATTGAAGGTCTTCTGCTTTCTGACAAACACCTCCCGCTGACTTGATCATAGCATTGTAAATCCACTATTTTCCTGTTGGTCGCATATTATTACTTCTCTGTTTATGCCTGAATACATCTATTGATGAAACTCATGCGCTCTTATTTTCTTCGAATTGTAGCTCTTCTTTATTCTCGATTATAATTTCACCGCGAAAGTGATACTTAATACATATAAAACCAATAGCTAATGCAACTATGGCTTGGTTGCATTTGCTGTCATTTCACAATGTTAATAAGTGTTCTAGTATTTTAGTTCGCTGTTATATTATTGCAGAAAAAGCTTTAACAGGAAAAAAATTGGCTTTCTATCTATAAAATAATATCTAATTGATTTAATCTCAATAATATCGTCCAGCATAGGCATTTATACTCATTGGTTCTCCTGTTATAGGGTTCTTCATTTGTGAAAGTTTGCCCTATTAGTATAGTGGTGATTTGGAGTGGGTAATGGGAGGCAGGGGAGTAAGATCTGCCATTTTCTCACGTGCTTTGGAGTTTGTGCACATATAAATTATCTCCAGTCTCTTTCTAATTGCGTAGGTACCCCTTAATGACCCATTTTTCCTTGGTGTACTATATAGTACTCCAATCACGCGGATCTCTCATTGTAAAGGACTATACTTGCCACACTTCCCCCATTATTCAGCTTTTCTCGCCCATCCCAAATCACAATGGGCGTATCCCTTAAAGCTGCGAGTTCCTCGGCTTGGATCCACTGGCCCAGAATACAGTTAAAGATGCAGTTCAAGGAAAAAAGTTTTAAATAGGGTTATGGCTGATGCTCCAGCTAGTTTATTTATATCGTTTGCAGGTCTGGTAACCTGAGGGCGTAAACGCGAAAGTAAATCGGAGATGACCCAGAGAGTGTGGGACGAGTAGAAAAGCCTTTTAAGCATTGAGGTAATAATATATCTTAGAATCGCAGCAAGGAGTCAAGCCAAACTCCTGAATCCCTAAAAAGAATTATTACTCGCATCACTTGTTCAGTACTCGGTGAAAAATAGGGATTTTGAAGTAAAAATTACCACGGTACTGTAATTATTTATCTTACACATAAAATCCAAAAATAAATAGCAAAAACATAACGTTTTATGAAACGTTTCTGGACAAATTTCGCATAATAGGAGGAATGAGAATAAATAACTAAGTACTGAGAGGTTTATTTAGAATACGACTTACATGGTTAAATGGCAGCTAGCGCGAGACGGACTATTTGGTAGAGCGGCGTGAGTCCAGGATGTCGAAGTCTTGCGATACCACGGACTCAAAAGGAACAGGAGTGGGTTAGGATACCTCGAGTGCCTTTTATAAACCCTTTCCTGGAGTTCATAGGGTGGCTTAACCCAGCCATCGATTACATAGGAATACGGAACGAGAGCATTCACTGCCCTCTGCGACACTAGATTCAATTCAAGAGGCATCATAACAAAAAAAGCCCCTTAAACTTAATTGCAAAACCATATCCATACTGGATCCTTTTTTCATTTTATTTATTCATTTTTAATGTTTTCCCAATACACCAAGGGAAAACAATTTGACAAGACATTTATTTAAAATGACAGTAATTTTCAAAACCAAAATATTAAAATCAAAAACAAAAAATATATAAAAAGTATATATATAAAATGCAGAGTATCATAACATATTTTTGTTCGTGATGAAATTTACTTTGGAGGAAAATACATTTTTATCCCACGATAGATCTAAATGTTCACTTACAGTGTTGTATGCCTTGCACATTTTGTGTAAGTGGGGAGTTGCAACAAAATTTGGTTTTAGTAAATGGAATAAGAAAGGCTCGTTTGTACCTTTGTTTAAATTGTGGGACATCACAATTTAATTTATAGAGGATTGCACTGTCTTTACCATATTTTATTTTTTCATTTAAGAACTTACAACCCATGACCTTCCATCTTACCTTCAGCGTTATTGGTCAATAAAAGTTTAATAGGTTTTTATATGATATATAATTTTTGTACATTGGATATACTTTATATTCCCTGTAGAAAAGAATTCTAAGGAATTGTTTTTGTATCCTTTCTAACAAGTCTATATATTTTTTTACAAAAGGTGACCACACAATAGCTCCATATTCAAGTTGAGACCTAATTAAAGTATTATATAACATTACCATTGCTTTACTATTCTTATTATGAAACCCAATGTTCGATATACAGATGCCACTAAGCTTTCAATATGAGGTTTAAAGGTAATATAATGGATACAATGAACAAATGGTTAATCGATGGTTAACGTTTTTTATCCACTGTTGGATTAATTTTCAGGTCTTTGACTCAATTCATATATACGCATACCTATATCTTGCCGAGGTTAAATAATGTTGTCCAACTATTCATTGTGAACGGATGCTGGTGAATGACCCGAAAACGATAATAATGTGAAAGCTCACCGTTGCGAACGGTTTGAGGAGAATTGAAGTTCAAGGTTAGTCCACCGTTGAAGCAAGACATTGGGACGCTAGAACCCTCAGGACCGCGATCGGGGTCTTCCTTCTCTGTCTCCTCACTGTCTCCCCCTCTCTCTCGTCTCAATTTATTCCGTCTCCGTCTCTGGTCGATGGCCTCACGTTTCTCTTCTTCCGATCGGCATGTCTCCTCTTCACATCACGGGCCCTTCATCAATCCCACCCGGATACAAGGAAGGGGACTTTCCCCGGAAATTCACCGGGACATTTCGCCTTCTCTATTCAGCTAGGCTTTATGCGGGGTTTGGAGGACAAGATATAATGGAGGGGACACTGTAACTCGGCCAGGCCGCGCTACTCAGGGAATGGGAAGTGTAGGAAACATTGAGTACCCATGTTTGAACGAGGTGGCGTGGCGTTATTTTTTAACTGGTAGAATTGAGCTATTGGGCGCCTACGGCTTAGACCATTGATACCTCACGCAACCCATCATTAAAAGGTATTAAAATTAATATTCGAAAACTTATATTAAATATTTAATATTTACCACAACAATCAACCGTTCTCTATTATATAGTATTCTATAGCTAATAGTCAAAAGGTTCTTTCCGTACAAAAAAGCTAATCAACGGCTTACATTTTTTTTAGTGAATTTCATCTCCAAAAATGGTTTTTCGAACACCCCGCATGCCTAGTCTGTTGCGCACCGTCGGATACCGAACAGTCAAAAGATTTTCAAACATCAATGGGTAGTTGCAGTCGTCGCAACGGACATTGTTTCCAGGGAAATGCAGACGGCAATTTTTCACGTTAAACCCCATCGCATAAAGGTGTTATATCCTCAAATTTCCAGTAATACACCAAATTTCTTGTTAGGGTGGTTAGCAGGGGAGGCGATCGACAATTTAGTCCATTAGCGCCTTCAGAAATGGCTGAAGTGAAAATGTGAAGAGAACTTTGGGGTGGAGTACTTCTAAATGGCGCCGAAGAAAATCCCCACTACGGCGGATACTTCTGGCCAAGGTTGCTATACCCAGATCATGACACGCACTTGACTAATGTAATCCGCCATCTTGGATCTATGTCGCAGGGGGATTTCAAATTTACCATGCAAATGAATGACTGACATAGGTGATTCGCGAATATCACACTTAATACGCTAGATAAAACAATGAAACTTGCGAGAACAATAGAAAAAGACATTCTACTTAGGATTATGTTTGAACATCCAAGCTGAAGTCTTCCGTTCGACTCCAAAAAAATCGTGAAATTACCTCAAACTAAGAACTTCCCACTACGTTACACGGCAAACTTAGGCATAAAGAACCACGATTATCTCAATTAATACGTAAGATAAGACAGTGAAACGTGAAACATCTCAGCAGGTACTGCTCCAGTATCTACACAGTGAAGAGCGGATTGCTTTTTGTAGCCATCAGCTTGAGGATTCACATAAGGTATAGATTGAGGTAGCCAAATGAAAACATAATGCTGTATTTTTACAATATTTATTGATAATTGTGCAAGTTATTCAGCATCACTAACTATTTCGATTAATATTTTTGAAATCCCAAACAAATGGTGCACAGCAAAAATAAAAAAAAAAATCAATTATTACGCTTAAGTTGCAACTGCACTCATATAATTGCCCAAACACACAAATTCACTGCGAATTTTCTAAATTTTCGACTCCCCATACTTAATACTCAGTGTACCCCCAGAAACGAAACTCTGGCTATGTCACTGACATGCATGCATATTATCATAGCTAAATTAAGGATGAAAACTTAAGAAAACAAATAATTTAACAAAAATTCAAATGCACCTATGAGTCCAACTTCAAGCGCGAGAAACACAATAAATCCACAATTTCCTACCAAAATACAAACACAATTATTATTCCATCTTCAATAGGGAGAAACATAAAATCCACACTTTCCACTTTCATGCGTTCACGACACCCTCTACCAGGCTTCCACGTTAGTAACTATAACTCAAAGCAGGGATCCAAAAGAATCGGCGAAAACGAACACAATGCCTCGGTGAGGCAACGGCCTTTAGCATATAAATACTCTGGACAAGAAATTACAATATACATTGAGTGAAAACTTTAGGTGATTGCAATATTCATCGCTATGAGTTAAGAAACTAACGTCCATCGACGCAGGTAGCCTTGGTTCTTGAACGAACAAAACGTAAAACCTCTTCACCAATCTTTTACAAAATTCAAATACGACAATTACAACTAATTATCGGAACTATTATAATATGCTTCCATTAATTTCACACTATTTCCAGCATCACCATGAAAACTATTTCCAGTAGGTTGACGTCTTCCTCTGCAAAATACAATGTTAAAAATGATATAAGTACACATAGTTACGTACACAAATCATCAGAGCCTATTCATGCATGTGTTGAAATGAACCAAATAATATTCACAATCAAGAAAAATGTCAATATATTCAAATACATAAAAAATCATAAGCTTGCATAGCATAAAAGTGTGGAAGTAAATGAATAATCATCAGCTAAAGCAACGATAGCGACGGGTATAGCGACCTATCTTCCTAAATATAATTATAAATAATCTTATAATTATCTTCCTATATCGTCCTTCCAGAACATCCGTGTATTTTTTAGCAACTTCAGCTTGAAGCACGGACATGACTTCTTCTTAGTGATTATTCTCAATGCTACTGAAGAAAATCCCCGCTCCGGCGGGTACTTATGGCTGGGTGCCGGCAGCTACACGCTGCTGCCGCTCCTCACGCAGGCGCTCCGGATCAAGTTAAGGATCGCGCTCTCGATTGCCGAACCCCATTCTGAATCATGCCTCTTAAGGTTATCCACAACTGAGAATGTGAAGCAGTTATGTTAATAATATATCTAAATCGTCCTTCCACACCTCCACCTGTACGGCTTGATTGTCAATACACAAGGTTACATTAAATAAATCTGGAAAGTTTTTAAGTTGATACAACATTCCTTTCAAAGCTGCTTGAGCTTCGGAGTGATAAATCGACAATTGGTGAGGGAAAAATTCCATGCACTCAAGGTTTATGTATGAACGGTAAGGGTTGAGAGAAACCTGGCGTCGGTATCAGTCTTTTCTTATGGAAGGGCCGCAAGGAGTCCACAGTTTAACGTCTCACAGAGATACGTACCTATTTCTCAGACAGATGCGTCCTTCTCATATATCCCAAATTATATTTGAATTCCAATGAAAACTTTCCACCATCACCGGAAATAAACCTCGAATCCTCTTGGATGGCAGAAATTACTCTGGCCACAACACCGGTTTCATATTGTGGGGGTTATTTGTTGATTCTTGCGCACTCTCTCTCTCTCTCTCTCTCTCTCACAAGAAGTATTCTCAGGTAACCAACCTTTTTCTGAAGTGTATGCTGTCATTGTTTTATTTTTTTAAATATGGCCCATTTACATGTTTAAAAAATCAACTTAAAAACCTAGGTTTGTAGCACTTGCAGATTTTGTTTTTTAAATTTATAAGTGCCACTCTAGTTTTCACTCTGCATGAGATTTTCCGTGACATTAAACTGGAGGAGATATTGCTCTAGAATTGATTTAAATCCGTGGTGATGACGCATGCAACACCATTAACTGATCAAGCCAGTGAATATAGTGCAGTTGGTGAGCGGAGAGGAATGAGTTGTGAAACCCAAATTACTCTGAATATCCATTTGCACCTGTTACCTGGCAATGGCCACCTCATCCACAGCCATTTCATAATTTCGCGCTCTGCAATCGAATTTGCCCTCCCTAAGTTGCAATTTAGCGTTTGGAGATGCGAAGTTAAGTGATCCATTGGCGAAATTGATTGATGCGTTTTCTCTGTGGTCAATTCCTCAATCTCTTTGCCAAACGTATACCACCGTAGTCCCTACACCAATTTAAATTACCCGGTCGGGATTACTGCTGCAAATAGAATTTTCAAACGCCTCTCAAATTTGGGCTCTGAAGCACCATTTTTTTCCTCGGGACAAATTAGCCACGAGGGTATAATTTAGTTTCAAGTATGGAATCGGGCACAGCTTCGATCTACATCTATTATTATAGGCTCCATCTGGCGTAAACTCATGGCCACAATATAAAAAACTATGTAGGTACCTGCCTATGCTTTCACAGATTCATTTAATGTCCGACCGGTTTGGTCACATAAGTTTCATAATCAGGTCTGATGGCCAGCTCTTTATCAATGGAGACGATCGATATGTGATGAGATTTGCGCTATTAATGACGGTAACAAGGTGTGTCAGGGTTTAAATGCCAAAGTAGGATGGGGAATACATAAATAACGCCAGGTCAATCCAAATCTTGATGAAAGTCACCACCAAATCTCCTCTTAGAGCCCTCAGGTTTACATCCTCCCGGTGGACAGAGTAATGCACTTGAGGTGCTCTTCACATAGAAACCGATTAGCGATAGTGTATCCGATTAAAAAAATCAACTTACGTGCCGGGATTCAATCCTGTGCACATACGTGGGGAAACCAGTACTCACCAAACCAAACGAACCCGTTCCTCTTCATTTTGGGCGTAAGTATATGATTTCAACGCTCAAAAAAACACAATAATTAGTCTAGGGCCTACACGGAAAAACGTTGCATTCGATGACTAGAAGGTTTCCATTGGTACACTTGATCTTTAGACCAATTAGATTGCTTTGCGATCTGGTGCCCAAAAAATGTCCCTTAGGACTCGAATGATGACGTCGTCAAAATGGCGTCCGATAGAAACTAACATTAAATTTTCAAAATCCAATTACTCAATGACTATCATAGCTGCGGCTTATCTATTTATGTCAACCTATTTAGAAAACATGTGGTAATATTTAGATCTACAGCTATTTTCTCATGGTGCAGTAGCAACGACGGAATTTGGCGTCAAGTTCAATGTTTTGGTTTACTTTCCATACGAAAATGCTATATATGGCGAAATAAATTTTTTCGTGTTGGCCAAAGAAGGATTAATTTTAAATGTAAATGACGCAGATAAACTATTGATTGTACTTAATATCCAAACTTTATGTTAATATTTTGATAAATAAGGTCAGGAGAAGTTCAAATGTGATTCCATGTCGCCCGCCAGAGGCAGTTGCCCCGTAAGCGAGCAAGGAAAATTCACATGATTGTAACACGTCACGAACTGGGTTTTTTGATGTGATATGGAATATGGGTATGACTCACCATTTATATTAACGGTTAATTATTTAGTTGTCAATATCTTTAAGGCATTTATTGATAGTTTTCTTGCTAGGATTTATCTCTTCTTTTACAGAAACATCAGTCGGCGTAAATTTCAGATCGACATGCTTGAACATTTCCTTTTGTGGCAATAGTTAGATTTGAAGACTCTGGCCCACAAAAATAAAATGAAAGCAGTTAATTACAATGACATATAAACTAACGAAATGATAAAATTGTAATCGTAAACTTTTAGTTACCTGCCGTTATCGCAACCCCCTTGACATTTGCTACACAGCATAGTGCAACAATATCCAGATTTTGTACGTAAACATCTTGCATTGCAATCGTTTTGGCAGCTGAATTTTATTAACCTCTCTTCATATTTCCCAAATGTTTGGCAGAAGCGTCCATTACGGAGTCCATGCGTCTTCTATTTTGTTCCATCCCCATTCTTTGAACGAAGGATAAAATGGGGCTGAGTATGTGAAGATGTCCCCATACATGTCAGGCCTGCATGGTTGATCGCTTGATGTGCTTCCGCATGGCATCAGTTGTAGGGGGTAGGTTTTGTAGTGGTCTACCTTTTGAGGTGAATTGCACTTTTCGCGTTTCGCTTAAGAACGTGCAGTGCTGCTCATTCCGTCATAAACCCCAAATCAGGAAATTTTCCAAAATAACAAATACATTTTCTGGAATGGCTTTTAATATTTGTGATATTATAAAGAGAGTTTCCGTCCCTTCATCAAATGTTTTCTATGTTTTCCAAAGCGTTTTCTTTCTTTAGAAGTGAAAGCAAAAACGGTGTCGCATCCGCTGAATTCATGGAAGCCTCTGAGTGGCACAGCTTTTTCCCATCGTATAAAGGGTGATTTCATGAGCGGCCAGATGCCTTTGACTCTTGCCTACCCCAAATTAACCCATAACTCCTCAATACCCTTGCTATTCGATTGAAGTATGACACAAAAACAACTAAGACGTCAGAATCTACGGTTCATATTGCTATGAATCATGCGCCATGCTCTACTATGCCTTGAAGATGGAGGATTATCCGGCCGTCAGCTTACTCATTTACCAAGGAAAGAGAGCAGCCTAATGTTGAGGAAGAGCAAAACAACGATGAAATGCACTGATTTCCGTAGTTTGAGGCAACATGGACATTGCTTATCTTTTTCACAGCATATTTTGCCAGTACATATTTTGAAAATGTCTTACTCGTTGAATGAGTTCCGTAGGAGATTAGGCCAATCATGTGGTAATGGTGAAGCATTTTCTAATCTTCTGCGATTTCCGCCGCCTCTATGTTCGTGAGTGGTAGATTTGAGGCTGTCTATATATCATTGTAAATGTAGAGTTTGTTAAAATGCCAGAAGAACAGAAAAATATCGATAAAATGATAATACCTGGTTGTTTAAAAACAGGATGACAATGTTGGCCACGCATTTATTTTGTTAACAATAAGCGTCATTTGCATAAATGTGAATTTTTGAAGTAGGCTCACCTTTGAACTAGGTATCCCACACAAGATCCACTCGTTTTGCATTGATATTTTCGGCTTCTCTTCGGAAGTATGACATTAATTCATTCTGCCAAAATGGTTCAAAGGTCTGAGAATGTAGAGGAGGTTGGAAGTGTACCAAAGCCGCAACGTTGTATATAATCCCATCGCGTACTCCAGCAAAATAATGGGATTCAGCTAGATTTTCAATAATGGACTAGCAGACCTGCTGCCTGCTTTGCAGGCAGTCTCTGACTGGAGTACTGTTGAGGTGAACTTGGTGTTTTTCCTTTTTTTTGTACTATTCAAGTGGAAGCAGTGGGAAATGTGGCGAAAAGAGTTTATATGTTTTCCAAAAATGGAAAAAAACATTGAGAACAGTTTTTGGAAACACAAGTAAGCATTTTGGTGTTTAAAAAAATATTCATTTTTCTGTACAATGCTCACTATAGTTGACTGAAGAGAGTACCATTTTTGAGATACAGTCACTCCGACGATTGGTTAGTCATTGCTTATAAGATGAGGGCAAAAATTCCTCCTTCTATCACACAGAGAGCCAAGGCATTTTTTGCACATTGCATTGTTTAAGTGCCCCGCTGGCAATTTTACTTCCCCAAAACAGCAAGCACGGGAGCAATATTTGACATACATTAACAAATACTGGTAATGAATTATCTCCGAGGTCAGTTTCTCGCACTTTCATACAGCATTATTAATGGTATAATAATGCTTCTAAACTTTCGACGTGAAGTAAGTACCAATATTGAGACAGCGCCATACGCAAATGTATTGAAACGTTTACGACTTAGGTATTTATCCAGACATTTTAATGCATGGAAAACTGTTGAAGTTCATTTCAATTACGCTAGCTAATCGTATATTTTATGCAATAAAACAAAATCAAGGGAACGGCAATATTAAAACACTTCATTGATTATATTAACGTTGAGTTTGCAGACATTTGCCATGAAACTTTGTTTTGGAGTGGCATACATTTAAACACATTGCAAAATATTTTATGCAGATATTGATCGCTCATATCTCAATTAATTTGTCTGTGAGCATCTGGTTCCATAATACATATCTAATTCACTTAATAAAAAGTGCTTTTTTGTAGACAATTTAATTTAAAATTCCCTGAAATTTCTTTCCGTAATGTTTTCGTAAATATCTGAAATCCAATGACATCCTCGTCATGATCCTCTCTGCGTAAGTGAGAGAGTAAGTGAACCTCGTCACAAATCAAAACAAACACTCTTCCTGACTTATTCGCTCTTAGCTGAGGGAACTGAGCCTGAATTCTCTCCCGAATACGAAAGGAGTGAGCTTTTTGTAGCTGGGTGTCTACTTGGTTTCAATGTATGAGGTGGTCCAATCTTGAGATTACCCATTCTGAATATGTGCTCATCCATATTACTTTCCACCTTATTTTGTATGTATGCAGCCAAATCTGCAAATGCTAAAGTCTCAGAATTACCATAACCAATATAGATTCTGTCATTCACACGAGGTCTAGCCCTGTTATACAACTTCCTCAAACATAGCATGTGATATTTTGCCTCAAGCTGAATTAAATTTCGTCCAGATCCGATAAAAGTGAGGAGATCAGCGTTATCCAATATCTTTGTGCAGTGAGCCACATTTTCGCACTCATCTTCCGTCATCACGTAAAAGAGAGGTTTGTCCAAAGGCGCTACTGCCTTTCATATGAAACATACAGGCTTCTTTATACCGATAGTAATAATTTGCCTCCATGGAGTCCTCATTCATAACAATTTCGCCGTATTCAAATTTTACTTTTGCCATAAAAAGAAATATTCAAGCATGTGAATCTGTAATTAACACCGACTGATGTTTCTGTAAAAGAAGAGATAAATCCGAACAAGAAAACAATCAATAAAAGCCTTAAAGATTATGTCCACTAAATAATTGAACTTTCATATAAATGTAATTTAAAGTCATACCCGTATTCCATATCACTGCAAAATCCCAGTTCGTGACGTGTTACAATCATGTGAATTTTCCTTGCCCGCTTACTGCCGGGCGACATGGAATCACATTTGAACTTCTCCTGACCTTATTAATCAAAATATTAATATAAAGTTTGGATATTTAGTAGAGTTAATAATTTATCTGCGTCTATTACCTTTAAAAAATCCTTCTTTGACCACCACGAAAAAAGTTATTTTGCCATATATAGCATTTTCGTGTGGAAAGTAAAGATGCAACTAAAGTAAATGCCAACAAGTGCTGTTACCCTAATACTCAAGTTCCAATTTCATGTTGTAAGGTGGGCAGGAACAGATTCATATGTATATATACGATTCATGCTCCCTTCCGAAACACTTATTCATTTATAGTGCTTGCCCTTTTATTAAATATTACCTACTTCAAAGAATGGGATTCATTGAAGTTTCAACTTGGTATTTATGCCGATAGTTAAACGCATTGCATCCCTTTATTACAAAGTTTATCACAATCGCGATTCGTGGAGAGCTTAAAAAATAATGCCTTAATACATTTTACTTTTTATTCTCTGGATATTAGGTCTATCATGAATGGTTATTGGTTTAAAAGAAGCAGAAAAGAAGCTGAGCTCTGAGGATGTATAATAAATGTGCGGCTCGTTGGCAAAAAAGGAGTATTAGACCTAATATCCAAAGAAAAAAATAGTAAATAGAGAGGTCGAGAAGAGAAATCATCTGGATATTAATATATTTTCATATTGTTAATAATTCCTTGTTTTATGTGATGAAATTTATTGTAATATATTTCGCAAATGGTGAGGTTGCCTCAGTTCAATCATTTTGCTGAATAATTGTCGTTTTCATTGAGAGTTTGAGTTTCAGGCATCCTAAAGTTATATAAATCTATCATTAAACTCTCTATATCGTCTAATACGACAATAACACGGTGCTTATCGGAACTTGGGCGTTCTAGCCAATTAATGTTTTCACTTTAGTTCATGCCAGCATGCCGATACAGCTGGAGTGGTTATGCATGGATTAAAAAGATATTATAATATGATTAGGTAGAGATATCCGTATGAAAAACAGTCGTACGTGTACGATGGATTATCGTTTGGATTCGAATGTTCCACTGATTCTATTCCTTCCTCCCAATTCCTTTATCACTGTTCCTCTTCTAAATTGGAATAAGAGGCCAATAGTCCAAAATTGCTATTGTTGGGACAAAACTATAAATTTTGGATGGAAACTCTACAATGGTTATAAAATCAATAATAGCACTTAATTTTTCATGGTTCCCACCCGTTTCTTAGATAATAAGGCTGAAATATGACCAAATTTCCAAAAAAGGCCTTTCTTCAGTTTTCTCCTCAAATCTTCCCAATTGAGTTGATAGCAAGTTGAGGTAAGACTTTTAAAAGTTCTCTTAAAAAAACCTTTAAAATAAAACAATTCTCTAATATAAGCATTTAAAGCGTTTCAATGGGCAGTATCTCCCTTGTCCGCTGTCTCTTTATTTATCCCCTCCATTCCATCGTATCCTCTTTTCATTTCCTACTCCATCCCATTCCATCACCGGCTTTAATATCTGCATTTACAACTCGAGAAACCTTGCGCCTCGTTACTCATGCAATGAATTGTTGTAACGCCTGTTGAGCAACATACTCCAGTGCGTATTTGTTTTCTCCATGCCGTTATGAGATTGTGAGTTTCTCTTTTTCTTCATTTCCGCTGTCATAGGTTTAGGTTTCATCTTCAACAGTTATGCTCTGAGGATAGTTAGTAGAATCTTGAGTACCTCATTAAAATTTTGAAATGATGGTGGTGGTTTTTCACTATTTTAATTGAATTAACGCTGTGTTGAACTTTAAGAATGTTTTTAAGCATGTTGTTTTTAAGTATTACGGTCACTGTACTATGATGAATTTTCAAAATATAGTGAAGTCAGCTACTCAGAGTTTCGATTCCGACTGAGTAAACCTGTTTACCAACCCACCTTGCGCGATTTTTTTTGGCCTCCACGCGTAGTCTGCGTTTCCATTCACCTCAGAGGAGACCTCACTCCTCTTATCTCTCCGTCTCTCATCTCTCCACCCTTCTGCACCCTCCTTCCTCTTCCTCCCTCCCTTCCATCATTCCTTCCTTCCCCAGCATTTCATATCCTCTTTTTCCCTCCCTCCCTCGCTCTCCCTACCTACCCTCCGTTCCCATTTTATTTGCCATCTCATATCTCGTCCTCTACCTCTCTCTGGTTCTCTCCCTCTTGCTTCCACCTCTCTCCTACCATCCGTTCGCCGTTCGTGTTTTTCCATGCGAGAAACCGTTTTCATAAATCTGGGTTCACTTAATCCGACGAAATTTCCTCTCTTGGACCGAGCAAGCACTCATGCACACGCCGGTCCCAGGATGGCGAAGGCGAGGTATGTGGAACAGAAGCTAGGGGGAGGTTCCTGCTGGAGTGAGAAGGTGGTGGTTTGGCTGGGAAAGGGGCGGGGATGAAGCGGGGGGGGAGGGAGGGAGGCTCAGCAAAAGGTCCCAGGGATCTGAAGGAGTGTTGTCGGAGGGGGAAGAGGCAGGCGCGGGGACGTGACAAGTCGTTCACACGACCGCGGGGGTCGCACGGTGTACACGGGAAGTGGGCGGGAAACACGCCGGGGGTGGCTGGGGGTGGAGGGGTAGAGAAGACCAACAGGGTGGCGGGGAAACGTTTTTGCCGAGCCGAATGCGAGCATTGCAGAGTTATACGGAGAGGAGGATCTGTGTCGAGGGAGGCAGAGGTGTACTCAGGATTTGGAAGAGGAAGGCCCTCTGAGGGTATTCCTAGGGTTTCGGGTCGGGTGGGGATTTAGGAGTTGTGTGCCCAGGTTACACCTCCAGGGTTCGGCCATGAAGATCGCTTTTTGCTCTCGGTTGGCCCTCGTATGCAAAGGACGGTTTGTGGAGGCGGAAGATGGGAATGCTCATTGGAAGCCGCTCTGTGTGCGCGTGGATATGAAATATGAAGGAAAGGGATTCGGAGTGGAAGGTAAGATTACTGGAGACTCTCATTTCGAGGACTCTTGAGCGATGACTTCTTTCATTCGGAGTGTGAGAAGAGCTCTCATCGCCCATTTTAAATTTCTCCAGGTGGAATAAGGCCGACGTTGATCTGGGCCAGTATTATACGTCTGATACTTAAGTCTCTCCTAAATGAGATTTTTATATTCGACTTCCATTAGAGATTAGGGCATGAAGCCACAAAATTAACGCCGACGCAAGATTGCCCTCAGGTTATTTTACACAGTCGGAACTGGTGCTGTTGGTTTGAGGTTTTGCGGTGCAGGTCATCATCAGGTTGAAATTACTTTCTTCAGGTCTTGAAGTGCTCATTTTAAGCTGAGTAATTGATCTGTTCATCACAGAGTGTAGGTACTTCTATGGGTTTCACGAAAATTTCGTGTATCGGGTTTCTGGAATTTCCTTTTCTTCTATCTCGAGAACAATTTGCCGTGCACCATTCTAAGAATTTTTTCTAAGGGTATAGCCATCTTTGGTGTTGTTCTCGTGGTGCTCATTTCTGCTCTCCCTCTTCCCAATCCACT
This sequence comes from Pyrrhosoma nymphula, assembly GCA_963573305.1. Lineage (NCBI taxonomy): Eukaryota > Metazoa > Arthropoda > Insecta > Odonata > Coenagrionidae > Pyrrhosoma > Pyrrhosoma nymphula. Next base: position 146,807,577 of record OY754333.1, read on the forward strand.
CATTCAGGCTCTTCTCAAAGGTGAGATGATTGGATCTCAGGACTTTTGCAGTTGTCGAAATTCCTGAACTTTGACTATGAACGCGCTAAGCATAGACAACTACTAATGATTATCCTAGAACTTTTATCTCACATTTATTATTCAACCCTCCAGCGGGCGCACTGTGGCACAATGTGCAACGTTTTGCAGTTTCGTTGTCTCGTTATCAATAGTGGTATGTCAGCGACCCAAACGAACTAATTATTCCATCTTTGCATCAAGATGAAGATATTTGCATGTAATTCTAGTGCAATGATTCCCGTATTTCGTAATAAAACGAATTATTAGCTGAACTGGTCGTCTTTGTTACACCGGTGATGAGATTCGCATTATTGATTGGCACATATTGATCAAAATTGTTTTTTTCCGTGCGATATAGTGTGATGTTAGTGGGTAGGAGCATGAGAATTTGCGCCATTCCTCCGCTGAATTATATTGAGCTAACAGATAAACGTATGGTGCGTAAAAGTAGCTGCAATGGAGTTAAAAACATTTGCTAATTGACCAGTGCCATTTTCTCCAACGCGAGCCCTATAATGTGAGTATAATTTTAGGAATACTTTCCATTGCATATTTTGCTGTCCGTTTGCTGTTTAAATGGTCTAGAAAAATTCTGAATATAATTATCATACTGCTTAGGGCACGAAGATTCATTACCGAAAAAGGCTATCTAAGGGTACTTCAAGGGCTGGCAGCTGGCATTAAAATATACTTGTTAGGATTTAGAAATGAAGACTTGCAAGTTGAAGAAGCGTGCGACAAAGCAAGTAAGAAACGCGGAAACTGCGTATTGTGTGGCCTTGCAAATTATATGTCAACGACAATCACATGTGGGAGGTGCAATAACTTTATGTGCCGAAAGTACTGTGAAACAGTAACTATATACGTGCAAAAATTGTACATAAATGACGTGACAAAACCTGAAGTGATAAAAACTTTCTAATATTCTAATTAAGTTTTTGGCATTGTTTAAAAGTAAAAAATATATTACTAATTTTTTTGAATAGTTAAGAGTGTGTGAAAAACATGTATTGCGTGAGGTAAATATGTAAAATTCTATTGTTAAAACAAGGAAAGGAATGTACACTTCTTTATTCCAGTTTTTGTTATAAATATCTGCAGAAAACCAAGTGTTGCACTAAGTGTCACGTGCGCCCGCTAGTGTGAGAGAATAGCCTGCTGGAGGGTCAAACAAGAATATAACAGTCTTGGGTGAGAATGTCATTGTGGATCACGTCTCGCTTCCTTGTGTATAGTCACTTTCATTGAAAATAAATCTTTCATGGGGTATATTGAGTCATTAAGTTATTAGACGTTTTTAGCAATTTAATAGTAAGTAAAAAGTAGGTAATTTGTTAAAATTCAAAATATGCGTCGTTGAAACGTTTTGGAGCAAAAATGAGGAATCCATCAGAAATAGTTAAGAAAGGTTCATTAGTTAAGACTCTACCATAAAATCTCGCCTGCTGAGATTGAATTTATATTCCCTTATTTGTTTTGTAAGTGATCCAAGGATTATACTCACCAGAATATTATGACTTTTTATGATTATTACTTATACTGCGCAAGACTCTGTACCTTATCCATTTAAAAAATGTAGCATCTTTGTTTCCTTCATTTCGTGGGTCTCACTGGAAGCTGTTATTAGTAAATAGTAGTTTCATCCACCGATATGCAATGCTTTCAGATGAAGTTAATTATAAAGGCACTCGATGAATTCTGAACGAATACCCTTTATTGGCAATTATTTCAAAAAAGAACATGCTTGAATGGAATAAACTATTTCAATCCTGGCACAAGATTCAAGAACATATTTTTTAAGTAAAATCAGTGATCCGCCGGCAAGCGGTCCGTCAAGATGACACTCATCTTCTTCTTTGGACCCAGTGGAGAAATTCAGCCGAAGGGGTTCGCCGAGGATTCGCCCCCTGATGTCTTACTGGGGGTTCATGATGGGGGATCTTTTTCGACGTTACCTGCGGTAACTCATTACCCGTCGAAGCAACGCGTTTGGAGTTCGTCATAGTCGAAATGGACCAATTTCTAAGGTGGAATAAGGGATTTGGTGAGGGTTAACTCATATAAAAGGGCAGCGCCCTTTGCCCCCTTCACTCTGGGGTTTACGAAAGGGTTACGTCGATATCGGGGCCAGGGCACGTTAGGGATCCAGAATAAAAGGCACAAAATATTAGTGCAAGAAGGTGGATATGTAAAGATTCATACTATTTTTTAAGCTTCCTAATTTTTTGCAGTTTGTTTTAGTGAGGTGTAGAAATAAATTGTTCCGTTGCTTTTACTAGAAACGCTCAATTTTGAAAAATGGCTGATATCTATGAGAAGAGGTCCAAATCCAAATATTGCTATGTAGCGAAATGATCGCTCACCTCTTGCTTCCATGGAAAGCGATCACGATAACGCACCTCATGGAAAGCGATATTTGGCCAAAGAAAACGTGTTATAAGAAACAGCAAAGGACAGAGATAAAATTCCTTTGACGCTCATAGATAGTGATTTTTTTTAGTTTCAAAGGACATAAGAGCCATTAAATATTCCTATGTTGCTTCCTTATGTCAATTACGATTAAGCATAGTACTTTGAAGCAAATTTCTCAATTTATTTACTTTTCTTCAAATTTGCTAGAGGAGACAACAAATCACTCTCTTTGAGCAGATGTTTGTAAAAAAAAAAGGTTTTTTTTTGGAAGATCAGTCATAAATTTCTGTGAAACATATTTTTAATACACTCTTCAAGGGAGAGTAAATTTTCCTTCCGAAAAACTGAAAATGCCTAAATTTTCACCCTTTCGTTTGAAACCGGAGTCATTGTCTTTAAACCACTTTCGAACATCAATCTGTCAGAATGATTGATGTTGAAATATGATGAGTAAGCATTTATCGAGCCTAGTAAATTTTACTTTTTATAACCCTAAAAATATCCCATTTAAAACTATTATTTGTAATAATAACGTGATAAATTATTTGGAAGCCCTATCAATGAATACAAGCGTATTGCAGATCTAACATTAAGGGTTAAATTAATCTGTATGTGGCTAAATTTCGATATTTCCGCATTCATAGGTGCCTCAAGATATCACACAGTTTAAACAAATGAAGAAGACATGAACACAAACCTTTCACGTTCTTCCATTTCGGTTGAAGGCAAAGAAAAAAATCACCATTATGTTATGAATCTCGTTCTTGCTTGACGAATATATCCCGCGCTTCATCTTCTACCATGCAGTTAAAACTTCATGCAGTTAAAAAAAAACCTTCACATTCACACACACAGCAATGTTCACGTTCTGTAGAAACTCGGAAACTGATTTTATATGTAACGTAACTTACGATATAGTGTAATTGATTTTAATCTAATGTACCGCGTTCACTAGAAACTTCACTAGTCTTTCTCGATCTACTGGTTTATATCTGATGATGCCCCCCTTTATCATATATCCGATTTATAAATGGCTCTGAATCATTCTTTCATCATATATATTCAACTGAGAGCGCTTCTATTTTAATGTTCCGTTTTTATTTCAAAAAGCTGGTTTTTTCCAGGATAAGGAAATTGGTCTACTTTGTTCCGGTCTCCCAAGGTACTATTTACGTTTTGATCCAACCGATAAATACTTTGTATGATTTCTAGAGGCATGCGTTAACTTATATTTAATTGTATAATAGGACCAATATTTTCAACGATTTAATCCAATTCTGCTTTAATTTAGCGCTTCTAAAAATAAATCAAAAAATACTGCAACAACTTTCTTGTGTGATGTGTGAGGCGACGCATCTTACACAAAAATACAAATTAAAAAGTCCAAGAGTTTTGGAAATTTAACAGTTTTGCAGCTACGTGGAAGTGGAGTGAATGTCAACATTTAACAGTGAGTGAGATGGCCGTGTGTCCATAAACATTTCCATGTCATTGGCACGCCGTGGCTGAGTGGCTACAGCTCCCTCGCTAAAGGAATCTCATCATTTAGTTCAGCGTAACCGCGTGACATGACAGGGGAGTGTCGGACAGTCGTAGCGGTTGGTCGTGGGCTCAACAGGATTCGAATTAGCGCTGCCTCCGTCAATCAACTGACCGATGGGAATGCGACAATTGACCGACAGGGGTCAGCACGTGGGGAGTGTAGATGCGTGCGTTTGCTTCCCCCAGAGGGCATCGCATTAGAGAGCGATGGAGCAGGGAATCACGTGTGATAGTCAAAATTGAATCCATCGGCCGCTTTACACGAGCCCTCACAGAAGTAACGAAGAAAATAGAATGAAGAAAATTGAATGACTGATATGTGATGCAACGTGAGACTTAACTTCAATAAGATGTCTATCTCAGGCATTGGGAATGAGTGCAGCAATAACAGATTGAGACAGATTTCCTTGTCTTCCATCCCTCTTCTTCCCTAGCTACTTCTACCTCCCCCGTCAATTTTTTACGGACGTGGATGTATCACCGTCTGCCTCATTATTCCACCTTTAGCAGCGGTTGTCAGGGTAGTAGGTAGATTGAAATTTTATGGGCTTATATTTTAAGCAGGCGGAGGAATGAACGTGTTAAAATCGTTGTAGTCTGTTCTCCACGTTTAAAGAAATACCTTTCAGCAACGTCGAATGGCACCACTAGTACTCAACTAGTTTGTTGACATAATTAACATATCGATGGCATAAACAAGACGTTATGTTAAGAGTTAATCAACTAGCTTACATATGAAATTTTAAAAAAGTCAAATAATATGGTAGGTCCTGTATATAAACTAAACTCTTAACGTAAAAAGTATGACAGTGGAGAATAAAAGATTATCATTAAATACTTAAAACTATGTACAAATAAATGAAAATTATGAGGAAACGAAGTATAGATATACAGTATTTTTAATTGAGAACGACTTAATAACTGCTAGCGCCATCTAACGCTGCTGAATTGTACTTCTTAGACCGTGTGGAAGATGCTACCAGGATCTCTCATTACACATTAGGGTGTATCACAAAAAACTTTTTTTTGAAATTCAAAATTGCAAGTTGATAAAAAGTTGTCACTGTGCTCACATATGCACCAAAAAAAATTTGAGTCAAATTGAAAAAAGTTTAGGTCTCCCGGAATGGGCCTAAAGTTTTATTTTTTTTGTCAAAAATGTAGATTTTCAATTTTTTTTAAAACGTAAATAAAAAGCAAATTTTTGTTTTCAAGTACAAAAATCTAAAGTTTCGAATATTATTTAACAGTACAAAAAAATATATATCTTTCATGTAACATCTACGTCTCCCGGAATCTACATGAAAATGAACATTTTTTTTACCAAATACACCTATTTTTCAATTTTAAACCCGTCCTTCAGATTAATTTCAATTATTTTTGTAAATTGTAGGTATTTTTTTACAGCATTTTGAAGTAGCGAGAACATTATTGTATGAAATCGTGTATGCTACACTCAGGTGTGGTTTCACTGGTGCGTCTCGTGGCTGCGTCTGAATGCTGCGGCAAGTCGCTGTGGTGTAGTGCTATTTCGAAGGTCGAATAGATGAAACAATAAGTTAAGAAATTATTAGTGGTAAATGTGTCCGGATAACTATACAAGAAGAACACATATCTTTGTTTGAAGAACCAAATTCAACATATTTTGGACACGTAACTCCAGCCAGTGGCTCTGGGAAAGACATAGTATCATCCATACTGAAATTCATGAAAGAAAACTGCATTGATGAGAAAACTATTTAAGCTCTTGGCTGTGATGGTACTGCATCTAATACTGGAGTCTATAATGGATCAATTTCATTGTTCTAAAAGGCTTTACAATGTCCAATACAAGCAGTGGTTTGTTTGCTTCACTTGAACGAATTGGCGCTTAGGAAAGTTATGGTTGCCCTTGATGGTACAACTTCTGAGCACACTTTTTTGAGAGGCACAATAGAAAAACGTTTAGCATGTTGTCAAGATTTACCAGTTGTTGAGTACAATAAAATAGATAGCGTTTTTCCAGAGGTTGATTTTAAGGATTTGAGCATTGATAAGAAATATCTCTGGCATATATGCCAAGCTGTGTCAGCAGGCGAATGCTCCAAAGAGTTGGCAAGCAGAAACCCAGGAAACATCTTCCATGCAAGATGGCTGACAATGGCAAACCTAATTTTACGCTTATATATTGCATCACTTGATCCAACCCCTCAGTTGAAAAAACTGGCTGAGTTTGTCATAAAAGTTTATGCTCCCTCATGGTTTACAATTAAACGTCATCAAAGGTTTATTTATACTTCACAAAACGTTTCTAAGATTGTACAACGCATCAAGTACTTAGAAGGTGATATGAAGGCTGTTGTTCAATCAATGCTTCAGAGAAATGCTTTTTTGGTACACCCAGAACATCTTCTTTTGGGAATGTTGTTTGATTCACGAAAAAATATTAGGTGTCTGGCAAGCAAAAGAATACAAGTAACTCGACAAACAGATTTAAAAGCAAAGAGTGTTTTCAAACCACCACAAGTTAATTTTAATGCAGAGGACTATGTAGATCTTATTGATTGGTTGTCTACAACAGTAACGGAACCACCTCTCGTAACTAACTTAAGCAAGCAAGAGCTACAGTTGATCGTTGAAGCAGGAACTAGCGATAGAAAGGAGTTTAAACTCCTTCGCACACACAAACAGTGGAAAGTATTATGAATGAGGTTACAGAAGCTTCTAAGCACGTTTGTGGCTACAAAGAGAGAGATGGTTTCATTAGATCAAGATTAGACCTATTGCTGGACAGAAAATTCTTCCAAAGTTTGAAACGAAACATCACTTCACATCTGCAACAGCCCAGGAATAAACATCAAGTAAGACTTTATTTTCTATATCAATTAAATGTCTACTTTTTTGGAAACAATCAACTCTATCTAATATTTTTGTTTTTTTTTGTAAGCATATAGATGAGTTGCTAGAAATTGTTCTTTAAAATCAGCTTAACTAAAAACTTAGGTTACAGGTTGTGAGAGCTGCTGATAACTGAGATGTCACATATATAAATATAAAATTAACCTATTCTCCAGAGACAACTACAACATTCTGAAATGTTCATCAATTATCAAGATCTATAGATTATACAATCAATATTCATTTTGAATTACTTATTCAAGCTTAACGTTTCAATATTTGCATTCATTTTTTCCTTTTGAATATAAAATCCTTTTTGCATTTCTCTTACTCGAAAAATAGGCTTAATTAAACAAATAAAGGATAATTTCGGCCTAGTAAACACTCATTAGATTGTAATACTTTTAATTTGTATGGTTGAAAGAAATTTATAAATCAAATAAGCTAAATATAAGTAAATGAAAGTGTCAACAACAGACCTTAATTTTGCACAAATATGACTTTTTTAAACTTATCCGGGAGACAAAAATGTCACGCGACCGGTGTAATTCTTTTTCTGCTGTTAACTAACGTTTTAAACTAAATATTTTTGTACTTGAAAACAAAAATTTGTTTTGTATTTACGTTTTAAAAAAAATTGAAAATCTACGTTTTTTGACAAAAAAATCAAACTTTAGGCCCGTTCTGGGAGACCTAAACATATTACAATTTGACTCAAATTTTTTTTGGTGCATATGTGAGTACAGTGACAACTTTTTATCCACTTGCAATTTTGAATTTCAAAAAAAAGTTTTTCGTGATACACCCTATTACACATTCCATCGCATGATTTTAAGTTACAGCGATTCTGATGGTTTCCTTACTACTTCATGCATATATTTTTAAATTAAGGTTGTTTTTAGGACAATTTTAAGTCAAATTAATTCCCAAGTACATATTCCGGCCCCTAGGCATATCTTTTCCCACTCACTTTTCTCACTCTTTTGTCAGAGAGTTAAGTATGCGTGTGAGTCTGATGTTGATCCAATGTTGGTGTCGGATTTCTTGGACTTAAGGAAGGAGATTTCAAGCTGGGCTATTCCGTTTTGCAGCAGGGCGCTCTACCTGAACGCTTACCCGCCACGTATTTAGTCGTGAAGTTAAAATGATTTTAATTATTCTGTAAAATGTTATAGCTTTGCACAGTACAAATTCTACTCATTAATTTCAAAATTGTCAAAGTGCAAGGCTGTTTTGGATTGGGTGCTCTTTGCATGCATTTATTTTTTAACTGCATCATTGATATTTGTAGGCTGGTTTTTTGCAGACCAGAAGACTTCTCGTCGTGTTCCATTGGAGGATCCCTCTGAAACTCATAATGACACTCGACAAGGGAATGCATTTCCAGTGCGATCACAGATGGCGTCATAAATTTTCTTGTGTTTCTGGTGAAATATGGTAAAAGTCAACCTGAATTCATTCTGCTCATTGCTGCCAAAGATATAGAAATTTTAAAGTGAATGGAAATTAAGTGAAATCAATCAATACTTAGTTTTCAAAAAATATAGAAGTTGAATTTTTGCTCACCTTGAGTAAAGAAAAAGGCTTTCAATGAACACCAATAATAGGTATAAAATCTTGTTTAAAATTTTGTTTAATTATGATTAAAATAGCGGACTCTTTCTTTTTAGTATTGTAACCTTATGTTGTAGCATTCAAGTGGTAGTAAAATAAACGGATGAAATACATCGACCACTTTGAATGGTGAACATAGCAATTTTATCCGGTCTTATAAATAGTTATGCAATTAAAGGAAAGACAGTATTGCAAAAAAATTGAATGTTATCCTAATATTATTTAAAATGCACAATTTTGTTATAACTTTTATACCCTTGCACAGTTGTATTGAAAAAAAGCCAAAATACTCGAAATTTTTATGCCGAAGTATCTCATTTGGCAGGATTCATGTTAATGATTTTGGGAGTTTGTTTACTGTGCTCACACTAAAAATAACTTTTCTAAACATCTTTTGACATAATTTCATTCTAATTCCGGTAAATGATTTGAAAGAGAGGGGGCCGACAGCGTCATGCAGCCTATTTATTGATTGTGATTTGAAAACTGTGCTATAAGAAGCATTTACATCTGAATGTGCAGAGGGTGGTTTAATATGTTTATCATAATTCTCTGAAGGCGATGCCTTGTTGCTGTAGCCATGTCTATCTTCATTGCTGTCTTCTTCATATTTCCATATGACTGCAGGTCCAATTCCGTGAATATCGTCTTACGGTAAGAAGTTCTGGGATGCCCTCTTGGTTTTTTTCCCAAGTACTTTTCCCTAAAAAATATTGGTCAGAAAACTGTTGTGCCGTAATATGTGTCCCTCTAGCTTCGTTTTCCTTTCCTTAATTGTATTTAAGAAGGAACTCTTCTCTTTCACTAAAGCAATCACTTCATCATTAGTTTTTCTTTCTATCCAGCTCGTCTTTTTAAGTCTACCCCATATCCACATTTCTACTGCTTCTAGTTTTTTGATACTCCGCTTTTCCGATTGTCCATGTTCCACATGCGTAAGTTAATACACTCCATACAAATGTTTTAGCAAATTTTAGTCCTTAAATCTATACTTAAGTACCTATTCGTTAGTAAATTACTTTTATTTTGAAATGCTTCGAAGCTTATTCTTCTCCTAATTTCAGTTTTACACTTTTTATAATTATTTACAATGCTTTCTAAGTGACAGAAAGTATCAACTTTGTCTAGGATTGTTTTTTCAGACAAGTTTTTAAAAAACTCCATTCGGAGAACACCCAATTCTTGGTTCCTCCAGCAACATGTTTTTTCTCTTGAAACACCAATGATTTAGAATTATCTATAGCACTTGAGATCGAAGATTTCCATGAGTGTAGAATGAGAGGAAGAAATCCGCAATATTCTTACGAGGTATTTCTAGTAATCCCGCCCGTGTAGCATCAAAAAGGGATTTTCATCAGCAGGAATTCTTAGCAATAAATATATACTACCTTGGATGAGTAATGAAACATTGGACACACTTTAAATTTTAAGGGTGTATTTAAATATTATGTGACATTTTTCTTCAAGGATAACCTTAATCTGGAGGTGTTTTTTTTCTTTTTGTGATTTCAAAAATTCGTTCGGTTTAAGATGCTAGAATAGTTGTTAATTATTTACTAAAAGTTAATTTTTGCAATGGATCGTGTTTTATTTCGATTTTATCAAAAATTAGTATTCATTTATGATCTTGGATATTGTTTATGCGTGATACTATTACACAACTGCATATGACGTTACATATAAAATACTGTTCAAAAATAATTAATTGTTTATTTATTTTTCCATAAACGATCGTTTCTCGTCATTCCGGGATCCCAGGATTGAAGACATCGCAATCCTTTAATCGTGGAATTACAAGCCTTATTGAAGAGGGATCTATTAACGGACCATTAGGAGGGAAAGCGAGACAATGTTTATGAGGTTGGGATGCAGAATGGGAACTGTCCAAGAACCTACCAATCAGCTGGTAGAATACTTGAATGAAATGAACATACAATTAACCAGATGGGGATATTGACAAAAAAATGAAAGACATTGGTTCACTACTACCCTAGCATGCATTACTACCACAACGTTACGGCTGGTAATGTTCAATTTAATTGGACATTTTGATGTGTATCACTCGTCATTTCATTTATTTTTTTAAATCTCTTTGTCTACCAGAGAAGCAAAATCTTTGGATTACCACATTTCGTCTGACGCATTGAAGGCTGATTACTCTCATCTAACAGAGAGACGATGTTCTACATCTACGATAGAGTCAATTTTGCCCGGTACAATCTCTCTGGAACGGATTCATTCCTATAGGAGACAAATTCATTCATTCATCTCAATGCTACCTATCACCGATCAAGATTAATTCAATATACGGTGGAAAAAGAATGATGTTTTGTTTTCTTTTCGTAATTTGGCATCATTTCCTGACATACTTCTTTGTGCAACTTGAAAACGCTAGCTTTCAATAACTTATAAACATATTTATTGAGAGCTTGTTTCATTCATGGATCGGAGATATCTCCTTCGTCTGAGCTCCTCTCAATCACGCAACTTTCCCTATTATTCATCTCTTTACTATTGCCGTAAAACTTTCGAGGTATTCCCAGTCAATGAAATGTAGTTTCAAATCCAGAACTATCTCCTGCTCATCATCATTATCAATTAGTTACGCCGACAATTACTTCGCTATAGCTCACTATTCTTTCATATCCTAGTAATCTTATGCCTAAATTGTGTTCCCTTACTCCAATGCCGATGGCCTAGGTTCCAATTCTGGTGCTGTTGGAGATTTTACATTGGAATCTCAATCCCTACTTAAATGTCATCTGGAAAGAACTTCAAGCACTCCGTCCGTCGAAAAGGATGTTAAACTGCGGTCCTTATGGCGTGCTTCGTTAAGGAGGTTCCGCCGCGACTGTGTGAGTCAAAACAAATACTTAATTCCACATTTTTTATATTTTGCCAAAAAATATCCTGCTATCACTGATGAAATGCGTTACCTATAGAAACCCAAAATCAAGGAACAAAATTTGCAGATTATTCCACGGATGTATTTTAAATGAGCACTTTATTCCAGTCATAGGAGCCGACTGCAGCGCCATTTCCTACGAATTACCGCATTTTGGCTTCAATTACGGCAGTAATTCCCTAAATACTAAAAAAATAAGGTGGTAAGATACCTATATTACATTTTTATTCAATTTCTCTGGAATTTTTCCTTCTTTTATATAGTTTTCCGCAAAAATTGCATTTATATTTTATGGAAAAATACTATTTTTCCCCGTGTTTCTCTTATTCCCCCATTGAACACCATGTAATTTCAAGTTCAATTATAGAATAGAATAGCGTGGAAAGATATTATTTTGTTTGTCATATCAGATAGAGGACAACGTTTTCTACAAGTAGACAGAATATTAATAAAATTACATTTAAGTCATTTTACGGTGGAACCACGTGAGGGGCAGGGTAATTCCGATGCGATTTTTCTCTCCAATCCTTCCTCGACTCCCCAAAAGAAACCTTCCTTCTGGCAGCTAGCACACAATTCCTTTGTGTTACCATTGACCTCAGTTGTCGGTTGTCCCCTCCACAAACCAACCAACCATTTTTGTTGTTTCCCAAAATCCCTCTGAATTGTGTTCCCACCCGAGGTCCACGGGAGATCTTCGCTTCTACTTAGCCCACTCTTATACTCCTTTCGAAATTGGTATGCCTTCGGATCCACACAATAGTAGAGTTTATTATTTTGTGCATGCGGTACCACGTGTTTCACTCTCCCATACTTCCTCACTTCTACTACTCCTACCTCAAAGCACGCAAACTACCTCAATTACATTGTGTCTATCCAAAAGTAGATGATTTGACAAGCGTCAGTGAAATCTGATGTCCGGAATTGACCTTTCGAATCCAAAATAATGAGTAAATCATATATTTTATGGTCTCAATTGAATCGTTGAGGTTTTTCCCTGGTAAGGATTCGCCACCTAGTCAAGAAAAACCACTACGTCCCTGCATATCCTTCACCTCTCGTCATATTTTCTATAAATCATGCCTCTCCCCCATTCCTTCCGAATTTGAGGCCACCCACGGGATGCTGATCCTCTCTCCACCTCTTCGAAAATCAGTATTCCTGGACGGGTACACCGTTCACACCCCATCCCGGCCCCAATAAAACGATCGCGTGGAGAAGAGCTTCGGCGGTGATGGGTCCTCTGACACGTCGAGGAACGAGACAAAGTGATGTGACGGGAGGAGTTGAATGCCATCACCACTGCATAAGCTCCTCCACGAAAGTCGGTGTTGCGATTCACCGGAATTCCTACGAGTTTTGGAGTTTTACAGCTATCTTCCGATGACACCGCATGCAAGGTATCGTCCTGTTAGCCTTCAGAGCTAAACGGTAGAATGTTGGTCAACTGCCATGAAAAAGGCACTATAGGATAAAATGAGTTTTTCCTATTTGACATTTCCTATTTGACATTTTCCTATTTCCTATTCGAAGATTTTCCTATTTGGGTGTTCTGGTCGTGAATGATGCTTGCGGAAAAAAATTAAAGTGTATTTATTAAACAATCTAACTTTCTCCACTTTTCCCAGCATTCTAATGGAGAGTGGGACAAGACATTACCTACTGGCTTCCAGCTCAAACATTTTAAGTTTATTTAGCAATGCTAGTCTTACTCTTGAGTGGCCCCCTGAATATTCCCTTGTCAAGGGCTTCTTAGCGTCCGTTTCTTAAAGCGCTAGTAGTCCGACCCCTCGCAAGAGACCATATGGAAAATTTTCAATTTTTATTTCAGAGAAATTCACAAAAGTGTCAAAAAGGGTTCAGTTGCCGTACGCATCTATGAATTTTTTTTTGATGAAACAAGTTCCAGAATATTTGCTAAATTCTGGAGTTTTCTTGTCCACATTGTCATACTGCTCATCAACGTAACCACAAATTTGTCATTTACTTTTTTTCTTCCCATGATGACACCGGAAAGTCATTTCAACCCTCATGGTATGAGTGGAATCCATTTGTCAGTGACATTGTGGAATACATTCATTACGAGGATAAAATACTTCGTAATTTTTCTCACTTTTTTTAATGTAGCTGACTTGATTGGTTTCCATGTTTCACATTATTTTAACATGAGCACTGATAAAGATTCGCAACGAAAAAATAGGCAAGCTCAGCAGCAATATAAACGTGTGGAAAATTACTAAGTATTTTTTTCCTTCTCGACCTCATGGTACGTTTATGGGTCAGAAAATCCTCTCCAAAGACTTTCCCACCAGCCATTCAAAGGTTAAAATTATAAATCCACTTTCGGGAGTTAGTTGTAGTAGTATTTTTGTTTAACGTGCTTCGACGGCTAGTGTTATTTCGTACGCACTGTCTGCCACGTGCAGACAGTGGCAACAGCACTCGGACAAATCGGAGGATCACCCCTCCAGACTTGAACCAAGCCCAACGATGCTTACCTTCGGTGACTGATCGGGAACCGGTATTTCCATCGTGGCAGGCCTTTGGGGAGTTAATTAAAAGTTATTACCTGGAAAATTACCCTGCAATTTGTGCGTGTATTTCCTTAGAAATGAGAAATTAGGAAGTAGCGGGAGGTGAAATTTTTCAAACCAATTCCTAGAATCTACGAGAAGAGATGTTCTACTTGGTTGAACTATAGGAATTGATTATAATGACAGAAGACCAACTTTATAGGACTCGAGTCACCACGATGAGACTGAATGACGGAAGAAAAATGGAAGCCAAAATTAACAAGAGTTTTAAATTAGAATGCAACATTTCACCGGCTCTTTTTCATACATACATAGAAGATGTTGTAAATGAAGCCCAAGGAATGGGAATCAGGTAAAAAGGTGAATGGAGTAAAAGTGAACTCGCTCCATTTCACTGATCAAAACATTTGCGATCAAATCAGAGAAGCCAGGAGTCCTGCAAGCAGCCTTGAATATGTACATTGTATTGAGTACTAAAAACCTGACAATAACAAAATCCTTGAATGTGGAAGAGAGGAGCTGAGGGCAGACATTACGCTACATGGAGAGGTACTTGAACCAGTTGAATCATTCACCTAGTTGCATGACATGGGATGGAAGTAGTACAACGGAAATCAAGCGAAAATTGGCACAAGCAAAGTACCCATTCATGATGAAATAAACCTTTGTGTTAAAAGATTAGATTACAAATAAGGAAGTATTCTCTGTAAACCTTCACGTGGAGTGCTATAATATATTGCTCAGAGACATGGACCATTGAAAGCTGGAACAGAGGAAAATAGAGGCTTTGAAAACTTGGTACTGAAGGCGGATACTGAAGATGAAATGGAGGGATAGGTTCCCAAAACGAGGAGGTGCACAAAATAATAGAAGAGGAAAATGCCATATATTATGGAGTACCTACTATCAGGAAGGCATGGTCCAGATGGATAGACCACAGTTTGAGGCATAATAAATTAGTGAGGAGCGTAACGAAAGGGAGAACATGACCTGGGGTCAGTGAGTCACGAGTGCACTGAGTAACCCAAACTTTCCGTTCCCCCCCGAACCCCCCCCCCCCCCCCAGGAGGGACAATACCTCTCCCATACCTAACTACCAACAAACCCATCCTCCCCAATGTACGTCACCCTCCCTCTCGCCCCTCCACCCCCCTCCTCTCCCCCCCTTCCCCTCCTTATGTTTGTAACTATATATGCAGAGTGTTCTAAGATAATTTTAGCTGATGATGACGTGCTACGTCGAAACCCGGGTCGTTTACAATAAATATATGTGGAATCACAAAGTTACGGCTTTTCATTCAATATGCTAAGCAAATTCCACAAAGTTACGCCTGAGACAACGGACTTTAATAGTTGTTTGACAGAGTGAATTGGTAAAAACCTATGAAGATACTCATGAAAATAAGAGTAGATTAGCGAGATAGGAGACTCACCCGAAACGTATATAAGGCCCAGTGGGCACTAGTGAGGGTTAATCCGGGTGTGCAGTTTATAGGGAGTGGGGTAAGGTCAGGCTGCCCGTTGTCACCTCTGCTTTTTTAACATTTATGCTGAGGAAATGGTAAGGAAGGCATGAGAAGAGCTAAATGAAGTACTGGAATTAAATTAAGAGGCCAACTGATAAAGTCGGTTAGAGTTGCGGACGATCAGGTCCTGATTAGTCGACTATCGAAAGAATATATTGGAAAATCAGTGCAGGGAATATGAAATGAGGATAAATCATAAGAAAAAACAAGTAGAGGGATTTTCTAGGAGAAGAAAATTCCTCTACTTGTCCATTTTGATCATCTCCATCAAAATCTCCATTTTGATGACATCTGTAGTGTAGTGTTGCATGCTTGTGAGGCTTCGCCTCGTGACAAGCATTAGCGATTTATGCTAATGCATAATTAGTCGTAGTTACACTAACTTTAGGGTATAGTGTAATGCATGTTGGTGAATACTCACCCCCTGCCACACACCCCTGAGGTGGCTTGCAGGGTATTTTTTAGATGTAGATGTAGAAAAGTGACGCTTCAGTCGGCCATTAAATCGGGAGAAGAACTTAAATACGGTGTAGGGTAAACAATGGAAATTTAGTGGCAGTGTTAACTTCGTGGTAAGTTTGCAAGTGTCCCTCAGGATATAACCAGTTATAATGGCTCCAATTTCGGTATATAGATGTCTCTGGAATTCATTTCTCTGCATGGAAAGTGCCAAACATATAATTCAAAACTGACACCACAGTTTAAAGTCGTCACCCTAAATAGGCAAGCGCACTGTTCTTGTTATATGGCTTCTGTGGTGACACAATATAGAATCAATAACCAACAATTTGGACCAATGGCAAACTAATAATATTATCTATACTTTCAGAAAATCATATTTCTTAATTTTTAAGCTTAAAGCTATGGTGTTACCTTGAAATTCACGCGTGCTTATTCCTTAGCTGTGGAAATCAAAATCTCAACTTTCAAGCGGAATTTTGTTTCCGTTGTTGGCACGATACATTTTGAAGACTTTTGGAGGTCATCCAAGTAGTTGTATGAAAATATGAATCAATAATATTATTAAGAATATGTACAGCAAGCATTGCCATGACTTTTTTTACTTTATTTGACATATCACGAAATAACCGAGGTGTCACGAAATAACCATGCACGAATTTATCAATCAGTTATTAACCAAATTCTATTTCCTACGCTTATTTTACTCGTAGTTTGATTCTCATACATATACTTGGGAATGATTTTATTATCAGGATAGATTGATGATAATGTTTGTAAATACTGTTAAAGGATAATGATTAAAAATATTTATTCAACGATTATTACTTTAAAACAGCTAAAATATTTGTCATTTCCAATTAAAATTAAAACACGAAGTTTTAAATTATACCTATAGATAATTTTAAAGTTTTGACCATTTTGTATAATTGAAGCCATAGACTATAAAATAGGCTGAGTATATCTTATGAAGGTGGTTTTAGAAAGAAATTTGGTGTCATGCGTTTGTCAAAAGCTCATCGATACATATGCTTTTCACGAATGATCATTGCTAATCGTGATACAGAGATTCCACGTTCTCGTTAAATAATAGTTTCATTTTCGTAGATTTTCGCAGTTCATTTTAATTTTAGTTAGTTTATTTAGGATTTCTACGGCTAAACTATACTTTATCGCACGGCGAAACTGTTGCTAAAAAGTGTAGTTTAATCGCAGAAATCCAAAAGAAACTTACCAAAAATAGATTTCATGGTTACCAACCTTTATCGTTGGTGTTATATTGGTACAAAAATTACGTTACATACGTGTGATATCCATTGTTAGGGCCTTCTTCTTTGTGGCATCAAAAAATATAAGATTCAGTCAATTGTTTAAGTCTCAGTACATCAGAATTCAGAAAGTATCCATCCTTTTGAAACCACATTCCATTTCGATTCTGTGTTTACTATTGCTCAAAATATACATTTTTAAAGCGAATTTAAGAAGTAAAATAGATTTCCTTCATATTTTACGTAGCTAATCACTTCCAAGAATTATTTACGTCCAAAGAAGTTTATAATCAGCTAAAATAATGCTTTAAATGCACACGTAGAGTTTGTAGATAGTGGGTGCACTTCTCAGGAGCATTAAACATTTCACAAATTCTATTCCAATCGTGATAATTTGAGTCCTACATCATCCTTTGCAGCCAAGGCAGCCCTTCGCTGGAAAAGCAGAGCCACTGATAGAGCCGGCTGGATGCGGTAATTAGGAGTTCGTAATCTCTCGTCTGGTGGGTGTGAGATGCGGCAAAGGTTTTACATGAGAGGAGACGAAGCGGATAGGAGTTTCGGATAGGAGTTGAAATCCGCGTTGGGCGCGGAGATGTCTTAGTTAGCTCGGTGTTTTAAGGAGAGGTGGGGTGTTCGTGGTAATGGACGACAAAAGGAAAAGCATAGCTTAATGCAGTGGGTAATCAATGCAGGGTGTAATTAATTTGGATTGGGCCCATCTTTACTTGATGGCTTATGCTATAAAAATGATTCCAAGTCTAGAGCCGCACCTAAATTGGCAAGTCAGTAGGAATCGGCCGAGTATTTTTTTTTAACTAGGACAAAAACATAAACCAAAAATATATGAAACAGGAAAGGTAAATATGGGATGATTTCACATGGGGTCGCCGGTACAGTAGGAGACATGAGCGGATGTGACGTAATCTAATTTGTTCACAGCGGCGTGCGGCTGTGAGGTGAGTTTGTAAACGCCCTTTTGAATTTTGCGAACATTTGGATGAAGATTGCCGGAAGTAGGTCAGGTCCAAAGGAGCAGTCCTCGGCTATGTCTATGGTGCCTCGTCACTCTGAGAGAGGGCCTACGGTGAACATGAACGCCATGCTAAGAAGGGCTCACGGAAGCGTTAAGGATCCCTGGAAGTGCTAATTGGATTTAATTTCACTGAGCAGCCAGGGTGTTTTTATTTTTCATTGACTCTTATTAGTTCCCTATATAATAGACTCCTGTAACACCAGGAAAAAAACTATGAGGCTTACTCATGGCGGTGGTAAAAAATCTGTATAAATAAAAACCACAAAATATGTAAAAAATTCATTCATAATATATTACATAAAATATACATGCAACAAACAACAATATTCATGTTAAACATTTCAAATAATTTATTTTACTGTGGCCAAATTTTTATTCAGCCTATTTGTAATATTATAATTCAAATGAATTCCGAAGATTCGGGTGATATACACATAAATGTATACATGATACGGTTGGAGAGCTTAAAGCAATTTTCCACAGTTAAAAGTTCTTAAAATACTTCATTACGAACTAGGTTTCAATGTTAATAACATTAACTTCAGAAACCTACGGCTGCAGAATTTAAAGCAATTTTCCACAGTTAAAAGTTTTAAAAAGAATTTATTACGACCTAAGTTTCTGTGTTATTAACATCATCTTCAGGTTCCTGAAGTTGATGCTAATAAAAATGAAACCTAGGTCTTAATAAAGTCTTTTAAAAATTTTTAACTGCGGAAAATGGCTTTAAATTCTCTAACCTCATAAGATTTAAATGTTTACATCGATATGACTTCTGCTTTGTTCATCAAAGATTATTCTTTTTAGTTGAGTCCCTTGACACTAAATCAACTCTGTTAGAGGAACTTCTGATGGTGGCAAAAAATAATTTGTTATAACGTTGAAATTTACCAAAGAGTTGGTATTGATTGGTATGAACTTTACCTTTTCATATTTTTAATTCCATCCTTTTTATTTTCTGATTCGTTTTCCTGAACTTTTTCACTGTTCTGGACACATTACTCCTTCTTTCATACTCCTACGCTGTGATTCGCAGTATTATTCGTAGTTGTAAGGTGTAGGAAGCCTTTGTAAATACCACTAGGTAGTTATATTTTAGTTAACTATCTCACAATTATTGGAAAATTGAAACTTCTAATTCCTGTGTGACACTCTCCTGCCTCTCAGCGTTTCCACCATTCGTAAGTATCGGCGGCTGCAAAATGAATCGCTTATTGAGCTTCTGTCACATAACTCAAACAACACACATAAACCAGGCGTCGTATATTTGGGGCCTAATCAACGTGTATCCCTGAAATAACGAACGATGTCTGTTACTTTAAAAAAAAACATTTTTCCCCAACCACGTTTACGTTGAACACTTCGTCTTGAGGTAAGGCGCTTGGTTATGGCACGTCTCTTCCCTCGGGGACAAAGAATTAGGGTTCGAAGTTTATGTAACTCTTAAATTTTGAGTGTGGGACGTCTGGTGTTTACGGAGCGCATCCTTCGTTTCCCGAACAACCCCCTCACTTCTCTCCTCCCCCCGCACCCCTTCCCTTCCCCTTCCCCCTACCACCCCCCCCGTCCCCCGCAGTCGTACATTTGTCGCCGGAAGAGCGCGCCGCGAATTTCGGACCAGGGAGGAAGATTTCCCTTTCCTCTTCCCTTCTTCCCCATCCACTTCCATTCCTCCTCTCCTTCTCCCTCTCTTTTGCTATCCTCTCTCTCTTCCTCCTTCTCCCCTTCTTGGAATTCCCTGAAAAACGGCATCGGATGTGCAAAATGGGATGAAATTCCGCACCAGTCGGCCGCGAGGGGTGGCGTTACCATGGCAACGACATTAAACCACCCCTTCACTCTTCGTTGCCACGACCCAACCATACCTTTTCCCACTCTGCTGCTCTATCTTTCTCAAATGCGCGACTCGTGGCGAGGGAAAGGAATACTCACTCTCGTCCCAAGGAGGACTCAGCCAACAGCCTTTTGGTGTGCCACACACCTCCCTTTCTTCATCTCCATGAGACGGTCTCCCTAGGACTAGACTGGCTGGGCTATTTTCTGGTCTTATGACCCCTTTTACTATGCACCACCCACGTGACATGTTTTCTCAAAGTCCACATTGACTTGAAGCTTTTGACTGTACTCACTCTCTTCCATGTCCTCCCTACTCCATTGTCGCGCCAAGATCTCCCCCATGTCACGTGCTCAATCCTTTTGCTTCCTTCCTGTGACGTCATCATATTCACGTCTCACTTGAATTTCAGGTGAGCCCCATTCCACTTTATAATTTATGGTTGTGAAAACTAATTTTGTCTCATTTTTATATCATTAGTGTCAAATAACGATAGTACCTGCCTAATACTATTGTAAAATTAAAACTTACTATATCTTAAACATTATAAAATATAAACCCTATGTGCTACTCCACGCTAGTTGTTTCTTGACCGATGGTTATTGACCATTCTAACGTCATTTCCAAGGTGATTTTGGCCAAAGAGACCTTGATAATGACACTAGATCCATTGAAGGTAATTGATAAATAAAAAATTATTTTAAAATTTCACATAAATCTTCACTTCTTACCATGTGCAATGCTGAGAAGTTTCACAAAGTATCGTCTGATTCTATCAATCTGGTCGTAAATATATCTATCGATTACATTTACAGCAAAACTTATGAAAGTTGTTGTTTTAAAAAAGACTAAGTTAAAGCTCGACCAGCTGGGAAGGAAGTAAAAAAAAGGTGTAGACTCTACACTGCAGAGGTGAAAAGGTTATGGTCGGTGATAGTCTTGTTTCTCTTAATACATTGATTACTTTTTTTAATTTAGTTTTTGTACGTTTGTTTAGTATACGAATGCATTTCTAAGATACGTAAATTCCAAATAATATCCTACTGAAAAAAAGATTGACAAAGGCAGTATGGCCTATTCTCGAAAAGCTGCACTTTTTGTGCGTCGAAATATATTCTCCTTCGTTGTTCACCCAGGAATATTTACATTAAAAAAATATTTCAGCGACTATGGTAACGCATTTCATTTGAAAAAAACACACCATCAATTAGTCAATTTCCATTTGGTTTAATAATACACTACTTATAATTTTAATTCACAATTAATATGGATACTATGTATTTCCTATCCACGGGTATCATTATTGTTAAGTCAATAGATGGTGTTATTTTGAGTTGATGCCTTGAAAGATTTTCACAGAAGATAACTAATTGCCAGCCTTGGTTTCTTCTTGTAAGCAAATTCAGATTTTAGGCAAATATTAACATGCCCTTGCATGATCTTGCTGATTCCTTATTTAAAAATAAAGTAATCCTTATCATAATTTTTCTTTACTCCCTATATCTCTAAACAATTTATTATTCAATTGAAAACATTTTATAGATTTTTAAAATACTTATAATATCGTTCTTCCAATATTTTAATTGTAAGTTCTTAAGTTGGAAGAGTTTTCGTCGAATTAATTTGCCGGAATATAGTTTAATAGATGTGTAGTTTCTATGAGTGTAAGGAATTTGATGTGAAAATATTGTTAACATAGGAAAGCACATTTTTGATATCCAACATCAATATCAGCCTTGAGTCATATATTAATTTGCATTTCCACTTATATATAATAAACTATAAATGTTTAAAAATAATTTGCTAATAATTCCCTAAGAATCCACGGCCATCACAGGGAAATTCCCTCCCTTCCGTAAGCTTTTTGTATGCAACGGTTTCAATCCAGATCAGCTCTTATCTTTTTCTATCAAACCAGCGCAATGGTCAATGATTTTCGTTTGTATGTTCGCAAATAGGAAGAACAATAGATTTATTATGGAAGGAGAATAATGAACACCGGAGAAAGAAACAATAGCATAATATCATATGGAGCAGAAATAGTTTCCCTGGTGAGAAACCCGCGAAGACTTTATTCACATTGTACGCCAGGAAAGTACCAAGTCTTAAAGAAATAGTTGTTCTGCAAGGCAAAATGAGAATGAAACTGAAAATGAAGATCTCTTCTGGTTGAAAATTGGAGTTGAACATATTATTCGAGGGAACGGAGAAACATTAGCTCCATAACATAAGATAAACCAACAAAAGAATAATTGTAGATATATATACGTGAATGTGCTTATCTCTATGGTTGATGGTCTTTCCTTATTTGGGAAAAACATTGTTGCATCAAGCAGATCAGTTTTTATTGCTAAATATTTTATTCATAGTGAAAAGTAAGCGTTCCCTAACCATTTGATTAAGCATTTACGCTGAAAGTAAAATATTTAGAGGGAACAGAATTTTTAATCAAATAATAAAACTTGGGTGTTGGTAGGTGGAACCAATTGTTGTTCACCATTTTACAATTGAAGCAATTTTGGCAATTCCTTTTCACTTCTAGAGGTTATGGCTTCATATTATACATGAACGTTAATATTCTTGTGGAGCTTTCCCATTTTATCTCTTGTAATTTTGTTAAAATATGCAAGAATTGAATTTGAGGCTTCACGTTTTATCTTTAAATTAGGCACATTCTCAAGGTATGCACCTCAAGCGGAGCATTCTACTTCCACATATACTTTAAACTACTAATCGCTGCATTTTATTTTTCTGTACGAATGGATAACAAAGGTCACCATGTTGGTATGATGGCAAAATATTCAAATCAATCGTTCCTTGAGGGGATAAGTATACTTCAGTTGGAGAGTTTAATTCAAAATCATTGGAAGAAAAATCTGTTTCTAACAGAAATCGAGCCTCCATTTATTCCTATCAGTTTATGGCACGGTGTAAGTTGACATAGCTTTACCTTAGAAGAATACTTTTCATGGAAAAAGGAAATTAAAAAAGCATCAGTTTTTTTCCGGCATCATGTTCAGTTAACTTCGGTAAACTTACACTTTTCATTGCAGATATAATGTGGATCACGGTGTAATCTTCATAATGGGTACAAAAAAACAAAAAGTTATTAATGTAATACATTTAAAGAATAGTCTGTTCTCACGTATGTTTCATTTTTCTTAAAGTAGCGGGTGTTGTACATATGAATTATTTTCAATTTTAGTTTCATAATGTTCTGTAAATGTAAGCGTTTCCATATCTCCGCAACTTACGATTTGAGAGCCCTTATTCAAGATGCAGAAATTCTTAAAACCTTTTGTGTACTGCCAGGAAACTTCCCTAAAGAAGAAAAAAAGATGAGTTGTTTACTATGAGTGTGGAAATAACGTTCAAACTATGGAGTATCTCTCGACCGTTAGTCCCTGATTAATTACTTATTTAATCAACGGACGTATTGTTGAACTGCTAGATGGTTATCGCCGTGCATGTATTTTCTCGAGGGGCATTTGACCTGGAATAATAAACTTGTCCTCCTCTTGCTTCGCTTTATCGCTCTCATCCCCCTCTCTCATCCCTTTCCACTCCTTTCCAAACCCTCCCCCCCTACCCTTATTCTTCTCTCCCCCCTCATTCCAGTAAAGGCCTCCCTCTCTCTCCCTCGCCTTCTTTCTTTCGCCGTCGGCGGCGCCACATTCGCCCGTCCTTCTCGCCCTCCACCTCACCTATATGCTTTATTTATGCACCATCCATCTCGGCAGAGGTATTTTCCCAGCGGTACCAAGGACATTCGCTGCCATATACCTGCTCTTCCCCATCCTTTTTCCCTCTTTTCCCTCCAAATCCCTAGCGGATCCCTCGCAGGCGCCATCATTTGGTCCTGCAGCATCCCCTCCCCTCCCATTTCATCCCCCGCTCCCGTTTTGACTGTCGCTGGCGCTCTGGGTGAAGGAACACGTTTCCGTCTCATCGCCGCGACATTCCACCCCTTGCCATAGCAACGCCCCTCCCACAGCCTCCCCCACCGTGACTGCCGCGCGGTGCTTTAAGCGGCCACACCGTAAGGTCATCCCGTCAGATTGACTCAAAAGATTTGGATACTTAAAGATATCAGTCTATAAGGCGGGAATAAAAATCACCGCCTGGTAATCACTTTATTATTTCCAAGGTTTTACGACAAAAACTCGAGATTTTACAGTGTCAAAATGACGTGACACCCTCGGTGTATTGGTATATTTTGTAAAGAGGGTGACTATAGTTTAGAACGCTGGGGAAACGCAAAAGAAGAAGTTAGAGTAGAGTGATTTTGGACGGCGCAATGAGAGGCTAGGGCTGGAGAAACTTGATGACGAGCAATTGTGTACAGGAGAGTGAAAAATAGATTGATGGGTAGATAGATAGTCTATTTTTAGGGCAAGATTGGGATTTAAGAACCTCCTCACCCAACTAACCTATTCTGACATTGGTTTATTGTGTATTAAACGACATAAACGAATTCATGGTGATTAAAATCTTGTACTTATCCATACTTTTATATCATTCCACGACGAACTGTTTCAACGTTCTACGTCACTTTCAAGTGATACAGTTTTTTACCACTTGAAAATAAGAGAACGTCGACTTCAGTTGTATTGGAACTAAGTAAAAGTATGGTGAAGTACGAATTGTTTTAATCGCCATGGATCTGATCAACAACCACAAAGATAAATCACCGACCACAAACTTTACTTTACTTTACTAGTGAAAAAGAGTATACACAGTTAAACAATTATTACTCTCTCATTCAGTGATGGTTTGGATAGTTGAGGATAGAACTCACCCCGGACTAGGCGTGTGAATTTCACACATGCAGGGAAGGGGGGGCAGTTCCTTTCCCTGGGACACTTCGCACTCCCGAGGATTTTTTGCTTGGGGGCGTCCAAAGGCTTCACCCGGATTTGAACCCGGGACCCTTCGATCGGTAGCTCTACCCACTAGGCCACCACGCTCCCTTACTCTTTTGTTAAGTCATTGTCAATTGATACGATATACCATGGATACAAGAATATATATTAATAATTCACAGATATACTATATATCCGCTTTCCAAGCGATTGATCATTTTCATAAATAAGTTGAATTATTAAACGATACGAAGTTAGAGACATATTTCAGTACTAGTGGAAAAAATTCATTATTTTGGCATTATTGGCCTAGTAAAAAAGCCACTGCAGCTAGACGGCCGCATATAAATACGAGGGGAAACAGACGTAATCTAGGTACAGAATATTATCCGTAGCATGCATGATAAAATTATAAAATTTACAGCATACAATTTTGCGATGTGAAATAAATATATTACTCCACGTACTTAGTGTATTTTTTCTTGGATACAAAATGTTTAAGACGATAACTGCTCGTGAAATACAAGTATTACTTGCCTGCAAGGTCTTTTTTGCTTTATAGTGTGTCTGTGTGTTGGCGATTGTTTCAACTGTAGATTATCCCTTGTTTTTCCCAGACTTGCACCCAAGAGGCGTAATGAAAAATACTTTGTTCATTAAGATGATAATATTACTCTGGATTAATTATTTGGTTAGCTGACTAGCTTGTTGAATGAATACATTTGTATGTAGAGTACGTTTAAATGATGAGAAGGAATTAGCATTAATTTGTAACTGAGTGTATTTAGCAAACTTTCCTCAGGAAAAATTCGGGTTGGACCGGGAATGGAACCACGGACCTTAGACTCGCGGTGTCAATGCGCCCAGGCCACCACGCTACCAATTGGCGTCGTGATTCATATGGCAATTTTGGAACTTGTTGTTTCAGAGGAAAATTCATTCCACTAGCCACATGTGGTGACCTTAAATGATCTAATTGAATGCAGCAGTTATATGATGCGGGATCACTAGTTTATCGCAAATACATGCCTGAACATTGTGAATGCCATGAAGGAAATTGAAGTCATTAGCCAAATACTGAGAAGATGCCCCAGAAGTGAGGAAATTGTGGAAATGTCTTTTCAAAAAATAAGATGCTTCACATTGCCATTAGAATGGTTTTTGGCAAGCAGTTTTCGATCATACTCAATTATCATCTTTAAATTGTTGTTCGCAAATCCCATTTCAATTGGAAATCCATCATGACGCATCGCTTATGTCCATCATGAAGCAATGTACGGATTATCAGAGTAGACATTTTTCTTTGTGATTATACTTGTTTCGATGGTTATTCTGAGAGCGGTTAAAGATTTTTTAAGATCTAGTCATCTGCGAAATTGAATGACCACCTAACACTTACTGCGGATAGCTCTCGGTACGGAGAACGGAATTACTTTAAGTAGAAACGATCCATTCCGTAACTTGAGATTCGAATCTACTCGAGAGAGATTGTGGATTTGATGGTGCAGTAAAGTCATTGTAAATAAAAAATAATTCATTTCCGATTAAATAAATATCTAGGCTATAGCAACAATGTTTTTAGTAAAACCATCGAATAAAAATAGTTATCCGCGACCGTATGCCGTAATGGGCACCCCAAAGTCATTTACCGTCATATTTTAAATATACAAGAATCCTTTTTTTTACGTTATGAGGGGCAAATATTGGATTGAGGAATATGATATATTTATTACTCCAAAAATTACATATAGTAAAATGTTTTTAATTTACAATTATTTATGGATCTTTAGGCTGCCTCAAAGGTCACAGACCTGTGGTGAGGCTGCCTTCAAGGCTTACATGAAATGCATTGGTGCTTTTCATTTTGCCCTAATTATGAACAGGAAAATAAATAAGTACGGACTACTTCATCGAGCTTGTTACATGATATACAAGTTTATAAAACAGTACACATTATCAATATAAAACATCGATGCTAACATGTACATATATGTGCATGAGCATATCATATCCATGCCTTTGACAATTTCAAAATTTTTCTCTCGTTCGTTATACTTTTTAATACAATCCGGTAAGGCACAAAGTATTTTTGATCCCAAATACAAAAAAAGATCTCTCATACATTGTGAGCTTTGGTTTTGGAAGCGGCGTATTATTCTTCCTTCGTAGATTAACTACACTTGGTTGAGAAGTCTAATGAATCTGTATTTTATACGTTTCTCGAGAATTTTAGATATAGTAGTCCTCAAACTTGAACTATGAACTGGTTGCTCAGGAACCCGTGAGTTCCGCAGGACAGTCAGTGACCTCATTTTGCACTTGTCTTCAGCATAGCCAAGATTTGACAGCCGTTTAGTCAAGTTGGATCTTGATCCTGTAGACGAGAGTATACCTGTTCTAACCATCTCGTCCGTTCCCCTCTTTTAGGTTTCAGCCGCCCGAATTATATATTACGTTTCTTTCCGAGAGGACGCTTCCTTCACGCGCAGTAATGGCTCTAGTTATTGCCGATTCATTCGCGGGAATTTCTCTGCAGTCTCCCAAGCTCTTCTGTCTCCTCTGGGACTCCAAACATTCCCTCCCCGGCATTCAGAGCGCGGAGGGGGATGGGGAAGGGCAAGGAATTGGGGAAGAACCTCGCACGTTGGCCAAACCATCCACTGCACCTCTAGTAGAGAGAGAGAGAGAGGCCCAAAACTCCCCCTTCGCCTGCAGGCCTCTCAAAAAGAAAAAAGAAAGACCTCTTCCCCACCCCCGCCCAACGCATATCCCAAACATCCCCCCAAAAATCCGCCCCATTCCCTCCGTTTCAACCCTCTTTTCTCCTTCCCTCTAAACACCGAGGCATCCCTCCTTCCTCCGGTCAATTTGCATAATATTCGCGTTTGGAAGGGGCTTGGCTATGGGGGGGTGTGGGGGTTAGGGGTGGTTCTTGAGGCCCGTGGGTTGGGGATACAGGGGTTTGTATTGCAGTCGAATGTTTTATATGCGGGGGCGAGGGACGCTGGGAGCGGCAGGAATGGGGAAGAGTCCCGGCTGAGTGAGAGTTCTCCCGGATGCCGAAGCCCCCGGATCCAGGAGAATACATCTCACTATTCCCTCCGGACCCCCCCCTCCCCTGTTTCCTAGCGCGTTAGGTCGCCTCTGGAAGAGCCTGACTCCTGATTTTTGCTTTGTCTCTCCCACCCCACCCTCGGCACACATCAGCCCCAAAAGAAGGATTTTCACTCTTCCGTCAGACTCTGAATATTACGCCGTCGTACGTGGAACGTGCAAGTATATGGTGGTACATACTTGGTGGCACTCACCAGCGGAGAATTAGATGTGACTGAGGGTGGATTAAGCGTCGATGAGCGGGCAAAGATAGCGAATGACTCGCGGAGGGACTTATGGAGGAAGACTAAGGAAGAATTCTATTTTGATTCATTTCGTCATATTCCCCATAAGCGAATGCCACCAAGTTTCGAAACGCCTATAATCCTTCCTTCAAAAATCTCGCAGTGGTTCCTTAGCCTCATAGGTCAAACCGACCGTCTGGTCGAGGAATACTCGTCTTAGCTTATAGTTAATCGTAGTTCGATCGATCCCTAGCCATAAGTAAGGCCATATTCGAATTTCATTTTAAAGGAGCATGAAGAAAGCATAGTAATATTATTGAAACTTAACTTCTATAACTGAACTTCTCCATAAATAACTAAATATAAGTAATTAAGTCTTAAGCTTGACTTACGTGCTTCACGCAGAACGCTGAATTTGGGATCAAGACAAAAAGTTATTTTTTGAGGTTTTATGAAAAATATTTCAGTGATTAATAAATTCATTTGTTTATTAATTGAGAAAACATAACAAATTTACACTGTTACATTTTAGACGCGATCTGTTCACTATAACCTGCTCATTTGTTTCATAAGGATGCCTTTCTGGAGCGCTCAATTGTACTATTATCTTTTTATCTTTGCAAAACTTGTAACTTTGTACCATATTGGGAAAACGGTTTTTTTTGGCAAGGTGTAGAAAAGTAGTGCAAAAAGTTACTGATATTTTTGTATCATTATCAAGATGAGATCAAATTATTTCTTAAGAGCGAGACATTATTCGGCCGAAGAATTTTATATTTTGTTAAACTTGCTCCAACTACCTCAAAACATAAAACCAAGAAAAAATCTGGCCCAAGTTATGTTTTTAAATCTTTCCTAACCTCCTCGTAGCGTATTATCTCTCGTTCTGGAGATATTAAGACTAATGCCGGTGAAAACACACACACAGAGTAGTTGGTCCTCTAGTGCGCGTATGACTACTCGATAACGGCGTGGAAAGTTGCGCCCACGAAAAGCAGAAGAGTTGTCGTTAAGACATCTTGTGCGGTGGTGCGTCTTCAAGCAGACAAGCACCACCCCTCAGTGCAGCGGGAGACCATTTTCGGCGCCTGATCATCCTTCCCACAGCGCACCCTCGTGTAATACGATTTATGCCCCCTTCCCTTCGTCCAGTGCCATTGAGGGCGTAAAAAAGGGGAGTAAAGGGGTCCTTTCAAACCCCCATTGCACTTCCTCTCTGCCAGCCATCCCTCTCTCGCCCTCCCCATCTCCAACGCCATAATGTCATGAAGATGCACATTCCAACGGGGTCTTCTCTCCAACATTCCCTTGGCTGATACGTTCCCAACCATCCCAGCTCACTTTTCCACACCGTCCCTTTATTTAATCGATATACTATGACGTCCCCCCCTTAACGTGGAACGAAATGCACAACGGTGACAATGGTGGGATACATTCGCCTGCTGCCGCGTAGGCTTCGACCACAGTGACTCGGACAGGAGAATCGGGGGCTTTTGGCATGACAGGGGATTCCATCACGGACTCACGGAGAAAAGAGAATCGTGCATTCAGGGGGGAGTACCCTTTCGGGTAGCGTTCGACATTTCTGAGACTCGGTGATGAAGAAATATTTTACGTCATCCCGCTTTATCCCGATATCCCGCTCTTATCGTTAAAAAGTCGAATTACAAATTATTCCTGAATGAGGTGTCAGGATGTACTTGAATATGAGTGGAGAGGTAATCAGTTAACTGTAAAGAATAACTTCCCTCCCTTATTCTCCTTACAGTCACTCAAACTCTGGGGCATGTATAAGTTTCTAATGAGTCACCAATATTTACAATATGCTTCTTTATTCATAAGTTTCTTTGTTAGTTTTTCCCATGAAGTGCGTAAAAATCGGCTTTTTGAAATCAAAGAAATAAGCAAAAAAATCCTGATTACACGATAGCTGCACATGCCTTCCCTTCCTAAACCCAAAGTGATCATCTCCCATGCAGTAATTAGCTCCACTCACTAAATATTTTTGGCATAATTTTTACCGCGTGTGAAATAAAACTAATATAAGTAGGTATTATGATGTTCACATTCTGAGGTGTTTATTTTTTTTGGGATAGGTATAAAAATGCTTACGTGAAGTCTTTCGGCCCGAGTCCCTCCTCATCGATCCTACGAATAAGTGTGAAAAATGTCTGGCTCCCGGATTCCCTACACCCGGCTATAGGATGGATATCCATCCTCTTCGTTCTTCTTTTAGTTAATATTTTGTATCTAGCAACACTTTTCGCAACTAAGGTTCCTGGACGACATTATAACCATTTCAAATAAGGCTATAATGTCAATTGTTGGTATCTTCTACCGTCTGAATGAGGTTTCTGAACCGACTGCTTTAAAATCCGTCTTTATCGGATGTATACTACCCCTCCTTGAGTATTGCTCACCCATTTCTTCCACTGCCTCCCCTACCACGCTACAACTGCTCAATCGTCCCCTCAGTTTTTGTTACCAATACTACGCCATTGCATACCCCACCTCAGGCTCTCCTCACGCCTAGAAACTGCTCTCTCACTTGGTCCATCACACCTCTCTCATCGGCGACGGACCCCCAGCCTCAAATATCTTCGCTCCATAATGAATGAGTCCTTCCACTCTAATATAATCTTCTCTCATTTTTTCCTCTCCACATTCCTGCCCGTACCACTCGCAATGTAGGGCTGTAACACAAACCAAAATTCAGTCTGTCTATTTCCCAACAATCCTTATTCTACCGATTACCCTCCCTCATCAATACCCCCTCCATCACTTCCTCTTCCCTTGACCTCTTGCAACAAGTTCACTTCCCAACTTCAACACCTTTCATTTTGTTGTCTATTTTCGTTTACATTTCTTTGTTATCTTTGTGAAATATTTTGATTTTGTAATTTATTTTTTATAAAACCCAATGTAAAGTCCTTTGTCGTAGTTTTTGGTGTTATATGAAATAAATTATATGAAATAAATAAATAAATTATAAACATTAAGCTATGAGCTGAGTACGCATCCACCCCCGGAAAGCTTCGTGTGTTTTTAACCTTCTTCCTAAATCTCTGCCTGACCACGATATAATCAATAAGGTCATCACTCTTTGCCATCAATTTCTATGTACATTTACTACTTAAGTTGTAATCAGTAATAGCAAGGCAATTAATTGTTACAACTGATTTGTTTATTTTTAAACATTCTACTTCTTTTGTACCGTAGGTAATTAAAATTCATACCACAGATGACATATAAAAACTACCCATACACAAATCGCCAACAGAAAACAGTATATTGAACTAAGGCAATCAGGTAGCCGCATAGCTGGGTGAAAACAGACTTGGATATATTTCTTTGTAATTTTTTTGTAAATGAAAATTTTGGCAGTGCATTATCCCCTGATGGAAGATATTTTTGATCTTAGTAACACACTTAAAACCAAGTAAGGCATTTTAAATAATGTAATATATTTGTGGGCTACTTTTGATAATCAGAAAACCTGAAGAGAATGAACGAGTCGCACATTAAAAGAGCGAGGATTAAGGACCCGGTGTATTTTTCACACTGTGTAACCGCAAGAAGAATTTACTTTCAACATTCGACGGGAGAGTTTTGTATGTGCTCGGATAGGTAATCTGGCGATTAAGATAGATGTGGAAGTGCTACATTATCATTCGCTAAATGAATAAAGGTAGCTTCCGTGTACTCTGTACACCTTCAGCTCGGCATATTTCCGACCCGAGGTTGGTAGAATATTTGTACTAAGAATTTTATAGTGTATTCTACCAACCATGGTATATGTTATATTCTGAGAACCTTATTTCCGAGCCCCCTTCGTCCCAACCCGCAAGCCACTTCGCTTTCTACCCATTCTCCTCTAACCCAACGTCCTCCCCTCCACTACTAACTATAGGTGTAGCGAAACTTAATGGCACTCGCTTGTTAAGAGTAGGACGCAAGGGAGAGGAAAGCATACAAGTGATGAGGGATAAAGTGGCTAAGTCTTCCACCAGATGTCACTCCGTGAGTCCTTCGGTAGCTTTGTCCGCTCATCAACGCTTGATTTACCCACAGTGATCTCTGAATCTCCGCTGGTGAGTGCCACCAAGTTTCGCTATACCTATACCTCCTTAAACATCCCATCGCCCGGAACTTCACGTAGGTGGGAAGAACTAGAAGTGCGAGTGAAAGTAGGAGGCTAGCCGATAAAGTCGGTTAGATCCACGGACGACATTCTTTTGGATTCACATTGGTTATTCGATCATCGAAGGGATTGCAGGCTGTAGTAGATACATTAGAAAAGTAGTGCGGGAAATGCGGAATAAAGATTAATCATAAGAAAACAAATATAATGAGATTCTCTAGGACTAAGAAAGCGAGGCTGGTATTAAAAGCAGGAAGACATAAGGAGAATAGCGCTTGCGCTTGAAGCGTTCAATAATAGAAGGGAGCTGATGACGGGGACCTAATGTAAGGATGTAACACACACACACACACACCCTTGCCACATTCCACTTGCCATTCCCCCTGCCACATACCCTTGAGGTGGATCGCAGAGTATTTTGTAGATGTAGATGATTGGGCTGAAATATGACTCCTGGATTATTGAATGGCTCTGTGCTATTTCGACCTCGAGAGGACCTACTTAGATGCTTGTATTGGTGGACTCTTGCATTACTAAGTTATTGTAATTCTATCATTTCCTCGAGTATATGCTACTATAACACTCTTCAGTGCCCTTGATAGTTACGCGGCTCGATAATTGTAACATAGTGTTAGTTATATCCGAAAGATACCCCTCTATACAATTTGGTTAAAAGTTGTTGTTTTGTGGAATCAAAACCCTCTTATGCTTGAATTGACCTTTCGTAATTTTTATATCGCTCTGCCAGGTGGACGACATAATTTCGGTCGTGACTTCACTTCTTTTTACGCATCTGATCCGTATCATATTCACATGCTAACAATTTTGGAGCATTTATATAGACTGGAAACCATTTCGTAGCCCTTGAATCATTTATGTGAATTAATCTAGAATATTTTTGCTTGCTTTTGGCAGAATTTTCTAATGGAGGTGCTTAATTCAGTGGCATGGACCACTATGTGAGGACCTCATACTATGAGAAGGCCGTCTATCTCAGGGTGCATCAAAAGCAAAAACGTTAACTATTTAAATATTTACTATTTGATCATTTAACGTTTCTTGATTATTCGCAGAATCACATTAATCTTTCAATGACCGGCAAATATATACATATGTCTACTTACTAATTTTTAATTGCAATTTCATGCCCCCAACTTTGAATGCTTTGTACGAGTATCCCAATTAAATTGTCTAATTATGCCTTAGCTATAATAATTCTCTGCAGGAAACTATATCAATACGTAGTTATAAGTGAAATTTTGTGCCAAGCAGAATTATTTTGCGTATGTTTTATCGGCAAGCCAGAGAAATACGCCGTATCTCAAATCCGAAATGAATATCTAGAAACCAATTGAGTCCGAATGTGTTTATGTGACAAAAACGAGTTCGTGTTATGTGCATGACTCACTCGAATTACTGTTGTGGAAAAACTTACGTCTGCAGAGTGTCATTTTTTAAATCAGATTTCAGGAGGAGAGAGTAATTCAGAAGAGCGTCATTCCGTCCATCACGAAGGAGTTAACTCAGTTGGATTTTTATTTCCTCTTCCAATGTTCGCACCGGAGCGCCAAGTATTGCGACAGCGGCTCTTTTTCCTTCACTGCAATTCACACCTGATGACAGCATTAAACGCTTTCTCGCCCGACGATTTCGGTGCGAGATTCCCCGCTCATATTTCCCACACGTCCTTCTCGACCCGGAGGACTTTTTATTTCCGTCCGAAGGTCACGCCTTTCTCCCACGGTGTCGTCGATGGGACCCAGAGAGCGTGGCCCATTGCTGCTGCTGTCAACATTTCCTGGCTCCCAAAACATTTATTATCGCGGCAGCTACCAATTGAAATTCCTCTGTCGACTCGGTGCGAATTTGGAGCCGAGATAGAGATAGAGACGAGGAGGGAGTTCGTTCCCCGTGTGGAGTCCTATTGGGAAGGGACGCCGAGTCGTGAATGAAACGCTTGTGGGCCCATCATGTTACCCTGTGTCACACATGAGATCTGCCCCACTTTTGCTAGATGTGTATTCCGTGGCAAGGCCATTATGTCTAGCCTATTCATACATTAAATATCGCGTTAATTTTAATCGTGATAAAATCATTTCAATTCTTATAAAATTGATGGATCGAAATAACTAACGGTCATGCCACTATATATACCTCGAAGCTCTCATCACGCCCTTCTCATTAATATTTATTAAGTTTTGAGGTACGCACATCTCTCATCTAAGTTACTTCAATTATTTCGACGGCAAAGATGGATGCTTCAAGTCTGAAAGCATGTAAAAAAATCAGTTATTCCTCTTTGAAACCAATTTCTATGAGAAATGATGTAATATCTAGAGCGGTGTTATAATTTTGCTGTCGTGTACTTTCCATTTTAAATACCTTTACAACAAGCAGAACATAACGCAGTTTAAAAAATCATATTTTAACCAGTATTACTGCTAGAAAAATTGTTAAAATTATTTGCAAGAATCCTCTTTTTAGGATTTTAATTTATGATTAATGTTATGGTGCAAATATTTTGAGCAAATTTCCAGCACTGAGCTCTCGTCTATGAATAAGATACCTGATCCTCTGGCTACTTCAGGAGGTGCACTTCTGCCCCTGCTCCAACTGATCATCTTTTTGAGGGACCGTATACCTTACGGTAAAGATGTCGAAATGGCTTGGACTTATAATTTTTTTCATTCCCTCAGGTATAATCCCAGATCCCGTTTCATTTTTCTCACCTCGCTTTCACCGTCCTCATAACATATTCATCTGGAACATGCTACACGGCGATCTCCACTATGGACCGGTCTCGGTGTTATTATAGCATTTGCTTGTTAATTATGACCTCCGCCCCCTATGAATTTCCGCTCCAACAGTAGACTCCGAAGGCGCTTTCCCACCGCGTCCAAGATATGAAATGAGCTTAACGAGATCCCTGAACTCATTGGGAGATCGGGAAAGGAAGTTCCCGCCCTCACGCGTGCGAGATGAAAAATAAGAGCGCCTAAGACATTTTCCTCAGCTCGTTTCGTCCAAAATCTGGAACTCATTGAACATAAGAACGTAACTTAGGAGAAAAAAACCATTGCCCTAAAAACCAACGAAAGAGAATATTTCCCCTAAGTTAAGGTGGCTTGAGTGAGATAGTTCCCTAGTCATAAACTTAGACCATATTATAATTTTATTTTTTAATTTCAGTAAAGCGTAAGTTGAATTAGTAATATTGATGGTGCAAAAATATAGTTATGTATCAAACATTCTTGGTAATTAAATGAATAAAACCTTATTGGTAAGTTTCTAACTTGACTCATTTTTTCACGCAGTACGGTGAAACCGCCTTCATAACAGAAGGATTTTTTGCGATTCTGTAAAAATTACTGCTGTGAGTAATTGATTAATTCTTATAAATATTTGAGCAAATATACACACGGTTAGTTTTTTTGAAAAAATTTAAGTGTTAGAAATTTCCATTATTTTTTCAATATTCTCCCTCTGGATCACACAGCCGTATTCTATCCCATTTCCAGCAGCTTATATTTTTAGGAAAATGTCTCGAAAAGTAGTTCGGCAAGGGGTTAGTATATTGATATGATTGGAAAGATGATTTTTTTCTTCATAATGTCGACAATATTATCAAATTTTAGGTGAAGTGATATCTCGCTCAAACTACCTTAAGTGATAGGATTTTTTCTTGCATATTTTCCTAGACCAAGAACGGTTCCACATTGTAGAATGGCGAGATGTGTTGTTTCACATGTAATGAAGCGATGTTAAGAAACTTTTCTACATGCCAACACTTCATTTACTCGTCGCAGATAGCGCAAATCCATCCGCCAAGGATGGCATCTGATTGGCCAACTTGAGAAATAACTGCACTTTGTCATTGGCTAACTTGCAGCTACATATTACCCTGCGTGTGGCAGGGGCTGTCAGCACACTAGGCATGAAGAAGGGGGGAAGGGATTGGTAAATAAAATTGGAAGAGGAAAAGGGCGAAAGGGGTTATTAACAAGATTTCTAATAAGTGTCCCGCTTTGCATTTGTTCTATTCTTTAGTGGTGCTTGCGTGGCAGGGAGCATTGCCTTGTACCCATCAGTTCGGAAGGGC
This sequence comes from Pyrrhosoma nymphula, assembly GCA_963573305.1. Lineage (NCBI taxonomy): Eukaryota > Metazoa > Arthropoda > Insecta > Odonata > Coenagrionidae > Pyrrhosoma > Pyrrhosoma nymphula. The sequence continues at coordinate 146,844,084 of OY754333.1, forward strand.
ACCTTTCCTATTTAGTCGCTTCAATTAGATCTTGAGATATAGATCAATGCTAATATAATATCTTCCGTGGCATTCTGAAACTCTCGTGATCTTAACTTTCCATGCAACCTTAGCCCAGAGTCTCCAGTGGCTCCAAACCTAGTCTTACCATCTGCAGTGCCACAGACTCTCTTCGCTTGCAGTAGTTTATAACGAAGTGTGGGGCTTCACATTGTATTTCATTTACTCTGCGAATAAAATCTTCCTGTGCAGAGTCGCAAAAGCTCGTGGGATACTCGAGATATGTTGCCAAACTAAAGGGAAGAAAAAAATCTTTTTTAACTAAACTTAACGACATAACTTAACAAGAAGATAAGTATCAGGAGTAGTATGGTGGAATTTCAGCATATTGAAGCAAAGAAATGGCAATTTTCCACTAAAATAATTAAATACGACCATGGTTTCAATGCACTGCGTGCGCCTGATGATGATGATGCAGTGCATCAAAACCATGGTCGTATTTAATTATTTTAGTGTAAAATTGGGAGCGAGGTGGTCTAGTGGGTAGAGCGATTGGCTACTGATCAAAGGGACCCGGGCTCAAATCCGGGTGAAGGCTTTGGACGACCCTGAACAAAAAAAATCCTCGGAGTGAGAGGTGTCCCAGGGAAAGGAACTGGCCCCCCTACCCTGAATGTGTGATATTCACACGCCTGTGGCTTAGTCCGGGGTGAGCTCTACCCTCGAATATCCAAACCAACCTTCGGGTTGAATCACTGAGTGAGAGTGGAAAATTGCCATTTCTGAGCTTCATTATGGCATGACTAAAGATTTTCACTTGAGACATCACTCTGCGTTATGTTCTCAAAGATCCGTTGTGAACGCTCTTCATCCAACTTCCTCGCCCAGGTGCAATCTTATGTTGTTACGTTGTTACTTTAGGTTCATAATTTATGTGAGAAAGATCTTAAAAGGGATAGGCAATAGAGCGTGCGATTGTCAAGAACAGAATCACTTGGTCGCCCCAATCCATGAGTAACAATAAACCTCCATCCAACTCCTTGCTTCAGTATCTAAAGGTAGGGATGTACCATTCCACCCCGTTTCCGTTCTTCCACACACACATGTACCGTTTCACCCTCCGCAATGGCTCCGACGACGAATATTCACCCCTTCGTTCACATCCATCTCCACCCGTTTGTCCTTTTGTCTTCCCACGCCGAGAGCGAGCAACCCCACTAAGTGCTCGTTTACATATTTATGGGTGACCTCCGACGGCGGCGCCTGTTGTATCTCCTGCGTTGTTGCCCCCCCCATCACTCCCGGCGATTCGCACTCGGCTCGAGACGTCTACGGGACGTGTTCTGTGGGTTTCGTGCCCACACGGGTCGCGGGCGACGGCGGCGTGGGGGATCAGCGACATATCTCGAGATTGGTTCGGTCGAGAATACGATTCTGAAATTCATTTGATTTGTGATTTGTTCACGATATGTCCCGCACGACGCGAATGCAATTCTTACGAAATGATTACACAAACATTTGCCATTGAAAATATGTTCCTGATATTCATCGTGCAGTAAACTAACGATGCGACATGTCTGAGCCGTTAGCCTCCAAATGTAGGGTTGGAGAAACTAAAGAATACTTGCATCTTGTTTTATCGGAATCCATTTTTTTGTGAATCAATAGAAGAGAGCATGTAGGTAAATTAATACAGGAAATGGTTGCAATGTCAGGAATCCAAGTATTAGAATCGTGGTAAACCCATGCAGTACGTAAAAACTTGTGTTGTATCCATTTTCTAGTAATTTGGTTAGAAAATGTTGCTCGTTTAGTATGATATGGTTTGTAAAACTAGAGAAGTCCTGAGAAATCTTACAAGTGACAGAATTTCAATTTTGCATTTTCATAATTTAACGTAACTTGTGGAATACGTTGATTTTTATTTTCAGCTTCAAAATTTAGCTACTTCAAAGGTTCTAATCTACCAAAAATAGATTTTTGGCAGTTTCTGAAGTGAGCATAAGTCGATGAAATGAGCAGTAGACGAAAGATGAATCGGGAAACATGGGAAGAAATGCGTACGCGGTTATAGATTAGAGATCCCGGGAGATTATCAGAGTTACTTGCACTGACAAGGATGGGAGCTTTATTTCGCAAAATGCTTAATTTTATCCAAATTTTACTAATATATATCCACTGGTATATTTGATTGCGAAATCTCTTTTCAGTTAATTATAACTCTATTTTTCTTAACTAATAGAGCAGTAGTAATACCAATTCTATATGGCTTTGACAAAACACATGGCACTTAATGTATATTTTTCGCCTTCTGGTACTGGAATTACGAAACGTGTATCATAGAGTTAAAAACATTGGAATATCTTTCAATTACTTGTTTCGACCAAAATTTAAAACCCACCTCCACCTTATTCACTCCTTGCTTCAGTCGCTTTTATGATTGACGATGTGAGTTTTGTTGCAGCGAAAGAGGGCTATCACATAGCTAAAGCAAGAAAACTCCTCATCACTTGACAGCCTTATTACCTGCAAATCTTTTTTCAAATATTAATTGCTCCCGAACAGATCCGTGAAAGATTCACCTCCTATCGTCTTTCTTTTCACCGAGACCTTCTGGATCCTCTGGCCACTTCCGCATCGCTTTCCCTGGTCCTTGTTCCCACGTATTCCATCCTTCATTTCCTTTTTTATTTTAGTTTCCACCAATTTCACAACAAATTTGTTTTCCCCTCGTGTTTTGACCCGTTTTTTCTTGAAATTCACGCAAAAGCGTTGAAATGTCGGTTAATATATACGATGAAGCAAGGGATAAAAAGGAGTTTGCGAAGTAGGCAATAAAATTTTGGAAGCACCACAAAACGAGATCCCTTCAGCCACGATGAGAGTCTCGTCGTATTATGGAATGATACATTAGTAGTGCAGTTGCTGAGGAAGCGCCGGTATGGGATGCCGAATTGAGCTTATAAAACATCACAGTGCATCACCTTTATTATCCCTGCTAGCTGTGTGGGGACTCTTCTGATAAAATGCCTTCTTTGCTATGGTTGCGCTACTCATACTCCTTGCTCCTTCCACGACTCCTAATTCTACTTCCCAAAAATGCTAAGATTAAGAAATACTATGATGCTCTCCAGTGAGGCTTTCTCCATTCAATTCTATACTTATTTTCTGAAACTATTCAGGGTGGTTACAAAAAGATCGAAATTATGGCACGCAAAAATATCTCTAGTCCCAAATTCAGAAGATTCAGGCAATCTTTTGACCCTTTATCAAAATCCTGTTCTGTCCCTTTATCTCTGATAATGATTTCGCGCCCCTTGGTAGGCTTCTTGTAGAGTAATTTGCAGGCGGAGACGACGTCTTGGGGGATAAACTCCCGTTTTTAGGGCATAAAATAATGCATGATGCCTTCACACGAGGAGGGACAGGGCCAGTTTGGACTCGGGAGGAATATGGGCCGAATAAGGCAGCTCCACTGCCCTCCACACTGACACAGCCACCCCTTCTGACCCGGCTGACTCACTCCCCCTCCCCTCGCCTGCAGGGTGCCAAACCGCTTTTCCAGCAGCCACGTATTTCCAAACCCTCCCCCCCCCAACCCCCACGGCCCGCTCTTCAACTGTCACTTTCTCTCCTGCCTCCATTCTCGGCGGCGAGTCGACTGGAAGTTCATGGCCCGCGACGTCGTCGGTGGCCAGCCATGAGGGCGGGGGTGGTAAAGGGTAAGGGGGTAGGTGGGGGAGCTGTGTCTGGAGAAGGGAGTAGTGGGATGAGGTGGCCAACTGCCGCCGGATGGATGTGTTCACACTTTATTCACGGTTTGTTGGACGCTACTCGACCCCTCACACAGTTCCAGTACTCCCCTCCCTCCCCTTAATCCCCTCACACCCATTTGACTCCCAACGGCTCCTCAGCTCCCGTATGACGTTACGACAAACCCTGTCCACGTCTCCCACTCCTTCTCCCCCTCATACTCCTACCCCGCTACCAACTCCCACCCCGATTTCTTCCCGCGCGGCCGACCTTCAAATGTTGTAAGATTATGTATTAACATTGAAACCTGTCTCGAAAATAAATTTAATACTGTGGAAAATCTTACGGTTTATATTTCACCATGCATAAATTGCATTCAATTTCGCGATAATATTCGCAAGTACACTTTTGTATGTTTAAAAACTTCTCTCTTGCACAAATTAAAATGTAATAATTATTATATTTAAGAATAAATATATATTTATAATAATATAAACAATTATTATTTTTTAAATATAAAAAAATCCCGAGCATGAAGGAAAAATATAGTAAAGAAAAATAATTATAATAATAATTGATACATATTATCACTAACAAACAAAATGAACTGCCTGAAAAATATAATACACACACGCAACCTCCGCCCTTAAAATCTTTCCGAACTCCAGGGAGTCCATCCTGAAAAGGAAAAATAAAGGCAACACTAATGAAGCCTTTAAAATCAACTGCTTCCCTGCCCAGTGGCTGCATTCTCACTCTGGGGCGTGAGAAAGCATTGCTTGTATTTTTTACTGCCCATTGCGACCCTTCTTTCGAAAAAGAAGCAATAAAATCCGGATTCGCCGGTTTGAATTCTAGCATAGACAAGACAAAATTCCTCGCGGAATAACTATTGTAGGCATGATTTTTGCACTTCTAAACTTAATAAAACAGATCCAGCCATTCACGATGATTGTCAGTTCTCATTTGTTTCATTGATTGAAATATTTGAGTCTCTATCACTCGCAGTATCGAAATATACGTTTTAATTCCACAATTGGTAAAATTACGTCCAGAATCCTAAAGTTATGGCATGGTTCACTTTTCTAGGATCTTCCCACCATAAATTCCGCAACCGTTTCTATTTCCGGTCTTTTTCATTTGCAAGCCATTACTGAATTTGTCTAGGGTGTCTCAGTACTCGTACATATCATTCATCCTTTTTTCCCATACTTCCCCTGGCCATTGTGCAACCAGATGCTCCTCAACACCATTTCATTAGAAATTATCTCGGCCGTACTAGGTACTATTATATTTATAGATCAACAGCTAACAGTTCCGCTTTTATCTCCTGTCGTGAGACCTCATACCTTTTGCGCGATAAAAAAACAATGCTATTATCCATTTGCTTTCGACCCGGGTTTCAATGTTGTAAGATTATGTATTAACATTGAAACCTGTCTCGAAAATAAATTTAATGCTGTGGAAAATATTACGGTTTATATTTCACCATGCATAAATTCCACTCAATTTCGCGATAATATTCGCGAGTAGGTACACCTTTGTATGTTTAAAAACTTCTCTCTTGCTAGAATTTTATTGATGTATATTTGTGTGTTTCATTGTTATTGTATTATTTATGTTAATTTTTTTAGACCATCACGAAGCCATTACAATCATATTACGTCAGATAATAGAGCATCATGTTAACATGAATTCAAAGCATTGGAAATCCAATCATTCAGCTGCTCCGGAGCAGTTATGCGAATGTGCTATTTATTAAAATGAGAAAACCATTCGAATTTACCCGGAATGTAATTCCAGTCCAGGAAACCTGTTAAATGAGACTCAATGGCAATGGACGAAATTTAGGAATGTAAGGAATAATCTGATTTCTCGTCTGTCGGGAGAGTGAAGGGTAAAGAAGGCCATCCATTTCGGTGTTATTTTTAGAGTGCTGTGAGTATGCGTAGTCTTCACGAAGTTGGCTATCAAGATTAACAATCTCCGTACTCACTTGCCCGGAACTAAGTAATACTCAGCAGCCTTGTGTGGCTGAAGTAAGTTGATCACTGGCTTGGGATTAATTTCTCTCTAAGCCACTTATCTGTTTGTGACCTGTTGGCGTTGCTACCGGACGAGGTGGCAAGTTCAGCAGAAGCATAAGTTAGGTGGCGTGAGTGTATATACATTTTTATATTATGAGCGTTTTGTTTTTGTTTTCATTTCGCGTTGAGTTGATTCCTGGCGCAGGTTAATCTCCCGTAATCACTCAACACCTCTCCTTCCCCTTTTCAAACTCGTCAAAGTTACGAAAAGGTAAAATGGTTTACAGCTTCTGGAGATATTATTTTTATTAATCTGGAGTATATGTTGGACAAGTTCCTTTTATCAAAACTGAAATTTGAAGTGGAACAGCTTTTTGCCATAGAGATTAAAAAGTAAAGATTTCACTGTCCTTCACAGTATTCTTAGTTTTTGCGTCTTGTCACATTTTCATTAAAAAAAATTAAAACTACCTAAAGGTTTCTCATTACTTCAGCCTTGTATCTCTCTCCACGAAAAATAGTGAGTACTCACCCATACCTTGGAGATAAAATCATTTTAAAAAAAGCAGGATTTCTCCAGGGATAAGATTGCGCAGATAATTAGCTAGTCACAGAATACTTTCAGAATTTATTTGCCTCTCCCTTCCCATCTACCCTCAGTCTTTCCCAACCTAATCCTACTCTATTCTACCAGGTTCTGGTTTACCTCCAGCATCCTTCCCACCCCTCCAGGACTTGTGATCCACCCCCACTCCCCTCCAGCAGTTTCCATTCCATTGACCAGATTCGCGGTTCCCATATTTCCTTCCCCCACCCACCCCCGCCATCCCGTCCCAGCCCCTCCGAGCGACAACCCCCGTCCAACCCCCAGCGACTATTTTCGACCCCCCCCCCCTCCCCCCACTCCCCTTCGACTTACCTTAGCTAAGCCTTTTTCCCGGAGGAAAACCTTTCCTTTCTCCCTTTTTTTGACGTATTTTTTATTTTTACAAGCTTTTGATCCCTGGCCAAAGCCCTTCATTTCCTCTTTCGCTGCCTTAACTACCCTCTTCCCCTCCCACACCCTCCTCCGATGCACCTACTCTCAGACCTCCCCAACGCATCGCCCGGGCTCTTAATTTTTTTTCCCTACCTTGGCGCAATTGCCTTCCAGAAAGGGGTGTGGGTGGCTGACGGCACAGGGCCCTTACTCTCACCCCCCGCCCTTGCCCCTCAGTACACACCCACCACCACCCTCGAAGGACGGGGGTGAGAAATCCTCTCACTTCATCCCTTAACGCAGGACTTGCACCGTTTCATACATTCGCTTCTCCGCTCTGCTTTTATCGCCCTCGTTCACCCAACCCCACGCCCAAAGGGGTTGTTTTCCACTCACCCCGCAAACGGGAGATGTGTCGACTCGTAGTAATCGTCTGGCCTCAATCCTCCCACAGTCCGCCCGCCACGATAGTCTCGTCTTGTTCCGCAGAGACAGAGCATCCACCTTTTAGACGCGTAGACAACAATAGCGTGCACGGGACTCGTTCGCGATCTGGAGACTGGAGTGTTATATACATACGAGCGCCTCTCTCACGCTCACTCACCGATGGGATGCGTCAGAACGTCACATTTCATTCGAGCTCGTTCTGAATGAACTAATAAATCTTTTAAAGAAGTGTAACTATCGTAATTCAATTAAAATTGGCAGTTTAATGGGGATCGCAATTGGGGACTTGGTAAATCATAAACGAAAATAGATATTTAGTAAGACGAATGCAGGTTATGTTTGCAGAGCATGAGTAGAGAAACCAGGCAACTTCTCTCGGTTAAGGTAAATTCATAATATTAGAGCCATAATTGGTAAATTTGAGCGCCTTCTCAGTCATAAGGGATTATTAATTTCGATTTTTACAATGCCACTCAAAACCTTGACAGAGATATGAAAGGGCTCAGTGTGATTTTAGTTAAATCTTTGGTATATTTAATAATGCACATGCTAAATTTTCTTAGGTTATGTGATAGACGGCCGGACGTCTGTGTAACATTTCCCCATCCGCAATGGGATTAAACCGAAAACTATTTTATAAGAAACCTCTAAAATAAGAAAGTGAATGCTTTTAGAATGGGATTAAACGCATTAAATTGAATCTGAGAAGCCCGGAATGTTCTGGAAGGTTTTTGGAGCAACAGAAACATGCATATCCCAGACATGCAAGAAGATGTTTCACGCAATGAACACCTCTTTTAGTGTCAGAGACACTGCCTATTTGTTTTTTCTCCGAAAATAATGAAAATCCACTGGTCATGGAAACTCCCCTCCATTATCTGAGATCGAGTACGTAGTCTGATAAGTGATCCTAGTAGTAAATGGTCCTCCTCCGAAATTGAATTATCAGTAATGCCCATGACTGTAATTCCATGATCAGTACATTTCCTCTAATCTTACACATCGTCCTACTTTCTGTGCGCAGGACAGAGGAAATCCGAAGCTGTCCATTGCGATGGAACACAAACAATTTGCGAGAAATATAGTGGAGGAAAAAATGGAATGCTCCCTCGAGGAAGACGAACACAGACCAAATGAAACGGCATAAAGAGAGCATATATGAGGATATAAGGGCTGAAAGTGATCTACCGGTTGAGGTAGGTTTAAGTAGAAGGAATACCCACACTAATCTTTTACAGCCGTTGACCAGGGGCTCCCGACACGATTAAGATCTTCAACTCGGCAAGGAATCACGCTCTACAACTTCCCTTTCAACCCTCGTTACCCGCTCCCTCTACCTACTCATCGCTCTCCTTATCTCTTCCAGAAGTATTCTCTCCTACCACACAATGCAGAGCACTTCCTCGTTTGTCTCCTTTTCACTCCATCACACTTTCTTCAATCTCTTCCACAGTCACATCTCTAACGCCTGCAATGTTTATTCATCCTCTTTCCTCAAATTCTATGTTTCCATTCCAGAATTCCAGACGATGCTACTTGTAGACCCCATATTCCATACCTTTTTGCTAGTCTTTACTTTACATTCTAATCCATCGTCCCCGCTAATAGTTTTCTCCTAGGAGAGAACGCCTCATATGCCTACGCAATTGTTCTGTCATGCTTAATACAATGCACATTTACCTCCGATGTCCTATCCAAGTAATTGAATTGTTCTGCCTGCTACATTTCATACTATAAAACTGTGAGGGTGATAGAGCTGCTCTGAACTAATCATCTCGTTAAAATCTTAAATTAAATGTTTTCTCTGTGTTGGTATCATTAAAACGATTTTCTTGAGGGATAATTTCCTCTTAGCTTTTTCAGACTTTTTGAATAACCATGAAAAACCTCTTACTGGAGTAGAACATTAACAACTGAAAGTTTCTTGGACCAGGAATCGACCCACTGACCTTCGGGTTTTCATGCCGATGCGAAGAACACTGCGGTTACGGTTATTCAAGATTCCTGGGTAGGAAATCATTTATTTCCTATTGTAATTATCAGCATATTCATCATACCAACAGTAATATATCCCATTTTGTCCAGGTGAAATAAATGGCATGCTTCCCTTTGTCGTTCAGTTCTAAATAGGTTGACTGCAGCCCTCCATCCTTGCCTTTGTTCCCGATATTTCCATGGATACCTACGCCGGACTTGATTTTTAAACCAAGTGTTTGTTACCACTAATTTATTTCTCCTACCAAGTTCAAATTCCTTCTCATCACGGTCATTTCTTGTTCGTAGCCAATACTCTCCAACTAAATCTCCATCCCACCCTTCTCCTACCACTGCATTCCAATCCCCCTTAACTGTGACGTTTTTCTTACTGGGGACTTGTCTTATTATCTCTTCTAGATGTTCGTGCGCACAATCAATTTCTTCCTCCCTCTATTTATTTGTACGAATGTAGTCTAGGACCACCACGGAATTGGTCGAGTGTTATTTATGCCGAAAACTACTATCGTGTATGTTATATGGCCAATGTTTACAACCCTTTTTTTCCCAATTTTGCAATCATTATCATAGTTACTCCAGTTTGACTCTAGCCCCACCACAGTTTACTGCCTGAAGTAAAAACTATCACTTGAAGAGTCCTTACTGTACGTCCGTCTCTTCTCACACAACACTGACACATTTATTTTCTCATCCACTTTAACATGTTTAACCTTTTATAACTCTTCTACCGTCATCTTTTTCGAACATTCCAACTTCCTATTTTTATCGCTGCTCTCCTCTTCTTCTTCATTGCCTTTTCCTTTTTCTTGGTCCTTTTGAGACCTTTTTCTGTTGCTGCGTTAGAATTCGATGTGATAACGACCGCAGTGGCCTTGTTTTCCCCGCTGCGAGGCACGACACCCGCTGTATAAGGTCGAGTGCCGAAGTTGCCAGTATTTAATACTCGGAAATAGGGAAATCACTCAGCTGAATTAGGAAAATTGATGATTAGGTGCACCTCACAATTTCTTTTCCCAACGGTATTTTTATGTGGCACCGCCACGTGGAATGCATGTCATCTGACCCCCACACGTTGACCTATCTGACGTGGCTAGCCCTACCAGGAGCAATTGTAATTTCTCCCGCAAGTCCATATCTAGGGTCCATTGAAGCGCGCAAGCCCTTCCACTGCGTCAAGGTCATAGCCCAAGGGAAGAGCAGGGTGGGCCCAAGGAATTAGCAGTGAAACAGTGTTTAATGAAGATAATTGCTAAGGAATGTGACCTGTTATGAATCAGAAACGTGTACATCTCTAAGCACTAGCAGTAAAAAAATAAATTTCTTCAACCCTTGCTACTTAAGGCGGATGATGAAGATGCATAATGTTAACAATAGGTACGGCAAACGGGAAGATATACCTAGTGGTAGACCCATGTGGTAGTGGTAGTGTCCCATGAAGGAAAATATGGGTGGAAATGGGAACAAAGAAGTTGAATGGATGAACTTTCACTAACGATTGATTGATTACATAGGAGCGAATGCAAATTGAAGACTCCGTAGGAAGGAACGATGGAAACGCTCAAAAACTAAATGAGAAAGGAAGTACATAAATACGTGGAGCCATTTGAAAGAAGGGGGAAAGCAATATTTCTGGGCGCGGAAGAAAATAAGGCCGTGGTATTTAATATTTGAAGTACTAACGATGAACGTAGAACCATTGGTGACAAACGATCAGGCTCTACTTACATACCTTATTGCAGTAATATCAATCCTAATTAAAATCTCAACTGATAACAGCATATGCCAATGCAATGCACTATTTCTCGTTCATTATGTTTTTTCACCTACCCAGCATATGGAACTTTCTGTCTTAAGATATAAAGGCATGTTAACTTGAGTACTTATCTACGTTATGCACAAACCTTTTGTACTAATCATTCGTGGTCATTATTATTACATGTTTACCTTTTATAGAAACTTGATACCAAGCCAAGCATACCAAGTAACAATTCTCTAATTATATTGTTTTACTTTTTTGTTTAAATTTTCCTGTGTATAAAGATGAAATTTAATTCTCATGTTTTTTATGGTAATGTTCTAAATTATTTTGCGAAGTGTGTGTGTGTATACAGAATGTCTAAAAGGCCTGTTGGTCTGCGACAGTAAACGTTTATTATTTATTAGTATACCATTGTACCGTTTGAAAACTCTTTTTTTCCGAAGCTTCAGAAGCGAATATGGTGGAATCGGAATATATTACCCCTCATTTTTAAGCACTAGATAGCAAGGATAACCAGTTACAGCAATGCTATACGCAACTTTAAATGGTATATATCGCAGATTTTTCGTTTTATATGTAAATTCAATGATTAGTTGGATATTACGGTGGAAAAAGACGAAGACGTTAGTGAAAATACCTTTTTACGTAAATATACATCATATCGCACACAACTGGTGGAGTAATAATAGGTAGTAGCGTTGATGGCACATTTGAATGACATATTCGGGCGCACCTTGAACCTCCTCTCCGTCTGGCCATAACTACTCCCATTGCTCCCGCCTTGCCATTTGAGGAATCCTCTCTCTCTCTCCTTGCCACCTCTCCCGCTGTTTGAGGTGGTGTGGGAAGAGTGTGTGGCGGGGAACGAATAAAAAAAGACTGGATGAAGAGGAATACTGGGTAAGGGGCTGGTTGCCGGGGCGCGGAGGCGAATATCCAGGGGCGGCGGCCCCTTTATGGGAATAGAGGAGATAAACTGTGAACCCATTCCCCATGCCTCCACCCCTTTACTTCCATTCCACGCTGTCTTTTCTCCACTCGTGGGAAAACTTAGCACCGGTGCATTTTATCATCCAAGCACATGGTAGACATTACCAATGAAAAAAGCAACTTTGAGTTTGGATTTACCAGTGGACGAGCACGCTAACACTTTGGTAAAAATTGAAACTAGTACATTTTCGCTTTTATAACAGTGACGTTGACGGAGGAAACCGTTTAGTACGACGGTAGTTTAACGTAAATATACCAACAACAGTGCTCACCTACCCATCTAAGACAGCTCTAAACTTATGTGCTAAGTCATCGTGCGTACTCAAATGAAATTCAGACAGCTCATTCATGGGAGATAAATTAATGTGGGGAGTCTTATATGATTACGGCAAGAGTTGAAAATCCATGAGTGATTTCACGCTACAAATAGAAAAGTTTTGGTATAATAATTATCCCATGGAGTTTTCTTTATAATGATTTGGCGAGAGACAGAGGGCTCGAGGAAATATTAGGAGAGCTTTATTCAGAGCCGTCTATATTTAAGAATTTTCCTTGTAAGGGACCTTTAAAAACTTTTATGTACGCCCAGTTTCACGGGAATACCCTCCTTTGGATTCCCTCATTTGGATTCCTCATGTTCTCTCTCTTCATCCTGGGTAAACTTGTCTTCCTTTTCCTCTCCCTTGCCCGTGCACACAGCATATACTCCCCGTTGTTTCAACCATTAACATCCTGTTGCCTCTTATAACCTATTACGTTCTAATCACTCTTTATTGACCTTTAATTCTCCTTTCGACCCCTTCACAGCCGCCGTTCCGAGCTTCCTCTTTCGTTTCCACACTCTGTCTCTAACTCTCTTTCCCAAACGCACATCTCAAACGTTGCTAATCTATTCTCATACCCACTCACTCTCTCTCCTCAAATGCTAATGGCCACTCTTCATCCAAACGATTCCCTAATCTTCTCATATTGAGACAAATGTCATCACCAGCTCTTTCCCACGGGTGAATTCCCTGTTTGCTAGAGTATTACTTCGGCTGAATAATACTTTCCCCAGTTGCGCTCAAGGATCTATTTAGGTGGCTGAAAACTCTATACTTATTTTTCCCCTTGGCCCCCTACTTTACAGATCTAATCTTCAGCCCCGAGTTCCATTGTCTAAGGGTATTTTAATAATAATAAGGGTTAAAACTAGAATTCAGTTCTTTATGGAAGTATTTTTAAGAAAATGGACCTACTACTGTAAATACCTAGAAAATAATTTAGTTGACTTAAGATGCACTCATTGGCAGTAGAAAAATGAAGATAGAAACCCTGGGTGAAGATGTTTAGAATAATTCAATGAAGAATTCGATATGCATCAAGGTGTCACATGCAAGAAAAATGTAGACATTGAAGAACAATTGAAATTTTATGCGAATTATGGCGATGCTGATTACGTCGATAACGTAGTTCGATTTCCAATCCGGTGGATTTTTTCTTGAAGCAATAAATGCGTTTTGTGAAAGATGAGTATAAGATAGAGTGATAGTGCTATTAAATATATGGCGTTTGAGATGTTGGTGTGGAGAAGGGCGTAGAAAGTTTGTAGGAAAGTTAGGGAGACAAGTGATTCGTATTTGACAAGGTTAGGAAGTAAATGAGGAGTTTAGGAGGTGAATCAGGAAGAAGGAAAAACTAACGATGGGTTAAGTAACGTGGAGTTTGTTGCCGATTATGGAATGTTTGTAAAGATGGAAAGACGTTTGGTATATTATAACGGGTTAAGGAGAAATGGGCAGTAAGCTGAAAAAATGAGAGAAATTGTGTGAGGAATGCGATGTATAAGGATGATAAGGTGAAAGGTTCGTCAAAAGGAGCCTTAATGAGTCGAATACTGCTCAATTTATTTCCTTGCGTGCATCACGGGCACTCGTATGAGTTTTACGAGGGAAATTGCGAAAATATATTTAACACGCTACGTGAACTTTATTGGGTGCGGGAGAAGTTGAAACAAGACATTAACATGAATAGCTTCAGTGGTGAGCGTCTGTATTTTTTTCTTAACAGTATGCAGAAAATTGTGTAATTTAAGTAGTGCCTATTCGCTTGTAAGTTAATTCAAAATAATATTTTGTAAAATATCTAATAAAAATATGATATTGTGTTTTTTGGTGTAGAGCCATGCACCCTTGAGATCCTTGCTGGGTATCGCGTAGATGAAGACATCATTGTATAGTGATCCTGGCGCCTGGCTTACGGCCGCGGTCTTCCGTGCATATTTTCGTACATGATACTGACCTGATTTTGGCACGCTTGCTTTCGGCAAAAAAAGTGAGTGCGACACATGCGTAAATACGGTCATAAAATCTGACAATGCTTCAGCAGCCAAAATGTTACATTTTTTTCGACGATTCTGAGAAAGGGTTAGTAGTCCCCAGTGCGTGTGAGTGCGTGTTTGGACGAGGAAGCCAAAGCCGCACTACGTATGTCCATGTAGGCGTCTCGTGTGCGTGTTTTTTTCGATCTTGCACGCACGCGTATGTGTGGGTGAGTGAGGATTTTCCGGCGCAAGGGAGGATTTGTGTTTTACACACTCCTACCTCCTCCCCCCCCGCTTGCAAGCCTTTCGGTAAACCCTTCGCCACTAAACTCTGAGCTCCGAAAAATGCACGGCGCCCCGGCGCTTAAACCCACGTTGTTTATGTCCCCGGGACGTACGTACCCACCAACACCGCTGCTGCAGCCTCCAGTGTTCGAATGGTGCAGGGTGGGGGAGGGCAGGGAAACGGCAGCGGGAAAGGATGGGAGTGGTGAAATGCGAAAAGGAAATCTTGCAGGGGACGATGGCAGTGAAGGTGGTCTGGCGGAGGAGTAAATAAAAGCGAAGTTGTAGTTTGCGTGCGTGCGAAATGTGTTTCGTTTGTTCGTGCGAGCGAGAGAATAAAGTCGCCGTTAAAGGCCGCGCCCGGGAGGATGGGGTTTTGTCGCATTGTGTGCGCGCCCCCAAGAGGATTAAGAAGCGGAGGTTTTAAGTTCCGTTTACGGACAATAAATCCGTTGATTTTACGCGGCCTTCCACCCCTTCCAGCGGCGAAAGCACTCGTTTTGTGCTCTTCTTTAGGCCAAGCTCTGCGCCGCTCGCCGCGTTGTCGGACACGGTGTTGGTTCTGCTTCTCTCCCGGATTTACGCGGCCGTGAGTGTAGAGGTGGGAGTGTTTGCGCGCAGGTTATCATCGTACGGCGACACTGTGCAGAGAAGGGAGGGCGAAAAAAATAACTTTGAAATGTTCCCTCAAACAAAGTGGGATAACCCGCTTATGCTGTCGGTACTGCACACTAGGAGTCCCTAGGGATAACCCTAGACCGGCGTTGGCGGTTACACCTGTGTTTTTTGTTGCAGAATGTGCTCGCCAGAGGCCTCTTTGATCCTGGACTCCCCGCATTAAAAAAGTGAAAAGTCTTATTTTATGCTCTCGAGTTGGAAAAAAAAGCAAAAACTTTAGAACGATAAAGGCGGTGAAGCTACCGTTATATACCAGTCTCCCAGCTCAAACACTTGGTGCTATGAAGTCATTATCCAGTCTAATTCCCTGTGTGACGCTCGACGATGTTCACTTTAGACTAACCGTGCCATACTTTTTCAATTCAAGAACCAAGCTTTGAGCTACACGAAAGAACATTTTTTTGGATTATTACATTTTTTAAATAGGTCTTAGGCTTCTATGGTCCTCTTTTGTAGTGTTGCCGCGAGACTCGAGACTTTCTCGTCTCGTCTCGAGTCTCGTCTCGAAAACGAGACGAGAATCGAGACGAGACCGTTGGGTAGAATTCGAGACGAGACCACTTTTTGACGAGACGAGACGATACTACTTCCACGAGACTCTCGAAAGTCTCGAAATACCGACATATGTCCTTATTTGGTATTTGGTATAGCTTTATCCCTAAAACTATGTCCTTCTGTTAAGACGAAGTAAATTTTACGTTTTTTTTAAGTATTAAATTTTAAATATAATTCAATAATAACATTTCGATAAATTATCTAACTATAAAAATGAATTTTTGCCGAAAAATCAATTTCTGAATACATGAGCGTGACTTCTGGAGCCAAGTAAGGGAGTGTTAATGGCTGAATACTTTTCCTTGTTTCCTGCGATAATAACCATGGAAAATTTACCCAGCAAAATTGGACCATTTTCTAAAGTGGTAATTTTCAGTGCTTACTTCTACGACAAAAATATCTTGGATTATACTCGCATATGTGTAAAGTATCGCCCAGCGGCACTTGCAATCCTGCTTATAGTTTGCATGCTAGGAGAAAATGATGACGCCATTTCGAATTGCGCAGAGCACATCACCTCGGCAGA
Organism: Pyrrhosoma nymphula; assembly: GCA_963573305.1. Taxonomy (NCBI): domain Eukaryota; kingdom Metazoa; phylum Arthropoda; class Insecta; order Odonata; family Coenagrionidae; genus Pyrrhosoma; species Pyrrhosoma nymphula. The sequence continues at coordinate 146,860,380 of OY754333.1, forward strand.
AAGACGAATGATAATTGAAATAACTATGTACCTCTTCCTGTATGATATATCTTCCCAGGTTAGTGAGGATATGTAGCATAATATCGCTAAATTGTGTTGAGGATGTTACAATAAAAAAGTAACTACAATAGGCTTTCCTTTGACTTTAATTTCTTTCATTTGCCTTTATTTTGCTAACCAAAAATCCATTTAATCAAAAAGTCCATTACTGGATCATCTGACCGGCATTTATTCAACAGCCACTCATTCTAACTCCATTCATCATATTTTCTCCAGAAACACTTGTTAGCGGCAGGTAATCTTATTTCATCAGCATGCAGTCCATTCTAAAAGGGGCCAGAAACCTGTCGAAAAAATCTATTTGCAGACTTGTGCGAAATTCCTGAGAGGAAAAATCATTCGCCCTGACCGGGATTCGAACCCGGATCCCTCCGCTAAAGCACTAAGTTTTGATAGCACTGATCAGCATTTGAGATGCATAGCCCATGTACTAAACTTTGCAATACAGGATCTATTAAGAACGTTATCTCTGGAGGACGGGGTTTCAGAAGACCTGCTTTATTAATTGACAGTGACGACGAGGATTTCGATTTGAAGAAGAAAATAAAACTTCAATTGCCAAAATAAGATTTATAATTTTAAAAATTAAAGAAAGTGAGAAGTTACTAAATAAATTCCGTAGCGCTTGCGAAGCTGCATCACTGAACCTTGTAATAGACGTCCCAACTAGGTGGAATTCAACAGACGATATGATTGGAACAGCACTTAATGTGAAGAGAGGTATTTCAATCCTATGTGATAGTATAAGTGACCTGAAGCGCCTCAAAATCACTGGATCAGAATGGACACTGCTTGAAAATGTTCAGTTTTAAAAAACTTTAAAGTTCTGACTAATAAATTAGGGGGATAAAATTACGTCACTCTTCCACTCGTTACCGTTCCATTAAACTTGCTGTTGGATAATCTAGAAAAAAATATGGAAATACTGGACAACAAGCCTGGAAGGAATGAAGGTGATGAAAAACTGTTGCTTGCCTATCAAGCTGCTCGGAATAAGATGCTAAAGTACTACCGCCTGGATTGACAAACCGCCTGGACAAACTTCCTGGACACTACCGCCTGGACAAACTGGATTTATTGCGCGGTATTATTATTAGATCCACGTCATAAATGTGAAACTTTCTCCATGACGTAATGGGGAAAAGAGATGCAGGAAAAGGCCCTATTGAAATTTGAGGAAATGTTCAAAGTCTATTACGAAAGATATCCCACTCAAACACAGTCCGCTCAGTCAATTGATCTAGAGAATCATGAGAGGTCTGTTTGGGTAGAAAGTGACGAGGAAGACCTTCTAGATGAATATTCTCTCTATAAGCAGTCAAGACCCAGTACTGGCAGGTATTTTCTCCTTTTCGACTAATTTCACTTACCTTAACTATTTTGGCCTAAGAGAGAGGTTCAATCAGTCTCAGAACTTTTATTTAATTTTTTTTTACTTTTTAATAGAAATTTAACCCTTTTTCTGTTAAGTCATAATGGTTTTCATATATTTGCTCCTAGTCTATCATCCCAGCATGAAAAATGGAGGAAAGAACTTGTAGAATATCTTCAACTGCCGAGATCCCCTAGTGATGTAAACATATTGACATGGTGGAAGGCAAATGAGGCAACTTTTCCAGTGCTATCAAAAATGGCGAGAAACTTTCTTAGTATTTCCACTACATCTGTTCCAGCGGAAAGGTTGCTCTCAAGAGCAGCCTTGACAATAAGGAAGCATAGAAACCGCTTGGGTCACGAATCAGCAAGAAGTTTACTCTCTGTGAACTCGTGGGTGACGTGCAATTTGGCCAGTCAAATAAAAAACTTACGTTAATTAAACTTTTTTAAATCTGAACATTTTTTAAACTACTTTATTAAAGCGAAAATTATCTCTTTTCCACTCACATTATTTTTGCGATTATTTTCTTAAACCTTCTGTGGATTTCTCTGCAGTAAATTTGTGTCTACATTCCCCTTTTAGAAATTTTTTGTTTTATGTTACTAGTTTATTCATTGAGTATCAATAAAATCAATGATTTTACTAGCAGTTTGATGTAATTGTGTCCAGATCAATATATATTTAAAATTTATATTAATGGCTTTCCTATTTCGAGTGTAGCGATTCAGCGATTAAGTACCCAAAGGAAACGTCTTTTTATGGTGCTAAATTTGTTTTTGGGGAAACGAGACGAGACGAGAGTCTCGTCCGAGACTCGAGACCAAGACGAGACTGGGGTTCACGAGACGAGACTCGAGACGATACCAGAGTTCAGAAAACGAGACTGAGACGAGACTGGCTCAAGTCTCGTCTCGTCTCGCGGCAACAGTACTCTTTTGGTCCATCATAACTACGTGCCTTTTTTATATGATGATCATTCACTCTCAGACAGTAGTCTAGGAAGCAATATTGAAAAAAGGTTGTTATTTTTATTATTCCTTATGATCATTAAAATGATTTTTTGTGTGTTTAACTAGTCCGACGCCCAATGTTATATTTTTGCTGCACCGAAGTGTGGAAATTCACTAATATTCTTAATCATTGTTTTACTTTCCCTGGTAGAGATAATGAGTCGAGCATTTGATTCTCCTAAATGAATTGAATGGAAACTGTCTTAAAGGTGAATATTCTATCCATGTACTTGAGCAATGCGATGGTTAATGGTGGTCTCTTTGGTGATGAGGTTGAGTTGCTCCAACTCTTCTGACCTTCGGGGTCGCGGGTTCCAGCCCCGCATGAGTGGAGTTGTTACCAGTCGTGCATGGGTGTATGCTTACCTTTTTTGGCTAGCACCATCACATGTAAACTGTCTGTCTGGCCTGTTTTTAGGATAGCAGGAATGAATAATTAACAACCAACCGTCTACTATCATCGATATTCTCCAAAAATGCTACTCTATTCTTTCTCGCTGATTGCCGTCTTTACCTTTTATGGGGAATTAAATAAAAAATATTATTGCAGGTTATTAGTAATTTATATTTAATCTTCCACTCAAAATTTTTCATTGCATTGCTGTTACTCTTCAGGATGTCTCTTAAAAAATTTCCGTGATTCGCCAAAACTATGACCCGGCTGTGCTTCCATCTAACGAGTATTGCCTCTCCTGCAAAGATTAGCCCTAAAATAAAATCAATTGTATTGTTAATATCTTCCTTTATCCTGGGCACTTTGGATGACACTGCTTTGTGGTAATTATTTGGGATGAGAACGTATCATATATCCATTTACATCCTGGTCTCCCCACCTAGAAGTAGAATCTGTACATCAGGATGTGACATGAGTCGTAAAAACGTACTACTTTGATAAGCTTATTAAAATCGGAATGGTGTGGGTAACATTGCATTTTTTTAATAACAACATTTTTATATTGTGAGCCTATGGTGAGGAAAGAGGAAATACTGCCTGGTATATTGATTTTTTCTTAAAATAACATTTAATGAACTATATAGTGCTCCTGAATTGGACCAATTAAGCGTCGAATGATCGTCAGTCAGTCAGCAATTTGTGTGGTGAGAGCATTATGTCTAAGATTATCTCTCCATTGTATTAATATTTGAACATTATTAAAAACTAATTGAAATATCGAGAATGTACATGCAAAATCGCACAGAAAACCATAAGCACGCATTTCGTTATCATTGGATACCTTTGGTACCTTGAATTTCGATGTTGCAGAACGTGTTGCAGTTGCCATGCATGACCTAAAAACGATGCTACAGTATCAAAAATTAATAACAATTTGACGAAAGTTACTTGAGTCTCGTATGACAGGCACAATTCGAAGAAAATATAATTTTATTCCGAGTTCGACAGATACATTGATGATTTGTTTTCAAATTTTATTTTATTTAAATACTTCCTGCTGCACGATACATAGACCAGTCTGATACAATGTTTTGTCAAAATGTTTGACCACGGGACATCGGCTTAGTCATGTATCCAAACGTCACATTTCGAATGGAAATGTCGACTGCAAATCAGCTTTGAGGAAAGCGTTAGCGTAACGCAGTCTCTAGTAGCGATGAATCGAGGAAAAGGCGAGGCTGCAGGGAGTAGGACGTATTCCCGAGGACAGACAAACAGATTCCCCCCCTAAGTGCCCACTTCCGTCGTGGGGATCGTAAAGGGAAAGACGCCAGTGCTCCTCCTTCGGAATGGACGAAATGAAAAAGGCAAAATAAAGAGAAAAACCTCGAGTCGAATCCGAAGCGACTTAACGTGCTTTGACAGACTGCACACTTGGGTTTGTAAAACGTCACCTCCCTTGAAGTTCCGCTTGAGTGAGTCTTCCGTGCTATAGTACATACCTAAGTGGTGGGCGGGGTGTTTGTGTCGGGGCAAATATGCGCGCGTGTTCGTGTATGTATATATAGACGTATATATGTAGAGAGAGGTGGGGGTAGTACATCCGGATATGACGGAGGAGTCGAGCCTCCATCCTCGTGGAGCAATATGTGGCGCCATAACTCATAGGTGGGGTTGAAGGGGGTCTTCCTTGGAGTAGCGTAGGCAGGGGGGGAGGGGGTTTCCCATTAAATCGCTCCCCGCCCCTCATTCCTCCTGACCTTCCGTGGAGGTCTGCACCGAATCTTAGCACATCCACACCCCCTCTCATTTTAAAAGAACCCTAACGATCCTTTCGGTTCCACAGTCTATCTCACTTGAGACTTGCTAACGAAGAATTCTGACGTCCCCTTCATACTCCATATTATTGGTAGAAAAATGAGAGCTGGGATGCTCAACGCAAGGCGCCGCTACCTAATAGCTTAATTCACTGGTAGTATGATGCCAATGTATTACAAAAATCAAAGAGGGATCGATTTTGTGAGGTGACTAGAGTGCTCCCTTCACCCTCCGAGGGTCCAGGTTCGAATATTGGCAGTGACGGGAATTTTTAATTGGAATTCCTATTTGGGTGCTTCGTGGAGAGCGATTCAGGTGTAGCATTCCGTCCGTCGAATGGGACGTAAAAAGTGGTCCCTTGGTTCCTTTCGTTGAGAGTTGGGTAATTCCGACGCCGGGTTTCTCTCCACCCTTCCTCCAATCCCCAAATCAGTACTCCGTCCGTCAGATAGGACGCGAAATCGTGGTCCCCTTGCCCCCTTTCGTAGAGATCATGTTGAAACCAGGTTTTTCTCCACCCTTCGTCCACTCCCCCTGGTATGTGCTCAATGGCGCCAATTACTTCAATTGTCGCTCACCTACCCAGGAGACCAATCTACAAGGTGAACAGGTTATTTTGGTGGCGACCGAACTAGTATCCAATGCTAACGGCTCGGCTTTGAAATCAAGCTGTGATGTACTTATATATTTCATAGGATTAATATTCCATTTTGAGAACCATTTGGAGAACAGTCGCAACCCGGAGTTCACAATTATTCTGATGACTATTTTGCTGCAGCTCTCACTTCATTTTTTTCAAATAACAGCCTCATTCATTCATATTTTCTCATTCTTATAACTAACATGATTTGCATCATGTAATCCACGGAATAAGTCTTCCTCAGTGATTCTTCCCATTCCATTTCCCTCCATTATTACTGTTATTAAGAGGCTGCTATGCCTCAGCTCTATGCAACAATATAGTCATCAGTAAAAATTAGCATCTTCCACTTTTTTTTCATTAAACATTTTTTCTTCCTGGCTCTCCATAGAAATTCTTCAATCGGTGATTCACTGTCTTCATATGATATCAGTCATTCTCCTTCAACACAGAATTCCTATAACTCACAGTCTTTTCTTTTCTGCTACTGTCATCGCCGAAGCTTCACGGCCTAAGTAAAGCAACTTTCCCTTTTAATGTTTTAATTAATGATTTCTTCCGTATATTAGAGCAATTTATGCAAGCCGACAATGGATTCAACCAACAAGAGTGATTACTGTGATTGGTCACGTCATTCAGGTGCTTCTATGCAGTTTTCCTATTTACAGAAATTACTCTTTCGTGGGCTTGGGTAATTTGGCCCAATTTGGCATTTATGCTTGCTAATTTTTCCTTCAATGGTTGACTCGAATACGAAAATTAGAATATACTGCCATCTATTACACGGATTATTACTTAATCATGAAAAATTGCCCTTTTGGTTGCAACGCCATGGAAATTTTAACGAGGAAGGGTGAAAACGGAACCAGCAATTCATCTAAGAAGCGAGGTGAACGAGCAATTTTATCAATGCGCATAAATCTTTGATAAAGACTAGGACTGTTTGCTAGACGAAAATCGCCAGGTTGAGAACTTGATGCGACGACTTTCTAATTGTTTCTCGGGACGAGAGTTGGATACTTAACCACAATTCCACCTCGAATCACAATAAAATTGGGGTATTTCATTACAATATTATTATTTAGTTATAGATGAAGTGGTAGCCATGCTAGTAACCATGGATCCGCGTCAAAGCGAGTTAATGAAAACTATGTAAAACAGACTTTCTTTTCTTTCCGCTAGAATATAAATGCTAGGCTTCCCTTTCGGGGTAGGCAAAGTCAAATTTAATTTTTGTCATTTGCCATAGTAAACTCTCTAAACTAATATTGTTGAAATGTAAAAAAGTTGTCCTTGTCTTGAATTGGTCACTCAGTTACATTAACTGTAGAGTAATTTATTTATTATTTATCATGAGGCTTATATTTAAGCCATAAAGTGCAGATGAACAACGATTAATTATAAATATGACACTTAAACTTACATTCTGAACTGTTCATTCAACGAAGTATCGTGGAAATTAAAAAGCCATATAAATATTGCTTTTCATGAAACACCTTTTGAGATGATCGGTCGCGAATCACGTTTCTTAATTATCCAGAAGTTCCTCGACGCGATATGCCGCAAGTATTATGTACTCTAGCTAATAGGGACAACATCCAAAATGTGGGAGCGTTGCCAACTTCCTGGAGCGGAGGGCGAGAGACAAGTGACGATTGTCTCTCGCCGCAACAATGCCTTTCGCTTGCCGACGGCTAGAGGAACGGCGCAGGGAAACGACGCCGCCGTCAGATGGAGCCACGAGAGGAATTGTGCGCGAGGAATATTATTCCTTTTCTACGCGAGCCGCCCCTAAACCGTCTATCTCTCCAATGTATATATGTGTGTACCTATGCATCCGCCACTCAGGGCCTCCACCAAAAGGCAGTTGTTAATGGCTTCGCGACGTAGAGTTAGGAGGAGGTGGATAGAGCACATATATTAGATATTTCGTGTTCGGGATGCTGTGGCGCCATAATTCATCGCCACTTTGCTCTCGTTCCGCTGCAGTGGCTTTGTAAATAGCTCCAGCGAAGGGTGGGAATGAAAATGGAGTGGGTTGGGTGAATATGGAATGGGGGGAGGGAGTGTTTAGCGGGGGAAAGGATGAGACATTTCTGGAATGGCCGCAGAGGGGGCCCCTGAGGGAGGAAGAGGGGAGTTTAAGGTGTATAATGGTTGGTCTACTCCTCCGCTGGAGATTCGGCTCACTTGGGTTCCGGAATGACACTAATGGAGGGAAAAGGGGTTGTTGGCTGATGGTCGGGGAGGAGGTTAAAAGGGGGTGCTTAAGGCGAGGAGGTTATGGAATTAGACGAGGATGAGAATGCTGTGGGCGGAAGACGCCGCAACAGCAGCGCCTCCCTCTGAGGCCGCGGGGGCGCGGGGCAACACGCCTTCCCGACCTGTCAGCGCTCGAGAGACGAAAATATGTCCCGATGGTGGATTCTGCGCTCGGCTGGGTTTCGTCTTTTGTGTGTTCTGCTGGAGCACATCTCCTCGGAGACGAATGGGACGTGATTTAAGAGAGAGCGGAAGTTGGAAGGTGATCAATTTATTATTACCGCGGGCGATTAGCGTTTATTAATTATAATAGGTGAAAATTCCACTTGAAAACAATCGAGGAGAAGAAGTATATAGAATCTATAGCATACATATATTTAGGAATATGAGCCAAAGTATCATCCGCAGTCATGAACTTGAAAATTTAGTCCTACTAATTTCCATTTATAACAATATAAATATTCGTACATAATTTTTAATATTCATTCAAAATTTCATTAATTCATTCAACTTCTGATAACGTTAATCAATCCCCATCATAGCATTCAGAAACTACCTATGGAGAACATAATGAAATGAAGATTTCAGTGTACTGTATGTTCTTTGAAATGGTGACAACTTATAAAGTACTACGATGAATACCAAAGACAATACATACTCTCAATTATTTTAATTTGTCAGTAATTCTAGCACCAAGCAACAAAGGTCAACTAACCTTTCATTTTTTTATTCCAATCAATGAAAGATGGCATTTAATGATGTAAAACCTTGGTGCAAAACTGAAAAAAACTTCCGTAGTTTAAATCCTTGTATTATACTCCATCTAACAATGTTTTATTTCTACTTGCCACGCATGCATTGCTAGGGATTAGATCAATCTGTTGAAATACTCAATTCAATATATAAAGAGCAGAGTAGAAAATGTAATATTCTATTAGGCTGTGTGCAATTTATTCATTTTGCGTTGTACTAATTCTCTCCTGGTCTATCCACTTATCTATCTCCAGCGTAATGCACTCGACACTGTATGGACTTGTTTCCTGATTGCATTGAAATAATTTTCACATGGTACGGACTGTATTTTTATCGTAGATCCAGGGTTGCAGATGCGATGGCAGTGAGTGAAATCTAAAAACTTTATAAGTGAGCAAGGCCATTAAATCCTTATAATTTAGTTATTCTTATCCTCATTAATTAATATTTTTTATCCTTACTCTCATCAGTGCCGCAATTTTTTTAAGAGCTTAAAGTCGTCCTTTCTTCCTTTTTCGTTCTTTATTTTGTATAATTTGTTTTATTTTTGGTCCCATTCTTTTTCTCATTGCTGGGACCCGATCTACTCTTTTTCTGTGGCTTAAAGGGTGTTGTTGTTAGGTGGACATAAGTCGCGAATCTGATGAGTGCGCATTCCTCTGAGACCTAAGAAGGCCTTTTTATTGTAATGAAACCAGCACCACGCGAATTGTAGCTCTAATTTTATAACTGAAAAGGACCACATCACAAACGATATGAAAAATTTCACATTTGAATGCATAAATTACTTTTACTAGGTTAATGTATTTTATATGATAAGTGTGAGAGTCTGGAGATCACATAGTGTCATTTAAATTAGATAATTAATTACAATATATCAATCTTCAGCATTCATTATACCAATCTCCAATATTATATCAATCCTAAACATTCAGGGATTCAACAAATTTGGTAAATTTAGATCAAATATAAGAGGTGGTGGAATTATACTTTATATGATAGAAAAAATTGTTTTCAATGGGGTAAAACTGCAAACGGAAACAGAATGTATGTATGGTGATATTGTATATGAAGGTAAATATTATGCTTTATTATGTGTATATAGACCTCCGAAGCTTAGAGTTAAAAATTTGGTTGACTCTGTGGGGGAATTGATCAATGGCAAAATGAAAGGTAACATTATTTTCTTGGGTGACATAAACATACACACTGAGGATGAATATAATTGTGATGTGATATATTATAAAGATACAATGGCTGAAAACGGATTATATAATATTATTACTGGGTGGACTAGAGAATGCGTAGTACATGACAGGTTGTGTAAAACTACTATTGACCAAGCTTTCTATCGAGGCAGTGGTCAAGTGAAAGGTATGATCATTAGAAGTAACAATTCTGATCACTATATCATAGCAGGAGGATTAGAATTTAATGACTATGATAAATAGTTTCACTAAGTAACATAGCTTCACAGAGCATTAATAGATAGTACTAGGTAATCAAAAAACCAATAATACAATATGTTAAAAAAAAATGGAACAGGTTACTCAATGACTTATACTGGGAGGAACTAAGAAAAAGCTATTACCCAGAAATATTGCATGAAGAGTTTACGAAGGCTCTTCATGATATATTAGAGAAGTCAAAAATACAAAAAAAATAGGGAAAAGAGCAGAAAAAAGAATGGATGACAAGTCCCTTGTTGGATTTTATTATGCTAATGTATAGTTTATTCAGACAATGGAAAAATACGCCGTCCAATATCACTTTTAGAAAGGTATATCAACATTATACAAATTTCGTGAATGAAGAAATTAGGAAATTGAAGGAAAATTATTACAAAACTAAATTAATGCAAAAATGAATGACAATAGAGAAACGTGAAATATTGTTAATGAATTATTTTGGAGAAAACGTATGAATTATATTAATGATAACTTAATTAAGTATTTTGGTAAAACTTACTCTGTGAGGAAATTGCAAACAATTTTTATAAGCAATTTACTCTGGAAATGGTGAAGTTAAAAAATAACTGTGATATCTCCTTTGGTTTAAATAAGGATAGAAGCTTTATAAATTGTATGGTTGTCCATTTTGCCACTGTTGAAGATATTGAAAAAAATGTAAAAACAATGTAAAATAAATCTGCTGGTGATGACAACATCAAGACGATATACTTAAAAATGTGTCCATGTACATGGCCCATTCTAAAGGACATAATCAACCATTCTATTAGTAACTCATTAATACCAAATGGTTTGAAAAAGGCTGTCGTTAGACCAATTTATAAAGGGTATCACAGGTTGATATGAACAACTATAGACCTACATCAATTCTTCCACTAATATCTAAAATTATGGAAAGATACATGACAGATAATTTGTTACAATATTTGGATAGGTATAAGATCATTCCCAATTTCAATATGGGTTTCAAATAAATATAGGGACAAAACTTGCGATGGAAATTGATTGTAATTAATATAAGAGAGGGGATTGAAAAGGGTCTGAACACAGCACTAATCTTGATTGATTTTAGGAAAGCTTTTGATATGGTAGACCATAACAAGTTACTAATAAAAATGAATAGTTTTGGAATGCGTGGAGAATTATATGCTTGGTTTGAGAACTACTTGAAAAAAATAAAAATGGTCACAAAAATAAAAAAGCAAAAGAGTGATGAGTATGATATAGCAAGGGGCTCAGGGTTCAACACTTGATCTACCATTGTTTTTAATATATATAAATGACATGTTCCATGGCTGTAAGTCTATTAAATCGGTAGTATATGCTGATGATGTAGTGTTGATAACAAGACATAGAGACTTTCAAAATGTTTTTCAGCAATTAGCCAAAAACTTCAAGGTAATATGTAAATGGGCGCATAGTAATATTTTAATAATTAATGAAAGTAAATCTAAGGTAATGCATGTAAAACTTAAAACGAACGACATACAACATATTAATTTGAAGATACATTCGCTCACCTGCTTACACATAATAGGTATTAACTGACAATGTCTCAGAATTAAACTGGTTTAGAAAATTATATACCTGGCATAAATATAGACCAGAATATAAACTTTAAGGTAGATATTACTAAAATAAATAACACTTTTAATCATATTATATGTCAATTTCACTATTTATCATTTTTATTAAATGTAAAGAACATGACAGTCTTATATTTTGCATTAGTGGAAAGCATATTAAGAAATGGACTCACAGAATAGGGATCAAGTGGGATAACAATTATGAACACCTTAAAACGAAAGAAAAATAAAATCATAAAAAAATAATTAAATTCAATTCTAATAAATGGTCAGCTAAGGACACATATAAAAGACTGGGTATACTCACAGTGGATAAGTTATTCATGCATGTGATTATTCTTGAGAATTACTTTAGCGATAAATAAAAGGTTTTGGATAACGTAAAAAATAAATCAGCCCTCAAAGGCAATATAAGATATAAAGTAAAAAAGTGTGTCACTTTGCATGGAGAGAGACATCTGAAGAGTAAAGTACCCACCTAATTTAACAATATGTCCAATAGCTTAAAAAAAAAAATTAGTGAAGTTGAAAAAGAAATTAAAAACTGGCTTTTAGAATTTTAAATAAATGGATTTTGGAACATTTTCAATCGCTCAATTTAAATTATTGGAAAATATTGTATCAGATATATTGTTGATGATGAAAAACATCTGTTTTCAACTGCGATGTATCAAAAATGTTTATTCGGTAACAGTAAGCTTGACTGCATTCCAATTCATTTGATCATATCGCAATGCTTTGGAAATACTCTATTCCATAGAGTGTTCAATACATTCCATGTACTTTTCAATACATCTTTATCATCACAAATCGGCGTAGAAAATGGTGTTGAACTATTTATCATTTAAAAAATGGCATGTTTAAGTCCACCACATATTGTTATTCTCATATGGACTAAATATTAATAGGCGTGGGCCTCGTGTCTACCGTATTTATTCTTTTTCCACGGCACTTGGGTAAAACGTAATTTTAACGAGGAAAATAGCGAAAATAAATGTCAACGCAATGTTCCTCTTGGAAACGGGTGAGACTGGAGTAATACAACTGTTTCTGGAGTCTGTTTATTTCAGCGTTAAAGAGAATTAATGTTGTATGCATTACATTGTGTAGTGGCAAGCCGGAGGATCCCCGGCCAAACAGGCTTGCTGTTACACAAATATCCACGTGTATGATGCGTTCCTGGTTTCTAGGTCAATTATCTAAAAAAGGTGCGATTGGTAGTCGCTGTAATAGGGTGTTGACAGAACCGTGCCGCTAATTTCACCACCAAACTCTGTAAGGTAATATAATGCGTTAAATTTAACTCACGTTAAATGAATACGGTAGATGGCGATAAATGCTACTTGCCAGACTCCTCTGCATAGTTTCAACTCAACGAGTTGGCTCATTGTAGAGGACTCTGCTAACTACCTAAGATCAGAGTCCTCTGGATTGCCGATAATACACTACATTATGCGGGAGTAGTGTTGAGAACGGCCATCCAGAGGACTCTGCCTAAGATCAGTCTAAGATTTGTGCACTAATTCAATCATGTTAGGGAGTGTATATGCTAAGAAATGGATTTGAACTGTAACGTGTTGAGAACTATTAGATTTACTGCGTAATAAACTATTGCTACAATAGCCAACGCAGAACTAAGAACAAGTGGATTAACGACTTCAAGTAAACGTTCAAGTTTGCATTACAGCGTCGCTGTGTATCATTTGATTGCTGGCGACAAGTTCAGGCGTCCCTTAATGGTTCCCTTGTTTTCTGCAAGTGCCGCGGAGTAGCATCGGTGTCGATTTGGGTATTCATTCGACGACTCACCCTTGTCCCCGTCGGGCCGGATGCCGGGTGGGCGGCTTGGCGTTTTCCGCGGTTGTCTGGGTTCCCTGCGGCGGGTTTAGCTCTACTCCTTCCCGGTCCATCACTTGCTGCGTTCGGCCCTTGTTGGTTGAGGTGTCTAGGTGTGCTACTAGTGAGGCATAAGCTTGTCCCCGTCGGGCCGGATGCCGGGTGGGCGGCTTGGCGTTTTCCGCGGTTGTCTGGGTTCCCTGCGGCGGGTTTAGCTCTACTCCTTCCCGGTCCATCACTTGCTGCGTTCGGCCCTTGTTGGTTGAGGTGTCTAGGTGTGCTACTAGCGAGGCATAAGCTTCCCCTGAAGAGGCGCCAGCCTACACTGAGGGCCATGCCAGGCATGGCGCTAAACACGTTCGTACGTAAACGAGAAGTCATTTTCTTGAGAGGCGGTTGGTTTGAGGAGGAGGGTAGTCCGTGGGAAGCCGTGGAGGTCGCGGCGTTATTGTTGGAGTATCATTTTCTTTTGGTGATACCATTCATTTTCCCCAGTTTCCCAATATACCTCCCTCTTACCTTTTCCTTTCCTTCTCGTGATTACCAATCCTTCTGATATGGTTTTCATTAGAGGCTGTTGTGTCGAAAAATGTTTCCAATAAGTTTGCCTCTTCTTCTTCACAGAGATATCACTATGTGCTTATTTTCCCTCCAGATACTCGCTGGACTTCATCGTTAGTGATTCTTTACCACCATTTGATTTTTATCATTCATTACTAACACCACATCTGTATTGCTTCCAATCTCCTTTGCTCAGCTGCTGTTAATGTCCAGGCGTCACTGCCATTTAAGAGCATGCTGAAACCTTTTGTTTTAATAAAGTGCTTCCTAACTTTCGGGCTTGTGATAAAAGCCGTAAGTAGACCCATCTTCTGGTAGAATGCGTGTTTTGCTTGGGCTCTTCTACTCATTATGTATTTCTTTCTTTTTCCATCCCTGGTGATCCTGCTTCCCAGATAACAAAATTTTTCCACTTACTTGTGCGAGTTTTTGTAGCCCAAGTTTAGGTGATTCTGTCTTCTTTATTTTTCCACTAACTATAACCTTGGTTTTCTTAAAATTTATCATCAAGTTGTATTTCTTCAGAGTTTTGTATTTTCAGCAAGAATTGTATATCATCATCAAAGCGCAGCGTGCTGATTTTTGTCTCAAATCACTTCTATTCCTGTTTTCAATTTGTTCTTTATTTCATTATTGGCTTTTTCAATTCATATATTGAAGATCAATGGCGACAACGCACATCCTTGTCTTACTCCCTTCCTCACCTCTGCTTCCTCTGCATTTCTGCCACATTAAATCAGTGCCAGCCGTTCAACATACAGCTTTCATATTGCTCTTCTGTCATAAAATGACACTCCTATGCTCTTTAGTGTATTATGCATTCTATCCCAGTCCATATTGTCAAATGATTTATCTAGGTCGATGAAGCTAATATATGTTGGGTGGTCCTTTTGAATCCTCTTCTCTATAATATCTCATCATCTTCATCTACATCCACATACTACCCCGCAAGCCGCCTCAATAGGCGTTTGGCGGGGGGTGTGAGGACACCAGCCGTTTACATATAAAAAGGAAACGCTCTAATGAAATTACGCCAAGCATTTATAAAAGTCCCTTATTGTTCGGGGAAAAAACGAATTCCCATACCTATCCGTTCGGCAAAATATCTCTCTTAATTTATCGTTTCTGTCGGACCTGGAAATATAGTAGGGTTCTAATATGATGTTCTCCGTGTCGCTCTTAAAGATATCTATTCTTAATTGCTTAAGTAATCTGAGCCTAGCGCGCAGCCTCCGAGTCTCTAGCGGCTCCCAGCCTAATTTGTTTAGCATCTGTGTAACGCTGTCTGTACGCCCGTAGCAGTTTTTGACGAATCGCGCAGCTTTCCTTTGTATTTTATTAAGTTCCCGGATTAAGTCTTTCTACACCGGATCCCATATGCTCACTGCATATTCAAGGTGTGTCCGGACGAGTGCAAAATAGCACCTCTCTTTTACTTTTTCATCTGAAAATCTTCCCACAATACGCTCGACGAATCCTAGCTTCTTCAGAGCTCTGCCACAAATATTTCTTATATGTGTTCCCCACGATAGGTTCGAGGTTATCGTAACTCCCAGATACTTCACTTCATCTGTCGCCTTTATGTTAACACCATCCACAGCATATACATGGGGATAGTTGGACGACCACCGCAAGAAATGTACCGCCGTGCATTTGCTCAGATTAAGTTCGAGTCCCCATTCTTGGCTCCACACATGAACGTTGTTTAAATCCGATGATAGAATTTCAAAGTCAGAGTGATCACTAATTTCGCGATAGATGACTGATGATCTCAGGGCTGGAATAGCTTCCCTCGTTCCCCTACTTTTTCTGAATCCAAATTTGTCTTCATCCTGGAGTTATTCCATCTTCTGTTTCATCTTCCTGTAGATAATTTTGATCTGAATTTTCGATGGATGAGCTGTAAGGCTAATTTTTCTTAAGTCTTCGCATCTCTTGGCTCTTCTCTTCTAAGGTATAGGCCTTACCATATTATTTTTCCGTTGTCGTCCGTTGTCATTTTTCCAATAGAATGAATGTCACATATCGAATCAGTGTATAGATTATTCAGAGCCCTCACTTTTTCATACTTAAGGAACTCCGAGGGATTTTCATAAACTCCTGACGCTTTTCTCTCTCACTCAAATCCTTAACTACTATAAAAAATTCTGATATGAAGTATCCTTTCAAATCTTCTCCAGTGTCATCATCCTCTAGAATCCTGGGATTCAGTGCCTTATAAGATAAGAAAATATTTCTAGGGCTTTCCTTCCTTGTATTCATTTTAAACTCTTATGTTTATCGTGATCACTTTCTTATTTTTGAATTCTGCTCTCCATGGAAACAAGGTGACGGTTGTCAACAGTAGGAAGTAGTGTGAAGCCTCAGAAGTGTAATATCCGTTTTAAATAATATCTCGGATCCTATATAGGAAGATGAGATAGGTTTCTGTGTGGAAAGTTAAACAGCAGCTGCAAAAAAAAGTCGATGCGCTTTCAGGCGCTTGTTGTGATCGAATGGTAAAGAACAGTGTCGTCTTCTATCTGGAGTGCCTTGAGAAGGAGACAATCACCACTCCTCGCCCCAGCTGACGCCGACGGGAAAAAAACTGCTAGTAAGGACATCGGAAATCAGCCAGAGGTTGTTGGGTGGTGGGTGAACTCTCATGTGAAGATGGCGAGAGAGATGAAGAGTGGTGCATGACGACGAGAAGGACGCTCATCCTTAATCCGCACAAAAAAAGAAGTCGACCTTTAGGTGGTTGTGTTGTCACGGCGATATAAAAAAACGCGTCAAAAACACAAGAAGCCCTGCTCTCGCTATTTTTCCCAACTAGTCTTTCGGGATCGCCTTGGCGATGACGTCAAGTCCAATTCGTCTCTGGAAGAGTCCTATCACTATCGCGAGCCTTTTTGTTACATACACTTTACAATTTTGAGAGGGGCACTGTCGCTTCTTCTCAATCCTTTATTTTTTTTTCGTGTCCTTTTTCTCCGCTGACATTTTCTGACGAGTGCCGTAAGTGTGGCTTGGCCAAATTCATTTTGATGTGAAGGGAAGTTTTGACGCCCTAGGGACGCGTCAGTTTCCTTTTTTTATTTAATAATATTGGTATCATTATGAAGATTCTCATCTTTGTAATTGGTCTGCATATGCTTATTGGAAGCGAAATCAGAATCGATGCAAAATAAATATGAGTGTACTCACGGAACTACTTGAACCCTTTGGTAAAAAGATAGAGTCATTATACAGTTTACTCGAAGTTTAAAACTCTGATTGCCGTACTAATCTGATGTTCCGTTTATATCATTACCGTAGGAACAATTGCGACTCCTATCTATCTTTGGATCCACTGATGCCTCAGTAAATATTACAAATAGAACAAAGCAATCATACTATTCAAAAATACATCAAATTTATTGAAAATCAAATAATGGAAAGGAACAAGATCTTTTGATTTGGCAAAATATTTGTAGCCTATACAATAGGGTGGATCGAAAAACCGTTTTTTTTTTTTTTTCAAAATCGGTCCGCGACTAGTGCGTTAAGTTTGTGGTTGGTGGTCCTTATAACCCAATAAAAAATTCCAACTTGATCGGAGTATATATATCTTTAGGCTGCGCTATTTAGTAAGCATAAAAAATTTTAATGAAAAATATCAAAAATTTGCAAATTTTTCCTGATGGTTTCCTGATGTTCCCGGAGTGATTTTGTGGCAAATAACTACATATATTGCTTGCATGTTACTTAATATTAGCGATTGAGTGTTTAAATCAGGCAAAATGGTTTCTTAGTTGTCCAAAATTCGTCCAAAAACGCCAAATATACCGAAATTTTTCGGATGTTTGGTGGGCAATAATCCCGCTAGGCAATATACAAAATATCCGCTATAATACCTCGACCCCACCGACTTAAATGTACCAAGAACGATGAGGTAATAGGAAAAGAAGTAAACTGCAGCTCTTTGTTCATCGACCACCCAGCACTCACCAAGAGGAGGTAGATGCAAATACATTAATAACGCCAGAACGTGCGTTGCTTATATCCTGTACCGGTGGGACTCCTCTTCTTCCGTCATCCTAGAGCTCCCATCACCCGTGTGGAGCAAAGCGAAGGACACAAAGAATGGATGAAGATGGAGAATTCATTTTTCAAAAGAAGAAGTTTAACTCAGGAACAAGTAGTCAGACCAGTGTCAATCTGAGATCGTTTTCGCGTGCATGTGAGAGGCGTCAGACAGAGCAGATGCACATTTGGCGTCAAGTATTTTGAATTATATAGATAAAACAGTACCTGAAAAGGAGAAATTTAACATTGTTATAGACATATACAATGTCAGGCGACAGCGCTCACGAACGCAACAAGCACTACCAGAACAACAATATTCCCCAGAACAAGAAAATTATGTCTTTGTACTTCGATGGAAGGAATGATTCTACTTTGGTGAAAGAGACATGTGAAGAGACTGAAAAAACGTACCAACGGACTTCTCAAGAAGAGCATATTTCTCTCATCGAGGAACCTGGTTCATTCTACCTTACCCACGTTACGCCCAAAACAGCCGACGCAGAAGAAGCAACTGCCGCTATTTGGAACTTTCTATTCGAAGAAGGCATAGATTTGACGGAATTGTCGTGCATAGGATCCAACGGAGAGAGTAAAAACACGAAGAAGCACACCGGCATCATCAGGCGTTAAGAATTATATCAATCCAAGCGTCCTCTCAAATGGATTTTTTGTCAATTGTATTCTTATGAACTGCCCCTAAGACACATTTTTGACAAAATTGACGGCAAGACATCCGGCACGAAGGGATATAATAGCGACGTAGGAAAGAGCATGTCTTCCTGCCAAGACCGACTCATCATCACGTTCGAAAGAATTGGAGCTGTTCTTTTTGATTTTGACGTTGATGTTTTCAACAAAGACCAGGCTTACCCCTACAAAATGTGCCAGGCTGCAGACTGTGGAGTGTGTCTATATGATATTGCAATATGTCTTCCCGGATCCATTCACCATGCTCGGATGCCTGACTCTCGCAGGGCGCATCCTTCGACTTTAAGTAGTAATGTTAAATCCATCACTTGCTCTTAAGACATTGACCGAATTTGTCGTGAATGTTTACGCTCCCATGTGGTTTCACATAAAATGAAATGGAACTACTAAGAAGGCATAAAAAACCAATGCCTAACATTAAAGATAAGTAGGTACTTACTAAACGATTTAAATACACTTCTCTATGAAAGTCTTCAAAATCATGCTTTCTGGGGGCAACGAGAAAACATACTTGTTGGTATGTTGGCAGACAGTCACTCAAATGTGCATCAAAACGCGGCGAAAAGATCCGGGAAGCAAGAAAAAGCCAAAACCAACCAAACATCACCATTAGAAAATTTGCACCCTCAGTGATCAACTATAATGACAAAGATAACACAGATTTAGTGCAATGGGGAAAAGAAGAAATAACATCTCCTCCAGTAGCACACTTACTTACCAATGAAGATTTAGAAGAGGTCGCAACAGGAAGAAGTTCTCAAGGAAAACTGCAGACTTTGTTTGACCTGCCGTGCCATAGCCAAGCAGTGGATTTCAACTACGCAAAGGAGTAACTACTGCATCAATTGCTGTATGTAGTTATGACTCCCGAGATGTCTGCATTTGAGGTCAATTGGAGGACAGGAAAATATTATCAAAGTTTGATACCAAAGCGGACATTAAAACCTAAATAGGCCAGTGTACCCGGGTGGGTGGGTGGGCGGCATTCTTCTTGGTGAGTACTGGATAGTCGATCAACAAAGAGTTGCAATTTACTTCTTTTCCTATTACCTTATCATCCATGATAAATTTAAGTCGGTGAGGTCGAGTTATTATTGCGGGTTATTGCCTACCCAACATCCGCAACATTTCTGTATATTTGGCGTTTTTTGACGAATTTTGGCGAACTAAGAAACCATTTTGCCTGATTCAAAATCAGTCAATCACTAATATTAAGCAACATACAAGCAATGTATGCAATTATTTGCCACAAAAACACTCCGGGAACATCTAGTAACTATCAGGAAAATTTTAAAATTTTTGATATTTTTCATTAAAATTTTAACTAAAAAGCGCAGCCTGAAGATATAATCCGATCAAGTTAGAATTTTTTATGGGCTATAAGGACCGCCAACTACATACTTTAAGCACTAGCTGTAGACCGATTTAGAAAAAAAAACGGTTTTTCGATCCACCCTACTGTACAATTATGCTATTCATTTTATAATGAATAATTAGTATCACTTCTTTTCCGTTTACCATTGACTATTTACAATGCTGTATGTCAAGTTTCTTCATGACGTAGGGTTAATAAAGATGTCCCACAAACGAATTTCTGACATAAAATCGACATAATGTGTTTTTGAGTTTCGTGTGAAGGCAGGATTTGATGAAAATGAAATGTAATCCATCATAAAGTTTGAACAAACAAAAGGTTTTCAAACTGAATGATGGTCTTTGAAATACGTTGAAATACGTTGAAAAAAAAATTATCATAGTAAATTAAATGATAATTTCAAAATTGCGCTCTCCACTCTCAGTAGTGTGAGCGTTGTGGTTTTGAGTCGATTGGAGCATATTTTGTGTCGACTTGGCTATTTAGAATAGGAAACATCCTCCGCAAACATGAAATCAAAGCTGTGTTCAAGCCACATTTAAAAATTAGAAACTGTCTGAGGAGTGTGAAGGACGCAACTCCATTTCAAGTGGAAGGAGTGTATGAGATACCATGCCAAACTTGCAAGAACAAATATATCGTTGAAACCGGACGCTCCATTAAAACCCGCTTAGAAGAACACGAGCGGGCTATTCGACTGAAACAACCCTTAAAAATAGGCGGTAGCGGAACATTCAGCCTCGGGACACGCGATTGACCTCAGACAAACAAAGATAATCGCCAAAGTGAAAAACTTCAAGCCCCGGCTGATCCGCGAAGCTTTGGAGATAAGAAAATGCCATCAAAATTTCAATAGGGACTATGGCCTCCAACTCAGCCACACGTGGGACCCTGCATTGAAGCGGAATAAAGATGCAATGACTACTCCTTCCACTCCTCCCCTTCCCATCCTTTGCCCTCCTTGAAACCCCTATATAAACTCCACCAACTCGACAGATACCTCATTCCCTTTGATAAAGTGGCCAGCAACGGCCTCGAAACGTCAGGTATCACACCTGGTCATACTGCGCGGGGTACACCCGAAAAAAAAACAAACATAAATTGGCTATTTACATTACAAATTAAAAAATTATTCACCACAAAAAAATACTTGAGGGTGGAGCAGAGAAAGGGAAGATTATTCGCAGTTCAAATGAAGCTCTGTGCCATCGCGATAATTGTCATAGTATCAACTCCTCCAAATATCACTGCAGACAATCAAGAGGTATTATGAAAATAAAGGAGGAATTAAAATTCCTGCTTCGCCTTCTTCCATGGCCTAATGTTTTACTTGAATCCGCTCTTTCTCGCGGAAATAAGTGAATACGCGTTATAGTGACAGATGGTGGCAAAAAACTGACTATTATGTGCTCTAAAATTTGATTTAAGTTTTCCGCGATCGAAATGAGTTAAAAATATTTGTGAAAATGTGGTCATTTTCAATATAATTTTGTTTGAGCCATTATTTGGTCGTGGGACATTGGTTCAATTTCCAACGTCCCCAAGGCGTTCGGGAAGTGGAAAGATGAGAAACGCGAGGAAGAAACGCGGTTGCTCGTGGGATTCCTTTCCGAATGCGCCCGTAGTCCTGAAACCACGGGGGGGTGAAGACCCCTGGATCTCAGTGCGTGCTGGTGTGTCTTCTTCTTCAAATGGAACGGTGGTCGCTCAGCTCACCCTTCATTCTTCTTCCCCTTCCCTCTTCTTCGGTGGACGGCCGATCTTCTGTTGCAGGCGAGGAGGAGGAGGAGGGAGTGCTTGAAAGGGGTTGAGTGTTGTTTCGGAGGTGGGGGTTGAAAGGGCTCGGTCGGTGAGCACCTAAACTCACCCCCTCTGCCTCTCCTTATCTCTCACTCTCTTTCCGAAGCGTAAAGACTGAGTGCGTTCCAGGGCCGGTTTAGGAAGAAGGAGCGGGCACTTGGAGGAGAGGAGGTGCATTAGTCCTCAGAGCGCGCAGCGAAGTAGTACAGAGACAGAGGGAGGCGCCCTGGCAGTCAGTCGTGAGGGGCCCACTTGACTGATGGACCCACTTTCCGATGACGCGCCCTCACTGCCAACCGATGGGGGAAGCGGCCCGCCGCCTTCAAGTGTTTCTCCGGTGGGTGGGTGGGGGTGGCGCGGGAGGAGGGTACAGTGGGGGAGGTGGTTTTTAAGAGAAGCCTCCTGTTTGCGCCCCCTCCCCCCGTCCCCCGGAGGGATAAATGAGACGCCCTCCTCCTTGTCACTCTTTTGATGGGACGCGCTGAATGGGCCGTGTGTGTTTTGTCATAGCCGAGGGGGGAGAGTGGGGTGGGGTGGCGACCGGCTGCCATGGGAACTCCCCAACCCACTCCCTTCGTTTCTCCACGTGCCTCACTTTCCCCCACCACCTCTCATTCATTACCCCACCTCCCTGTCTCTTTCTTAACTTCCTTCCTTCGTCCAAAACCATCTTTCCTCGGCGCTCTTCCACGCAACTAATTGTCTCTATTCCGTCTCCGAAAGTGAAAGATGTATTGAGATAAAGTGCGCTTTTTTTTGTCTCGCCCTGGAACTCATTTTTCACCAGGACTCATCGCTTCACCTACCTGCGAACGCAAAAGGACATAGTTAATATTTTATTCCATTCCTTCCAGCATAGTCAATATACGCTAGAAGTGTTCGCCACTCGCATGAAATCTCGAGAATTCACTGAGACCAATAAAATCAAGTGTCTAGTTTCCAAGGATACGTATGAAAGAGGAATCGTGAAAATGAGAAAGGAATTATTTACGTTATCGAGTATTCCGATCATGAAACGAGGATAATGAAGGAATATTTCAAATATTTCCTATATCCTTAGAGTGTGCTTATCTTTCAATTATTTTACTTCCGCCAAATCAAGGTGTATACTCCGTCTGTCTTCTCGCTGTCTAAAAAAGGCTAGAATAATTATTCCTCCTTCCAACTCCCTCTCCCTCTTAACTCGGCCAAAACCGGCATTATGGCGTTCTCTGGCCACTTGGCGAATTTAAATTCCCAATATTCAGAAAGTAGAATCTACGGCCGGTTTCGGCCGACTTAAGAGGGAGCGCATTTTTGGGCATTTAAACTTCAGAAGGGAAAGGGTTAATTGCAATTTTTTTCCAATCATGGATCTGAGGAGAACGCATTTTAAAGAATTTTTCAGGAGATACCGTGCCGAGTCCAATATTGCGAGCGCAAGTTATCCAGAGTTCCGTGTCATATATTGACGGATTTCAGCTTGGTCTGAGAAACGAGAATAATTATTTTAGGTTCATGATTAATTGAATGACGATGGCATCGTGATGCGCGATGAATGTCATCGCAGGGGAAGCATACTCTTGAGCAAAATATGTTTTCCGAAAAACCTCCAGTGCTTCATAAAGTTAGTCGCGAGATAAATCGCTGCTCACGGTATATAACCAGCAATGTGGTCACCTGATTCTTGCAACTTTTTGCGAGCATACTTCTGGAATATTTTATGACTAAAACCTTGATTGAATTTTTTCCTTATAGCCAAACGTAATACACTCGTAATGAAGTACCCCATTTGTATTCTTACGATGTTAAGCCGTATTTCAATCAACTCCATTATTTGATCTGCTAATTGCTTCCAAAGAGCAAACCTTCGCGTCGTCTTTAGTCTGCTCTTTGGCTAATCTTTCAGAACCCAATCTTCATCGACATGCAGTGCGATACAAGAATAAATGTTGAATAAATATGTAATTATATATTTTAGAATATAATGTTTTCACTTATTTTTAAGCAATAGGTATACAGTGAGAGAGTGTTCTTTGCTGCGCAAACTTCAGAGGGTGCCTGACCTCTTTCGTCGGCTTATGCTCTGTGACTTGTCTATTTATTTTATTTTATTTACCCGTTTTTTACTTCTCCCTGCCAATTATAATATTAGAACGTCTCTTGGTCTTTTTACAGTGTCCCAAGTTGTATGTCTGTCTTCATCTATTATCCTTATTATTTCAGTATTACTGTTATTAAGGTTTTTATAATAGGTTAGTGACTGCTCTTTAATTGTATTTTTAATATCCGTTACCTTGGTATATTTGTAAATAAGTTCATTTATTATTCCCCAACGTATTTAATATATTGATTTTAGGCATCGTCTTTCTATTTTTTGAAATTTCTCCATGGTACTTTTGGATGCAAGTCCAGCCCATGCTGGCGTGGCGTATAGCATTACTGGTCTAATGTATATCTCGTATATTATTTTCTTCACTGTAAGGGCGTGGCGTTATTTTTGAGAATCGGCGATAATGTTACCATCATCTCTATGGTCTTTGCTATAATGGCATTAGTGTGATCTTTGAAGTTAAGCCTTTGGTCTAGCTACACCCCAAGATACTTTGCAGATTCTGACCAGACGATTGTTTGTCCTTTTATAAATAGGCATGGGCACCAAGGTGTTACGGCATGAGGTCTCGTGAATAGAACTGCCTGTGTCTTGTTTGTATTAATTATAATCCTCCATTGATTATACCATTTAACAACTTCGTCAAAAGCGTCTTGGGCATATTCTGCCCCTATTAGCGCCATCTTACTCCTGGCCAGAATCTCCGCGTCGTCAGCATAGAGGGCTATTTCTGTATTCCAACCGTCGTTGTCTTTTGGGAAGTCCGAGGTGTATGTATGTTAAAAAGAAGCGGTCCATATATGGATCCCTGTGGCACTCCTGCTGTGATAGGGATATTGTCGCTCTTTTCATGTGTCCATTTGACGGTGAATCTTCTATCTCTCAATTATGAGTTCGTCCAATTTAAGATCCATTTTGGGAAGCCAAGGATGTCCATTTTGTGGAGCAGTCCGTCATGCCAAACTTTGTCGAAGGCTTTCGAAATGTACAGGAATGTTCCTATTGTCGTCTCGCTCTAATGGAACCCGTATACAGTGTTTTCTTTCATTGTGCGAAATTCCACTGAGGAAACATCATTTGCCTTGACCGGGACTCGAACTCGGATCCCTCTTGTGATTTCTTTCATTAGTGGAAGTTTTTAGGATAGTCCTTATGGGTCTGAAATTTTGGAAAAATGGGTCTAACCTCATTGTAGAACTTCCTCACCCCCAATAATTGAGTTCGGGGAATTTCATCATGCTATAGTATAGTGGTATGTGATAAATTACAGGACTTTCGTGCGGTAAATGTTGCAAAGTCATTTGAATAAATAATCTGTGCATTGCTTAAGTTGCCAGATTTCAACACCGGGGTGAATCGCAATTGATCAAATATCCGAAAGTAGTATAATAAGAGCCAGTAAACGACCTTCCTTGAATTGAGATAATAGCCCTATGGAGTGATGCAGGGTGCCTTCCATTAGCTCTAGTGCGCTTATCACTTCTTAACGAACAACAGCGCTCTTGCTTTCCATTCGTGGTTCAGACCCTGCGCACTAGGTAGCGCACTTCAAATCAGATCGGGAGCAAAGTTGATGTGCGCTAAACATAAAAAGAACGTCGATTGTGGTATCGGTTATTGTTGTCCAGTTTGTTGATTTTCAGTAAAAGCGGCTAACATGCATATTGTGAGGTTATAAATTACTCTGTGACAAAAAGGTAACGTTTTTAAATACTTATTTGAACGAATTCAACAACTTGAAATAAAACATACGGCCATGACTGTTGTTCACCCGTAGAATGCCACCTACCGGCAGGTTATTAAACAATTCGCCAGCGTCCCTTCGTTCCACTCAGCGTCGCTCATGTGCGCTGAGATGTTCCCATGTGCTATCTAACTTCAACACCTTGAATGGGAAGCTCCTTATGTTATGCTACCCTTTTTTGACCATGCTTAGTATAACGGAAATCTTCTCGCATGTACTTAAGGGCTTGAACAAAAAAAAAACAGTACAGTCATTTGTATAAGATTTTAGAAAAAAAATGTCAAAATATCTTATACCTTGAGGTCAAGTATTGATTAAGTCGGAAAGCTAATAGGCCATGTCTGAGAAAGAACAGCCATGTACGATGAGTCCAGTTGGCGGGGAAGTGCCCGGATGAGTCAGTAGCTATTGAGGGTCCGTATTGAAATTCTATTGGCGGACTGTTGTCTATCATTGGTCCTATAAATCCGAAGGGCCTGCTCCTCTCTTCTCTCGGAAGACGAAGGATGCTGAGGGGATGGAATGATGATTGACACGTTGAGTGGTTGGGCCTCCGGTTGGGGGTGGATGCCCCACCCCCACCTCCAGGGGACCCCCATTCGCTCGCGTGGGGAGGCCCCCTTCTTCCTCCCTCATCTGCCCCCCCCCCCTCCATCGTGAGGGCCCTCTGCAGCTCTGATTGGGAACCTCTCTGAACGAAGCGAATCAGCAGACATTAGTTGCACGTCAATATAAAGTGTTTTCACCAATCAACTCGGTATTAAATAATGTGTCGCTTGATGGTCAAAGTAATATCACCAAATAGTTAGTATTTTCACCGTTAATAAATTTCGTTAAAATGGTCGTTTTCAGTAAATAAAATGACATTTTTTAATTTTTAACCACATCAATGCAAAATTAAACCAATAGTTCCCCTTCATTTCCGGAGGACCGACACGACAAAAGGTGTCCGCGGGGAAAGCGAGAAAACGGTTTCAATAAATTTTTGTTTTAAGGCTTTCGCAGCTTTTCTTATCTATGTAGGATGTTGTTTTTGGTCAATGCTGCGTTTTGTTCATTTTGAAAACTCAACGTTTCGCTTCTCTTACTGGAAGCGTCATCAGGAGAATGAGCGTTTACCGGATTTAGTTCGCTCTTATACAGCATCGATGTCCGTTGTACCATTGTTGGGCCGATATGAATCTTTTTCGGGAGACGTTAGGCATTGGGCTTTTGCAGGAGCCAAGAACCCATTCCAAACCCTGCTAAGGATATATCCATCCTCCCTATTAAAGTTATATGGCCTTCGAAACGTTGAGTTTTCAAAATGAACAAAACGCAGCATTGCCCGAAAACTACATCCTACATAGGTTTCATTAAATGATGACGTCTGATAACTCTTTAGAATTTAACTTAATATGAGTGAAGAGTTCCTGGGTGTGCGCCTTGCTGTGGTGAGGAGGCTTTTAAGCTCCAATGAACCTCATGGCTATGGCGATTGAACACGATTATACCTTTAGAAAAACAAAAGTATGACAATATCAGCAGAACTGCTTCGATTCAAATGAAAGTAGTTGGTGAAGTCATCCAATGGGAAATATCCCTCAAGTACTTAAGGAATAGAGCTTTTCCATTGTAGAAAAATATAGAGGAAGAAGTTAGAGACCAAGTGATTAAGGTAAATAAAATAGCGGGCTGCTTAAATTTAACCACCTGGAAGAATAATTATATGAGAAAGGAGACTAAGGCAAGAATAAACAATGCAATAGTAAAATCAATAATGACCCATATGGCAGAGACAAGACCGGAGAAAAAACTAAACATTTTCTGATATTTTTCCTACACAAGTTTTTAAAAATGAATGTTTCTTTTGCGTAAATAGTATTTCTATTTCATTGGCTGTTGTACTGTTTACCAAACGCGTGTGGTTGAAACTCCGGGGAAGTTGGCATTGCCTCGCCAGCCGAATAACGAGTCCCCCTAAGGGGAAGCACCGAATTTACGGACACGGCCGATGACAAGATGGACGCTTTCAATTGCTCCGTCCCCTCTCTTTCAATAACCCTTTTTACTGCCGTCCACACCCTAGCCTCCTCCTTCCTCCCTTCACTAATGCCTGTTCCCCCTAATGGGACATCTTGTCGTTCCCTCCATCAACCTTGATGTCTTCTCCACCGCCGCGCCGCCACTCCCGTCTTCACCGACAGAGGGCGCCCTAAATGGAAGGGCATTACTCGGATGAGGTTTGTCATGCACGGAGCTAGTTCACGCATGCGTAGGACTGCATTTTTTGTGCATCCGACCATTATTAACATCGGAAAGGTGGGGGGTGGGGAGAGGAGGAAAGAGTTTGTCGTGTTTGTGTTCCCCCGACTTCCCCGGTCCTACGAGATCTTTTAGGTGGCACTCTGTTGATTTTTCTGACGCCCTGACTCCCGCGGACACTAAAGGTTTTCCGTAAACTGTTTCTAGTTGTCGAGTGTTTAGTTGTTGATTTGGCCCCTGGGGACTTGTTTACCGGGGGTAGCCTTCCTTTTTTTTCTTCCCTCTGCATTCGTCTGACATCTTCTGGGGAGTGAGACACAAAAAATTGAGGAAATGAGAATCGCGCCGAGGATGTTTTTTTTATTCATTCGGAACCATATGGCTCGCATCAACTCCACGAGAGAATCCTGGTCGGCTACACAACCCGATTCCCAAGCCATCGTGATTGCCGCAATGGTTTTCAATGCAAACGGAGAACCATTTTGGGCGTTGAAGTGTGCTTTGGCGTGCCATTCCGGAACGATTCGTACCACAATTCTGTTCTAGGCCAATGCAGTGTAGTAAATTTGAATGCGCAAATTCTCGGTGGCAATCCAAACGAAATTCAAAAATTGCAATTCAATGATTTCATTGATTTTCATTGCATTGAACCATTTTAACTTCAAAATCAACGCTTTCTTGCTTCTATTGCACAATGTTGCTATTTTTTAAAGAACTGATGACAATTTCACTACTGCGTCCCTATCATCTGCACTATCGCATGAGATGGCGAGAAAATTCGATATTCCAGTTTAAGTGATTCATTAAAAAAATCAGTTGTATCGTGTGCTTTCCATCCGTTTTAGTGCGCTGATCAGAAGCAACTGGCCAGTTGCTTTTCATTCGAATCAGACCCTGAGCACTTCAAAACAGATAGGTATCTGAAGCGTTGTTGATTTACCGTGAATTGTGCATGAGAAGAAAATAACTTCGATTTTCGCATCAGCGGTTGCTGTAGCTGTTTTGATTTTCAGTTAATGTGGTTCCACCGTGAAATGACTCAAATGTTATTTTATTCATATTCTGTCTACTTGTTGGAAAATTTGTCCTCTATCTGATATGAACAACAAAATAACATATTTCCACACTATTTTATTCTATAATTGAACTTGAATTTACATTGTGTTCAATGGGGGAATGAGAGAAACACGGGGAAAAATAGTATTTTTCCCTAAAATTTAAATGCTATTTTTGCGGAAAACTATTTATAAGAAGGAAATAATCCAGATAAATTGAATATAAATGAAATATAGACATCTGAACACCTTATTTTTTTAGTCATTAGGGAATTACTGCCGTAATTGAAGTCAAAATTTGGTAATTCGTAGGAAATGGCAAAACATTTTTGGAATAATCTGAAAATATTGTACCTTAATTTTGGGTTTCTATAGGTAACGCATTTTATCAGTGAAAGCAGGATTTTTTGGACAAAATATAAAAAATGTGGAATTTAGTATTTGTTTTGACTCACACTGTCGCGGCGAAACCTCCTTAATGCGTCAAAAATAGATTGTTTGAAGTTTTTGATGACCTTGTAGTAAGAAACTTACATTTTTGAATATGTGGTCTGAAAGTAATTTGTTATACATTTTTTTCAAACATTTGGCCGTGATTATTGTGTTTTTTTTTCATACTGATGCCTACCGGTTGGTCACCGAAAGTTCCACCCGTGCTCATCATTATCCACTTTCAATGTTACTCGTAAGTGTGGATGTTCGCTCAACTTTCGTTCGTTCGTTCCAAACTGTTCTCTTGACTTCAGCGCCTTGAATGGAAAGCTCCTAGTACGTACGTTGTCATCACACACTCTGAAACAACACTTTCCTCTTCGTTCTATTTCTTGAAATGAGAAATAGAACTCGAAAGTCATAAAATGTACGGAACAATACCTCCCGCCTCCTTGTATACGAGTATGATTCTTTTGCAGTGTTAATAGCTATTTTCCTCACACATTTTGTTATCATAGTTGTTGTTACGAATCCAATTCTTCAATCATGTTGGCAATGGAGGGCGGGCTCACCGTTTATACGATGTATTGCTTGAGGAGACAGAACAAGCCTAATATTCTAGCGTCAGTCATGGTTTGACTTGTAGAGTATATTTGGCAGAGCCCATTTTCTCCGTGAAATATCCCGAAAATAAAACTCTCTAAGGATTTAGAAATTCGGAACCAATTTTATTTGATATCAAGCAGAAAATGTTGCCTAATTGCTACCTGAAAGCAAACTAAAGCTGTTTTTCATTTCTGTGAAGCACAAATAACTCATGCTTACACACATTCAGCAGTCATTTATTCGTTCGGACACCCGTACTCAGTTGCATCAAAATCCCAGGGAAATCAATCATTTTGTCCAGAGAGATGACATTTTAACTTGGTTTTTCCGGACTATACCGGCTGACTTTCCATTTCTGACATCAAGCTCCTCGGATTCGCCGAGGAGATTTTTTTTTCTGCCGATGGCGTATCTTCTAAAGGCCGTTTTACACGGTACAGTTGTTTGTAGATACTGTTCCGTGAACTCTTGCATGAGGCAAAATGTTTCGCGTAAAGCGGCAAATTGTATGAACGCTTGTGCGAATGTCTCAATGCCTGCACGGGAAATAGAACCTGTTCTGATTTCGTTGAGACAAACGTACAACTCACGTACATTCGTTTGAACAAAATCTTTCATCGTGTAAAACGGCCTTAAGAATGGCGGCGAGTACTCGGATATCCGATGGGAATATGAAACCCGGCTATGATATGAATATCTACCTGGGTTTGCGAGCTTTACCGCTGTACTCGATCTCACGAACTCAACCCGGATTTTCCATCTTTTCCGCGTACCCTGGCTTTCAAGCTTTACTCGGAACTTTAAAAGACATTAGTTGTCGAACAAAATGTTCAACATCTACATTGACAAGGCAACAAAGACAATTTGAACCAGGAATAACCATGGAAAGAGGCCTGTAAGAGAACTGATTGCTGTACTAAGCTCTGCCGGTTACTTTGAAACTACTGCAGAGAATACGGGACGAGAATTCTTAACTCCATGGATGAAGTTATAAAGAAGAGCCAATAGAGTGATTATTGTAAAGAAATCGAACACTATGGCAAGAATGAATCAGGAAGGCTAAGACACGATGATAGTTGGGCAAAAGAAACTAAGAATACGCGGAGGAAGTTGTAAACTGAGGAGGCACGCTCATTAGTGACGAAAGAAGCTAAATAAAAATTATGAGAAAGGTAGCCCAAGGAAAAAAAGCATTTCATCAGGCAATGCGATGGCAAGCTACACAAGGTTTGCTGTATGGAAGCACTCCATTTAAGCATACGTACCATATGCATGGTGGATGCTGTTTCATCGCGGTGGAGCTTGTGCCGTAACCGAAGCGGAAGGGAGGTATTGGAATGTGTTGTCATCGAACAATGATGAAGACGATATGGAATCACCAATGAAGATGTCCTGCGAAAAGTTGGTGGGATGAAGATGTCCACTTCTGCAAAAAATTCCAACTATAACTTATATGCGTATTTCCTTTAGAAAAACTCCATGAGTCATGATTTCTTACCTATTGGAGATGATCCGCGATTGGCCCGGTGATAGGCTAAACTACAGTGGTTAAATTCTCAGTCCAGTTGGATTTTTTTACGGAAATGTCAACTCATTAATGGGAGATGTTGCAAAGAAACTCTGCGAAGTAGAAGTGGAAAAACAGGATACATACACAAAGAAATGACTAATTATTGTAAGGTATATGATATGGATGGAAAGGTGAATGATGAGCATTATTAGAAAGACCAATTGTTGAAGCAGATTAAAGAGGGCTGGAAGTGCCGCTTCGGCGGTATTTTCGGTACCAGCTGTAAATTTCGGCCATTTTTTCCAGCGGCTGAAACACTAGGTTAATACCGAAAGCAGAACGAAATCTTAGTAGTACTTGATTTTTTAGACTGATTTCAATCATATTTAATAAGCTTGAATTAAAAAAAATATACGTTATGTGATTGGCGTTATGATGGAGGAGGTGTCATTCTTATCTGGCTGAATCATCGAGTTTTTTCTGACTTTCAGTGGATAAAAAAAGTAAAGGAGGAGCAATTTACCTGCTTTGCGATCAGAATGTGTTGGATAATGGTGATAAAAGAGGAAGGAAGATGAAAATAAATTTGAGGCAACTAAAATTTGTTCTTGTAGCGGATGAAAATGACAGATTTGAAAGCAAAATAAAGAAAGTTGAAGGATAAATATTGCCGGCCGCCAGCCTCGGTGGCGACGTGTCCTCGCCTGACAACCCTAAGGTCGCGGGTTCGAGTCCCGCCTGGGTGGATTTTTCACCTTCCAGGGCATGGTTGTGTGTGCTTGTTCGTTTTTGATTGCTATATACCCATGTATATGTTTAGGCCATAAAGTGCTCTTTTCGGTGGTCATGGAATAAATAAATAAATAATTGTCGCTAGAGTAGGGATATGGATAGGGTGATGCTCGAGGCTGTGATAGGAAGGAGATTGATGGGTAAGTGGAGAATATCGAGGAATAAGATAAGCAATTTAGGTTAAATGCTTATTGTAGGAAGTATGTGGAACCGCAGTATCAAACGTTTTTGTGAAGTAGCTGTATCAAAAGTTTTCGTAGCTCTTTGTGTCAAGTAGGCGTGTCTGGCATTCAGTCTCAATAAAATGCGCGAGAAAAATAAGTGTGACTTTTATGAGTTGTGGTAGTTCATTTTTTTGTTTCATTTTTCGGGCGTATGTATTTGTCGTGGCAATGTTTAAATGGAAATGTAGTCTTCCTGAATTGCAACTAGAAGGTTTTCGGTGCATAACGAGAATCCTTTACTATTTGGCGCAGATGAACATCGCACGCAGCCAGGAGCAAATGTGTCGGACAAAATCTTTGATCCCTGAAATTCCTCAGTAAATCATTGGGATTTCACCTTGTGCTGACAAAAAGGTGGCTTTTGGTTCAACTGGTCCATGATTGATGTATTTATGGTGAATATACTTGTGATTTATTTATATATCTAAACTCCTATAACCTTATGCCAAACCAAATCCAATTTAACGTGGTGCCACGGTGAATTAGGACCATTCAGGAGTGTCCAATAGGAAAGGTTTTGGCTAATTCATGTGCACATTACCACTCTTACGGAATCGAATACAAAGATTAGATCATGGCTCGTCTCCTTCCCTCTACACACCCGGTGGCCACATGCCCATGAGGTGAATCACAGGGCAGTATGCAGATGCAGATTAGTTCTTATTAAGCTGTGATTACGTAATGTTTGATTTCCCAGCACACGAATAAGAACGAAGGTTCTTATCTCGCAGAGGTTTGGTGAGTAAACATACATGCATTCCCTTTGTAAGTATTGCTTCTCGCTTGCACAAAGTTGGCCTCAAATTTTTGCCGTAGAAATCTCCTTTCTAGTGGAGGCCAATTCAGTGGTTAGATCCCGCGACAAATATCAATTATATTTGCTATGAAACGGTTCGTAGGAATGGGAACAGTCAACTCTTTCACGATTTGAACAGCAGGTCTTACTTGCCATGGATAAAAATGTTATTATGTTGTTAATATCTAAAGCCGTAGACCAGAGTTGGTTGTGCTCATTCAGCGTGAAATTGGTTATGGTAGCATGTATGGGGATATAACTCAGTGCTAGCATTGAACATTTTTACACCCATATTATTGCAATTTTAAATAACCAGTAGAATTCATCAGTTAATATCTCTATTCTGCAAGACGTCTGTGC